>CM046388.1:2657500-3972500 GCA_025413875.1 Rhododendron molle | reverse complement strand
CACTGTTTAGAAATTACAAGGCAAAGAAGAGGAAAGATAAGGCAGATAGAGATGGATCAAGGAACCAGAAGACAATAAGCCGGTAATGGCTGATCAGTGAAATAAGAACAATAATTGTAGGAAACACTTGGTGTAATGCATATATCCTCTGATATCTTAATTATATTTGCCGGGGTTCCAAGCAAAATGAAAGGGTTACCCTTAGCATCATAGTAGACAAATTGCTGCATACACGGGCTGGAAACAAAATGAACTGAAGAACACCTTCTCAGTTCTCTTATAGGAAATCTGTGGCAGCAAGTGTCACATTGGTTCGAAAAGGAGGGATACTTGAGAGCAAGTCAGCCAAGGGAACTCAGCTGAAATGGTTAGCGAAAGGAATGTTACCTGTGCTATTATTCTTCCTACTTATGGCTTCTAGATCTCCATATAAACCTGAAATGCGGGACATAATTTCCTTTCGGCAACTAAATGACCCACAACATATTTAGCTTCAAAGAAAGTCACACCGTTCCTTGTTTTTCCTTTGTTGTTATTCTTTATTTTAACCACTTAGCTTCATTTGAACTACAAAACTTGTTCTGTCCGTGAAGGTCTACAAATTTTACAGTGATATGTACATATCGACAATTTTCCTAGTAAAAGATTGAATGCTTGTATAGGACACCACATAGCAATACAAAGACGAACAACTGCATAGTACCTTATAAACGGGTCCAAAACCACCCTCTCCAAGCTTATTCTCTTGCGAAAAGTTACTTGTGGCCGTTTTGATGTCAGTGAAACCAAATGCTTTCAGGTTTGGATATTGTGATTTTTCCCGTATAGCAATTATCCTCGTAACCAGAACTATACAAGATGAACAATGTCAGACTAGTAGTTTTTCCTTACCAAAAAAAATACTGTAGATGAACAATGTCAATCTCCTTATAGTTGTCTTGACAAATAATTTGATGACATGAACTCCCAACATTGTAGCAAGTTACCTTTCCATTTGAACAATATCCTTTGAAAATACCACGTTAGAGTCCCAAGTAGAAGAGTGACTACAGCAATCGCAGCTAGCAGAATAGCCCATAACAATTTGTTGTTTCCTTGATCTTTTCCTTCCTCTTGAGCTGCAGTAGTAGTTTTGTTGCATTTGCGATAAGTACGTTTTAGAAACTCTTGCATTCAGTTTTTCGACATACCTAATTTCTTTTGGACAAGTAGAGTGCAGCAAAGTATGGGACAATCTCACTTTTGCTTAAAAGTGACTATTTGATTAAATATCCCTAACTTGGGGCTTTCCATTTTCCAAAATAGAGGTTAAAACATTCATATGGCAAATTTCACAGAAATGGTTGATTTCATAGCTGCAAGTAAATTCTTCCTTTACTACAGTATGATAAACCAAACAAGACAAAACTAAGCCTTAAGCCCCAATCAATCGGCTCCATGATGTTGCTTTAAAGTTTTACCTGCCTTGGAAAGCACCCAATTGTCATCATTGTGGACTTGATTTACTGTGTAACCCAGAAGCCCTTTCTCCCTCGCGTAGGAAACCTTAGTTCTGATAGCGTCCACGTCGTCATAACTGATCCAGATCAAACTACTACTAACGCAGTAATTCATGACATAAGTGGAGTTATACACTACTTTTTCTCCATCACATCGCATATATGACTTGATGAATTTGTAGGACACCGAACCATCAAGCGTAACGGCCGGACCCGTCGCAGGCGATCCAATCTCATTGGCCGTCGGGTCCGCCAGCATCCACGCGTACCCATGGTATGATAACCCCAAAACCATCTTTTCAGCAGGTAATCCTCTGCTAATCCATTCCTTAATTCCGTAATCCGTACTTACATTGCTTGAGGGGTCATACAAAACAGAATTGGCGCCTGTGGAGTTTTCCATGGTGGGTACGTGATAGTTATAGGCTACGATGTGTACCCAATCGAAGTTCTTGCGAATCGACTCCATCGGATAGCTTGTGCTGTTTTTGGAAGGCAAATAATGACTGGCCAGTGTTAAAAGGAGCGGTGATCGGGTGGAATTCTTCGATTCCCTGTCTATCGCGGTTCTCCAATCGTCAAAGAGGATTCCCATAGCTTCCATCTTGGTGGTGCTTGTGTCCGGCTTGACGCAACAAAGTTCCAGGCCGTGAAATCCATAAAGCCTGGCTCTCTGTATTGTTGATTCAATGAAACTACTTCTGTGAGAGGGTTGGGTAGCCATTGAAAAGAAGGTTGAGAAGTTTGAATCTCCTGTCCAGACGGACAGAAGTGTCACAATTGACGGGTTTTTTTGCCGAACGATGTCGGTGAAGGTGAACATGTATGGTTCATCAGAGGGTTTGATCCAGAGCTCGTAAGTTGAATTGTTGATATACGCAAAAGCAAATATCAAGTGAGTGAACAGAGTTGAGTCTATATCGGGAACCGGGAATGTGCCACCGGAATACCAGTAACCTGCTTTGATCCAGGTCTGCGCCTCTGAAGAACTTGCTAATGGAGGAAGAAAGAGGATGAAGGAAATGATGGTGAACAACATTTTTTAAGATGGCTAGTGCCTGGAGAGCTCCTGTTGATGAACCTTGGAACTTTATGTAGCTGCCATCCTGAGGCGACTCAAAAGACATTTTCTTTTACATGCGACTTTCATGTTATTAGAAGCCAAAGTCATAGAAGATATCTGTATCTATTCAATTCTGTGGGCTGAGAATTACCAAAAGGATTTTCTTTTTGTGTGGACTTAAGAGACGCGCACGATGGCGATGGAGCGAGTGTTCGGATTGATGGATGGAGAGTGCATCAGTGACGGAACCAGAATTTTATCCTAGCAGTGGTGAAATATATACTAAAAAATAAAAAAATGCACTAGGATATTAATAGTCATTGACTCTACAAAAAAATTAAAATAACATAACGAAAACTATAGTCATTGATATTTGTCATTTGCACGAGAAGTACGAAAAAAGACTAATTTTTTAGGTTAAGTTATTTAAGGGTTAAAGTGTGGAATACTTTTTTGAGTATTGTTTCACTGTGGCTCATTGAATTTAGTTTTGAAATATATTTTTGAATCTTCTTTCTTGGGAAAAAAAAAAAAAAGAAGATTTAGGACTAGTATGTAACAAAAAATAAAGAAAAAAATCTAGCCAAGACCCAAGGTGTAATGCCCCGACTTTTCTGGTGCAAAATAAAATAATTTCTTTGAGAAAATATTGCTAAATAAATATAATTTTTCAAATAAAAGTTTAACTATTACAATCTCAAGAAATCTACTGATTCAAAATATATTAACTTCAGAGCTGACTCTAGACTTGATACGAATCCCACGCACACTCAATCTTCGTTATTGATATTCCTTCCGTGTCGAACTGCATCATAATTGAATCTCCTCCATTGAATCCTGCGTCCTCTAGCAAATTGATCACCGAAGCAACCGATTTGCCAGAATATAAACGTATCCGTAAGTGATAAATCACCCAGTAGAATAATCCAACCCAACCACCCCTCTTACTTTACAGTTAGCAAGCAAACAGGATAAAAATGATACGAATAAGTAAAATAGAGATTTTTCACATAAACCAGTTCATTACTATCCATTAGCCTAACGTATGATCTAAGTTCTCATCCACGAGATCTTTCCTCCCATAACCACTAACTATGACCGTGTCATGGAAAATCCCCCCCTTGCTTGTCCTGCACACGGGGTCCTAAATGAATTCACCTCAGTTATGTACTTCGTATGAATTCATTTACAACCATAACAGGGGGCACGATTACCCTTTGGAACTTCCCATGGCGTACCATACATTAGGGTCGCACCATTCTTAAGCCACTAACTATGATCGTGTCATGGAACAATCCCCCTGCTGGCCCTGCAAGGCACGATTACCCTTTGGAACTGTCCATGGCGTACCATACATTAAGGTCACAACAATCTCATCACTGGCCCCTCAGGTAACCCATTTCAACACAAGACCCAACAAGTCACCCTTGCCATAGCCATCATAAACCAATCTCAAAATTCCAACACTTTACCATTTCCCAATAACTTAGCATCGACTATGTGAACTATATTCGCATACCACCCCATGTGTCCAGGGTCCAATCTAGCATTCAAAGCAAATAATGGTACATCGTACAATTAATCCAATAATAAACAAAACAAAATAATAAACAATGCAATCACGTAATATTTTATGAATGGGCCGTTGCCCTTAATCTTATGACCACAAAATTATTAATAAAGTAAGAACTTTTATAAAAGATTTAGAATTAATTTTCTAGGCTTTTATTAATTGTTAATAAATGATTAGATTGATTAAATATTAATTAAATACATTAATTAGGTAAAGATATTAAAATAATTATCGTAACCTTAATGAGAGTCCTAAAGGTCCTCTATAACAAGTTCGAGTGCTAAAAGTTAGATTTGGAGGTCCGTGGGATTATTTTAAATAAAAGGATTAAGATAATTGACGAAAGAAGGATAAATAGATAATAAATAGTTAAATAATTACAAATATGTTGATGTTAACAAAATTTCATCTTAGGACTGTAAGAAGTCTAAATAAAATTATTCGGGCATTATTAACATCTTTTATAATATTTTAAAGTATTTCTATTTAGAAACGATGCGTAAATAATAATAACTAGCTAATTAAATAAATAAAATATTATTTTAATAACATATCATCTTTGAGATGTAAGAAGTCTAGGAAAAATAGTTTAGATATTAAAAACATTGTTTGTAAGGTCGAAACTATTTTTCGTTTGTAACTTTAATTAAAAACAAGTTAAAGTCTAATAAATAGCTAATAAAATAAAAAAATATGAAATCAGTAAGTTATGATCTTTGGTATGTTAGGAATCTAGGAAAAATAGTTTGGGGATTTATAGAATAGTTCATAAGGTTGCAATGATTTTTAGTTTGTAAACTTTTACATGATAACGAATAAAAATTTAATAAATAGATAAATAAATAAAAAAATATGAAATTAACAAGGTATGATATTTGAAGTGTTCAAAGGCTAGAAAAAATAAATCAGGGGTCGAAAACATTGTTCGGGATATCGAAAAGTCGTTTCAAACATTTTTTATCAATTCAATCTACCAGATAAATTAAACTGATATAATTAATATTTTTGATACTAAGATGATATTATTTCGTAAGAAAATAATATCAATTCAGTAGTTTTTTATAATATTAATATCAAAAAGATTTTAAAAATAATATCAAAAGGGTCATCTTCTACGTAAATAATTACAAATAGAGTATCGGGTTTAAAAATAATATCAATTTGGTGAATTTGGCCGAAAATTCTATTTTTTTCGTTTCGGCTCGGTTTTTGATGCATGAGACCAATTGGGGCATAGGGTTAAGCATATAAACACAATATATACTTAGAGGAGAGGTTAGAATGAATTAAAATACTTCGAATTGGATTGAATTGATTAAATATTGAAACTTGAAAATTTGGGAAGAAGGCTTCGAGTTCTTCGATCGGGGGACCTTGGGACCGAACTGGATGATGTTTGGCGATGCTAGGAGTTGTAGGAAGGGATTGGAATAATCAATTCGGATTTTGGTTGGTTCTTGATCACAAACCCACTTTTCTCTCTCTTTCTTTCTCTCTCTAGAATCCATGGATTGGAGCTCCGAATTCTTGTAATTTTCTCCTCTTTCTGGACTAATGGAGCGTGGGGAATTTCGTAGTGTGCCATAGGGTCGATGTACTAGGGTATATATAGGAGAATTGAGAGAAATTTCAATTATAATTGGATTCGAGAAGTTGTATTCTCTTAGGGCTTTGATATGGACGAGATTATGGACGAATTGGGATTAGGAGAAAGTAGAGATCGAGTAGGAGTAGGAGAGGGAGAGATGGGAGGAGTTGTAATCATGCATGCAATTTTTAAAAAATAAAAAGAGATAAATAAGACAAGATAATTTATTTTTGTATTTATCTTCTAACAAAAAGAATTTTTCTAATACTAATAATAATACTTTTTAATGATATTATTAAAGATAAAAATTTAGGGAAAAAAAAATTGTTCAAAAAATCCGGGTTATTACAACCTATCCCCCTTAAAACAATTTCGTCCTCGAAATTAAAGCGTATTCTCTGGTGAATGCAATTGTCAGTAGTTGGCACGAATCGTGTTTTCTCGTTTCCCTGTTGATTCCTCCATTTCTCGGTGTCTCCATAGGACTCTGTCTAATTTGATTATTCGTCATCAGGTAACTTTTTCTCCATGATCATAAATTTCCACCGGTTGCTCTTCAAAAGTTGTATTCTCATTTGGTGTGACTTCCTTCCAGTTGAACATGTGTGTAGGGAGTGGACCATGTATTTTCGTAGCATGGAGACATGATGATGTTGTGAACTTTGGCGGTCTGCGGCGGTAAGGTTGGGCGATAGGCTACCTCTCCAATTCACTTCACAATTTCGAAAGGAGGCCATCACTTTCTTTTCTTGCCAAATCGAATGATCTCATGGAGCGGTTTGAATGAAAGAGTACATTGAAAGTCTATGATCTCATTCTCTTGTTGGCGTAACTCTCGTACAAACTTTGAGTGATCGTATGTTGTCAGCATATCTTCATCCTCAGTCAGTTTTTGAAAGTTTGGTTCTTGTCTCTTACTTGATGGATTGTACTTTTCTCCAAAAGAAACGAGAAGGCGAGAATTTCCAAGAGATTTCAAACATGACTCAAATGCTCGAAGGTCATAGAACCTAATAGAAAGTATGAACAGATCCTCCTCCACGAGTCAGAGGTATGAGTTGTTTAGAACTGAGTTAGAACACGAGAACAACGAGAATCAAGTTAACTGAAGTCAAACTCAATGATTTGGATTTGAAGAATTTCATCATTGGAATAGTGCTAATAAAAAGATTTAACATGCGAGTGAAACAAGTAAGTACTGGGTCTACCAAACATTGCACTGGAATAATTTAACAAGGGTTCTCATAAGAAATATCGATAGGTTTTGAAAGATTACAAGATCCAATCGATGAAACCGAACTAGATACTCCCTCCGTCCCAAAAAAAAATGACAATTTTTGAAATTCGTGTTATTTTTCATCGCTTATATCTTTCAATCTATTATGTTTTTCATGAGTTTGAGAATTTTGTATAATAGAATTAATCGAGAACTATCAAACAAGATCCATATTGCATATTTTTTGAGATCCATATTAAAAGATATAAGGAGTTGAAATTGGCACGAATATCAAAAATTGACATCCATTATGGGACGGAGGGAGTATTTATTTTGCAACACATTGGCCAATTGCGTTTCAAAACAAGCATCTAACTCTAGTTATTATAGAAAATATTGGGCACAAATGAAATAAGCAATGGCTTACGAGTCCATTCTTAAAATAGAACAAGGAATTGATAAAATAATGATTGGATCTGACTAGTTCGAAACAGGATACAAAACTTAAGGAAAGTGAAGCACAATGTTATAGGTGTTCAAGGACTAAATAACTCCAACATTGAAACTCGAACTAGGTTTGTAAATTTAAAGTTTTGAAAGGTCGGAGGAACATTTTGATGTGATATCAAAAGATTTGAAGGTTGTGAATAACTGATAGTGCACTGGTCAAAAATAAATGAGGATTGCTCTAAAAGTGCAATATCCAATGGATTAGAAAGTTAGACTCATTATTGGGTAATCTGTAAGCAATCTAATCAACTAGAGAAAAGTTGAGACAAGATGAATTTTAGGGATATCCAACTCCCACAGGAAAATGTCACGAGAACTAGGTGTTTGGAATTGACAAGAGTTCAATGACTTGAGATTTAGTTGAAGTTGCAACTCTAACAATAGAGAGTCATAATGACGGTGATTTTAAGAAGAGCTAAAAGAGATCAAAGGTAACGAGCAGTTACGATACAATCGATTGAATGAGAATAGAGACTTAGATGAATAATCGTCAATAGCTCGTCTATCCCCCTTAAAAAAATATTTAGAACTTCATTGCAAGAGAATGGTTGCCGCTTTCTCAAATATTCACAACCTTGAGCTCTTCCTGATCTGTTGAACTATGATGGTGCCTTCATCGGATGTAGTGGCATAGTATTTAGCTAGGTGATGATTTCGAATCTCTGACAACATCATATTTTTATTCGTCAATCTATTTACTTTTTCAAGGGGTCTAAGACGCTTGAGGTTGGGGTTTAGGGGTAGTCGGTAATCGCTCATATGAGTTGCACAACCCAATTGATACTCCGTCTTGCGTTGAGGTTTGAGTTGGTATTGATCTCGAAATTCACGCAAGAATAGTCATTGTCGTTGGAATCAGGGCTACGCGTATCGTCCTTGCTGGTGGGGTCGACAGGATTACCGTAGAAAGTGATGTCTTTGACCTTTTTGTACCAATCTCGTAGTGACTACTCCACAAAGTTAGGTTCGGGGTCTTGAGGGTTTCTGAATACTTGGTTCTCGAAAAGGGAATGAGTGCAACAACGTTATTACATTGATCCTACCCTATTTGCGACCGTTATCAATCTAGAGAAAGAAGAATTCTTCTTCAACAGGTACTCTATTTAATAAGTAGCCTCCTTCGATAGTACCCTTCCTCTATTGTCGAGATTTGTCTTTTTGTCTTCTTTGGACTGGTGTCCTTCGCCTCGTTCGATCGGAAAACCAATTATAAGAGGAATGATTCTTCTTTCACTTCCTTCTGGTCGGAATCAACGTTGGTTTCGTAACTCCTCAGAGTCTGAATTGCAACAGGTAAATAAATATTTATATGATATACTTAGACAGGTTCTATCGTGGTAATAGGTACGGTAAGCGTTTAGCTACTCGGATTTACACTGTCAGAATGTGATCCACCCAATCTACCCAAGGCCGAGCGTTGAACCTATGCTCTGATACCATTTGTAACGTCCCGACTTTTCGGGTGCAAAATAAAATAATTTCTTTGAGAAAATATTGCTAAATAAATATAATTTTTCAAATAAAAGTTTAACTACTACAATCTCAAGAAATCTACTGATTCAAAATATATTAACTTCAGATCTGACTCTAAACTTGATACGAATCCCACGCACACTCAATCTTCGTTATTGATATTCCTTTCGTGTCTAACTGCATCATAATTGAATCTCCTTCATTGAATCCTGCGCCCTCTAGCAAATTGATCGCCGAAGCAACCGATTTGCCAGAATACAAACGTATCCGTGAGTGATAAATCACCCAGTAGAATAATCCAACCCAACCACCCCTTTTACTTTACAGTTAGCAAGAAAACAGGATAAAAATGATACGAATAAGTAAAACAGAGATTTTTCACATAAACCAGTTCATTACTATCCATTAGCCTGACGTGTGATCTAAGTTCTCATCCACAAGATCTTTCCTCGCATAACCACTAACTATGACCGTGTCATGGAAAATCCCCCCCTTGCTTGTCCTGCACACGGGGTCCTAAATGAATTCACCTCAGTTATGTACTTCGTATGAATTCATTTACAATCATAACAGGGGGCACGATTACCCTTTGGAACTTCCCATGGCGTACCATACATTAGGGTCGCACCATTCTTAAGCTACTAACTATGATCGTGTCATGGAACAATCTCCCTTGCTGGCCCTGCAAGGCATGGTTACCCTTTGGAACTGCCCATGGCGTACCATACATTAGGGTCACAACAATCTCATCACTGGGCCCCTCAGGTAACCCATTTCAACACAGGGCCCAACAGGTCACTCTTGCCATAGCCATCATAAACCAATCTAAAAATTCCAACACTTTACCATTTCCCAATAACTTAGCATCGACTATGTGAACTATATTCGCATACCACCCCATGTCTCTAGGGTCCAATCTAGCATTCAAAACAAATAATGGTACATCGTACAATTAATCCAAAAATAAACAAAACAAAATAATAAACAATGCAATCACGTAATATTTTATGAATGGGCCGTTGCCCTTAATCTTATGACCACAAAATCATTAATAAAGTAAGAACTTTTATAAAAGATTTAGAATTAATTTTCTAGACTTTTATTAATTGTTAATAAATGATTAGATTGATTAACTATTAATTAAATACATTAATTAGGTAAAGATATTAAAAAAATTATTGTAACCTTAATGAGAGTCCTAAAGGTCCTCTATAACATGTTCGAGTGCTAAAAGTTAGGTTTGAAGGTCCGTGGGATTATTTTAAATAAAAGGATTAAGATAATTGACGAAAGAAGGATAAATAGATAATAAATAGTTAAATAATTAAAAATATGTTGATATTAACAAAATTTCATCTTAGGACTGTAAGAAGTCTAAATAAAATTATTCGGGCATTATTAACATCTTTTATAATATATTAAAGTATTTCTATTTAGAAACGATGCGTAAATAATAATAACTAGCTAATTAAATAAATAAAATATTATTTTAATAACATATCATCTTCGAGATGTAAGAAGTCTAGGAAAAATAGTTTAGATATTAAAAACATTGTTTGTAAGGTCGAAACTATTTTTCGTTTGTAACTTTAATTAAAAACAAGTAAAAGTCTAATAAATAGCTAATAAAATAAAAAAATATGAAATCAGTAAGTTATGATCTTTGATATGTTATGAATTTAGGAAAAATAGTTTGGGGATTTATAGAATAGTTCATAAGGTTGCAATAATTTTTAGTTTGTAAACTTTTACATGATAACGAATAAAAATTTAATAAATAGATAAATAAATAAAAAAATAAGAAATTAACAAGGTATGATATTTGAAGTGTTCAAAGGCTAGAAAAAATAAATCGGGGGTCGGAAACATTGTTCGGGATATCGAAAAGTCGTTTCAAACATTTTTTATCAATTCAATCTACCAGATAAATTAAACTGATATAATTAATATTTTTGATACTAAGATGATATTATTTCGTAAGAAAATAATATCAATTCAGTAGTTTTTATAATATTAATATCAAAAAGATTTTAAAAATAATATCAAAAGGGTCATCTTCTACGTAAATAATTACAAATAGAGTATCGGGTTTAAAAATAATATCAATTTGGTGAATTTGGCCGAAAATTCTATTTTTTTCGTTTCGGCTCGGTTTTTGATGCATGAGACCAATTGGGGCATAGGGTTAAGCATATAAACACAATATATACTTAGAGGAGAGGTTAGAATGAATTAAAATACTTCGAATTGGATTGAATTGATTAAATATTGAAACTTGAAAATTTGGGAAGAAGGCTTCGAGTTCTTCGATCGGGTGACCTTGGGACCGAATTGGATGATGTTTGGCGATGCTAGGAGTTGTAGGAAGGGATTGGAATAATCAATTCGGATTTTGGTTGGTTCTTGATCACAAACCCACTTTTCTCTCTCTTTCTTTCTCTCTCTAGAATCCATGGATTGGAGCTCCGAATTCTTGTAATTTTCTCCTCTTTCTGGACTAATGGAGCGTGGGGAATTTTGTAGTGTGCCCTAGGGTCGATGTACTAGGGTATATATAGGAGAATTGAGAGGAATTTCAATTATAATTGGATTAGAGAAGTTGTATTCTCTTAGGGCTTTGATATGGACGAGATTATGGACGAATTGGGATTAGGAGAAAGTAGAGATCGAGTAGGAGTAGGAGAGGGAGAGATGGGAGGAGTTGTAATCATGCATGCAATTTTTAAAAAATAAAAAGAGATAAATAAGACAAGATAATTTATTTTTGTATTTATCTTCTAACAAAAAGAATTTTTCTAATACTAATAATACTTTTTAATGATATTATTAAAGATAAAAATTTAGGGAAAAAAAAATTTGTTCAAAAAATCCGGGTCGTTACACAAGGTGTAAAAGTAGGTTTGAGAAAGCAACAAAATGGGCTTGCTTCCAAGTTTTCGCGAGTTCAAAATTCACGAAGGCTAAATATTTTAAACTTTGGAGTCATTAGAGGTTTGTCCAAACCCCGAAATTAATTGAGCTGGGATCAAGCTGCCCCCAAAAAAAACAGCCGGTTATCCACATATGACCTAATCGACAATTGCAACGAAATGCGAGGATTGTAGATATTTGACTCAGTACCTATGGGGCTTGGTAGGGAAACATAACATAGAAAACATGAAAGTGTCTAAGAAAAAGAGAATGGACGTACGGCTTGTTCTCTTTCATGGACACTTTCATGTTTTCTTTTTCGTGTATCATAGCATTTCCCGTTTTAAAGAATTTCGCCTGTCCAAACTCTCCACCTCAGCCAAGTTAGTGGAGTGGATGAAATTATCTTTAGATATTGGAAAAGTGCATGTCTCACAATGATTGTATAATGCATTCATTGTCAATTATTTCGAGTTGAAGTACATATAAATTGACTTGGAGTCCCGTTGATAAATCTTAGTAATCGTAGAGCTGCCTCCAAATGTAATTTTCTGGGCTGGTGCTAGGAGTGGCAAATTGGACCCAAACCCATTAATCAATCCAAATTCATCCATTAAAAAATAGATCCAAGCCAACCTATTTATTAGTTGGGTTAGAATGGGTCCAACCCATCTAACCCATTTATTAGTTGGGTTTTAATTGGGTCAACTAAAATGACCAAAAAAAAAACCTTCATCCACTCCTAATTCTCTTCCTCCCGACCTCTCTCACCTCTCTCTCTCTCTCTCTCTCTCTCTCCTCCTCCTCCTCCTCCTCTCTCTCCTTCCGCAGAAGCTGTCTCCATTTTCCCTGCAGCTAGGTCTTTTTTAATTCCCCGTTGAATACTTCAATTTCGCACTAATTTATGGCGCCCTTTTATTTCAGCTTGTTTTTTAAAAACCCATGTTTGCTTCTCAAATCTTCATTCAATGAAATTTTCAGTCAGAACGACAAAATAGAACCCCGAGGATAATTTACATCGGAAACTCTTTACTGAGGGCTTCGTTAGCTTCTTGTGATTTACAGGATATTTTCAACAAACAGGTGGTACGGCGTAGATCTTCATCGACATCGGTACGAGTTTTATTGAAAAATCAGTTCTGAGTCATAATTTAACCCTTCCAAATTGATAAGCATAGGGGTTTAATTGCAATTGTAGTTTGTATTCAGGGTCTTATGTGTAATTCAGAAGTGGTGTTTGTGAGGTCGGTGTGTCGGTTATTCTGTTCGGGGGATATAAGGGCAGTAACGTAGAGGAGATGGGTGTGCAGAGTTTGTTGTTCACTTTCTTCTTCTCTTCTCTCTCTCTTCTCCTCTACTGTAATTCTTCTCTTTCCATTGTAACCAATTTCAGTTCAATAAGAAGAAAACCCATTTCTTTTATCGCATTTTCGCAAGCCAATCTCTATCAGTGGTATCAGAGCCCTCTTCCTTCGACTGTGGGCGAACGACACATGGCGGACAATACTCGTGCTGCGGAAATTAAACGTTTGGATGAGTCTATTCGCAAGTTGGCCGATGCAACCAACGACTCCCTCCACCGCTTGACAGACGTTACAGATCGACAAGCGTCGGCCATGGACGGGGTCAAGGATACGATGACAGGGCTCACGAATCTGATTACGACTCTGAATTCCAAGTTGGAACAACTTCAAGAAAAGGTAAATTTCCCATCTCCATTGCTCCCAAACCCTAATTCGTCTCAACATCCAAATTCTATGCGAATCTTTCAACCCAAATTAGATTTTCCCCGATTTTTTGGGGAGGATCCAGAGGCTTGCATTTATAAATGTGAAAATTTTTTCGAGTTGAATACAATAGACGAAACTCAGAAACTACGATTGGCTTCTTTACACATGGAAGATAAGGCTATGCACTGGTTTCGTTGGTTTGAGAAATCACACACCTTGCGTTCTTGGAGGGAATTTTCGAGGGTTCTCCTCCTTAGGTTTGGGGAAAATGCCTTTGAGGATGCCGTGGGTCACTTGACAAAGCTTCGCCAATGGAGTTCTGTCAAACTATATCAAGAAAAGTTCGAAGAATTAGCTAATAAAACCGCTGGCCTCAATGAAGAATTTTTCATCAGTTGTTTTATCAGTGGTTTAAAGGACGAGATTAAAGAGGGCGTTCAGATGTTCCAACCTCGTTCTATTTCGCAAGCTATGGGTTTGGCTCGTTTACAGGAGGAAACAATTGAGGCCCTTCATAGGAGGACTAAGGGACCTCTGAAACCTTTTTCCTCCCCATCTGTGGCATCATCAAAACCTCAAGAAATCAGTTCTAAGGCTACAGATTCTGGTGGCATGGTGAAACGTATAACCCCAAAGGACTTTGATGAAAGAAGGGCCAAGGGATTATGTTTTGGTTGTGATGAAAAATATTTTAGAGGCCATATCTGCAAAAAAAAAAAGCAATTGTTTATGATTGAAGTTGGGGATGATGAAGATGAATTTGTGGAGGCCTCTCAAGAACTGCTACCAGTTGATAGTCCAGAGGAGTTTCACATTTCTGTACATGCCATCTCCGGAGTCCAATCATATAAGACCATGAGGGTTAAGGGGTTCATCAAGAAGGTTGCTGTCAACATCCTTATCGATTCTGGAAGCACTCACAACTTCCTGGATCCTGGAATAGCTAAGAGAGCAGGGGTTCATTTTCAGCAAACTAATCCCTTAACCATTGTGGTGGCAGATGGTACTAAGATCTACAGCAAAGCTTTGGTCAAGGACTTGCACTGGACTATGCAGGGTTTCTTTTTTAGCTCTGACGTACGTCTACTACCCTTAGGGGGATGTGACATGGTGCTTGGAGTCCAATGGTTGTCCACACTAGGGCCAGTCCTATGGGATTTTCAGAATCTGACGATGCAGTTCACAGTTGAAGGGAAACAGCTCTTACTGACTGGGGATACAGCTACAACTTGCCAGATTGTAGATGCCAAGACAATGCAGCACTTACTGAATAAACAATCATCCGGACTGTTGGCTCACTTATGTTCCATTCAGGCTGAGACTCCCAATGAGGTACAACCAGATCTCCTTCAACTTCTGCATAATTTTACTGATGTCTTCATGGAACCAACCCAATTACCACCCCCTAGAACTCATGACCACCAAATCCCACTGAAACCTGGGGTCCAACCACCCAATGTCAGGCCCTATAGATATCCATACATCCAAAAAAATGAGATTGAGAAATTGGTCAAAGAAATGATGGCAACTGGGGTTATTAGACATAGTGTCTCTCCTTTCTCCTCCCCAGTTCTGTTGGTTAAAAAGAAAGACAATTCATGGCGAATGTGTATTGATTATAGAGCCCTTAATAAGGATATCATTAAAGACAAATTTCCTATACCCATCATTGACGAACTACGAGATGAACTCCATGGGGCAAGATATTTCTCCAAACTAGATTTGAGGTCTGGCTACCATCAGATCCGGATGCACCCAAAGGATGTTGACAAGACTGCTTTCCGCACCCATGAAGGCCATTATGAGTTTCTGGTCATGCCATTTGGTTTGATTAATGCTCCCTCAACCTTCCAAAGTCTCATGAATGAAGTATTCAGGGCATTTCTCAAAAAGTTTGTACTAGTTTTCTTTGATGATATCCTCATCTTTAGTAAGACTTGGACTGAACATTTGCACCATATCTCCCTCACTTTAGCCAAACTGCGGGAACACCAACTTTTTGCTAAGATGTCTGTAGACACCCCAATTCGGACCTCGGAGAGCCTTTGTCCACCCCGATGATGAAATAGAGGAAACGATACCTTTGCGAGCTTGAAAAAGGATCTCCCTTAAAACCATAAACCCTTAAACCCAAAAACCCAAGAAACCTGACAAACCCAGCCAAAGCCCAATGAAAGGCCCAAAAAGAGCCCTAGACCGAAGGAAGAGGTGCCGTGCGAGGCTGGATTGAAGCGCACGGCACCCTGAAGTTCAAAGAGTGGCCGTGCGCAGCCAAACTCCTCCGCACGGCCTGAGCAAAAAGTGGCTGGCTCGAAGCTGTCGGCCACGCCGATATGAGCCCACGGTGATGGTAGCTCGGTAGAAAATGCACTTACGGCGCCCGTAAAACACCTCCACCATTTGAATTCAAAATCCTTGGCCATTTGCCTATAAATTAACCCCTCCACTCAAGGGAAAGGGGTCCCTCTTAGCCCTTTCTTTTGAGTCCTTTCTCTTGCCTTTCTCTTGGCTCTCTCACTCTACTTTCTCTCTCTAAGTTTTCAAACCCCCTTTCCATTACCACTTCCATTTCCAGGTCTTAAAGGATGTCATTCCCAAAAGACATTCTTTAAGAGCTTTCACTCACTCCCTTCTCATCATTGAAGTTGATCACTCATTAACTTCAAGACCCCATCACCCAAAACACCTAACCCTCACTCACACCCATACTCCTTTTGTCTCATTTAACCTCCCCATCCACATCCGTGACGATCCATCCACATCCTTGCATCCACGATCCTTGATCAAGCTCAAAACCAAAGGTATAAACTAGTTTCCTCGGACTAGATTCCGTTCTGGTCCTGAGGACTTTTCTGTCGCCAGATCTAATCCCTTTTGGTTAGATCGACTCAAAACCTATTTTCATAAAATAAAACCAACATCTGTCTTTGAGGTCGGGAAAGCTGCGGTCTGTTGATCGACGCATACGGCACTCGACTCTCGCGGCACGATGCACACTAGTGCTATTGTGAAACAGTGGCCTGGATCGAGTTTTCCTATCTTTGTGGTTACTGTTTTCTTTGTTTCTTGTTTACGTAGATCTTAAAATAAGACCATATCTACAAGCCATGTTCCGGCTCTTCTAAAATCTTTTCAAGATCATCCCAAGTGATCAAAAACGTTGAAAACTACTTTAAAACTACGTTTTGAGAAGGATAATGACGTTCTTGGGATGATCTGACCGCCGTGAGGCTACTCGTGAGTTTTCAAAAGATCTACAGAGGAACTAGTGAGCTAAATGATGTTCTAAAAGACTGTAACAGTCTGACAGCAGAGCAGGTGCCACGCACGGCATGTTGGGATGCCTCGCACGGCATCTCAGGGTGCCGTGAGCGGTATTCTGAGGTCCAAACAGTCTGTTGAATGTTATTTACTTCCATTTATTCATGTCATTTTAGCACGACTGTACAGATAGCACCACCTGCACGTCAATGTGATATATTTCCCATGTCCCTTTCCCGTTTCGTGCTTTATTAAAGAGCTTGATATTCCGAATGATACCGAAGATCTCCCCTTTTTGAAAACATCAAGTAGAGACCGGTCTTACCGGGCGAATGGGGTGCTTTTTAAAGAAAAACCTTCCTCATTCGTAATGTGGCTCCCGAACCTATTATCTCAACGTTTTCGCTAGACTTAAAGCCTTTTTCAAGCAAACTCTCGGTTTCTCGGATCATCCATCTCGAAAATCCGGGTGGCGACTCTTCGAGCGAAGCTCTCATTCTCGGGCGCGGGAGCCCACAGTGGCGACTCTGCTGGGGAAAAACTTTTATTCATTACTTTTAAAAAAAAAAAATGTACAAAAAGTATTGGATAAACAAGAGGGCCAAACTTGAAAGGTGTTTGCTAAAAGGGGATTTTCGAATATTTTCCGGAAGATCAAGATCTTTTACCCTGTACACTTTGCACCGCACAAGCCTCGCTACGCGTGTTTCGGCTATCTTGCCCGGTTTACCGGTGACAAGCTCTCCCGGGATGCCTAGCAACCCTCGACTATGATGAGCCATCGTGATGTTCGACCGCTGTCTTGCAATACACTTGACACGGGGTAGTACATCTTGACTCTAGTCCGGGGAACCCTTTTGAGACCAAAACCAGCCTTTGCACTTATAGATAGCCATAGGACCTTCCCAACTAGGACAGGAACCCATGGCTAGGACTTATGTGTTATATTCTGCTTACGTGCTTTTATTCCTGTACACACGCATCATTCGCACACCATTGCATTTTGTGGGCTAGGGGAATAGGCTTCCTTAGAATTCTTTAGGACCCTCCGGTCGGTCTAGGAGACCTTAAGTCCATGGAGTTTGAGATACCTCCGGTGTTCGCCGTGCCCGAACGGCCCCTCTGGTCTGGATCTAGCCTTAGGACGTGCTTGTATCTAGGTTTCGGCAGCCTTATTGCTTTGTCTCGGATGGTCAAGATAAGGAGATTGGCTCTGATTCCGAGGCATTCGGAATTTAACCTGCCTGACATGACTTACCCGTGGCTGCTGAAACCCTTGGTGCAATCATATCCTAAGTGAGATTTGGAGTTGAGGTAGGTCTTAGGATGTAGACGACACCGACGACATTGCATGGACATGATTCTCGGGCTGAATTTGAGTCACCCTTGTTGCTTTACTGTCAGTTCGAAACATCTGTCAGAAAGACTTCACCCAGTTGGAACCGTCCGCAAAGAGAGGCTCAGTCACCGGTTGTGATATCCGAAATGGTGGGTCAAAGGAATGAAATAGGGGAAATCAGACAGGCTATGGTTGACCTAGAGGATCAACTCAGGCAGTCAATTACGAACATAGATGGCCAGATCAAGTCAGTCGTCGCCGATGTCCAAAAGAACATGATCATGATGTTTGAATCAATACAAGAAATCAGTGACCGCCTACCAGCCAAATCTACTCCGAATCCAGAATCATTGCTCGCCAAGGATACGCCCATTGCTGATCCCCAAGTGGCAGAATTGATTGCCAAAATCAACAAACTCGAGGAATCTATCCTCGAAACAAAAAGGATGGGGAGGGGTGAAATAGACATGGCTCGTTTAAGTCTGTTTCCCAATGCAAAGCTGCCTGACAAGTTCAAAGGGATGGACTTTGCCAAATTCGATGGGACTACTGATCCAAAAGCCCACCTGCTAGGGTATGTTGGATCCCTTTCCATGCGAGGAGTCGAAAAGGAAGCCATGGCTCAACTGTTCCACGAGTCACTTACTGGCCCGGCACTACAATGGTTCCTTTCCTTGGCACCCTCAAAGAAAAAGACGTGGGAGGACATTGGAATGGCTTTTGTGTCCCAATACGACTTCAACGTTGAGCTGAAAATGACCACCCGAGAACTTGAGAATACAAAAATGGGCGAAAATGAGAGTTTTGCTGACTATGTAAAAAGGTGGAGAGCCAAGGCCGCCCAAATGCAGAATAAGCCAGATCTAAAGGAACAGATTCGGATTATAACGAAGAACTTGCCCAATGCCTTCGCACCTTACATGATCCTCTCACAGGCCTCTCCGAATTTCGAGACCTTCTACGATTCTGGATTGGCTGTTGAGGAAGCACTTAGGGATGGTACTCTCGAGAAGAATGAACCCATCTTAAAAGGCAAGGGACACCATCCTGACAATGGTGAAGTCCTTTTCGAAAACAACAATACCTTCCACGTCGGGAACTCCTCAAATGCCAAACCCCTCGAAATAAACCAGATAGCTGATAAACCAACTCGCACCTTCACCCAATTCAGCACACCCCTATCCACAATCTATGAACAACTCCTCAAAGCCGGTCTCATCAAGCCGCTTCTTCCAACTCCTCTACCCCAAAAGCTTCCAGCCTACCATGACCCGAATGCCTTCTGCTCCTTTCACCAGATGCCCGGCCATGTTACCGATAAGTGTTACCGTCTCCGTCACAAAATCCAAGACCTCATCGACAACAAGGTCATTGAGGCACCTCCTCAACTATAGCTAGATATCATGTCCAAGCGCAATCCTTACATCAATGCCGCCGTCTTCAGCAAAGAAGGGTAAACCATCAAGAGCCATGCAACGGTCCGATCTTCCACGAGTCTGGGAGTTTTCAAGCTCTAAGTCCTTGTCCTCTAAATAACCATCTTTATGTCTGAGTCAGTTTGTACCTTGAGTCTTTCGTGCTTTCACTGTTGTGTCTGTGTGTTTTCAATCTTAAGTCTGTAAAAGTCAAAAAAAAAGTGTCAGTTTCGTGTGCCTGAACTACGTTGTGACCTGATTCCTTTGCGGGAATCGTGGCGAGTCTCACCACGAGGCTCGGATCACGAGTATTCGAGTCAATCCCAATGTTCGGTCATGGTCTTTTGAGTCAATCACTGTCCTTTGAAAGTCACATCTCCGTAATAAACTCGGGATTTTGAAATTATTTTCCACCATCAGTTGAAAATCATGATAATCAGTTTAAAACATGAGATGATTTTTGATTGAACCCTCGCCTTAAGAAAGAAGAAGGATTTCAAGGGACCACTTCCCAATGCCATATCCATTCCAAGAAGCAATGTCGTGACTCTGAAAAGGCTCGCTAGGTCAAAACTTCAAAATCTGACCTAGGCAAAAGTTAGAGCATGCAAACAAAAGCCTCTCAATTGAGCATCTAGGATTTAGTTGTTAGGTTGCGCAATCCAAAATGAAGAAAGGCCATCGTTTCTTTCATCCTACGCATAAAAATATATCTTTTGATAGCCCCTTTTGATGCCCCAATCAAATTCTTTGAATCCCAGCTAGCCAGCTATTCCCCACATTGGAATGAAATGAAAAATAAAAGTGTCACAAGAAATATTGAAATTCAAAGCATCAAAAAGGTGAAAGTGCCAAACACATCAAGATTCAAAGCATCAACATGATGAAAGTGTCAAACATACTGAAAGGCACTAAAGGCATGAGAAATCAAGAGAAAATGTCCACCAAAGCAAAGGGGCATAAAAAGTTCAAAGATAGCTGCTAGCCTTGAAAACCCAAAAGAAAGTGAAGTTTTTAAGCCAACTGTCCTTTCTTTGTTAAGCCCAAACCATGGCCCGCATTACAACCCAAAAAGTCCTTTCAGATTGGAAAGCGCAACTTGATAGCAAGAACCCTAGGCGTTAAGAGGTATGATCGAAAGTCAATACATGGAGAAAAAGTCAAAGCATTGCCCATAGCAAAAATTCAAATTGTGGTCATCGTCAGCAACCTGGGGCACAGTTCATGATAAAAACTCTCGTGTTTTGACAAATCAAAAGATTTGAATGAAAATCAATTGATGGAGTAAAATGATTTTGAAATTCATCTGGGCATGCTACCATTTCAAGAAGTCAAACTCTCCGTCCAATCAGGGGCCACCATTCGAAAGTAGCTTCGTCTTTCTCTCCCTCATTTGCGTCAACGTAGTCTTGTCAAAGTTCCACCCCTTTTGCCAAAAGTCAGAAGAGTCATCTCGGTTTTGTCAATTCTCGACTCGTGGAAGTCATTTCAACGCATGGAAGAATTTACCCCTGAGAGAAGCTCGTTGGGCTGAAAACCGCAAGGGCGGGCAGACCCAAGCAAAAATTAGAGCAAAAGCCTGCTAGGTTGAAAACCCGCAAGGGCAGCCTAGGCAAAAGTTAAGGCAGTTAATCAAAAGAGCTCGCTAGACCGAAAACCCGAAAGGGCGGTACTAGACAAAATTTAGAGCGCAAAAGGAGAGTGTTAATACCCGAGCAAAACCATAGCCTCAATTGCGCTTGGACAACTGCTTGTCAAAACTGTCAGGACTGGAGGTCGTTACTCACTGGGGTACATCGGTTCAATGCCGTCTACCGGGAAAAGCAAATTCAAGACTCAAACCCTGACCAAAGGCAAACACCAGCTCAAATCCGTTATAGAATCCAACCCAAATTCAAAGTTCTTGAGAATACCGGTCCACTGGCCAAAGACAGTAAAGCAAATAGAGTGCTCAGACACATCCCCTGTTTTTCAAGGAATATCACCATTAATGTCGTTCGGTGTCATAGGCGAATCTCGTTGTTCGAAAGTCAATTCCAAGATCAATCCACGGTCGTTTAAGCATGTAGTTTCTCCCAAGCTATGGTATAACCGACCTAGAAGCCTTTTAGTCTCTCGAGTAGCACTTCGTCCTCCGGGACTCGCACTCTATCAGCACTTTGTCCTCTGAGACTTCACTTAGCCTAGCACTTTGTCCTCCGGGACTCGCACTCTATCAGCACTTTGTCCTCTGAGACTTCACTTAGTCTAGCACTTTGTCCTCAGGGACTCGCACTCTATCAGCACTTTGTCATCTGAGACTTCACTTAGTCTAGCACTTTGTCCTCCGGGACTTGCACTCAATCAGCACTTTGTCCTCTGAGACTTCACTTAGTCTAGCACTTTGTCCTCAGGGACTCGCACTCTATCAGCACTTTGTCCTCTGAGACTTCACTTAGTCTAGCACTTTGTCCTCCGGGACTTGCACTCAATCAGCACTTTGTCCTCCGGGACTTGCACTCAATCAGCACTTTGTCCTCTAGTACTCGCACTCTATTTGCACTTCGTCCTCTGGGACTGCACTTTGTCTCGCACTTTGTCCTCTGGGACTTCACTTTGTTTAGCACTCGTCCTCCGGGACATACTTTTGTCATACCTGCATTGATTTTGCATGCTTACGTGACATTCATTGACATGTCAACTTATATCATCATTCATATATTGTCTCAATCGAACGTTAAATTCAAGTTCTTCAAATTGAAGTCACTTTTCAAGCTCTTCAAAATTCAAGTCTCTTTTCAAGCTCTTCAAAATTCAAGTCTCTTTTAAAATTCAAACTATTCAAATTCAAGTCTCTTTCAAAAATTCGAGTCTCTTTTAAAATTCAAGCTATTCAAATTCAAGTCTCTTTCAAAAATTCAAGTCTCTTTCAAAATTCAAGCTATTCAAACTCAAAATATTTTTCAAAATTCAAACTTTTCAAAATTCAGGTCCCTTTCAAATTCAAGGTCTTCAAAATTCAAGCTATTCAAATTCAAGTCTCTTTCAAAAATTCAAGTCTCTTTCAAAATTCAAGCTATTCAAACTCAAAATATTTTTCAAAATTCAAACTTTTCAAAATTCAGGTCCCTTTCAAATTCAAGGTCTTCAAAATTCAAGCTATTCAAATTCAAAATCTCTTCTCAAAAATTCAAAATTCAATTTTCGCCTCCCGAGGGCTTGTCTCAAAAATTCAAAATTCAATTTTCGCCCTCCGAGGGCTCGTCTCAAAAAAATTCAAAATTCAATTTTCGCCCTCCGAGGGCTCGTCTCAAAAAATTCAAAATTCAATTTTCGCCCTCCCGTCTCAAAAAATTCAAAATTCAATTTTCGCCCTCCGAGGGCTCGTCTCAACAATTCAAAATTCAATTTTCGCCCTCCGAGGGCTCGTCTCAAAAAATTCAAAATTCAATTTTCGCCCTCCGAGGGCTCGTCTCAAAATTCAATTTTCGCCTCCCGAGGGCTCGTCTCCAAAATTCGATTTTAATCCCCAGGGCTCGTCTCAAAAATTCAAAATTCAATTTTCGCCTCCCAGGGCTCGTCTCAAAATTCAATTTTACGCCTCCCGAGGCTCGTCTCAAAATTCGATTTTCGCCTCCGAGGCTCGTCTCAAAAATTCAAAATTCAATTTTCGCCTCCAGAGGCTTGTCTCAGGTATTCCAATACTTCGCATGACACACGACACCGCAAGCACGCTTTTGCATGAGTTTGTCCTCCGGGACTTGTTCTCTCACATTGCATTGTCCCCAATTGAACTATGGTCCGATCCACTACGTAGGCAGCTCCTCGAGCTCGACCACCATCGTTATTTACTTGCATTTTTGTTTTGTCTCGGTTTAAGACAACCAACTTGATTTTGCTTTTAAAGTGGAAATACTAAGTAAAAGACTAGACATGAGCTCTATGTAGACACCCCAATCCGGACCTCGGAGAGCCTTTGTCCACCCCGATGATGAAATAGAGAAACGATACCTTTGCGAGCTTGAAAAAGGATCTCCCAAAACCATAAACCCTTAAACCCAAAACCCAAGAAACGACAAGTCTAGCCAAAGCCCAATGAAAGGCCCAAAAGAGCCCTGGACCGAAGGAAGAGGTGCCGTCGAGTGGATTGAAGCGCCACGACACCACTGAAGTTCAAAAGTGGCCGTGCGCCAAACTCCTCCACACGGCACCTTGAGCAAAAAGGCGGTGGCTCAGAAGGTCGGCCACGCCCGATATGAGCCACGGTGATGGCTGGTCGGTAGAAAATGCACTTCTGGCCCGCCCAGAAAACACCTCCACCATTTGAATTCAAAATCCTTGGCCATTTGCCTATAAATTAACCCTTCCACTCAAGGGAAAGGGGTCCCTCTTAGCCCTTTCTTTTGAGTCCTTTCTCTTGCCTTTTTCTTGGCTCTCTCACTCTACTTTCTCTCTCTAAGTTTTCAAACCCCCTTTCCATTACCACTTCCATTTCCAGGTCTTAAAGGATGTCATTCCCAAAAGACATTCTTTAAGAGCTTTCACTCACTCCCTTCTCATCATTGAAGTTGATCACTCATTAACTTCAAGACCCCATCACCCAAAACACCTAACCCTCACTCACACCCATACTCCCTTTGTCTCATTTAACCTCTCCATCCACATCCGTGACGATCCATCCACATCCTTGCATCCACGATCCTTGATCAAGCTCGAAACCAAAGGTATAAACTAGTTTCCTCGGACTAGATTCCGTTCTGGTCCTGAGGGGACCTTTCTGTCAGCAGATCTAATCCCTTTTGGTTAGATCCTGACTCAAAACCTATTTTCATAACATAAAACCAACAGCGTCTTGAGGTCGGAAACCGCGATGCATTGATCGAGGCATACGGCACCACGACTCTCGGCGCCGACACGATGCACACTAGTGCTATTGTGAAAAGGCTGATCTAAGTTTTCCTCTGCTGTGGTTACTTGTTTTTGCTTTACTGTTTCTGTAGATCTTAAAATAAGACCATATCTACAAGCCATGTTCCGGCTCTTCTAAAATCTTTTCAAGATCATCCCAGTGATCAAAAGCGTTGAAAACTACTTTAAAACTACGTTTTGAGAAGGATAATGACGTTCTTGGGATGATCGGACCGCCGTGAGGCTACTCGTGAGTTTTCAAAAGATCTCAGAGGAACTAGTGAGCTAAATGATGTTTTAAAAGACTGTAACAGTCTGACAGCAGAGCAGGTGCCACGCACGGCATGTTGGGATGCCTCGCACGGCATCTCAGGGTGCCGTGAGCGGTATTCTGAGGTCCAAACAGTCTGTTGAATGTTATTTACTTCCATTTATTCATGTCATTATAGCACGACTGTACAGATAGCACCACCTGCACGTCAATGTGATATATTTCCCATGTCCCTTTCCCGTTTCGTGCTTTATTAAAGAGCTTGATATTCCGAATGATACCGAAGATCTCCCCTTTTTGAAAACATCAAGTAGAGACCGGTCTTACCGGGCGAATGGGGTGCTTTTTAAAGAAAAACCTTCCTCATTCGTAATGTGGCTCCCGAACCCATTATCTCAACGTTTTCGCTAGACTTAAAGCCTTTTTCAAGCAAACTCTCGGTTTCTCGGATCATCCATCTCGAAAATCCGGGTGGCGACTCTTCGAGCGAAGCGCTCATTCTCGGGCGTGGGAGCCCACAATGTCAAAATGTGTTTTTGGTCAATCTCAAGTTGAATATCTGGGTCATGTGATCACCAACCATGGGGTAGCAGTTGATCCCTCTAAGATTGAGAGCATGCTCAATTGGCCTAGACCTCAGTCCATAAAAACTTTACGGGGTTTCCTTGGTCTTACTGGCTATTACAGAAGATTTATCAAGAATTGTGGGAAAATCTGTCAACCATTGAACTTGCTGCTTCGAAAAGATGCTTTTGGTTGGACCAACGAATCTGAACTTGCCTTTCACCAACTCAAAGCTGCCTTGTCCACGGCACCAGTTTTGTCTTTACCAGACTACACCAAGCCCTTTATATTAGAGTGTGATGCTTCTGGCAAAGGGGTTGGGGCAGTGCTGATGCAGGAAGGTAGGCCTCTCGCTTTTAATAGCAAGGCTTTGTCCCCTACCAGGTTGGGTCTCTCTACTTATGAAAAGGAGCTTTTGGCCGTGGTAATGGCAGTTACCAAATGGAGACACTACCTATTGGGTAGGCAATTTATCATTAGAACAGATCACCAAAGTCTCAAATTTCTGTTGGAACAAAGGGTGACCACTCCTATGCAACAAAAATGGTTATCCAAATTGATGGGGTTTGATTATGAAATAGTTTACAAGACTGGAAAAACCAATGTTGTAGCTGATGCCTTATCCAGAATGGGGGAGGGCATTGAGTTGGAAGCCACAACCCAGGGGACCATTTCAGCTATGACTGTGGTCCTATGTCAATGGGTTAAAGATCTGTAAAACAGTTGGTTACACGATCAGGAAATTCAGAAGATCATCACAGACTTACAACAAGATCTTGCCAGTCATCCTTCTTACTCTTGGTAACATCAAATGCTCTACTACAAATCTAGATTGGTGGTGGGTAATGATCCTTAATTTCGTCTGACACTACTACAAGAACATCATGCCAGTCCAATGGGGGGTCATTTTGGAGGGGAAAGGACCTACCAAAGGCTGAAACAAGCATTCTTTTGGAAATGTATGAAGCAAGCTGTGCTTCAATTTGTGGCAAGATGTGACATTTGCCAAAGACATAAATATGAGACAGTGGCCTCCCCAGGTCTACTCCAACCACTGCCTATTCCTGACAGATTATGGAGTGATATATCCATGGACTTCATTGAAGGGTTGCCAAGCTCTAGTAGCAAAACTGTCATCTATGTGGTTGTCGACAGATTAAGTAAGTATGCCCATTTCATATCACTTTCTCATCCCTATACTGCAACTACCGTGGCCCAAGTGTTCCTAGATAACATCTTTAAACTCCATGGTATGCCCAGTACAATTGTGTCTGACAGGGATATAGTCTTCACTAGTAACTTTTGGAAGGAACTGTTCAGATTGCAAGGCACCAATTTATGTTTGAGCACTGCATACCATCCTCAGTCAGATGGGCAAACAGAGGTAGTTAATAGATGTTTAGAAAATTACTTGAGATGCCTCACAAGTGATAGGCCTACAGCTTGGGTCAAATGGCTTCCTTTAGCTGAATGGTGGTATAACACTACTTTCCACGTCTCCACTGGCATTACTCCCTATGAAGCCCTTTATGGGCAGAAGCCTCCTACTCTTCTACATTACACTCCTGGGGGTACTACTGTGGCAGCAGCAGATGGCATGTTACAGGACAGGTCCACTATCCTCAAATTACTTAAAGAATATTTGGCTAGCTCCCAGCACAGGATGAAGCAAATAGCAGATCAACACAGATCAGAACGGGTGTTTGAAGTAGGAGATTGGGTTTATTTGAAGATCCAACCTTTCAGGCAGGTGTCCGTAGCTTTCTGTAGGAATGCTAAGCTAGCTCCCAAGTATTTTGGTCCGTATAAAGTGGTTAAAAGGGTTGGACCTGTTGCATATGAACTTGAACTGCCCCCTTATTCCAAAATCCATCCTGTTTTTCACGTATCTCTTCTCAAGAAAAAGTTGGGGTAGGCTGCTGTGGTCCACACTGCGCTGCCTCTAGTGGGGGAGGATGGCCAAATACAGCTTGAGCCAGTGGCCATCTTGGATCGCAAGCTGGTCAAGCAGCACAACAGACCTGTCACCAAGGTTTTGGTTCACTGGTCTAACTCCATCCCAGAAGATGCTACATGGGAGATTTGGCATGACTTCCAACAGCGTTTTCCTCTTTTCCAACCTTGAGGACAAGGTTGTTTTTAAGGGGGAAGTAATGATAAGCATAGGGGTTTAATTGCAATTGTAGTTTGTATTCAGGGTCTTTTGTGTAATTCAGAAGTGGTGTTTGTGAGGTCGGTGTGTCGGTTATTCTGTTCGGGGGATATAAGGGCAGTAACGTAGAGGAGATGGGTGTGCAGAGTTTGTTGTTCACTTTCTTCTTCTCTTCTCTCTCTCTTCTCCTCTACTGTAATTCTTCTCTTTCCATTGTAACCAATTTCAGTTCAATAAGAAGAAAACCCATTTCTTTTATCGCATTTTCGCAAGCCAATCTCTATCACAAATTTTATATTTTTCTGATTTTTCTCGCAGAGACGAATCAATAACTCACAAAAATCTAACGCAAAACTAACAAATACAAAAAAAAAAAAATTGAATTAAGACAAAAAATAAGTTACTATTTCACTTATGAAGCCAAATCTACCCTAATTGTATAGGTAATTTGGTCATTTAAGTAGTCGAGGGATAGTATGTTAATTTTAGTGTACATGGATATTTTAGTCATTTAAATTTGTAGGGGTAATATGGCCATTTTAGTGTACATTGATATTTTAGTCATTTTAAATTTTAATATATAATTCTATGTAATTGGGCTACTGGGCGGGTCAGATTTGTTTTTAAATAAATGGGTCGGGC
This sequence comes from Rhododendron molle, assembly GCA_025413875.1. Lineage (NCBI taxonomy): Eukaryota > Viridiplantae > Streptophyta > Magnoliopsida > Ericales > Ericaceae > Rhododendron > Rhododendron molle. The sequence goes on along the minus strand of CM046388.1, from coordinate 3,944,407 downwards.
TGGGTATGGGTAACTAGACTCATAATTAATGGGTCTAAATGAGTCATTGACCTATTAAAGACCCAACACACTTACAACTTATCTAATTTGATCCAAATCCGTCCATTTGCCACCCCTTGCAGGTGCGTAAACTAATTCAAAATTTGGACTGAGTTTACCATGTCCGGCCTTATCATAGTAAGATAGATTAACCGACCTACTAGTCTTCTGTACCTAGTAGGATTATCAAGTAGAACGCCTTCTGTAGGGGTGAGTAAAGTCATACGGTAGGTGGATATATTTAGCATCCCTGGCTTGATGTCTGACAGCAAGGTCAAATCCGGTTTTTTCTTAAGAAAGTGATCATTTCAGAACCACTAGGGGACACTTGAAGTCCTTGAATACCGAAGCCTTCGAGGCATGCCTTTAAGCTAAATTACATGTCTACGCGAGTGAGGAAGTTGGTAAGAGCGAATGAGGAAATTGTTTTCAGGACTTTGGCCACACTCATAAACTTGAATGATGTAAATTAATCCTTTGGGTTTCTGCCCTCCTCTTTGTAGTTGGAAAGCATATTAGTCGCCCAGGCCGTTCTCCACCACACATTGGCGAAGGAGAAGGGTCAGACCCTATGCTTAGTTGGAAACCCAGAAAAACGTAGCTTCAAGCTCCAGAAAAAATAAAAATAAAAATCGGGGCCCGTATTATTAAATCTCCTTATATTTATTAGGCCCCCTTTTCTTTTTGGTTAAACCTGCCTCTCTGCATAAAATAGGCCCTATCGAAGCTTAGGAAAGCCAAACAAATGCTATGGCAATATTGAGATTTCCTGTAACTTATAAATGCCTAGTTTTGAATCATTGACCGAGATTACGACTTTGACAGATGAGGATGAAGACGGAGACGGAAACATTGACCGAGACGCACCATTTCACACTGAGTGATTGACAAGCACTATGGTGTGCCGTGTCGTTCAATCTGGCTGTGAAATCAATTACTCCCTCCGTCCCTTTATTATTGTCCAGTATTCTATTTTGGGCTGTCCCTTAATAAGTGTCCATTTTGTAAAGTTAGTGAGTAAAAGTTGGTGTATTGTCTATTTTGTCCTTAAAAGTAGATTCCTTTTTGAAAAGTAAGTGAGTAAAAGAGTAATGATGATGGGTAAGTAGGGAAAGTGGAGGAAAAAGTTGATGTGAAAGATATAATGATGATGTCCTTTTAATAAGTTGGAGTTACGAAGCAGGACACTTAAAAAGGGACGGAGGGAGTACTACTTTGACGAAGACAAAGACGAGGACGAAGACGGAGACAGAAACATTGACCAAGACGCACCATTTCACACTGAGTGATTGGCAAGCACTATCTACTAATTTTCTTTTTCCTTTCCCTCTCAGTAGTATGATCCTGGAATTGGTGTACTGCGACGTGGTGCCTTTGCCCCCTTCTCCACCACATATTGTGGCAGGAGCCACGACAAAGTGTGTGGATCCCATTACAATGTGAGATGGAGAAATTTAGGACCTGAGACACTAAGTGACTGTGCCTCAAAGTGTTTAAAACTGTACCACATTGATTAATTATCTCCTCCAAAACTAGTATATCCACTCATTGCCAATTGGTCTTGAGTTGGATGCTTTAATATGGTATCAGAGCTAGATTTTTGAAGGCTTTGATCCCCTTTGTTTGTGCCATAGTTGCACTTTGTTTCATTGTGATATGTATATTCCGGATCATTTGTTGATTTCTCCATGTGTGAATTGGGAGTCGCACGTGAGGAGAAGTTCTGGAAATTGTCGCGCATCGATTAATTATCTCCTCTAAAGCTAGCATGTGAGCATTGGCAGCCTCTCCACTCATTGCCAATTAATGATCTTGAGTTGGGTGAAAGGTATTGAATAATTACTCATGAACCTGTGCTAAGGTGTATCCATGTAATTTTTTTTTATAAATCAAGTGTCCGGACCAGCTTACACACATCTCGTCTAATTTGGGGGCACAATTAAAGTCGGAGAAAAACTCGAAATGTACTCGCCACAATCGAGTTGATAGTGCACTAGAGGATCCGAACCTGAGAATTAGGAGGGAATAATCAAAAGTCTTTGACACAAGGCTAACCCCTTGGGGTTAAGGTGTACAACAACAACAACAACATAATCCATGTAGTCCTCAATCATTAGGGGTATGGACGGGAGAAGATTGGAGACAGACCTAACCTTTGGCAATATACACAAAGTGACTGTTCTCCGAATACCACTGAAACAGTGACCCTTAGGGTTAAGCTGTATTCTCCTATTTAAACAAAAGAGCAAAGGCCCCTGCGAATCTGCAATTGCTTATCTATATGCATTTAATTAAACACCTTTGTCAAGTCACCGTGTTCTCTACTTGTATTTGACACAAGGTTTACCCCTTGTCTGGATTATTTTCGTTCACCTGATGTATATTTTCTCTAACTTGTAAAGGGACACGTGCTTTGCACGTGGGGGCTATTCCTGCTAAAAGATTTACATAGGAAATAGAACACGTGCTCCTTCACTTATAAAACAACTACAGTGACTTTGTGGTAGAATGGTGCTTTGCACGTGAGAGCTATTCCTGCTAAAAGATTTACTCCCTCCGTCTCGAATCTCGGATTTCCAACTTATTAAGGAAACCAAATCTAATCCTTTGATTTGAAAAAATACATAATCTGAGCCATTGATTTTGAAATTGGACAGTCAATTTGGGATATGTATTATAAGTAAAAAAGGAGATAAACAAATTAGGACGGAGGGAGTACATAGAAAATAGAACACGTGCTCCTTCACTTATAAAACAACTACATTGACTTTGTGGTAGAATGGTACTTACAAATATTTCTAGTAGGAGTAAAAATATCTATCGCTCAATTTTATGACGATAAATTTTGAAGCCTGGTATCATTTATTTGGATGGATGATAGTGATGACACTGAGTTAGTCCTATATAATATATAGTTGGTACTGGTGTCATTCCAAGGAATTGAATGATGGATCTACTACTTCATGTGTATGTATTTTTTGTCCAATCTAATCCGTTTGCTAGATCTCAATTGGTAATTAATTCTAGCATCCACTTAACTAAACAAATAACCTTTACATACATGTGTTATAATACAACTCATTCAGAATACACTCACATACAAATTATACGGAATTTATAATTCTCTCAATTCAACAAGTCAATAGATAAATAAGTTGAGCTTGTCATTGACTTTGGATAGTAAAGTGAACTCATTGGTGACTTCATACCAGAGAACACAACTATACACAAACACACTGAACAATTTTAAACCTTCTCAGTAGATCAAACCACAATTGGAAACTTTGGTTTATTTTTATTTTTATTTTGATAATGTTGGAAACTTTGGTTGCTTCAGCCAAAGGATCAACTTATAGCTGACAAGAAAGAAAAGAGGGTTGAATTATACGTAGGTCAGTCCAAGACCAGAGATGATTTAGTTGAGGGTTGCCAATTGGGGTAGACTTGCATAAAATACTTAAAAAATAGATAACTTCCACAAAAAAATTGAAGACAAATCCACACACACACACACTAAGGTTATGCTTGATCAAAAAAATTTTGGCCAAAAGAGAAGAAACCTAAAGTATTATTTTCTCCCTCGAATGGGAAAGGAGAAAATACACGAGGGGGAAAAAAACATGAAATATCCTACTCAAATCGAGTATTGCTCAAAAGTATCACACTCAAACACAAAAGTGTACAACTAAACTGGAAATTTGTAACCAACTCTCTAAGAAGCAATATATCAAACACCTTCATTGCAATAGTATGACCGTGAATCAAGAGGCGCATTTGAATGAAGTTCTGTGTGCCAACATTAGAAAAGCCAACACATATATTCATCTAATGGAGTCCGGCTGGATTTCATTTTCAAATGAAATAGTTTTGGAAACAAAAAGTCTAACTCTACCACCTCCACCTCTAATTCCTTCAAAGCCTTGACCTGCTTCTCAACTTCAGAATCTTTCCTCAACGCTTCTTCCTCCTCCTCTAAACCACTCACTTGTTAGTTCTTCGTTTCATCAACAAGAGTTGTTCTTTAGTCTCATTCACTTCTACGTTTTGCATGAATACTCACTTCATGTTCATTGAGGGTATCAATAGAACTGTGAAGTGCTCTTCTCTCCCCCAATGCTCCTAGGTTGTCCACTAATATCTGAGTCACAGATTCACAAACCGGACACAGAAGATAAATAAAGTGAATTCTCGAAAAGTAGCGTACAAGATAAAACAAAATAACCTATCAACGAACTCAACAACGCCGCAACTCTCAACCATAAAATCCTATCTTTAGAATGAACCAAATTTCATAAATTCAGTAGTATTGAATGAAACTTGCACAACACCTTGAGTACCTGAAGTCATTATTAAAGTGGCTGATGACCTTAAGGCTTTGACATTGATTTGCTTAATGGCATTTGGTGGAATAGAAACAGCAACCAGAAAGCCTAACCTAATTATCATGTAGATGTATGTATTATAGATGGGAAATACTTGACCCATTTCTATAGACAAAACTCAATTCCTAAACAGTACTCTTTCACCCATCAGAGCCATAGCTCACAGTTCAGACCATCTGGGAATGCAACAAGAACAACACCAAACTAAAGTTACTACATTGAACATACCCAGATTAGGAATCAATAACTGAGCAAAACCAATAACCATTATCATCTTATCAGATTTTTAGACGATTCATAGGAGAGAATTCCAATAAAATTAACCCATAAATCTTTCCTTAATCAATCAAATACAAGAGGTAAAACATAGTCGAGGTGTCTCTTTCTTACCCTCCACTATTACGGTTTCCATTTCTAGATGCAAGGGACTCTCAAGATTCACCTTAACTTATCGTAAAATCACACTCTTGCTTAGGAGTTATTGTTACACTGCTTGTTCTTCCAAAGATGGTAGAGGATACTTACCAAAGCCGTGCAAGACGAATTTGGTAATGTTATATGGGTCTTGCATTCTCATAATCTAGCATGGAATTGTCATGCATTAAACCATCAATGTAGACAATCTTCCCAGAAAGTTCAACTTGAAGGAGGAATTCGTGCTCCAAATGTAATTATCGACAACTCTACAAATAACACATCCCCATTGACGATCATCTAATACAAGAACAAACCAACGCACAAAGTGTGACTAATCGCAATTGGAACAACATTTCATTCATAAAAATCCAATCTATTTTTGGGGCAAGTAGTAAATAAATCCAATCTTGACAGAATTAAGAGCGAAGGAGAGAAAACTGACCTCTCCTTGGCAGTGAGCAGACTTGAACGAAGGCCTCCGCCTCCATAATGACAAGAATGAAGGCAATCAGAGGCGTACTCGCTAAACTATGGTGGGAAATAGCACCATGATGAGAAAAGATTTTATGTCCATACTTTAGGTCGTCTTTGCATCTTCAATAGCCACTGTTTTGGTTCGGTGTCACTTTATAACGGACCGCTTAGTTTAAATGTCTAACTCCTATAGCCGCAATGATACAGATTCCGTTTAAAGAACTTGGAACCCGCACAGTCATACAACCGCAATGGTTCTGGATCGGCGCTGTGAAAAAAAAGGTAAACTGGGTATTTGTAGTCAATTTTATATTTTCCATACGTTGCAATTCTAGTATATAAATAGTATCCAAAAAAGACGTGAACCTCTTGATGACGTGTTCACAAGATGAAGAAAAAACGGATGTTAAATATGCCATACCTAAACAATTTATCCAAATAAGTTCTGGCGGTTTAAAAATAATAATTTATCTATACATGAAATAAGCTGTTTCTACATCTAAAGGCCCTCAAATCCTATAGTTCAAGCACACATACTGTTCTCTCTCTCTTTTTTTTTTCTTGGGTCCTAAAGGTGCAAGAAGTTCTAAAATTCAACACCAACTGAAGTAGCATAATTGTATTGTACGATTGTTGTGCATTATGCTGTCATCCATTAGGAAGCACGGAAATACATGCAACAATAATAAACCCTTTAATTATTCTATCCTAACATATCAAAGGACCGTTCAGAACATAATAAACACAAAATAGAGTCTAGAGCAAATTCTTCAGAGTTCAAAAGATTTAATGCACATGGGTATAAAAACTCAAACCATTCGCGCGGCCATAGTCATACCAGAGAAAGATGCACCCACTTGTGAATATCGACATACCGAAGACGGAAGAAAATAGGAGAATGGTCTCAGTTCCCAGAGAAACCAACTTGGGTGTGCGACTGGGTGGAACTGATCTCATACCCAAAACTGATCTCACACATGTAAATACAACAACTCCCCGGTTTTGGTACTAAGGAGGGCAGGAAGTTCTTCAATTCAACACCAATTAAAGTTGTGTAATTCTATCGAACAGTTGGTGTGTGTTATGCTATGATTCATTAGGAAGCACAATTAAATGCAGATGTGATGTGTGTATGTATGAAGATAGAGATGGGGATCAGACAATTGTTTAAGTTGCACTTACTGGTTAATTCTTTTCGGCGTCTGAATCTCAGGCGTTGTGGAGGTATAGTGGGGGTTTGAATTGCCTGAAACTGTGGCTGGTTAATACTTTCCGGTGGCCGAAACTCTTGCGGTCTAGGGAAGTACGGTGGAATTTTGGTGGTTGCAGATGGAGATGGAGATGGAGGTGCGGGCGGAATGGGGTCGGGGTGGGTTTTTATTTGAAGCGGTGGGGAGATGTGATGGTATAGTTGGGGGAACCGTTCAGAGTTGGGTTGCGTAACGCAATACTGTCTAAGATAGACGTGTATCTCTTGATGACGTGTTCTCAAGATGAATAAAAAATGGATGTTAAATATGCCATACCTAAACAATTTATCTATACAAGTTCTGGCGGTTTGAAAATAATAATTTATCTATACATGCAATAAGCTATTTCTACATCTAAAGGCCCTCAAATCCTATAGTTCAAGCACGCATACTTTTCTCTCTCTCTCTTTTTTTTTTGGTTGGGTCCTAAAGGTGCAAGAAGTTCTAAAATCCAACACAACCTGAAGTTGCATAATTGTATTGTACGATTGTTGTGCATTATGCTGTCATCCATTAGGAAGGACGGGAATACATGCAACAATAATAAACCCTTTAATTATTCTATCCTAACATATCAAAGGACCGTTCAAAACATAATAAACATAAAACAGAGTCTAGAGCAAATTCTTCAGAGTTCAAAAGATTTAATGCACATGGGTATAAAAACTCAAACCATTCGCGCTGCCATAGTCATACCAGAGAAAGATGCAACCACTTGTGACCATATAGACATATCGAAGATGGAAGAAAATAGGAGAATGGTCTCAGTTCCCATAGAAACCAACTTGGGTGCGCGACTGGGAGGAACTGATCTCATACCTAAAACTGATCTCACACATGTAAATACAACAACTCCCCGGTTATGGTACTAAGAAGGGCAAGAAGTTCTTCAATTCAACACCAATTAAAGTTGTGTAATTCTATCGAACAGTTGGTTTGTGTTATGCTATGATTCATTAGGAAGCACAATTAAATGCAGATGTGATGTGTGTATGTATGAAGATAGAGATGGGGATCAGACAATTGTTTAAGTTGCACTTACTGGTTAATTCTTTCCGGCGTCTGAATCTCAGGCGGTATGGAGGTATAGTGGGGGTTTGAATTGCCTGAAACTGTGGTTGGTTAATACTTTTCGGTGGCTGAAACTCTTGCGGTCTAGGGAAGTACGGTGGAATTTTGGTGGTTGCAGATGGAGATGGAGATGGAGGTGCGGGCGGAATGGGGTCGGGGTGGGTTTTTATTTGAAGCGGTGGGGAGATGTGATGGTATAGTTGGGGGAACTGTTCGGAGTTGGGTTGCGTAACGCAATACTGTCCAAAATACACGTGTATCACTTGATGACGTGTTCTCAAGATGAATAAAAAATGGATTTTAAATATGACATACCTAGACAATTTATCTATACAAGTTCTAGCGGTTTGAAAATAATAATTTATCTATACATGCCATAAGCTGTTTCTACATCCTCAAATCCTATAGTTCAAGCACGCATTCTTTTCTCGCTCTCTTTTTTTTTTTTTTGGGTCCTAAAGGTGTAAGAAGTTCTAAAATCCAACACCAACTGAAGTTGCTTAATTGTATTGTATGATTGTTGTGCATTATGTTGTCATCCATTAGGATGCATGGGAATACATGCAACAATAAAAAACCCTTTAATTATTCTATCCTAACATATCAAAGGACCGTTCAAAACATAATAAACACAAAACAGAGTCTAGAGCAAATTCTTCAGAGTTCAAAAGATTTAATGCACATGGGTGTAAAAACTCAAACCATTCGCGCGGCCATAGTCATACCAAAGAAATATGCAACCACTTGAGACCATATAGACATACCGAAGACGGAAGAAAATAGGAGAATGGTCTCAGTTCCCAAAGAAACCAACTTTGGTGCGCGACTGGGTGGAACTGATCTCATACCTTAAACTGATCTCACACACTTAAATACAACAACTCTCTGATTTTGGTACTAAGGAGGGCAGGAAGTTCTTCAATTCAACACCAATTAAAGTTGTGTAATTCTATCGAACAGTTGGTTTGTGTTATGCTATGATTCATTTGGAAACACAATTAAATGCAGATGTGATGTGTGTATGTATGAAGATAGAGATGGGGATCAGACAATTGCTTAAGTTGCACTTACTGGTTAATTCTTTCCGGCATCTGAATCTCAGGCAGTATGGAGGTATAATGGGGGTTTGAATTGCCTGAAACTGTCGATGGTTAATGCTTTCCGGTGGCCGAAACTCTTGCGGTCTAGGGAAGTACGGTGGAATTTTGGTGGTTGCAGATGGAGATGGAGATGGAGGTGCGGGCGGAATGGGGTCAGGGTGGGTTTTTATTTGAAGCGGTGGGGAGATGTGATGGTATAGTTGGGGGAACCGTTCGGAGTTGGGTTGCGTAATGCAATACTGTCCAAAATAGACGTGTATCTCTTGATGACGTGTTCTCAAGATGAATAAAAAATGGATGTCAAATATGCCACACCTAAACAATTTATCTATACAAGTTCTGACGGTTTAAAAATAATAATTTATCTATACATGCAATAAGCTGTTCTACATCTAAAGGCCCTCAAATCCTATAGTTCAAGCACGCATTCTTTTCTCTCTCTCTCCCTTTTTTTGTTGGGTCCTAAAGGTGCAAGAAGTTCTAAAATCCAACAGCAACTGAAGTTGCATAATTGTATTGTACGATTGTTGTGCATTATGCTGTCATCCATTAGGAAGCATGGGAATACATGCAACAATAATAAACCCTTAAATTATTCTATCCTAACATATCAAAGGACCGTTTGAAACATAATAAACACAAAACAGAGTCTAGAGCAAATTCTTCAGAGTTCAAAAGATTTAATGCACATGGGTATAAAAACTCAAACCATTCGCGCGGCCATAGGCATTCCCGAGAAAGATGCAACCACTTGTGACCATATAGACATACCGAAGACGGAAGAAAATAGGAGAATGGTCTCAGTTCCCATAGAAACCAACTTGGGTTCATGACTGGGTGGAACTGATCTCATACCTAAAACTGATCTTACACACGTAAATACAACAACTCCCCGATTTTGGTACTAAGGAGGGCAAGAAGTTCTTCAATTCAACACTAGTTAAAGTTGTGTAATTTTGTCGAACAGTTGGTGTGTGTTATGCTATGATTCATTTGGAAGCACAATTAAATGCAGATGTGATGTGTGTATGTATGAAGATAGAGATGCGGATCAGACAATTGTGTAAGTTGCACTTACTGGTTAATTCTTTCCGGCGTCTGATTCTCAGGCGGTATGAAGGTATAGTGGGGGTTTGAATTGCCTGAAATTGTGGCTGGTTAATGCTTTTCGGTGGCCGAAACTCTTGCGATCTAGGGAAGTACGATGGAATTTTGGTGGTTGCAGATGGAGATGGAGATGGAGGTGCGGGCGGAATGGGGTCAGGGTGGGTTTTCATTTGAAGCGGTGGGGAGATGTGATGGTATAGTTGGGGGAACCCTTCGGAGTTGGGTTGCGTAACGTGTGTTGTTTGAGAGGGGGAATAGTTGCGACTGTTTTGCGGGAGAAAAGTTAGGAGGGGTAGTTTGGGAATGTGAAAAGTCGACAAACTGTAGAGTCTTTTATGGAAGAAGTATAGATTTAAGAACTACTCTGCCATCCGCAGAGATAATTTGTAGAGACCTACGCAGAGACAAATGCATTTGGCTCCATTTTTGGTCCCAAAAAAATTTAGAAAAATATCCATAAATTTTTGAATATTATTTTATGGGGCCTGTAAAAAATCAGCTCCTGCGGATATCGATAAGTATTACTTTTGGATTCGTAGGGGCGAATTTTAATTTAAGAAAAGGAAAAAACTATGGGTACATATAAACATGTACTCTCTCCGTTCCAAATTAATAGTCCGGTTCGGTCTCCAATGCAACTTTTAAATTGTTAATACCTTTCAATCTATAATGTCTTTAAAGATTTTAAAAACTTTGTATAATAGAACTAATTGAAATCTATCATATGAGATCCATATTGCATATAAAATTCATTATAGATTGAAAGATATTAACAATTTAAAAAATACATTGGAGACCGAACCTGACTATTAATTTGGAACGGAGGGAGTACATATCATGCACATATGGATTTTGTGGGGCCCACCTCGGATCCCACAAAGTTGATTCAAGCTGTCCATTATTTTAAAAATATTTTTTATGGAACCTCGTAAAAAATCAACTCAATCCGATATCAGTAAGGATTTTTTCGGAATTTGTAGGGGCGAAACTACCCAACTGCTCAGTTTCGCTCCAACAAATTCAAGAAAAATTCTTACTAATATCAGGTTGAGCTGATTTTTTATACGGCTCTATAAAAAAATATTTTTAAAATAATGGACTGTTCAAATCATCTTTGTGGAATCCGAGATGAGACCTACAAATCTCATATGTGCATGATATGTACATACTATATGTACCCGTAGCAAGAAAGTAACCTGCTTTGATCCGCATCTGAAGAACTTGTTAATGAAGGAAGAAAGAGAAGGGAAATGATGGTTAACAACATTTTAAGATGGCTAGAGCCTAGAGCTCTTGTCTTCATGAATCTTTGAACTATATCTAGCTGCATCCTGAGGACTTTTAAGACTTTTTTTACTTTTACATGTTACTTCATCTGACCCCCAAAAGAACAAAAAAAGCCCAACAAAAGCCGTGGTGATCCACTAGTATTATATTTTGGGAGAATTTCCGTGCAATCCTATACGGATCTGGGGATCCTGTAGGGCACTTTGCAGGACCGTTAAAAACACTTCCAAATGGTTATGATACGCCCTACACGTCCTGTAGTACACCCAGAGTTTCCGGTTCCATCCCATACTACATAGTGGTCAACCAAAAACTTCCCTACAGTGTATGTATAGTGTGTAGGTGGATTGGAGATTCTCTTTAAAAAAAATAAAAAGTTTTGAAGTGCTCTCACTTTCTCGGAAAGAAAGGAAAAGGAAATTAAATAGTGCTTGGCAATCAATTAATGTGAATTCACACACAATAATTCAAAAAATTGAAATTACAAGGCAAATGTTGCTAGCTTCTCGCTCAATGTGTTCGTCTCCGTCGACCCAATCATCGTCATCGTTGTCGTCTTCGTCTTTGTCAAAGAAAGATGGCTTCAAAATGTCTTTGAGATGCTTTATGGATTAGCAATTTGCTTGCCCATTGCTTTGTTTAAAGAGGGTTACAACTATTTCAAAAAAGAATGATGTGATCTCACCTTCCACGAATGAAAGGAAAAGCAAAGGGAAAAATAGTGCTTGTCAATGTAATCCATAATACACATCAATATTGTTGTGCGGAAGCGTTAACTAACACAGAAAATAGATGTGATTATTGCAATGTAATTGAAAAAACCACAGGAGAGAGAGAGAGAGAGAGAGAGAGAGAGAGAGAGAGAGAGAGAGCAACACACAGAACACAGAGATTTTATGTGGTTCGGCAAGGATACCTACTCCACGGGCAGTCAGACGGTCGAGGGTTTCAATATACGGAACAATAACGATATCAATGTAGTTCCCAATTGGTGGAGGGTTGGATATAGACCTGACATTTGACTATATAGGTGTAAATAAGTGGCTGCTCATTGATAGTTTTACCACAAAAATAGCAGCCCTAGTATACTGCCAAAAGTCAAGGGACCTTATGTCGTGGAATCATGACCCCCAAATCAAAACCTTAAGACATCAGAGAATGTTGGCCTACAGATCCGATTCATTTGTGCTCATTATCTGAAATTCCCCCTTTTTTTTTAATAACTCAAAAGCAACGTAATAAAGGAACGAAAAGCAATAACATGCAAACACAAGAATATACGTGGAAAACCCCTTAAAAAGGGTAAAAACCACGAGAGGAAATCGAACCACTAAAAGTAATCATTGTGCAGTTACAAATGATCTTAATAAAACAATCGTGAATCCTCACCGACTGACCAAAGACCGATTTGTCGAATCCACGTACATCGCACCAAGTGGTTGATTGCCGCACGCCTTGAATCCACAAGTCCTTCGATATGCTTCCAGAATCCACCGGAAGAATGGTTCAATTAGTTGGAACAGTTGGTTGAAAAAGCACTTGAAGTTTATGCTGAAAGATTCATGATCGCCGAGCCTTGTGTAACTTCAAGAGATAGGAGCCGGTCACCGTTAGACATTACTTGATATTGGACATACGGTGAAGAGCTCTGAATTCTTTCCGTCAGTATTGAATGGCCACCAAAACCGCATATAAATAGACCGAAAAGAACATTGCTCAAGCACGGAATGTACCTTGTCTTGAGTTGCTCGAGCACTATGACAGAATCACTTCCTTATATATTGTCACCCACGATTTCTGCATTTCCTTTTTCAATACAGCATGTGCACAAAACCTTTATTCAAACTGATTCCCTTCCGAAACTTCTTTCCTTTGACAAACTTTCTTTATCAATGATTCCCGTCCGAAACTTCTTTCCTTTGACAAACTTTCTTTATACCTTTCTTTATCAATGACAGAATACAATTGATAGCCTTTTCTAAAAACAATTTCTCTAAAACAATATATTTCACCATAATTAATGGGATACAAATCAAAAGAGATTTTGTCATGGAATTTGCCAAAATATGGACTTTACATTATCCAATTTACTTAGTTCAAAATCCAGAGCATCAGTAATGCACATAATCCATACTCGATCATCAATCCGTACATTATAAACAACTTAAAAAACAGAAAGATGAAATTTAAAAGAGCTTGGTGGCTGGTACTTAATTCATATGGTGTCGTGTCTTCGTTTCGTGCACAATCACAATACTGTTCTGATATCAAGAACGATAGATACACATTTTTCCTATACTCCACACATGAAGTGACGCAGAGTAGTCCGAGGACTGGAAAACTGTTATTGTATCGAACTCTCTCTCTCTCTTGCGAAAAGGTATCACTGTCACAGCTTAATTATTTCGTGAATCGTGACTCAAATGTGTACTCTTTCCCAAATATTTCATCCGCGATCAGTTGTCCATAGGGATCAGTAGTCCATCGCTCTTTCTACAAGTGTGGACCAAAGAGGCGTGCACGATAAGAGTACAAACATAAAAGTCTCTCTCTCTCTCTCTAATAAGTGACCTGGACTCTTCCAAGAAAGTGCCTTACCGCTTGGCAAGCACGTTTTTTTGATTCAAAAAACCAATTTGGTCACGACAATAAATGTGTCCCTATGTGGCCCACTGGCCTTGCTGGTCAGGTGTGCACTATAGGGCTTCTTTCTCGTTGATCAGTTCGCCTCCGCCATTCATTCCACAATCGATACATTTGCTTTATCTCTGGGACTAATAAAAATCCTTTTTTGACGGATCAAATTGTGCACTATATACATTTGCAATACGTGTTGGGATGTCCCCGGTCTTATAATCAATAACAACCAGGTGCACTGCAGGGTCCTCCCGCTCTTTAAATAACGACTCATTCCAAACTTCATGGTTCCATGTGCTTTCGTTTCACGACATTTTTTGGCTGCTCTCGGGCATGTCCCAATACCTTCTTGCATTCACACATTTGGGTGATTTTTGAGGCACTTGGCCGTGGTGAGTTTAATTTCTTTCCACTTATGATGGAAACTTTGGGTTTTACACCACCACCCGTTGTGGATTTCACTGTGTATTTTTTGTTATAATCTGAGCCGTTCATCTTATATGACTCACAGAGTAGTATATTCACGCAAAAAATTATCAGTTATCAATAGGTATATATCAAAAATCAAAATTTGATTGTTTAACTTCAAAATTTATGACCGTCCATTCTGTATTAATGTTTGATATGTCTATCGATATCGGATAAAGCTGATTTTGTACATACATATACTAATTTGCGAGCCATACAAGATTACTGTACCTGGTCAAAGAATCATTGCAAGTGGCTAGCTCATGTGTTCTTGAAACTTTGATGAACTATATGTAGCAGCTCGAGCACTGAGTTTTTCTCTTAATTTCTGTAGGCATAGTGTTTATTAATTATGCAACCTGCTTTTGAGAAAATGCAACTTGAAAGGAAATTGAAGCAACACGAGTTCTATTTCAGACGATATGTACAGGGGAATAGGAGTAATCATATTTATTCAAATTTCACAAAGATGTCCCAGCCAAAGCAAAATCTTAACGGAACAAATGTACTGATACGGGGGCAACTCTAGTCATAAGGAAAAAGGAGGTGAATAAACCTTCATCGTGCTACTGTTTGGGTAAAGGATACATCACCAACTGACCAAATTTCCTGTTGAGATGTAGACTCTTGAACTTCATCTTCATCTCTTCTTATAGAAAAAGCAGGTCTTTTGGGAGTGTTCATGGCAGCAGTTTCATTTTTCAGCATCGATGAGAGTTCCAACATGGAGGGTCTATCGGCTGGATTTTCTTGGACGCATAGCAAAGCTATTTGCATGCATCTCACTAATTTACAGGATGAATTTGTATCATCGAGTGATGGATCCATGAACTCCATGCCTTTCCCACACTTCCACAAATCATATGCCTGAGGTATTGGAAGGTAGTCCGTCTTTAGAGTTCACAGGAAGGAAATCATTTCGCAATATCCATGACACAATTTTCAGGATTACTTACATATTCTAGGAGGTTTAAGTTTTCATGAAGGCCATATAAACAATTACTCCGCTTTCCACTAATGATTTGTAAAAGAAGAACTCCGAAGCTATAAACATCTGATTTGGTCGAGTATATGCCACGTTTTACATATTCGGGAGGTACTTAACCACTGCAATATTGCATAAGTGAACAAAAAGAGATAACTGGATGAGTGCTATTTGAGACTAGAACACATTAGGTAGTGTGTATTGAAAGAAATATGCCCACTTACTATGTTCCAACAATCCGGGCAGTGTAACCTTCGAATTCATCTTTCTGGAAAATTCTAGCCATGCCAAAGTCCGTAATCTTGGGCTTCATCTCGTTGTCTAACAAAATGTTGCTCGCTTTCAAATCCCTATAAATTATTGTCAATCTTGAGTACTCTTGGAGGTACAGAAGTCCTTGAGTAACCCGTTCAATGATTTGAACTCGTTTTTTCCAATCTAAAAGTGATCCCCTGATTGGATCTACGCGAAAGAGATTTGGATGGTTAAACTTAGGCGACACCTCATGTTAAAACCACACTCAATTATATATGGTTCATGATTATATTAAAAGCATTATAGATTTTGCTAACCATAGACATAATGATCCAGGCTTTTGTTCGGCATGTATTCGTAGATCAACATTTGTTCTTCTTTTCTGTGCAAAAACCCAGAACTCTTACAAGATTTACATGCTGCAGTTTAGTAATAAGCATGATCTCGTTCTTGAACTCTTCAAATCCTTGTGTAGAAGTCCTTGAAAGTTTCTTTACTGCTATTTCTTGTCCATAATGTAATACACCCTGCAGGCAAAGCAAACACCGCTAACTGGTTATTTCACCAGATTATGTGCTTAGTTTTGTATTCTCTTATTTATGCAAAGCCAAATAATATTACCTCGTAAACAGGCCCATATCCACCCTCTCCAAGCTTATTTTCGAATGAAAAATTATTGGTAGCTTCTACAAGGTTAGTGAGACTAAACACTAGCAAATTAGGATCATTTGCATTTCCGACAGATGCCAATAAAGATTGCAATTCTTTTCCTTCGCCCATCCATCCTGTAACCAATGAAAAAAACATGTGGAAGGTAGAAGAAAGAAGTTAAAAGAGTGAAGGGAAATTATTTATGCATGCAGTTTTCACGACTGGAAGAACTTACCTTTGCTTCTGCGTGCTCTTTTACGCAGATACAACGTCACAAAAACTAGTAGGAGGGTAACTGTGGTTGCGGTTGGAAGCAAGATTACTAGTAACAAGAACTGTCGCTTGTTTCTGGGATCTTTCTCATCTTCTTGTGCTATGAAATTGTGCATTAGAGAGAAATGTGAGAAGACATTCAAGCAGTAGACAAGAGAAACAGAGCACTATTATCCATTCCAATGGGAAAACACAATGATCATATATTGCCCAAATTAGCTTCAACAATACTTAGAGGCTTTCGGGGATAATCCTCTTGACGACAATTGTGTTCCCTAGTTTTTTTTTTTTTTGGGATAAATCAGGGTGTTTGGCAGTGGCAAATGCACATCATCTCTGGGTGTGCAGTTATGAACAAGGGGTAACTCAATACTTTGTCAATTAAACGCAATTCCAAATTATGAACAAAATTCAGTTCTGTGTCACGGTAGATTGTGCATCTTTAAAGAATATGAAAATGAAAGAGAATAAGCCCCAATCAATTGGGGTCGGCTATATGATATTGCTTTAAAGTTTTACCTGCCTTAGAAAGCACCCAGTTGTCATCATTGCAGACTTGCCATACTTTGTAACCCAGAAGCCTTGTCTCCCTCGCGTAGGAAACCTTAGTTCTGATAGCCTCCACGTCATCATAACCGATCCAAACCGAACCAGTAATGCAGTAATTGGTGACATAAGTGGAGTTATACCCTACTCGTTCTCCATAACATTTCATATATGACTTGATGAACTTATAGAACATCGAACCATCAAGCGTAACGGCCCGACCTCTTGCAGGTGATCCAATCTCATTGGCCGTAGGGTCCACCAGCGTCCACGCGTACCCATGGTATGCTAACCCCAAAACCATCTTGTCAGCAGGTAATCCTCTACTTATCCATTCCTTTATTCCATAATCAGTACTTATATTGCTTGAGGGGTCATACAAAGCAGAATGAGCACCTGTGAAATTTGCTGCGGTAGACAAGTGATAGTCATACGATATGATATGTACCCAATCGAGGTTCCTACGAGTCGACTCCATTGGATAACTTGTGGCGTTTTCTGAAGGCAAATAATGACCAGCCATTGTCAAAACAAGGCCTTGTGCGGGCGTGCCAGGGCAGGATTGCTGCCCAAATTTGTATCAAGGCCTGGAAGCCTCAATCCAGGACTAGATTGCAGTCCAACTTCGTGCTAAGGCCTAGATGCCTCAGATCTGACTTCGTATCGAGCGATTGCGTACGACCTAAGGGGTGAGGCCGTATGGTGGTTCGTGGTTTGCCTTAATGAAAAGGACTTAAAATTTCCTAATCGTTGTTAAAAAATGGAAAGAAAAGTAAAACAAGGCCTAAAACGGAATTAAAGGGACTTCATTAACGGTTTAACAAAGTCTGGCTACAAGGAAATGAAATAAAATCTAGGCTTGGCTAGATTAAGTACAAACTATGCTAAAAAGTAAAGACAATTGAAAGATAAGCCGTGGGCTTTGATGGTCATGGACCCAAAGATAAAAATGGTTGAAAGATAAATGAAAGATAATTTGCATAAGCTCTAGGCTTGTATGGTCGTGGACCTTTGATAAGGCCTTCAAAACTGGTATTTATAGGAGCTACAGGCCTTAAGCTGCTTCAAAATGCTCCAATGCATGGCTGCCATGTGGCCTTCTAGCAGAGATCTGGGTTTGAGCAGCTTCAAAATGCTCCAATGAGGAGCCATTCTCTGAGAAAAACGTGTCTTTCACTCCAAGAAAACGGCAACGGCCTGAAAAGGCCTTCTCTTTTGCACAAAACTTTTGCAAAAGGGCAAAAGAATTTCAGCTCTTACAGCATCCAGGCCATTTCAGCTGCTTGAATGGACTCCTTCTGGGCCCACCACGGCTTTTCTCAGGCCTTCCCATCCATTTTAGTGGACCTTCACCTCTTGTGGGCCCCTCAAACCTCTGGGCTTGACTCTTTGTAGAAGAAGCAAAAGACCAAGCAGACCTGGGTGAGCTGCTTGTAAGCAGTTTGCTGAGGTCTGCATGAGCCATTCACTAGCATCTCCAAGGGTTGCATGTATGCCACCTGTCCTTGGCCTTGCTTCATGCTGAAGAATGGGGTCCACTCAGACCTTGAGCTGTTTGTAAGCAGCTTACCCAGACCTGTCCAGCAGGAACATTCTAGGCCTTTGAGCTGCTTACAATCACCATTAAGCAGCTTGCTAGAGAGAACCTTCTAGACCTTTGAGCTGCTTGTGCAGGCCTAAGCTGCTTGGGATGTCTCCATGCATGGCTGCCACGTGTCCCAAGCCTTGCTTCATGCTGAAAGATGGTGGCCATCCAGACCTCGAGCTGTTTGTAAGCAGCTTAGCTAGACCTGTCTATTGAGAACATTCTAGGCCTTTTAAGCTACCTGTAAGTAGTTTTCAAGGCCTTTGAACTGTTTGTGAGCAACCTTAAGGCCTTTGAACTGATTGTGAGCCACCTTAAGGCATTTGAACTGATTGTGAGCCACTTTAAGGCCTTTATTGCTAATCACAGGCCCTAAGGCACGTTTCGAAAGTAGTGGGCCTATCTGTTGGGCCTGAACATGTAGTAACTTACAAGCCTTTATCCATTGTAAGCCTTCTGAGCTCGAAGCTTGGTGAGAAAACCTAGGTTTTAACTGATTTGGACCTATTTGTAGGCCTTGTTACCTCTAAGAACTGGGCTAGGGCTGGATGAAAATGCTCAGGCCTAATGAGTCGACTCAAGACCTTGACCAGCCTTAGGCCTGAATTTGCGATAATGAAATTTTAGGCATTAATTTGGCCCAGGCCTTTGCAAACTCAACTCGATCAGTGGCGTTCAAATTGGCCTGATTTCATGGATAACCGATCATGAGGCTTTTTAAGGCCTGAGACCATCATTCAAGGCATTCTTCTAACCAACAAATTGATTTTCTGAATTTGGGCCAAAAATGGGTGTAAACAATAACTTGTGGCGTTTTCTGAAGGCAAATAATGACCAGCCATTGTCAAAACAAGCGGTGATCGGGTGGAGTCCTTAGATTCCCTATTTATCACAGTTCTCCAATCGTCAAAGAGAATTCCCATATTTTCCATCTTGGTGGTGCTTGTGTCCGGTTTGACGAAACAAAGATCCAGGCCATGAAACCCATAAAGCCTAGCTGTTCGTATCGATGATTCAATGAAACTACTTCTGTGAGAGGGTTGGGTAGCCATCGAAAAGAAGATTGAGAAGTTTGAATCTCCAGCCCAGATGGACAGAAGTGTTATAATTGATGGATTTTTTCGTCGAACGACATCGGTGAAGGTGGAGATATATGGTTCATCAGAGGATGAGATTGAGAGCTCATAAGTAGAAGAGTTGATATGTGCAAAAGCACATGTCAAGTGAGTGAACAGAGTTGAGTCTATACCGGGAATTGGCAAGTCGCTACCGGAATGCCAGTAACCTGCTTTGATCCAGGTCTGGGACTCTGAAGAACTTGTCAATGAAGGAAGAAAGAGGAGGAGGGAAATGATGGTGAACAACATTTGAAGATGGCCAGAGACTAGAGCTCATGTGTTCATGAATGAACCTTTGAACTATATGCAGCTGCATCCTGTGGACTTTAAGACATTTTCTTTTACATGTTATTTCCTCTGACCCAAAATAATAATAGTCAAAGAACAAAAGACGTGCTGATCCACTAGTATGACTCCATATTTTGGGAGAATTTCCGTGCAATCCTATCGTACAAAGTCGTAAACCAACAACTCCCCTACAGTGTACGAAGAATGTGTATGTGGTTCAAGACTTCTCCATAATTTTATGAGCTGAGAATGAGGACCAAGAATATTATTGAGGTTTCCAACTCTCTCTCTCTCTCTCAAGAATATTACTATTGAGGTTTCCAGCTCCCTCTCTCTAGCTCTCTCAAGAATATTAAGGTTTCCAACTCTCTCTCTCTCATTGAGGTTTGCAACTCTCTGTGTGTCATAAGAAAAGGTACATCACAGCTTTCTTATTTCGTGGGTCCTGGTAATGGACGGCTCGGATTTATAGGAGCTCAAATTAAATCAAAGCCGTTCGTGTGGAGATGGACGGCCGGATCAGCTGCACTACACTGGAACACTTCAGCGTTTCCCACTCCCTCTTTCCACATCTTTCATACGTTATCACTGATCAGTTGTCCAAATGAATCTCAAAAAGAAAAAAAGATCAGTCGTCCATCACTCTTTCTACAATTGTGGACCTAAGAAAACATCAGACATGCACAATGGCGATGGCGCGAGCTAGGGGGGTGCAAGCAGAGTAAAAACGTGAAACTGGTCTTTAAAAAATAGTACAAAGTACAAACTATTGAGCGATGATATTTAAGAGCACCTATTGTAGTGCTCTAAGTGTGTGAAACTGTGACCTAAGTGTGGAAGTTAAGCTATTCAAGTTAAGCGATGGCTTGTTCATATTGTAGTGCTCGTCGAGTAGGAAAACCAAATTAAAAATCAAGTTAATCTGAAACCAAAAAACATATGATCGGAGCACATGTATTTTGAAAAAAGCTGGGCTGGGTGTGCAGGATTACAACTTAAGAGTTGTTTTTCCCCCATTAATTTGCTCCAACGAGATATTAGTTGGTTTCCGATTAGCTTGATTTTTTGTGTTATTCTTTCTACTAAATTAACGATTACTACAATGTGAGCAAGTTCAATCATTGAAGTCGATCCAAAGTGAGTTCGAGAAAGGTTGACTGCAGGGAGTGAGTCCACTTCCAATTAATGGCAGAGTAGTCATCTCCACAAAGTGGAATTTACTGTCACGTTATAGAAGTCAAAGTCCTATAAAATATCAATGTCTATTCAATTCTCTAGAGTAGTCGTGGACAAATCTATAACTCATCAGCAAGATTATCCCATCGCTCAATATCTCGCCATCTGTCTTGATAATCAAAAGTCTAGATTTACAAAAACAAAAATGTGAGGCTCTGATCAAGAGGGTTCACTCTCCTTGGATTGGGATGTGGGATCTGCTTCTGTCCTTCTCCTAGCCTGCAAAAGAAAGCACGACTAAAGACCACACCGGAGGTCCTCCGGGATGGCCCTCACGTGCAAGAATCAGTCTACTTGCAGAGAAGAGGAAGGGAAACAAGAGCTAGAGTTTTAGGGTTGTGTATTGTGTGTCGAACGTACCTTTTACCAGGGGGCATAGCATTGTATTTATAGACAGTCCTTAGCTTGGTCCCCAAGATTGTATATGCGCTTGACACGTGTCGGCTGGCATCACCCCTACGTCACATTTAGGGTTTTGTAACCGTTTGGACGGTGAGCTAGCACCTTCACGTGCTCCTCATCATTATCTTTGATAACCGTTCGGCTGACGTCATGAACGTCATCATGGCCACGGTTGTTATTCCCATGTGGGTGAGCTGGAGCCTCTGGCCCCCACACTTGTTCAAGACCGAATGTGGCAACCGATCGTCGAAGGATCGGTAAGCCGAACGTCGTGAGTAAATAATAAGTAGTAAGGAAACAGCTGTAAAACCCTCGGTCTAGCCGATACTCAAAAGGTGTCATCGAGGAGACGTCTGGCTGATCCCCCTCGGCATGGCTCGAGCCATCTCACTCGGCCTGCTACAAAAAACAAAAACAAAAAAAAACTCTTCCAGGGAGTTCAACTCTTCATTGAAAGAGTGTTTTAATTAATTCGGACCGTTCAAAATACTTTTGAACTGTGAGATTGAGAGCCGGGTGAGGGTATAGACTTAAATGAATATTACTCATTCAACAGAATTATTAGAATTTTTCATAATTTTGTGGGCTGAGAATTACCAAGGATATTATTGAGAGTCCCTAAGCAATGTAAACAGAGGGAGGGAAGGTAGTGAGTCGGCAGAGAACTCCACTAGTAGAACTTTAGTCCTGTTTCCGGTGAGATTGCTCCTATCCGTGGATGTACTCTATTTTGGGAAATCACATTATAAAACTCAGTGTTTGTGTTTGTTTTGTGTGTTTGGTTTTGGTCCTTGGGGCACTACAACAAGCAGGAGTGCGGGCATGAGCACAACGTGAAAGTATCTTTAAAAAATATTGTAAACTAGTATTAAATTTGCAAGAATGAGATTGAGATCGAAACTATTGATTGTGATGATATTTAAGAACGAAGCGAAAAAGCCTATTAAAGAAGATTCAAAAGATTCACTCTCTTTCTCTCTCTCACAACTTGGCAGGCAAGGTTTTTGATGTATAACCAATCAGAAAAGCTTATTTATTGAGGTCAATCGCAAGCATTTAAAAACGTTTCGGATGATCCGGATTAAAAATCAATTTTTACCGATAAAAGATATGTGCATAATGATATATGTACAATTTTAAAGGGTGTGTATTATAGACTTTTCCATAACCAGTAAGGTAGTAAACTTCAAAGCTTGAGCTCAAGTTGATACAACAACAACATACAACAACATAACATAACCCATCTAGTCCTCAATCAGTGGGGGTATGGGCGGGGGATGATTGGAGACAGACCTAACATTTAGCAATATATGCACAAAGTGGCTGCTCTCAGAATATCACTGAAACAGTGGCCCCCCTAAACCTCCAAGAACCGAGGAGCTACAGGGACGTTTTGTTGTGAACCGTGCCCCTAAATCAAAGCCAAATGGCATCAGAGAGGGCAGGCCTAGAGACCCAAATCAATTTATGTGCACATTACCATATTTCCTTCATTGATAGTCCAGAGTATCGGTATGCAATAGAGCTACTTATGTTTTCCATTAGCAAATATGATATGCTCCATATAGGAAGTCCAAAAACCAGTTCACATCCATAACCAGCTGATATAACAACTTCCCGCAAGAGTCCACCTGAACAACATGTGTAGTCTTCTTAATTTTTTTTAATTAACTCAATCGTGTCATAGTCAGCTTACACGCACATCGATTAATCTCAGGGGCCGTCTACTAAGGAGGCTGAGTAAAGACATGAGACCTAAAAAGGAGCAAACTCCTAGGGCCCGGACCTTAACTACAAGGCCGAACCGTTGGAAATCATGAATTCTCTTGTAAGATCGAACATCAATCGCGGTGGATGGAGAACCGTAGGGTTTTTGCATCTAGATGATAGTGGAGGTCCACATAATGCAAAGTTAACAATGTAGGAATCTTTTGAAAAAACGTGAAACTTTCTCCCCAAAGAATTCGTTACATCGCCGAGCAAAAAACAAAAAGAATTCGTTCCATCAATTGATTCTGCTTAAGATTATTCGTCAGTTGCTTGAGGGAATATTCCCCCTGCAAGCTTGTTCCAAGAGAGGTCCAACCATTAGAGCTCATTCAAGTACAACACTAAGTGCCCAGCAAAAGGTTGTTATGAGATTAACTGACCCCCCAAATTTTATTTTTTCTAATCTGAAAAAAAAAAAAGAAATTGAATTTGGCCTTCCAAATCCAACTGTCAAAGTTGGTTTTCGATTAATCAATGGCCATGAATACGGTGAGGACTTTCGACCATTTTAATCGCAGATCCTTAGATTACTGTACCTGGTCAAAGAATCATTGCAAGTAGCTAGCTCATGTGTTCTTGAGCATGGTGTTTATTAATTATGCAACCTGCTTTTGAGAAAATGCAACTTGAAAGGAAATTGAAGCAACATGAGTAATCATATTTATTCAAATTTCACAAAGATGTCGCAGCAAAAGCAAAATCTTAACGGAACAAATGTACTTATACGGGAGCAACTCTAGTCATGAGGGAAAAGGAGGTGAATAAACCTTCATCGTGCTACTGTTTGGGTAAAGGATACATCACCAAATGACCAAATTTCTAGTTGAGATGTAGACTCTTGAACTTCATCTTCATCTCTTCTTATAGAAAAAGCAGGTCTTTTGGGAGTGTTCATGGCAACAGTTTCATTTTTTAGCATCGATGAGAGTTCCAACATGGAGGGCCTACCGGCTGGATTTTCTTGGACACATAGCAAAGCTACTTGCATGCATCTCATCAATTTGCATGATGAATAGTTATCGTCGAGCGATGGATCCATAAACTCCATGCCTTTCCCACACTTCCACAAATCATATGCCTGAAGTATTTTAAGGTAGTCCATCTTTAGAGTTCACTGGAAGGAAATCAATTCACAATATCCATGTCACAGTTTTCAGAATTACTTACATATTCTAGGAGGTTTAATTCTTCATGAAGGCCATGTAAACAATTATTCCGCTTTCCGCTAATGATTTGTAAAAGAAGAACTCCGAAGCTATAAACATCTGATTTAGTGGAGTATATGCCACGTCTTACATATTCGGGAGGTACATAACCACTGCAATATTGCATAAGTGAACAAAAAGAGATAACTAGATGAGTACTATTTGAGACTAGAACACATTAGGTAGTGTGTATTGTAACAAATATGCCACTCACAATGTTCCAACAATCCGGTCAGTGTTAGCTTCGAATTCATCTTTCTGGAAAATTCTAGCCATGCCAAAGTCCGCGATCTTGGGCTTCATCTCGTTGTCTAACAAAATGTTGCTCGCTTTTAAATCCCTATGAATTATTGTGAATCTTGAGTACTCTTGGAGGTACAAGAGCCCCTGAGTAACCCCTTCAATGATTTGAACTCGTTTTTCCCAATCTAAAAGTGATCCCCTCATTCGATCTACACGAAAGAGATTTTGATAGTTAAAACTTAGGTGACACCTCTTGTTAAAACCACACTCAATTATGGTTCACGATTATTTTAGAGGCATTAAAGATTGCTAACCATAGAGAAAATGATCCAGGCTTTTGTTCGGCATGTATTCGTAGATCAACATTTGTTCTTCTTTTTCGGTGCAAAATCCAAGAACTCTTACAAGATTTACATGCTGCAGTTTAGCAGTAAGCATGACCTCATTCTTGAACTCTTCAAATCCTTGTGTAGAAGTACTTGAAAGTCTCTTTATTGCTATTTCTTGTCCATTACGTAATATACCCTGAAGGCAAAATAACAGCTTATTTAGTTTTGTTTTCTCGATTTATTCGAAGACGAATAATTTTACCTTGTAAACAGGTCCGTATCCACCCTCTCCGAGCTTATTTTCAAATGAAAAATTATTGGTAGCTTCTTCAAGGTCAGTGAGACTAAAAACTAGCAAATTAGGAGCATTTGCATTTCCAAGAGATGCCATAGTAGTTCTGAATAAAGATTGCGATTCTTTTTCGTCATCCATCCGTTCTGTAACCAATAAAAAGAACATGTGAAAAATCGAAGAAAAACATTAAAAGGGTGAAGGGAAATGATTTAGGAACAAAATTTTCACAAACGGAAGGAACTTACCTTTGTTTCTGCGTGCTCTCTTATGCAAATACCACGTCGCAAAAACTAGTACAAGGGTAACTGTGGCTGCGGTTGGAAGCAAGATTACTAGCAACAGGTGTCTCTTGTTTCCAGGATCTTTCTCATCTTTTTTTTTAAACATATCTTTCTCATCTTCTTGTGCTATGAAATTGTACATTAGAGAGAAGTGTGACAAGACAATATAGCAGTAGACAAGAGAAACAGAACACTCCTATCCCTTCCAATCTTAAAAAAAAAAAAAAATGATCATATATTGCCCAAATTGGTTTCAACAATACTTAAAAGGCTTTAGGGGAGAATCCTCATGGCGACAATTGTGTTCCCTAGTTCTAGTTTTTTTGTTTTGTTTTGTTTTTTGAAACTCAAGGTGTGTGGCAGTGGCAGATGCACACCCGGAGATGAACACCGATCTCTAGGGACCGGGTGTAGTTTTGAATAGGAAGTTGCATAATACTTCGTCAATTCAACAAAATTTCTAGTTGTGAACAAAATTCAGCTCTGCATCACGTTAGACTGTAGGTGTTATGTTAGCAGTGACCTAATTCTACTGTTTTGTTTTGTTTTGTTTTCTGCCCTTTCTTTATTGTAACGCAGGATGTGTTGGGTCAGCTTGCGCACAACTCGGACTAATCTCTACCCCAACAGTTGCTAGCAAGGGGAATCAGGGACGGAATCGGGATTTTACTCTACCAGTGCCGAAATGTATACTAAAAAAATAAAAAGATGAATTAAAATATCAATAGTCATTGATCCAAAAAAATTAAAATAACATAACAAAACTATAGTAAATGATATTTGTCATTTGCACAAGAAGTATGAAAAAAGATTAACTTTAATTTTTTAGGTTCAATTATTTTAGGGTTAAAGTGTGGAGTTTTTTCCCCCTTAATTATACAACATCCTTTTTATTATTTTACTTTGGCCTATTGAATTTAGTTTTGCAATACTTTTTTAGGTCTCCTTACTTGAAAAAAAAAAATAGAAGATTTAGGAGTAGTATATGACAAAAAATAAAGAAAAAAAAATCTAGCAGTAGCGAGACTATATATGTTGGGGATAATTTTTTGTTTATACATATAATAATTACAATTTCTAAAATTTTTGTCGTGGCGGCCGCCACCGCTAGACCCCCTGATTCCATCGGGGAATGGAGGTGCTATGAGAGTTTGGCATGGTAATTCTTTGTTGGCTAGGGGTGGGGTGGTGACTAGATTCTAGTGGGTTCTTCCTAGGCTTATTTACGGATTATAAGCAGAATTTTCTTAATCTAATTCCTGCCTCGATTGGCAAAAAAAAATGAGTTGGCTCTTGGGTGGATTCAACCATCACTGATAAACATTCATATGGCAAGTAGATCACAAAGATGGTTGATTCCATATCTGTAGGTAAATTCTTCCTTTAATGTAGTACGATAAACCAAACGAAACAAAACCGAATTTTAAGGCCCAATCATTTGGAGTCAGCTACATGATGTTGCTTTAAAGTTTTACCTGCCTTGGAAAGCACCCAATTGTCATCATCGGAGACATGCCATACTTTGTAACCCAGAAGCCCTTTCTCCCTCGCATAAGAAACCTTAGTTCTGATAGCCTCCACATCATCATAACCTATCCAGACCGAACCATTAATGCAGTAATTTGTGACATAAGTGGAGTTATACCCTACTTTTTCTCCATCACATCGCATATATGACTTGATGAACTTGTAGGACACCGAACCATCATGCGTAAGGGCCGGAAAGGCGGGACCTGTTGCAAGCGATCCAATCTCATTGGCCGTCGGGTCCGCCAGCGTCCACGCGTACCCATGGTATGGTAACCCAAAAACTATCTTTTTAGCTGGTAATCCTCTACTTATCCATTCCTTAATTCCATAATCCGTACTTATATTGCTTGAGGGGTCATACAAAGCAGAATGAGCGCCTGTGCGGTTTTCCATGGTAGGCAAGTGATAGAAATACGATACGATGAGTACCCAATCGAAGTTCCTTCGAATCGACTCCATAGGATAACTTGCGGTGTTTTTGACGGCAAATAATAACCAGCCAGTGTTAAAAGGAGCGGTGATTGGGTGGAATCCTTCGATTCCCTATCTATCGCAGTTCTCCATTCGTCAAACAGAATTCCCATATTTTCCATCTTGGTGGTGTTTGTGTCTGGTTTGACGCAACAAAGATCCAGGCCGTGAAACCCATAAAGCCTAGCTCTCTGTATTGACGATTCAATGAAAGAAGTTCTGTGAGAGGATTGGGTAGCCATTGAACAGAAGGTTGAGAAGTAGGCTGAGTAGTCTGAATCTCCTACAAAGATGGACAGAAGTGTCGTGATTGATGGGTTTTTTTGCCGAACGATTTCGGTGAAGGTGGACAGAGAAGGTTCATAATAGGGTTCAATCCAGAGCTCATAAGTTGAATCGTTGATATATGCAAAAGCAAATGTTAAGTGAGTGAAGAGAGTTGAGTCTATATCGGTAACTGGGGATTGGCCATAGGAATACCAGTAACCTGCTTTGATCCAGGTCTGGGCCTCTGAAGAAGTTGTTAGTGAAGGAAGAAAGAGGAGGAAGGAAACGATGGTGAACAACATTTTTTAGATGGCTAGAGCCTGGAGAGCTCCTGTTCTTTAACCTTGAACTATATGTAGCTGCATGCTGAGGACTTGAAAGACATTCTTTTACATGCGACTTCCTCTGACTTAAAAAAAATAAATAAAAAAAAAAAGAAAAAGAAAAAAAAAGATCATGCTATATACACGCCTCTCGACCACTCTCCAGACACTCTTTTCTCACAAGTACTGAATGTCAAAGGCCGCCATCTCCACAAAGTGAATTTACTTTCACGTTATAGAAGTCAAAGTCCTATAAAATATCTCTGTCTATTTAATTAGCTACAGTAGTCTTTTAAAAATAGTAAGTACTTGGTTGTAATTTTCAAATTTAAAAATAATGTATTTACGAAAATAATTTTTTGATTTTCTTACATCGGTCGAAAGATCTCATCGGCATCTACCAAACAAGCTTTATATTGCTCAAAAAATTAAGTCCATTATTTTTAAACTTAAAAATTACAAATAAATAGGAATACTTATTTTTTAAGAAACCTACGAAACATGCACGATGGTGATGAAGCGGAGTGTTGACTGATGGATGGCGATATGGCTCCACTCCTCTTTACTTCAGCATTTCCTCTCCCACCCACTTGTGTAGACATTTATCTACTACCATTTTCAACTAGGATGGTAAATTAATTGGTTCATTCGTGAACTATTCGAGGCTCGGCTCAATAAGAGTTCGTTTGAGTTCGATTCGTCTATTAATGAACTGAACCTGAATCTCAATGTTAGACTCGTTTGATATATAAGCCAAGCCTGAACCTTATAGTATTCTGCTCGGTTAGGCTTGCGAACCTATAGTTAAATAAATTTTATAATTATTTAGGAGTGTATATGCAAATATAAAAATTTCAAGGTTATAAATATTTTAATACTTATTTTTCTCCTAAATTCTATGTGACCAATGGCAGAGTTTGGATGTGGTTTAGTTTAATGAGTTGAGCCGAAATAAACCCAAGCCTTGACGAACTCAATTCGACCCTAGATTTGGCTCGGCTTGCTTCATTTGAGTTTAACGAGCCGAACCCAAGCTTTGAAAAATGTTAATGAACTAAACTCTAGCCAAGTTGTTCAGGTTCAAATGGAATCCGAGCCAAATTCGAGTCAGATTAGTACCTTAACGAACCCAAGCCGAATTTAACTAGGTTCGGCTCGGTTCGGCTTGTTTACGGCTCTAGTTTCAACCACCAGGAGTAAAGGCTTGGTCTGGCATGGAGGATGAGCAAGAGTTCCGTTTTCGCCCATAAGTGCAAACCTCTGGCGGTGTATTCTGTAGGGTTAAGCAATGTAAACAGAGAGAATTCCCCTCATAAAGCTTTAGTCTGTTTCCAGTGAGATTGCTCCGATTCCTCTACGATTTTGGAGAGCCATGTAAAACTCATTGCTTGTGTGTGTGTGGTTTTGATCATTGGGAGACAACGAGCAGGGGTGCAAGTACAAGCACAAATGTGAACGTGTCTTTAAAAATAAATCACAAAAAAATATAACTCATTTTATCATCTCGTTTCCACTTACAAAAACCACAAAAAAACCTGACACATTTTACTAACTGGTTTTCACTAACAAAAAAAACACTAAAAAGTCAACATATTTTACTAACTGGTTTCCACTAACAAATTTGTTTTTACCAACTCAATAACTTTTCCACTTACATAACCATCAAATTTTTTTCACTACTGGAAACAATTTGACAATTCTCAATAATTTATTCACTACCGAAAACACCTAACAACTTTTTAACCATAAATAAAAATTTACAAATTTTTCACTACCGAAAAGTATTGAAATTTGCGAGAATGAGGATTGAAATTGACACTACTATTGATTGTGATGATATTTAAGAAGGAAGCGAAAAAGCATACCCAAGAAAATTCAGAAGATTGACTCTCAAAATTCAAAAGATTGACTCTCTCTCTCTCACTCTCACTCTCTCTCTCAAACTTGATTGTGATGATATTTAAGAAGGAAGCGAAAAAGCATACCCAAGAAAATTTCAAAAGACAACTCTTTCTCTCTCACACACACAAGTCACAACTTGGCAGGCAAGGTTTTTTGAATTTTGATGTATAAACAATTCGGTGGCGACAATAAAGTCTCAACACGTGGCCGTTTTGATAACTTCCAGTCTGTAGTCAATAACACGGGGGCACGGCTATTTGCACCCACAAATTTGCTAAGAGTACCATGTATATAATATGGTACACAAGGTACGTTTAGGAAATAATGGGCGGCAAATAGCAGTGCCCTAACACGGCTCGTTCAAAACTTCCATTTGCTTTCATTTCAGGGGAATTTTTGGCTGCTCTTGGGGCATGTCCGCAGTCACGTATTTGGGGGATTTCATGCATTGCATTTGGGCATGTTTACTATAGCTAGCTATAGATAGAGATTTTTCATTCTAGCTTTAGATTCTGCTATAGGATCTAAGTTTTAGATCTTGGTAGAATCAGATAAACATGTTTACCGTAATTGTAAAAATATAATAGTCCTGGAGTACCGTCACGTAATATTTCGGACCACTTTACAATCACACGTTTCTGTGGAGTTCATACATTGAGTGGCAGACCCCACAAGAATGTTTCCCGGAGAAGATTGCCATTTTTTTTTCTCTTTATAGTTTTCTCTTACAAAACTCCACTATCTAGGTTTTAGTTTATTCAATCCGTGTACGGAAAAAAAAAGGTCGACCAGCTCGATCCAAAAGGCTGTTAGTTTGCTGCCCAATAAGAGTTTGTTCAAGTTCGATTCGTCTATTAAATGAATCGAACCTGAACCTCAATGTTGGCTCGTTTTATATATAACTTGAGCTTGGCCTGAACCTTACAGTATTCTGCTCGGTTAGGCTCGCGAACTTGTAGTTAAATGTAATTTATAATTATTTAGGAGTCTATATGCAAATATAAAAAAAATTTCAAGGTTATATATATTTTAATACTTATTTTTTCCCCCTAAGTTCTATATGATCAATGAGAGAGTGTGGATGTGGTTGAGTTTAATGAGTCGAGTGAACCAAACCCAAGCCTCGACAAACTCTTCGTTTGAGTTTAATGAGCCGAACCTGAGCTTTGAAATATGTTAATGAACCAAACTCTAGCCAAGTTGTTCAGGTTCAAATCAAATCCGAGCCGAATTCGAGCCAAACTAGTATCTTAACGAACCCAAACCAAACTTAATAGAGTTTGGCTCGATTCGACTTGTTTACCGCCTTGGTTTCAACCACCAGGAGTAAGGGCGGCGTGGAGGATGAACAAGAGTTCCATTTTAGCCCATAAGTGCAAACCTCTGGCGGTGTATTCTGTAGGGTTAAGCAATGTAAACAGAGAGAGAGAGGGGGTAGTGAGTCGGGATAGAACTTGACTCATAAAGCTTTTAGTCTGTTTCTAGTGAGATTGCTCTGATTCCTCTGCGATCTTGGAGAACCACGTAAAATTTATTGTTTGTGTGTGTATGGTTTTGATCATTGGGACACAACAATGAGCAGGGGTGCGAGTATAAGCACAAATGTGAAAGTGTCTTTAAAAATAAACCACAAAAAAACTTAACAAATTTTATCATTTCGTTTTTACTAACAAAAATCACAAAGAAAAAAACCTAACACATTTTACTAATTGGTTTTCACTAACAAAAAAAAACACTAAAAACTTAACATATTTTACTAACTGGTTTCCACTAACAAATTTTTTTTTTAACAACTCAATAACTTTTTCACTCACATAACCATCAAAAACTTTTTTACTACTGGAAACAACTTGACATGCATAACAATTTGACATTTCTCAATAACTTATTTATTACCGGAAAAACCAAACAACTTTTTAACCACAAAAAAAAAAATTTACAAATTTTTCACAATTGAAAAATATTGAAAGCTAGTATTAAATTGGCGAGAATGTGGATTGAAATTGACACTATTGATTGTGATGATATTTAAGAAGGAAGCGAAAAAGCATACCCAAGAAAATTTCAAAAGATTGAGACTCTCTGTCTCTCTCTCACACATAAGTCACAACTTTTTTTTTTTCAATCGTCATACATCAGCGGAGGTTAGTGGGGGTGTTAGGATTAGTACGGAGTCCAGAAGCTATCCATAGCTTGGGACCGGCCCCAAGGGTATTGCTCCAGCAGGAGTCGAACCCAAGACCTCCCTCAGGGGAGAGATGACATACCAACTGTACTGGGCAGTGGTTGTCACATAAGTCACAACTTGGCAGGCAAGGTTTTTGATGTATAACCAATTCGGTCGCAACAATAAAGTCTCAATACGTGGCTGTTTTGGTAATTTCCAGTCTGTAGTCAATAACGCGACCGTTCCAAACTTCCATTTGCTTTCATTTCAGTGGAATTTTTGGCTGCTCTTGGGGCATGTCCGCAGTCACTCATATGGGGGATTTCATGTCCGCAGTCGCGACAATAATGTTTCCTGGAGAAGATCGCCATTTTTTCCCCCCCCTCTTTATAGTTTTCCCTAACCAAACTCCACTATCTAGGTTTTAACTTATTCTATCCGTTCACAAAAAAAAAAAAAGAAAAAGGGGTCGAATTGAGAAGCCTTTCAACCTTTTGGGTGAGGAGTTGAAAAGCCTGTTAGTTTGTTGCTGGGTGAGGAGTTGAATTGAGAAGCCTTTCAACCTGGCCTTCTGGGCCCCAATTCTGCCTGGAATTTAAGGTTTCTGGGTTCTTGATGCTGCTGAAATTCTGTTACTAATTGGACCTGCATGTTTGGGGCTTACTTTCCAAATCTGAATCAATTCAATTTCTTATTGGATGTATGACTTTTTTTCTTTTGTTTCTCGTTTGGCCTCATTCTATGCCTCTTTCTCTGTGGTTAGTATTTTGTATTTCCCTCGATGTACCAATTTTCGAATTTTAATAAACTCTTGTTTCCTATTAAAACAAAAAAAGAAGCTAGCCATAAAGTCAAAAAAGCATGTTATACAATAGTGTATTATCTTCGCGTTTTCTTTTGAAAACGAAATTGCCCGTCTACTATTTTTTTTATTTATTAACAATTGGCCAATAAAAAAGGAAAAGGACGACTTGACTCTTAAAATGGCGATGGAATACAATATTTGTCATGAACCCCAAGGTGTAAGTAGGTTTGAGAAAACAACGAAGGGGGCTTGCTTTCAAGATTTCACAAGATCGATATCCACTAAGACCAAATATTCCAAATTTTGGGGTTAATAGAGGTTTGTTCGATATTCAAAATTAATCGAGATGAGCGCAAACTGTCCCAAACATCCGGTTATCCATATATGCGTATACACATATATTCATGTATCATAGTATCTGTTTAAAGAATTTGGCCTGTCCAAACTCCTCCACGCGTCAGCCAAGTTAGTGGAGTGGATGAAATTGTCTTAAGATATTGTAAAAGAGCTTCTCTCATGTACAATGATTGTATAATGCATTCGGACAAGACAAGTTGAAGCAAGACAAGTTGTAATTCTGGCAACATATATACACAGAGAGATAGGAATAATCATATTTACATCAAACTTCAGAAAGATATGACAGCAAAAGCAAAATCCTAACGAAAAAATGAACTGTTGCGGGGCTTGCTCTAGTCATGAAAAAAACGAGAATCAACCTTCATCTGGCTACCGTTTGGGTAATGGATACATCACCAACTGACCAAATTTCTTGTCGATCGAGATGTAGACTCTTGAACTTCATCTGCATCTTCATCTCTTCTTGTAGAAAAAGTAGGTCTTCTGGGGATGTTCATGGGGCAGTTTCATTTTTCAGCATCGACGAGAGTTCCAACATGGAGGGTCTATCAGCTGGATTTTCTTCGACACATAGCAAAGCTATTTGCATGCATCTCACTAATTTACAGGATGAATTTGTATTGTCGAGCGATGGATCCCTGAACTCCATGCCTTTCCCACACTTCCACAAATCATTTGCCTGAAGTATTTCGATGCAGTGCATCTTTTGATCGAGTTCACCGGTATGCTAGTTGCGTGTGTGCTAGTTTTGGTGAAATTGATTGATCGAGGCAACCTTTTCTTATCTTAAACTACCTAGTTTTGTTGAAATAAAGTTGTGGTTTACTAATCTGAAAGCATTAGCAATGGACCATTTCTTATTAAGCTCTTGTTATAGATTACACATGAAATTCTATATTTACATTTGTTCTGATACTTAAGCACTATTTCAATGGAGTCCAACTTTATGTGGTGTGGGCAAATAATGCATGATTTGACACTCAAAAAGAGCAATGGCAAGGGCTGGAAGCATGATTAGTACTCTTTGAATCTGCACACAACTCATGCTACTCGAACAAATATATAGAACCCTCCAGTTCTAGAGATAAAAGTAGACTTTATAAAGGAAAATTTAGTGTTCTGTTTTGCTTTATTAATCAACTGTTGATGGTAAAAGATGTTGTTGGAACTGCTGGTGGTCTAACTCAAAAGTTTATTGCTTCGAGGAAACTGGAGAATCAAGAAACTTCATAATATGAGAGGTGTTGTTTCTTAGTACTTTCCATGTGTTTTGGTCAATATTTATAGTCCATGCTGCTATGTAGATAGAAGGATGTTATGGGAAAGATTATTAAAAAACACTAATCTCTGGGCCATGGTGCTTAGGAGGGGACCTCATTGAAATTAAGAACTCTTAAGAATGTTAGGGCTGCTCCAGAAGGGATACAACCTTGTTTTGCTGACTTCTATTTGGGGACTTACTTAGTAAACTCTGTTATATCTCGCTATGGTTGGTGTGAAATCTGCTGATATGGTATGGTATGGGAGCTCATGGTTATCCACTTACAGCATTGAGTGGATTTGGATATTTCATTATATTGACCATGTTACATCAAGAGATTGAATTCTGCTTCTACATTGTCCGGGAATGGACTATGCAATTGTTTGGGAAATTTGATTGGTGAAGCATCATGCTTCTTTACTTATCTTGGCTGATCCAATTGATAATTGAGAGTTCTGTTAAGTTGTTCTTAGTTTGGATTGATCTCTTGTCATTCCTCGGGATTGAATAGCATACGATTGTCGTGAGATAGGGTGCCAATATTGTTGGGATGTTATACTCTCACGTTGGAATGCTATCTTTTTGTACTCCATTATCTCTATCAATAATATTCATTTTTCGTCGTTCAAAAAAAAACTGTCGATGGTATCTCATGAAATCAAATGCTCTGTATTGCAGATCCTCTATTGCTTAAATATTGCTGTTGCTACTGCTGTTTGAGAAAGGAAAGAGTCCAAAGGACAAAGAAGTGTTGTAGATTCTTACTCCCTCCGTCCCATAAAGTTTGGAACTTTCACTATTCCAGCCTTATGAAAAAATTAACTATATCTTTTAATTCATAATGTTTTTTATAAGCAATATGGATCTTGTTTGATAGAGTTTAATTTGTTCTATTAAACAAAGTTCAAAAAATCGCCTAAAACATTATGGATTAAAAGATATATGCAATTGAGAAATGGCACTCATTCCTGAAAATGCCAAACATTATGGGACGGAGGGAGTATATATTGTTGTCTGTTTGAGAAATGAAAGAGTCCAAAGGACAAAGGAGTGATGCATATTCCACCTTAATTAATTTGGTTGTTAGTTTGGTTGTCTAGTGTTAATTTGCTATGTATTACTATTGGATTCCAGCTTATGTTTTTCTGCTTTGGTAAATGTCCCTTTTGATGGACTATGCTACAGTTTTCTTTAGTTGGTTTCCACTGGATTGGCTTCTTGCCTACAACAATGATTAATTTCACTATTGTTTTGGTGTTAAATTGAGTTATGTACCTTATTAGTCTTTTTTTTTATTAGCAGCCTTATTTTAGTATGTGATGAAATTCCAAAAAAGAAAGAAAAGAAAGAGAGATGAAATAATCACGGTTTTTCTCATAAACAAGGTCTTTAAAGGCATCAAAAGGTCACAGTCTTTTTGTATGGACCGAGATCAAAAATACTTTTCAATCACAATTTTTAATAAAACTGAGACTATTTCATTCTATATAGTTACGATCTTTGGGAAAATTTGAGATGGTAAGAAGTTAAAGATCATAGTTTTTACTTTTTTAGTCACAGTTTTAATCACGGTTTTTATCATGTGGTTAAAAGATAGAGACTTTTAGTTGCACCTTGATTGACCACGATTTTGAATGCGAGATTAAAACTGAAAGATCACACCAAATGATCGAGATCTTTATCTATTTTTGTAGTAGTGAGCATGTTCAATTGAATACCATCGGTTAATCTAAGTTACTCCCGTCTCGTTGGTCTTCTGTTACTAAAGAAAGAACTGTAACTTAATCGGTTAAAACTTGATCGAAAGGCTTCTTATGCAAGTGATAGTACTTGGGAATCACTGTGGTATGTTAGGATGGTCAGGGTAGTTGTGTTAGGTGCTATGGCACGATATGGTGATTGGTGGATTGAAAAATGTATAGTAGAGAGGTTATTGAGTATCATAGGTTATAAGGTATAACATTGAATGTGTTATGATCGACACACACGCACACGATTTACAGGTGTAAAACAGTAAAGAGATCGACACAGCAATATACGTGGTTCCCCAAAATCGGGTACGTCCACGGGAGCGAGAGCGGCTACTGTTCTTTATTATCACAGTTTCTGATGCCAGTCCATTAGGATTTTATAATAGAGAGCCTTATATACCCACCCTATCCAAACCCTAGCCGAAAGCCAAATCGGTAGCGCTAAATAGAAAACCCAGTAGCGCTACCTAAAGCCAATACGGTAGCGCTACATAGAAACCCCAGTAGAGCTACCTACTGCTCTGTTCCCAGCTAACCACATGCGTATCCCTACAGCCAAAAGCTGTATATAACCCTACCGCATTCACTAGCCATCAAATATGAGCCACGCTTCCAACAATCTCCACCTTGGCAAATACACACTCGCCCCTTCAGGAGATAACCACCCCCCCCCCACCTCCAATCCAATCAACTCGTGAGGGGTGCCTCCGATTGCCTAGCACCTGGAGACATTAACCAAGTCTAAACAATGCTTGAACTTGTCCGCGGTCACAGTCATTGTCAACATATCAGCTGCATTCTCAGAAGTATGCATTTTTCTAATATCACATCACCCATAGCAATTAACTCTCTCACTTTGTGAAATCTCACGTCAATATGCTTGGTCCTTGCATGATACACCTGGTGCTTCGCCAAATAAATGGCACTCTGACTATCACAATACAACTGAACTCCACCTTGATCGATGCCCAGCTCTTTCACGAACCCCTTCAACCCCAATGCTTCCTTACCAGCCTCAGTCACTGCCATGTATTCAGACTCAGTAGTAGATAACGCCACTAGAGGTTGTACCATGGATCTCAAACAAATCGGCCCACCTGCCAGTGTAAACATATACCCTGTAGTAGACCTCCTGTCATCCACTCCTCCAGCATAATCCGCATCCACATACCCCATAACAGAAATCTGACCCTGTTATCTAGCAAACAAAATCCCATGGTCTGAAGTACCTCTCAAGTATCTGAAAATCCACTCGATCGCCTTCCAATGCTCTCTGCCTGGATTTGCCATGTACTTGCTGACTGTGCTGACTGCATGTGCCAAATCGGGTCTCGTACACACCATTGCATACATCAAGCAACCAACTACACTCGCATAAGGCACGTTTGACATATTCTGAATTTCCTCAGCAGACTCTGGACACTGTGTAGTAAACAACCTGAAATGACTAGCCAAAGGAGTGCTGACTGGTTTAGCATTAGACATACTAAACCTCTCCAACACCTTTATCACATAGCCCTTCTGGGACAACCACAGCTTTTCAGCTGTTTTGTCCCTATGTATCTCCATCCTAAGTATTTTCCTGGCAGCACCCAAATCCTTCATATCAAACTTCTTACCCAACAAAGCCTTCAACCTGTTGATTTCAACTATACTCTTCGCAGCAATAAGCATATCATCAACATAAAGTAACAGAAAAATATAGGAACCATCTTCAAGACTCTGAACATAAACACAACAATCATACTCACAGCGTATGAACCCAATCCGGATCATGAACGAGTCAAACCTCTTGTACCATTGTCTTGGAGACTGTTTAAGTCCATAAAGCGACTTATACAACCTACAAACAAGGTGCTCAGTCTCTGGCTGCTTGAATCCCTAAGGTTGCTCTATGTAAATAACTTCCTCCAAATCACCATGGAGGAAGGCTGTTTTCACATCCAGCTGCTCTAACTCCAGATCATAGTTAGCCACCAATGCCAAGATCATTCTGATTGAAGTATGCCTCACCACTGGAGAAAAAACCTCATCATAGTCAATTCCCTTCCTCTGCGAGTATCCCTTTGCTACCAATCGAGCCTTGAACCTTTCCCTTTCTTTTTCTGACACAGCCTCTTTCTTCTTGTATACCCACTTGCAACCCACTGTCTTCTTTCCCTCGGGCAGTTCTATCAACTTCCAAGTCTTGTTCTTCTGCAATGACTCCATCTCTTCCACCATGCTGTCCCTTTCAGAACTAGTGATAGCATCCTGAAAAGTGGACGGATCCCCACTGGTGGTCGATAGTGCATAAGAAACCATATCCTCAAACCCATACCTTATCGGTGGTTTGATAGTGCGCCTGGGTCTCCCTGTGGCTATACTTTCCTCCTGCTGTTGATGAAGCTGTTCCACTGGCTGCAAACCTATGTCAACACTTTCCAACTCAACCTGTACGCTCTGCTGCTTACTGCTATTTTCCCTTGTCTCAGTTTTCTGAACATCCTGATGTGCCTTGACCATAGAAGCCTCATCAAACACCACATCCCTGCTGAACACTACTTTCTTTGATTTTGGATCCCAAAGCTTATATCCCTTAACCCCTTTCTCATACCCTAGAAAGATGCATTGTTTGGACTTTGCATCAAGCTTTGACCTCTCATCACTGGGAACATGAACACAGGCTGGACACCCAAAGATCTTCAGAACTGAATAATCTATCTCCTTTTCTGTTCACACCTCTTCCGCTACCTTTCCACCCAGAGCAGTACTCGGGGACCTGTTGATAATGAAACATGCCATACTCACTGCCTCTGCCCAAAAAACCTTCGGAATTCCTGCATTCAATCTGATACACCGTGCTCTTTCTGCTATGGTTTTGTTCATCCTTTCTACCACCCCATTCTGCTAAGGTGTCTTTCGAATTGTAAAGTGTCGCAGAATCCCATGCTCCTCACAAAACTTCAGAAAAGGCCCATTCTTAAACTCTTTCCCATTATCTGTTCTGAGGCACTTTATCCGTTTTCCTGTTTGGTTTTCTACTTCAGCTTTCCACACCCTGAATTTCTCAAAGACTTCAAACTTGTGTCTGATGTAGTACACCCCAACTTTTCTCGAAAAATCATCGATAAAGGTCACGAAGTACAGAGATCCTCCTTTCAAAGCTACCCTCACTGGCCCCCAAACATCTGAATGAATGTAGTCAAGAATTCCCTTTGTTCGGTGAGTTGCATCCCTAAACTACACTTTACACTGCTTCCCCAGTACACAAAACTTGCAGAAATCTAACTTGCACGATTTCACTCCCTTCAGCAGGTCCCTCTTGTGTAACTCTAGTATCCCACGTTCCCCCATATGTCCCAATCGCATATACCATAAGAAAGTATCATCAGTATCATCAGTTGTAGTGGCAGCAGCAACTCCACCTACAACTGTAGTTCCTATCAAACGATAAATATTACCAGGAATCTTAATACCCTTCATTATCACCAAAGCACCCTTCGTTACCTTCATGACTCCACCTCCAGTTTTATACTCACAGTCATTAGAGTCTAAAGTTCCCAATGAAATTAAATTTTTTCTCAAATCTGGAACATGCCTAACATCACTTAAGGTTCTTACAACACCATCAATCATTCTGATCTTAATTGTGCCTATTCTAATGACTTGATAAGATGCATCATTACCCATTCGAACATTACCACAATTCACTGATCTGTAGGTGTCAAACCATTCTCTGTTAGGCGTCACATGAAACGAGCATGCTGAATCCAGAATCCATGAGTCTGTCAGGTGATCAGAAGTCGCAGAAAACCGAAAGCATGTCTCCGTCATCAGATTCCTGCTCTACAAGATTCGCAGAACTTGATGACCCATCTTTCTTCTCTCCTGCTTTTCCTTTCTTCTTCCAGTCTGTTCCCTTTCCCTTTTGCAGACAGTCTTTTTTCATGTGCCCCAGTTCATGACACCTGTAACACATGAACTCAAACGTGCCCTCAGACCTGTTCTTGGACTGAGACCTTCCACGCCCCGAACCTGATTTACCCCTGTCCTTCTTTCTACCACTGTAACAACTCTGATTTTTACTAAATAAAATTTTTGTTGTTAGTATTTAAAAAATAGTAATTAGGTTTTTAATCGTCGTTTTACTGTCGATCTTCCCGTCATTCTAGGGTTAAGCCTTAAGATTTCACATCTCGATTGGAAATCCTATCTAACAACCCTAGTTAGCTTTTTAACCAACCTGTTGATCTAACGATCATTAACCTAATCGTCGTTTGCTTCCTAATCCTTGGTGAACCTTATGAACCTTTGATCTTTGAACCTTTTGAACCCCTTGAGCTTGTAAACCCTAGATGAACCTTTTGAACCCTTTGACCCTTTCAGCTATTAACCATTGGACGATAATTGCTAGGGTTACCTTTAACCATTGGATAAAAGAACAACCAATAGTTTATCCATTTAAGTACATTTCTAGATTTCATTGGTACATATCCATATTATTATATTTGATATATACACTTGACTAAATGTATATATATACTTTATTCCTAGTAAATTCATTACCCATTGGATAATAACCGTTAGGAGAATTATTACCTATTGGACGATAGACTAAAGTCCTAGCCATCTTTACCCGTTGGTTAATAACCACTAGGGAGACCTTTATCCATTGGATAATTGTTAGTCTTAACAATCAAGTACTAGGTTGGATTAAA
Organism: Rhododendron molle; assembly: GCA_025413875.1. Lineage (NCBI taxonomy): Eukaryota > Viridiplantae > Streptophyta > Magnoliopsida > Ericales > Ericaceae > Rhododendron > Rhododendron molle. The sequence goes on along the minus strand of CM046388.1, from coordinate 3,903,176 downwards.
ATATTAGATTGCCATGTGTTAAAAATCCATTAAACTAGAATTTGTACATTAGGTTATTAAGTTAGTACTTAGTACTTTGAAAGACTTAAATTAGTTTATTAGATATTGCATCCTTACATATCTAGTCTAGATTGTAAGGTACATGGTTATATATATATATATATATATATATATATATTGTTGTAAGTAGCACATGTGTATTACAATATTTTATTTAGAGAATCTATTCTTGCTTGAAAGTATAGATTTTCAAAAGACCCATAGTACTTACATATATACTAATATATGTATGTATTCTTGCATGCAAGTACAAGTGGGAGAGAGAGAGAAGGAGAGAGGAGAGAGATTGCCGAGAGAGAGAGGAGAGAGAATCAGAGAGAGAGAGAGGGAGAGAGAGAGAGAAAGAGAAGGAAAGAGAGGGAGAGAATTGTACCTTGACCTTCTTGATCTTCCATTGTACCTTGATGATCTCCTTGATTGTATTCTTTCCTAGCAAATCTATGACATACTGTCCTAAATACATTTTTCAATTAGGGCAAATCTTGTACAATCCCTAGCAATACAAAATCTTCACTCTTTCAATCCACCAAACCCTTGTCCTTATATATATTCATATATGTAAACATATATATATATATGTATTGTACTTTGTACCAAGGAAAGAAGAAGAGAGAGAGAGAGAGAAGGAGAGAGAGGCCGAGAGAGATTAAGAGAGAAGGAGAGAGAGGGCCGGATTGAGAGGGAGAGGGATGATGTGTGTGCTAGTGTACTTACCTCTTTTGGCCATTTTTGTATAAAATCCTAGTACTACTAAATCTAGGGTTTCTTATTCTTTCAATCCAAGGACAATCAAATCTTGTCCTCCTTTGTACAAACCCCATTTGAATACTTGATCAAATCTTCATTCCTTTCTCAATCTACCAAAATCCAATCCATGGTACACATCATAGCCATGCAAGCCCAGGTTTTAGGGCTTTTCTTGCAAGCAGGCAAGATTTGATGAAATAAAAAAATAAGATATAGGAGAGAGAGAGAGAGAGAATTCGGCTAGAGAGAGAGGGAAGGAGGCTTTGCCTATAAATACAAAGCTCATTTGTGCTTTGAACTCACACCTCTCCATTCTCCAACTTCTCTCTAGAAAGCATAGCTCATTCTTGCTTGTTCTTACTTACTTACTTTCTAGTTCTTCAAGAAATACTTTCCATCGCCGCCACTAAACCACTACTCGACCACCACCTCGATCCAAAAGTAGTAGTAGTTGTAGTTAGGATCTAGTTTTGAGAGAAACCATTCTCTTTCAAAGCTACCGGAAACTTATCGTAAGCCGTTATTCCGTCCGACCGCCGACTTTCTTTCCGTTGTACCTTCCGTATTCGTCACTACCGCCAAGAAGAACGGTAGATTAATCTTCACCTCTATCCTAAGTATATGGTATTGTATGAGCATGATAATGTAGACTACTCAAACCCCGCTATCTCTAAGTATATGTAGTATACTTTCTTCGTAAGACTAGTTGATTGTATGATCTTGTAGAGTTCTTCGAACCTACTATTCTAAGTGTAATAGAAGTTATAAGCATGATTTCCTAAGTATCGAAAGCTATGTGTTAGTATGATTGCTTTACGTAGTTTACTTTGATCTTGTGAATATTTGATAGCATGACCTTGAGAATGAAAGATCGCATGACTTTATGTACTCGTCAATAAACATGTGTTGTTTTAAACTTTCAAAAAGAAGGTTATACGTTTCCACTTTAAAGATAAAGTATTGTTTTAAAACGAAGTATTCGTATCTTGACCTTTTCAAAGATTGTAAACTTGATAGTATATTGCTTGCCTTACTTGTGGTTAAATAGAGTTGGATGATCTTGCTAGTTTAGTTTCAAGATTACGATGAATGTGTTCTACTTGTTTGCGAAGTCCCGTCGCGGAGTCTATGCATGAAACGAGATACATGAAATTGGAAAGTAGAGACATGACACGTAAGATGTGGTTGATATGGATAAAAATACTTTTAAAACTACATAATGGCCGGACTTGGTAGCCTTATGTTGGTGTGCGTTGCCAATGGAGCCGGACGTGGTAGTTTCATTGGAGGTGTGACTTGGTTATCCGCGGAGAGGGGCCAAGATGTGATACAATGTGCCGGACTTGGTAGCCATTGTGGCCAATAAGCCGGACTTGGTAGCTTATTGGTTGTGTGTGTTCACAATGTGCCGGACTTGGTAGCTATTGTGGCCAATGAGCCGGACTTGGTAGCTCATTGGTGTGTGTGTGTGTGTGTGTGTTTTTGGAAATGATGTTAAAAGATAAGACACAAAGTGATGAGTCGCGTAGGAGAAACACACGGAAACATGACACCTACGTTAGATAGGAATGCGCATGTGTAATTGTTATGTGTTCGTGTTTAAGCATGTCAAGTTTGAAAACCCGTATCTATATTATCTTTTGACTTGTATGTTAAGGTTAGTGGGTTTTGGGTTACTCTATTGAGCTTTCAAGCTCACGGTGTTGCTTTATGTGACCCTGACATATTATACTGGTGGCGACGCTGGTATAATGTGTCAGACCTTTTAGATAAGTAAGGAGAGCTGTTTACCTTGGAGGCCTTTGGAGCTGAGGAGCTTGCTATGATAGAAGAAGAGAAGGAGCTGTAGATAACCTTAGATGTCCATCCCTTTTGTGTAATATAAGAACCCTTTGGGAGTTTGTGATGTAATAATGAGCTAGACTCGACCTTGTTTATCTAATAAATGTTTAACTTAACGAACCCGATTTTGGGGGCGTTACAACTTGGTATCAAAGCCTTAGGTTCGATTCTGTTTGTTGCTTGCGTTGATCATACGCCAGAAGGGCTGCAGTGACTTCCTCCAATTCTAGGGTTTCTTTCCCCAGAGTAAGGTTGTAACGAGAGTTTTGAGAGAAATCGGTAGTGAACACAGTAACATCAGTGCTTGGTTTTCCTCCTCAAACTTTACATCAATCCGTTGCAGGTCGCCCACAATCTGATTAAACATATTGATATGTTGAACCAGATCAGTACCCTCGGCCATCTTCAACCCAAACAGTTTCTGCTTCAGAAACAGTTTGTTCGTCAACAATTTTGACATATACCGGCTTTCCAGTTTAGTCCAAACCCCAGCCGGCGATTCATCACCCAACACGTGATACATGACTTCATCTGCAAGACACAGACGAATCGTACCCACCGCTTTCATCTGGAATTCTTCCCAATCGTCTTCTGACATGGCCTCTGGTTTCGCCTTCAACCCCTTGTACAAACCCTGCTGCACTAACAGATCCTTTACTTTCTGTTGCCACAATCTGAAATTCAAAGTTCCATCAACCTTCATCACATAGAACTTTGAAACAGATGAACTCGACGACATCGTTTTTCGTGTGATCAAAAATAACCCGGAGCTCTGATAACACTTGTTAGGATCGACACACACGCACACAATTTACGAGTGTAAAAGAGTAAAGAAATTGACACAGCAATATACATGATTTCCCAAAATCGGGTACGTCCACGGGAGCGAGAGCGGCTACTGTTCTTTATTATCACAATTTCTGATGCCAGTTCATTAGGGTTTTACAATAGAGAGCCTTATATACCCGCCCTATCCAAACCCTAGCCTGAAGCCAAACCGGTAGCGCTACATAGAAAACCCAGTAGCGCTACCTAAAGCCAATACGGTAGCCTTACATAGAAACCCCAGTAGCGCTACCTACTGCTCTGTTCCCAGCTAACCACATGCATATCCCTACAGCCAAAAGCTGTAACCCTACCGCATTCACTAGCCATCAAATATGAGCCACGCTTCCAACAGAATGCTTAATTGGTCGATAAGGGTTTGCCTAGAGGTCCGGATGAAAGTAGGGTACCCTATACCCTCGTGATTCGTTTCATGGAGCCTTCTAAATTCCTTTGGCATTCATTCTATAAGATTATTGTTTAGAACCTAATGGTTGGTGCGTCGTAGAGTCGTGTGGGTTCGGTATGTGATGAAGGACGCCGTGATGGACTTAGAGGAACGACGTGAGCGTGTATATAGTCAATGTAAATTGTGATATGTTTACAAAGTTTGTATTGCTTTGTATGATGATGATTAAAGAATGTGAATTAGGGGATGTTGCTTGCTCGTATAAGGATTGACAATGCATGTGTGTTTGTGTGAGTTGAGAATTCGAATAGAGGATTCAAATAGAGGGTCCCGCAATGCAAGTTGTGGTAATGCAGAGACTCTTGAGAGCTTGCAATACATGGTGTGGTAAGGCGGATACCCAAGTGGAGAGAATTCACTGTAACGCAAGATGTGGTAATACAGTTGAATGTCTCGCATGGTGAATGGAATTATAATTGACTTTAGAAGTTCATGTTGTTGTTTGGACTATTTGTTGCTTGAGATTGTGATTGTTGAAAAAGAGAATAAACGGTTGATTCTATCAAGGTCTATTAAAGAAAGAAATGTGAGTTTTGAAAAGAGGATTTTTATCATAAAACCTCCGGTATTCTTGAGCGAATCAACAGATTGATGTGAGTTTAAATGCTGGTTCTAGTTGATGTATGAATGGTTAGGGTTACCTTCAAGACGTCCAGAATCCCGCCGTCTTAGTCCGTCAGTTATTGTGGTAACTCTTTGTATCTCATTTTCGCTTGTTGAAATCCCATTCACTCTTGGTGCATTCTTCATCCCATTTTCATATAACATGAGTATAGATTTTTCTACTGAGCTAGTGTAATTCAACCTATCATTTTCAGGAACAAAGCAAGAAAGTTGGCATGACGTGCATGTCGTGCTTGTTGATTATGTCTTTCGAAGGTACAAAAGAGGCGATCATCTACATCTGATTTGAAAGAAGTAATTGGAAGAATGATTATTTTAACCTGTAATTCTATTTTGGTATTTGGATAACTTGGGACCTTGAGCCAGGATTGTAACTGTTGAATTTAACTTTGTGAACATGGGAAGATACGTCATTTGGATATTATCGGTACTTCAGTAATGGTTTTATTTATTGAAAATGATTATTATTTATGTTGAAAATCTATGTTGAAAATCGAAGGCGTGGCACTTTCAAATCCCTTTGAATTATTGTCAATCTTGAGTACTCTTGGAGGTACAAGAGCCCCTGAGTAACCCCTTCCATGATTTGAACTCATTTTTCCAATCTAAAAGTGATCCCCTCATTGGATCTACGCGAAAGAGATTTGGATAGTTAAAACTTAGGTGACACCTCATGTTAAAACCACACTCAATTATGGTTCGCGATTATTTTAAAGGCATTAAAGATTGCTAACCATGGACAAAATGATCCAGGCTTTTGTTCGGCATGTATTCTTCGATCTAACATTTGTTGTTCTTTTTCGCTGCAACATGTTGCAGTTTAGCAGTAAGCATGACCTCATTCTTGAACTCTTCAAATCCTTGTGTAGAAGTGCTTGAGAGTTTCTTTTTTGCTATTTCTTGTCCATTACGTAGTATACCCTGAAGGCAAAATAGCCGCTTATTTAGTTTTGTTTTCTCGATTTATTCGAAGACGAATAATTTTACCTTGTAAACAGGTCCGTATCCACCCTCTCCATGCTTATTTTCAAATGAAAAATTATTGGTAGCCTCTTCAAGGTCAGTGAGATTAAATACTACTCTCTCCATCCCCTTTTAAGTGTCCTGCTTCGTAATTCAAACTTATTAAAAAGACATCATCATTATACCTTTCACATCAACTTTTTCATCTACTTTCCTTACTTACCCATCATCATTACACTTTTACTCACTAATTTTTTAAAATGGAATCTATTTTTAGCAGCAAAATGGAAAATTCACCAATTTTTACCCACTAATTTTACAAAATGGACACTTATTAAGGGACAACCCAAAATGAAATACCGGACTCTAAAAAAGGGACGGAGAGAGTAGCAAATTAGGAGCATTAAAATTTCCAGGAGATGCCATAGTAGTTCTGAATAAAGATTGCGATTCTTTTTCGTCGTCCATCCATCCTATAACCAATAAAAAGAACATGTGGAAAATCAAAGAAAGATGTTAAAAGGGTGAAGGAAAATGATTTAGGAAAAAAATTTTCACAACCGGAAGGAACTTACCTTTGTTTCTGCGTGCTCTCTTACGCAGATACCACGTCGCAGAAACTAGGATAAGGGTTACTGTGGCTGCGGTTGGAAGCAAGATTACTAGCAACAGGTGTCTCTTGTTTCTAGGATCATTCCCATCTTCTTGTGCTATGAAATTGTACATTAGAGAGAAATGTGAGGAGACAATATAGCAGTAGACAAGAGAAACAGAACACTCATATCCCTTCCAATGTGTAAAAAAAATAAAAAAACCATATATTGGCCAAATTAGTTTCAACAATACTTAATAGGCGTTAGGGAATAGTTCTAGTTTTTTGTGTTTCATTCTGTGTTTTGATATCTCAGGGTGTCCGGCAGTGGCAGATGCACACCCGGGGATGAACACCTATCTCTAGGATGCAGTTATGAATAAGAAGTAGAATAATAGTACTTACGTCAATTCAGCGTCAAATTGCGAACAAAATTCAGCTATGTGTCACATTAGACTTTAACTAGTGTTTAATTTTTTAGCAGTGACCTGCTTCTACTGTTTGTTTTGTTTTGCTTTCTGCCATTTCTTTATTGTAATGCAGAGTGTCCCAGGCCAGTTTGCGCAGAACTTGGATTAATTCCTACGTACAACCCCCCCCCCCCCCCCACAGTCGTTTCACACACTTACGCATGAGGTGTGGTGATTCCAACAGCTGCTAGCAAGAATGGAGATGCTGTGTGAGTTCGGCATTGTTATTCTGGTTGGCTAGGGGTGGTGGCTAGCTCCTCGTGGGTGCTTCCTAGGCTTATTTACGGATTCAACCGTCAGTAATAAACATGCAAGTTAATCACAGAGATGGTTGATGCTATATCTGTTAGTAAATTCTTCCTTCAGTGTAGTATGATAAATCAAACAAAACAAAAATTGTGCCTTAAGCCCCAATCAACGGACTGGGATCCTGTACATTTTGCCAGGACCATCCAAAGCCGAAACGGACGCGCGCGATTCACCTTTGTAAAAACTTATTCATGGAGCTCCGTGAATAAATTTTTCTCAATATCGATGTCTATTCAATTCTATAGAGTAGTCTATCACTCATTTAAACAGATTTAGACTTTTTCATAATTTTGTGGGCTGAGAAAGATGGAGGGGGTCCAAACCCACATTCCACCTGAGGGGAGCCCAATTATGATGAGTTCGGTTCAAATTCCTATTTGCTTGCCCGGTTTTGGATGGATACAATCATTGTGATTACTATACCTGGTCAAAGAATAATGACAAAAATTTCCAGGGTAACAACATTGCTGATGGCTCGCTGATGTGCCGTTCTTGAAACTTTGATGCTCGAGCACTGAAATTTTCTATTATTTTCTTTAGGCATGGGGTTTATTATGCAACCTGCTTGTGAGGAAATGAACTTAAAAGGAGCAATGCTTATGCCAGAGCAAAATCTTATTCGCCCACTAGAAAATTGAAGCAACACGAGTTCGATTTCTGACCAAATACGTACACAGGTGAATAGGAGTAACCATATTTATTCAAATTTCACAAAAATGTCCCTGCAAAAGTAAAATCTTAACGGAAAAAATGAACTGTTACTTGGGCTATTCTAGTCATGAGAAAATGGAGAAGAATAAACATTCATCGAGCAACTATTTGGGTAAAGGATACATCACCAACTGACCAAATTTCTTGTCGAGATGTAGACTCTTGAACTTGAACTTCATCTTCATCTTCATCCTCATCTCTTCTCGTAGAAAAAGCAGGTTTTTTGGGAGTGTTCATGGCGGCACTTTCATTTTTCAACGTCGACGAGAGTTCCAACATGGAGGGTCTATTAGCTGGATTTTCTTGGACACATAGCAAAGCTATTTGCATGCATTTCACTAATTTACAGGATGAATTTGTATCGTCGAGCGATGGATCCATGAACTCCATGCCTTTCCCGCTCTTCCACAAATCATATGCCTGAAGTATTTTGATGCAGTGCATCTTTAGATCAAGTTCACCGGAAGGAAATAAATTCGCAATATTCATGTCACAATTTTCAGAATTACTTACATAGTCTAGGAGGTTTAAGTCTTCATGAAGGCCATGTGAACAGTTATTTCGCTTTCCACTAATGATTTGTAAAAGAAGAACTCCGAAGCTATAAACATCTGATTTAGTGGAGTATATGCCACGTTTTACATATTCAGGAGGTACATAACCACTGGAATATTGCATAAGTGAACAAAAATAGATAATTAGATGAATACTATTTGAGACTACAATACATTAGGTAGTGTGTATTGCAAGAAATTTGCCACTTACTATGTTCCAACAATCCGGTCAGTGTTACCTTCGAATTCATCTTTTTGGAAAATTCTAGCCATGCCAAAGTCCGCGATCTTGGGCTTCATCTCGCTGTCTAACAAAATGTTGCTCGCTTTCAAATCCCGATGAATTATTGTCAATCTTGAGTACTCTTGGAGGTACAAAAGCCCTTGAGTAACCCCTTCGATGATTTGAACTCGTTTTCCCCAATCTAAAAGTGTTCCCCTGATTGGATCTACGTAAAAGAGATTTGAATAGTTAAGACATAGGCTACACCTCATGTTAAAACCACACTCAATTATTGTTCACCATTATTTTAGAAGCATTAAAGATTGCTAACCATAGAGATAATGATCTAGGCTTTTGTTCGGCATGTATTCGTAGATCAACATCTGTTCTTCTTTTTCGGTGCAAAATCCAAGAACTCTTACAAGATTTACATGCTGCAGTTTAGCAGTAAGCATGACTTCATTCTTGAACTCTTCAAATCCTTGTGTAGAAGTCCTTGAGAGTCTCTTTACTGCTATTTCTTGTCCATTACGTAATATACCCTATAGGCAAAACAAACACCGCTTATTTAGTTTTGTTATCTCGATTTATTCGAAGAATAATAATTTTACCTTGTAAACAGGTCCGTATCCACCCTCTCCGAGCTTATTTTCAAATGAAAAATTATTGGTAGCTTCTACAAGGTCAGTGAGACTAAATACTAGCAAATTAGGAGCATTTGCACTTCCAGGAGATGCCATAGTAGTTCTGAATAAAGATTGCAATTCTTTTTTGTCGTCCATCAATCCTATAACCAATAAAAAGAACATGTGGAAAATCGAAGAAAGATGTTAAAAGGGTCCAGGGAAATGATTTAGGAACAAAATTTTCACAACTGGAAAGAACTTACCTTTGTTTCTGCTTGCTCTCTTACGCATGCTTCCTCTCTTACGCATATACCACGTCGCAGAAACTAGTAGAAGGGTAAATGTGGCTGCTGTTGCAAGCAAGATTACTAGCAACAGGTGTCTCTTGTTTCTAGGATGATTTTCATCTTTTTGTGCTATGAAATTGTACATTAGAGAGAAATGTGAGGAGACAATATAGCAGTAGACAAGAGAAACAGAACACTCCTATCCCTTCCAATGTGAAAAAAAAATTCATATATTGCCCAAATTAGTTTCAACCATACTTAATAGGCGTTAGGGAATAGTTCTAGTTCTCTTTTGTTTCGTTCTGTGTTTTGATAACTCAGGGTGTCCGGCAGTGGCAGATGCACACCCAGGGATGAACACCTATCTATAGGGTGTAGTTATGATTAAGAAGTAGAATAATAGTACTTCGTCAATTTAGCATCAAATTGCGAACAAAATTCAGCTCTGCGCCAAGTTAGACTTAAGTGTTTAATTTGTTAACAGTGACCTGCTTCTACTGTTTTGTTTTGTGTTGCTTTTTGCCATTTCTTTGTTGTAATGCAAGGTGTCCCGACCGAACCAGCTTGCACACAACTCAGACTAATTCTTACGTACAACCCCTCCCACAGTCGTTTCACACACTTACGCATGAGGTGAGGTGATCACAATAGCTGTTAGCAAGGGGGAATGGAGATGCTGTGTGAGTTTGGCATTGTAATTCTTGTTGGCTAGGGGTGGTGGCTAGCTCCTCGTGGGTGCTTCCTAGGCTTATTTACGGATTCAACCGTCACTATAATAAACATGCAAGTTAATCTCAGAGATGGTTGATGCCAAATCTGTTAGTGAATTCTTCCTTCATTGCAGTATGATAAATCAAACAAAACAAAAATCGCGCCTTAAGCTCTAATCAACGGACTCGGATCCTGTACATTTTTCCCGAACCAATTAAAGCCAAAACGGATGCACGCGATTCACCTTTGTAAAAAGTTATTCGTGGAGTTCCGTGAATAAGTTTTTCTCAATATCGATGTCTATTAAATTCTCTAGAGTGGTCTATCACTCATTTAAACAGATTTAGACTTCCGGTCTTCGTAGTCAATAACGACTCCTTCAAAACTTCAATTTGCTTTCATTTGAAGTCAAAGTCCTCTAAAAGCTACCCAAATTCAAATTTGAGATTTCCAGAATTTTATTTTTTTTAGCTTTTCAGAATTTGTAAAATCTAAAAATCTGTTATCTAGAATTTTTGATAAACGCTCAAAGTTGATTCTAACAATTTAATCTTAAAATCTGCAAAAATAATTTCTCGCATACATGCCCTAGTCGTGGTAGGTGTGGTTTGGAAAATTTAGGTAGAATACCTAGAATTTTTATTAGTCTTTTACTCATTTGACCCGTTAATTTTTCATAAATTGCCCCCAATAACCTAATTAAATGTTACCTCCCCGTCCCACACCGAATGATAGTTTCATCATTTTAGACCTCTCTGCAAAAAGTTAACTATAATTTTGTTAACTTACATGGAAACCTTTTATATATGATATTGATCTTATTCGATAGAACACAATTACTTCTCTCAAACGAACACTTCAAAATTATAAAATACTGTAAATTAGTAAATATTATAAATTTTTGAGAGATATGAATGCCAAAATCATCGATAAAGCAAGTAAAGGGATAAGCTAGTACGTACGAACACAAGTATAATGGGTCGGCTTCTGATTTCATTGGATAAGCTATTCACATGCTTTAGAAAATATTTTTTAAAAAATTTTTATTTGCCATTTGAGGGTGGGCCGTTGCTAATAGGATTTTTGGTTTTTTGTAATGGTATTTTACCCGTCGCAAATTGTATTGCCACGGTAAAACCCGTTGCGAAAAATATTTGGCACCCCACCATCTGTCACTGCTCATTCCGGTCACGATCCCGTTGCAAAAGGGCTTTAGCGACGGTAAGTCACTATTTGCGACGGTATTTTACCGTCCAAGAAGTATTATTTCTTGTAGTGTTCTTTCGGAGAAAAAACACCCATCACCCATACCCGCCCCAAAAAAAAAAATTATAATAATAATAATAAAAAAATAAAATAAAAATAATAATAATAATACTCTCCCCGTCCCTTTTTATGTGTTCCGTTTCGTAACTCTAACTTATTAAGAAAACATTATCATTATACCTTTCACATCAACTTTAACCTCCACTTTTCCTACTTACTCTCTATGGAGACATATTATCATTACTCTTTTACTCACTAACTTTTCAAAATGGAATATACTTTTAGGGGCAAAATGAAAAATATACCAACTTTTACATACTAACTTTACAAAATGGACATTTATTAAGGCCATAATGGAATACTGAATTTAAAAAAGGGGATGGAGGGAGTAATAATACGGTCGACCAGCTCGGTCCAAAAGCTATAAGGTCAAAAAAGCATGTTAAAATTTATTATCTTTGCTTTGTTCTTTTGAAAACGAATTGAAATTGGCCGTCTACTATTTTGTTTTACCAATTGGCCAATAAAAAAGGAAAAGGACTTACGCGTGAGGTGAGGTGATCCCAACAGCTAAGGGCGAAACTATATATTAGAAGACTTGGGCTGTAGCCCAGGTGAAGGCAGGCGGAGTGAAAAAAATTATTATTTGTAAAAATTTAGCCCAATAAATTTTAGCCTACCTCATTTATAGGTAAACTTGTTAAAAATATCGACTCAGATGAGATAATAAATGATTTATATTCTCCAAAACAAAGCAAGACACAATTTCAATAGGATACAACTTCAATAGTTTACGTTTTTTTTGTACTTTTCTTTTGTTTGTTGTTGAACATGTACATATTTATGTGCAAATTTGCTGGATATTAATTATTAATCATTTTTTTGGTTTATATATTAGTTAATTAAATTTTTTGTCAGCTCAGGACATTTTGAATTCCTAGTTCCGCCCTTGCCAACAGCTGCTAGCAAGGGGGAATGGAGGCGCTTTGTGAGTTTGGCATTGTAATTCTTGTTGGCTAGGGGTGGTGGCTACTGGCTAGCTCCTCGTGGGTGCTTCCCAGGCTTATTTACAGATTCAACCGTCACTAATAAACATCCATATGGCAAGTTAATCACAGAGATGGTTGATGCCATATCTGTAGGTAAATTCTTCCTTTATTGCAGTATGATAAACAAAGCAAAACAGAAATCGAGCCTTACGCCCCAATCAATTAGGGTCGGCTACATGATGTTGTTTTAAAGTTTTACCTGCCGCCTTAGAAAGCTTCCAATTGTAATCATTGGCGACATGCCATGCTTTGTAACCCAGAAGCCCTTTATCCCTCGCATACGAAATCTTAGTTCTGATAGCCTCCACATCATCATAACCAATCCAAACTAAACCATTAATGCAGTAATTCGTGACATAAGCGGAGTTATACACTACTTTTTCTCCATCACATCCCATATTTGACTTGATGTCCTTGTAGGGCATCGAACCATCATGCGTAACGGCGGGACCTGTTGCAGGCGATCCGATCTCATTGGCCAAGGGGTCCAGAAGTGTCCACGCATAGCCCTCGTATAGTAACCCCAAAACCATCTTTTTAGCAGGTAATCCTCTGCTTATCCATTCGTTAATTCCATAATCCGTACTTACATTGCTGGAGGGGTCATACAAAGCAGAATGAGCGCCCGTGAAGTTTTCCATGGTGGGTAAGTGATAGAAGTACGACACGATGTGTACCCAATCGAAGTTCCTTCGAATCGACTCCATCGGATAGCTTGAAGGCAAATAATGACCGGCAAGTGTCAAAATGAGCGGATTCTTCGATTCCCTATTTATCGCAGTTCTCCATTCGTCAAAGAGAATTCCCATAGCTTCCATCTTGCTGGTGCTTGTGTCCGGTTTGACGCAACAAAGATCCAGGCCGTGAAACCCATAATGCCTGGCTTTTTGTATTGACGAATCAATGAAAGAAGTTCTGTGAGAGGGTTGGGTAGCCATTGAATAGAAGGTTGAAAAGTTTGTATCTTCTGGCAACTGAACCAAGATGGTCAGAAGTGTTACAATTGATGGGTTTTTCCGCTGAGTGATGTTGGTGAAGGTGAGCATATATGGTTCATCACCGGGTTGGATATAGAGCTCATGAGTTTTATAGTTGATATACGCAAAACCAAATGCCATGTGAGTGAACAGAGTTGAGTCTATATCGGAAACCGGGAATTGGCCACTGGTAAACCAGGAACCTGCTTTGATCCAGGTCTCTGAAGAACTTGTTAATGAAGGAAGAAAGAGGAGGAGGGAAATGATGGTGAACAACATTTTAAGATGGCTAGAGCCTGGAGTTCCCGTTCATGAACCTTTGAACTATATGTAGCTGCCATCCTGAGGACTTAAAAGATATTTTCTTTTACATGCGACTTCGTTTCACCCCAAAAAAAAAAAAAAGCCCTCACGTTATAGAAGTCAAAGTCCTCTAAAATATATGTGAGATTGACTTATTCACAGAGGGGCCGTAATTCCCTTATTCACAGAGTTGCGCGATCTTGGCCGTCTGTTTCGGTTTTGGATGGTCCGGATTTGAATGAAATTCTTCCCCGGAAAAGTTTTATTTAACTCCGGACCGTCTAAAGCCGAAACAGACTCTTCATCGGAAAAGTTTCATTTAAATTTAGACAATTCAAAACCAAAACGGACGTGCGCGATTCACCTACGTAAAAACTTTTTCACGGAAATCCGTGAATAAGTTTTTCTCAATATCGATATCTATTCAATTCTCTAGAGTATTCTATTACTCATTTAAGCAGATTTAGACGTGTTCATAATTTCGTGGGCCGAGAAAGATGGATGGAGATCATATGGCTCCACTCCGCTTGACTTGAGCGTTTACTCTCCCACCTACTTGTGCCGCTATTCTTCCACTAGCAATTGTGTTTCAACCACCAGGCAGGAGTAATAAAGGCTTGGGCAGATATTCTTAAATGCAATATTAAAATGTGGTGGTGGTTTGATTCTTATTTTGTCTCGTTCGTGGTGCCTTAGATGATTCAGAATCCTTTGAGCTGAAAAGGAATTATAGCGGTTGGGTTGTCAAGTGTCGGGTCAATCTTCGGCCCTTAATATCTGAATTCCCCGACATGGAATGGAGAGACTAGAATAACCTTAGTGGATAAACTCTTCTACTAGCGTGAACAAGAGTTCCGTTTCAGCCTCCAAAAGCGGTGTATTCTAGAATCCAGCTGTTGGGTTAAGCAATGTAAACAGGGAGAGTGATGTTGGGAGGTGGTTAAAAAAGAAGAACGCGCAATAAGGACAATCATAAAACATTTGAATTAGAGATACTTTCTCTACGGATAAATGATAACTTCTCAAATTTCATTAATCAAATAATAAACAACTTCTTAGCCCTAAGGCTTACATCTTTATTTGTACTGATAATCTAGAAATACTAAGAAGGATATAAATAAAATAAAGCTAAAAATCTAAGCCTTGGAGAATAAAAAAGGAAAAATAGAAAATAGAATCAACCTAGAAGAGAAAACATAATATTCTAGGCAATTTACGCTAAGCAGAACAAATTCTGGGAAAATTACTAAAATACCAAATAAGAAATTCATATATTTCTAGAATAACTAAAATATCGGCTTGCATGAGAGTAGTGAGTTAGGAGAGACCTCCACTTGTTAAATTTTGGTCTGTTTCAAGTGAGATTGCTCTGATTTTTCCGTGGATGTATCCGATTTTGGAAAACCACGTAAAACTTTGTGTCTGAGTGTGTTTGGTTTTGTTCCTTCGGACACACCCCTAAGTCTCAATACGTGCCCGTGTTGACAACTTCCAATCTTTGTAGTCAATAACGACTCCTTCAAAACTTCCATTTGCTTTCATTTGAAGTCAAAGTTCTCTAAAAGCTACCCATGGCCAAATTCAGATTTGAGATTTTCAGAATTTCATTTTTTTTTTTAGCTTTTCAGCATTTGTAAAATCTAGAAATTTGTTATCTAAAATTTCTGATAAACGCTCAAAGTTGATTCTAACAATTTAATCTCAAAATCTACAAAAATAATTTCTCGCATACATGCACCCATGCGCGGTAGGTGTGGTTTGGAAAATTTAGGTAGAATACCAAAAAAAAATTGTTTTTCTTTTACTCATTTGACCCGTCAATTTTTCATAAATAGCACCCAAGAACATAATTAAATGTAACCTCCCCGTCCTATGCCGAATGACAGTTTCATCATTTTAGACCTCTCAAAAAGTTAACTATGATTTTGTTAACTTAAATGAAAACCTTTTATGTATGATATTGATCTTATTTGTTAGAACGTAATTACTTCTCTCAAACGAACTTTTCAAAATTGTAAAGTATTGTAAATTAGTAAATATTATAAATTTTCGAGAGATATGAATGCCGAAATCATCGAGAAAGCAACTAAAGGGGTAACCTGGTCCGGACACTAAAGGCAAAGTAAAGAAGTTAATCATTCAAACCCGTACGAACACAGGTATTATGGGTCGGCTTCTAGAGATTACGAAATTAGAATAAACTTCTTTCAGAGAAAAAACTCCCACTCTACTATCTAGGTTTTAATTATCTTTGCATTTTCTTTTGAAAACGAAATTGCCCGTCTACTATTTTGTTTTACCAATTGGCCAATAAAAAACAAAATGGACGACTTTGACTCTTAAAATGCTGATGAAATGCCATACTTGTCGTGAACCCCAAGGCCCTAGGTGCAAGCAAGTTTGAGAAAGCAACTAATCAAGATGCGTGCAAACCGGAGAATCCACTCTTATCAACAACCAATGGAAGAGTGTTCTTTATCAATCATTGCAGCCCCAACTATAAGAGAGATAGGACTTTGGAGTCCAAGAAGCAAATTTTTTATTTTTTTTTCAAAACTATAAGAAAGAGAGGACTTTGGAGAGTGTCCGTATATGTTGTTGATATGCTTTTACATTTTGTAAACATAAAAAAATATTTCAATCGAAAGAGCGCTTACTTGATTAAAATATTTTTAAACCAACAATTTGTCATTGTTTAGGAAAATATTTTTTATATGCCAACCAAATATCAAAAAATAAAAGTTTAAAGTTTATTTTTTGAAAAAATATTTTACGTCGAAACAAGCGGAGCTGTGGTAAAAGAGCTTGTCTCACAATGATTGTATAATGCATTTAAAACTAGGATTTGAGTTGAAGACGATTTCATTAATTCATCGTTAATTATTTCGAGTTGAAATACATATACATTTGTAATACTATCAGTTTTTGTAAATTTAGGATATCATCCAGTATGGCATCTGTTATCAAGGAATATTTCAACTGATAATATGGTTGTAATTAAAAGGACCTTAATCGAATGGTTTACCATATACTTTTTTTTTTTTTTTAACTCAGGTGACTAAATCAGTTTACACGCACCTCTACTCATCTTGGGGGTCCAAACCCACCGCCTACTTGCGGGGGAGCCCAATTATGATGAGTTTGGTTCAAATTCCTAATGGCAAACGCTCTGAAACCAATATATTGTTAGAAATCAAGAGAGAATTCACATACTAACAACTCTACTTTAATTCATTTCTCAATCAAAACATACAAATACATTTACTACTCACAGCCACACAATCTCTCAACTGCCCTCTTAACTCCCCGTACCAAAATAGTTAGGCTAGGTCCTCAACTTCTCCTCTGTCATCCCACTCTCTCTTTGTCTCCTCAACTAAACACAACAAGGTCCACACACATGCGCACACAGCAATCAATTAAGTTTAACTTTCAACAGAGCCTGGAGCTCCTGTTGATGAACCTTGGAACTTTATGTAGCTGCCATCCTGAGGACTTAGAAGACATTTTCTTTTACACAAGTGCAAACCTCTTGCAGTGTATTCTGTAGGGTTAAGCAATGAAAACAGAGAGAGAAGGTAGTGGAGTTGGGAGAGAACTCCCACTGGTAAAGCTTTAGTCTGTTAATTTCTAGTGAGATTGCTCTGTTTCCTCCATGGATGTACATTCTTGGAGAACCACGTAAAACCCTGTATTTTGTTTGTGTTTGGTTTTGATCCTTGGGGCACAACAACGAGCAGGAGTATGGGTACAAACACAAACGTGAAAGTGTCTTTAAAAAATGTTGCAAACTCTTAAATTTGCGAGAATGAGGATTGAGATTGAAACTATTGATTGTGATGATATTCAAGAATGAAGCAAAAAAGTCTACCCAAGAAAATTTCAATTCCAAAAGATTGAAACTCTCTCTCTCTCTCATAAGTCACAACTTGGCAGTTGGAAGGCAAGATTTTAGATGTATAACCAACTCGGTCGCGACAATAGACGTCTCAATACGTGGCCATGTTGATAACTTCCCGTCTTTGTAGTCAATAACGACTCGTTCCAAATTTCCATTTGCTTTCATTTCAGGGCAATTTTTGGCTGCTCTTGGGGCATGTCCGCAGTCATGCATTTGGGTGTGCATGTGCATTAGGGTTACGATAGCTATAGATACAGATTTTACATTCTAGTTTTCGATTCTGTTATAAAATCTAGATTTTAGATCTTTGTAGAAACAGATGAACATGTTTACTATGACTATGAAAATATGATTAATTATTAGTAATTGCCCCCAAGGACCTAATAAAAATTACTTCCCCGTCCCATACCGAAGGACACTTTCATCATTTTAGACCTCTCAAAAAATTAACTATGATTTTTTTAATTTATATGAAACCTTTTTTTATACGATATTGATCTTATTTGATAGAACGTAATTACTTTTTTCAAACAAATGTTTCAAAATTATAAAATACTCTAAATTAGTAAATATTTTGAGAGATATGAATGCCGAAATCATCGAGAAAGCAACTAAAGGGATAAGCTGGTCCAGACACTAACAACAAAGCAAAGAAGTTAATGATTCATACTTGTATCTAGGGAAAAGATTTTGTCAGAGAAATGTCTCCGGGACACAACATGCTCTCATCCACTGCTTTCCTTTTTCAACGTGTACAAACACAGGAACTCCCTCCGTCCCTTTTTAAGTGTCCTGCTTCATAATTTCAACTTATTAAAAAGACATCATCATTATACCTTTCACATTAACTTTTTCCTCCACTTTCCTTACTTACCCATCACTATTACTTTCACTCCCTAACTTTTCAAAATAGAATCTACTTTTAGGGACAAAATAGACAATATACCAATTTTTATCTACTAATTTTACAAAATGTACACTTAGTAAGGGACAGATCAAAATAGAATACTGGACTGTAAATAAAGGACGAATGGAGTATTAAGTAGGGATAGGCTTCTAATGATTTCGAAATTAGAATAAAAGTTCTTTCCGAGAAAAAACACCCACTACAACTAAACTATTCACACCGATTAAGATGTTAATTTCTAGGCGAGAAGATCACCATATTTTTTTTCTTTTTATTAGTATAGTTTTTCCTCCAAACTCCCCTATCTAGGTTTTAGTTTATTCAAAAGCTGTAAGGTCAAAAAAAGCATGTTATAATGTTTATTATCTTTGACTTTTCTCTTTTGAATACGAAATTGCCCGTCTACTATTATTTTTTTTTTTTTACCAATTGGCCAATAAAAAGGAAAATGACGTCTTGACTCTTAAAATGCTGATGGAATACAATCTTTGTCATGAACCCAAGGCCCAAGGTGTAAAAAAAAAAAAAAAGCAGCAACGAAAGGGGCTTTGCCCCCTGGATTTTGCAAGTTTAAAATCTACGGAGACAAATATTTCAAATTTGGAACCTGCTACACACACAGCAATTTGTGCACAGATTTCGTTGTGGACCCCACCACGGATCCCACACAAATCATCCGAGTCGTTCATTAAATGTACAATATCTTTTTGAGAGTCTCCGTAAAAAATAATTAAGCTCAATCCGAAACATATAGGTGTTTCATCCAACAATCTAACTTTTCATTTAGATTTCCGGATAATGAAAAGTTATATGGTTGGATCAAGCACCTATAAGTATCGGATTGAGCTGATTTTACATGGGGACCCTTGAAAAAATGTTTTACATTTAATGAACGACTCGGATGATTTGTGTGGAACCCGTGGTGGACCCCACAATAAAATCTGTGCACAATGTGTGTGTAGTCTTTCTGTTCAAATTTTGGGGTTATTAAAGGTTTGTCCGAACTCCAAAATTAATTGAGATGCAGTCAAACCCAAAAAAACTGCTGGTTATCCACCTATGACCTAATCAGCAATAGTAACGAAATGCGAAGGTTGTAGATATTTGACTCAGTATCTGTGGGGCTTGGTAGAGATGCATAACATAGAAAACATGAAAGTGTCCATAAAATAGAGAATGGACGGTTTGTTCTCTTTCATGAACACTTTCATGTTTTATTTTTTGTGTATCATAGCATTTCTTGTTTTAAAGAATTTCGCCTGTCCAAACTCCTCCACCTCAGCCAAGTTAGAGGAGCGGATGAAATTATCTTAAGATATTGTAAAAGAGCTTGTCTCACAATGATTGTATAATGCATTCAAAACTAGGATTTCAGTGGACGACGACTCATTCATCCGTCGTTATTTCGAGTTGAAGTACATATAAATTGTTATATCACTTTTTTAAAATTTAGGATATCGTCCAATATTATGTCATCTGGAATATTTCAACTCATAATATGGTGTAATTAAAAGGACCTTAATCCGATGGTTTATCATTATGAAATTTTTTTTTTTTGATAACTTAGGTCACCTTACGCGCACCTCAACTCATCTTGAGGGTCCAAAGTTGAAACCCACTGCCCACTCGCCGGGGAACCCAATTATGAGGAGTTTGGCTCAAATTCCTAATTCCTAATCGCATACAATCATTGTGATTACTATGCCTGGTCAAAGAATAATGACAAATTTTTCCTGAGTAACAACATTGCATATGGCTAGCTCATGTCTTGTTGAAACTTTGATGAACTAAAAGGAGCAATGATTGTTCCAGAGCCAAGATTTATTTCCGGCAATATAAACAGAGGGATAGGAATAATCATATTTGCCCAAACTTCAGAAAGATGTGACAGCAAAAGCAAATCCTGACAAAAAATGAACTGTTACGGGGCTTACTCTAGTCATGAAAACAAGGAGAATTAACCTTCATCGGGCTACCAGTTGGGTAATGGATACATCACCAACTGACCAAATTTCTTGTTGAAATGTAGACTCTTGAACTTGAACTTCATCTTCATCTTCATCACTTCTTGTAGAAAAAGCAGGCCTTTTGGGGATGTTCATGGAGGCAGTTTCATTTTTCAGCATCACCGAGAGTTCCAACATGGAGGGTCTATCAGCTGGATTTTCTTGGACACATAGCAAAGCTATTTGCATGCATCTCACTAATTTACAGGATGAATTTGTATCGTCGAGCGACGGATCCATGAACTCCATACCTTTCCCACACTTCCACAAATCATATGCCTGAAGTATTTTGATGCAGTGTATCTTTAGAGTTCACAGGAAGGAAATCAATTCACAATATTCATGTCACAATTTTCAGAATTACTTACATAGTCTAGGAGGTTTAAGTCTTCATGAAGGCCATACAAACAATTATTCTGTTTTCCGCTAATGATTTGTAAAAGAAGAACTCCGAAGCTATAAACATCTGATTTGGTGGAGTATATGCCACGTTTTACATACTCAGGAGGTACATAACCACTGCAATGTTGCATAAGTGAACAAAAATAGATAACTAGATGGGTAATATTTGAGACTAGAACACATTAGGTAGTGTGTATTGTAAGAAACAAGGCACTTACTATGTTCCAACAATCCGGCTAGTGTTTGCTTCGAACTCATCTTTCTGGAAAATTCTAGCCATGCCAAAATCCGCGATCTTGGGCTTCATCTCGTTGTCTAACAAAATGTTGCTCGCTTTCAAATCCCTGTGAATTATTGTCAATCTTGAGTACTCTTGGAGGTACAAGAGCCCCTGAGTAACCCCTTCAATGATTTGAACTCGTTTTTCCCAATCTAAAAGTAATCCCCTGGTTGGATCTACGCGAAAGAGATTTGGATAGTTAAAACATAGGCGACACCTCATGTTAAAACCACACTCAATTATTGTTCACGGTTATTTTAGAAGCATTAAAGATTGCTAACCATAGAGATAATGATCAAGCTTTTGTTCGGCATGTATTCATAGATCAACATCTGTTCTTCTTTTTCGATGCAAAATCCAAGAACTCTTACAAGATTTACATGCTGCAATTTAGCAGTAAGCATCACCTCGTTCTTGAACTCTTCAAATCCTTGTGTAGAAGTCCTTGAAAGTCTCTTTACTGCTATTTCTTGTCCATTATGTAATAGACCCTGCAGGCGAAATAGACACTGCTTATTTAGTTTTGATTTCTCAATTTTATGTGACGACGAATAGTTTTACCTTGTAAACTGGTTCATATCCACCCTCTCCGAGCTTATTTTCACACGAAAAACTATTGGTAGCTTCTACAAGGTCAGTGAGTCTAAATACTAGCAAATTAGGAGCATTTGCGTTTCCAGCAGATGCCATATTAATTTTGAATAAAGATTGCGATTCTTTTCCTTCACCCATCCGTCCTGTAACCAATGAAAAAAACATGTGGAATGTTAAGAGGGTGAAGGGAAATGATTTATGCGCAAAATTTTCTCAGCTGGAAGAACTTACCTTTGTTTCTGCGTGCTCTTTTATGCAGATACCACGTCGCATAAACTAGTACAAGCGTAACTGTAGTTGCGGTTGGAAGCAAGATTAACAAGACGTGTCTCTTATTCCCGGGATTTTTCTCATCTTCTTGTGCTATAAAATTGTGCATTAGAGAAAAATGTGAGAAGACAATCTAGCAGTAGACAAGCGAAAACCAAAAACACAATGATCATATATTGTCCAAAATTAGTTTCAACTATACTTAGAGGCTCTCGGGGATTATTAACAGATAGAAATGCCAAGTGATGCTCTTAAGAAAGAAATTTCACATTTTCATGTTAGTAAAGTATTCTGTGCTCTTTTTTTTACTCTTAACTCAAGTGTCTGAGCCAGTTTATATGAACCTCGACTAATTTTGTCGCTTAAAATTGGAGCAAATCTCGGTATAAACTGACCCTAAAAAAGTTGATAACACTTGGAAGCTTTCAAACCCGAAAACTTGAGATAAAACAAAGGGATGTGATTTTGGCACTCTAGCATATTAGCCAGTCCCACTCCACATTTTGTTTTGTAATCTCGCATGATCAAGACACAAAGTGGAGTGCCAATGACTAAAATAGGAGTGCCAAAATCAATTTCCGAAAGCAAATTCTTAGGTTCTAGGCCTTAACCACCAAGTAAGCCCCTAAATTTAATTTGTACTTCTTGTAGGAAACAAAATGCAAGTATATGCAACTTTGCAGATTTGAAACTTCTACCCAAACTAATCATTCTCCTGTTAAGGGGGCATTTCCATTAAAAATATAAAATAAAAAATTGGACTACAAGTTATTGCATTTTGTCATGTTTTTCGCGCTAACCCACAATTCCTTCCTCTTCATTTTCCCCTCTATTTTTTTCTTTCACCCACCCATATACCATCTATAACTTATGGATTAGTGGAAACAACTTGATATTTATTGGTTAGCGGAAATACCCCTAATCGTATCACCAAATTGGGAGTGGGCCTGGAACGGCCCATGTTTGTACCCCCTAATAATAGTATGGGAAAATGACGGCCAATGACGTATTTTGAGAATTAATATCCACCAAGAACATGCTAAAAATATTTGTTAATGTTGAAAATATCCTTGACAAATATTGATTAGAACACGTCCTGGATCGTTATTTTCCTTAATAGTATCACCGAATTGGGAGTGGGCCTGGAACGGCCCATGTTTGTACACCCTTGTATCACCGAATTGGGAGTGGGCCTAGAACGGCCCATGTTGGTACTGGGCTTTATGCGTCACTCGTGCTGTAACAAAATTTTGTTTGCAGCCCCAAGGAAAATTTGATTGGTTGATGGGTTTGCTTCCGATACTGTTGACTAAGGTTTGATTTTTGAAGCAACTAAGGCTAGCTCAGTTGGCCAAGACTCTTGCATCTCACCGGGAGGTCTGGAGTTCGAGTCTATCTGCCTGCGTATGGGTGTTCTTCCCTTAAAGGGATTTTTCTTTCTTTCTTTGTTTCTTATTTCTTGTATTGGTTCAGTTGTTGGACTTGGTTGTCTCGTGACCTCTCACAATTGATGTAACCGGGTTTGTACTCTATACTTCATATCTGATGTAAAAATGATCTCTTCTATCTATTGACTAAAGAAAAGGGGTTTGATTTTTGGGTCAAGCAATATGAATTTTTTTGGGGTTAGGCAGTAAATAAGTAATTTCTTGTGTATTTCCTAATCTTGGCGGGAATCTATCTTTAACCACACTATAAAAGAAAATTAGTCGGCCAAAGGGCTTCTACCCGAATGGTATTCCCGGTCCCTCTCTAGTGGAAAGCCAACGTTCGAGCCCTTTCGGGGCTTTTGTGGTTCAGGAGGTTATGAATAACCTTTGAACCCCATGAACTAACTTAGTGACTGCCTTCTAATCCCATTGATATATACAATTAGGGCAAAATTATTAGCCGAAATAAACGTAAGCTGGCCAGGGAAGTAGTGCGTTGAAAAAAAACAAAATTTTTGTTTTGTGAAAATTGGCATATGTGGATATAATAATAATAATAAGGTCGACCAGGTCGGTCCAAAAACTATAAGGTCAAAAAAGCATGTTAAATTTTTTTATCTTTGCTTTTTTCTTTTGAAAACGAAATTGCCCGTCTACCATTTTGTTTTACCAATTGGCCAATAAAAAAGGAAAAGGACGACTTGACTCTTAAAATGCTGATGGAATGCCATACTTGTCATGAACCCAAGCCCAAGGTGCAAGCAGGTTTGAGAAAGGAACTAAATGTGCTAACTTCTAAAATTTTGCACGTTGAAGATTCACAAAGGCCCAACATTTAGCTTTGAAGTTAGCAGAGGTTTGTCTGAGTCTCAAAATTAATCGAAATGCGTACAAACTAGAGAACCCACTGTTATCAACAACCAATGGAAAAGTATACTTTATCAATCATTGCAACCCCAACTATAAGAGAGGGAGGACTTTGGAGAGTCTACGTATATGTTGTTGATATACTATTACATTTTATAAACATAAAAAAATATTTGAATACAAAGAGCGCTTACTTGATTAAAATATTTCGATCTAAACTAACAATTTATTATTGTTTTGGAAAATATTTTTCATATCCCGACCAAACACCGAAAAATAAAAGTTTAAAGTTTAATTTTTGAAAAATTATTTTACATCGAAACAAACGGAGCCGTGGTAAAAGAGCTTGTCTCACAATGATTGTATAATGCATTTAAAACTAGGATTTGAGTGGACGACGATTTCATTAAGGGAAAATTTCAAAATGGCACCTAAACTTTCACTGCAATGTCACAGAAACACCTAGATTTCATTTTATTTCAATTAAATACCTGGACTTAGAAAATCCCCAAAATGAGGCATCTGCCGTTAGCCCCCATCCATTCCATCCACAAAATTGCTGATGTGGCACACTTCACCCATTAAGTGGGCCCATTTCACATGTTAGGAAGCAAATGAAATGCACCCAATCACAACCCAACACTACCCTATTTTGTTTTACCAATTGACCAATAAAAAAGAAAAAGGACGACTTGACTCTTAAAATGCTGATGGAATGTCATACTTGTCATGAACCCCAAGGCTCAAGGTGCAAGCAAGTTTGAGAAAGCAATTAAAGGTGCTTACTTCCAAGATTTTGCAAGTTGAAAATCCACAAGCCCAACATTTAAAACTTTGGAATTATTAAAGGTTTGTACGAGCTCAAAGTTAATTGAGATGCACGTAAATTGGGAACCCACTGTTATAAAAACAAATGGGAAAGTGTAATTTATCAATCATTGCAACCCCAACTATAAGAGAGAGAGGACTTTGGAGTTCAACAAGCAAATTTTTTTATTTTTTTCCAATTGAATCACCCCCCAACTATAAGAGGGAGAGGACTTTGGAGAGTGTACATATACGTTGTTGATATACTATTACATTTTGTAAACATAAAAAAATATTTGAATCGAAAGAGCGCTTACTTGATTAAAATATTTCTAAATCAGCAATTTCTTATTGTTTTGGAAAATATTTTTCATATGCCAACCAAATATCGAAAAATAAAAGTTTAAAGTTTACTTTTTGAAAAAACATTTTACATCGAAACAAACGGAACCGTAGTAAAAGAGCTTGTCTCACAATGATTGTATAATGCATTCAAAACTAGGATTTGAGTGGACAACGACTTCATTAATTCATCGTTAATTATATCGAGTTGAAATACATATACATTTGTTATACAATCAGTTTTTGTAAATTTAGGATATCATCCAGTATGGCATCTGTTATCAAGGAATTTTTAAACTGATAATATGGTTGCAATTAAAAGTACCTTAATCGGATGGTTTACCATATACATATTTTTATTTTTGATAACTCATGTGACTTGGTTAATTTATACGCATCTCGACTTCATAAAAACAAAGCAATGATTGTACTACTACGGTAACGACTTCCAAGACACAAAAAAGAAAAGCGTGATCAGCTCGATTCAAAAGCATGTTATTCTTGCTTTCTACATTGCCTTAGTAATCTTGTCATTACCAATTGCCCACTACAAAAAGAAAGGGCGACTTGACTCTAAAATGCTGATGCACTGCTAAAGAAAAAAAAACACACTTTCTTTGCAAAGCAAACACTTTCAAAGTGAAAATTCCGACGTACCAAAAAAAAAAAAAAAAAACACTTTCAAAGTGTGCATACAGGGGATCCATATATTAAGAAATGACAGGGTCATTGGGTGCACAAATGTTTCATTATTTTTATTTATTTTTATAGTTAGGGGTGTTTGTTCAACTTATGTACACCTCAACTAATCTCTTACGCACACCTCAACTAATCCCTCCCTGCTCTGGTCAAAGGCAAATCATCTACACAGGGACTAGAGAATTCAAGTGCAATTACTTTCTCCTGACCTGACCCCAAAAATTTAACATGGTCAAGAATCGAACCCTTTCAAATAGAGGTTTGAAGTAGGTTTATTTAACCTTCTAATTAAGCCCAAAAGAACAAATAAAAAAAAGAAGCAGCAAAATATGGCAATTGGCTGTAAGCATGACCAAAATAAAATAAAAAAACATTGTCATTTGCTCAATTTCAAGGCTAGGTGCAGACAAACCACACCAACCTTTACGTCACTCCCGACTAATCTATACTACTTCTTTTGAATGTATGGAGATGTTTTCTCGTTTTTGCTTTCGGCAAGGGAAATGATATTGTCACACCCTTTTTTGTTATTGCGACATTTTATAAGTGTATTCTTACATCAAAAAATATACTTGTAAAAGTGTGACAATAACAAAAAAGGACGTAGCAAAATCACTAGCATTCCGTAAATACTCCTAACACTTGCAACTAATTCATGTCCCATCCTCCTCCCAATAGACACAATAATACAACTCTTTCCGTGAAATCCTTCGGCACCGGTTCCCCCACCCCCCACCACCAACAAAGGCAACCCAGGTGACTCCACGCTCCTTCACGGGAAGGACACCACCGTCACGGAAACGACACCTCCATAATAACAAAACGGAACAACAAACCACCAGGCCATTCCAAATCAAACTACAGCCAAACTCTGCGTGGTTCTCTCTCTCTCGGTAAAGGGAGACGGTGAGTTTTCCTTCGACTTCACCATTAGTACTTTATTTTTTATGTTCTGCGACTATTTTCTGAAGAGGGCGACGTATCCCTCATGCAAACATGAACCACAGTGCTTCCATTTGATTTGCATACTATGTGTTTGACACAATGTCCCAATGACTATAACAGAACTCACCCTCACACACCCACGCATCAAAGAGTTAATTGAATCTGCCTTCAGTAAATCATTGTTCTCCTCACTATTTCAATTCACCACAATTACTTTTGAATGTTTTAATCTTTGAACAATTATGCTTTGCCGATTAATCATTTTCATTATTCTCCTAAAGTGTTTCATGCTTTTTAATGTGTTTTGTTCATTGCCTTGTGTTGTTATCAACAAAACATTTTCCTGTTATACAAATGACTAACTTATTTTGTAGCTTAGAAACTTTAAAAGCCCCTTTGGATGGAGGGCCTTCATTAGAAAATAAAAGAAAAGGTTATGGTTTCTTGTGAAACCACTCATCTGGATTGAACATTTTTGTGAGAAATGGAGAGGAAAGTACTTAAGAGGAATTTTTTTTGATTGGCCCTTCCCCTTTATTATCTCATCATTTCTCACCATCCAAAGAGGCGGTTAAGGTTGCGTTGTGTTGGATGACCTCTCATGTGGAAAATTAAGTTGTTATATTGATTGGTCTCCCATGAATAATCTAGAACACTATCAGAAAGTAAAATATAGATCTAGATTGAAGGGAAGTGCATTGCCAAAAAATATATATATATGTCCATAAGTTATAGTTAATAAGTTCCACTCCCTTGTAGATTTCTAAGTGATTATCATTTCTTCAGTCTATTATATTGTGCTTGAATTTGCTTTTATGAAACATGTATTCATCGATTCCAGTATCTTTTTCGTTAGATTGTGGGGCTTTTTTCCTGTTATGTTCTTGTGTAATTACCCATCTAAGTTGGTCTACGGCTTTATAAAGGTTCTCTTAGGTGTTAGTATATAGAGTGAAAAGGGTATGAGGATGTTGGGAGAATTCAACACCATAAGAGTTTTATGGTAACATGACACTCACAACTATGCTTATTGTTGTCATTTCCTCTTTGTTTGCTTCACTACGGTCAAACGTAGTCCAGTTACATTAGGCTTTCATCTTTTTATTGGGCTTTAGGAATCCACTCTTCCCAAACCCATAATTCCATGGTTTTTTTTTTCTTCATATTTTCATTAAGAAACCACACTGTTGAAGATATGCTTAGAAATTAAAATTAGTAATAGCAATTTGAGTTTTGCATTTGCCTTCTTTCTGATGGTAACTATATACATTTTCTCCTAGAAGTAGAAATCTTCTAAACCCTCAATGTGCTAAATGGTCTAGGTCATAGCTTCTCATTCAAGAAGTATATTGACACCCTAAATCATTGAGACAAGATAAGTTTCTAATGGTGTAGGGAAAAGTTAGAGAATTCAATATTCTTACCACATCAAATCTTTCGATATTATAATTGATCTTCCTCTACTATTTCCCTCAATTGACTTTGTTATGGGTGGTGCATCTTTCCTACATACTTTCTCCAAGTGCTTTTGAGAAATAAAATTATAACTGGTGTTAGTGTTTGGAGAATGAAGAGCCATTGGCTATTTCGGAAGGATTCTTAGGACTTGTGTTATTTTTCATCCTCAGTTTGCTCAGGTTATCCATATTTTGGTGGTTTGAAATGCTTCATATGGCCCAAGTAGTTTTATTAGAAAGGATATGGTCATCTAATCTTGACAATCACAGGTTTTTATTGATTTTCCTTAAAAGTTCGTTTACTTATTATTTTAATGCAGTCTAGGCTGTTGTAAGATAAGTTCAGTCCAAGAAAAAATGGTCTAATTCCAGTGAAGAACCGAATACCCAAGAAGAAATTCTACCACAGACGAAGTTATGGCCTTGTGACGGAACAGGACTTGTGAGACTATTATTTGATGAATCTAACATAAGAAGATTTGTTAGGCTTACACCAATCAGAATAAAACTAATCAGATTTTTCACTTTTGACAACGATGATGGGAGCCAACCATGAAATTTATTGTCTGCGATGGTAGCCAAGTGAGGCGCGTAAGGTTCCGTTAGACATAGGAATGGATCCCTGGAATTTGCAATGAGAGGAAGACAATAACTTCAAGGACTTCATATTCCCGATTGAGTCAAGAAGTTTTCCAGAAAATGCTTTGGGTTCTTTGTTAGTTATTTTGGGAGACATAAGGTTTGAAGCATCCTCTTTTAGAAGACTTAAGTTTAGTCTTGTTCGTCCTATAAGCAATTGGGTGGCACACCATACCCGTTATATTTTTTATCTTGACGTATGGAAGGATGTGACATCTAATTTTCTAAGCCCTTCCTATTAGCTGATATATATTCCTTCAAATCAATAATATACTGCGTTTTTATATCAAATTTACAGAAATAAAAATAAATAAATAAGAACACTACTGCAGTTTCTAAGCGTCAAGCTAAAGTGGCTTGACTTTGGGCATGCAAGACTTTTGATCCAAAATATTTCCAAACAGACTTTCTATAGCATCTATGTTAGCATTTTCCTATGTTCGATCCATTTGGATCTAAGTGGCAAATATTATTTGAATCCATTTATTTAGAAACCAGAGAATTACCAAGGATTTTATTTTGTGGACTTAAGAGACATGCACGATGGCGATGGAGTGAGTGTTGGGACTGATGGATGGAGATGTGCATCAGTGACAGAACCAGAATTTTATCCTAACAGTGGTGAAATATATACTAAAAATAAAAAAAAATGCATTAGGATATTAATAGTCATCGACTCTAAAAAAAATTAGAATAACATAACAAAAACTATAGTAAATGATATTTGTCATTTGCACAAGGAGTACGAAAAAAGACTAACTTTAATTTTTTTAGGCTAAGTAATTTTAGGGTTAAAGTGTGGAATACTTTTTTGAGTATTATTTCACTCTGGCCCATTGAATTTAGTTTTGGAATACTTTTTTGAGTCTCTTTCTTGGAAAAAAAAAATAGAAGACTTAGAACTAGTATGTAACAAAAAATAAGGAAAAAAATATAGCGGCGGCGAAACTATATAAGTTTGGGATAATTTTTTATTATACACATAATAATTGCAATTTTTAAAATTCTTGTCATGGCGGCCGCCGCCACTAGACCCATGGCTCCACTTCCTCTTTACTTAGCATTTCCTCTCCCACCCACTTGTGTAGATATTCATCTACTGGCCTAGTGTTTCAACCACCAGGCTTGGTCTGGCATGAAGTTCCATTTTAGCACACAAGTGCAAACCTCTGGCGGTGTACATATTCTGTAGGGTTAAGCAATGTAAACAGAGAGAGAAGGGTAGTGAGTTGGGAGAGAACTCCACTTGTAAAGCTTTAGTCTGTTGATAACTTTCCGTCTTTGTAGTCAATAACGACTCGTTCCAAACTTCCATTTGCTTTCATTTCAGGGCAATTTTTGGCTGCTCTTGGGGCATGTATTTGGGTGTGTGCATTAGAGTTACGATAGCTATAGATATAAATTTTACATTCGATCTACTACTTCAGATACTGTTATAAAATCTAGATTTTAAATCTTGGTAGAAACAGATAAACATGTTTACTATAACTGTGAAAATAAGATTTATTATTCGTAATTGCCCCCAAGAACCTAATAAAAATTTCCTCCCCCTCCCATACCGAATGACACTTTCATCATTTTAGACCTCTCAAAAAAATTAACCACATAGTATGATTTTTTAACTTATATGGAACCTTTTTCTATACAATATTGATCTTATTTGATAGAACGTAATTACTTTTCTCAGACAAATTTTTCAAAATTATAAAATACTGTAAATTAGTAAATATTTTGAGAGATATGAATGCCAAAATCATCAAGAAAGCAACTAAAGGGATAAGCTGGTCCGAACACTAATAGCAAAGTAAAGAAGTTAATCATTCACACCCGTATCTAGGGCAAAGATTTTTCAGAGAAACGTCTCCGAAACACGACATGCACTCATCCACTGCTTTCCTTTTTTAACATGTACGAACACAGGTATTACGTAGGGATCGCGCGGCTTCTAGAGATTACGAAATTAGAATAAAACTTCTTTCTGAGAAAAAAAACCCACTACAACTAAAACTATCGCCAATTAAGATGTTAATTTCCAGGAGATCACCATTTTTTTTTTTCTTTTTATTATAGTTTTTCCTGCTAACTCCACTATCTCGGTTTTAGTTTATTCAATCTGTTTAAAAAAAATAATAATAATAATTTTGTCGACCAGCTTGGTCAAAAAGCAATAAGGTCAAAAAAACATTATAAAAAGCAATAAGGTCAAAAAAGCATTTTATAATGCTTATTATCTTTGACTTTTCTCTTTTGAATAAAAAGGAAAATGACGTCTTGACTCTTAAAATGCTGATGGAATACAATCTTTGTCATGAACCCGAAGGCCCAAGGTGTAAAAGTAGGTTTGAGAAAGCAACAAAAGGGCTTGCCCCTAAGATTTCGTAAGTTTAAAATTCACGAAGGTTAAATATTTCAAATTTTGAGGTTATTAGAGGTTTGTCCGAACTTCAAAATTAATTGAGATGCGCTTAAGCTGCCCCAAAAAAAACAGCCAGTTATCCACATATGACCTAATCGGCAATTGCAACGAAATGCGAGGATTGTAGATATTTGACTTAGTATCTATGGGGCTTGGTAGGATACATAACAAAGAAAACATAAAAGTGTCCATGAATGAAAGAATGGACGGCTTGTTCTTTTTCACGGACACTTTCATGTTTTCTTTTTCATGTATCATATTAAAGAATTTCGCCTGTCGAAACACCTCCACCTCAGCCAAGTTAGTGGAGTGGATGAAATTATCTTAAGATATTGTAAAAGAGCTTGTCTCACAATGATTTCAGTGGACGACGACTTCATCCATCGTCAATTATTTCGAGTTGAAGTAAATATAAATTGTTATATCAGTTTTTCAAAATTTAGGATATCATCCAATATGTCATCTGGTGTCAAGGAATATTTCAACTCATAATATGGCTGTAATTAAAAGGACCATAATCCGATGGTTTACCATTATTATTTTTTGTTTTTGATAACTCAGGTTACCTTACGCGCACCTCGACTCATCTTGGGGGTCCAAAGTCCAAACCCACGGCCCACTTCCGGGGGAGCCCAATTATGAGGAGTTTGGTTCAAATTTCTAATTCCTAATTGCTTGCAAGGTATTGTGATTACTATACCTGGTCAAAGAATAATGACAAATTTCCAGAGTAACAACATTGCAGATGGCTAGCTCATGTGTTCTTGAAACTTTGATGAACTAAAAGGAGCAATGATTGTTCCAGAGCCGATTCACATACTAGGAAATTGAAGCAAGACAAGTTGTATTTCTGGCAATTATACACAGAGGGATAGGAATAATCATATTTGCCCAAACTTCAGAAAGATGTGACAGCAAAAGCAAAATCCTGACAAAAAAATGAACTGTCACGGGGCTTACTCTACTCATGAAAAAAGGGAGAACTAACCTTCATCGGGCTACCATTTGGGTAATGGATACATCACCAACTGACCAAATTTCTTGTTGAGATGTAGACTCTTGAACTTCATATTCATCTTCATCTCTTCTCGTAGAAAAAGCAGGTCTTTTGGGGATGTTCATGGCGGCAGTTTCATTTTTCAGCATCACCGAGAGTTCCAACATGGAGGGTCTATCAGCTGGATTTTCTTGGACACATAGCAAAGCTATTTGTATGCATCTCACTAATTTACAGGATGAATTTGTATCGTCGAGTGATGGATCCATGAACTCCATGCCTTTCCCACACTTCCACAAATCATATGCCTGGAGTATTTCGATGCAATGCATCTTTAGAGTTCACATGAAGGAAATCAATTCGCAGTATTCATGTCACAATTTTCAGAATTACTTACATAGTCTAGGAGTATTAAGTCTTCATGAAGGCCATGTAAACAATTATT
This sequence comes from Rhododendron molle, assembly GCA_025413875.1. Taxonomy (NCBI): domain Eukaryota; kingdom Viridiplantae; phylum Streptophyta; class Magnoliopsida; order Ericales; family Ericaceae; genus Rhododendron; species Rhododendron molle. The sequence goes on along the minus strand of CM046388.1, from coordinate 3,870,164 downwards.
CCGCTTTCCGCTAACGATTTGTAAAAGAAGAACTCCGAAACTATAAACATCTGATTTGGTGGAGTATATGCCACGTTTTACATATTCAGGAGGTACATAACCACTGCAATGTTGCATAAGTGAACAAAAACAGATAACTAGATGGCTAATATTTGAGACTAGAGCACATTATGTAGTTTGTATTGTAAGAAAGAAGGCACTTACTACGTTCCAACAATCCGGCTAGTGTTAGCTTCGAATTCATCTTTCTTGAAAATTCTAGCCATGCCAAAATCCGCGATTTTGGGCTTCATCTCGTTGTCTAACAAAATGTTGCTCGCTTTCAAATCCCTGTGAATTATTGTCAATCTTGAGTACTCTTGGAGGTACAAGAGCCCCTGAGTAACCCCTTCAATGATTTGAACTCGTTTTTCCCAATCTAAAAGTAATCCCCTCGTTGGATCTACGCGAAAGAGATTTGGATAGTTAAAACATAGGCGACATGTTAAAACCACACTCAATTATTGTTCACCATTATTTTAGAAGCATTAAAGATTGCTAACCATAGAGATAATGATACAGGCTTTTGTTCGGCATGTATTCGTAGATCAACATCTGTTCTTTTTTTTCGGTGCAAAATCCAAGAACTCTTACAAGATTTACATGCTGCAATTTAGCAGTAAGCATCACCTCGTTCTTGAACTCTTCAAATCCTTGTGTAGAAGTCCTTGAAAGTCTCTTTACTGCTATTTCTTGTCCATTATGTAATACACCCTGTAGGCGAAATAGACAACACGTATTTAGTTTTGTTTTCTAGATTTTATGTGAAGACGAATAGTTTTACCTTGTAAACAGGTCCGTATCCACCCTCTCCGAGCTTATTTTCAAACGAAAAATTATTGGTAGCTTCTACAAGGTCAGTGAGTCTAAATACTAGCAAATTAGGAGCATTTGCGTTTCCAGCAGATGCCATAGTAGTTTTGAATAAAGATTGCGATTCTTTTCCTTCGCCCATCCGTCCTGTAACCAATGAAAAAAACATGTGGAACGTTAAAAGGGTGAAGGGAAATGATTTATGCACAAAGTTTTCCTGGCTGGAAGAACTAACCTTTGTTTCTGCGTGCTCTTTTACGCAGATACCACGTCGCATAAACTAATACAAGGGTAACTGTAGCTGCGGTTGGAAGCAAGATTAACAAGAAGTGTCGCTTGTTTCTGGGATCTTTCTCATCTTCTTGTGCTATGAAATTGTGCATTAGAGAGAAATGTGGGAAGACAATCTAGCAGTAGACAAGAGAAACAGAACACTCTTAACCGTTCCAATGGAAAAACACAATGATCATATATTGCCCAAATTAGTTTCAACTATACTTAGAGGCTCTCGGGGATAGTCCTCTTGACAACAATTGATTGTGTTCCCTATTTCTTCTAGTTTTCTTTATCACGACTCTTTTGTGAAATATCTCTTAACATTTGATTCGGGATTTTCGACACAACAACATTTTCCCTCCATGGACTATCATCAAAAGGATCAAATGTTTTTTGATAGCAATCCGATTTTGAACCGAAGACGTACACCAAAAAGTGAAAATGTTCGAAAACCCTGCATTTTTTTTTTTGCTAAAAAATCGCTACCAGATGCATTCCACAGGGACGAAATCCCAACTTCTTAGCTCAGCTTAGTGGATCAGGAGGAACAATCGGTTTGAGAAATCTTCCCAAATTTACAGGTCACATTGAAATAAGGCATTGTTTTTTGTATATAAAAGCACAACTTATTAGATAGCATGGGCTGTATAGTACTCACCCGCCTTAGTAAGCACCCAATTTTCATCATCTTGGACTTGCCACACAATATAACCTAGCAAATTCCTCTTCTTCGCATAAGCTACCTTATTTTTCACGACCTCAACATCATCATAAGCAATCCAACTCGATCCGATGACGCAGTAATTCACAACATAGGTTGCATTAGACTCCGAAACAGCTCCGGATCCCTGCATATACGCCTTAAGATGCTTGTACCTCATCCAACCATCTGAGGTAATGGCGGCCCCCTTTGCCGGTGCACCGATTGCGCTGTCATTCGGGTTCACGAGTCTCCAAGCATAGCCGTAGAAAGGCAACCCCAAAACAAGCTTGTTAGCCGGTAACCCACCGTCAATCCAAGCATTGATTCCATATTCTGTATTCACTCCACTTCCTGGATCATACAATGCTGCAAAGGCAGCAGTGTAATTCCACGAAGTAGGCGTGTAGTAGTCTGTTGCGATCACATGTACCCAGTTCAAGTTCTTCTTTATAGATTCAATTGGAAAACTTGCGTTGTCAAGGTATGGGGAGGACTGGACAGAGATTGTCAAGATGAGTTGAGACCCACTTGAGTTTCCTGACTCTGATTCGATCGCTAAGCGCCACTCATCGAATAGGGTGGCCATGTTTTCCATTTCAGAGCTAGTATTGAGTCTTCTGGTTGAAAACCAGCAAAAGTCCAGCCCATCAAACCCATATGATCGAGCTGTTTTTATGGAGGACTCAATGAAGGACTTCCTGAACTCGGATTGGCTAATCATCGAGGAGAAAGGCGATCCTTCACCTCCACCGATTGATAAGAGCGTTGTGACCGTCGGGTTCTTTTGCTTGACAGTGGAGGTGAAGGTGGAGAAGGGCTGGGCATCTGATGAAGAAAGGGAAAGTTGGTATGTGGAAGGGTTTAGGCGTACGAAACCGCATATGAGGTGAGTGAAGAGGGGTGAGTTTATGTCGGTTACGGGGAATTCGCTGCGGCGGGAGTCCCAGTAACCGGATTTGATCCATGTTTGAGCAGATGAAAACGGGAATTTGGAGGAAAGAAAGAGGAGGAGGAAAAGGGTGGGTATAGTCAGTGCCATGGCCATGGAAGAGCGGTAGCTGACATTTGTGGCTAATTAGCAAGCAATTGATGTCATGTCATGTGGGTTCAAGTTGCAATTCTCTTCTCGCGCCTCCTGACATTCACCCCCGGCCCCACCACTCCTTTGATAGCCGCCCCTCACCCCCACTCAGTTTGTTTTTAGTGTTTTTTTAACCCACCACTCCTTTGATAGCCGCCCCCCACCCCCACTCAGTTTGTTTGTTTTTATTTTTTTGACTTTTATTTACCTGACTATTTTTTTTTAAATTTCATAATTCTGTTATATTATTTAATTATTTTCTTTATTATCTTTTTTCACTTTTATTTATGTAATATTCATTTTTTTTGCCTTTTATTTATGCATATGTAATTAATTTTCTTTTTTATTTAATTTCTTAATCCGTTATTTAATTAATTACTCATTTATCTATTTATTTAGGTCTTTTTATTTATATATTTTGGGAAATGATTTTGCCACTCCCTTTTTTTGTTAACACCACTCCCCGACAAATATATTTTTGCACCAAAAATACACTTGCAGGGGAGTAGCGTTATCAAAAAAGGGAGTGACAGAATCAGCAACCTATATTTTACTCTTTATATGGTTTTTTTAATTATTTAATATTATATACGTGAGTAAATTTCTTTTTTGAAAAATTTTATAATTCTTTTATGTTGTTGAATTTTTTAATTTTGTATTTATTTATATCTTTTATCTATTTTATTTCTAACCATTTATTCAGATTTTCTTTTATTTTCTATCTTCAACTATAACTATTCATTTAGATTTCCTTTTTATCTTCAATTACAACCACACATTTAGATTTTTTTGTTATCTTCTTATCTTTAACTATAGTCATTCATCCATCACCCCTTATCCTTATGGACAATGTTACTCACACAACAATTCAAACACAACAATTTACACAATTTTTCACATGCATGTAGGGCCCACACATAGTAACGTGTGTGGAGCCCACATGTATGTGAAAAGTTGTGTAAATTGTTGTGTTTGAATTATTGTGTGAGTATCATTTTTGTATCCTTATATATTCAGTACTATCATTCCAAAATCACCATCGTCTTCCCATCACCTCTCTCTCCTTACTTATCCCTCTAACATCACCATCTTTCCATCATCTATCTCTCTCTCCTTTCCTCTGTCACGGCTCCTCCCTCCTTTTTCACACCGATTTCGTAAAACGTAGAAGAACATTATGGATGACTACAACTTCGTATTTTCATATAATTATTCCGTTGAGAATGATGTTCCTAATGAGGAGAGCGTCTCCCACAATTTTCGCGATTATACACCCGAATTCACAACTGACGAAGTTAGTTATTACCGTCATTCTTATGCATATTAGTTATTTAATTTTAAAATATATAAATTATTATAAGATTGAATCATGTTGTACTTATACATATTTTTTTTTAAATAATGCTATGCGGACCGACCGAATGAACCGACGGTGAACCGATTGACATGGCGAGTGGGCCCGTTCTCTTCTCTCTCTTCCGTAAACCAACTGGCGCCATTGAAGTCCCAAAATTTTCAAAAAAAATTGGAAAATGAGATCTACACCAACTGGAATGGCGCCATTAAAGTCCTCTCTCTCTCTCTCATCGTGCATGCTCCACAAACAGTCATCTTCTCTCTCACAGTCACAAATTCTCAATCTTTCCAACGGATGAACGACGATGGAAGGCCCACACCTCACCCTTAACCGCACCGGTCCGTTCCCGGAGCAGGCTCACGATTTCCCTCCCACAACCGCACGAAACTCCCCCTGCCTCCGACATGCCGCCCTTCTCCGACACCACCACCATCTCATTTGGAAGAAGACGAATACGAAGATTCGTCGATGCGGACTTTTACGGGCTCAAGCCTGGGAAAGGCGGAGAAGAATACGAAGAGTGAGAATTCGGCCAATTTAGGTCTCGGTTTATTGTTTATGCCCCAGAAAAGGGAAAATTTAAAATACCCCCAACCTTTATACCAAAATTTAATTAGACTCTCAACTTTTTAAAAAGGGTTAATTACTTGCTGTCCCCTTTATTTATATACATTTTTCACTTTATCCCCTCCTACTATACAACACTACAATCTACCCCCTTTAACTTTCAATTCCTAACACATAAGGCCTGCCGTTTGTATGATATCCAAAAAATCGTCAAAGGGACATGTGCATGTCACATGATCTGTAAAAAAAAAAAAATTTAATAAATACACATGATCTATAAAAATAGATATAGACAGATAAAACAAAACATTTGTTCATCTCTCTCTCTCATTCTGTCAATTCACTACTCCTCTCTCTCTCTCGTTGAAGCTTCATTCGGTGAAAGCTGTGATAGAGATGCCAAAACGACATAATTTTGGGGTTGCAAAGGGTTTAAAAAAAGGGGCCGAAAGACCCTCTTTGGTAGAAAGCCGAGCAAAAAAATTAAGTGCTCTAATTTTCAATCCATTTGAATCGGTGTGAAGATTTTATTCCTTTGATCATTTTATTCTAATGAGTCATAATTAATTTTTGACTCTAAGGCTCTCTTTAGTTAGCCCTAAGAAATATTTGGTTCTACGACTTTCTTAAGACTAAATAACGAGAGTTCTAGAGTCAAAAATTAATTATGAACCTTCAGGATAAAATGGTCATAGAAATAAGATCTTCGTACTGGTTCAAACGGATTAAAAATTGAAACACTTAATTTTTTAACCATATTTTTTAATATATAAACTGCCTATGAAAAAATTAAGTGCAATTGGTAGTACAAATCATATGACATGCACATGCCCCATTTTTTAGATCACAGACTAACGACAGGCCTTATGCGTTAGGAATTGGAAGATAAAGGGGGTAAGTTGTAGCGTTTTATAATAGGAGGGGGTAAAGTGAAAAATATGTATAAATAAAGGGGGCTACAAGTAATTAATCCTTTTAAAAATTTCAATTTTACTCCCAACATTATCTTTCGTTAATCAAAATGCTTCTTTCCGTCCGAATGACTAATGGAATTCCTTAAAGCTCCGTTAAATATCATCTCGATCTAATTTTGATGATCCGAGCCGCTCAATGTGTTCAAAACATAATTTTAAAATTACTCGTGAGAAATCAGCAAAAAAAATGACCGGAAAGGGCTTCATCTGAATAGTTTTTTATTGAATAGTTCAATCAAAAACTATTCAAATGAAGCCCTTCCCGACCAATTTTTTTGCTGATTTCACGCGAGTACGCTTAAAATGATGTTTTGAATACATTAAGTGGCTTGGATCATCAAAATTCGACCGAAAAAGGAGAGGTGCAGACCAATGCAAAATCTGGATGTTCGGACTTGAACAAAATTCGGATCGATCCGCACCTCCCTTTTTCCAATCGAATTTCAATGATACGAACCTCTCAATGTATTCAAAACGTGATTTTAAAAGTACTCGCGAGAAATCAGGAAAAAAAAATTTACCAGGAATGGCTTCATCTGAACAGTTTTTTATTGAATTGTTCAATAAAAAACTGTTCAGATGAAGCCCTTCCCGGTAATTTTTTCAATAAAAAACTGTTCAGATGAAGCCCTTCCCGGTAATTTTTTTTCCTGATTTCTCGCAAGTACCTTTAAAATCACGTTTTGAACACATTGAACGGCTCGAATCATCAAAATTCAATTAGAAGGGTATTTAACGGAGATTTAACGAAATCCGTTTGTCATTCGGACGGAAGGGGGCGTTTTGATTAAAATTGAAGTTTTTGGCAAGTTGGGAGTCTAATTGAATTTTGGTGTAAAGGTTGGGGGGTATTTTGAATTCCCCCCCCCCCCCGAAATTAGGGCTTTTACTTTGTAAAAAAAAAAAATTGGCTATCTATGTGTTTAAACCCATTTTTGAACAAATTCTACAAAAGGAATTTCTTAATAGATTAATGGCCGAAAATAACATTTCGGGCCTCGATTGATTTAGGCCTTTGGTCGAATATGTATCGGACCTATACTTAGGTTTGTTCGACCCAATTAAGTTAAAGCCCAGATTAGTTTCAGGCCTTGGCCCAACTAATCAAAACTCAGACTAGTTTTTTCGGCCTATTTAGCCCAATCAAGCCTGAAAATGAAGAGGTCAAAAAGGGCATAAGCTGCTTAGTTATGCTTGAGAAACAAGCTGCTCACAAGCAACTCAAAGGCCAAGCTGGACAAGCAGCTCAAAGGCCTAAAAGCTTCGATCTCCCTACCAAGCAGCCCAAAGGCCAAGCTGCTCACAAACAGCTTAAGGGCCGAGAAGGTTCTCTCTAGCAAGCAGCTCAAGCAGCTCAAAGGCCAAGCTGCTCACAAGCAGCTTAAGGCCTGTAACCATTTTCCTTCGACATGAAGCTAGGACACATGGCATTTCATGTAGCCCATGTGACCCAAGCAGCTCAATCAGGTCTATATAAGCTGTTTAGTCATGGTTATAAGCAGCTCAAGGCCTGCACAACTGTTATTCTTCAGGATGAAGCAAAACCAATAACACATAGCATGCATGCAAACTGCCAACACAAGCTGTTCACAAACAGCTCAACTAGGCCTGCGTTTTTTGCCTTGGTGGGCCCAAATATCCGTTTTTACAAGCATCATGCACACAAGTTGCTCACAAACAACTCCAAGGGCCTAGGGATGCTATGTTGTTGCAAATTCCTTTTACTTTAACTGGTTTTTAGGCTAAAAAGGAAGCTTTTCAGACCAGCAGTTGTTTTCTTGGAGTGGAGAGCAAGGCTTAGACATGTGGCAGCTTCCCATTGGAACATTCGGAAGCAGCTTAAGCAGCTCAAGGCCTGGAACCTTTGGCTATAAATATCAAAATTGAAGGCCTTGGCAAAGGTCCCCGACCAATCAAGCCCAGCGCTTATGCAAATTATCTTTCAATTATCTTTACTTTTCCGCAAAATATTTTATCTTTCAGTCCAATCTAGCCTAGCTTAGATTTTATTTCCTTTCATTTCCTTGTACCTAAACTTTGTTAAACCGTTAATAAAGTTCATTTACCTTATTGTTCAGTCCTATTTTCTTTTCTTTCCATTTTTCACAACGGTTGGAAAATTCTAAGTCCTTATCCCGACAAGGCAAACCACGAACCACATACGGTCTCACCCCTTAGGTTGCAGGCAATCGCTCAATACGAAGTCAAATCTAAGGCATTTAAGCCTTAGCACGAATTTGGACTGCAATCCAGTCCTGACATGAGACATCCAGGCCTTGACACGAATTTGGACTGCAATCCAGTCCTGGCACGCCCGCAACTCTAGCCGATTTGGTTTTTGCACTTTTGTGGAGAAACACTATGGACTCTGTCTCAATTTGATTTTGTGCTTGTAACAAAAAGACTTTTTGTTACCATGTCTGGCTCTCTGGAAAATGCAGGAGATATAGACTCAATTTGGTGATATTTTTTTTTATGTGAATAGCTTTTGATTGTAGCAGTTTATTGTTGTATTCATGAGATGAATCATGTGTTGAATTTCTGCCTTCTGTGCTTAATAGACTCTGCTCTTCGAAGGTTCTCATTTTTGGAAAGACTTTTCTTGGACAACAAAGGGCAGCATGTGAACATAGAAATGCTTCAAGAAACGAGTTGAGATGAATGTAGAGACGATTATCCATTATGTAAAAACAAACTTCGGTTGTATTCATAGATACATCATTTTTTGATTCCTAAATCCAGTTTTTTTTTTTTTTTTCTAAGCATTCTTGAATCAGGTCATCATGTGATTCTGTTCTACTATGTGGTTGAGTTGGACTTTTAAACGAGATTGTGGAGCCATACCCTCCAAAAACTAGGTACAGCTTGGTTATAACTTATAAGGTAGTACTAGCAATGAAAAGGAAAACAAAAATGCATAGAAGATAAGCCAATTTTTACGGTTGGACTCTCTCTCTCTCTCTCTCTCTCTCTCTCTCTCTCAAGAGCGCACTGCGAATGACCATAATCCCTGCTCAAATAAGCTACTCTGGAACTGGAAAGGGGATAGTTCCAAAGACCCTTCACGTAACCAGGGACGGAGCCAGGAATTTCGCCACGCAGGGGCGACCGTGCATGTTAGAAAAAAAATATAAATACACATGCATAATCACGCAAATACATTAAAACTCAAAATTTCATAAATACACAATCAGTTTAACTAATGGAAATGATCTTGATGTATGTGTCTTGTTTTTCTTCATTGTTCATCTGCTTCTTTTTCATTCATCACAACTGGAAGAATTCGGTACATGAGTTTTCATCTTACATGATTTTACCAGGCAAAAAACAAAGAATTAGTAGAAGTTTAGAACAACAATTGAGGAAAGATATACCTACAACTTAAATTTCACCAAATTACTTAGGATTTCCAAAATCTCTTCTCCTCCGTCGCTATTTTCTCAAAATTGCCCTTGAAGTCTTAACAATTGGGAATGTTTGGGCCAAGAGAGAGAGAGAGAGAGGGAGAGAGAGCGGATTTGGTGTGCCATTGAGATTTTAGGGCAAAAGATAAAATAAAACTGTAAAACACTAAACCCATCTAATGAAAGGTGGAAGGTTATTACTTGAATATTCACAATATTAACCCTATAGTTTTATTTTTTGTTATATTTTAGCCATTAGCCTTTAGTAATTAATGTTGGTATCATCGTATTTCAAATGTTACTATTATATATTTTTTTCAAAATTCTACACAGGGGCAAGCCTATATACTTTTTGAGGATTTTTTCTTTTTTACATATAATAGTAATATTTTTTTTTCTTCTTGCAGGGGCGACCGCCCCTACTGGCCCCCCTGGCTCCATCACGTAACCACAGTGATATCGACGCTGATGCTTCCATCTATGTTTGGGTCATAACATGCAATTCCAACGTTTCAAAATCATCATCACTGTAACGCCATTAAGATCGGAAAATTTTCGTACGCGATTACCATCAATTATGATGGGTTTTGGACCAAACGTTGTTTCAAGAAAACATGTCAACGAAGGCAAGATGATACAAAACAACAAGAACAAGGATTAAGAAAAAGAGGTTTCAAGCAAAAACTCATGGAGACTTAGCCAAAGATCTCTCATATTTTTATTTTTTGAACTCAAGGACAAGAACATTTTGCAGCCAAACATAAGTATAAATGTGCCTAAAAGCCTAGAGTGCCCTACTTATGAAAGTGCCTAAAACTCAAGGGTACCCTATGAAAATGTCTAAACCACTAAAACCCTATAACAAAAAAGTAGACCCTAAAACCCTATGAAAGCGTCTAAACATGTTTTGACTTTATGGCTAAGTTGAACGATCTCCCCTGAAAACTATTTTGCTGGCGTTCTTTTCCTAAATGAAGACTATTTTACCGTTCTTATGGCTAATTTTCTCAATATTTCATAAGCTGAAACAATGAATTCTCTTCAAATCAAACAATGAAGTAAATCTTCGTCCTATTCCACTTCTTGCTCAGACTCTTCTTCGTCGGAGTTGGACCCACGCGGCGGCGGGCGCTGAAGCTGTCAAGGTCGTCGTTGGAGGTGAGGGGCCGTAGCGGGAGGGGAAGGGCGGCGCGTCGGAGAGATGCAGGGGAGTTTGGTGTGGTTGTGGTTGATGGAGAATGTGCCGGAGGCGGAGTGCGAGGGGGTTTGTGAGCTCCACCGGTGCAGTCAAGCTTGAGGTGTGGGCCTTCTGTCGTCGTTCATCTGTTTGAAGGATTGAGAATTTGTGACTGTTTGAGAGACAAAGAGATGACTTTAATGGCGCCAGTTGGTTTACGGAAGAGAGATAAGACAACGGGTCCTCCCCCGTCAATCGGTTCGAAAAAGGGGGCCTATGAGAAGATTGTATGAAATTTGTAATTTGCAAATTACCAAAGCAAATACTCTCTTAAGCTTCACAAGCAATAAATATTTTTTTCCTATATCAACTTGCTTCTGGGCGTAATTATTTATAACATCGAGGGCGTCATTCTAAAATCATATGAGCCTTTTTTTTTTGCAAATTTTAACGATTTAATACAACTTTAGGACAATCACAAGTCTCGTCAATATTTATAGCATCAAGACGCATGGATGTCATTCTCAAGTGATTAAAAAAAAAAACCATTGAATGTGATAAAAAAAAAAAATTTAATTTTGTAAGGAAGAGGAAAGATATTTCAAAGTTGTGGTAAAATCAAAGGGTAGTCACGAAAGTCATGTGGTGAGTAATTGACAACCATAGGACAACGACATGTCTTTTAGTTCAAAACAAAACAAAACAAATGAAATAAACCTCAATCTAAACTTACTAGGATTGATTTCACCAACGTTACTTACCTTGCCAAGTTTATAGAAGAATCAATGAAACGTTTCTGAGAAGCCGATTGGCTAGCCATAAAAGTGAAGGCGGTCTTGTCAACGGAGCCACCACCAATGGACAAGAGGGTTTTGACAGAAGGGTTTTTAAGCTGGACGGTTTTGATGAACTGAGAAAATGAGGCATTGTTTGAGGAGGAAATAGTGACTTGATTTGTTTGGAATCATGATCAGAAAAAGCACAAAATATGTGAGTGAACAAAGTAGAGTCTATGTCTGATGCTGCCAGACCACTGTCGGGGAACCAATAAACGGAGTTCACAAAAGCTTGTCTTGTTGAGATGTGGAAGTGGAGAGATAGGAGAGGGAGAAAGAAGATGGAGCCATTGGACACCAGGGGATGAGTTTCGTCAATGAATTGTAGCATATAGGTTAGGATGAGTAAGGATAGCATATATGTAGTGATCTCTGAAGGAGTTATCCATTGCTCTTTTGACCAGATAATGGATACGCAAATAGTCTACTTCACATATCTGTCAAAGAACATTGCTCTCAGCTCCACAGTCATATTTGCATTGGGTTTCACCGCATGTTTTTTGAAATCGAAATTAAGATCCCACCACATCTTACAGAAGAGTATTTTTACTGAATGAGAAACTCCAAGGACTTAACCATTGCACCAAATTTGTATAAATTTGGCCATTGATCAATCTTGTTCAAGATAGTTATAACTATATATTAGGTAGACAGTGAGACCTGAACATAAGATTGGACACTTCTTTTGCAATTAAAATGTGAACGTAGATCTAATGGTTTTCATTAGAGAAAAAAGCATCCACACAAAATAGCATTTTTCATTATGGATATGGAATGGCTAATTAATTAGTCTATTGGAATGTAGACGGTTGTTTAACTTTGATCTTTTGGCCTGTCATAATGCTGTTGTTGGCTTGTTGTATTGGTCTAAAATGTCAGCTTGAATTTTCTTGGGCGGAGAAAGATCCAATTACCTCTCGATAACAGGTTCATGATTTGTTCCACCATAGTCTGGTCAACCATTTCACAAGGATTAATAACAGAAAGAAATGCCAAGTGATGCTCTGAATAAAGAAATTTCACATTTTCATGGTAGTAAAGTATTCTGTGCTCTTTTTCTTTTACTCTTAACTCAAGTGTCTGGGTCAGTTTAATTATATGCACTTCGACTAATTATGGAGTTTAATTCTATTGCTATACATGGAGCCCACTTCAAACCGGAGCAAATCTCCGTATGAACTGACCGTAAAAAAGTTGATAACACTTGCAAGCTTTCAAACCCAAAAACTTGAGATAAAGCAAAGGGATGTGATTAGTGGCACTCCATATTTTGTTCTGTAATCTCACATGATCAAGACAAAAAGTGAAATGTCAATGGCTAAAACAGGAGTGTCGAAATCAATTTCCTAAAGCAAATTCTTAAGTTCTAGGCCTTAACCTCCAAGTAAGCCCCTAAATTTATTTTGTACTTCTTGTAGGAAACAAAATGCAAGTATATGCAGATTTGAAACTTCTACCCAAAATAAAAATTGGACTACAAGTTATTGCATAGTGTCATGTTGGTCACGCTAACCCACAATTTCTTCCTCTTCATTTTCTCCTCTATTTTTCTCTTCCGCCCACCCATATACTATCTACAACTTACGGATTAGTGTAAACAATTTGACATTTTTGGACAACAAGAAGTTCTCCGTAACTTATTGGTTAGCAAAAATGCCCCCTAACAGTATCACCAAATTGAGAGTGGGCCTGAAACGGCCCATGTTTGTACCCCTAATAATAGTATCATGCACTGAATTGAGAGTGGGCCTGGAACGGCCCATGTATGAAACCCTTGTATCACCGAATTGGGAGTGGGCCTGGAACGGCCCATGTTTGAAACCCTTGTATCACCGAATTGGGAGTGGGCCTGGAACGGCCCATGTTTGTACTGGGCTTTACAAACATGAATTATTGTCAATCTTGAGTACTCTTGGAGGTACAAGAGCACCTGAGCAACCCCTTCAATGATTTCAACTCATTTTTCTCAATCTAAAAGTGATCCCCTCATTGGATCTACGCAAAAGAGATTTGAATAGTTAAAACTTAGGTGACACCTCATGTTAAAACCACACTCAATTATGGTTCACGATTATTTTAGAGGCATTAAAGATTGCTAACCATAGACAAAATGATCTAGGCTTTTGTTCGACATGTATTCGTAGATCAACATTTGTTCTTCTTTTTCAGTGCAAAATCCAAGAACTCATACAAGATTTACATGTTGCAGTTTAGCAGCAAGCGTGACCTCATTCTTGAACTCTTCAAATCCTTGTGTAGAAGTGCTTTTGAGTCTTTTTACTGCTAGTTCTTGTCCATTACGTAATATACTCTGAAGGCAAACAATCGCTTATTTAGTTTTGTTTTCTCGATTTATTCAAAGGCGAATAATTTTACCTTGTAAATAGGTCCATATCCACCCTCTCCGAGCTTATTTTCAAATGAAAAATTATTGGTAGCTTCTTCAAGGTCAGTGAGACTAAATACGGAGTAGCAAATTGGGAGCATTTTGCATTTCCAGGAGATGCCATAGTAGTTCTGAATAAAGATTGCGATTCTTTTTCGTCGTCCATCCATCCTGTAACCAATAAAAAAAACATGTGGAAAATCGAAGAAAGACGTTAAAAAGGTGAAGGGAAATGATTCAGGAACAAAATTTTCACGACTGGAAGGAACTTATCTTTGTTTATGCGTGCTCTCTTACGCAGATACCACGTCGCAGAAACTAGTACAAGGGTAACTGTGATTGCGGTTGGAAGGAAGATTACTAGCAACAGGTGTCTCTTGTTTCTAGGATCATTCTCATCTTCTTGTGCTATGAAATTGTACATTAGAGAGAAATGTGAGGAGACAATATAGCAGTAGACAAGAGAAACAGAACACTCCTATCCCTTCCAATGTGGGAAAAAAAAATTCATACATTGCCCAAATTAGTTTCAACAATACTTAAAAGGCGTTAGGGAATAGTAGGAAAAGGTAGATTCAGGGGAATCGCCTGAGTCAGAGCGTTCGACTACTCTTGAGCTAGGTAGTTGCGGTTCCTACAGGTGACAGTTCCTGTAGCCAAACAAACCACGCAAAACCAATAAACCAAGAAAAAGAAAAGCAAAACCCTTAATGGAGCCGTACCCCTTTTGACGCTTCGATTTGGTCGATCGGCACTTTGACTTGGCCTCGGGTTTTGATAACTCAGGGTGTCCGGCAGTGGTAGATGCACACTCAGAGATGAAAACCTATCTCTAGGGTGTAGTTATGAATAAGAAGTAGAATAATCGTACTTCGTCAATTCAGCGTCAAATTGTGAACAAAATTCCGCTCTGCATCACGTTAGACTTTAAGTGTTTAATTTGTTAGCATTGACCTGCTTCAATCTACTGTTTTGTTTTGTTTTGCTTTCTGCCATTTCTTTAGTATAATGGAGGGTATCCCGGGTCAGTTTGCATGATTATCGCACAAGATAGCGGGTCCATCGCGCGCGGGAGAGCTGGTCACAGCATCTTGTAACCCTGCTGACCTTAGGGCCAGGATTGGTATTGATTACCAGCCTTGACCCTGCCAGCCCCCCTCAAGGATCAAAACAGAGGACAGGTAAAAATTTATACCTTTGCTTGAGTGGTTTTGAAATGGATTGACCAAGATTGTTGTGCTTGGAAAATGAGTCTATGGAAGTGGCAAGAATTTAGGAATATCAAGAGCATTGTGGTTTGTATGCCTTTTTTGCTTGATTTTTTGGTAACCTTGGACTTGAAAGACCAATGGGGTATTTATAGGAAGTGGGAAGGTGCAAGGTTGGTGGAAAACTAGGCTTAGCACCCAGCCAACAAGGCTGGCCAGCCTAACTTGGTGGAGAAGGTGGCCAACAAGGTGATGGGAGTAGTTGTGTGGGGAAGAGCAACCCATGCAGTCTCCAACAGCTGTTTTGGTGGCAAACGAGGTTCTACAGCCGCATAGACCCCCTGATGATCACAAAATGCAGCTGGAAAAAGGTGATGAGGACAGGTTCTAACCATCGCGCGACAAAGTAGGATAGGCGCGCGAGGGTGAAAATCATCGCGCGATGGTCAACAGTCAACACTTTGACTTTGACCAACACTTGGCAAGATCACCATCGCGAGAGGGAGCCACTTCACCGCGCGCTGGTCAAACCTAGGCTAGGGTTTTGACATAAGGCTTCAAGGTTCAAAAGGTTCGAAAGGGGTTCCAAGCATTCCAAACTCAATCCATTCCATTCTCAAGTCCGTTCTGATCCAATTCATCATCGGAGAAACAAGAAATCGTAAAACAATCGAGAGATTCAGATTGGGGTGTCTATAATGTATTTTCTAATCAAAGAAATTAAATAAAGTCTTCTGATTCTTCTCTTCGGTTGTTGAAACGAGGGCTTGATGCTTAATCTTGAATTGAACGGCGGAATCTTCTCCGAGATTTGTGGAGAAGTTGATGACTTGGGTTGAATGTTCTTCGAGGCTTTAAAGCTTCGATTCGAAGAACTTCTTGTTGGATGCAGACTTGAAGAATTCTGAAGGGCTTGAGGGCTTTTGATCTCCAAAACTCTGGAGCTTGTATGCTTCAATGTGCAGAGGGAAAAAAATATGATAGGGAGCACCTCTATTTATAAGGATGTGGGATGGAGACTCCAACCCTAAACTTCCATATTGATTCCTTTAATTATTTCCTTTATTGAATTTAAAAGGAATAATAATTATTTGATAATTACCTTTCCTTTTCTTATTTTAGAAAAAGGTAATTATAAATAAAGAGATATATTATTATTCATCAATTAGCCTAATTTGATTGGCCAGACTTGATAAAATAATAACTGTGTCACTTTGACATGTGGCACCATTTGATTGGTCTATTTATATGTCTCTGACTTTTGACCACGGACACTTGGCATCACTTGATTGGTCCGTTCATAAAACTTTTACTTTGACTTACAGGCACTTGCAACATTTAATTGGCCAATTTGTAAGCCCTAGCAACACGTGGCAATTTGTGATAGGCTAGAATTTTTACATGCCTACAGATGCCCCCTCGAGACTTGCTCATGCACGAAAGTGAGTAGGTCTCGGAATGTTGACTCGACTTGATTTGATGCCGAAAATTTGTGTACGCGGCGATAAGGGGTTTATTTTTTGCTTGACATTTGGTGTCAAAGTTGAATTTCAAGAGTTCAACTTGTGAGGCAAACTTAAAATCCATGCATAGTCTTGCACGACTTGAATGTTTTCTTCAGAGGCAATAAAGACGTGAGAGTCCAATTTATTTGTGGGGTTCTGACTGGCCGGTCCCGTTTTGTCAAGGGGTTCCCGTCCATGCCCACCACTTGTCAAATCCTTTCCACATAAGCCCTGTTTTAAGTGAACTACCGCAAATACCCCCGCCTCATGTTGCTCATACTCATTTCCCAGCGCCAGCCACTCGCAAATCGACTATGGACGAGAGTAATTAGCAACAAAGTTTCAAATCTCCCAAAGAAGAAGCAGATAGAGAATACGATCTGAGCAGATGAAAAAGAAGACGACGACGAAGGACGAAGTTGATGACGACGGTGATGACGGTGGCGGTGTGGGGTTTCAGATCTATCGTTTTAGGGCTCCGATCTACCAACGTTGAAAGAAATCAGAGAAACAAGAGAAATGAAGAAGATTGCAGTGAAAATAGCAGAAGAAGATCGAAAAACAGCAGAAGAAGATCGGAGTGGAAAAATCAGAATCGTGCCTGAAGTTGTCTTCCTTCTTCTCACCTCTTTAAGCTCTGTTGTTCCATGGCTTTTTCTTTTTCTTGAACCGAAAAGGCTTGCTTTGGGGAAGATAAACAACCACCCTAGAATTGAATAAGAGTATTAAGAGTAGTTGCAACTTGCGTAGGACATCGTTTCGTATTAACCTTTTGAAGTTAAATTAGTGTGTAAGAAGAGCACGTCATTTTATCCTCCTAGTTGTTTGTCATTTTTTAACCTATTTTTTTAACGATTCAGGTTGCCAAGTCTTTTTTTAATTTAGGTGTGAATTGAGTTTTTTTTTAAGGTGTAAATGTTTAATTTGAAGATGTGAATTCTTTATTTCGGTGTGAATTTTGCCTTTTTCGAAGTTGTGAATTCTGCAAAGGGTGTGAATTTTAATTTTTTGTAAATGTGGTGTGAACTATGGGGGTGAATAAATGTGGTGTGAATTCTGAATTTAAGGTTGTGAATTGTACAATTTGGATGGGTGTAAATGATGTGAATTCTGCAAAGGGATGTGAATTCTAGAAGTGTGAATTTTGAAAAGGGGTGTGAATTTTACAAAGGGATATGAATTCTGTAAAAAAATATGAATTCTGAAAAAATGTGCACTGAAAAAATGTGTGAATTTTGGGTTGTGAATTCTGTAAATGGGTGTGAATTTTGGAGGTGTGAATTCTTACAAAGGGGTATGAATTCTGCAATGGGTGTGAATTTTTCAAAGGGGTGTGAATTCTTGGCAGTGTGAACTCAGAGGTGTAAATTTTGTAGGGTGTGAATTCTTATGGTGTGAATTCTTCATATGGGTGTGAATTCTTGGTGATGTAAATTCTTTATTTAGGTGTGAATTCACCCAAATAAATTCACATGCCCTAAAAACAGAATTCACCCCGTCCATTGGAAAGAATTCACATGCCCTAAAAATAAAATTCACATGCACTAAAAACAGAATATACCCCCACTATTTGACAGAATTCACACGCACTAAAAATAGAATTCACTCCCTCTATTTGATAGAATTCACCCCCTTGTTGGTTAGATTTCACACACCCTAAAAACAGAATCCATCCCCTCTATTTAACAAAATTCACACGCCCTAAAAATAAAATTTACCCTATCTATTTGACAGAATTCACATGCTTTAAAAACAGAATTCATCCCCTATAATTTTCAAATCACACTCTCAAAAACAAAACAAAAAATTGCACATAATTTTCAGAATTCACACATTCTTTTCAGAATTCACACCACTTTGCAGAATTCACATTCACCAAAAATGAAAAGAATTTACACCCTTCAAATGAAAGAATTCACACCCCTTCTAAACAATTCACACTCTACAAAATACAGAATTCACACGTCATAACTACTCTCTAAAATACACAATTCACAAACTAAAATGAAAGAATTCACACCCATCAAATACAAAATTCACCTCCTCTAAAATAAAAGAATTCACATCCATTATCAACAATTTACACCCTCCAAAATGAAAGAATTCACACCCCTCAAATTACAATTCACATCTAAAAATTATACAATTCATACTCTCAAAAAACAAAAACAAAAACCACATAATTTTTTATTCAATATGGGTCTTGTTTTATAGATCTCTTTGAGTAGATTCTAAAAATATAAATTTTATAAAAAAAATGATATATATAATAAAAGATATTAAATTTTAACTTTGTAATGCAAAAAAATAAAAGGAAATATGTCCACATCAGAGAGAAAATGAGAGAGATTGGGGTTGGACTGAGAGAAAAGGAGAGAGAATGGGGTTCACTGTTCACGTGGGTTTGTCTGGATTCGTTGGTGAAAAGGTGGGAATGATACCCGTCAGTACAAATCTGACGCGTCAAGTACCAAAACCAAAGGGGTAAACTAGTAAAAGCACTTCTAGAAAGGGGTTGCACGGAATACATATTTCAAAAGGGGGTTCGGAAGGAACCGCAACTAAAAAACGGGGCCGGCCGGTAATTTCCTGTTTATTTGTGGACTAAAATTTGATAGCCCAATTTGTTGGATAGCCCAATGAATCAAACCCATAATGAATTCACGTTGATGAGTCAAACTTTGAGAAACTTGCGTTCGGGACGACCTAGCGAAGCCAAATCCCAACTAACCTTTCACCGCCTCGTTCTTTTTTTTGGCTTGGCGAGAATTCAATTAGAATTAGGGAACCTGTGAATTTTGACAAGATCTTAATGTCCTATTGTGTGCTTGAACTGGCCCTATAAATTAAGGAGAATAACACCACCGAATCCCCACAACTGAGTGCATACTTCAAGAAGGAATTTCTGAGTCAACACGGTAAGCCCTCTCCCTCTGTCTTTGGCTTCTTGTCCTTTTTATTGTTATCGTCACGAGCACGGCTTTGCTCTGAACTTTTTCCAGCACGTCACTTTTGTTTTGCACACCTTCTTTTGGTGTGTGGCTCATATTTTTTGCAAAAATAATTGGACTTCTTGACTTCACAATACAAAAATATGCGACCCCTTTATTTGTTTTATTTGACAAAAGTTTCAAGCCAAAAAGCTTAACGGTGTCGGAGACAGCAACAATCCCAATTTTCTTTCATGATACTAAGCAAAGAATTATTTTAGTAACAATTACACACACACACACACACACACACACACATATATATATATATATATATTCATGTGATGCCACATCTCTGCACATGCCATAGGGAGCTTTTCCTTCATCTTCTGATCATGTCTAGTTCAAACTAGGCATGTACTGGTGCAACTCATAACTTTGCGGGTGCAGTAGGATAGACTCCGACCAACGGGTCCTCTATCCTTTGGTTTTTCGCATGGTTTTATTTGCACTGGGTTTTTTTAGCACACGACATCATCCATTTTGTGATCTTTTGGATCAATAAACTGATTGCCGCCTCCTATTTTGTAGGTATCAAAATCTTTGGATTGCGAGTTCTTTAGTGGACACTCAGAGAGCGGCTCCCATTAGAAGGTACCAATCCTTTTTTGGAAGGACCAGGATAGAGAACATCATGCACATGCATAATTGTCCCATTTTAATTGCTTGCGCGTCTGGATTTAGCGCACTTGACTTAGAATTATTTTGCTTTTCTACTTGACCTCCTGACTGCATCTGCATGTGACTAGTCAAGAATACTAGACATGTACTTCTGTAGCGAATAATTTTGCAAACACAGTAGGATAATTGGCGACAATTTTGTCCACTGCATTGTACTTGCTTTGTACCACCGAATGCTTGGCAAACAACAAACCCCGTTTTCTTATCACGGCATGTGCTGGTCTTTTAACTTTTGGCCAATACCAATTTTGTTTCTTCCAAATTGGTCACTTTTAGGCATTAGCCTCCAACTCCTTTTGGACTGATTAAACCAAATTTAATTGAGCAGAAAGAAATCAGCGGAACCACTATATTCAGAACAAAATCCTTTTTGTTGTCATGAAACAGAGAACTAAAAGCAACAGTGGATTTTGAACTCTTGTGTGGTAGTCTCCAAATTTTGACAACCACTTTTTGCCCCTTTATTCTTCTTTTCGAACAAAATAAATTGGCTCACCATGGAAACTTGTAATCTGAGATCGTGCATGCTTAGTTAGAGCACAACCACATATAGTCAATTTTAATCCAAACTTCATGGGCCCACATAACCTTTAGCTCTTTCACAAGCAAATTTCCTTTTGTTTAAAACTTTGCATCTTTTTCTTTATGGTTCAATTTCACCTTAATTTATTTTTTGTTGGCAGCATGTGCATAAACCTTATACAGTAGCAGAGGCGTGAGTAGCTATATCGCGGAAATCGGTCAACTCGAAAATAACCAGTATGCTTTTATTCGAGCTCTATTACTGACCTCACTTGTTGTACAGTGTTTGACTCCCTTTTTCCGGTTTGAACAGTGCTTGCACCATATTCCTAACAATGTATTTACTGCCCTATTTTGTGTGTGTGCAGGCTTGGAGCTTAACAGCTGCTTATTCGAATTTTAAGCTCCTTCGCCACTGCTTCTTTGAGTTTTAAACTCCACAGCCATTGCCTCTTCGAGCTTTAAGGCTCCGCTGCTGTTATTTCTTCGAGCTCTGCTCCGCAGCATCTTTGACCTCTGCTCCGCCGTTTCTTCGAGCTTTAAGGCTCCGCTGCTTTTATTTCTTCGAGCTCTGCTCCGCTGTTTCGCTGTTATTTCTTCGAGCTCTACTCTGCAGCATCTTCGAGCTTTACTCCGCAGCTTCTTCGAGCTTTAAGGCTCCGCTACCCATGCTAAGAAGGCCCTTGAATTCTGCCACGATGTAGAAGCCAATGCTTTGCTAGAAACCTTTTGCCATGCTAGGATTGTCCTTGAAGCTTTCCACAATGTTGACCACGATGTTGAAGCCAATCTTTTCTTTGGACCAGTGTGTTGAACCCAATCTTACTAGGAAGATTCTACCATGAAGTTGGAGTGACCACGGCCAAAGCAAACAAGAGAGAGGGAGTGGCTTTTCCTTCTACTATTATCCTTTGAGTTTGAAGGATTCATGTCGAAAGCAGATCAAGGCAAGCGAGCTACTCTAACTTGTCCAATCATCCATGAAGTTGGAGTGACCAGCAGAGGCAAACGAGAGCGAGGGAGTGACTCTACCTCTACCATCGTTCTTGGAGTTTGATGGATTCAGGCAAAAGCAGGCCAAGGCAAGCCAGCTACTCTACCTTTTACAGTCATCTGTAAAGTCGGCCAGCCTAGTACAAAAGCAAGCCAAACCCACCAAGCAATTCTACCCTTCGACGATCACCTGTGCAACATGAGGATTCATGCAAAGCAAGCCAACACAAGGGAGTGACTCTACCCCACCCACGAAGTCAGATCATGCAAGCCAAAGCGAGTGAGTTACTCAACATTCTACAATCATCCATGAAGCTAGAGAGATCACAACGGGAGCACACCAAGGCAATGGAGCGACTCCATCTTTTGTCATCACCCATGGAGTCAGAGGGATTTAGCAGAAGCAAACGAAGGCAAGAGAGTGGCCTTTTCCCATTACCCAGGAAGCTCGAGAGTTCATGCCAAAGTAAGCCAAGGCAAAGAGCATCTCTTTATCCTACCATCCTCCATGAAGCTTGAGGGGACACCTTGATGTGACAAATGTTTGGGGCATCTAGAGTCTTCATTTGGGCATAGAAGATGCATCAGAGAACATGGAGTCCGAACTTGAACTATGAGAATGAGGATATGCCAGTTCTTTTGAGAAGTCAAAAGAACAATCCAGGCAAAACGATCCACCACATGTTGCTTGCTTTCTTTGATTTGGTTTGATGACTAAATTTCAACATTTCGTCTACTTATCCCTTTAAGAATAAAGTAAACACAATTTTTTCCAAAACTGTCTACGTACCCCAAATGAGATCAAACCAAACGTAGTTCAAAAGGATTTTTTTTTTTTTTTGATGGATTGACTGAACTTAAGAAAAATTCTCAAGTTGTCTACGTACCCTTGGAAGGGATCAAGTCAAAATGTAGTTCAAAGGTAAGACGAAATTTTTTTTTTTTTGAAGGACTGAGATCGAAATTGAAGCTGCCTACGTACCCAAAATGGGATCAAGTCAAACGTAGTTCATATTTTGAATTTTTTTTTGGACCACGCACAGTTTTAGCTCATGCGGGCCAGGAGCAACATGCAGTTTATGCTCGTGTGTCATGGAGTAATGTTTGCTTTTCAAGGGTAGTAGCGCTTTAAGAATTTGCCGTTTATGGGGCCAACTCTTAAGCCATCTTCAGCAACCAATTTGTAGGCGCCATTTGAGTAAACTTCTTACACCACATATGGTCCATCCCACTTGGAACTGAATTTGCCACCGATTTTATGGGTGGTATTAATGGGGCTTCTCACAACAAGAACCAAGCCCCCTTTCTGAAAAGAACGAAGGCGAACCTTCTTGTTGAATGATTTTGACATGCGGGCTTGATAACACTCAAGACGTTGTTGTGCCTCAAGTCTTTTTTCATCAAATGCTTCTAGTTCTTCAAGGCGTAGGCGAGCGTTGTCTTCATGAGTGACACCTTCTTGAACGGCCATCCTTAAAGATGGGATTTGACGTTCGAGCGGCAAAACAGCTTCCACACCATACACTAGCGCATATGGAGTGGCTTGAGTAGGTGTTCGATATGAAGTTTGATATGCCCAAAGAGGTTCTTCCATCCTCTTAGGCCAATCCCTATTTGCTTTGGCAACCACTTTCTTCAATAAGTTCCCAAGAAAGTTCCCAAGAGTCTTGTTGGGAACTTATTGAAAGCTTAAAGATGGGATTTGACGTTCGAGCGGCAAAACAGCTTCCACACCATCACTAGCGCATATGGAGTGGCTTGAATAGGTGTTCAATATGTAGTTCGATACGCCCAAAGAGCTTCTTCCATTCTCTCAGGCCAATCACTATTTGCTTTGGCAACCACTTTTTTCAATAAGTTACCAAGAGTCTTGTTGAATGCTTTCGCAAGACCATTTGCAGGCGGATTGTACATAGTAGAGGTATGCTGCTTGATGAAGCCAAATTTCTGGCAAAGTTTGGTCATGGCACTGTTGTAGAAAGTCTTTCCATTGTCCGTGATGATGCAACGTGGTACGCCATATCTAAAGATGAGGTGAGTACGGATGAAGTTGACGACATTTTCCTTCTTCACCTCTTTCAATGCAGTTGCCTCCGTCCATTTGGAGAAGTAGTCAGTTGCAGCCAAGATGTACAAGTGACCATCAGAAGACTTCGGCAAGGGCCCCACGACATCCATCTCCCATGCATCAAAAGGCCATGAAGTGACAGTTGGATGAAGCAGTTCTGGCGGTTGATGTATAAAATTGGCGTGGATTTGGCAAGCATGATATCTCTTAGCATACTTCATGCAATCCTCGACCATGGTTAGCCAATAGTAGCCCATTCTTTTGATTCGAAAATGAAGTTTGGGGCCAGATTGATGAGCGCCGCATATTCCAGAATGAGCTTCTTCCAGAGCTTTCTTGGCTTCATTTTCTTCTAGGCAACGAAGGAAAAACCCTTCAAAAGATCGGCGGTAGAGCATGTCTTTATAGTAAATGAACTGAGGGGCTCGACGCTTCACATCCGCTCTCCTATGTGGATCATCAGGCAGTTTCCCATGTTGTAGATAATCAATAAGGGGTTGGTATCAATCCTCTGTTTCAATTTCAAGCACTAAGACAACATTCACTTTTTTTTCACCATCGCCTTCATCGTCAAAGATTGAAAGTATGACCCAACTTCGACATATCGGAACATGCATCTCTTGGCCAGGAAAAGCAAGTGTAGAAGCAAGCTTTGCAAGTGGGTCTGCCTGCCTATTTTCGCCTTGTGGTACATGCTCCAAAGTGACCCCACCAAGCCATGCGATCAAGCGACGTGCGTAGTTGTTGAAAGGCATGAGTTCAAGCTTCTTCACTTCATAGATGTCGAGGAGTTGGTTGATGATCAACATTGAATCTTCATATACCTTGAGTTGCAAATGCTTTGCTTCAACTGCCATCTCCAGTCCGAGAATGAGAGCTTGGTACTCAGCCTCATTGTTTGAACAGCTTTGTGTGAGGGTGAAAACATAAGGTAAGACATCTCCTTCTGGGGAAACAAACACTACGCCTGCACCGCACCACTTTGATGTGATGCGCCATCAAAATACATTGTCCATGGGGGATGAACTTCTACCACCATGACATCTTCATCTGGCAATTCTTCGGACAACTCCCACTTGGCTGGTATAGGATGATCCGCCAAGAAATCAGCTAGAGCTTGCCCCTTAACGGCCTTTTGAGGTACATAGATGATCTCGTATTGTTGAAAGAGAAGCGACCATCTTGCCAATCGATCAGTGAGGACCGGCTTTGTCATGACATATTTGATTGGGTTAGCTTTGGTGATGAGATGCACAGTGTGAGCTTGAAAATAATGTCACATCTTTTCAATCGCGAACACTAGAGCTAGGCACAGCTTCTCAATTGTAGAATAGTTCAATTCTTGAGGCAGCATCATTCTACTCAAGTAGTACAACGCACCTTCTTTCCCTTCATCATTCTCTTGGGCAAACAAGGCCCACACTGAACGCTCCTAGGCTGAAACATAAAAGATTAAAGGCCGCCTAGGTTTAGTGGCGCTGAGAATAGGAGGTCTCGTCAAATATGATTTAATGCTCTTGAAGGCATTGTTGCATGCTTCATCCCACTCAAAAGGAGTCCCTTTCTTCATGAGGCGGCTGAATAGTTGACATCGCCCAGCCAAATTTGATATGAAGCAACGAAGGTAAGCCAATCGTCCTTGAAGACCCTTCAACTCGTGAATATTCTGAGGTTCAGGCATTTTCAAGATAGCATCAATTTTAGCTTGCTCAATCTTTGTGCCACGGTGGCACACGATGAACCCAAGAAACTTTCCAGATGTAACCCCAAAAGCGCACTTCAAGGGATTCATCCTAAGTTGGTACCTTCGCAGTCGCTCAAACACTTGCCTCAGATCATGAAGATGGTCAGCTTGTTTCTTGGTCTTCACGACTAAGTCATCTACGTAACACTCCACATTCTTGTGAAGTACGTCGTCAAAGATCTTTTGCATTGCCCTTTGGTATGTGGCACTTGCGTTCTTCAAGCCAAAAGGCATAACTTTGTAACAATAAATGCCTTTTGGTGTACGAAAAGCTGTGAGCTCTTCATCTTGCGGAGCCATGCGGATTTGATTGTATCCAAATGAACCATCCATGAATGATAGGACCTTATGTCCAGTAGTGGCATCAACCATGAGCTCAAGTATAGGGAGTGAAAAGTTATCTTTCAGACAAGCGTTGTTCAAATTGCGAAAGTCGACACACTCGGATTTTCTCATTTTTCTTCTTCACTGGGACGCTGCTTGAAATCCAAGTGGGGTACTTAACTTCTCGAATGAAACCAGCTTCGATGAGTTTATTGATCTCTACTTCAATTTTGGGGACCAAGTCTGGTCGAAAGCGTCTTTGAGATTGCTTGATAGATCGGATGCCATGCTTTACTGCTAGATGATGGACTGTGACTCTTGGGTTTAACCCAAGCATCTCCTTATAACTCCTAGCGAAGACGTCTCTATACTCACGTAGAAGCTCAGTGTAGGCAATTTCTTCTTCAAAGGTGAGCAAAGCGCTAATGTAAGTTGGTTGTGGGTCATCTTCAGCCCCTAAATTGATCACCTTTAGATCGTCGATGGTGGACCTCACTCCTTCTTCTAACTCTGGTAGAGCATCTTTAGCATCTTCTTCTATTTGAATTTCATTACAAGTTGCCGTGATGTGGAAGGAGGAAGTGGCAGACTCTTCATCGAGGTAATGATCCAATTCCTTATAAGGCACTTTGGTCAACACCACAGTTTGTCGCTTTACCCTTAGCAATGCACCATCAGTTGCCACAACGGGAGTAGTTTGGCGCTTCATGCGAGAGGGTATTCTACTTTTCAATTTCTTATCATCTTCTAACAAAAGTGCAGTCCTTCGTTTTGAAGCCTTCTCGATGGCACTGCTTGAAACACCCAATCGACTTTGGACAGACTTTCGTGGAGCGTTTCTTGAAGATATATCACTTGGTAGACCCAATCTACTTTGGATAGACTTGCACGAGACAGAAGGTATGGAGCTCTTGCTTTGTGGCCCTAATCTGTCTTGAATGGGTCCTCTCGTGGGGGTTGGTGAGACAACTTTTTCTTGAAGAGTCAATATGTCAAAGAATGACCTTTGTGATTTCAAAGCACTCAAGCGATCGAAGACTGATGCCTTTGGTGATGAAGTGCATTCTTCCGCTGTAATATGGTTGTTGCTCGACTTCTTTATGAAGATGTGAGCAGGAGCAAGTGCAGTGTATCTAAGGCCTGCTTGGGACTCCCTAATAGAATATCCCTTTTGCTTGAGCATTTTCTGAGTCGGGTTCAGGCTGTGTACCTTTTCGCCAGTCACTTCAGGCAAGAGTCTCCCTAGAGTGGTTGAACCTTTTGGATTATGTCCAGCCTTTACAAATAGCTTGTAGGCATTAGCATCGAAGCCATTTGTCTGCTGTGAAAGCAAGTAATCGTGCTCCACTTGAGGGCCATGTGCGGCTCGAACGAATCCTTTCAGGGGTGGAGCAACCTTTGCTTCATTAAGGTCAGTGACTGGGAGTGTTAATCCTTTCAAGGTCGACTCTTCAGTCTTTTGAAACTTTGGTACATAACGAAGTATTGGCGTGCCTTTCTTCTTTGATGGATCTTCCATGTGATGCTTACCACCCTAACTATTTTCCTCCTTTTCCTTAGTAAGAATGTTGGTTTTACCACTTTGAAGGTTATTAGCTTCAAAGGGTTTGTAACTTGATGAAGAGGCAGCTGGCACTAATTCTGTCAACACCATGTTCGCCAAGTAGAATTTAGCATCGGCAAAATGGGATTCAGCTTCGCTAATGGGTTTGTCATCGGCTACCACCTTCTTTGTCACACCATCTTTGCAGTACTTGAAGCATTGATGGAGGGATGACGGGACAATGCCATTCTCATGGAGCCACGACCGCCCTAGCAATACATTGTAAGAGGTTTTGGCATCGACGACATGGAGCAATGCGATTAAAGTCATATCATCGATGAGTAAGTCCAGGCGAATAATGCCAACAGCTCTTTGCCCCCCTTGATTGAATCCTTGGATCATGAGATGGCTAGGTGCTAGTTCTTCCGTAGAGATACCGAGTTCCTTCAGGGTACGAAAAGGCAAGATGTTGACCTCAAATCCGCCATCCAGAAGCATCCTATTGACTCTTTGTTCGCATATGTATCCAAAGACAAAAAGCAGACGATTATGTGGAGTTGCGCCAAGCAATAAATCTTCGTCAAATAGTGTAATGGCTCCAACGCAAGCAGAGCAATCTTTAGCGCAAATGGTAGAGCCAAGATGGATTGGAGAGTGCTTATATGCAATAAACAACTCTGGTTCCTTATCTTCAATTTCTTCACAACTCACAGTATTGCATGAAGCTTCAAAAAGACTAGTGTTGCGAATTGACTCAGGTAAAAAGTCCCATAAAGTGAATGGAGTCCGCAGTCTTCGGACAGGGATGTCTTCTAGCAAGTTTGAAGCTATTTTCTTCAACTTCTTCCTTCTTTGTTGCCTTCTTGCATGCCTCCTTCTGGGACTAGGCTTTGGGGCCACGGATTGAGGATGCTTCGCACTTGGCTCGCGGTTCTTCCTTTTGCGAGTAACAAGGGTCCATCCTTCACCATTCATGTCATCTACTTTTGCCTTGGCACAGATGCTGCCCCTAAGCTTGAACAGAATGACATTGCACTACCTCAATTGGATCGAACGACCCAAATTGAATCTTCACACTTTGTGGCGCTTCAGGCTATTGAGTTCCGTCTTGTAGAGTAGCCACAATTTGATTTGTAGCTACGGTTTCTCCTTCTTCCTCCAAGACAATCTTTCCTTGGCTAGTGAGCTTCACTACTTTCTCTTTGAAGATGAAGCATCGTTGGGTTGGGTGACTAACCAAGCGATGGTATCTGCAGTAGTTTGGACCATTAACTTTGTTAGCTTCCTCGGGTCGCTTCATCTCCAGGAGCTCAATGAGTTTCAGATCCAACAGTTGATCAAACATTGAAGGGACCTCTGAATCGGGGAAAGGATACACCTTTTCTTGCATCTCCTTCAACATGAGTATTTTATTCTCTTTCATTTGCAGCGGAGTAGACCTCTTGACTTGCTTTTCTTTGGGTTTAGTAGAGATCTTGAATGGTGCAGCATTCACAGCCATGGATTCCTTCTTACCTTCTTTGACTTGAAATTTGTCCCCTTTGTGAAAATCTGGCTTGCTACCTGTGGTGTGAGAATCTTGCGCTCTACAAGAGTCTTGCACCGATAGACCTTGCCTTCCATTTGCCGTGATGGTGAGCTCCATGTCCTGAGCTCGAGTAGCCAATTCTTCGGAGATTTTAGGCAGGATTTCTTGAAGAATGTATTATAGGTCCCACTGCATGCCTTTGATGCACATCTCGATTCTAGAAGTTTCAGACAGCCTATCCTTGCAGTTTAGACTCAAGTGTCGCCATCTATTGATGTAATCAATGACAGGTTCATCCTTCCATTGGCGAGCATTCGTAAGCTCGAACATACTAACAATACGACGAGTGCTGTAGAAACGATTAAGAAATTCTTGTTCTAGCTGCTCCCAACTGTCAATCGTGCTGGGTTCAAGGTCGCAATACCAGTCGGAAGCATTGCCTTTAGCTTTGGATTGCCTTTGCCCTCAAATTGTTGAAACTTTGATGGTTGATAGCCAGCAGACATCCTCAAAAGGTTGATCCTCCGAGTATAAGGCTTAGCATAAGTAGAAGAAGATTTCTGCGCCTCCTCGTACTTTTGCTTGATAGTGCCTAGAATGAAATCCTTCAACTGGTCCATGGGAATCGAACCAAAATGAAATCCTTCAACTGGTCCATGGGAATCGAACCATCACCAGAAAATTCTTTTGGTACTTCCTTCTGTTTGTTTGAAGACCCAACTTGACTTGAATCCCCCATAATTTCTATTTTGTTCTTGAGAGAGGCAATTTCAGAGTCGCGTTCTTCTACGATTTTTGACAATCCTTCAACTGCTTTGGCCAAGGAAGCAACTTGCTTTTCTAGATTGACCGCATTTATCGTCATAACATCCATGATTGAAGAACTGACAAGCTTGGTGAAGGCATTAGGATTTGACTGAGGCGTGCTTCGAGAAGAGGCAGAATCAAAACTGCTTGAATAGCCTTCTTCCGTATTCTTCTGAATTTCTGAAGCAGACTCACGAAGCATAGGAGGATAAACAAAGGGATTCTCAATGATGGTTGCCATGTCTTTTGCTGCCTCAATGGTAGAAACACCTTCCTTCAATTTTGGTGAGCTTGTGAAGGTTGGCGATGCTTTCGGTAGATCAGCACCAACGGCGGAGTTTGGTTTAGGCAAAAGCGAGGCTTGTGCAGATGCTTGAGCTGCAACCTTTGACTTGCTTCGAGTTATTGGACTAGCACTTCCAACATGAGATCCAGAGCCAGGATTTACAATGGTTGAAGACTTGAAGCGTGCAACCTTAGCTTGAAAAGCCTTTGAACTATTGTTCTTAGGAGCCTTTGAACTGTTCTTCTTAGCGGCCACTGAGAGTTTGCTTGATTTGTTTAAGAGAAGAGATGAGAAGCAGAGATTGTCCCACTAGGCATGCCCAAATCTGTTGAACACAAATTTTGAGTCTGCGAAAAAGATGGAAAAATGTTGAACAAGAGTCAATTTTATTGATGTATGAAATTAGGGTTTACAGACTCTGATGTATTTTCTACTCAAAGAAAATAAAGTCTTCTGATTCTTCTCTTTGGTTGTTGAAACGAGGGCTTGATGCTTAATCTCGAATTGAACGGCGGAATCTTCTCCGAGATTTGTGGAGAAGTTAATGACTTGGGTTGAATGTTCTTCGAGGCTTTGAAGCTTCGATTCAAAGAACTTCTTGTTGGATGCAGACTTGAAGAATTCTGAAGGGCTTGAGGGCTTTTGATCTTCAGAGCTCTGGAGCTTGTATGCTTCAATGTGCAGATGGAAAAAAATATGATAGGGAGCACCTCTATTTATAAGGATATGGGATGGAGACTCCAACCCTAACCTTCCATATTGATCCCTTTAATTATTTCCTTTATTGAATTTAAAAGGAATAATAATTATTTGATAATTACATTTCCTTTTTTTATTTTAGAAAAAGGTAATTATAAATAAAGAGATATATTATTATTCATCAATTAGCCTAATTTAATTGGCCGGACATGATAAAATAATAACTGAGCCATTTTGACATGTGGCACCATTTGATTGGTCTATTTACATGTCTTTGACTTTTGACCATGGACACTTGGCATCACTTGATTGGTCCGTCCATGAAACTTTGACTTTGCCTTACTGACACTTGGCAACATTTAATTAGCCAATTTGTATGCTCTAACAACACGTGACAATTTGTGATAGGCTAGAATTTTTACAAGCCTACAAGTAGTTCTGAATAAAGATTGCGATTCTTTTTCGTCGTCCATCCATCCTGTAACCAATAAAAAAGAACATGTGGAAAATCGAAGAAAGACGTTAAAAGGGTGAAGGGAAATGAATTAGGAACAAAATTTTCACAACTGGGAAGAACTTACCTTTGTTTCTTCGTGCTCTCTTACGCAGATACCACGTCGCAGAAACTAGTACAAGGGTAACTGTGGCTGCGGTTGGAAGCAAGATTACTAGCAACAGCTGTCTCAACAGCTAGGATCTTTCTCATCTTCTTGTGCTATGAAATTGTACATTACAGAGGAACGTGACGAGACAATATAGCAGTAGACAAGAGAAACAGAACACTCCTATGCCTACCAATGTAAAAAAAGAAAAAGAAAAAAAGAATCATCATATATTGCCCAAATTAGTTTCAACAGTACTACTTAAAAGGCGTTAAGCGGAGAATCCTCGTGACGACAATTGTGTTCCCAAGTTCTATAATTTTTTTTTTCGTTTTGTTTTTTGATAACTTAGGGTGTCCAGCAAGGGCAGATGCATACCCGGAGATGAACACCGATCTGTAGGGGAGTAGTTATGAATAAGAAGTAGCATAATACTTAGCCACTTCAATGAAATTTTAAATATTCAGCTCTGTGTCACATTAGACTGTAGGTGTTTTGTTAGCATGGTGACCAGCTTCTACTATTTTATTTTGTTTTTTTCTGCGTTTTCTTTATTGTAATGCAGGGTGTCCCGGGCCAGCTTGCACTAGGACAAATCCCTATGTATAACCCCTCCCACAGTCGTTTCACACACTTACGCATGGGGTGATGTGAACCCAACATCTGCTAGCAAGGGGAATGGAGGTGCGCCCTATGTGAGTGTGGCGTTGTAATTTTTGTTGGCTAGGGGTGGTGGCTAGCTCCTAGTTGGTGCTTTTCCTAGGCTTATTTACGGATTATAAGTAGGATTTTCTTAATCTAATCCTCCCCTCCCCCCTCCTCCAAAAAAAAAAAAAGTGGACTGGCTCTTGGGCGGATTCAACCGTCACCTTTATTGCAGTATCATATGATAAATCAAACAAAATTGAGCCTTAAACCCAATCAATTAGGGTCGGCTATGTTGCTTTAAAGTTTTACCTGCCTTAGATAGCACCCAATTGTCATCATTAGCGACGTGCCATACTTTGTAACCCAGAAGCCCTTTCTCCCTTGTATAGGAAACCTTAGTTCCAATAGCCTCTGCGTCATCATAACCGATCCAAACCGAACCATTAATGCAGTAGTTCGTGACAAAAGTCGATTTATACACTACTTTTTCTCCATCACATAGCATATATGACTTGATGAACTTGTAGAAAATCAACCCATCTGGCGTAACGGCAGGACCTGTTGCAGGCTATCCGATCTCAATGGCCAAGGAGTCCAGAAGGGTCCACGCGTACCCATGGTATGGTAACCCTAAAGGCCAAAACCATCTTTTTAGCAGGTAATCCTCTGCTTATCCATTGCTTTAATTCCATAATCCGTACTTACATTGCTTGAGGGGTCATACAAAGCAGAATGAAAGCCTGTGAAGTTTTCCATGGTGGGTAAGTGATAGTAGTACGATACGATGTGTACCCAATCGAAGTTCCTTCGAATCGACTCCATCGGATAGTTTGTGCTGTTTTTTGAAGGCAAATAGTGACTGGCCAATGTTAAAACGAGCGGGGGGTGGAATTCTTCGATTCTCTATCTACCGCAGTTCTCCAATCGTCAAAGAGAATTCCCATATTTTCCATCTTGGTGGTGCTTGTGTCCGGTTTTACGCAACAAAGTTCCAGGCCGTGAAATCCATAAAGCCTGGCTCTCTGTATTGATGATTCAATGAAACTACTTCTGTGAGAAGGTTGGGTAGCCATTGAAAAGAAGGTTGAGAGGTTTGAATCTCCTGTCCAGATGGACAGAAGTGCCACAATTGACAGGTTTTTTTGCCAAATGATGTCAGTGAAGGTGAACATGTATGGTTCATCAGAGGGTGCGATTAAGTGCTCATAAGTTGAAGTTTATATCGGGAACCAGGAATTGGCTATTGGAATACCAGTAACCTGCTTTGATCCAGGTCTGGAGCTCCCGTTCATTAACCTTGGAACTTTATGTAGCTGCCATCCAGAGGACTTAAAAAGACATTTTCTTTTACATGCGACTTTCATGTTATTAGAAGCCAAAGTCCTATAAGATATCTGTATCTATTCAATTCTCTTGGGTAGTCTATTACTCATTTAACAGATTTAGACTTTTTCATGATTTTGTGGGCTGAGAATTACCAAGGATTTGATATTCCGATCGACCAAAAAAAAAAAAAAAAGAATTGCCAAGTTTTTTATTTTGTGGACTTAAGAGACATGCACGATGGCGATGGAGCGAGTGTTGGGACTGATGAATGGAGATGTACATGGCTCCACTCCCTCTTTACTTCAGCATTTCCTCTCCCACCCACTTGTGTAAATATTCATCTACTTGCCTTGTGTTTCAACCACCAGGCCTGGTCTGGCATGGAGTTCCATTTTAGCGCACAAGTGCAAACCTCTGCCGGTGTATTATGTAGGGTTAAGCAATGTAAACAGAGAGAGAAGGTAGTGAGTTGGGAGAGAACTCCACTAGTAAAGCTTTAGTCTGTTTCTAGTGAGATTGCTCTGTTTCCTCCATGGATGTACGATTTGGAAAACCACGTAAAACTCAGTGTTTTGGTGTGTTTGGTTTTGATCCTTGGGGCACAATAACGAGAAGGAGCGCGAGTAGGAGCACAAACGTGAAAGTGTCTTTAAAAAATGTTGCAATCTCTTAAATTTGCGAAAATGAGGATTGAGATTGAAACTATTGATTGTGAGAGCAACTCCAATGGGAATGGAAAGGGGGTTGTCATAGTTATTATCCAACCCTAAATTAGAAAACAGCTTTTGAATGGAGGATGGATCCGGGGATGAAAAATAGCTTTGAGTTATATGGAGATGGATATATCCATCCCTAGATGCATCTTTCCGTCCCCCTCCAGGTCAGCAAATCAACTAATTTACCAGAACAATGGGTGGCCGGAGTATACCTGAGTCGCCGGAAAATGGCCAGAAAAACTTGAACTTGGCCGGAATCTGGAAATCTCGAATCCGGAGGTGAGGAGGTGGGAGATGAGGTGGTCGGTGAGGTGGATGACGGGTTGGGATTGGAGGGTGAGGAGGTCGAAGAGAAGAAAGAAGAGTGAAGTGGAAGTCTGGCCTGGGGAAAAAACAAAGTGGACCGTTTCAAGATTTTGCCCGTTTCTGCCCATTGATCTCCTAATTAATACTATTATTATTTTTTTAACAAAAGTAGTATAATTGAATTAATATGGGGGAAAATAAGATGGAGAAAAAGTTAGTTAACCAAATTTTCATCCTAAAATATTTATCCATCCTCCATTCTCCATCCTCCCTTGGAGAGGGGGGAGTCCTGTTATCCATTCAACCAACTTTTGACCACTTTTTGACACTAAAATAATTATTCATCCTCTCATTTTCCATTCTTCATTGGACTTGAACTGAAGATATTAAAGAACGAAGGGAAAGAGCCTACCCAAGAAAATTTCAATTTCAAAAGATTGAGACTCTCTCTTATAAGTCACAACTTGGTAGTTGGCAGGCAAGATTTTAGATGTATAACCAATTCGGTCATGACAATAGACATCTCAAAACGTGGCCGTGTTGATAACTTCCCGTCTTTGTAGTCAATAACGACTCGTTCTAAACTACCATTTGCTTTCATTTCAGGGCAATTTTTGGCCGCTATTGGGGCATGTCCGCAGTCACGCATTTGGGTGTGTGCATTAGGGTTACGATAGCTATAGATACAGATTTTACATTTTAGTTTTAGATTTTGTTATAGAATCTAGATTTTAGATTTTGATAAAAACAGATAAATATGTTTACTATAACTATGAAAATATGATTAATTATCAGTAATGGACCCCAAGAACCAAATAAAAATTACTTCCCCGGCCGTCCCATACCGAATGACACTTTCATCTTTCTAGACCTCTCAAAAACTTAACTATGATTTTTTTAACTTATATGAAACCTTTTTTTATACATATTGATCTAACTTGATAGAACGTAATTACTTTTCTCAGAAATTTTTTTCCAAATTATAAAATACTATAAATTAGTAAATATTTTGAGAGATATGAATGCCGAAATCATCGAGAAAGCAACTAAAGGGATAAGCTAGTCCGGACACTAACAACAAAGTAAAGAAGTTAATGATTCATACCCGTATCTAGGGAAAAGATTTTATCAGAGAAATGTCTCTGGGACACGACACGCACTCATCCTCCGAAAAATCCTAACTCGCCTAGGTTTAAAAATATTTGCTATGTTTTAAACTTTTTCAAGATTTACCCACAATCGATATATCAACCCAATCAATCACCAAAAAGCAATAAACAAAAGAACACCAAGATATACGTTGAAAACCCTAAACGGGAAAAAAAACCACGGGAATGAATCAACACTATAAAACATTGTGCGGTTACAAATAATCTTACCCTACGATTCTGAATCCTCACAAATCGCCCTAAGACTTACTTGCCGAATCCACATTCACCACACCCAGTGTTTGACCGCCGCTGCCTTGAATCCACAAGCCTTCCATTTGCCTTCCGGAATCCACCAAAGGACTTTGTTCAGAGATTAACTGAGTTGATGTTATAAACCTCTTGAAGTTGTATTGAACGCTCAAAGATGCATCGATCTTTTTACTAGGGCTGTCCAAGAAAAACCGAGAACCGTGAAACCGGTCTGGACCGAACCGATCCGTGCTTTTTGGATTTTGTCCGTGGATTAATGATCCGAACACGGATTTGAAAATTAAAAAACCGTGAGATACGGATTAGGATTGGATTTTTATTTCAAATCCGTGGATTAACCGAACCGAACCGTGAGATATTTAAAAAATTAAAAAAATTAAAATATATATATATATGTGTGTGTGTGTGTGTGTGTAATATTTATAAATAATTATAATTCTACTACTTGTTATGAGTTTTTTTAAACAATTTTAAGTTCATAACAATGACCGAAGGAAATCTGCTCCTTATCTGAAATTCTTACTTTTACTTCACCTGCCTTCCCCCTCTGATTTATAACTTGTAGTTAGCTACTACCACTGCGTAAATAGAACCTCCTGCTGCTCCGTGGATGTAACAATGGCTGATGAAACCTGGATAGAATTTTGGACTGAATTTTGAACTAGAAATTTGAAATGATTAATACAGTAGTTGACGTAATTTTGCGTTTTTTAGTGTTTAATGTTTATGGAAGGAAATCCGTGGATAAAACCGGGACCGAACTGTGACTCACGGTTCGAAATCCAAACCGAACCGTGAGACTTTTGGATTAGGATTGGATTATATTTTCTAAAAACCGTGAGATACG
Organism: Rhododendron molle; assembly: GCA_025413875.1. Lineage (NCBI taxonomy): Eukaryota > Viridiplantae > Streptophyta > Magnoliopsida > Ericales > Ericaceae > Rhododendron > Rhododendron molle. The sequence continues at coordinate 3,833,787 of CM046388.1, read as the reverse complement.
GATTAAGATTGGATTCATACAAATCCGATCCGATCCGGACCGTGGACACCCCTACTTTTTACTTCAAGATTCAAAGACGATATGTATTGCACGTACGTACGGCACACTTTCTTTTGATATTTTTTACGTCCTCTAAATATGATGTGAAGTTGCTGACAGACTTTTATAAATATAGGATGCAAGAGTGGTTGCTGTGAAGATGCCATATACCGAGAAATCAACTTCCTTGATTTTTCTTTCCTTTTAAAAATGCTAATTGTCAAAACCCTTGATTGCCTTGATCTTCTTTGATTTTCTTCCACCTAAAAACTCAATCTCTCAATTACAAAATATTGATTTCCTTTCACTTCCTAAACAGACACTCTACAAATAATCTCTATTATAAAACAGAAGGGTGTGGGGACAAGTTGTTAGAACGGCTTAGATTCATTTGATCCAAAGGCTGTAATGTATCCTTCTACTTCCCAGTTAAGTGCTCATGGTTATCACATAAATCACACAACTAACATCCCCTGTGCGTAGTGCCGTAGGCACGGGTTGGCACTAGTAATAAATAAAATACAACTCAATAAAAAAAGGGATACAAATAAATATGTGTTTTTGTCTTGGAATTTGCCAACACAGAGAGACCGGCTGTGACCCGTGGTCCTAACAATCTCCCCATTTGGCACTTCCATGACAAAACACATTTAACAAGGAAAACCTATCCCCTAATAGATTGTGGCCACGTCTGGTGAAGCTGGAAAACAAAACATGCACTGCAAAAAAAAAAAAAAAAACATGCACTAAAAAATGCACAAACTGTGATAGTCAAGAAATCTCTCCCCCTTTTTGTCATGGAATGACAAAGGTAGAGTACCCAATAATGAGAGCCAAACCAATAAATATTAAGAAGAAATGAGAAGCCCAACAGGTTAATGAAGATAACTAGATTGATGCCAAGTTAAAAAAAAAAAAAAAAAAACTGTAAACCACTAAGAAAGCAACATGAGCAAAGTACCACAGAGACTTAAGTTGATCAAGCAACTAATGAACGAGGGTCTAGCAAGATCTGAAAGGAAAAATCAGGAACCCAAAACTTAAAAACAATTACCAAAGATACCTTTTTGAAAAGAAAAAAAATATGTCACGATTGCACTGCAAACCGAGATACAAGTTGTCAACTATAAGACTCAATAGATGTGACTATATTTAAAGATGCATGAGCAAATTTGTATGAACCAACCATGAATGAATCTGGAAATAAGTTGCAACATGCGATTTGAGTCTATGACAAAGTGAGTGTGTGACACGTCATAAGATATTAAGATCACCATTCCAGGATTTGAGAATTCTCATGTATGAATGGACTGTCAAACACTCTCCCCCTCACGAAGTCAAACCAAGCACTCATCGATACGAATTAAGTGCCAAGAATTAAGCACAACTCCCTCTCAATTAAGGAACACTCCTCCTCGTCTTATTTATATATTTTTTAAACAATCATAAAAATGTATTCTCTTTTACCCCACTGCTGTTTAACGCGAAAATTGAGAGTAAGAGTACCTTGTACCCAATCCCCAGTTACTAGCAAGTGGTCCAACATGGATGCCTTCACAAGGTCTATCCATTTTGTGACACGAACGCTCAAAGGGAGAGTACCTCACCCTAATTGCCCGGTACTCAGTGAACGCCCGGATAAGCATTAGAGTCTCATGATACGAATAACACATATAACTCCTTCTTCTTCTTCTTTTTCAACTGAACCCGTGGAACACCGTATCCACAAGAAGATGCCTAAACGGTCAATCGCCAAGGAAAAAATAGAAGACATACCCAAGTACATGAGAGTCAACCAGCCTTTTCAAGTAATCTCTCTAATTATGACGTGTAAAGGTGACGATCATAGGATCAAGAAGCATGTCACAGCAAATATCCAAATGCAGCTCATGAGTGGAACTAACAAAAATTGTGCATGCAGTCCCAAAGATATACATATGAATGTGAGTCCATGGCTGACTACTCACCCTCATGCTCAATGCAAAGGGAACATAGATTATTTTTTAATTTTTTTTGTATATGTGAATGTTTTTTTATTTTTAATAATGAGCAAAAACGAAATCTTTTTGAATTTTGAATAAATAATAGCAGACTAAGAACCAAAAAAATACACCGATATAACCAAAGTGCGATGAAACACTAAGCAACAACAACAAACCATAGCTCTAGGTACAAGATGGACAAGAAAATCAACCTAGACTTTGGATGCAATTAATTAAGAGTAAGCCTTTAAAAGGCAAAGTCAACATCTCCGGATGAACCAATGTCATCTAGAGCGTTGATAAAATTCGTATAAGGTCTCAAGTCCGACTTCCTCATCCATATATATCTAGTCTTAACCTTCTCAGCTTTTTCAACAGTTTTACACAAATGATTAGGATTCACATACATATTCTTTTCATGTGAAGTCATCCTATGTCTAGGCCATTGCGTTCTATCAAAATCATAACCAAAACAATGATACTTACCCCCATTTTGACTAACATGTTGATATTGGAGAAGAGTATTGGGGTACCCATGAAGTTGAAAGCAATTAGGTCGAATGTGACCCTTTACACCACAAAAATGACATGTCGGAATAAATTTAGGGGTGTTAGAATTCTTCATGTCATGAGGTTTTTCAGCACTGTACTTACCAATATTTATAGTTTGAGACTTTTTTGTTACCTCTTTAGGTTGTACCGCATTCACTGTACCTCCAAATTGTTTTGAAGATGAAGCTCCATAAAAACCAATCCCTGTTTTATCACTCGTTAGCCTTTGAACATCAAGAATTTCTTCTAATTTCTTTGAACCTGCATTCATTGTTTTAAAAGTAGCATTGGTCTTGTCAAGCTCAGCTTGCAAATTAGCTACCTTTAACTCAAGTAATTTGTTAGATTCAAAAGAAGCATGCAAATCAATACTAAGTTTCACATTCATGCTTTTAATCTCCACAAGTTCATTAAATAAAGAGTCCCTATTATTCTCAACTTGACTCTCCCGAGCTTGAGCTTCCAAAAGCTCTTGCTTGAGTTTCACGTAAGAATCATCACTCATCTTCACTTCACTAGATAACTTAATGTTAGTCTTAGTCAACCTCAAAATTTCTTTGAAAAGTTTATTGCAGACTTTTTGCAAACTCTCTTCCTCCTCACTTTCACTATTGCTCAAATCCCCACCAGTCACACTTTCATCTTCTAATTTAAACTTACTCACATGATGATGCACAGAAACTCCTAAAGCCATGACTTTACTATTTCCCCCACAACTTTCTTCTTCATCAGAGTCACTGTCATCCCAAGTCCTTACATTATAGGATTTATTTTTCTGTTTGTTAGCACAATCTTGGGCAATATGACCAAACCCCATGCACTCATAACATTGGAGACCCAATGATTTGCTCTCTTTCCTCTCTTTACCATTGGAAGACCCTTTGTCACCACCATTCTTATCTTTCGAACTAGGACCAAAGGTTTTATTCTTTTTAAAAAAACTTTCCAAATTTTTTAACAAATAAAACCATTTCCTCGTGGTCCAATTCATCGTTATCACTATCCGAGACCTTAAAACTAGAAAAAGCCAAAGATTTTTCCTCGTTTTTGCTCTTCTCTTTTTGAGATCCGTATTGCGACAATTTGGTTTCAAAAGTTAAGAAATGACCTACAATTTCCTCAACCTTCATGGAATCAAAATTAGGCAAACATTCAAGGACTTCAACTTTAGTAATAAACCTCTTAAGTAAAGAACGCATGATTTTCTTAACTATTTTCTCTTGAGAAATAGGCTCGCCTAAGTTAAAACTTGAGTTCACAATTTCACTCAACCTCGCATAAAAATCACCAAAGGTCTCATTGTCACTCATCCGTATCATCTCAAAATCAGTGATAATACTTTGAAGTTTTTGTTGTCTCACATGACTATTTTCCTCATGAGTGATTGATAAAATATCACAAGCATCCTTAGCTATTTCACAAGTTGAAATACGTTGAAACTTAAATATTGACACACAACCAAAAATAGCATTAAGGGCAAATGAATTATGAGTTGCTTTCAAGTGATCAGTGTTATCCCAAGACTCATCAGGCTTTCGGACAATTTTACCTTCCACAGTTGTGGTAGGCTCGGTATAGCCATTAACAACTCAGAGCCAGACACGATTGCTCTGAGATTTCAAATAACCCTTCATCCTAGCTTTCCAATATGCATAATTAGACCCATCTAACATAGGAGGTTTCGCAACAAAGTTATTAGTTGCTTCCATAATAGCAAATAAGAAAAAAAAATTAGGATCCGCTCTAGGAATAAATCCGAATATTACGAGCGACCCGCTCTGATACCAATTGAAAAATCCTAACTCGCCTAGGTTTAAAAATATTTGCTATGTTTTAAACTTTTTCAAGATTAACCCATAATCGATATATCAACCCAATCAATCACCAAAAAGCAATAAACAAAAGAACACCAAGATATACGTGGAAAACCCTAAACGGGAAAAAAACCACGGGAAGGAATCAAACACTATAAAACATTGTGCGGTTACAAATAATCTTACCCTACGATTCTGAATCCTCACAAATCGCCCTAAGACTTACTTGCCGAATCCACGTTCACCACACCCAGTGCTTGACCGTCGCTGCCTTGAATCCACAAGCCTTCCGTTTGCCTTCCGGAATCCACCAAAGGACTTTGTTCAGAGATTAACTGAGTTGATATTTGCTTGACCGACCGGGTGAATTAAAATAAGACGCGTCCCAAGCGTAGGACCCTCGACCGATGTAGTACAATATCCGGAAGTACCAGAGTCGAATCCACAGAGACGAACGAACCTGTGCAGGACTCAAAGATGACGGGTTCATAGTTTATCTTGGCTCTTAGGTAGCCACCCTTTGTTCAATGAAGTTGATTTACTGTCTAAATTACTAAATTGAATTAATTAACTATGAGTTTAAAAGAGAGTACAGCCGTGGGAACTACTCGCGCATGTTTGAAATAACAGAAAATAAAATCCTAGATTGAAACATGATCATCTATTGCAGAAGAAACGAAAAAATAAAAGAACAGATCCACGCAGAACAGAGAACAATAAACAACTTTAATTAACGAAGAAACTCTAAAAAGTTACCAGAGATCCGAGCGATTGAAGGAGAAAAGTGCAAAAAACTTAAGAACTGAAAGAAAACAAAACAACGTTAAGTCTAAAAGCTGCTACTAAAAAAACTGGAATGAAATCTAACCCTAACGCAGTAGGGTTTAAGAGTATTTATAGTTTTTTTAATTAAAATCGGAATTAAAATCTTAAAACGACCCAAAACGACACAGTTTCAAAGCCAAGATAAGCTCTCGGTAGGGCTACACCAAAAATGGTGTAGCGCTACCTAACCCCTTATGGAGCGTTGACCATGTTGACTGATGCCTTGGCCGTTGCTCCTTAATGTCTAGCTAGGGCTACACCAAAAATGGTGTAGCTCTAGCCAAGTCACTGGTCGCTTTTTTGCGAATTCTACTTCAACACTTAGTCTCCACGGCCTTTCTTGCTCTCAAGCTCCAGCATGGCCTTCAAGTCTCTGCAATCCAATCGTGACGCCAAAACAGCCTTATTTTCCTGAAATTAACAAAAACACAAAAACATACCAAAGCAACGCATCAAGTGAAAAATAGGGAATAAATTAAATAACAATGTGTTAAAACTACCCTATTTAGGCACTTATATCTACGATATTACGTGCCTATCAATATTGTAAACCTCTTGAAGTTGTATTGAACGCTCAAAGATGCATCGATCTTCTTTTTACTTCAAGATTCAAAGACGATATGTATAGCACGTACGTACAGCACACTTTCTTTTGATATTTTTTACGTCCTCTAAATATGATGTGAAGTTGCTGAGTATATGTAAATGCCGTCCAACCCAAACAGCAATCCTCACAGACTTTTATAAATATAGGATGCAAGAGTGGTTGCTGTGAAGATGCCATATACCGAGAAATCAACTTCCTTGATTTTTCTTTCCTTTCAAAAATGCTAATTTTCAAAACCCTTGATTGCCTTGATCTTCTTTGATTTTCTTCCAGCTAAAAATTCAATCTCTCAATTACACAATATTAATTTTCTTACACTTCCTAAACAGACACTCTAGAAATAGTAATGAATAAAATACAACTCAATAAAAAAAAAGGGATACAAATAAATGTGTTTTTGTCTTGGAATTTGCCAACACAGAGAGACCGGCTGTGACCCGTGGTCCTAACATCCTCTCTGGGACACGGACACGCACTCATCCACTGCTTTCCTTTTTCATCATGTATGAACACAGGTATTAAGTAGGGGTCGGCTTCTAGAGAATACGAAATTAGAATAAAACTTCTTTCTGAGAAAAAACACGGGAGACTTAAACATTCATCCTCAAACTCTATCCGACTTAAGTTTTCATCCCGGTCATTTTAAACAGTTATGATTTCATCCTCATTATTTTTTAATCCCATTAATGCCCTTATATATAATACATGGATCACTATGAGACTTTCAGTCCCAATGAAATTCTCGTGGATCAATCCCCTAAATTTCGCCACCCAATCCCAAGTACCTCAGCAACAAATTCGATCAAAATTAATCCAACCCAACACAGTAACCCCATTTGGTTTTCATTTCTGAAACTAATCAAAATCCCTAAAACTTCCATTTTCGAAACTGTTCAAAATCCCGTTCTGGTTTCCAACCCGTTCTAGCGAGAGGTGGTGGCGAGCGGCGGGGAGAACCATAGTGAAATTTCGAGAGGGTTCGGCAGCTGGGTAAGGTGCTTGAAGGGGTGTTGGGGGTCGAAACAGCCACTAGGTACCAGATGTATTGAAATCGACATGGTAACTTAACCATGAAACGCCGATCATAATAATACCTATTTTGATGCTAATTTAACCATGTTTTATGGAATAAAATCATTGAAAAATTTGACCTTAATGGATAATACGTGAGCAATTTAGCATGATCAATACATGTAAAATATGGTCAACTTATCATGTTATATTCACCAATGACTATTTTGATGCAAAATAATCCTTGTTGCATGAAATAAGTTTGCGAACCATTTATTGTCAAGTGATGCAAATTGATGGTCAATTGATAATTATATATTGGCCAAGACCAATTTATTTGAAAATTGGCCAATATTTAATGGGAAATATTTTATAAAATATGATCACTTTATCATGTTTGGTTGACTAACTTGATCAATTATTGCAAAATATTTGTCTACTAATCATGAAAAATTGGGCAATACCAGTTTTGTTGCAAAATAATTCATGTTGCATGATATAAGTTTGGCCAATACCAATTTTGATGATAAATTATCCATGTTTCATAAATTATCAACAAGCAATCATGAATCATCAAACGGAACGCATCAAATTTATGTTTGCATGAATCGATCAAGCAAAGAACAAAGCCAAACTAGATCGGAAATAGCAAACGAAATTGGAAAGCAAAATACGAACTCGAGCCATTTAATAATCATCTTCCTCTCCACCATTTTCTGTTTGCACCGTCTTCTTCTCCATGTCAGATTCATCGACCTCTCCTTTTTCTTCACTGGTTGATGCAGACTCACAATTGCCAATGTGATGGACGCATAGTTTTGAATATTGGTTGATACGGTACGTATCGGCCGGTTCATCTCGGGATTTGGAGGCTCCGATACCGATACGTACCGTACCGTATCGGCCGATACGCCAAAAAAGTTAAAAAATTCACGACCGCGACATCCGATTTCCGCGACGTATCGCCGATATGTCCCGATACCGATACACCGCGACCGATACCTCGACGGCGACCGATACCGAGATTTAAAACTATGGATGGACGACAGGATGAAGAACAGAGGTTGCCAAGGGGATGGTTCTGGTTCTTGCCGTCGCTCGTCGCCGCTAACTCGCCTCTCTCCAAAAGCTGCATAATGGTTATTGGGGGGGGGGGGGGGGTTGTTGTTGTTAAAATGGTTGCCGAAATTATAGGAATTGGTTGCCAAAATTATAGGAATCTTCAACCAGGGGTTTAAATGTTGCCAAAATCCTAGGAATTTGATCGGTGATCATCCTAAAATTAGGCTAGAGGATTTTTAAAATTATTTTTTAGTCCCAAAAATCTTTGCCTCTATGCATATATGTGTGTGTATATATATATAAAATAGAATAAAGGGTAATAATGGTAATTTACATAATGCAATGACGAAAACATAAGCATGAAAAAATGGGGAATGAATTCTTACATAGTATGAATAAAGAGGATGGATATTTAAATATTCCAAAAAACACCCACTACAATTAAAACTATTCACACCAATTAAGATGTCAATTTCTAGGAGAAGATCACCAGTTTTTTTCTTTTTATTATAGTTTTCTCAAGGGGTGTACATGGTCCGGATTGGTCCGGTTCTCTAGAAAATCAGTAACCGGACCATTTCAAACGGTTCTAAAAAATTGGGAACCAGAACCTAACCAATATATGCATGAAACCTAACCAGAACCAAACCGCAAGATCGGTCCAGTTTTGGTTCGGTTCCGGTTCTATCCAATAAGCATCCAAACACTTATTCACAAAATATGAACTCATAAAATTAAAGAAATAGGAAAATAATCTGCTGGAATAGGAAAGGAAGAAAGAAAATAAAATTTTCCTAATAAATGAAATTTCATCTCTAAAATTGAGTTTAGAAAGGAAAAGATTAACCTACCAAATTCAAATACATATTTAATTGCACACACATATGTATATTTATATTTATCTTAATTTTAAACGGTCCGGTTCGGTTCTGACCACGGTTCATTAATTGAGAACCAGTAACCGAACCAAAATTAACGGTTCTTAATTTTTTAGAACCATAACCTGATCGTAGAACCGCAGAACCGGACCAAATAAGACGATTCGGTCCGGATCGAACCGGTTTTACGGTTCGAACGATTTTCTTGAACACCCCTAGTTTTTCCTGCTAATAACTCCACTATCTAGGTTTTAGTTTATTCAATCTGTTTACTAAAAAAAAGGTCGACCAACTCGGTCCAAAAGCTATAAGGTCAAAAAAGCATGTTATAAATGCTTGGGAAAATGACGGGTCAGGACGTGTTTTGATAATTAATACACACCAAGGATGCTGAGAATATTTGTTAATACAAAAAATATCCTTGACAGATATTAATTATCAAAACATGTCCTTAACCATCATTTTCCCTAAATGCTTGTCATCTTTGACTTTTCTCTTTGGAATACGAAATTGCCCGTCTACTATTATTTATTTTTTTAACCAATTGACTGTTAAAATGCTGATGGAATACAATCGTTGTCATGAACCCCAAGGCCCAAGCTGTAAAAGTAGGTTTGAGAAAGCAACAAAAGAGCTTGCCTCCAAGACTTCGCAAGTTCAAAATCTACAAGGCTAAATATTTTAAAGTTTGAAGTTATTAGAGGTTTGTCCGAACCCCGAAATCAATTGAGATGCGGTACGTCACTGCCATCCAAAAAAACAGCCGGTTATCCACATATGACTTTATCGGCAATTGCAATGAAATGCGAGGGTTGTAGATATGTGACTCAGTATCTGCGGGTCTTGGTAGGATACATAACATAGAAAACATAAAAGTGTCCATGAAAGGGAGAATGGACGACTTGTTCTCTTTCATGGACACTTTCATTTTTTTTTTTTTTTGGTATCATAGCATTGCTCGTTTTAAAGGATTTCGCCTGTCCAAACTCTTCCACCTCAGCCAAGTTAGTGGAGGGGATGAAATTATCTTAAGATACTGTAAAAGAGCTTGTCTCACAATGATTGTATAATGCATTCAAAACTAGGATTTCAGTGGACGACGACTTCATCCATCGTCAATTATTTCGAGTTGAAGTACATATAAATTGTTAATATCAGTTTTTTAAAATTTAGGATATCATCCAATATTATGTCATCTGGTGTCGAGGAATATTTCAACTCATAATATGGTTGTAATTAAAAGGACCTTAATCCGATGGTTTACCATTATTTTATTTTTTTTATAACTCAGGTCACCTTACGCGCACCTCGACTCATTTTGGGAGGTCCAAAAGTCCAAACCCACCGCCCACTCCCGGAGGAGCCCAAGTACGAGGAGTTTGGTTCAAATTCCTAATTGCTTGCAAGGTATTGAATGCGTACAATCATTGTGATTACTATACCTGGTCAAAGAATAATGACAAAAATTTCCAGAGTAACAGCATTGCAGATGGCTAGCTCATGTCTTCTTGAAACTTTGATGAACTAAAAGAAGCAATGGTTGTTCCAGAGCCGATTCACCATCTAGGAAATTGAAGCAAGACAAGTTGTATTTCTGGCAATATACACAGAGGGATAGGAATAAACTGTTACGGGGCTTACTCTAGTCATGAAAAAAAGGAGAATTAACCTTCATCGGGCTACCATTTGGGTAATGGATACATCACCAACTGACCAAATTTCTTGTTGAGATGTAGACTCTTGAACTTCATCTTCATCTTCATCTCTTCTCGTAGAAAAAGCTGGTCTTTTGGGGATGTTCATGGCGGCAGTTTCATTTTTCAGCATCACCGAGAGTTCCAACATGGAGGGTCTATCAGCTGGATTTTCTTGGACGCATAGCAAAGCTATTTGCATGCATCTCACTAATTTACAGGATGAATTTGTATCGTCGAGCGATGGATCCATAAACTCCATGCCTTTCCCACACTCCCACAAATCATATGCCTGAAGTATTGCGATGCAGTGCATCTTTAGAGTTCATAGGAAGGAAATCAATTCGCAATATTCATGTCACAATTTTCAGAATTACTTACATAGTCTAGGAGTTTCAAGTCTTCATGATGGCCATGTAAACAATTATTCCGTTTTCCGCTAATGATTTGTAAAAGAAGAACTCCGAAGCTATAAACATCTGATTTGGTGGAGTATATGCCACGTTTTACATATTCAGGAGGTACATAACCACTGCAATGTTGCGTAAGTGAACAAAAACAGATAACTAGATGGGTAACATTTGAGACTAAAACACAGTACGTAGCAAGTACTGTAAGAAACAAGGCACTTACTACGTTCCAACAATCCGGCTAGTGTTAGCTTCGAATTCATCTTTCTGGAAAATTCTAGCCATGCCAAAATCCGCGATCTTGGGCTTCATCTCGCTGTCTAACAAAATGTTGCTCGCTTTCAAATCTCTGTGAATTATTGTCAATCTTGAGTACTCTTGGAGGTACAAGAGCCCCTGAGTAACCCCTTCAATGATTTGAACTCGTTTTTCCCAATCTAAAAGTAATCCCCTGGTTGGATCTACATGAAAGAGATTTGAATAGTTAAAACATAGGCGACACCTCATGTTAAAACCACACTCAATTATTATTCACCATTATTTTAGAAGCATTAAAGATTGCTAACCATAGAGATAATGATTCAGGCTTTTGTTCGGCATGTATTCGTAGATCAACATTTGTTCTTCTTTTTCGGTGCAAAACCCAAGAACTCTTACAAGATTTACATGCTGCAGTTTAGCAGTAAGCATCACCTCGTTCTTGAACTCTTCAAATCCTTGTGTAGAAGTCCTTGAAAGTCTCTTTACTGCTATTTCATGTCCATTATGTAATACACCCTGCAGGCAAAATAGACACCACGTATTTAGTTTTGTTTTCTCGATTTTAAGCGAAGACGAATAGTTTTACCTTGTAAACAGGTCCGTATCCACCCTCTCCGAGCTTATTTTCAAACGAAAAATTATTGGTAGCTTCTACAAGGTCAGTGAGTCTAAATACTAGCAAATTAGGAGCATTTGCGTTTCCAACAGATGCCATAGTAGTTTTGCATAAAGATTGCGATTCTTTTCCTTGGCCCATCCGTCCTATAACCAATGAAAATATGTGGAACATTAAAAGGGTGAAGGAAAATGATTTATGCACAAAGTTTTCACGGCTGGAAGAACTTACCTTTGTACCATGTCGAATAAACTAGTACAAGAGTAACTGTAGCTGCGGTTGGAAGCAAGATTAACAAGAAGTGTCTCTTGTTCCCGGGATTTTTATCATCTTCTTGTGCTATGACGGGATTTTTCTCATCTTCTTGTGGTATGACGGGATTTTTTTCATCTTCTTGTGCTATGAAATTGTGCATTAGAGAGAAATGTGAGAAGACAATCTAGCAGTAGACAAGAGAAACAGAACACTCTTGACCATTCCAATGCCTGGAAAAACACAATGATCATATCTATTGCCGAAAATTAGTTTGAACTATACTTAGACGTTCTCGGGGGTAGTCCTCTTGACGACAATTGTGTTCCCTAGTTCTTCTAGTTTTTCTTTATCATGACTCTTTTGTGAAATATCTCTAACATTTGATTCGGGATTTTCGACGCAACAACATTTTCCCTCCATGGACTGCCATCAAAAGGATCACATGTTTTTTTGATAGCAATCCGATTTTGAATCGAAGACGTACACCAAAAAGTGAAGAAGTTCCAAAACCCTGCAAATTTTTTTTTTTTTTTTTGGCTAAAAAAGGGAAATTTATGTAAATGATCTTCCTAATTTCATCCGAGTCTCATTTTTATCCTCAAGTATCTATTACAACTCTTTTGACCTTCAAGTTCAGTTTTCGTACCAAAATTATCAATGGATAACTTTTGTCAGCTAAATTGGACGAAAAAAATCAGATTGAGGGAATACGTCATCATTTAGACCAACTTGGTACAAACTGCAACGTCCAAATTGTCATCAACCTGATTTTTTCCGTCCAATTTAACAAACAGATATTATTAATTGGACCAACTTGATACGAAAACCAAACTTGAAAGTCAAAAGAGTGGCAATTAATATTTGAAGGACGAAAATGAGACTCGGATAAAACTAAGAGTATTATTTCTATAAATTTCCCGCTAAAAATGGCTACCAGATGCATTCCACAGGGACGAAAGCCCAACTTCTTAGCTCAGCTTAGTGGATCAGGAGGAACAATCGGTTTTAGAAATCTTCTCAAATTTACAGGGCACATTGAAATAATGCATTTGTTTGTATAAAAGGATTAGATAACAAGGGGTGTAGAGTACTCACCTGCCTGAGAAGAAAGCACCCAATTTTCATCATCATATGGGACTTGCCACACAAAATAACCAAGCAAATTCATCTTCTTCGCATAAGCAACCTTAATTTTCACAACATCAACATCATCGTAAGCAATCCAACTCGATCCGATGACGCAGTAATTCACAACATAGGTTGCATTGTACTCCGAAACAGCTCCGGATCCCTGCATATACGCCTTAATATCCTTGTACCTCATCGAGCCGTCGTCGGTAATTGCGGGCCCCTTTGCCGGTGCACCGATTGCGCTGTCATTCGGGTTCACGAGTGTCCAAGCATAGCCATAGAAAGGCAGCCCCAAAACAAGCTTGTTAGCCGGTAACCCGCCGTCAATCCAAGCATTGATTCCATATTCTGTACTCCATTGACTTCCTGGATCATACAATGCTGCAAAGGCAGCAGTGTAATTCCACGAAGTAGGCTTGTAGTAGTCAAATGTCACATGTAGCCAGTTCAAGTTCTTCTTTATAGATTCAATTGGAAAACTTGCATTGTCAAGGTATGGGGAGAACCGGACAACCATTGTCAAGATGAGTTGAGACCCACTTGAGTTTCCTGACTCTGATTCGATCGCTAATCGCCACTCGTCGAATAGGGTGGCCATGTTTGCCATTTCAGAGCTAGTATTGAGTCTTCTGGTTGAAAACCAGCAAAAGTCCAGCCCATCAAACCCATATGATCGAGCTGTTTTTATGGAGGACTCAATGAAGGACTTCCTGAACTCGGATTGGCTAATCATCGAGGACAAAGTCAAAGGATTCGTTGATCGTCCACCGATCGATAAGAGCGTTGTTACCGTTGGATTCTTTTGCTTGACAGTGGGGGTGAAGGTGGAGAAGGACTGGGCATATGATGAAGGAATGGAAAGTTGGTACGTGGAAGAGTTCAGGCCTGCGAAACCGCATAGGAGGTGAGTGAAGAGGGATGAGTTTATGTCGGTTACGGGGAATTCGCTGCTGCCGGGGAACCAGTAACCGGATTTGATCCACGTTTGAGCAGATGAAAACGGGAATTTGGAGGAAAGAAAGAGGAGGAAAAGGGTGGGTATAGTCAGTGCCATGGCCATGGAAGAGTGGTGGCTGACATTTGTGGCTAATGAGCAAGCAATTGATGTCATGTGGTTTTAAATTCGAGAAAAAGTTACAATACCCCGGATGAGCCGGTAAACTCAACTTTTGTCCGGAAACCAATAGACGTTCTCCACACTTCACGTAATCCCAAATACTGTAGCAGAAGCTGCTGCATGATCATTTAGGTCCCGTTCCGGAACGTAAAAAAAGTTCTTATTTTTTAAGAAAATAATTTCAAGTTTAAAAATTATGAATTTATTGAAATCTAAAAATATATAATATGGATATTATTTGAAAGGTCTTATCGAAATTTTTTATACGATGCAAAAAAAATTGAAAAATTATTTTTAATTTACATTATTTTTTAATTTAAAATATGAAATAAACTATTTATTTTTAAAAAGATTTCTAAAACGGAGTATAATGCTTCTTAAAGTGATCTTTCCTTCACTCTCTTTCAACAAATATGAATGGGTCGCACCCTAACCCTTTGACTTAACATACTATCAAAAAAGGGTTCCTCTACCGCCCAAAAAGCAGTAAAGCTACTTCCATCGGTGAACTTTCACTGAAACTTTATACAATGCGGTTTTGGAAAACAGAAGTTCCTGTGTTTTGACAAGTTTTTTAGAGAGAAATAAGAGTAATGATTGGAAATAGAGATAATAATTGGAGAGAGATAAAGAAAGAAATGAGAATAATGATTGAATATGGGAATGAGTAATGATTAGAATAAGGGGTAATAAGTATTTTATGAGTTGAGAATTTTTTTTCGAAAGGCAATTCAAACAAAGTATCTCTCCAGAAAAGAAAATAAGGTGCTTGCATTCCAGTGTGAGCTAGTGCAACAGCGCCCGAGTGAGGAACTGGCTACTCGCGTAGCTGGACAGTCTGATCCAAATCACATATCTTTAAGCGACGCCAAATTTCTCATGATACCAATATTTGCTAATACGGTGGTTAATGATATCTTACTCCCTCTGTCCTAAGCCGAATGACAATTTCAATATTTTGGACGTCTTAGAAAATTATTCATAATGCTTTCTATAGATAATACTCCATGAATCTTGTTTGATAAATCTAAATCAGACTATAAGATGATTTTCAAAATTTTAGAAAACATCATAAATTGCCCAAATAGAGAAGAAGATTTCAAAAGGCTTGGACAATGTCATCCTTTTTAAAACGAAATAAGTATATATCAATGCCGTTTGGGATATACCTAATCATGGTGTATAATCTTAATTAGCACAGTAGATGCTACCTCTTTTTTCTTCTTTTCCCACTTTCGGCTTTTCCACTGGCTGGTCAGGGCGACTAGACTTTGTCTGTTTGTTTTTGAAAAGAGTCTAGTCTGTTTTTAAGGCTCCAGTCCTTCACCCATCAAAAACGGCAGAAATAGAACCGTCTTTCAAATAGACCATTTGATGGGATAATGAAAAGAGTACTCCTATAAGTACCGACCTCCTCCGTATGGAAATCGTACCGACTGCTGCCGGGTCGTCTCTGACCACCGGATGATCGATCCGAGCCGTCCAAAAATTTTATAAAAAAAAATCGAGGGAGCCTACGTGGGAATCAACGGCATCCGATGTGTTTAGAGCCCTATTTTTCGTATATAAATATATATATTTGAGTACCGACAGCTTCCATAGGGAAATCGTACCGACGGCCGCGCCGGGCCGTGTCCGACCACCAGACGGTCGTTCCGAGCCGTCCAAAAATTCTAATAAAAAAAAAACCGAGGGGGAAGCACTCTAAACACATCAGATGCCGTTGATTCAAATGTAGGCCCCCTTGGTTTTTTTTTTTCGAATTTTTGGACGGCTCGAATCGGCCATCCGGTGGCCGGAGACGGCCTAGCGCAGCCATCGGTACGATTTCCCTATGGGGGCGGTCGGTACCTATGTCATTTTCGTAATGAAAAAAGGGTTGAGTTGAAATAAAGAAAATCTACCACCGGGGTGGTAGCTCAATTAGTGAGGGCCACTGCTCCCCTTAACACAGACGGAGGTTCGAGTCCCGGCATGCGTTTGAAATCCGTTTGCAAATCAAAGGGGAGACTTTTCACGAGCTGTGCGCTAAAGTGCTGCTGTGGTGACGGCCCGTCATCCCCGACGGTAGCTATGGCTCTAACCGAACATTTTATTGGCGGGTAGCGAGCCCCTATGGTTACGCCAATGGGAGTTATTATGCTAGTTACATCCTCCCACCCTTCTTGATGATCAAAAAAATTAAATAATAAAGAAAATCTTATTTTTAATTTTGTAATCTTTTTGAACCAATACAAAGATCTTATTTTTCTGATCATTTTATCCTAGAGGATCATAATTAATTTTTAACTCTAAGACTCTTATTGAGAACCATAAAACCAAATTTTATTTTTTTTATTATTTTATCTTAAAAAAACATAATTTATTTTTAGCTCTAAAGCTCTCGTCGAAAAACCTTAAAAGCAGTATAAAACCAAATATTTCAACACCAAGAAAACAATCCATAACCGCGTCGTATAGTTTCGGTGGAAGTTCAAGTTGCCCAATTTCAAAGCAGTGCCAGCCTTTTCCACCCATGTGATTGACTGATGTAGGTTGTTGAGGAAAATTGACCCCATTACCCTTCTCCCCCAATCTGAGATGCACCTCCGTTTTGGGTAATGCTAAAAAAACTGACAGGAGTCACTGACCACGGCTGGCACACGAATGATTCAAGTCGCTCAAAATTTTAAAAGAAAATTCTGAGTGGGCCCGTGAAAGCTCAGATTCATCTGATGTGTATAAGTACTCGATCCATTTATTTATTTTTCGGTGCTCTTTTCAAAGTTTTAAGACCGACCGTATTGCCGTGGCATCTCAAACGGTAAAAAAAAGGACAGCCAAGCCCGTCAAGCCTCTCGTTTACAAGTCAAGTATAGTTGGTGGATTTGGCATCCATCGCTTGATGTCTGACAGCAAGGTCAAATCCCTTTTTATCTTAAGAAAGTGAACATTTCAGAACCAAACTTTCCACTCCAAAATCTACGCTAATGCTTAGCATCTGCATTTGCCTCGCTACTGCCCTTGTGGCACTAGAGTACCGAGTAATTGTGCAAGAATCCTTCGTGCTTCTGTCTCGCTGCTCATTGGATCAAATTACAAAGCTACAGTCATTCGTTTGTAGAGACGAAGCACTGTTTAAGGGTTAAACTAGTATTTTATTATTTTTTATACCAAATCCATTGCCATCAGCACTCTGCCAAATGCCCTGTTTGAACCACAATAAATTGATAATTTTTGCAGAACTCATTACGGGTTCTACAAAAATGATTCAAATTGCTAGTCATCCTTGAAATGATTTTTCATGGGTTTCTTAAAAAAATTAACTCAATCCGATATCGGTAAGAACTATTTCAGAATTCGCAGGGCGTCCTGCGAATTCTGAAATAGCGTCCTACGAATTCTGAAATAGCTCTTACCGATATTGGATTGAACTATTTTTTTTAGGAAATAAAAAAATATTTCAGGAATGACTTGCGGTTTGTATCATCTATTCATCTTTGTAAAATTTGTAATAGGCTCCACAAAAATCTTCAAATTTTTTACCCATTTGATGTGCCCCAAACAGGGCCCTAGGCAAGAAATATTTAATTGAGAAGACAGTGAGAATAAATAATATTTTTAATGAGATAACTTTAATGTAGAGAGTTTGATATAGTAGACATTTAAAAGTGAGTAACTAAAGTAATAAAGTGGACTTTTGAGGTTTAATTTGTTCCAAAATTTAAAAAAGTCTGATGTGAATGCTCTAGAAACACAATTTTAAGGGGAAAGGCCTTTTCTGCGGTCCAAAAGCAAACTATAGAGGACAATTAACATGATCCAAGTTGATCGAAAGTGTTTTCAATGAACCAAATAACATATTTACTTAGTGAATGTATCCCACGGATAAGTTGTACCATTGATTGTTGAGATCAACTGTCAAAATTGAACCAAAAAGACTTTTTTGCAACGTGTCCTTTTTTCATACCACAAAACCTAAACTGTGAGTTTTCTTCTATATTCATCGATGTTTACGGCCTTATGGGTTAAGCATCTCTCCATACCTATAATTCATACTCCTCAATACTCTCTTTTTTGGGCTTCACTTGGAGCGCATAACAGTGATCCGTACTCAAAATGTGATGCATAAATATGGTCATTGTAGTATTGCTTGACATGAAAGGAGAACAAAATTATGACATAGCGTCACCAAAAATGATTATCTAAAACCTCTTCTTCTTCTTTTTTTGTAGAAAAATGAGTTTTTTGTACACAATATTTATGGGCGTTTTCGAGCCAAAAATGTAATGGGACCCGAACACCTCGAGAGGTAGGTCCAAGTGGATTCATGATCTCTTTGGTGAAGGGATTAATCCATAAAAGAAATGAACAAAAAACCATTGAGGATTGAATGAGAAATTGTCAATCAAAATTGGGCCAACCCAATTTTGGGCTTCAACAGTGTGCTATTGAATGCTGCAGATGCAAGTGTTGGACAATTTTTCTCCAAATCAGCTATTAAAAGGTGGAGATCTTCTTCCATTCAATTTGGTGCAATAAATGTGACCATACTACTTGCATCCCTTGTTCCTAATATGGAAAGGTGGTTGAAGACAGAGGTCATGCATGACCTCAATGATTTTGCTTCAAACTCAAAAATTTTGCCTATATATAGAAGCCCCTGCATGAGTTGAAAGATATCCCAAAAACAGCATGTTGGTTTGGCTTATTTGGGTATTTTAGTTTTGGTAGTGGGTGGAGAGAGAAATAGGATAATGATTGGAGAGATAGGTAATGAGTGGAGAGAGATAGAGAGAAATAAAATTAACAATTGGAGATATAGAGTAATGATTGGAGAAAGATGTAGGGTAATGATTGCAAAACAAAGTTAAAACACAGTAAATATGGTAAACGAACAAGGCAGTTTTTCTACTTTATTGTTAGCTAAACGTTTTTCCTCCGAGAGAGTACTACGCACATAAATTATGTTCGCAGCAAGTTCAAGTGTGTGCACACTTAAACTTTCAACCTAGTAAACCCTGGGAGACGGACGTCGAATTCAACCTCCAGCACCCTGGAGAGCCCGGTGAGGTAGCGTGCTTGCAACCTTAATGTGTGTCGAATTAAGAACACCCCAAGCGTAGGGCTAGGTCGGTTGTAGCATAATAAACTCGGAAGTCCGAGGTCGAATCCACAGGGAGCCAATGGAGCTAGGCTGGAGGTTTGACTTACGAAGGGTTTTTAGCGTTAGGACCGCCAACCTATAGTTCGGCTTTGAGACGGCCAACTTTCGAGTGATGGAAATTCTCTCTACCTCCTAACTTTAATTGAAAGCGAAAATTGAATAGAAATTAAAAGCGGCAAGGTCTAGGGGTTCATTCCGCCCATAACTTAGGCCGTTCAATGCTTCTCTTTGATAACTCAAGTGAGAGTCATTGTCATTTGACCTCACTCGGAAGATTTAATCATGAAAATCAAGTTTAACTCATACAACGGGGTTTGGAAATGGATGAAAACTCTTTTAGGCATTTTATCGAACACAAAGAGAGCCATGGTTCCAAGCATTGGGTGTGCCAAGAGACTTGTCTACACCCAACCAAAGAAATTAACATCTCTAGATTTAGGCCAAAGATTAGAGCTTAACAAGTTCTTTGAGGCATTTTGGCAAACACTTAGGGTGACATAGCTCCAAGCATTATATGTGGCAAGAGATCAAGTCCTTGCCTACACATAATCAAAGAGGTTAACAACCCTAGGTTTTGTTACATAAAAAATGAACTTAATCCATTCTCAAACCACATTAAGCACAAGAAATGAGAGAAGCCATTAAACTACCTAAATCATAGGGTAGAAATCACCCCATGACCAAGCTTAAATCACTACTCACCCATAGTGGGTGTAAACACAAGGCAAAACGAAGAGAGATATAAAAACATGGGCAAAAACGAAAATGAAAGCTAGATTAATGAAGAACACAAGTATACTTACAACATTAATGAAGGAAATCTACCCCAAAACCTTTGCAATCCCCCTCCTTTGAAGAGAGAAGGAGAGCTTGAGAAGAGAGGAGAAGAGGGAGGTAGAGAGAGAAAGTGAAAAATGGAGAATGCCCTAGAATCGGGCTAAGGGTGGTATATATACCCCCTTCACAAAAGATTTACAAAAATGCCACCGAAATGTCCGCGCAGGAGTGAGGAATCGATCCCTGGTCAGAGTGGGATCGATCCCTGAGGTTTCTGAGGCTTCCTGATGGTGGGGGATCGATCCCAAGGGAATGGGGGATCGATCCCCATGCTGGCTGGATTCTGCAGGCACTTTTCCAACTTCGCGGGCTCGCTCCGGACACTCCCGAACTCAGATTTAGGTGTTTTTCGAACCGTTGGAAAGCTTGTTGAGTCTACTTTCTAACCCAAGTGGTTTGAATCAAAAATAATTTTTACATCAAAAGTTATGCCGATTCTACCCTCAGCTGGTCGGAAAATGAGTTGTTTTGGGTAACATCCTTGCATCTCCCTCACTTCCCTTGATCCTTGGACATCCCGAATATGCTTCAAAGCTTCTTTTCATGACTTTTGGGACTTGGTCGCGGAGCGCCATGTGTTCTTGGGTACTTGGACACCCTCGGGGCTATTCATGGCCTTCAAATGCGCTTTATTCACGCGATTTACCTGCAAATGCCAAAAACACACCTTTCGTGCAATATCGTTCAAATCAAGCAAGTTATGCACTTGTGTGTGACAAAAATGAGAGAGATAAGCCATATTATTTACACTATTGAGGGCTTATCATAGCGAATCTATTTTAAGGGCACCGTGTGTAACACGGGTCTCGGTTTGTATCCAAAATATTTTCTGTTTCATATTTTATGCTTCAATTTCCAGTATTGAATAAAGATTAGATAATTGTTTTTTACATTTTACATTCGATTGCGTCCAACATTTTTAACTGAAACGAAGGCCTTATTTTGCTTAATTTAAGGCACAACAAGCCCTGATTTGACACCGATGGGCCTCTTTTCTTGTCAAAAAAGACGTGATCGGGATCATTCATTTTGCTAGGCTCGGTAGATGTTTAATTATGCAATAATTACATTGATCGGATATAGGCATAGGTAGAGACACAAAAGAAACACATTTTTCTTTGAAGTTTTGTCTCAAATTCATAATACTAAATAGCCCAAATATGTGTAGCGAGTAGTATGAATGTGAGTCGTTCATGTTTTTGCCAATTTTTGACATGTGCGAGTCAATGGGGTGAACGAAATAAACAACACATACCACCCATTTTAAATTCTAGAATGATCGAGGCCAATTTGTGCGTCACATGGTCCAAAGATGAGACAGCGTGAGTTTCGATTTATTCGGAGGTCAGCGAATATTATTTCAAATTCATTGGCAAGTAATTCGGAATTGCAAGGTTCCGGTATTAGAATGAGTGGTGCTACTAGTACAGACAAAAAATCTGTACCAGTGGGTGCAAACCCCTTTTTGGGCCTATTTTGGGTCTCAAAAAAATAATCGGAGTCGCTCATTTTTTTTAAAATAGTTTGCTTATGGTCCCTACAAAAAATAAGCTTAATCCAGTATCGGTAAGAGTATTTACGAAATATCCAAACTTTGCTCTAGAATTCAGTTTACAAAGTTTGGATGTTTCGTAAATACTCTTACCGATACCGGATTAAGCTTATTTCTTGTAGGAACCATAAGCAAAGTATTTTAAACAAAATGAGCGACTCCGATCATTTTTTAAGACCCAAAAAGGAATTTGTACCCACTGATACAGATTTTTTGTCTGTACCAATAGACTTTCTGTATTAGAATATGGAAAGCTAGACATCCTACTTGGTTAGTGTATCTGCTCGGAGAGATAACCATCTTTTCAATGTGCCCACGATAGGGGAATGAACAACAAACCCACAATCCTTCTTGATAGGAAAGGCACTTCTGCTGTTCTACATATATCCCTCCTAGAAATAAATGGCTCAGTGAGTTGCACTGAAGTCTCGAACCACTTATGCCGACATTATTTGATCTGATCCTTCCTCTCAATATATAAATAGATATGCAACCCGAATTTTCACTAGGCCACCCGTAAAAATATTATATATGTACAGTTCGGATCACTTGTATGGAATCTGAATTTGGACTCCATGAAAAATTTGCCACTTTTCTTTTTTCATTAAAATCATTACGACTGACAGGGATCGAGCCAACAAAAATTCGTTAGCGCATAATTGTTATTATCATAATACAACCCCATTATTGTTCAAAGTAGCTCACCAGCTTGCTAAATTAGGGTTTTACCTTGGTCCTTTTATTCGGCTAATCCTTTTATAGTTATATTTTCTGTTTTCCATGAGTTTCATGCTCCCCATGCTTGTTTGGCTGCAATGAAAACAAAAACCACATCATTAGAAAAGTTAATTTTAGAATTAAAATCCGACCACAAGAGACCTGAGTTTTGGTTGTACGTTTAAAGCGTTGCAGTGGTTAATTACTGCGGATGGCTTACCGCTTACATATTAATGCACTGATGACCGAATGTCACTGCCCTATCATTTCAAAAGAGTTTTCCCACAAAAATTCTACTCCCACCGTCCCATAACTTTAATCCCAATTGGGATTTAAGTTGTTACGGTGCATGAAAAAGATACAAAAGAAATTGATTTTGGAAATGTAATTTTTTAGTGCCAAAACGTACTGCATGGAATCCCAGGAGGCCAGGACCAAAATTATTGAACGGGGGAGTATATGTCCGACATTTTCCTTAAATTTTAACTTCAAAATGCTAATCGAGATGTGTGCAAACTGGTCCGGACACACCTGGTTATCGAAATGAAAAAAATAAAAAATCAATATGCAAATTTTATGGTTGGATTGAGACCTACCTTGTTTTGAGAGATCCCAATTGTTATCCTGTGCAACATGCCAAGCAAAGTAACCAAGCAACCCTTCCTGCTTAGCATATGAAACCTTGGCAGAGATACTCTGGGTGCCATCGTACCCTATCCAAGTTGTTCCAGCATAGCAATAGTTTGAAACAATTGTGTCATTGTACACCGTTGCGGCCTCGTTTTCGGCTATGAACCCCAAGATCTCCCTGTAGCGCATCGCCCCGTTGCCCGATCCAACCGGCCCATCAGCCGGTGCCATAAGCCCGTGGTTGTTCGCATCCGCGAGCCGCCACGCGTACCCGTAAAACGGCATTCCGAGGACCAACTTCTTTGGGCTCATCCCGGCCTGGATCCAAGACCCGACCCCGTAACTTCCGCTGATTGGGCCCGACGGATCGTATAGGGCTGCATGTGAGTTGGTCACTTTGGCCCATGTAGGGTCGTAGAAGTCATAAGCCATCAAGTTGATCCAGTCCAAGCTATTGGATATGGACTGGACAGGATAGTTCAGCCCATTAATGCTTGGTGCGTAATAGAAGGCCGCGGTTAAAAGCAACGGTGGTTGTCCGGCGGATTGTGCCTCGGTTGCCACCGCGGCCCGCCACTCGTCGAGGAGGACGCCCAAGTTGGCCATTTCTGTAGTGGATTGTGGGTACTCCCAGTCAAGATCCAAGCCATGGAAGCCATATGACCTGTTGGGTATTTAGAAGTCAAAAAAGGACCCTATGAAAAGATTGTGAAATTTGAAATTGGCAAATTACCAAAGCAAACACTCTCTTAAGCTTCGCAAGCAATAAATATTTTTTCCTATATCAATTTGCTTCCGGGCGTAATTATCTATAGCATCGAGGGCGTCATTCTAAAATCATATGAGCCTCTTTTTTGTGCAAATTTTGACGGTTTAATACAACTTTAGGACAATCACAAGTCTTGTCAATATTTATAGCATCAAGATGCATGGATGTCATTCTCAAGTGGTACAAAAAAAACCATTGAATGTGATAAAAAAAAATTAATTTTGTAAGGAAGAAGAACGATATTTCAAAATTGTGGTAAAATGAAAGGGTTGTCACTAAAGTCATGTGGTTAGTAATTGACAACCTAGGACAAAGACATGTCTTTTAGTTCAAAACTAAACTAAACAAATGAAATAAACCTCAATCTAAACTTACCAGGATTGATTTCAGAAACATTACTTACCTTGCCAATGTTATGGAAGAATCAATGAAACTTTTCCGAGAAGCCGACTGGCTAGCCATAGAAGCGAAGGCGGTCTTATCAGCGGAGCCACCGCCGATGGACAAGAGGGTTTTGACAGAAGGGTTTTTAAGCTGGACGGTTTTGGTGAACTGAGAAAATGGGGCATTGTTTGAGGAGGAAATAGTGACTTGATTTGTATTGGAGTCAAGATCGGCAAAAGCACAAAATATGTGAGTGAACAAAGTAGAGTCTATATCTGATGCTGCTAGACCACTGTCGGGGAACCAGTAAACGGAGTTCACAAAAGCTTGTCCTGTTGAGAAGTGGAAGTGGAGAGATAGGAGAGGGAGAAAGAAGAGGGAGAAAAGGGGATATTTGGGAGCCATTGGACACCAGGGGATGAGTTTTGTCAATGAATTGTAGCATATAGGTTAGGGGTAGGATGAGGAAGGAATACATATATATAGTGATCTCTGAAGAAGTTAAACATTGTACTTCTGACCAGATAACTAGTACTTTTGTTATAAAAAATAACTAATGGATATGCAAATGGAAATTGATTTTAGCATTCTAAATTATTGATGGAGTGGTTTCAAAATGACGTCGTTTGGTGTACCAATACAGTTCAGTTTTGGAGCTTCTTCATCAATTTTTAGAGTGCCAAAATCACAATCTTATGCAAATTGGAGAAAATCTTCTTTATGGAGGTGCTGTAAACACAGCACTCAATCGTGACCGTCCAAAAGTGTTTTGGACGGTCAAGATGTTAATGGAACTTTTCCGGGGAAAAGTTAATTGTAACCCGTCATAATTGAAAACGAATCTTAGCAATTGATTGGGTGAATAGACGGCTG
Organism: Rhododendron molle; assembly: GCA_025413875.1. Classification (NCBI taxonomy): domain Eukaryota; kingdom Viridiplantae; phylum Streptophyta; class Magnoliopsida; order Ericales; family Ericaceae; genus Rhododendron; species Rhododendron molle. The sequence goes on along the minus strand of CM046388.1, from coordinate 3,808,625 downwards.
AAATTGATTGGTGATGGTTGTTTACAGCACCTCCGTAAATAAGACAATCTCATGCAAATAGTCTACTTCACATATCTGTCAAAGAGTATTGCTCTCAGCACCACATAGTCATATTTGCATTGGGTTTCACCGCATATTTGTCGAGACCGAAGTTAAGATCCCACCATATCTTACAGGCACGGAGAAGTATGTTTTATAAACAAGAAACTCTAACCATTGCATTAAATTTGTATAAATTTATAAGGGTTGCAATATTGGTCTAAAATGTCAGCTTGAATTTTCTTGGTGGGAAAAAGATCCATTACCTCTCGATAACAGACTTGGTCTAAAATGTCAGCTTGAATTCTCTTGATTTGGAGGGAGGCGTCTCCATCTCAGTGGAGTTTTGATTTGATTCTTCTAATTTTTTTGGGCTTTCGTTTGCTGGCTTTGCTGGGTTTTGCCGTTAGCTTCTTGTTGTTCTGTGGCGGTTGCTGGAGTTTTGTTTTCGGTTGCTTCATTGGCCGGGTTTGCTTTGTCGGGTTTTTCGCATGTTTTGTTGGTTAAAGGTTGTTTGCTGTTGCTGAGGTTGTTTTGTTGCTGTTTTTCCGGAGCCCCGTCTTCCTTTTTGCTGTAGAGGTTAGGTGCTTGTTTTCAGGTCATAGTCTTTTTTCGCTCGCTTCTATGTGTTCGGTGGCTGTCGTTTTTTCTTTGGTGTAGCTGTGTCTGTTAGCGTCCTCTTGGTTTGGCGGTTGTTTTTGGGTGCAGTTGGCTATTTAGGGTTTTTTTTTTTTTTTTTTTTTTAAGGTTTTGGGCTTGGCTTTTTGTTGATCTCTTTTCAACGGTTTGAATCTTGAATAGCCTTAGGTTAGTAATTTTTCCTTTGGAGGCCCTTGTCCTTTTAATCTTTGTATCTTTCAGAGATTAATAAAATTCTTTTCCTGATAAAAGAAAAAAAAAAAACAGACTTGACTTTTGAACGACAGATGGTTCATGATTTGTTCCACCATAGTCCTGGTCAACCATTTCACTAGGATTAACAGAAAGAAATGCCAAGTGATGTTCTGAATAAAGAAATTTCACATGCGCATGGTCCTTACACATGGTAGTAAGTATTATGTGTTGACCGGTCAGTTTACATGCATCTCGTCTAATCTTTATTCCAATTCTACTGTCCATTTTCGTGGAATCCACTTAAAATCGGAGCAAATTTTCGTATAAACTGACATGCGAACTTAAAAAAAAAGCAAACCCCTAAGTTTAAGGCCTTAACCATCAAGTAAACCCCTAAATTTATTTTGTACTTCTTGTAGGAAGCAAAATGCAAGTATGCAACTTTGCAAATTTGAAACTTCTCTCCCAATTTCATTCTCCTGTTAATTTTATCACCGAGAGCGGGGCGGATCAAAAAAATTAAAGGGGTTTCTTTCAAGCCGGCCCATTTTTGTACGTGCCTACCCATCCAAACGAATTGGGAGTGGGCGTGGAAGGGCCCATGTATGTACTTGGCCTTTTTTTTTTTTTTTTTTTATGTGTGTGTGGTAAATACTATGTTTGTACTGGGCTTTATGTGTCACTCGTGCTGTAACAAAATTTTGTTTGCAGCCCCAAGGGTAATTTGATTTTTTTTTTTTTTTTTTATCCGCCCAGGGGTAATTTGATCGGTTGATGAGTTTCCTCCCAATACTACAAGTCCTGCTAAAAATAAGGTATTTGGATTAAATGTCGTACACACATCGGATGCCATTGATTCCAACGTGAGCCCTTTATTTTTATTTTTTAGAATTTTTGGACAGCTTCGGATTGGCTTTCCGGTGACTGAAGAGAGCCAGGCGCGACCGTCGATCGGTCCCTATGGCTTTATGGCAATACTACTGACCAAGGTTTAATTTTTGGTCAAGCAGAAAAAAAAATTAGGATCAGACAGTAAGTAAGTAATTTCTTGTGTATTCTTTAATTCTCGTTCAATATTTAACCATACTGAAAAGAAAATTAGTTGGCCAAATGGCTTATAGCCGAATGGCATTTCCCGTTTATCGTTTAGGGTTCCAGGTAGCCTTTAAAGTTTAAACACTCCGTGTACCAACTTACTAATTACCCTTTACCCTCTTGGAAAAGAAAATTGGTCTAAATACACGTAAGCTGATCCGAAAAATAGTACCTAACAAAATTTTCTTTGTGAAAATTGGCATATGTGGAGATGGAATACACTATAGTAGCACAGGAGAAAGACCCCCAAATTGTATCCCTTCGTATAGTAAGCTTTTTCAATGGTTTTTGGCAAGTCATTCCACCTGCCAACCGTCTGTTGTATGTTCGGCACCCCTGTCTCTCCTCCGTCCTCCTCAAACCCCAGTCACCGCTCACCAATGGCTAATTCCGTCCGAATCGCCGTTGTCGGAGACGTTGTAAGCTCTCCTTCTCTCTCTCTCTCCACATATACACGTATATCTGTACATCTAACATTGTATCCTATCTGGTCGTTTTGTTACGCTGTCACTCTGTTTGTGTATCGTGGTTTTTTTCTAAATTTTTCCATAACCGGATGTCCGGTGCTGCGCCCACCAATACTAATTTCGGTGTGCAGAAGTTTACCTCCAGTGACCAGAATGTTTGGCCTTCAAAACCTCTTAGGATTCGAACTTGTGTATCGTGGTTTTTGAGTGACGGTTTTTTGTTGAAGTAATGTAAACCCTAGGTTTTAACATGTATGCCTCCCCAATTTTTCTCTCTACTTTCTCTTGGGCAATTGAAAATGGCACACTATCCAAAAAGGTTTAACATTTCGGGATTGCTGATGCCATCATTGACTCTCTTTTTATCCCTTTAATATCCCATTTTCCCTTAATCTTCTTCGCGGGCAACTCTTTCTACGCCCACATCTTCCATCGTAACAGTATGACGCTCCATCTTCCGCATGTTTTGTGTTAGAGACATGCAATCCATGTTGGCTGAGAATGGGCGATCACTTAGGGCCCCTTTGTTTGACCAGGCTAATAGTGAAGCGATGAGATACGTAATCTCATTACATTTGTAATGATGGGGTTAATAATGTTCCATCTCGGTTGTATTGCATATCTCAAACTTTGTGGGATCGTATATCCGACTTGTGTTTTATCTGAGCCACATTACTTTTAACGGAATGTCACATATGTGGTCCTATGGATATTTAACTCCAATTCAACGCTTATATCTGGTCAAACAGATGGCCCCTTGGTATACATGGGGCCCTTTCCAGCTAATAGCTTAAAGCTTTTGGGTTGAATCCAAAGTTTTTACATACTCAACCTATTCCAAAACCACCAGAAAGACATGGAGATGTTTCAGTTTGTTCTACTTTCCCCCTTCAAGGACTTGAGAAACCCTAACCAATATAGTACTAGAACTGGTCCTTTACACTTCTTGGGCACCGAGACTTAAGAAGGTTCGAGGAAGAATTTCCAAAGTGCTGTGTAGTCTCCAAGGCCAGTCACTCGGACTGTCAAGGCAAGCTCAATGAAATTGAACTCTTATTGAGCTGGTGGACAATGTAGTTAACTAGAAGCAGTACGAAGGAGAAGGAGCAGGCAAATAAGGCTGCGATTGCCCATGCATAAACTATTCAACATGATAAAGTCAAGGCTGAGGTTGCTGCTCTAATTGTCAGCAAACGAAGGGTGAAATGGTTTCTTGCTTGGGCTGAAAAAGCATGGGGATTTTAATGCCTAGTTTTCTCGACAGTAGCTTGCCTTCTATATGCTGAGATTATTGGAAGCTATATTTTAACTTGCCTGTCGTCAATTATGCTTACCATGTTCAGTCTCAATTTCTCCGTCAACATCCCTCTTTGACTGTAAGGAGTTAATGGAGTTAATTTTGTGACCTTGTGGACCACACCTGATCATATTCCCTCTTCTTAACAGCGGAGAAATCCAAAAGTAAGTAACTACAATTAGCGCATTATTCAGCTATTAAATTCCACTTATGGAGCCATTTCACGAGTACTGTCGCGGACTTCAGTGTCTGCTCAATCATCTGGAACTCCTAGGCAATGTTTGGCCTTCCTAGCTTTGTCAGTGTGTCTGTTGACTCTAGGAGTTAGTTATCCCAATTCAGGCGTAATTCTGCTCATTTAGGTTAAGCATAGTGGTATGCCTAGACAACACAAATTGATCTACCACGAACAACAAAGAACACTGAAACAAGTGCACAATAAATAAAATACACCTCAAAACAGTCTTTGTGTTGCTTTATTCAGTTATTCTCTTAACCTCTCCTAATACCTGGTATAAAGTATGCGAGGGTTTTCAGGCAGCGTTCCATAAGTGGACCATGCAACTGCTCCCAACCAATTTTGTATTTAGGAGTGCAATCACTTTTGTACTTTGTAAGCTCTAGTTCTTAGTTTCAATGGCATCTCCGAATAAGCTTGTAGTATAGTTTAAAAAGTTTGATGTACTCTGATGCTTCTGCGCTCATGGACGCAACAACACATACTCATATTTAGCTTTTTGTTCTATTTGTAAAGGTTATTTCACTGAATGAGTTTAGTTGAGAACGTTTTTTGTGTGTCCGTGTGTGTGTGTGAATTGCAGTCATTAATATGGCCATTGTTACTACATAAATAAATAGGTATAAATACATGGACTGCTAATGTTTTTTGTTCTTTTTACAATCTTTTTAAATGTTTTTTGAAGCATGATGACTGGAATCTACAAGAAGATACAAAAGCTCTTCAATTATTGCAGGTATTACTTTGCCTTTCTCATGTTCAGTTGTTTGTATTTGTATGTGTGATGCTTACAAGTTTGTCTATTACTCAGAAGCTTGAAGCCCTTGTCCTTATGAACTTGCCTTCCTCTTGTTTGCTGTTGTATGTTCATTTCTTACAATTGTGTAAGATAAATCAGAAGCTTGCAGCCAGCCTTACGAAATCTTGTCAAATATATCTTGATAAAAGGGGTTACACCTTACAGAGGGAAAACAAGGATTACACCTTACAGATTTTTTGGATATTAAATGAATGGAACTAGATATGTTGCATGATATGACTTATTGATAAAAGGGGTCTTCGATTTGATGAAAAACACTTAGCTTGACGAAACATTAGCATCACCAACTGGTGTGCCTTGTCTTACACTATATTTGTTGATGATGGAACACTGATAAAGGTAATGGATGGGGTTCTCTTCACAGAGAATTCAAAATAGTGGACTGGCCCACTATTTTCAATTAATGTTAATTTGCTAAGATATGGAGAAAGGATATTGATCTATGGAAGCAACTCTTTATTTGAGATGTGCCATTGTTTGTGTTTGCAATATATGCTGTTTTTTTTTTTTTTTTTAATATATATGCTGGTTTTAAATCACTAGTTTAATTTCGAAGTTTAACTTTGTGACAATTTATGTTAATTTGCTAAGATATGGAGAAAGGATATTGATCTATGGAAGCAACTTTTGATTTGAGATGTGCCATTGTTTGTGTTTGCAATATATGCTGTTTTTTTTTGAACAGCAATATATGCTGGTTTTAAATCACTAGTTGAATTTCGAAGTTTAACTTTGTGACAATTTTCTTCTACGAACCAGGTGTAGTTTAAGATGCTTATTACCATATTCATTCTAGTGCCTCTGTTTCCTCTTCCTGTCTAACATGCATTTTATTTGAAATGCAGCCGGATTTGGTACTGTTTACAGGCAAGTCACGTTTTTTCTTGTTTGTGTACTTGATATTGTTGACAGATCTGCTTTCAGATATTCTCTTCCCTTCTTCAATTTGTTGATGCTACTATAACTTATTTGCATTTCTCGGCTTTACCAGGTGATTTTGGAAATGAGAATGTTGAACTTGTTAGGAGCATTGCAGATCTAAAACTTTCTAAAGCAGCTATATTGGGAAACCATGATGCCTGGAGGACTCAACAATTTGCTCAAAGGCAAGTCATCTGTGTCGAAGTTTCAGACTAGTTTGCATTAAGAAACAAGGAAGTTGCAGTGAATTATGAGTATATGAAAAGTGAGAACATGGTCTCATTCAGAAGCTTCATGGAATTATTTAACCTATATCGACTGGCTTCGTTTGCATGATGTGTATGCAGGATCTTCAATTCAAGTTGCTCTAAATTCTAATATATACCAGAAGTTGATTATTATTTTTTTATTTGCTTTTTTGTTCTTCGATTGTGTCCTGATTATCCTTTAACACTATATCGTTTCAGCCGTACTCTCTTCTTTCTCCCAACATCATGTTCCTCTTCTTCTCATATCATCGTCTCGAATATCTTTTTTTTGATATGTGGTACATTTCTTATAAAGCCCAAGCACAAATACAAGAAGGTTCAAGGGGATAAAACCCTTAGAGACAGAAAACGAGGAGCCACTGCAGGCACAACCAAGCAAAAAACAGAAAAACAAAGGAACAGAGGCTCTAATATCTCTTCTTTGTTTAGTTTTCGCTAATAGTGATTATAGCTTTCTCCAAACGGAGAATAGAAAAACTATCCACAGTTGATCACTAAATTTGACTAATTTGAAAGTTTAAACCTTTTTAAAGTTTGGCTGATATTTTGCTTATATAGGAGCCTCGACGAGTAGGCAAGTAGGGTTTTCACAAGCTGCATTTTCCGTTCTTTTGTCAACTCCTCTCCTGCTGCTGCAGCCATCACCTAGAATCAGCAGTCCTAGATTAGTTCAATTTACAGAGGGTTAGATTAGTCCTAGATTAGTTCAATGGCTATTGTCCAACATACTTTAGATTATAAAGTCGCTAGTTCTGTGTTGATGTGTCAAAGATGCAAGTTTAAACTTAAAGGCCATTTTTTCCTCTGACAGTGTCATGGATTTGATTTTGTAGGAGGAAGGACAGAGTCCAACTTCAGCTGGAATGGTGAGCATTTACGGTCTCTGCTTTTTCATTTTTACAGTATCCGAATTTTTTCATTTATGTACACGATATGGAACTCTTTAATTGCCTCGGTAAGCTTCCCTCGTCATATAAAGAAGAAAAACAGAAAGATAGTTGTTCTTCCCTCATACTAAAAATGCCCTGTTTCATACCTCAAGCCTTTCTGTCTTAAACAAAAGTGGAAGGAAAATAGAATTGCCAAAGGTATAGGGCTGCGTATGAGCACTCTCTCATCTTGCTGGTAAAGTCTTTTTTGCCTAATGGTATTGCAATTGAACTTGTCCCATACTTTTGCTAAATGTTTCAGCTTAGCAATTGAACCTATCCCTTATGTTTTTACAGGCCCATGCTTGTCTTAGTGGGCCAGATTTAAACTTAGATTAAAATCTATTAAGACTAAACTACGGTAACTACCGAAGTGTTTCTACCCTTATGATGGACCAACAACTAATCATATTATCCTTAGGATTTTGTGATTGTTGGAGTTTGATTTGTGATATTGTCGAATGCCTTTCTTGCCCGGGAAAACTGTAATCGTTGGAGTTTGATTTGTGATATTGTCGAATGCCTTTCTTGCCCGGGAAAACTGTAATCATGCATTTTATTCATCAAAAAATTCCAAACCAGAACGGAGCGTTGATTGGGAATTAAGCTCAGTTTTTTTTTTTATCAACTTACTTAGGCTCAGTTTGACATTGACTTATTTGAAAATATGAGTCACGTTGATGGGTCTTTTGTATAACTTGCATGACCGAAGTCTATGGTACTCTTCCAACTGTTTAGTTGATAAGGACTAATTTGAGTCCATTATGTGATGGTCAGTCTTGGTGAAGAGCATGTGGGTTATCGACTCATGGATTATCCTTCATTAAAGCTGAGTATTGTTGGTGGACGTCCTTTTTCTTGTGGGGGGGAGCATTTGTTCCGGAAAGCACTTCTGGATGCAAGGTTAGTTTTCCGTTGCATGTTACTTACAATCTGTTTACTCTGTCTTGATCAATAGTGATTGTGCTAGTGCATTTTGACTGTTGATACCAGTTATCCTAAATTCCCATAGCATCTCCAATGGTCAGCCATTTTCCAAGCCAAGCCAAAACGGCAGGAGGTTCCAAGTGTTGGTCCCCTACATGCAGTCGGCCATTTTCACAATAAAGTAATGACTTTGCCGCTTCTCAACCCAGATTTTGTTTCACCCATTTCTTGCCACATCAGCCATCCCATGAGAGATTGTGGGGCTATCTAAGCACACCCCAAGTGATCCAATGGCTGCAAGGTCCTGATTAAACAAAGAGAGCTGCCCCTTCAGGTTGTATTGCACGAATGGTGCCCCTTCAGGGCAAGTGATCCAACTGCCGAGAGATGGTTGTTATTTAATGACAGCAAGTGATGGTTGGCCAAAAAATTGGCTTTGGCACCGTCAGCAGATTTGCCAACATTTGGCAAAATGACACTGAAGTGAGCCAAAAAAAATTGCTTTGGCTGTGGTTATTTGGTTCCAATCACTGGAGATGCACTAAGCTTGATCTTGGTTTGTTTTCAGTATTCGAGGCATTAGACTATGCTATATCTGTTTTTGTTCTTCCATTGCTTTCTTTTTTCTCCTTATTCTTTTTCAAGTCCCTTTTAGTTTTTAGTTGAACATACTGATGCATCCATTTGTTGGATTTTGTGATTTCTTCATAGGAGTCAGGTAGGATTAAGGCAAAATGGCTTGCTTTTATCACGTGGTTTAGATTTTAGTGCATATGTGCTGGATCTTGTTCTTAGTTATTATGGGGTGAATTGCAACTCATCAAACAGAAATGATTCTCTTAGGTATGGCGTCCAAGACTTGGATGGAAGTGCAAAGAGAATCTATGAGGCTGCTTTAGGTGCCCCAGAGGATCATTCTGTTATATTGCTAGCTCACAATGGTCCCACAGGTCTGTAAATCTAATCCATATCTTCTTGTCTTTCTATGACAAGCTGCTCTCTTTAGATGGATAGTTTCTTGTTACTTCTAAGCAGGTCTAGGTTCTAAGATCAATGACATTTGTGGAAAAGATTGGGTGTTTGGAGGTGGTGACCACGGTGATCCAGGTAGTACCCTTTTGGCTCAGGTCCTTGCTCGTTTGGATTTCTTGTTTCCTGTAGGTTCCATATCAGCAAGCCCTCTAAAAGGGTTGATTGTAGACCCATTTTACTGAATAAGCTTGGTAGTTGGCCTGTTTTGTGTCATTTCATTTTCTGTTCTGACTTTGTTTTTCCAGAAGAAAAAAAGACCGTAGAAATTGTTTGGGTGAACTATTCCAAGAACTGTATTAAAGAAATTTTTCACTTCTCAAGAAATACCAAAAAACTGTTAGTGAGTTTCAAAAATCTGTTTTTGTACGGAATAGAAACTATTTAAAAACGATTAGTGCATTTGAACCTGTCACTGGTTTTTCCTGAACCAAGAAAACAATTACGGAAAAAGTGGCAAAAAATACCCAATAGGAAATTGTTCCTCTGATTCACTTTTTTACTGGAAAGGTGGCATCGTTTCGTTTGCCAAGAATTGGAATAACTCTACTTCACAATGTCTATTTACCAATTTATATATGGCACAGACTTAGCACATGCCATTTCCCACTTGAAGGAGACAACACAGTTACGCATCCCTTTGGTTGTGTTCGGTCACATGCATAAAGAGCTGGCTTATGGGAATGGTCTGCGAAAAATGATAGCAGTTGGGGACGACAGCACTGTATACCTAAATGGTGCCATAGTTCCTAGGGTTAAAAGATTGGCTAATGATCGAACCGCCAACACCCAAAGCTCCATGAACAACAAAACCTCACTCTCCTCACCAAATGCAGAAGACACGGTTCGAGCTTTCACTTTGGTTGAGATATCGGGCGGAAATTTGAAGAAAATTGCAGAAACTTGGGTTTCTGTCACTGGAGATGAGATCTCATTGCAAGAGGAGCACATATTGTACTGGAGAGAGCATGGAGGCACCGAGAATCCTATGCAGTGAATACGGTTTTAGGCGTGGCTGGTCCTTGTGTATATTGAAGATATGAAAGATTTTTATGCCCAGTTTTACATTCACACATGATAATGTATATATGGATATCTATCTATGCAATTGTTTTGTAGCTTCATATGGAAGAAATTGATGGTGCTTCCATTGCACTGAGTTGATCAACTTATACTAACTTTTTGGTTTTGCAACTTCTAAAGAGCAATTAAAAGAGGCACATAGGCTTTTGTGCAATTTGGCAATGAACTGCACCCCTGCAGCCCGGCCATTTATTGACCCATTTTGGAGTCAATTTGATGATCGGACTCGTCCACATTGTAGAACTTGTCGAGTACAACCACCACGCAACAAAGCAAGTTTATTCGATACCAACTAATCTGATCGGAGCACAAATATTTTTACGTGTTTTTAAGTTGTAATCCATCAGCTCATTGTATTCCAAATGGGTGCTTAGATCGGATATTAGTCGGTAACTAATTAACTTGATTTTTTTATGGGGTTGTTCTACTCGATGAGCTCTATCATGTGGACAAGTTCTACCATCAAAGTGACTAAAAAATGGCTCCGAAAATGACCGAACTGCACTCCTTGCAATCCACAACCAAACAGCAGAAAAGCCTTTTCGTATCACATACTATGGTCCATCGCATAGTGTACTTCGAGCCATGTGCTTTACTTTGTTGGTTCCCTCAGTGCCTGTGAAGACAATTGGTCATGAGAATGACTCTCTATGATTGATTATGTTTAGGCTATGTTTGGATCGTGAATTTTCCAAACGGAATTGATGGTTACCAAATTTTTAAATTTTGCTCATGCAAACTATTGTCGTTTTATCTTTTAGGCTGTGCTCTTTTAAACTTATCTTAAAATAAGTATTATCAAAAAAAAAATTATTAAAATAAATTGGTTTGTTATTATTTGATTTTTTTTTTTTTGCATTTATTAGTTTTGCGCTAAACTTTTGTGGATTATTGATTCGTCTTGATGAGAGGAATCGGAAAAGTACTTTTTTTTTATTTTTATCCAAGTATTTTGAGAAATAATCCCTTTTTAGCCAAAAAAAAAAGTAAAATAAGTTGACTTATTTTGAGAAATAAGTGGTTTTTTCCTAAATATTTTGGTCTGATTCCTCTCATCGAGACGATTCAATAATCTACAAAAGTTTGGCACAAAACTAACAAATGCGAAAAAAAATTCAAATAATGACAAACCAACTTATTTTAAGATAATTTTAAAAGAACACAGCCTAACTTTTTTTTTTTTTTTAATCAGCGAACACAGCCTAACTTCACTTTCTCATTCTCGCTCCCCAATTTTATTGACAAATTATGATCATAACACAGTCGTAGCTGGAGAATCCGTTAATGATTCGCTTCAAAGCTCCATAAAGTGAGATCCTGATTATTTTCTTTGTTACTAAATCATTGTTTATGTGTTCAGACAGTGGCATCTCCACATGAAAGTCATGTTCCATTAACTAGATTTCCGAGAAAATATATGTTGTCTTAAAGCCAGACAACTACCAAACAATGTGCTTCCATTGACTAATCTTCTTTGATAAAAAAAAAATTTGACTAATCTTTTTGTTAGAGAAATTATTCAGCGTTCCTCAATATCTTGTGACTCTGCTTCCGTGGTACTCCCAATTATTTACGCAACGACGCATGCCATTATCATTCACTCTTGCGGAGTGGTTGAAAGACAAGGGCCGACTCCCATAGTGTGGCGGCGATCTTTTACTTGCGGAAAATACCACGTGGTATTCCGGGAGTGCGCAACAGAGCCAGCTATGTTTTTTTTAGGGGCTTAAAGCGAAAATAAAAAATGAAACCCTTTTGTTGGATTATTATAATGAGTAAAACAGTAAGAGGGCTTTCCCGAAAATCAAAATTTTTTTGGAAGCCTAATGCCTTGTTTTGAACACTTTTTGAAAAGTATTTTTCAAAAGATTTGTCCTACTTCCAATTATTTTTCTCTCTATCTCTCTTCACTTATTACCCTTATTATTTTTTCAATTCTTTTTCAAAAAGTATTCCAAACACGGTATAAAACATCTGCAACACAAACTTTAACTCAAGATCGACTCCGATGCTCAATGATTTGACCTTTTATTAACCCAACAAAACAGAGTTCCCTTTTCAACTTTAATTTTCTTTAGGACCCAGCTTTGGTTTTTGAACCAAGTTCTAAGCATTCTACTCCTACATTTCTATGGGCCTTTTTTGACCCAGTCTATTCCTTTGAGGTCAAGCTTTCTTCCTCAGGAATGAGGAATCTATCACAACGCACTTCATGGAATCACAACTTAGGGACTTGCCCCCACATCTTTTGTTGGGTTTTGCTATGACATGCATAAAAATCCATGAAATCCGTAGTCATATCGAGGTTTGTTCAAACATTTAGGGGCCAAAATCTAAGATGGGACCTTTTGAACAATTACAAAAGGTATTGAAGTTGGAGGGATCCCTAAAAGTCGTAAATTTTCAAAGACATATAGCGGCCGACACCTTGAGTTTTAGCTCAAGTTCGGCTCTAAAACATCCGTCTTACTATGGTACTTCTCGTGTGACGATTCCTCCTATGACACACAGTGAGTCTTGTTATGGTCCTATTTGATGATCTGAATCTTGTATCTCGTAGACTTAGATGTGTCATTTATCGCAAATCAGCAGTTGTGTTGAAAAACTTAGATCCATGCTACAGATTTGAAAATAGAGGACTATGTTTATCCCTAACGAAACTTTGCAATAGATTGCAAAAAAATAAAAGAAGCAAACATATCGGGCAAAGGAAAAGGCAGGGAATAGGGATAAAGGGGAATTTGACTTTCTGTTTTTTCCCAAGTAATTAGATTATCCCATAATCTCATATTCCCAGAAGTAATTAGATTCTCCCGTAATCTCATATTCTCACAAGGCAGTGAACGTATGAGATTCATCTTCTATTTAGAAATTTGATTGCTCATGAATCGGGAGATTAGTAATCATATTTCTCATTCAATCACTATTCAAACAGGGGAATCTCAAACTTCTGAAATCATATTCTCATTTCCCTTAAAATGCTTTTGCCATCCAAACACAGCCAAATGTCTTAAGTTCAAAACCTATCAGGTTCTATCATCTTCTTTGGAGCCAGACCATACAAAGTTTCGCCCTTGCTTCGATTAGAACCCCCCTTAAGCACGGCTTTTAAAATGAGAGGAAAACAATTATGGTAGTATGAGGATAAAGAACACAACTTCCCAAGAGTTGGGTCCGACTCTGGCGGCTTGGCTCCAGGCGACTTTTTTTTGTTTATTTGTTGTATTTTATTTATTTATTTATTTGTTGTTTTTCTGTATTTCCAATCCTTTGTATTTTGATTTTATTTTTAAATTGAGTTTATTTTTGGTAAAAAGAGTTGGGTTAAGAAGAAAAATTATCACATTCATGCCCATTGTCTTGAGACACCGCCATTTGATCTTCTAACATTCTTTTCAACAACACATTTTTGCACCGAAATCAGTTTTGTGTAATCCTTCATGAATGTGTGATGGGAAAAGGTATTCAGAACTAAGTAGCGGTGTCTCAAAAGCACTGAATAATTAGGGGTTGTTTGGCCAAAAAAACCATTGGCTTTCCCGCCAAATTTTTTTTGTTCTTATTCAAATTTTTTTCGTATCACTTGGCTTATCATTATTTTTTTGAAGATTATTGCATCTTCATGACAAGAGGAATATAAAAAGTAAAAAATTTTGGTCGAAATCCAAATTTTTTTAAATAAATACGAAAAAATTGGCTTTCTCACCAATTTTCGTTGAAATTCAAAAAAAATTGGATTTCGATCAAAATTTTTTATTTTTTAGATTTCTCTTGTCATGAGGATGCAATAATCCTCTAAAAATTGATGATAAACCAAATGATATAAAAAAAATTTAAATAAAAATAAAAAATAAACCACTTTGACTTATTTGTCCGAACAACCCCTTGCTCGGGTTAACAAACCATCAATCTTTCTGTTTATTTGACTGAACAAAGGAAAGAAACGGGGGAATGTATGACTCTGACACTTCCTACGGCAGCCTTTGACCAAATCTCAGCCGTTCATCACCCTCTCATCTCACCAAAGATCTTTTGCCACTTTTACTTACATTTACCTCCCTGTACTATGTACTAATAATCAATATCTGGCCACAATTTTAGTGCCTTTACATGTGAAACCTCCAGTTACTGTACTTTTTTTTTTTTTGGGGGGTTAGGGGCTCCCACTTCACCTTTCATTGCATTTCTTACCAATCAAAGCACGGAGACTCCGAAAGTAGACGTCCTATAGTGTATCGAATATTGGATAGCGATATAGACATAATACGTGTTGGTTACAACAGATAAGTTTTTAGTACTATTTGTTTGAAAGATTAGCTTTCGGATATCTATTGAATATATGCAAAGATGCCTACTGAATATGCGCAAGATACTTTCAAAATACGATGGACGTTAAAAAGAATATATTTTTAAAAAGTATCCAATAAGGAACAAATTACAAATAAAATATGAATTATTTACATTAGACGATTAGTCATTACATACATTTGTCTTAAAACAACAATTGGCCACAATATTTTATTCCATGAAGAAAAACTACATAAATGATACTCACACAGACTTTTTGTGCACAGATTGTGATGTTGGGCCTACTCGAGATCCCACACAAAGGATTCGATCCGTTTATTAAATGTAAAATAATTTTTCAAAGGTCCTACAGAAAAATCAGCTCAATCTCGTATCTATAAGTGCCGATCCAATCATTAACTTTTTATTATCTTGAAATCTAAATAAAAAGGTTAGATGATTGGATCGAGCACATATAAGTATCGGATTGAATTGATTTTTGGCATAGATTCTTAAAAAAAATGTTATACATTTAATGAATGAATTGAATTATTTGTATGAGACAAAAAAGTAGGCCCCACAATGCAATCTGTGCACAAAAATAGTTGATGTGTGAGTTGACTGGAAAAACTATACGTGAGAGATATGGCCATCATTTATTTGTTGGAGATGTGTACACATAATCACTAGATAGTAGATACTACTAGTACCATAGTCAAACGTCAACATATACATCATCACCATCACAGCCATCGTCACCCCCCTCTGTTCGTTCTTTATTCTCTCTTCAATTCTTTTCTCTGAGAGGCTCTGTTTCGACCCCCTTCCCGCTTAGATCGGATCTACCCTCCTCCACCAAATCACCACCAACAACAATCCACACGAAATCCAAAGCAGAAAACTTTTACAAAAAAAAACCCAACAAAAAATTTACCCAAATCCCTCAAAAAAAAAACAGAGGAAAAAATGAAAATCCACATCTTTCTCAACCCAAATCTCCATTGGAAGCTTCAAATTTCCCATCAAACTAACCCAACATCCCAAAAAGAGAAAACCCAGCAAAATTAACCCCAAAATCCCTCATTTCCCATCAATTTTTCCCTTCAAAATAACAGATCAAAATAACAAAATTTGACCTTATTTCTCATAGATATCATCACTTAGTGAATATTTTTGGTGGGTGGCGTTAAGTGACCTCTGTTTTTTTTTATTTTATTTTATGGGGAACGTGACGTCGAGCGTGGCGGCGAGGTTCGCGTTCTTCCCGCCGGACCCACCGACGTACGAGGTGTACAAGGACGGGGAAGACGACGACGGACGGCTGGTGTTCACGGGGCTCACGGCCGACAAGAACGTCCGCGTCCACTTGCTCGAGACAAAGGGCGGGAACAAGATTGTGGCCACTTTCTGGAAACACCCGTTTGGGAGGTTCACGATTTTGTACTCCCATGGAAACGCTGCCGATTTGGGGCAGATGCAGGAGCTTTTCATTGAGCTCAGAGCTCACCTCCGTGTCAATATCATGAGGTATTTTTGGGAATATGTATTGGGTTTTTTTTTTTTTTTTTTCTGTTATTTTAATGGTGTGGAAATGGGTGATTGTGGTTTTTTTTTCTTTTCCTTTTGCTTGTCAATGCTTATCTTGGGTGATTTTTCGTGGGGTTTTCCATTCTGTTTTGTTCATGAGATATTTTTTGGAGTGTGTTGGGTTTGTTTGTGTTTTTGTGTTTAGTTGGGTGGTTTGGAATCTGGGTTTTGTTTGGATTAAGGGATGATTGAGAATCTGGGGTATTTTTGTTGTTGTTTAGTTTGGATAACTCTGGTGTCCGTGTCCGGCCAGTTTACGGAACACTTCGATTATATTTTCTGTGTTAATGGTGTGGAAATGGGTGAGTGTGGTTTTTATTTAAAAAAAAAAATTTCTTTTTGCTTTTCAGTGCTTATTTTGGTTAGGTATTCTTATCAGATATTGAGGCTATGATATTTCTCTCTCTCTCTCTCTCTCTCTCTCTCTCTGGATGTTTTTCAGTGTCATCGAGGTGTTTTTTGGATGTATTGGTTTGTTTGGGTAATTTGGAATGGGTTTTGTTCGGTTTGAGGGATGATTGGGAATCTGGGGTTTTGTGGGTTTTTTTTCCAATGCTTATTTTAATTGGGTTTGTTTGTGTTTTTCTGTTATTGGATGACTTGGAATCTGCGTTTTGTTTGGATTGAGGAATGATTGAGAATCTGGGGTTTTATGTGTTTTGTTGCTGTTTAAGTGGTATGGAAGTGGGTGATTGTATTGTTTTTTTAAAACCCCCTTTTGCTTTTCAATGCTTATTTTATTTTTTCTAAGAAATTTAAAATGCTTGTTTTAGTTGGGTGACTGAAATTGTGGGGTTTTCCATTCCCTTTTGCTTTTCAATGTTTATTTAGTTTGGTATTCTTATCGGTTACCAAGGACTACGTATATCAACGGTTTAGGAATTTGGGTTTCTGATTGGGTGATTTCCTTTGGATGGATAGCAATGGTTGGATTTTGTTTTTGTTCTTCTATGCTGTTGCTAGATCGAGATTACATCATTGTTTGTTTGCATTTCAGCACCATTATTGGTCTTGTGTCGAATTTTTACAATGCGTTTGTATTGTGGCGAGGAGACTATATAGATTTGTGATCTTCATTCTTATTATGGTATCTTGTTTTTCTAATAGGGTGGTAAGGGTTTGATGGAACTGAAATGGTTGTATGAGGTTGGTTATCTTTTGTCTGGTAAATTAGTTCCTTTTGATATCCTTTCTCATTCCATCTGCCTCTATATTGGAGAGTCTTCTCTACTTGGTTTGTTGTTCCGCTTTCACAATTTTATTTACCTTTTGATGTTCCATTTGCTGCTTGATTGTATAGTCGTTGAACATCGCCTCCTGATTTGTGTCCGATTGTTCTACTTGTTCCTCAAAGCATGCACAAGTTTCGGTCCTGTGGGTGTGATGGGTTATATACCCAGTTCTTGCGTTTGCTGGGCCTCGCAGACCTGTCTTTTCACCTGCGATTTTTGGGTTTTTTGCTGTTAATAATGGTCCCCCTGTCTATTCTCAATGCTCCAACAGCTAAGGCCTTGTTTCGTTCCTTCCCTTTTCGGTTTGGTTTTGTCTCTTGGTTGCGTGTTGAAGACCTACATCTGTTTGATGTTTCTTTCGCCTGTGATATACCTGGGGTGATGAGTCTGTACTGCAAAGTTCTCTCACAATCTGCGAAATCACACAGGGTTCTTATATGGATTTTTTAGGCACATATCATTGTGAATCTGTTAGGTTTGTGGAGGTATTTCTTCTAAAATGATTCAAGTTTCCTTTTTGGTTATGTATATTAGTGAGTAAAAACACTTAAAATGTCCATGTGGAATCTAACTAGCAGCTGATGTTATTTTTCACTGTTAAAAGCCACAGCGGGATGCCAATTGGATCTCTTTCGTATAGCTTTTGTGTAGGGCTGTTACTGATTCGGACCGTTTGCTATTTTGCAGCTATGATTATTCTGGGTATGGAGCATCCTCTGGTAAGGTAATTATAATATGAAACCAATCTTCCTGTATAGTTAGTCTCTGGATTGAAAAATCTAGGAGGCTATGTACAATCTCCTAACTACTCAGTAAATTTCCTCTCCAAAAAAACTCGGAAACTTTGAAGGATAAGTGAAAGATGCATTTAAGTACTGTGATCCAGCTCCTTTTTTCTGATCATACATGTTTTGGCTGGTTGCCTAAATTTGTTACTGAGAAATGGTTACCGTTTGTATTTCACAGCCATCAGAGTTAAACACATACTATGACATAGAGGCCGTCTACAATTGTTTGAAGAACGAACATGGAGTTAAGGAGGAGGATGTGATTTTGTACGGCCAATCCGTTGGAAGTGGGCCCACTCTCCACTTAGCTTCTCGTTTGCAGAGGTTGAGAGGTGTTGTTCTTCATAGTGCGATCCTTTCAGGCATACGAGTATTGTATAACGTCAAAATGACATTCTGGTTTGACATCTTCAAAGTAAGTTTCAATGTGTGGTTCTTCTTATCTCTTCTGTTTGATGTGTTATTACCTCTGCTGTATATTGAGAAACCTCTGCTCCTATCTGCAGAATGTAGACAAAATACGGAATGTTGACTGTCCGGTTCTAGTTATACATGTAAGTTCCCATCGCTGATTAGTTCTCTTTCCTTTCTTTACCAGAAACATTTCCAGATATCCATTTTGTTTTCCGCAAATATTAATATGTCCATTCTTGGTGAAGCTTTTCGTTTTTGGCATTACATTTTAAATTGTTTCTGTAATTACATCACATTGACATTACCCTCATCTTGCTTCTAACTCCTGTTGGAATGACTATCCTTGTCGTGTTATTGTATGCCGTACTCTATTGAGAAAACAATCTAAAAGTCAATGAAAACAAATTGCTGTGTTAAAACTATGATCTCTCGCCATGCTTGTGTCTACATTTTTAACAAGATCTATGCCGAGGTTTTTATTGTCTTTCATTGCTATGTTAATTTTCTGGTATTTATAACTAAAGAACTTGAGGGTGTCCAAGAACTTGTAGATTAAATGATGGAAGACTTTGAAGTAGTGGACTCCAAGTAGTTCGTTGAAGTTGGTCTATAAATTCAGAGTAAGGGAGGATCGGAATCTGTCAAGGTTAGTCAATGCTAGTGTTTAGACAAGCCTTGGTCGAGGGTGGTGTTTACCGTTTTAAGAGTTGCCAATGTTTTGAACTCCTTGACAATGGAACTGTAGGAAATGAGTTCCCAATATTTTGACTTTGTAGAAGTAGTGATGCATGGAATTTCCTCGGGCAAATGATACTCCATGTATCTTGTTCTGCTGGTTGATTAGTAGAGTGAACTAGAGACGATTTTCGGTTTAGTTGGTGTTGCGGTTGGTTAAGTGGGAGTGTGGTCTTTAGATGGTATGTAACTAGATTATATATGTACTATGTAGCACGGACACGGATACTGACATGGGATTTCTTAAAAAATGGGGACACAGACGCGGCGGCAGGGGACATGACAAAATATCCATAAATATCCCTGTCCATGGACACGAGAACATAAATACCATATTTTCTTAATGTCGCCCTTTTACTTCTATTTTCCAGCATATTAAGATGGTGTTTATGAGGTAAAAAACAGAGCATTTCATTCCGAATACAAGATAGCGTACTTGTAAACTCAAGTTTGTGGACGACTGGAAAGCGAAAACTCAAGTCTATGGACATACTCGATGGGGAATACCCTACAACACCTATCAGAAACATATCTCATACCCTTAGTTAGGTGTCAAGTATCCGACATAATCTCCGATAAATATCTAGTCCAGTTACACAGGTACGTAGCATAGTTTAGATTAACTCATGGGTATACTTCTCCTCTACTGAAAACCCCCGTATTCCTACATAACGGTTCTTATCTACTCATTCCAACCCTTGATTTTGTGGTATCCGTGCACAGTTTAAGTCCCGATTCAAAATTGCTTTACGTTATTTCTCCTATGCCTTGATGATAATTTGCAGGGAACAGAAGACGACATTGTAGACTGGTCCCACGGAAAGCGACTATGGGAACTAGCCAAAGAAAAGTACGATCCGTTATGGGTCAAGGGTGGCGGTCATTGCAACCTCGAAACTTATCCCGAGTACATCAAGCACTTGCGCAAGTTTGTGAACGCGATGGAGAAGCTCTCTTTCACAAAGGAAAACAGGTCTCGTCTTGGTCCTACCGATAGTATGTCAGAATCCAAACACAACAAATGCTTAAGATTCGGAAGAAGATAGCTGCAATATCTTGCCTTTTCCCACCTGAGTAGTGAGCAGAGATGGCTAGTTTTTCTTTTTCTTTTTCTTTTTCCGAGGAGTGCTATTCGTGTAAAGAAAAGATGCGCTCGCTTGATCGGCGATGTTTGGCAGTCAACCTCATTTGGCTCTGTATTTTTCTAAAAGGTTTGTGTTGGAAGGAAATTACTTATTTTGGCCCTATTTATTCCAGATCCTGATGAGTTACCCATTTTTTGAAGAGCTGAGTTCTGGAATTTGCCTTAGGGCAGTGTGCTCTTTTGTAAGAAAAGGCAAAGCTTAAGATTAAAATCAAAGGAGTCAAAAGTTAATGTAACAACAATCAATGGTTTTCAGCTAGCAGAAACGAAAGAGAGAGATATTGGGCATGCTGTTGATATTTTTAGCCCATATTCAATTAGATTTGGTGAAAATGATGGCCAATGACGTGTTTTGATAATTAATATTTGTTAATGACATTTTCAGTATTAACAAATGTTCTTAGCATGTTCTTGACGGGTATTAATTATCAAAACACGTCCTGGGCCGTCATTTTACCTTAGATTTGTGCTCACATCCTTAGCCGTCATTTTTCCTTTTTTGTATGAATTTCTCATGTGAATTATGTGTCGCGCTAAAGCCTTTTTTTATAGAATGATGTTAATGATTTTGGTTCATTCACTTCATTACCAAAAGTCCTAGCGTTCAAGTTTGAGGAGAGAGAAATGACTCTTCGAACCGCATCCTGAAACCTACCAAACGCTATCCCATCGGGCTCGTCAAACTGCACCTCAACAAATGTGTTCCGATGGAGTAGTGATGATG
The DNA here is from genome assembly GCA_025413875.1 of Rhododendron molle. NCBI lineage: Eukaryota > Viridiplantae > Streptophyta > Magnoliopsida > Ericales > Ericaceae > Rhododendron > Rhododendron molle. The sequence goes on along the minus strand of CM046388.1, from coordinate 3,787,766 downwards.
GATGATTTTTTGACGGAGTGAATTTCCTAAAAGCCAAAAAAGGGGATGAAAGAATAAACATAATGGAATTTGAAACAAAATTATTTGGTAATGTTTGGTAATGTGTTATTGGTCGATCTCAACTTGTGAGTCTCAAACCCGAAGACCTGCCCAAAGTCCAAACTCATCTAATTGAGCGTAGAATTCCGTCGTTTGATAATGCAAACTGGGAAAAAATTTCAGTGCCGGGTGGGTACAACGTTACCTCCGCTCGGAGCATTTGAGTCGTCCATTGCGTTTTGGGACGGCTCGGATTTGGAAAGAGAAAAAAAGGAGAGATGGTTTCAATCCGAGCAGTCCAAAAGTGTATTGGACGACCCGGACATGCCGAGCGGATACCACGTGGGATATACCCATCTGGCACCGAAAAATTTCTCTGCAAACTCGGTGGTTTCATCTTTCTTCCAAATTTATGGGGATTTTTTTTAAGAATAATTTCGGAATATTGGGGAGGCACTAGTGCTATTTTAAATTTTTTTTAAAAATCTATTATTACATTGAAAAAAGAAAAGTTATCATCAAACCGTATAACCCGAACCCACCCAAGATGTATGGAGCCCACTTGAATGTCGCCTAAAAGATTGCATATAATCATGTCAAATTTACACCATTTTCCCCAACAGTTTTGTGTGCCATATATGAACTGCATGGCAAGTCTATATTGTTTGTGATTAGTGATGGGTTGCTAAACAGATATTAGAACATGCAAGAATCAAATCAAAATTAACTGCTTTTGCGGTTTGATTTTGGTCAGGTTCTACATGTAAAGTGGTTACATTTCGGTTAAATTGCTACAGAATTGCGTCAATCTGAACCGTACGTATCTCACTATTGTGGATTTGTAGTAGTTCAAGAAGATAGCAGAATGTAGGTGCACATTTAATGGGCTGGATTGGGTGCTTACACACGTTATTAATGAACCTTATCCGTGGCCAAGCCCTGTTCAGTTATAAAAGAGGTCAAAGGTATATATTCAGGGGTTGTTTCATTGGTTCGGGTGAATGACCAGATTTTGGGAGAACGTCTCAAGGTCTGGGGCAGGATGAGTATCTTGGGCCGCTCTAGCTCTCCCAGAGGTTTGGATTGTACAGTCGGGTTCATTTATTAGCTTGATTATAGAGTTGTTCCTCTGTTTAAAAAAAAAAAAAATGGTCAAAGGCTAGGCCGATTGAAGTTTACTTCCCATGCCCGTCAACTCGTTTAATTTGTACTAAAACAATTAAAAAGTGTAAATTAATAATTCGTAACTCACAACTTTGGTTTTCCTTAAATAATAAACAAAATAATCTATGTAAATATGGAGTATATGCAGGACGGGGACAACTGAAGTTTCAGACCTATCTTGCGAGCATAAATATCAATCTCAATAGAAATTTTTCAGTGCCGGGTAGGCACAGGCCACGTGGTGCCGAGTACGCATCTCTGCCGTCCAAACGTTTGGACAGGTCAGATCTGTTTGGGCTTAAGAGGATATTTAGGTAATTTTACACTAAAAAAAATTACCCAAACAGATCTGTGTTGTCCAAAACACGTTTTGACGGCCGAGATTGTGCTCGGCACCACGTGGCCCATGCCCACCCGGCACTGAAAAACCTTTATCAATGCGTACTAGCTTGGTCAGGCTGGGCGGGTCACGGGCCGGTGTGCACCTCTCCCGTAGTGCATATAATAGGGCAAAATTGTTTCCTAATATGATTGATAAGGGCAATTTCATAACTTAGGTGAGGGTGTCTGAATTTTTTTTTATAGTATTTGTAAAGAGAAATTATCAACGAAATCCAAACTCATACAAAGAATGACCATTTAAATTAAACGAGTGAACGCGCCAAAGCATGTGCACCACTGCTATAAACCACTTGTTAGGACCACGGGCTACGGTTCGTTTTTTTTTTTTTTTTTTGTTTGCTTTCCGTTTATGAGATTGATTTACTTTTCAGTTGGTGGGTTGATTAATCGAAGAGATAAAACTTAGCAAATCTATCTACCTAGGCGAGCTAGGATTTTACTACCCATGGGTCCGACACCGAAGCTGATTTTATGCGGCTTTTACTTGTATTTAGCTTTTGTTCTAGTCGTAATTTACTTGTATTTCAATACAACGGGGATGATCTTTCCTGCCAATTAAAGCTAGTATAAAAAAATTATCCGTCATCAATAGCTCTTAAAATACAGAAATTTTCAACTCCCTATTGTGCAGGTCGCTTTTAAAAACACACAATTTCGTAATCATCAAAGTGACATTTACGTTGGTTGATTTTTAGGGACTAATTAAACAAACGTCCTTAATTAAGTTGGCTAATGTTGTTTAATTATATGGTGGTACTGAGTTTAATTTCCACATAATTAAAACGATGAGTGTTCGCCCGCTTGATTATTATTTTTAAGTCGTCTGATTATTTTAAAAGTTTAAACCCCATAATGTAACAGCTAATTTGAAGAAGACACTGATCTTCTCCAGCTAAGACAGAATCTGAATCTACATTAGTTATATACTCCCTCCGTCCCTAAATAAGTGTCCGGCGCGCAAACCTAGGCCTTTAAAAAAATGCATTTGCTTTGTTAAAAAAATCAATTTTTTTTCACAAATCAATAGATGGCAATGGGTTCTATTAAATTGTGGAAAAAAATTAAATTTTTTAACGAAAAACATGTATCTTTTGTAAGGTCTAGTTTTGCGCGCCGGACACTTATTTAGGGACGGAGGGAGTAACATCTTCATATTCTTGGATCACACGTGGGACCACTAGTTGCAGTCCCTTTTCGGGTGCATCCTCATCGAAACCGGTCACTTTTTGAATTCCGTCGAATTTTTTTTATCGATCCATATCAGAGATAAATTTGAGCGGGTATCGATGTGATGTTGGTGCTTTGAATTACACTTGACACTGCTTCGAATTGGAGGATGGTGCGCACCTCCGAACCGTCGGATCGTTCATCCTACGGGTCGGATGTCATTACAAGAATTTGCGGTAGAATGACATCAAAATCTCCAGCAATGTCCTTCTCGATCTAATTAGTCAATTGGCTTCAAATGTCCTGCAGGAGCCATGGAATTATGGAACGAACTCAAAACCGAGAAGTCTGCTGTCCCCTAAGGGACAGTGTCAGCATGTGTGCTAACCTCATCCGGGTCGGTCTTTTTGGGAATGGACGGCTCAAATTTTATCTTAGCTGAACAAATCTCAGCTATCCATCTGTTTATTACAGAGATGAAATATGAGCTGTTCACTGCCAATATTGGACAACCCGGATGAGTCAACACACATGTTGTTCCCTAAGGAACAACAGGCTCTCTAATTTGAATTAACTCATAGTATGCACCCTTGCACTACAGGTTTCCGGTTCCGGAGCAGACTTAATTAAAGTAGAATAGAAGGCCGGGAATTAGTAGTTTTGTTTCTATTGATCAGGTTTTTTTAACATTTTAATTAGGCCTCTCGAATTTGAGTTTGAATTGGGGCATTGACTTTCGACTTCTCAATTTAGGTCTTCTATGGAGTATAAAAGAACAGAGGATTAAAGTATTGCTAATCATATATATATATATATATATATATATATATATATTATTACTCGAAAAAAATCTAGAGGCAGCAAACACTTTAGTTTGAGGTAAATAATTAAAATAAAACAATGGTATGAATCTTGAGTTTATTTTTTTTTGAATTTGTGGGTGGTGACGGCCACCACTTATTCTCCCCTAGCTCCATCATTGCTTGCAAGGCACGTATTATTTAGAGCATATAGATTTAGGTCTTAATTTGAATAACTAATAAACTATAGAATTTAATTATTTATCTTTCCGTTCGTTATTGAGACCATTCAATTAAGACCATAAGACTATAACAGATACTGATCAATCACCATCATTTTCTATGCCCCGGCCAATACCCATAGCATAACCACTTGCTGCATTTCACGAGTAGGGTAGAAGCAGATAGCTCTACGAAGGATTATGTGACTATATATGCCCGTGCATAACCACGGGCTGCACTTTACTGAGTGAAGCATATATACATGATACAGTACACTCTAGTTAAAACTTTGGCATGAGTCGAGCAAAAAAATCCACCCCTGCGGAGTACTCCTAACTGCATACTTATTTGAAGTGTTTGCTACTACATAGTATTAGTATATATTAGCCCATAACAAAACTTCATGTAAAAGTTGCTGCATCCCAGTTGTTTCTCTCCCTCTTAATTTGATTATATTTATCAACCTATATGTCCATAAGGCTCCCTTTGTTTTGATGTAAAATATTTTTCATGTAGAATATTTTTTCAGAAAACAAACTTCAAATTTTATTTTCCGGTATTTAGTTGGCACTTGAAAAATATTTTTAGAAATCAACAATATAGTGTAGAAAGAGAGAGGGGGCTTAAACGGTGGAGAGATTTGAGAATATTAGAATTGAACGTGGGTCAGGACTGACGATTGAAGAAACTGAGCAGTGAGAATTGCAGCAGAAGACAACAGATTCATTTCGGAAAATAACTTACGAAAGATTTAAGAATAAGTCATTTTCATCCAATTAATGGAAAATATTTTACATGTAAAATGTCTTCCTCAATATTTACACAACCAAACACCGGAAAATAGGTAAAACATTTTACCAAAAAATATTTTACGTCCAAACAGACGGAGCCGAAATGTACTCAAAATCTTTAGTGGCCGAAGTCCAAATTTAGAGAGGCTACATTATGCTATTCGTAAAATGCGAACATTTTCTCCTTCGATGGTTTCAGTTTCATATCTGAAGCAAATTCTTTTTTTTTTTTTTTTTTAACCCAAAGACATAACTTATATTAGATCAAAAGTGTTAAAAGGCTCATACATTTTTGCAAAACAAGGGACTTACTGTGCCCATCTGATCTTTGGACGAAGCGTCTTATTTACAAAAATTCTGGTGTAACACTATATATATGTAAAACTAAAAGCCCTTGAGTTGCTGCTGCATGCTTGATGCTTGGATAATAAGTCAGCTACCTCATTAACTAGCCTCGCGATAACAAAACATGACTCGCAACGAGGAGAATTCGCTATGTTTCCACTAAAATTTTTCGGCAACGTAACAAACTTACGACATTTTATCAAGTTGTTGACACTAATCAACAAGTTATTAGTTAGTGAAAATAACTTAACATTTGGGAATAACTTATTGATTAGTGGAAACAACTTGACATTTTTCAACGACTTTTCACTCACATACCCATCTATAACTTATTGGTTAGTGAAAACAACCAATAATTTTTCAACAACAACAAAATCTCCTTAACTTATTCCCTTCCGTAAACACTCCCAGAAGCGAGTCCCAGAAGCTCCCGAAGCACCCGAAGCATTTTGATTGTGGTCAGAATGGTACATTCCCAAATACTATTGATTTCGTCGATTGATAATGACATGAATTACGACTTGGATTCACGTGGTGACATGCACAATCTTTAACTCACCAATAACGAGACCAAACTTTATTCAACACTATCATTCATTTACTACATATATATATACCCAATAATAATACTAATACCGAACCATTGGCTGCGAATTACGTGTAACAAATTAGTAGTAGCGCTTACATGGTAGACTCTATTTAAATATGTAGGATAGGATCGATGTGCACAATTTCCGCGTAAAATCATCGAGTACCAAACTTTTCTGACTAAAAATAAACCGAGTGTAAACAGTGAACGAGTCTAAGAGCAAGTTTATTAGATAAGATACGTAAAAAAGCTTTTTAGCTATTTTTGCTAATCAAAATGAGAAAAAGTCTCTTGCAGCAGCTTCTGTAAATAACTCGGTAAAGTTCATCCATCTACAGTTCTTCGTTACTAGTACCGAAGGACTGTTCACTATGAATCCCTTTTTAATTAGTTTTTTTTCCTTGAATGCTCTTTCTCTCTCTTACTTTTTTCTCTGCAATGAAGGTTTTGGGTTTACTGGCTTCTAGGTGAAAACCCATGCCCACCTCTAAAATTGGGGATTCGAAATTTCCGGCGATCGAGTTCAATCTTGCCCAGCCCACATGGGTGGCGTCTAAAATGGCTGGAGAAGGTGTAAATGGGTCTTTTTGTATAGCTAAGATACGTATAAGGTATCATATATATGTAACTATATAACTTTGGGCTAGGGTTTCAACCTCAAAATGGAAGGGGAAAGAAGAAGAAAAGAAAAACGGCAAATACGAAATTCATATTTTAATAAAGAATAGGTAAAATAGATAATATTGTTGTAGTGATGAAAGAAATATGAATAGACAAAAAGGAAAAAATGCACTGTTCACCGGCGTTTTCACCTAAGAACTGATGCACATGCTCTAAGATTCAGTACTTCATCCCCAAGATGGTTAGTCCGTAGAGAGTATTATTTTTTATGCCAATAGGTAAGGAGCTAGCTTACCCCTCAAGTTTTGCGGTTTGATTTCTACAGCAAGCAAAAATCCCTTGGGTCAATAAAGATTTATCTGGTCGTTAACTTGATGATCTCGGACTAGTGAAAATATGCATAATTTGACCCAGATACCCGTGGTTTATACCACTTTGACAAGGAATATGCCATGGAAGAGACAATTTTTAGGACACTACATATGCTTTAGATGATGTCTCTTTTGCATATAAAGTTGACCGGTGATGTTTAATTATTTCTCATCTTGAGCTTGTTTGTAGTTTGTGTGTCAAAATATGCTGGTACTTTTTTGACAGTCTAGTTTGATTTAACGCAATTATCGCGATATTTTAAACGTATCTCCCACCATCTATTGGTGGAAACATAATTATTATAATGTGTGACGTCTATCTAGCTACTAGATCGGAGTCACTAGAATTTGTGCGTTTACAAAAGAAAAAAAAAATAAGGTAGCGTATGAGTAACTCCGTGTTACCTCTATATAAATTTATGTTGTAATTAAGAAGCTTTTAATTTGTACCGGGTGTGATCTTTTCTTTTCTTTTCTTTTGTATTGTGTAATTTATACTCCAAAACTAAGGTTGATATCCTTAGAATCAATTGATAGGAATGTCATGAATCACCTCAAAATAGAGATTGAAAGTCTAACCTCAACACATATTTGGAGCACACTGACTATTGAATAAACCTATTGAGAGACCCTCCGCTATTGGGCTCTAGCCCAGTTTGGCAAGCATCTCTTTGTTTTCCTCTTATGAGAGACCAGGTTCGAGCCTCGTTGTGGTCATTTGTGGTTTAAGGCTATGGACAACCTCTCTGACCCCCAAATTACAAATTAAATTAACAATCCTTACATTAGCAAATTAAAGAAATGTGAACAATACATGCACCACATATAAACCTTAGTACCTCACAAATTCAACTCGGCTTTCACTTTGGCTCCGTATGAGTAGCTCATGAGTAGTGACAACAACAACAACAACAAAAAAAAAAAAAATCAAGTCATTAAGAAAGTTGCTAGCTATATATATTTTGAACCTAGGGGGTTTGCTTGACGCTTCAACCCTCTAAAAACTACAGTAGATCCATGTTTTTTTTTTTTGGGTAAATTAATTAACCATAGAGCAAATAAATAGACGAATAAACAGAGATTTAAGCCCTAGACAAAATAGCCAGCTAAATATTGAACATCCTAGAGTTTAAGCTCTAGACATCAGCCAGCAAACGGTTCCCGGCCATAAAGATTAGGCCATATTTGGATCTGCTGTATGATTCTCTTGTGTACTCCATAAAGACCTTTGGTTGCCCTCGTATTTGTGTTTGGATGTAGCTAGCACAGATCAACAATTTTCAATTGTTGAATGAATGTTATAGGCTCCTATGCTACAAATGCATAATCTGCCACATAAGTATGAATGAATCTATGATCTCTATGCAAAATGTGGGTCCCCACATCCACTAGCTGTAACAGAGGTTAATCTCCTTTTGGAAAGAAGTAATTGGATCTTAATCAGATTTTTCAATGATGAAATGCCAGTAAATTATTTGGAATTAGGTTAAGACCTAATCAACATTTTCATCAGTAAGACTTTGCCGTAGTCCTAAAAAATGCTAACCACTGCCTTAAGGGTGGTGGATTATGTATAAAAGTAATAGTGAGCATTGACCTCCTTGAATGTGCATTGATTTCTGAAATATATATATGTATTGAAATTCTCGTTTTTTGGCATTATGTGCATGTTATTAACTGCCCGCTAGGCGGTTGTTGGCAAGACCCGTCCTAAAATATAGTTTTTATGAAATTGGATTCTATGCAATAGATGGACTACATGGATTGAGGTCGTCCGGTGCGCCATAAGTCTCGTTGTGATGACGCGATTCATGCTATTTTTTTTTTTTTATGGTCGATCTAAGTATGTGGAAGAGCTCCGACGACAAAAATTATAACTTTATTCATTGATGGTGACAATCGCGATTTCATGACGTTAGCCTTGAAAAAATAATGGATGGTCTACTTTTAAAATTACATATATTGTCTATTTAATTTTCTTTAGTCAAATGCAATGAAATCTGTGACTTCGATCATCGAATCCATTTGAATTATATAAATATAAATATCGTACATACATCGAACTAGACTTACAACGAACCAATCAAAATTTCGAATTATATATTCCGTGGTGGACCCCATGGGTCATCCGTATATGGAGAAGCATATACATATTTAGATTAAGTTGCATACATATTTATCTAACTCAACGGAGTTGTAGGAGAAATTTTATCGTATAATATATCTAGTTAGATCTTCGAAAGTTAATGGGATCAAGTGACCGGCCCGTAGACGATGATAAAAAGAAAAAAGTGACCCATATGTAATGCATTAGTGCCACTGATTATGATTCATTTATTCCTTTGTTGTGATGATCTGCCAAATTAAAATTGAAAATGAGAATGTTAAAATTGTTTTGTTCGTGTCAATTTTTTTTTAGTGGATGAGAGTTTAATTTATAATTATACCTTACATGCGTACAAGTTTCTTACGCGCTACGAAATTTCGACATTAGTATAAACAACCAAAATTTCACCATCCGTAGTTTCGATCGATGTTCGATAGAACTAGAAAACATACGGTTTTTTAGTAGAAGGAATATTTGTTCATGAGGAAAACCTTTTTCAAAGGAATTTAATGTTAAGTTGAGATAGTGTTTAACTATTTGGTACACTTCAAATTCAATTAATGGAAAGTTTATGCTGGTGTTTTTGGGTTCTCTCCAAGTGAAAGTTTGTGTACACATATATGCACGGATTCAAGCACAAATATGTTCGGAACTGCACAATGTATATGGGTCCCAAGAAATAATAAAGGATTCTCATGCATCGGATGATTCCGAAAAATATTTGTGCATCTGCATGTCCACACAGATTTCTGCATTTCTCAAATGATAATTTAGGAGCTAATGATTGATTGCCTTTGAATGATGAAAGAAATACGCTAAGAAGCCAAAATGAGGACAATCTATTTTGAAAATTAAAGTTTGAATGTTTTGTAAACTCCTTTATCGATATCTGAAAAACTTGATTTTTTCTAGAGACTCTAAACAAACTATTTTAAATAAAATGAGTGGCTTGAATTATTTTTGCGGGACTTGAGACAGGCCGAAATGCATTCAAACGCGGTGTATGTGTATATATAAATGTATGCACATATAGCACAGCCCTCCCTCTACATCGTTCTTGACAGGTTCGCCCAACTTATGTCCTCATTGTTTGAAATAAGTAAATAAGCGAGTCCGTTTGCACTCCAAATATGCTATATTTGCATGGAAAATGCAAATTATCATAAAGGTGTATTGATATTCGTAAAAAGCACACAGATATCGGTCAAAGTGCATTGATATCCGTGAAAATTGTATCAGAATTCTAACTGTTTTATTTTTTTGCGTGCATTATCTCGTATCCAATGGACTAATGTTAGCGGGTACCCTTGGCAATTAGGATCGAGCAATAGCGTTAACTAAGGTGAAAAATCTACAGAAAGAACGACTATGCGGAACCGTGTTAATTATATCCCTCGTGAAATGATTTTCAAATACAAACGTTCAGTATCCTCCCATGATTTAGTAAATTAGATAGCTTTGGTTTGTGCAAAATAACAAGTAGCAGGTCAATCGTCATAAATTTCATCGTAAATGCAATGTACGTAAACAAATAAAAAAGCGGGAGATATAATGTTCATTTGTCTGCTTGGCTAACCAAGCACAGAATAATTCATAGATCTTTGGACTTCAGTTACCAAGAGATGGAAACTCTACAAAATAAAGCCCGCAGAGAATTGGCGTTCTATTGTGTCATTTTATATAGTTACATTTGAGGTAGGATTTTCTGTGCCGAACACCTATGTGCCGAGGAATTTTTCCGTTGTTAGATTTAAAACATAAAAAAAATTATACAGTCTTACGGCCAAAAAATCCATCAGCATAGAAACACAAGATTTTTCGGGATATAACAGATCAGACCCATTACATTTATCTATCTATGTTAGTAATGTGTCAGATGACGTAAGCCCTTATGTGTATCATCTTATGAAGAAATTTTTCAGTGTCGTATGGATACCATGTCACCCGACTGACGTGATGCCCGAGCGGGCACATCCGAGCCATCCAAAAGTGTATTGGATGGCTCAAATTGAGACACTCTCTCTTCTCTTTCCCTCTCCTGTTTCTCTCTCCAAATCCGAGCTGTCCAATTAAAACCAAAATAGACGGCTTGGATGCACCAAGCAGGCACCACGTGGTATCCGCCCGACACTGAAAAATTTTCGCTTAACATCTTATGCGCTTTAACCACCATCCAGCGACGGGGTTGTTATTAGCATGCCGAATCATCAGATCAACAAAGAAAGCTCCCCATGAGTTTGGCCTCATCCAATCCCAGCCAAAACTTAACTGAGTTGTCTCTTCCAAGTTCTCTAGTTCGATTCTCCCCCGCCAGTAACTTTTATGATCACCTTACTCCACACGTAAGCGTATGAAACAAATTTGAGAGGAGAAATTAGTTTGATGTGCACGCAAGCTGACCCAAACCACTGTAAGCAACACGTATGCACGTCTTCATATTCGCCCTTGACAACCACCATCTCCTAAGTTTATGTGGAACCACCTGCATGTCATGACCGAAATTCGAAGTACAATATAACGCATAGGCCTTTATGGATGTACCACACATTGGGATAATCAATGATTCGAATTTGCTCAGAAACGTTTGGCATGAAGAGTCAACTATTCCCGCAAAGAATCTTTGACCAAATCGAAACCATTAGTTGCAGTAATGGACAAAATTGGACTCTCTCCTCACGTCCAAAACTCACAACGGCCAAGCTTTAAGGTGCGACACACAATGCATGTATATAGTATCACAAGGGACAATTATTCAATACTCTTGGTGTATACTCTCTCCTCTTACATAAGTTATAACATGGGCTCACACGGGACCTACATGTGGGCCCCACATGTTATGTGAGGGGAGGAAGTACTTAATAATTACCTATTCTTTGCATGCTCAACATGGGAATGAATTTAAACTCTTCCAAAATTTTTTTCACTTTGTATACGTGAAATAATCAGAGTATTCTCTTCTCTCTTTTTTGGATAAACATTATCAAAGTATTCTTAATTCAATTTTAATTTGTGAAAAGTAATCCGTACTTCTTAGTTGTCATTTCACATAACTATAAGAAAAATTTTACTTTTAGCTGTCTATTATAGAAATTAAAAAAGAAAACAGTTAACAGAAAACAAAATTATTATGCGGAGTGATTTTGCCACTCTTCTATTTGTTAATGCCACTCCCTTTTGTGTTTATATAAGATGGTGTTTTTTGAGAGAAAGGGAGTGACACTAACAAAAAGGAGAGTGATAAAATCAATTCCCATTATTATATGTGCCATATAATGGAGCAACTTTTTCAAAATTTTCGGTTGGCTAGAGGCATGCATATTACATATATGGTAGTAGAAGAAGACCTGGAAATATGATAGCCTGTATCTAATGTCCTCCAAATTATAAATAAAACAAAACTAATCACACAATTTTAAAATACAATATCAAATATAACTGTATTCGGAATCGTTCGATGCACGTTAGTCAACATTTATCAGACGGTTTCCAAATATAAATGTGTCCCGAGTTGTGTTTCAAATTTTCAATATTGTGTGCGTGGAGATTTACCTCACACTTTTGTCGTTACAGATGACCAATACGAAAACAATTTGCCCGCTACGGCACCTGTAAACGAATTTCTATTATTCAAGAATGTAAAAAAAACTCCCAACCAATCAGGTGGCGACAAGTGGGGAAAAAATATTTATCAATGGTCAACAGAAGGTTCAGATCAGCGAGGATGATTGAGCATATAATGCAGGACTTATGTTTGGTCCCCACTGAATAATTTTGCAATCACGTGGAGCTCAATGGCCAGAATCTGGTAGAATCCCAATTGGTATCTAAACAGAATCTGGTAATGATTTTTAGGATTTAAATGCTAATTAATGATTTTCTCCCTTTTCCTTTCTGGGGAAATCATTTATATCCTCCAGCTAAAAACTCCTTTCTTGGATTTTGAATGAAGTAAATTCACGTATATAAGGGCAAAAAAGGAATTCAAATAATAAAAAAGAAAGTGCATGAATCAATTCCCTTTTAATCTAGGTAGGAGAAAAGAGAAAAAAGAAAAAGCCCTCTCATTTTACGGACTCGGCTTCTCTTCTGGTCTGTAGTCGACTACCAATTGAGTGTGTTTGCAGCATATTATTGAACATAAGATTAAGCTTGCAAATTCTTACGTCAATTATAAGTAATAATAGGACCAGTTTAGCACACCTTAACTATTCTTTTGGTGACCAATTGCACTGTAAGTGGGGGCAAAAACGTATATGAACCTACCCCACAAGAATTGATCGGACGTATTTGCATGAGCGGGAAATATCCATTTGTTTTGAAGGTGTAAAATGAAAATAGGTTACCATGCTAAGTTGGAAATTAATTAATTACATGGGGATCCTTCAATATGGTGCAGTATTTTCTTTATATGAGTGAATTGAAAATTTTCAAAAATAGCGAGTCGTTGCTTTTATGTCACCAATGAATTGATTACCTTTACTATCTTGCCTTAAGTTTTATGGGAATTTCCCTAAATAGATAAATCCCTCATATCTTAATTGACCAAGGTATAATTAATTGGTACTCTTAGACTAAAATGTCTCGTGAAATTATACAGTGGAAGTATTGAATAATTTTCTGCAACGACTATACTATCTATATGCATAAGTACACAATTTTTGACCCAAAATGTAATCGGAGCACCACACTAATAATTGGAGCCGTTCAATTTATTTAGACATCAATGAGTATTTGATCAATTCATCCTGTCAACTTTATGGACAAATACCGATAACTATTTGAATAAGTTAAATTTTTAGGGAGCTCTCAAAAAAATAATGTTTCAAACAAATTGAACGATTCTCGATTATTTGTGTGAGACCCTCCAAAATGAGTCCCACGTAAGATTTTTATATTTTGTCAAAGGGAAATGATTTTGTCATTCTCTTTTTTGTTAACTTCACTTCCCTACAAGTATCTTATAAAAGAATGACGTTAACAAAACAGAAAGTGGCAAAATCAGCTGCGGTTGTGAAAAGTGTCTTAAATGTTGTGTCCACAGAGAGAGAGAGAGAGTACAAAAATATGCTTGCTTTCATGAGCCGGTGTGTTGTTGGTTGAAAGTCCAATTCTGTTCTTGCCAATCGCCATCACCATCGTTGTCAATTTTATTTTAGTATTTCTGTTGTTGGTAAAGACCATCGTTGTCAATTTTACAGCTTTACTTGCTACGGCCAGTCTCTCTCTCTCTCTCTCTCTCTCTCTCTCTCCATCATTGTCAATTGTACAGCTTTGCTCACTTGAACCAGTCTCTCTCCCTCTCTCTCTCTGATCCCTCCATAAAGACCATAACCCGCCTGCCCTTCGCACCATTTGCCATCTCTGTGTGTTGGGAAAGTTTTTCTTTTGGGGAAAGTTCCAAAAGAAAAACTTTTTCCATGGTCAAAACCCAACCTTTACCCTGTGATCTCTGTTTTCGTGCTCTGTTTTGATCTGAGTTTTCATATTTTTGCGCTCCAAAGATGACTTTAGAGGAAATTAAAGGAAGTTTAGGGGGTGAAAATGATAAATTCCCAGTGGGTATGCGGGTTCTTGCCGTTGATGATGACAGAATTTGGCTGAGGATATTAGACGAATTACTAAGGAAATGCCAATATCACGGTCTGATTCTCTCTATTTATTGCTTTTTCCTGTGTTAAATTCTTAATTTGAGTTTGAATTGTCATAAACCCTTTGTAATTGTATTGTTTCTAGTTGAATTTTCGCCCAATTTTTGGTTTCTAAATGGGTTCGGCTTTGTTCATCTAATTGTGCATGGTGGTAATTTCTCTTTGTTCATGGTGTTTCAATTTTCTGTTTTTTTTCCCCCCCTATTCTTGGGGTTTGGGAAGTGGGTCCTACTTTATTATGTGTCTAAAAAATTCCAAAATTCTGGTGATTAGTTTTGATTCATTCTTGTATCCTGTGATGAAATATTTGTAATGCGTTCAAGTTTTTGATATGAAATTACCTCTTGTTCAAATAAAAAATTCCTTGTTTTTTTTTTTTTTTTTGAAATTCTTGGGGGTTTGGGGAAGTGGGTATTTTATTATGTGTCTAAATTCCAAATTCTGGTGATTAGTTTTGGTTCATTCCTATGATGAAATCTTTGAAATGCCTTCCGGCTTTTCAAATGAAACTACCTATTGTTTAGAAAAAAATTCCAGTTTTTTCCCGAAATTCTTGGAGTTTGGGAAAGAGGGTACTCTAGGATGTGTCTAAATTCCAAAATTCTGGTGATTATTTTTGTGTTAGATAAGGTTCAAATGTTTGTTTGGCTAAAGTGTGTTTTCGATTTCTTTGATTGGTGGATTATTTTGGAGATATTGAAAAAAAAATAAAATTGATTGCTCAATTGTCTTCCCAATTTGGGTACGTTATGAATTTGTGCTCAGATAAGGTTCAAATGTAATTGCATGTTTTGGAGTATTTCTTTTTCTCCATATTATGGCAATTCTGCTACCAATTATTTCTTTCTTAGGATACAATTATTCTAATTTGGTGGCCTTGAGTGGTCTCAAATTCTAGTAATGCCTGTCGATCCAGTTGTGTTTTCTACATTAAGAAACGGTGAAATATTTATTTTTCATGGCAGCTCTAGCCATATTTTGTGCTTTTATACCATTAACCAACAATCTCAATAGAAATTTCAGATTTTCAGTTACTGTAAAAAGTTGCTGTAGTTCCATTATTTTCTTTGATCACTTTCATTGGATTCGTTTGTAGTGCGCTGGTTTCAATCGCTCCCATCTCAAATTCTTTGTCTATGGTTTTGGACTTGTATGCTAGCTTTGTTTTTCTTGTATTCTAATATGGGTTTTTCTGTCAAAGTAATTGACACTTTCACGTTTTTGGTCTTGGCAGTCACAACGACAAATCAAGCAAAAGCGGCTTTGAAATTGTTACGGGAAAACAGAAACAGATTCGATCTAGTTATCAGCGATGTACATATGCCGGATATGGATGGTTTCAAGCTCCTAGAGCTCGTGGGCCTTGAAATGGACTTACCTGTCATTAGTAAGAAATAGCCTCTTCACTGATCTTTCACATATCATAACCCAAAAGACTTTTTGATTTTGTTTTTGAAAGTAATCACAGCATATAAGTTTGCGTGAAATAACAATTGTTTCTGCGAATTTTTTGTTTATGTCCCAGTGCTGTCAGGAAATGGTGATCCCAAGCTTGTGATGAAGGGGATTACCCACGGTGCATGTGACTATTTGGTGAAACCTGTTCGAATCGAGGAGCTGAGAAACATATGGCAACATGTTATCAGGAAAAAGAAGTTTGATTCTAAAAGTGAAAACAATTCCAACGCTCAAGACAAGGGTCACCAAGGAGGTGGACAAGCGCATTCGCCTGATGGGGCCACTGATCAAATTAGGAAGGTAAGTAGAAAAAGAAAGGAAGATGAGGAAGAAGAACAAGAAGAGGAAGAAGGTGAAGAGAATGGACATGAAAATGAGGACCCGGCTACCCAGAAGAAGCCTCGGGTCGTTTGGTCCATAGAGCTTCACAGAAAGTTTGTTGCAGCTGTTAACCAATTGGGCATCGAAAGTAAGCAGTTAGTAGTTATCACAGTGCTACAATTTTCTTTGGATTTCTTTCTGAGTCTTTTGATTACTCATTCCTCTATCTTCCTTGGCTTATGCAGAAGCTGTTCCTAAAAGGATTCTTGACATGATGAATGTTGAAGGGCTTACAAGGGAAAACGTGGCAAGCCATCTTCAGGTACAGAACTTCCCTTTTCCCTTTACTTGTAGTATTCCCTTGGGATGTGTTTGGATCCTGGATTGTGGAGGGAAAGAACAGGTAAGGGAAACTTATCTTGGATTTGTGTAGGAAAATTACTTATGTTTCCTTTCCCTCGACAAATCCCCTTGCAAATCGAAGATTGTAATACAGCCTTAACTGATGTTATAAAACAGCCATCTCTTGACCAATTTTTAGATTTGGTTTGAGATTTTCCACTCTTTGGGGAGTGTTTAAGGCCTTTTTGTATTGTGGCCTCTTTTTGTATTTGGGAGGCAATCCCTTTTTATAAATAATTATTTACTTATCAAAAAAAATTAAAAAAAATGTTGTCTTGAAGTGAAACACCCTGAATCGGTTGGTCTAGTAAGTACTAAGTTGGAATCTGGTAAATTTGGTGAATGCTAAGAAAATCACTAGTATGCGATCTCCAAGAAGATTTTGTTTGGTCACAAGAAGCATTAAGAAGTGGAGATGAAATGCATGTTGGATCTTCCAAAGTGGTCTCTCTTGTGAATTATTGATTGGAACGTGGAGAGCGATACTAGTCTTGCAGTAAATGAAAAAATAGAGTTTTGACAGGTTACTTAACATTGGGGGCCGCTTACATAACTGATTAGCTCACAGAATGGAAAAGACTCATTATATACTTCATACAACCGTTCACCTGCTGTAATTCATCGGCTCCCTACACATATCTCAACATATCACTGTGTCAGACCTCCCTGAAACCCTAATCCGAGGAAATAGTCTAGGCTTGAAGTGTGCATGAAAAAGTTGTGAACCCATCACCCATGTAACAGAAACACCTGTCTGAGATGTATTGGGTATTTTATATCCACTGTAAGGGAATGCTTGTCTATAGGATTTATAAGATATTGCGCTTTATTTATCCCGTTTCAACTATGTAATGTAATTAGTTAAGGAAAACTTTCTGCACAAGGTATTCAAAGCCCCAGGAGATCTTGGGTTCAACTCTTTTTTTATTTTTTTGGTTCCCCGTGTGCATTATGCTTTTCTATAGGTATGGATGTTACTATCTCCACATGGGTGCTGGCTATACGTATTCACCGTTCGGCCTATTTCCTGACCACTTATTTTTTTGAGACAAATCAGTGATCAAACAACCTGAACAACTTTTTATTGCAAAACAAAAATAGCTTGGCTTACCCAACCGTTCGGAATGACTTAGTTAAGCTGAGTAGCATATATAGAACAGATCTTCCTGAATAGAAAAAAGGAAATTCATATTCGCGCTCATTTTTTTATGCAGATGCTCCACTTTGTTCATGAAGTTACTAGTAACTTCACGTTGAAAGTGGAGCGCTTGCTTCAAAAAAGGGAGCGCGAATATCAATTCCCAGAAAAAATGATTAGTGCTTATTGACAGTCAGACTACAATTTCATACCGGTTGCCAACATGCTTACGCTTTTGTCTTGTGTTGCAGAAATATAGGCTTTACCTGAAACGAATCAGTTCAGTGGCCACACAGCAAGCAAACATGGTTGCTGCATTAGGGGGTAAGGATGCTTCTTATATGCGCATGAGTTCACTAGACGGGCTTGGAGATTTTCGCACATTGGCTGGACCTGGGCGATATTCAAATTCCAACATATCACCATATCAAACAGGTGGAATTCTAGGCAGATTGAATAGCCCTGCTGGAATGAACCTCCGTAGCCTTTCTTCTTCTGCACTATTCCAACCTGGCCATGCCCAAAACTTAACCACCCTTGGGAAGCTCCAGCCAGTTGTTTGGCCGTCAAACCAAAACCCCAGTTTATTTCAAGGGATTCCCACATCCTTGGGGCTTGGCCCATTTCAACCAGGTGGTGCTTCGAGCAGTCCTTTCACTGTACATGGAAATGGACAACACATGCATGATGGGGGTCTATTTAGTAGTCAACCTTCTTTCAAAGTGGGTTCACTGACTTCAGAACCTTTTAACACTGCTGTTGGTGGTTCTAATGAAAGCTGGCATAGTACAGTTGAACTGCCAAACTACTCGCCAAATTCTTTGTCCTTGAGTGGACCTTTCGATCACGATCGGCTGAATCCAAATAGTGTGAGGAGCAATAATTCTTCCACGGCCACACATATTCAGAATGGTCCACTTGATTTTTCTTCTACCAATTCTATTTCAGCACCCATGGAAGATTCAAGAGGAGAGATACATTTCCAAGCAGGATCTGTTGGTAATGTTGTTCGAAATATGAACCAAGAAATGGCCAAGAGATGGGACTCGAATCAGATTTTCAGTCCTCTCAACTCTGTGGTTCCTGCCAATGGTGTTGTGTCCCCGTTAAGCCAGAGTATGGGTCAAACTAATGGAGTCTTCCATAGAAAGACTGATCCAGCGTTGGTCAGCCGATCACATAGCAGTGCTCCAACTCACGCGCAGCACATTGGGATTGAGAAATCATTTATGGACCCAAAGATGAGGTCCAATGAAGACTACACTTCGGAGCAAACAAAGTCACCGGGTGGGCATGTTCATGGCGGCTACGAGTCCTTGGATGATATAATGAATGCAATGATCAAACGGGTATGATTGTATATCGATGGTTCCGTTTGTAAGCATAATACCTTACAGATATTCTCTTGCCCCATGACACTTTCAAAATGTTGTTTCAGTGAGCATAAAACATAGAGAGTCTGAGGAAGGCTACCTTAGCCATCTATCAAATGACTTGTTTTCCATTCATATGTTTCAACTACCATGCTGCACATGATCTCCTTGTTACATGCATGTAATGCTTTTGCTGCTTTGTGGAGAACTTATCGGTGGTTCTTATAATTCAGATGTAGTTTAGCCTCCTCCAGTGTATTTTCTAGACATGCTTTCTGAGTATTTCATACGGGATTTCGTTTGTATGATACAGGAACAAGAAGGATCATTAGACGGAGAATTTGGATTTGGTGCTTACACATTCGGATAATGTTCGGAAGACGCTTGTCGCTGTTGAATCTCGGAGAAGAGGGAGAGCCTCAGCAGTAAAGTTTACTACTCTGAGGAATATGTAACATTGTGTAATTAGTAGTCTTCTTTCTGTTCCTTTCCTTTTCCTTGTTCTTTTAGTGCGCGGTTTTTGATTTCCCTCTTGTACCAAAGTTTGATTCCATGGTTACAATTGCTAACGTTTGTTCTAGGTTTTGTTGGAACGATGAGATAAGAAGTTCTTGACATCTGAAGGATTTTCTTTTGTTTTTATTTTGTGACTGAGCTTCTTTGCAGTACCATTTGCCCACGCCCAGATCCCTCCTCGATGATCCGAGGCGCCATATTCTAGGGCTGGAAGAATGGAAAGCTCATGCAAAAATTTAAGTTGTTCGGACAAAATGAAATAAATGGTCTAACCATTTTTTATTTTTTTTGGAAAAGTAAAATGTTCCGATCAAGTGATTACGGGTGTTCGGTAAATTTGAATTTTTGGCAAGACCATGGACGGGCCTTATAATATAAACAACTCATACCATCGAGAGGAGATCCCGGTGTGGGCAAAACTGTACCCTGCAGTTGGACTGCGGAGAAACAGAGTTAAAATGTAAACATGAATTGGTATCTTATAATGCATATCATACCCTGTAAATTAGTTGGATTGGATTTTTAGTGATTGTGGACTAATTTTGGTATACTTATATTTTCCTACTGCTTCTAATTAAACAAATAATCCAACCAACCAAAAACTTTTCCCAACATCAATACTAAAACTTTTTTTTGCTCACAAGCAGCACAATCTGTCAATCTCCCAGGACCCTGTAGTGACGCAACATCACTACATGGTTGTAATGAGCAATTTCACCCGTTCAAAGTATTTTCAATTGTCAGGATTAAAAAATATTCTTTCACAGAAGAGATAACTCTTCCTTAGAAGAATTTGTTTTAAATCCAGACCGTTAATTGTTAGATAGAAGGCTGAAATGCTCACTATAACCCTGTAGTAGTGACTTTGCTCACTGTATGGTCCCGGGTCCCATCAATTAGGAGTATATGAACCTAAAGAAATACATCTCGACATCAGTATACCTTGTGAAAGACCTTTACCTCATAATTCAAACATAAATCACTACATAGAAGTAGTTCAAAGGAAAATTATGAGCATTTACTAGGATTTGGTTAAAGATCTGCTCCAGTGGATAGAGAACATATATTGAAACCCCAGACTACTCATACACTCTACATGAACAATCTCAAAAAAAATAAATAATAAATAATAATAATAATAATTAAAAATAAAATTCAATAACAGTTGGAAATGGTAATCAGAAACTAAATCAGCAGATTCACTCATAATGAATACATACATACGTGCAATAAGCAGAACGGTCGATTTAATAGTACCACTAATTGTACCACGATTTAATAGTACGTACAAACGGTCAATTCAACCTCATACATACAATAGTATCAACAATGCACACCTTTTCTTAGTTTCTTGGCCATGCCATTGTCAACAATGAGAAGACAGTGGAAAGGAAAGGAAAATTTGCGATGCTATGAACTTCCTTTTCCTTTCCCATGGCTTCTCCAGAATCTCCACTGCCAAACATACCAAACAGAGTTTGGGAATGCATAAAAACATCCCTCAGACACAAGCCACGAGATCAGAATGAACTTTAAGGTCGATTTAGTCAAGCTCAACGAGCTGAGCTCTTCTCTCTGCAGCTCTCTTCCTCACGAATATCCCCCATCTCAAAGCCGCTTTTAACTTGAGCCACCCCACAACAGCCCTTCCTGAACTTCGTCCACGCTCCTGCCCATATCTCTGATCCAACTGATGCTCACTCGGAGCATTGTAAGAATAACCACCCTCAACGGAATGGCCAAATGCGGACCCCATTCCAACACCAAGCCCCGTGCTGAACGTCTTAAGAAGTCTCTGCATATCGTCACCATCCAACATTTCCAAACTTCTCAATCGGATTTCCTCGGAGAAGTCCTGAAGTCCCTGCCCGTCCCTTGGCCTTGACCATTCTCCTGGGAAAAAAGAACCACCGAATTCTGACATTCCAACCGCTCCATAATCCAATGAAGCCGTTCCTGCCATTGAATCAGACCTCATGAATGGGAATTCACTCAACTGAGAGTTTGAAGGGAGATGGTTTTTCATTTGGCATTGTGGGATTGTTTCATAGGAGATGTGTTGCTGCTTGTTCTGTGTAGTTGTGACGGGATTCTGGTCTGATGTAGTCTCAGATGAGGCTCTTGTTCCATAGTTTCTAATTGATAGAGAGTTTAGAACTTTGCCATCGTATTCAATAACTTGGTTCCAATTCTCGTATGCTGTTTTCACCAGTGAATCAACTGAAACCTGTAAACAGAACCCAAAGGAGTTGGGCCATGTTTTTATGTAAAGTTAACGAGTCAATAATCTTTATCATGTTTATGGATTTCCCATAATAAGACTAGGAACAAAAGTCTAGTTCCATACCACTCGAACTAGTGTGGATGACTAGTCATAAAATCTGGTTCAAGTGTTGACATAATTGAAATCATTTTCTTTCTTGTGAATGAAATTGAAATCATTTCGGTGGTTAAGTCCATATAAGTAGTTCTACTACATGCAGAGAGCAGATGGAAGTAGTTGGTCCATCTCTGCCCAAAGCATCCGAGCAAGGTTATCTCCCCTAAGCAAAGAGAAGTGATTGTATTCATATAAAAGATGGCGGTGAGGACTTTCTAAAACCAATCCAGGTAACCATGAGAGCAGGAATCACATAACAATAACTGTACCAGTCCAATCCTAATCAATGGGGGTATGGACAGGGAGGATTGAGGACTTAACCTTTGGCAATATATGCACAAAGCAACTGCTCTCGAAAAGTTTTATCACTGAAATAGTGCCTGCTTATACCTCCAAAAATTGAGAAACTCAAGGGACGCTATACTGTGTAGGAGTGCAACCATGCCCCCAAAACAAAGCCGGAAGGCATCAAACAGCAGGCCTAGAGACCCCATTCATATTTTAAGATTGATCCATCCCAGGGAGAATTGACTTCCACCATTTGCTACAGATTGAAATTTCTGCTTTGCAGAACTTCCTCTCAAATCCAACATATGTGACAAGTCAACGGAAAAAAGCTAGCATCTTATTGAAAGTTGAAACGTGTAATTTAGAGAATAACAAGTTTTATCAGCTAAAACCCGAGGTGGATTAAGGTATAAGGTATTTCAGATGTTATGAAAATAAAAACCTCAGACCTTTTGATTGTGCGTAAGTGAGTCCAGAGGGAAGAACTGTCCATTTGCAATAAGGCCTCTAAGCTCGTAGATATCATTGAAGACAGTGCCCATGCTATTTGTTCCATCTGAATAGTATACATACAGCTTCTCACCCAAAACGCACGTCTTCGCATGTTCCACGGTATTATCCCACATCCTATTGGACATTCCACTTCCAAGAATCTACAATATGTTCATTGGAGAGAGAGAGAGAGGTAAGAACAATACCTAATTCAACACCAAAGGTAAAGGGAACATTGAAAAGGAAGGAAACGAGATAAAATTGAAACCCTTACATTTCTCAGCCTCTGTGGATCCCTAACAAGAACCCTGAGGAAATTTTCAACAGTTATGATATCAGCCTTTATCAACTTTTTGTGCAGCGCTCCATCCTTTGCTATTCTATCCAATCTCCAAACTTCATCTTGCAAAGCAGGCGGGTAATGTTTCTTGTACACTACAATACAAAAAAACAGTTCACCAACTTAAAAGCCACAGTATCAACATTAACACGATTGATCACAAAAGGAACTTTAGTAACTAAATTCTTTAACAAGTAATGTTAAGCCATTCGAGTCCCTTCTGCCCATTTTACTACGTCAGAGTTTTTTTTGGCTGGGTGTCACTTCAAGTGAAACATGCCACCATTAAACCAGGAATATCACGATTCATGGTTCTTAAACACAACTTCTTACACAAGTGCACGCTAAAGAGAAATAACATCAACAGTAACAACAATGGCCGAGGCAAAAGGCTTAAAAGCTGGACATCTCAAGCTTGACTCCCCACAAACTACTACAATGCGATTAGATGACAATCACATGCTTCCTAAAGGATTTGTATCAATCCAAGATGACTTAGGAAACAATGCCAATTTGAAGTGTTCTTATACAATCGTTCATTTGAAAACAACAGAACCTATGAGGAACAATAAGTGCTTTGTAGATCTTCCTCTACTCGTGCCACATGAATTTCCATTTGAAGATTTGGACCAAACATGGGTCCAAACACCCAAAAAGAGTTATTGTACAACTGAAGCAGGTAAATCTTCTACAATCATTTCAATTACTAGGCTATCAAGGGCCCTCATATCCTACAAACTAAGGTGGAAATAACCTGACTTAGTATGACCAATAAAGAGAGCAGACTGAGGGACCTTTGCAATAACATGTTATGCTTTTGCATTAAATAAGAACATATCTCCTGCATTATATTGGAAACTTTACCAATCGTCGGAAAGTATCTCAACAATACTGGCATTGCACCCATGGCACGATCATTCTAACAGAAATACAGAATCTCAATGCTCTTGCGTCATGTATCCAAAACAAACTGATCAAAGAATAATTAGTTTCATTTAAAAGATCACCAAAGCATGGAACAAGCACGCGCATTCTAGCATGGCAGTGTGTTACTATATCTTGCAATGACAGACTACCGGAAACTTTGGATCCGAGTAAAAGGCAAAGACATTGATTGGTCTTTACCTCAAAACTGGTTTCGACAGCCATGCTTTATTTGTCAATTGTCATTGCAAAATGAAACAACAGATCGTCATGATTTAACTTTTTCTCTTTTCCACATAAGGAAGTAACTAATGCTGAAATAACTCACATTCACCCCTATGATCTTTAACTGCAAAAGCCTCAGTTTTAGCCTCACGAACACGAACCTCCTCAAAATATCCAGTAGCAACCTTCACACCAAGCCTAAACTTTCTGCTCCTTGTCCAGCTCGAATTGTCAGTGAAAGTCATATCTCCCAGAGTGCCCACACCTTCCTTGAGAATTACCTGTAAATCCCCAGTCAGAAGTGGCCTTTTCCCCTCACGCTCCTTTACTTCATGGTTTTCAAAGTCATCTTTCGTCCAATCTTCGCCAGTTTCCTCATTGAAGTCACCTTCAAGCACCACAACATTCAGTTTGGCTGCTGATTCCGGTCCAATTTGTACTACATTTCTGGTGACTGCATCTATAAGGACAACATGGACTGCTGCTCCTTGCTCTCCCTCGACCTTTCCGCCTGTGAAGAGGTGAGGTGGCATCCTTGTTTTAAAGTGAAGCTGCAAGTTTTTTCCTTCTGGGCCTTGTATTCTTGGTGGTGAGGACCTGTCAGAGAAAATGTGCTCAATTACTTCCCAACCAGAAGATTTAAAGGGTCAAGATTAAAACGTAGACAATTAAGTAAAAACCTTTATGCTTAAAAATTGTCAATTCTGTTTGAGACCATGAGGTCCTTACGTACGAAGCATACAATCTCACAGTAAGGTCATCATAGATTAACAAAAAAGAACGTTAAAGCAGGCCCGAAATACACAAACACACCTTCCAGCTAGTTTAGCATGGCCTAATTTTGTCAAAGCACGCTCCACTTCTTCACTTACCTGTTTTTCCAATAAAATTAGTCCAATGTTAACAGTAATGGGATATTCTCCCATGATAAAGAAAAAATCAGATATCATTCAGATATAATGTATTTACAATCTTCTTGAGTCTACCTGGTAAAAACAAAAATTGTGTATAGCAGAAGTATCATTGGACTGGTCAGAATTATAAGATGATTTGTGAGAAGAAATTTAAGAAAGTTTCACATGTGACATGCCTAGTGTATCAGAATAGATGGCAACAACGCAGTTAAGATACTTCAGCACATCTAAAAGGCAAAGTGAAAGCCATCATGTAGTGTCATGACATTGAATTTCACCTCTTATTGGTAAACACATCCAATAAGACACTAATCATAATCTAATCTAATCCAGCAAAAATTCATGCTAAAAAGTAAAAATTTAAGACGACTTACAATTCTGCGGAAAAGTGGCTCCAATGATGAGCAAAGTCTTTGCAAACTATCCACCTTCAAAGCCTCCACAATCACACTGTAGGACAATTTGAACCAAGATAAATTAGGAAGACCCAAATAACTGATGTCATTCATTTACATGGAGCAGTTAGACAGATCAGATGTATTACCGAGAAACAATTTTTGTGAGTTCAACACTGTATCACTTGAAAAAGTTTTAAACAGTTTAGAGCTTTTGGAAAGCCCCAAACACTAGAAACTATTTCAGTCAGTCGGAGAAGATGCATAGTCCATGGCAGATTACAGATTAGAAATACTATCTTGAGATCAGACATACGCAGTCAGCATGTTGTAAGGGTAACTTGAGCACAGACTTTGTATTGCTAAATTTTAAGACGAGGTTTGCAATACAAAATGAGAACCTATTCAAGGAATTGATCTCAGTGTCAACCATCAGAACTTAGTCAAACTGCTCGCTCTGTAACTTAACCGCTCAATACAGCGTTGCTGATTTTCAATGTTATTTGATAGAGACATTGAATGATAAAAACCAATATCAAATAGACATTAACATTTAGTGTTGCTAGGATTCCATGTTAATACTAAAATTGAATGGACACCAAATTCAACCCACAGTTGCCATCTAAAGATCCAAACCAGTATCGTTAATCATTCAAATGCCTCGTCATTTTGTTTACTTTCGTTTTGGCGCGTATGAACACTTAGATCACCGATATTATCCTCCTCAGCGCTGGCAGTTAATGCTTTCAAGATCTGGTCCTTAGTTTATTATGACTTAGCACCTTCTTCACTTGATTGTTCATATTGAATTGTTGGAGATTTCCTTCCAAGGGGCCTAAGGGTATGAAAGGACAGGTAAGGGGTGTTTGGTTTGTTCATTATTGCATTTCCACATTCACATTCTTGCATTCTGGCTGTTTGGTTAGTTCATTCTGAAAACTCATTGTTGGAGATTTCCTTCGAAGGGGCCTAAGGGGATGAAAGGATGGGGCCTAAGGGGATGAAAGGACAGGTAGTAAACCCATAAAAACATGAAACTGTGAGAAGAATAAATATAGTGATGCGAACGCAGTGAGCAGGGTGAGTTTGCCAAAACGAGAACCAAAATGTGAGAAGAATAGATGTATTTGTCATTTATTGTTTTGTGTTAGGGTAGATTAGTCTTTGTGCAAATTAGGGTTTCCTAGGTTTTGTGTATTTAAGTTCATGTACATCTTGTAATCTTTAATCAAAGTCAATTCAATGTAAATGTTTGTGTACGCAACGTTTTTTCTCTCTCTCAAGTCTTTGTTCTTCTTCTTCCCTGAAAAGTCTCATGGTATCTTCTCACAGATGATGACATTGACAGTGCGGCAAAAAGCTAAAAGAGCGATGCGGAAAGAGCTTAGAACGAACGTTGGGTTATCGTGTTGGAAAATTTGTTCACTAAATTGGATTAATCATACATTTTCTAAAGGGAAATGATTTTGTCACTCTTTTTTTTTTGTTAACATCACTCCCTTGCAAATATATTTTTACACTAAAAATACACTTGCAGGGAAGTGCCGTTAACAAAAAAAGAAATGACAAAATCAGCAGCCTTTCTAAATGTCTCAATAGTCAATTAATTCTAAGCGGCTACATCAATCTAATGTTCTTTAACTCTTGAAAATGAACACACTTCCGCGATCAAATAATATCCTATAAATGAACTATAATGGAGAAATATAATTAACATTCTCTCATTATAGTACTCTTCACAATATTAGTCCAAGAATTCTCCAACACAAACAAACCAACTTATTATGACTTACGTGTGCGATTCTCCAATTACTTTCTTTCTAATTTCTTCTTCTTCTTAATTTCCTTCTTTTCTTTTTCTTTTTTTTTTGAAGGACTCGTCTTAACTTGAATTCAGATAAACATGTATGCCATGTATGTATTGATTAAGGTTAACAGTGGCCGGCCACTTTATTGTACTAAAAAACCAAAATCACTTACACCAAGATAGTAGCTTTTAAAATCCGACAGCATCGGAACATACTATTTGAATCTTACAGGTTTGTGGTGTTGCTGGCGGTGAATGAAATGGTGGTGGTGATGGAGTTCTCTGGCGGTGGCGGTGGCGTACCTGAATAGTGCCAGGGGGATGCATGCATGGGGTGGTTGTGAAAGAAATTGGGTTTTTGTTAGGAAGGCTAAAGGAGTTTTTTGGGATTGTATTTACGCAGTAAATCGTTATAGAAACAAAAAGAAGAAGAAGTGTGAGTTTATTCAGCAAATGATTTTATTAAGCAAATTGTGGGTTGTGAATAAGAGCCAGTGCCTAAAATTGAGACCAGTATATTGATGCCTAAAATTGACTTTTACATGCCAATTTTTGTCCTTGCGTTTCAGACTGTTTTCCAAATCTTCGATCTTTCGGCATTATTCCTCGACCGTGTCAAAACCGCGTGACTTTACATCATCATAGTTTAATCAATTAACAAAGAGTAGATATTGAATTCCTTTAAAAAAATTAAAAATTTACAAGCACCTCGATATTTGAGTTTATTATTATTATTATTTTGGGGGGTATAGACCATCAACACTACGATAGTTTTTTCCGTGTACCAAGTGCAATATTTTTCTTCTCACAAAAATATTGTATGATATCCACACACTAAATGTAATTATATATTTTTAAATATTTTGTGAAATGCATCGATATGATATGTTGAATATATGAAAATGAGAAAGTTATAACTGTGTTTAACTGGATATCGAGCATGAAATAAAAAATTCGATTTCTAAGAAAATATACATGGAATCAAATTGAAAAGAAAGACTACGAATGATTGAAATTTGATCGTGTCTCATAGGATAAACATATATTTACCGATGTAATTATGTTCATTCCCACCAATATCTCTGCCAAATTTATCGATCCCATGTACGTAATTTCTTTTTTTATTTTTGGGGTTCTAATGAAAATCTGCAGTAACGTTGGAAGTTATGAGCTGTGAACGAAGAAATTGCATGGGGGGTGTTACATGTCGCTAAAAAATAGCCGATCCAAACGCATCGATCGGATCATCCTTCAATATCTTGCACATATCCATGGTGCCTGTGAGCATCAAACCCGAAGGGCCCTCTTATCTTATTAATAAAGCAACAAAGAATATGACCAGACTAGAAAGTTTGCTCGTAGCTGGCCTGGACATTCCTGACCGTTGAAAAAAAAGGGGTCTTATCCGGGAATTCTCATTTTACCAGGTTTAGTGGGTGATTAAAAAAAAAAGCAATGTATCTATACAAGCACAGTGCAGGACCAGGAGAGAGATAGATACTGCTACACGTATACAACTACACTAAATCATTAACCACCTTTATACAATCCACCTTCAAATGGGAAAAGATTCAATTGGAAAGCAGAAAAGGAGAAAGAAAACAAGGGAAGAACAATTCAAAGACAAGAAATGACAGAGAGGTCTAAATCTGTCTTATGACATTGTTGACCATTGAGTCCACTCAACCTGACCCAAAATGAAGTAGCTAGGGTGAGAGCACTTGCCCCCATAGGATAAAATGAAGTAGGGTGAGAGCACTTGCCCCCATAGGATAAAATGAAAGCACTTGCCCCCATAGGATAAAATGAAGTAGGGTGAGAGCACTTGCCCCCATAGGATAAAACTTCAATATCTCGCACATAATTATTGTTTCCGATGCTTCCTCATGTTAGTACGTAGAACACCATATACACTTGTTTTTTGTTCCTCCCTCATGTTCTTTGACACCACAGGTTTTTTTTTTTTTTTTTGAAAAGAAAAAAAAATACTTATGGTGTCAAAGAACACAGGTATTGAGTCCGCACTTTCTCTAGGTAAAATATGAAGGTTTTGACTATCAAGCATGTTACGAAAGTTTTTGAACTATTTTGTGTGTACCTATCCGAGAACTTTATTTGGATTATGGATCGAAGCGTAGTAGAAGTTTTCTATTTGAAAGTTTTTGTATATAAAACATCAGAGCTCAAAGATCACTCACACAATAATCGCACGTACATGGCTAGCGCTTATGTGCTATTAGAGTGGCTAAGTGGGAAGGGCACGCATAATTATGTGTTCATGAGTTTATTTAGATGATTATATTTGTGCTTAATGATTCGTCAAGTAAATCTACACGATTGTTCAATCAAAACCTAGTATTGAGATTATTGCTTTAGCTTCAATGTTTATTATTTTGAAACACGTTAGGCCGACGCAGTTTCAGGATTGTTGAATTTTTGCCCCATGTGATAATGCTTTTGAAAATGAAAGCAGAGAAATTAGATTTGCATGTGTGCATACATGGGCCATTAATTATAGAGATGCTCGGTGGCTTTTTCCTTGAGCTTTCGAAAGGTTTTGGTCAAAACCGAAGTATATATACTTTTCTTGTATTCCAAAGAGCATCTCTGGAAGCCTCTCACGAATTTGTAAGGTCTCTGGTATGATATTTAGGAGTTCGATAAAGGTTTTTCATCTCACGCTATAATCTTCTGTTTTTTCATATAGTGTAATTTACCTCTCTCTCTCTCTCTCTCTCTCTCTCTCTCTCTCTCTCTCTCTCTCTGTCTCTCTCTCCTGTGGAGTAAGCATTGAGGCCGAACCACATAATTTAGGGCAATTTACCTCTAGGTCCAGAAAATAAAAAGTAATTCCCACCAAGTCTCCTCTAATTAACAAAACGCGAAAACCCTATGAAAGTGCCTAAAATCCTAAATACTAAAAGTGCCTAACCCCTAGGGCACCCTATAAAAGTGCCTAAACTTCAGGGTACCCTATAAAAATGCCTAAACCCCTAGGGCACCCTATGAAAGTGCCTAAACCGCTAAAACCCTATAATAGGAAAGTGCACCCTAAAACTCCTATGAAAGTGCCTAAACCTAAACTCTAACGCTCTATGAAAGTGACTAAACCTAAACCCTAAGGTACCTTAAACCCTAGGGTATCTTAAAACCTAAAATCTTAAGGTACCCTAAAACCCTAGGGTACCCTAAAATCCTAAAATCCTAGGGTACCCTAAGATTTTAGGGTACCCAAGGGTACTAGGATACCCATTAGGGTACCATAAAACCCTAGCATGCCCTAAAACTCCAGGGTGACACTTCCATTAATGGTAAATGTATTTTTGTAAAAATGGACTTAGTGGTAATTAAGTATTTCATCTATCCTTAATGGAAATTAAGTATCACTTTTCTGTACTTAGAGGTAATTTTCTCCATAATTTATGTGCGTTCGTTCTTGTGTGCAATTGTTACGCTTCCGTTGCGGGTGGCTGGGATCGGAAATTCCCCAACAATGATAAATGTCTAGATTATGTGGTTATGTGGTTTTTGATGTTAGGTGGATGCGACTCTTCTATTTGTGGCTTCATCCAATTTAATTGGATGTTTTTTCTTTACTTATTTCTTTTCCTTTGGCCTTCTCTTTTGCTTCAAGGTTCTTCTTGTAGTTTGAGTTTCGGCCTCCTTAATGTACCTTTTTCGAGTTCTAATAAAATTTTGTTACTTATAAAAAAAAGAAGATAAATGTCTAGATTGGTACCTATATTGATTTGGAGTACTCTTTTTCGGTTGGGTTTACTCTCTTTTTCTTAGCCATCTACAACCCTCCTGTGTTGCCTTTGTCGACTATTTTTTTTTTTGATCGGCAAAAGATGAAATTATATTAAAATAGGGGAAAGGGGAAAGGGGGTCCAACCAAAAGTTGGAATACACCACAACAGGGCAAAAGCCCAATCACCCAAGGGTCTACAAGGGTCCAAAACAACATAAACAATAAAGCCCAACCCAACACCCAAATAAAACAAGAAAGCCCAAACACCCAAATACCGGCCCAACCTTGGGCCGGCCCACCCAAACCAACCCCCAAAACCCTAACCACAGCGGCAACCCCAGTCGTACAAACCACCGGAAAAACCCAGCCTCGCCGTTAAGCCGATCCGGCCACTCCCAGAAGTAGTAACCGGCGGCCGGAATCCGGCCTACGAAATGGACCGCCGAAGCAGCCAGGGAGAGGGTACCCAACCAGCCACCAACAACAGCAGATACAACCCAAACGAAACCCCTCCAAACTTCACGATCATCAAAAGCAGCCGCCTCAGACCAGAGAAAAACGAAACGCCGGTCCCTCGCCCGAATGAGATCTCAGACAGGCCGCCGGCCGGACTTCGGCACACAAAGACGACCATGAGCAACCATCCATGGGGACCGCAACCACCTCGTCACCGCCGGAGTGAAACGGAACCAGATCTGACCGTCATCCAAATGCCAATCGTTTTCTGAAATCACCTGCAAAAACAAAATTAGAAACCACTAGCTACACCACCACCTCAACCACATCACAGCCCTTCGCCACCTCCCAAGACAGACCAGATCAGCCCTCCACGCCGCCGCCCACGACCACCGATCGATCGAAGCACCCAACGCCGCTAGGCCTCCGGGGGTAGCCAAGGAAACCACCGGACGGTGGCGGAGTGCATCACACACAGCCGCCACGCCCTCCCCGCAAGAGAGGGCGGTGCCCGAGACACCACCGACGGAAAGAGGGAAAACGAGGGGAGGACTAAATCAGGAGAGTAAAGGAAGGAGAGAAAGGGAGAGACAGCAGGAGAGAGAGGAGAAAAAAGAGCCCGGGGGGAGGAGGGAGGGAGGCGCCTCCCCCCCCCCCCCCAGGCGGCGATGGCGCCGGAGAAAGCCCTAGTCGAAGAAAAGTTTAGAGAGAGAAAGTCTCGAGC
The DNA here is from genome assembly GCA_025413875.1 of Rhododendron molle. Lineage (NCBI taxonomy): Eukaryota > Viridiplantae > Streptophyta > Magnoliopsida > Ericales > Ericaceae > Rhododendron > Rhododendron molle. Next base: position 3,755,596 of record CM046388.1, on the reverse strand, counting down.
AATTTGATCAATTGGCAGGTGCCTTTGTCGACTATTAGAAAGATTAGATTGAGTCACAGAGTTAGTTGTTGGACTCTTTTTATAAAAAAAATATGGAATATTTAAATATTCATCCCCTTTTCTCATGTTATGTAAGAATTCATCCCCTCCTTTTTTCATGCTTATGATTTCATCCTTTCACTGTGTTATTTACCTTTTTTACCCTTTTCACTATTTTTGTTAGGCCGCTGCACGGACCAATTCATATAAGGATAGTTACATGGTTAAATTACCATGACATAACATGGTTAATTACTTATGATTTCATCCATAAATTCTTTGCCTATATAGACAAGAATTTTGGGATGAAATTATTTATGAATTCATCCTAAATACTTATGATTTCATCCCTAAATTCTTTGCCTATATAGACAAGAATTTTGGGATGAAATTATTTATGAATTCATCCTAAATACTTATGATTTCATCCCTAAATTCTCGGCCTATATAGACAAGAATTTTGGGATGAAATTATTTATGAATTCATCCTAAATACTTATGATTTCATCCCTTAATTCTCGGCCTATATAGACAAGAATTTTGGGATGAAATTATTTATGAATTCATCCTAAATACTTATGATTTCATCCCTAAATTCTGTGCCTATATAGACAAGAATTTTGGGATGAAATTATTTATGAATTCATCCTAAATACTTATGATTTCATCCCTTAATTCTAGGCCTATATAGACAAGAATTTTGGGATGAAATTATTTATGAATTCATCCTAAATACTTATGATTTCATCCCTTAATTCTCGGCCTATATAGACAAGAATTTTGGGATGAAATTATTTTTGAATTCATCCTAAATACTTATGAAATCATGGTAATATAACCATGTAATGTCATGGTAATTTAACCATGTAACTATCCTTATATAAATTGGTCCGCGCAGCGGCCTACCAAAAATAGTGAAAAGGGTAAAAAAGGTAATTCACACAGTAAAAGGATGAAATCGTAAGTATGAAAAAAGGGGGGGATGAATTCTTAAGTCCGTTAGGCTTCTAGGATGAATAATTAATAAAAAAAAAAACATTGACCATCTCAGTCACTGGCTTCACTTAGAGAAAATCAATTTGGAATCTTTTAATTTCTCTAATCTTTTAATTTACCTACTTGCTGATATAGGTTTGACAAAAAGGAAAAAATAAAATTTGCACTTAGATGAAGGAATTGTTATTGTTTAAGAGAGAAACTTATTCATGGAGGTTCTGTGAACAAGTTGTTTACGAAGCGGCGCAATCACAGCCGTCCATTCAAGTAATTAATTGTGGAAATTCGTTTTCAATTTTGACTGATCACAATTAATTGTTACTGGTCACAATTGATTTTCAATCCGGATCATCCAAAAACACTTTGGACCTGCATGATTGGACTCCGTAAATTCTTCTTTATGGAAAGCTCCCTTAAAAAGTTTTTCTGATTGTTTAAGAGATTAAAATAGATAGAGTTTCAAGAAGTTAGTGTTTAATCTCAATAACTTCAAACCCTTAATGCATGCGGGTGGTTTTTTTTTGTTATTCATAAAATAATTTTTTTTTGTTATACATTTTTTGAAAATGAAAATGAAGACCGCGATCACAGCTAGGTGACATTAGTCTTTTTCTCTTGTTAATTGGTTAGTTGCCAAAGATAGCTGTGGCAAATGTAGTTTCATTTGAGTAGAATCTCAAATACATTTGCATTGTATTTGAGCTGCTTATATACGTATAATACTCTCGCTGCTCTCTTGTAATCAGAACTCAAAATTACAATCTAATGAGATTAAGTTTAGGGTTTCTTCAAGTTCTACAAAAGTTGTCAACTTCTCTCTCTCTCTCTCTCTCTCTCTCTCTCTCTCTCTCTCTCTCTCTCTCTCTCTCTCTCTCTCAAATTGCAATAAAAAGTTTGAAAGACAAGAGGATAGTAATATGCATGATACATAAAAAGTATGAAGCACTAACACAATATACTCCATTTCTATCGTTTCCTCAAAAAAAAAAATATATATATATATAAACACAATATACTCCTATACATATCTATATCGTACATAAAAAGTTTGTTTGAAACACAAACACAAGATACATACATGCATGAGACTATGAGAGGGGCCTTATTATATATATATATATATACACACACATACACACACACTCCTTCATATTATATATTCATATCTCCCTCTCTCTTCCTGTCAACTTCATCGTCAAGTAGCCCCTGAAAATATAGAACGCCAAAGTTATACAAAAAGATAGGAATTGTCAAATTTCTCGAATAAAAATTTAATCTACTCATGTGCATGATTATCAAAAATAAATTCTACACCAAATTGAATATTCCGATTACGAGTAGTTTTTTTTTCTTAAATAGGGGCAAAAAGAAATTGGAAAATATTGGAGTATTTTTTTTTTCATGTAAATATTACTGTACTCCACATGTTGATAGACTACGTAAAATACTAGTAGTATGTTTGTGAGCCAATTTCAACCTCAAGACAAAAGCGGATTTATAAACTACCATTGATTGAGATTACATATGGAAAAAAACGAAGGACTTACCGGCCGGATATTGTCTTTAGACGGGGAAGATGATGTTAATCGCCGTGACATACTGAAAGAGGTCCACCTGGAACCGTCTGCAAGCCAGAAACAAAAGGTAGACTAACCCAGTGGCCATCATCCCAAGGACAATCTTGCCGAGGAACGAATGTACCATGGAGGATAATGTGGACTCCGGCTGTGGACTGTGGAGGGCCTGGAGGCAAGGTGTACGGCAGTGGCGAGGAGGGAGTGGTACGAGGTGGCGGAGGCGGAGGCGGAGGCGGAGGCGAGGAGACAGTAAAACGGGGTGGTGGCGGCAGAGGCGAGCAGACAGTCGAACGGGGTGGCGGCGGCGGAGGCGAGGAGACTGTGGAACAGCCGGGTGGCGGAGGCAAGGAGACAGTTGGACGGAGTGGTGGCGGCGGAGGTGAGGAGACAGTAAAACGGGGTGGTGGGGGTGAGAGGTTGCCGTGGCGGTGTCTAGCGGTGGAGAGAGAAAGGTTTGAGATTAAGAGGAGGAGGAGGAGAGGAACAAATGTCATCCCCATTTTCGGGTTTGGAAGAAGCATAAAGGAAGAAGAATGGAGTAGCCTACCGAAGAAGGATAGAGTCCGGTAGCCTACAGTGGTAGGTCAGGAGAATAGAGTCCGGAGTAGTGGCACGGCGGGGACAGGTCCCACCATCTGAATGTTCAAATCCTACCGTTGACGTATTTTGGGATTATTTCTAGATAAGATAGAGGTTTGGTCGGTAAAGTGAATAATGATGAGGAAGTCAAGACTCCTATGCTTCTCACAAGTTTAAGGATGGAGTCATAGAGAGATATTTATTGACGGAGTTGATGTAAAGCGGTTCTTTACGGAGGCGTTCAATTTTAATTGTTCAAAATTATTTTAGACGGTTTGGATTAAAAACAATCTATTACCTTCAATAAATAATATATTAACGGTAATAAGTAAATTATTTTCAGATCAACCAAAAAGAAAAGTAAATTATATTCAATCCGGACCATCCAATACACTTTTGGACGATTGAGATTGAGTTCTGAAAACCTTCTTGGTCATCCATTATGGAGTACTCTCTCCTTGCCATAAATTTTAGTCGGAAAAGAAAAAAATCCTCCCCCCTTCTCCCGCCTCCTTCGTTATGGCTCAGGTTCAGGTCTGATTGGGCGATGTGGTGTAGCAAGGGTGGCTTGGCTTTTCCCCCGGCGAATAAGTTGCTAGATCTGTGGCGGCGCTTCCGGTGACATTGACGGTGACTAGAGTTTTTTTTTTTTATTTCTTTATATTTTAATTTCTGCTTTAGTTTGTTTAGTTTCAGTTCCCTGCGTGGAACGCTTTCTACCCTATGTGGGTGTTTCTGTTCCCTGCGTGGAACCGGTTCTGCTACCCTCTCTTCTGTACTCGGTGGATTTCTATCCAAGCCACATGGATAACCCGATTATCGTGGGTTTGTTTAAATCGATCGATAGGCTCCGGTTTTGGGTTTGTAGCCCCTTTGGGCAAATTTTGAGTAATCAAAATTTCTAAGTATTGGTTCATATATATATATATATATATATATATATATCACTTCTACAACGGAAACACTAGTGTTGGTAAGGGCCACCCAAACAATGCGAAAAGAAATTAACGGACAAAAGAGCATCTCTGTTTCAAACTTCAACACTAGCCAGACTTCTAGATTGTGGAGTGTATCAAGACGTGCATGCATGGGAATCAAGGATAAGGTTGCTCACAGCCGGCCAGGCACAAGGCCCTGTGGGCTTGGGCCTTGAGCATCTCCAAAATGTCCAATTTTTTTTAGTATTTGGGTTAGGTAGGACTCTTTTTAGGAAATGCCCAGTACAAGTTTTAAAAGTAAGACCCAGTCTATAAAGCATTAGTATTGAGACAATATAGGTGTTTATACCCGTTTTTGGCACGCGGATCCGGCTAATCGTGAACGGCCATTTAATTAATTTGGTAATTAAATTGGGCCGAAGTCGTGTAATTAATTGTTTTTAAAGTGAGTTGGGCCATGGGTTTTTTCCATTTGGGCCCAAGGAGCACGCAACCCAGGTGAAGAATTTGGGCCCAAGATGATTGAAAGACTGGCCCACGGTGAAAAATGCAGCCCACGATTGGGCCCAAAGAGAAATGAGTTTATTCGGCCCATGGGGAGATGACCCACGGTTTTCTACCCATAAAGGAGGCTGCCGATTTGGTTCAGGAGCAAGTTCCATGTTTTTAGGGAATTGGTTATCCCCTGGCAGTTGATTTTTGAAATTCAAAGGCCAATTGACTTAGTCAATTGGCCATGTGTTGAAAGTGTGAAGAAAAAGAGGACGTGGGGAGATATTTGCTCCAAGCCATGGGACACATGTCAATCCATGAGAGGCCTACTACCCATGATCTTATGCAACTGCTCCTAAACCTCTGGAAACTGCCCATTACCGAACGTGCATGAAAAGTGGAGGAAGACATGGGACACGTGGCAGCCTGTGGAGCAAGCAGATTTTCGGATTCAGACCTGAATCAGGATGCTGTTTGGCCTATAAATAGCAGAAAACAAGATGGAAAAGGGGTCCAACACCAATCAAGCATAACGCTAAAAAACCCAAAGCCTTCCCAGCGAAGCAAACACTTTCCTACTTTCAGCAAAGTAGATTATCGAGTCCACGTACTCACCCCTCATTCAAACTCACTTCATCAAGTAGTTTGGATTTTTTACTTTTCCTGTAATCCAACTTTATTATCCCGGTGTAGTAAAGTTACATTTTTCTTTTACGTCCCAATTCCTATACGACTAGGAAATTTTAAGTCCACGACCGTGTGGCAAACCCCGAACCACATTGTGATCTTTAACCTTTGGGTCACACGCAATCGCTCACGAGTTAGAAGTCAAGATTCACGGGAATCTTCTACCAAAGTTAGGCGCTAGAAGTCTTGGCACGCCCGCGCTCATCTCATTCACACCTTTGTGCCAAAAACGAGAGTTTTCATTGGCACGCCCGGTGGGACCCTCGTCGATCAAAGGTTCAATCATGCCGCCAAAACCGAAAGCTGGACAGCCGCAACCGGATCCGCCTCAGCCAAACCCATCACTGCCCGATCCTCCAGGCAGCCCTGAAGGAGTTGCTGTTGATGTTCCACTGCGCGAGGAGGTCGCTCCTCCAGTCAGCGCCCAAGATCTTCATGATGCCACGGATAGTGTCAAGAATTATATGTTTTTTGCAGGACAAGAGATCTCACACATCGTGTCACAAACGATGTCTCAGTCCATAGAGCCTTTAACTCAATCAATCAACAACTTGATTGCTACGCTAACAGAAAGGCTGCCGCCAGTCCCTCAACAGCCAGTCATGCCTCAGTTCGGATTTTATGACAACGGCCATGAACAGACAGGTTTGAAGGACTCAATACCGCCGCCACCACCTGCTTTTTATCAAGCTTCTTCGTCAAACAGCCCTGCACCGGCAGTGGAAAGAAGCAAGGGAGTGGTTATTGGAGGAGGACCGACGCCTCCAATGAACAAGGAGCAAAGGGCCGTTTTGGTGGAGAACCCAAACAGGCCTGAAAAGACCGACAAAAGGCCTCTTCACGGAGGACAAGGTGCTGGTAAAGATAAGGGCAGCTCTCACGCTCATTCAGTCCCAGATACTCGGGGGGCAAACCCAGGCGTGAATCTGCAAGCTCAAGAGGCAGGCCCACGGCTGCCTCCAATGCCAGCCATGATTGGAAGAGATCAAGTCCTGGATTTGCTCCAGGAGCAGTTAGGGCCTGGATTCAGGCCTGTGGGCAGACCCATGTACAGGAAACCCCACACAGAGGAGGTTGACAATGAACAATTCCCCAAGGGGTATCGAGTGCCCGAGTTTCAGACCTTTACAGGGGAGAATGTGCAGTCAACGGTGGAGCACGTTGCTCGATTTCAAGTGCAGTGTGGGGAGGCCGGGACAAATGACAAGCTCAAGTTGAGGCTTTTTCCAAATTCGTTGACAGCCACGGCCTTCTCTTGGTATATCAATCTGCCGCCCAATTCTGTTCAGACCTGGGCACAGCTTGAGGAGATGTTCCACCAACAGTTTTACAGGGTCGAACCAGAGATAACGATGGCGGATCTTTCACGCTATCGTCAACTTCCTCAAGAAGGCGTGGAGTCCTACCTCTCTCGGTTCAAGACAGCACGTTTCAAGTGCAAGATTCCTCTGCCCGAGGGCGAATATGTGCGTTTAGCACTGAACGGCCTGGACTTTGAGTTCAAGAAGAAGTACCACGGTACGGAATTTCGGGACTTGTTTGAGCTGTCCGCAAAGGCCTCACGTCACGAGAAGCTTTTGGAGGAAGAGAAGGACAGAAAGGCAGCCTCCAAGGGGACCTACTATCAAGATCCTAATTACGATATTGCTACCGTGGAGACAGAGGCGAGTGTGGATGTTGATGTGGCCGAGATCATCAATAGGAAGCCTTATGCGTGTAAGGCCTTTGTCAAGATGGAGCCGACGAAGCAAACGGTCCAAGATGCACCGAATAGGCCTACTAGGGCTTATACCTTTGATATCAGCAAGGCAGAGGCTATCTTCGATCAGCTCTTGGCCGACAAATTGCTGAAATTGCCCTTTGGCCACAAGATCCCAACCAAGGAGGAATTAAAGGGCAAAGAATACTGCAAATACCATAATTCTTGGAGCCATTCAACCAACAACTGTTTCGTATTCAGGAATGATATCCAAGACAAGATTGATCGAGGAGAGTTCAAGTTTCCCGAGAAGGACAAGCAGGCCATGGGTGTGGATGGCAATCCATTCCCTTCAGGCCTGAGTGTAAACATGGTCTCGGTGAATTCAAGATCCATGCCCAGAACCGCGCCTAGGCCTAAAGTGAGCCTGGGGGCACCTTCGAGAGCAGCATTTAGACTTAAAGCAGACAGCTATGGAGATCCGTATTATGAGGAGGATTTCAAGTCTGAAAGGGTGAAGAGGTTTGAAAGGAGGAAGTCCTGGTGGTCAAGGCCTGAAGGAGTCAGAAAGCCAGAGAGGCCGAGCTGTTCACTGGTATGCACTGAGTGTGGGCATCATGCAGTTCCACCCAGACCTGTGTTGAAGAGCATAGTTGTGGGTAGAGCTGAAGTCATTCCTGAGTAGATACCCAGACCTAAACAGAAGCAGCCTCAGATCAGGCGTGAATCAGTCTTCAACAGAATCCAGCCAGGTCTGGTAGAAATAGAGGATGAGCTCAACAATCTCAGAATTTCAGCCCCAGCTAGAGGAAAGCCTAGGACTGTTAAACCTCCTGTCATTCCTTCAAATGAGTGGCAGAGGGTTGAACACCCTAAGTTTCCTGCTCCATTGTCCCGTTCCCAAAAAAGACGCCGCCAACGGTTTAGGGAGGCGGAAAGAAGAGCTCGAGAGGGAGCGGGTTTCCTTGGGGATATGATGGAAGAAGATGACTTACTGGGGGCTGAGATGATGGAGGCACCTACGGAAGAGTTGAAGGTCGAGGCGGTCAAGCCTAGGAAGGAACACAAGCCCTTGGAGAGAACGTACAATGAGGTTGTTGCTGGTTCTTCTTCGGGTCGAGCCCCTCGGTTGGGGAAGAAGGCTTTACTGGACAAAACCCTGGAGGAGGCTAGAATTCTGCCTTCTCCAAGGCAGGTCACTTTATTGAAGAAGGAAGCTCCCAAGCCAAAGAAGCAGGACTCGGGGGGCAAGCCAGGTTTGAATCCGCAGGCCAAAGAATTCAGGCCTGGACAAACTTCAAGGATGCAGTGCAATATGGTTGTTTTTCTGCCGTCTGAGTTAGAAGTGGAAGACAACAAGCTTACTGCTATGGAGGGTGACATGGTAGAAATGGGTCAAACCGCGGAAATACTGAAGGAGTCCCTCAATTCAGGCTTGAATGGAGGTGGGCCTTCGGTGGTAATATTGAAGGACGAAGATGACACGGAGAGCCCAGCAGCAAGCGTGATATTCGAGAAGCCTACTTCCAAGATGACGAAGCATATCAAGCCCCTGTACATCTCGGGGTGTGTGGACGGAATGCCAATCAATCGACTTCTCGTCGATAATGGTTCGGCAGCCAACCTCATGCCTAGATCCACCATGCTCAAGCTAGGCAAAACAGATCAAGACCTGGTTTCAACAACGGCTACATTGACTGATTTTTCTGGGCATGAGACTAACTGTCAAGGAATTTTGATCATGAATTTGACGGTTGGTTCGAAGACGCTCACCACACCGTTCTTTGTCGTGAACTCACGGTCTTCATTCAATATTTTGCTGGGTAGGGACTGGATTCACGCCTGCTTAGCTGTGCCTTCAACTTTGCACCAATGTCTGGTTTTTTGGAATCAAGAGGATATCGAGGTGATCTGGGCAGATCGTAGGCCTTTTCTGGCCTCAACCAATCATGCCGAGGCAAGATTATACGATGAGGACGTCGGCCCAATGAAGGTGGCAGGCCTAGACAAGTTTGGCCGTCACAATATTGTACCTGTTTCTTCTCATAAGTCAGTGGAGGAGGTCAAGGCATTATACCAAGAGTTAATCAGCCCAATGATCACAGAGTCAAGTAGGCCGATCACTGCTTCAACCAAACGACCGTCTCAATGTCAATAAGGCCTTCAGAAAAAGAGAAAGACGTGGCCCTGCAGGCCATGTTAACAAGGTTTGAGGCCTATTTGGTTGAGAAAAGGCTTAGGGAAGAACAAGAACAAGAAGAAGGTTATTCGGCTCACGCGGCCGAAGTAATCGACGAGGATTCAGATCTGGCTGAAGTCTTGGATGAGATCCGTTTAGAAGATCTTGAAGCAGCCCCGGCCAAATTGGATGACTTAAAGGCCGATGTTCAAGACCCTCTGGAAGAAGTAAACCTAGGAGATTCAGAGAATCCTAGGTCTGTATATATAAGTCAGCTTCTACCAGAAGACGTGAAAGAAAAGTTCATTCAGCTCTTAACAGAATTCAAGTCTTGTTTTGCCTGGAATTATGACGAACTTCCAGGCTTGTCTAGAGACTTGGTGGAGCACAAGTTGCCGATCCAAACAGGATACAGGCCTTTCAAGCAACCGCCAAGGAGGATGTCTAATGAGGTCTACTTGCAAGTGAAGGATGAGATCGAGTGCCTGTTCAACGCTGGGTTTATACGCACGGCTCGGTATGTCACTTGGCTTTCTAATGTTGTGCCAGTCCTTAAGAAGAATGGCAAGGTTAGGGTGTGCGTGGACTTCAGAAACTTGAATTTGGCGTCTCCAAAGGATGAGTATCCGATGCCGGTGGCGGACTTGTTGGTAGATGGGGCCTCCGGTCATAAAGTCTTATCCTTTATGGATGGCCATTCTGGTTACAATTAGATCTTCATAGACGAGGCCGATACGGCTAAGACCGCTTTTAGGTGTCCTGGAGCTTTGGGAACCTTTGAGTGGGTCGTGATGCCCTTCGGCCTAAAGAATGCTGGCGCTTCGTTCCAACGAGCAATGAACGCCATCTTCCATGATTTCATTGGCCGTTTCATGGAGATTTACATCGATGATATCGTGGTCAAGTCTCAGTCATATGACGAACACTTGGAACATTTGAGGAGGTCGTTTTTAAGGATGCAACAATTTGACCTGATGGTCAACCCCTTAAAGTGTGCCTTTGGAGTTTCCGTAGGCAAGTTCCTAGGATTTTTGGTCCACAACAGAGGGATTGAGATTGATCAGAATAAGGCCAAGGCAATTATGGAAGCAAAGCCTCCTACTACCAAGAAGGAGTTGCAGAAACTCTTGGGATCTCTCAACTTTTTGAGGAGGTTCATTTCAAACCTAGCGGGAAAGGTTCAGGTCTTTTCTCCACTCTTGAGGCTAAAGGATCAAGACGCTTTTGCTTGGGAGGAGGACCACCAAAAGGCCTTTGATGAGATCAAAGGCTATCTAGCAAAGGCTCCAGTTCTTATGCCTCCTATCAAGAACAAGCCGCTGAAGCTCTACATTTCAGCGGCTGAAGGCTCTATTGGATGCCTTTTAGCACAAGATAATGAGCAAGGGAAAGAGCAAGTTGTGTACTATTTAAGTAGGCTGTTAACTCCTTGTGAAAGGAGATATACTCCGATTGAAAAGTTATGTCTTGCTTTGTACTTTGCAGCAATAAAATTGAGGCACTACATGCTTCCCGTTGTGGTTTACATTATGAGTCAAACAGACCTGATTAAATACTTGCTTTCTCGGCCAATCATGCGAGGCCGAATAGGCAAATGGTCTTTGGCTTTAATGGAGTTTAGTTTTCAATATGTCCCTCAAAAGGCCGTAAAAGGCCAGGCCTTGGCAGATTTCCTTGCCGATCACCCTTGCGTTGACATCGGCGAGGAAACTGGTTCAGGACCGAGTGCATTTGAACTCTCGCTCAAGCCTTGGACTCTTCTCTTTGATGGATCAAAAACTCAACAAGTCTCAGGCTGTGGGATCATTATTATCTCTCCCCAAGGCCTGAGGACAGAATTATCATTTCAGTTTGATTTCCCTTGTACAAATAATCAAGCCGAATATGAAGCGGTTGTAATAGGCCTTGAAATCCTTAGGGATCTCGAGGCCAGCGAAGCGAGTGTCATAGGGGATTCAAACCTCGTAATCAACCACTTGGCAGGAACGTTTAAATGCTATAGCGAGGAGTTAGCCCCTTATTACATGGCAGCGGTGCAATTAATTCAAGACTTCGATAACGTAACTGTCAAACACGTCTCAAGGAGCATGAACACGGAAGCAAACAGTCTGGCTCAGGCCTCAACAGGCCTGAAGCTATCACCAGAAACCTTTCATAAGATCATTACAGTCCAGAAAAGGCTACTCCCTTCTGTAAGGAGAAGAGGTTTAGGCCTAGAAGTATTCGCTTCAGACCTTCCAGAAGAAGAAGAGGAGGAGGGTATGGAGGATTGGCGTGATCCCATCATTGCTTACTTGAAGAGGCCTCAATTGGGGGCTAGCAGGAAGGTCAAGAGACGGGCAAGGAATTATGTCCTCCTTGGAGATGAGTTGTACAAAAAAGGCCTTAAGGATGACTTGCTATTAAGGTGCTTATGTCACACCGAGGCCATGAAGGTAATGGCAGAAGTCCACGAAGGGATTTGTGGGACACATCAGTCCGGTATCAAGATGAGGTGGCTAATTAGAAGGTATGGTTACTATTGGCCCACCATCTTAGAGGATTGTATACGTTTTTCTAAGGGCTGCCAACCTTGTCAAGCTCACGGCCCTGTGCAGCACACACCTGCAACAGATTACCAAGCTGTAGTGAAGCCTTGGCCTTTTAGAGGCTGGGCTTTGGATATTATTGGGATGATTTATCCCCCTTCATCGAAGCAACACAGGTTCATCTTGGTAGCCACGGATTATTTTACGAAATGGGCGGAGGCCATTCCGTTAAAATCTGTGGATCAACAAGACGTGATTAAAGTTATGAGGGAGAGGATAATCCATAGGTTTGGGATACCGGAGCACTTTGTGGCGGATAGAGGCTCAGTGTTTTTTGGAGCATAGGTTCGGGCCTTTACGAGCCAATTCAACATTTAGCTCTCCCATTCAACTCCTTATTATGCCCAAGGGAATGGCCAGGCCGAATCAACCAATTGGACCCTGATCGGTATTATTGAGAAGATGGTGGAAAATAATCCAAGGGTTTGGCATGAACTCCTTTCCGATGCATTGTGGGCTTATAGGACTTCAAGGAAAGAGGCCACGAATGTCACGCCTTACATGTTGGTATATGGCCATGACCCCGTACTTTCTATGGAAATAACGGTTAGATCGGCCAGGATTGCCTACCAAAATGGCCTAAGCCCTGCTGATTATAGCCAAGCTATGCTAATGGAGATGGAAGACCTTGATGAGGTGAGGCTAGCTGCTTTAGATCATATGTTGATACAGAAGCGTCAAGTGGCTAAGGCCTACAATAGAAGAGTGAGAAGGAAAAGCTTCACGGAAGGTGATTTGGTGTGGGAGGTTGTTCTTCCTTTGGGCGCTCAAACTCCAAGGTATGGAAAGTGGTCTCCAACGTGGGAAGGGCCCTATCAAATTTGCAAGGTGTTCGAAGGTAATGTTTATCTTTTAATGGACTTGAATGGTGGCATGCATAAACATACAATCAATGGGAAGTTTTTAAAGCATCATTATCCTACAATGTGGGAGATGAAGGACTTTAAAGAAAAATTACCATCAAAGCCATAAAAGGTAGATAAAGGCCTGAACCTGGGCCACCATAAAGGCCTGAATCTGGTCAGGCCAACAAAAACATTAACAGTTGAAAGGGCCTAAAGTTCAGGCCATGCAAGTACCAAACAGCCCTATGGACTAGAGTTCAGGGCTAAAATAGAAATTTCTACTTTATTACAAGGCCAGAATGGCCTACAGTTCACTTAGAAGGTTGGATCGGAGATTGTCCCATGAAGTGGCAAAGCTGTTGAGTTGGGCCTCCAACCTTTCTTTGGAGGCTTGGAGGCCTGCTTGATTGGGAACCAGAGGGAGCAGTTTGAGCTTGACGGCCTTGGAAGTTGCAAACAAATCTTTTTGCTGAGCTTCTAGGCCTGATTGCTGGATCACCATGGCCTCAATGCTTTTTCCTGCGTCGCCTTGTTTCTTCTTCAGTTCCTGGACCTGGTCCTCCCAGGTCTGGATGTCTTTGGCCAGGTTAGCTTTTTGCCCCTCAAGCGCCTCAATCTGGGTCTTGTTTGAAGTGTAGCCATCTACACTCTTGCTCAGCTCTTGGCGAAGATCTTCAATCTCGGTGATGCCTGATTCAACCTTGGTAAGTTCAAGGGCAACGCTGTCATATGTCTTTTGCATCTCTGGGAAGTCCTTGTGGAAGTATTGCAGAGTCGTTTCAGCGGCCTCACTGAATACCTGAGCCCTAGCCAAGGTGCTGAGAGCCTTCTTGAATGAAGAGACCCTCCCCGGGTGCAAAGCCGTCCTGATATCCATCTTGATCAAGGCCTTGAATGAGTCCTTGGCCTCAGTGATTTCCTCGGCAGTCGGGGGCACTTGGGTTGAACTCGACCCATCTCCAGAAATGCCTGAGAGGGACACTTGGACAAGGCTTGCAGCAGTTTTGAAGAAGTCCTCCATGTCCTCATCGGCTGCCTCCTCAGCAATTTTCTCTTTATAGGCCGATGGTGGAACAGGCGTGAGTGGTTCAACCTTGGATTTCTCCGGCGTTTGGGATGAGGCCTCATATTCAGGGTTGATTGGAGGACCTTTTGAAGTGGCCTGCGTTTATCAAGTGATAGGGGGCATATTTACTAAGAACCAGTGGGGAAATCAAGGAGCCAAAAACCAAGAAGTGATGTTATACCTCCAATGAAGCAGGGGAAGAATCACTAGAGGCAATTGAAGGACTCTGCTTCAATTCTGCCTTTTCTATTTCTTCTTCCTTCGTCCTTTTGGTCGTTGTTGTCTTGGTTTTTGCTTGCTTGGCTGCCTTTTGTGGAATTGACTCAGCTTGGAGGGTAGTTTCCTTCGATTCGGCCTGGGCAAGAATTAACAGGATGATGGGCAGGCCTTAATGAAAAACAAATTCAGGCCTAAACACATAAACATTCGAGTAGGAAGGTTCACCTGATCTGGGGAGCTGGTTTTGGTGCTGCTCCGAGTCCTACCGGCGATGGCAGCAGTCGTCCCTGCAAGATTTGAACGTTCAGGCCTGAATCACAGCTATGAATGAGAAAAGGAAGAGCTGGACAAGGCTTACTGGCGGTTGTTTCTTTTCTGAGAGTTTTACAAGCCTCTTCTTCTTTGGGGTTTCTTCTGATTCAGGCTTGGTCACCTCTTGCATACCTGGAATAGAAGCATATGAGCAAACATGATTAAGGCCTGAATCTGGACATCAAGTAAGGGAAATGAGCGTGCTTGGGCACGTACCTTTTCTCTTCAAGCTCGCGGTTGGAGAGGGGCCTTCGGAACGGAAGGTTGTTTTCTTGGATTTGGTGGTTTTGGCAGGTTCAGAGGTCTCGACCATGATTGCCCCAAGGGTGACTTTGGCCAAGACCTTACCCAGGTCTTTGGCTTCGGAACGGAAGGTTGTTTTCTTGGATTTGGTGGTTTTTGCAGGTTCAGAGGTCTCGACCATGATTGCCCCAGGGGTGACTTTGGCCAAGACCTCACCCAGGTCTTTGGCAAAGTATTTCTCCACATGCGTTGCCCACCATTTCTCAAACCTCAAGGACTTTTCTGGGCGTTCAGGATAGGACTTTAGCTGGAAGGCGGCCTCATCCTTAGCAAATCGGTTCCGAACAGCTTCTAGGGTTTTTTCTGGCACGATGACCCTATCAATGAAGTCCTCATTGCAAGACAGGTATGGGGGAATGGGAATGAGCTGCATGAGGCCGAATTGGCGGGCAAATTGGGCGGCGTTATAGTACTCCGTCCCACACCTGTTGTTGGCTGAGGACATTCCCATGCCATATAGCAGATCCCTCGAGATGAGGAAGCTAGCCCAGACCTCCTTGTGTTCATCAAAATTTTCCCCAGGCTGCCCGGCTGGATTGTTCAACCATGAGGGCACGGTGTCCCTCTCAAATGGCATGTAGCCCTTACCCAATGTGGTCAATACTTGATAAAAATAGTTGAAGCAATGATCAAAGTCATGTTGTTGAAGGGCTTGACCTACATAATGACGGCCGTAACATGCATATGCGGGGTTTTTGTTCATTTTTGGGGCCAGCGTGGGAAAGTACGACCAAAGCCAGAGGGTAACAATCCAAAGAGGACCGGGGGCAAAAACGAATTTGTTGGTCAACAACTCCTGCATGCCGCGGTATAAATGCGCAAGGACTAACGGGGCTAGGGCTAATTTTTGGCCCGAAGCCAAGGCCTTGGCAATGTCTGTGAACTCTTTGGTAATCCGATTGGAAGACACGCAAAAGATACACTTGTTCAGCCAATAGATGAGGAGAGCCACGTGCTCCTCCTCGGTGACTTCGTTTCCATCCTCGCCAGCAAAGTTTTTCAAGAAATTGGAATAGGCCAACTGGGCCGATTCTGGGTATGTGAAGGATGTGGTTTTTTGGGAAACAAAGCAGTCGGCCCTAACCCCATGGGGGCGAAGGCCGGTAAGAAATGAAATGTCTTGCATTGTGATGCCCATCATACCAACACGAAAATGAAAGGAATTGGAGGAAACAGACCAGAACTGGGCCGCGGCCATGAATAGGGCTTTGTCCATATCAATGAGGTGGCGGCTGAGCATCAAGGCTTCGTAAATCCCAACCTCCTTCCACAATCCCTCCTTCATGGCAGCAACACGGTTGACCCATTGGACGTATTGCTTGTCAGGCCTATGCCAGAGTCGATTTGGGATGTCTCGTGGGTAGGTGGTCCAGTCGGCGTTGATGTAGGCAAAGGGCAGGGCCTCTTCGGCAACAGGGTAAAACGGGTAGAGAGATTCTGGGAAGTCGCCAGTGAACGCAGGCCCGAGCCCCATCTTAACAGCAGGTGAACGGGGTTGGGAGCGGTCAATCAAGACCTCGGTGTTGATGGAGATCTTCTCGGACTTGATGATGTTCTTGATCTCATCGGAGAAAGTGGTTTGGCTCTTCACTGGTTGTTTGGCTCTGAACGAAGACATGGTTCGAAGCTTTTAGGTTCAACAATGGTGGTTGAAGGGTGTTTTCAAAGTCTGGGCGAGAGAGAGAAGATGAGCGACGAGAAGTAAAGAAGGAAGAGAGAGAGTGAAATCAGCTTTAAAAGCGGTGCTGGCTTGGGATTTTGAGAAGTGGTTTTAAGATAGGGGGATATGTACCGCTCCCTCTCTTCTCTCCACCTTTTTGAATTTTTGTCGCTATCTTAATGAGGCTGCACGTACAATAAGGGGAGTTTTGGTTGAAAAGGGATCTTTTGGAGGTTTTAGAGTTCCAAGGAAGAATGGAGTCTTCATTTGTGGATAGGAGCCCCACGTGAAGATCTGCTAATGATTACAGCCGTCCCAGCAGGAAAGCATTAGGCCACGTTTGGGCCTGATGGGAAACGACATTTACGATTAAGAGCTGTGTGAACGCCAAAAACTGTACTTCTACAAACGCCTTAATCTTAACAGAATCAAGGCGTAGGGGGGGCAATGTTTATACCCGTTTTTGGCACGCGGATCGGGCTAATCGTGAACGGCCATTTAATTAATTTGGCAATTAAATTGGGCCGAAGTCGTGTAATTAATTGTTTTTAAAGTGAGTTGGGCCATGGGTTTTTTCCATTTGGGCCCAAGGAGCACGCAACCCAGGTGAAGAATTTGGGCCCAAGATGATTGAAAGGCTGGCCCACGGTGAAAAATGCAGCCCACGATTGGGCCCAAAGAGAAATGAGTTTATTCGGCCCATGGGGAGATGACCCACGGTTTTTTACCCATAAAGGAGGCTGCCGATTTGGTTCAGGAGCAAGTTCCATGTTTTTAGGGAATTGGTTATCCCCTGGCAGTTGATTTTTGAAATTCAAAGGCCAATTGACTTAGTCAATTGGCCATGTGTTGAAAGTGTGAAGAAAAAGATGACGTGGGGAGATATTTGCTCCAAGCCATGGGACACATGTCAATCCATGAGAGGCCTACTACCCATGATCTTATGCAACTGCTCCTAAACCTCTGGAAACTGCCCATTACCGAACGTGCATGAAAAGTGGAGGAAGACATGGGACACGTGGCAGCCTGTGGAGCAAGCAGATTTTCGGATTCAGACCTGAATCAGGATGCTGTTTGGCCTATAAATAGCAGAAAACAAGATGGAAAAGGGGTCCAACACCAATCAAGCATAACGCTAAAAAACCCAAAGCCTTCCCAGCGAAGCAAACACTTTCCTACTTTCAGCAAAGTAGATTATCGAGTCCACGTACTCACCCCTCATTCAAACTCACTTCATCAAGTAGTTTGGATTTTTTACTTTTCCTGTAATCCAACTTTATTATCCCGGTGTAGTAAAGTTCACGTTTCTACGTCCAATTCCTATACGACTAGGAAATTTTAAGTCCACGACCGTGTGGCAAACCCCGAACCACATTGTGATCTTTAACCTTTGGGCCACACGCAATCGCTCACGAGTTAGAAGTCAAGATTCACGGGAATCTTCTACCAAAGTTAGGCGCTACAATTCTTGGTACGCCCGCGCTCATCTCATTCACACCTTTGTGCCAAAAACGAGAGTTTTCAATAGGATATAAAAGATTTGTTTGCCTTCATTGTTTCCTTCAACTAGCGATGTGGAACTATAGGTGAGAGGCTTTATTTTGTAACTTGTATGTCCCATATCGACAGAGCAAAGGTTCAATTGGCAAAGTGCTCACCTATAAAGCCTTCTACTCCATCTATTCCACTTGCTCACAGAGTGGTTGCGCGTGAAAGCAACATGTGGGCAGCAAGTATCATAATTAAAATTAAAATTGTTTTGAAGGAAAATTTCAAAAATTGAAATATATATATATATGTGTGTGTGTATTAGTCAAGGGGATTTAATACTATAGTTTTGACTTTCTCTAACTGTTTATTTTTTTTCCTCGTAAAATTGTCAAGCGTTTAGGGCACCATTCTTAGAACAGGCCTCTGGCACCCAAATACCTTGGGCCGGCCACTTGCCCTGGCCTTAACTTTACACGGTTACGACACTAAGTTTAGATTCTAGAGATATTTAATTGTGGAGTGTAAATTATTTATTTATAATAAAATCAATTTGTGAAAGTATTTGAATGATATGTAGTATATATCCTACAAGAGTGGGCCCCAAAACTGGTCAATACCCCATCGGTACCCGTAGAAGGGTTTAAGTGGTAATTGTATTTGCTTCCCAAAAGAAAGAAAGAAAGAAAGAAAAAAAAGAAGAAACAAAACATAGGCACCAATAAGAGAAAAACAATCTTATCACTAATCCAGTAATCCTTAACTGGAAATTAATTTGTAGATTGAATTTCACCAATAAGTGAACTTTATCTGCGAGAGTTCGAAACACAAACACACAAACAACTACGTGAATACTCAACATTCTCTAGCTAGTTAGGAACACAATTTTAAACACAACTCCGGACACAATTTCGTCTAGAGCTCCAATGCAAGTGAGTCCATATACAACAGACGAATTCAAACAGATTTTTTTTTTGATCGGCAAACGAAACAATTGTATAAATCTCGAAAGGGGTACATCAAGGGGAAAAGAAGGAAGAGCGAACTTGCTCAACCACGAAAAAGGAAACACAAAGATTAAACAAAAATCATCCAGCCGGGGGTTGGATGTGTAACAACCCGTATTTTTATTTATTAATCATATCATTTAAAAAGTATTAATCGTAATAATAAAATTCTTTCCTTAATAAGATAATTACAACACAACAATTATCTTATCTTAATTATATCTTTTTAATAAAAACATTTATTTTGTTAGATAAATATCAATAATTATCTAATCCTATTTTTTTTAAGTTGCATGCATGCATGCAACTCTTCCATCTCTCCCTCTACTACTCCTACTCGATCTCGACTTCTCTCCTTATCTCAATTCTTCCTTAATCCCGTCCATATCAAAACCCTATAGAATACAACTTCTTTAAATCCGATTTTAATCAAAACTCTCCTCAATTCTTTATAAATACTTCATTACGTCGACCCTAGGGTTCCCTAAGAAAATTCCCACACCCTACTAGTCCAAAAGAGAGAGAGAATTCGAAGAAAATCGAACTCCAATCCATGGAGTTTTAGAGAGAGAAAGAAAGAGAGAGAACGGGTTTCATAGCCACGACCAACCAAAACCCAAATTGACCGTTCCATTCACCTTCTACAATCCCAAGCACCCCCGAACACCATTCAATTCGATCCCAAGCCTCCCCAATCGAAGAAACCGAAGTCGTCTTCCCCAAACGTTCAAAGTTCAATTTTTGTTCAATTCGATCGAACCAAGGTATTATAATCCCTTCCAACCCCTCCTCTAAGTAAATTTAGTATTTTTATGCATAACCCATAGTCCCCCGTCACCCCATGCATCGAAAACCACGTGAGAAACAAAAAAAAAAAATCGAATCTGCCATAGAGTTTGCGGCCGCAAGGTGTGGACCGTAAGAACCAGCCACAAGGTTGACTTGGTCAGACCTTGCGGCAGCTGCTGTTTTGGTTCGAATGATGTTTTCGACCTCCCGAACTATTTTTCCTAAATTTCTAACACTTCAAAGATCATACCTTGTTAATGTCATATTTTTTTAATTTATTTATCTATTTATTAAATTTTTATTCGTTGTCATGTAAAAGTTTATAACTTAAAATCCTCGCGACTGTATAAACTACTTTATAAATTCCCGTACTATTTTTTCTAGACTTCTAACATATGAAAGATCATAACTTGATGATTTCATATTTTTTTTATTTTATTAGCTATTTATTAGATTTTTATTTTTTTTAATTAAAGTTAAAAACGAAAAATAATTGTGACCTTCCGAACAATGTTTTTAACACCTAAACTATTTTTCCTAGATTTCTTACATCTCAAAGATGATATGTTATTAAAATAATATTTTATTTATTTAATTAACTATTTATTATCATTTACGCATTGTTTCTAAATAAAAATACTTTAAGATTTTATAAAATATGTTAATAATGCCCGAATAATTTTAATTAGGCTTCTTACAGCCCTAAGATGAAACGCTGTTAACATCAACTTATTTTTAATTATTTAATTATTTAATATCTATTTATCCTTCTTTCATCAATTATCTTAATCTCTTTATTTAAAATAATCCCACGAACCTCCAAACCCAATTTTTAGCACTCGAACTTGTTATAGAGGACCTTTAGGACTCTTATTATTAAGGCTAGGATAATTATTCTAATATTTTTACCTAATTAATGTATTTAATTATGTATTTAATCAATCTAATTACTTAAGAATAATTAATAAAAACCTAGAAAATTATTTTTAAAGTCTTATGTAAAATTTCCTACCTTGTTATTGATATTGTGGCCATACGAGATTGAGGGCAACGGCCCAGTCATAAAAAGTTATGTGATTGCATTGCCTAATATTTGTTTTGATCCGTCTGTCATTCATTTTTAATTATCATTGAGAATGATATTGTGTTGATATTTAATTTGAATGCTAGATTAGACCCTAGAGATATGGGGTGGTATACGAAATAAAAATCACTTAGACGATGCTAAGTAATGGATAAATTGTGAAGTTTCTTTCGTTTTAGAGATTGGCTGCAGGCGTGATTTTGAAAAATGATGACAATTGTGATGAGAATTGAAACTGGCGAGAGTCCAGTGATGAATTGATAGACTGACGAGAGTCCAGTGATGATTGTGATGATTGCGAAGTGGTATATAAGATAGGCGAACCCTAGTTGTGAATCAGGCATGATAAGCTTACCCCTTGCTGTAGTTATTGGGGGTGCACACTCGGTATATAACTTCGGTGTTCCTGCGACAGCAAAGGGAAGTGATCTCACGGGACCGAGCATGGCTAACGGTTGAGGAGGAAAGATCTCGCGGTGAGATCTTAGATTTCATATTAAGTTAAAGGATAGCAATAAATCAAGTTATGTGGAATATTTCTGTTTTACTTTTTCGCACCATTTATATCCTGTTGCTTGCTAAATGTAATGTAAGAGGGGTGGTTGGGTTGAATTATACTACGGGGTGAACTCTTTCACTCAGGCACGGACTTCCTGGCATTCGTGTCAGATTTTGCAGAGAATCAGGAAGAACCACAGAATCTCGCAGGTGATAAGTTTTATGCAGAAGAGAATCCGGAAGTGGGAGTTGAGCCGGAATACGCTTGGGACCCCTATCAATCTTAGAAGACGGCTCTATTATTTGTTTAGCTTATTCATACAAAGACTACTTTTAGTATTTCCGCAATGGTTTGTAATAAGTGAATCTTTAGGATGAATTATCTGTTTTGGATTTCAAATTTGATTTAATAAATTTTTCAAAAATTTGTATTTAATTCCTCTGATTTTACTTTCGAAAATCGGGACGTTACAACTTGGTATCAAAGCTTTAGGTTTAACCCTCGGCCTTGGGTAGATTGGGTAGATTCATATTAGATTGAGTATATCCATACGCTCTTAAGATAACACTATTTGAAATATACCGAAACCTATCGATAATTAGATTTTCCTTTATTTTGTAGATGGACTCCATATTTGCAAACCAACTAGCCAATGAGTGGAGCAGATTGCAAGATCTTTTGGAGAACATCGTAGCATCCGACTTCTCTTTCCGAGACCCTTACGTACCTGCTGCTCAGTATCAGCAGCTGATGGCGAATCCGCCAAATCACAGAGAGGTATACACTGCTCAGCATCCAAGCCCATGGAGAAGGGCTAATCTCAAGAGAGAAATTCGTGACATTTTAGAGAGTATACCAGGCTTCGACATCAGGAGCGACCCCTACTGATTAGCACCTAAGAGTGTAAGATCGTGGTGCTAAAAATACCCTAGCTTGTGGCGTATTTATTTATTTAACGTCGTTTTTATGTGATTTTTGCTCGTAAGGTAGTTTGTTTATTGTTTCAGGCGAAATGCCCTTAAAAGGCGTAATTTGATTGGCAATCCATCTCCCAAGTGATTTCAAGCATTCTTGCCCTGGAGAATTTGTGCCAAAGTGACCCAAGCGTGAAGGCGTTGGCCATCGGGTGAGGCGGAGGCCATCGGGTGTCAAGAATTGGAGGCTAGCTTTCAATTCTGAAGATAAGCTCTGCGTATCGATACGCAGGAAATCTGTATCGATACAGTTTAGTCTCTCAGGGCTCCAGTGAATGATGTATCGATACGGCCTTAACCCGTATCGATACGCGTTAGCTACGATTTAAAGGACCATTTCATGTTAGTCTCAGTGTATCGATACACCCCTTATTTTGTATCGATACAGGGAGCCTTCGGCCAGATATTTGTTACTTTTTGGGCATTCCATTTATGGAATAGTTGCCTCTTTTGGGATATTTTGAGATACTTGAAGTAAGAGAAACCCATTTTGTATAAATAGGGGTTTCATCTCTCTCATTTTTTTATCTAGCTCATTAGTGTTTTAGGTTTTTACTCCATTAATGCTTTTTCAAGCTTTTCAAGTGTAATTGCTCAAGAACTCCTTAAGGTATTTTCGTTCCATAAATTCTTCGAGTATTAAAATTGTTTGTAATCATTGGATCTTTACATAAATCAAGTTTATTTCAACTTTTATCGGTTAAACATGTTTGTCATTTCTACCATGTTTTCTAGTCGTTACAATATGCGTGAGTAGTTGATTAGGCTTGGCCGTGGGGCCGTTATCGCCTCGTGACTTGTGTTAACTTGCTTCTCTTAACTCATGGCTTGAAGTTTCGTATGAAAAATAAGGCGAGTTCACCTTTATGTAACTAAACTTGCCAATGTTAATCTCCGGTGATCATATGCTCGCTCATATGGTTCCGTGAGCTATGTCTCGGCTTGTGTTTGCCAAAAGAAAGAAAGAATTCACTTGTTCTTCATGCTAAACCTCTTGCCTCATTAGTTTCATAGCTAAATCTTCCGGTTGATAGCCGTGTTTTCAGCCGTGTATTCGTTGAGATTGGTTCGAAGACCTAAGTTACGGGCGTTAACGAATCCATTGCCATGCCGTTTGTTTAATCTAGTCAAAACCTAATTATCTAGTCTTTCTCTTAAGTCGAGATTACCACTCAAAGCAAAACCTACAGTTGGCCGTTTTAAACGCCGCAAACCCATACTTCTAAAAATCCTATCAAGCTATAGAGAATCTCTCCGTGGGAACGATTCCGGATTTCCGGTAACTATGTGGACATCGACTTAGCCCTACGCTCGGGGTATTTCAACCTCATTTGAAGGCGAGGTTGTGGACGAAGCATATCTACTACCCACATTATAGAGATATGGATAACCAACCCCCGATTCCTACCCTAGACCAGAACCGTAACCATCCCATTACTCGGGAAGAGGATGAGGCAGCCCAGTTAGCTACAGAAGTGGAAAACCTAAGAGCATTTATGACAGCCACCCCAAATTTTCCGATGGGAGATGACTACTTGGCCGGAATGTTTCCTACTCTCTTTCGGATGAGACAGAATTACCAAAGGGTTAGAACTCTCACCGACACCATCACCCGCTCCACCATTAAAAACCACGAGAGAGAAGGCATGCTAGCTTACATCTTCAGAGTGGAAATAGGACAGCGAGGGAATCCCGAAGAACCCCCTGAGGAGGAAGAAGATCCTGAAGAACCCCCTGAGGAATAAGAAGATCTCGAGGAACCTCCTGAGCAAGAAGAGGATCCTGAAGAGCCCTCTAAAAAAGAGGAAAACCCAGAAGAGCGGGAGGAGCCAATAGTACAGAGGAGGAGCAGGTACAGAATCAGGATGAAGAGATGGACAATGCTGAGTCTGGATCAGAAGGAGATGCAGGAAATAGCACTAATAGCGCAGATGGATTCTTGGAAGATCTAGAGATGGATGATTATGGTTGGCTTTTACCCATAGATGCACCAAGAGATATGGATGCCGAACTGCAGTGGTGGCTGACAAGCCAACGGCTCGAATTGCAGGAACCCCTACCTCTTCCAGCTCCCGCACCAATAGAAAAGTCCGATAATGAGTGTGAAGTTATAGACGCCGACCCTCAACCTCGCCCTAGGATGACCTGACCCGCAGAAATTCCATGGGTAGGACACCATTCCGACTATGACCCGAACACTTGGGTCTATGTCCAACTGGAACCACTATACCCTTGTCCATTCAAGATCCGAGCGCCGTCCGCTTACTTAGGGCCGGTAAGGATCATAGCCCCATGCTATAATGGATACTACCTCATTGCTGTACCCCGAGGATTTCAAGAGCATTACACCGACCGCATCCATTATTCACGAGTCGCAAGGTCCTGTCCCAAGCAGGAACATTGTATCATTTCAAAGAATGCCGATTTCACCGATCGCGCCACCTATGTAGAGATACCCATCCGCCTAGAGCCCTATAACAACCCAAACTCCCACGGAGGGCAGCAGGAACAACTATGGCGAGTAACATGGCGATGCTACGGGCTCATAGAGGACACCGTCGAGAGGCAGAGTCTATTAGAGGAACACTTTCCAGTGCTGTTCGATTGATCGATTTCTTTAGCATCTCCTAGAATTTTTTTACACAAGATTTTTTTTTCTTACTATTTTCTTTTCTTCTAGGAAAACAATTGTGGTAGTGGGAATTTCCTCGACTTTTAGTAGCTACACTTTTGAGAAGTATGCTTTGATAGGAATAATTTGCTTGATTCGTTTTGTTAATAAGAGTAAAGTTTCTTATGATATGCTATTTCTATGTATATGATAGATATAGAAATATATGTATGTTCTATAATAAAAACCCCCCTTACTAATTTATAACATAATGGTATCTAGATGGAGGGAGCAAGAAACGACCAGAATAACGAGCAAAACAATGGACAAAACGGAAACCCTCAACCCAACGGCCAAATTAGGGCTACCGAGTTAGTCTAATTCATGTAAGCGTTTATCGCCGCTGCAACGGCAAATAATCAGAATCAACGCGGACCTCCGCACACACCCCGAGGGCCAATGACCAGGAGTCAGGCACTTAATGAATTCTGCAAGCGACGCCCGCCCTACTTCGAAAGAGAACCTAACCCCACAGTTGCGGAAACTTGACTGGAGGAAATCAAGAAAATTCTTGAAACCCTAGACATTCAAGAAGCCAACAATCGAATTGCGCTAGCTACCTACCAGATGCAAGGTGAAGCTCAGCATTGGTGGAACCTGATGAAGAACACCCATGAAGTGGCAACAATGACTTGGAAAAGGTTCGAGGAAATTCCTTGACAAGTACTTTCAAAAATCTGTCAAGCAGGCAATGGCTCTTGAATTCATGAACTTTGAGCAGGGTACAATGACTGTTACTCAGTACGCGGCACGGTTTGAAGAACTGTCTCGCTATGGCACAACAATCATACCTCCAGATGACGACAAGGCAAGAAAGTTCGAGTGGGGACTGAATGAGACACGCCGAGCAGTAGTGGCACAGACACTTCCCACTTACTCACAAGTGGTGCAGTGCGCACTTAAGATGGAGAGAGAAACCTTGGATTTCAAGACAAGGCGTGAACAGAAAAAGGCAATACCTGCAGTTGGAGGACTTATTCGCACCCACCCTAACATCAGGAGTACCCTAACCTCTCAACCATACCACCAAAACTACCCTCGCCCTCAGTCAGCACAATTCAACCCAGCATGGAGGAACCCCAACCCAGGTTTCAATCGAAACCCTAACCCTAATCCGAAGCAGATCCAAGTACTGAACCGAGGCCCAAATCCTAATCTTGGACCAAATCGCAACCCCTTTCCCCAGAACCAAAACTTAGACCCCCGTTGGTTTTACTGCCTAGAGGAGGGACATATTAGGAGGAATTGTCCAAAGCTGAACAGCGCTAGAAACTATGGAGGACCGCCGCAAAACCAGATCAGAACTGCAGAACCTGGAAATCAGAATCAGAATCAAGTTAGGCCAGTCTGGAATGGTAACCAACCCGGAGAACAGAACCAGCCCCGTGGCGGGTGGAACCAACCACCAACTCGCCTTCCTCAGAACAGAGGACCCAACGGACCAATCTAGCCCAATGCTGGGAGGATGTTTGCACTGCAAGGAACGGAAGAGGAGATGGGCCCTGTAGTAATCCAAGGTACCCTCACTCTTTATACTACATGCGTTCAAGCACTATTTGATTCTGGAGCTTCGCACTCATTCATATCTATCGCATGTGTATCTGCACTTGGATTAAAAACTAAAACCTTAAAAACAACTATGCATGTGACCTCACCATTAGGGGGTAAGATTTCAGTAGAATTAATTTGTAAAGGGTGCGAACTAGGAGTATCGAATTTGCGATTAACGTGCGATTTACGAGTAATCGAAATGACAGACTTTGACGTCATACTGGGGATGGACTGGCTGACTACACACCGAGCTGTCGTAGACTGCCATCGAAAGATGGTGACAGCTTATTCACTAGATGGGACTTGCTTCAATTTTAAGGGGGATAGACAAGACCCTTATGCACCCAAATCTCACAAAACGAAGTGGCATAGGGAACTTTCGGGATGGTTAGCAAGCCTCATGTTGGAGGAAACGGATCGAATGGAATTAGGTCTTCCTCACATTGTCTGTGAATACGAGGATGTATTTCCCGAAGAGTTACCAGGATTACCGCCGTCAAGGGAAATGGATTTCACCATAGAGATACAACCCGGCACAACCCCTATTTCTATGGCCCGTATCGGATGGCGCCAGCAAAACTACGAGTAAAAAACACAGCTTCAAGAACTTTTATAAAAGGGTTTCATCCGACCTAGTACCTCACCATGGGGAGCCCCTGCTCTATTTGTCAAAAAGAAAGAGGGAACGCTCCGACTTTGTATTAACTACCGCCAACTCAACAAGGTCACAATCAAGAACCGATACCCCCTACCGAGAATAGACGACTTGTTCGACCAACTGAGAGGGTCAACCTGTTTATCAAAAATTGATCTAAGGTCTGGATATCACCAATTACGAATTCGAGATTGTGATATACCTAAGACGGCGTTCCGCACGCGCTACGGACACTACGAGTTTGTAGTCATGCCGTTCGGTCAAACCAATGCTCCTGCAGTTTTCATATGTCTGATGAACCAGATTTTCACCCCGTACTTAGACAAGTTCGTGGTAGTGTTCATTGATGACATTCTTATATACTCTCCAACGGAGAAAGAACATGAGGACCACTTGAGAATTGTCCTCCAAGTACTTCGAGACACAACTATTTGTATGCCAAGGCTAGCAAGTGCTAATTTTGGATGAAAGAAGTCAAATTCCTAGGACACGTGGTGTCTGAGAAAGGAATTTCAGTCGACGACAACAAAGTGGAAGCAGTCATGGATTGGAAAAAACCTTCTTCGGTGTTCGAGATTAGAAGTTTCCTAGGATTAGCAGGCTACTACAGGAGATTCATCCAGGATTTCTCCATCTTGGGAAAACCATTGACGCGACTGAAGCAAAAAAGGGGTTAAGTTTGAATGGAACGAAACATGTGAGAGATCCTTCCAAGAACTTAAGAAGAGGTTGACTAGCGCTCCTATATTGATTGTACCCAAACGAGACGCAGGGTATACCGTGTACTGCGACGCATCCAAAGATGGATTGAGAGCTGTACTCATGCCGAACGGGAAGGTCGTTGCTTACGGAGCCCAACAGTTGAGGCCGCATGAAAGGAATTATCCGACACACGATCTGGAACTAGCAGCAGTAGTGTTCGCCCTAAAGTCTTGGCGACATTATCTATACGGAGTGCAGTTCGAGGTAGTCACAGACCACAAAAGTTTGAAATATTTGTTTACCCAGAAAGAGCTAAACATGAGGCAAAGGAGATGGGTGGAATATTTGGAGGATTTCAACTTCACGATGTCCTATGATCCTGGAAAGGCAAACGTAGTTGCTGATGCCTGAGTCACAAGAGCCGAGGACAGGTGGCTAGTTTAGCCATAAGAGAATGGAAGATGATGGAGGACCTTAACGGATTCAACCTACAATCAACTGCAGAAGGCACCGACGCATGTCTCTCCGCCGTAGTCGCAACCCCAGCCTTACACCGAGAAATTCTTCTAGCCTAAACCTTTAAACAAGAATGTGATTTCATCAGATACCAACTCTCCAATGGAAAAGCAGCAGCCGGGTGGGAAATCCACGCTGACAAGAGCCTTCGCTTCCAAGGAAGAATTTTCTACCAAACATCGGTACCTTCCGGGAAGCAGTACTTAAGGAATTCCACCATTCCAACTTCGCCGTCCACCCAGGGAGCACCAAGATGTACCAAGACCTCCGCCGATAGTATTGGTGGACTGGAATTGAGAAGGACGTGGCCCAATACATTTCAACGTGCCTCACCTGCTAACAAGTGAAAGCAGAACATCAGAAGCCTGGTGGAACCCTGCAACCTTTACCTATACCCGGATGGAAGTGGGAACATATTGCCATGGATTTGGTGACAGGACTACCTAGGTCACCCCAATCAAACACCGCCATTTGGGTGATAGTCGATCGTTTAACCAAATCCGCCCACTTTTTACCCATGAAGATGACAGACTCAATGGACTCTATCAGTAGACTCTACATCTGAGAAATCGTGCGATTACATGGAGTACCTGTATCCATTGTGAGGGATCGAGATTCACGATTTACGTCAACCTTTTGGGATAGCCTACAGAAAGCTTTGGGAACCGACCTTCGTCTCAGCACCGCATTCCACCCGCAGACAGACGAACAATCCGAAAGAACAATTCAAATCCTAGAAGACATGCTCCGTGCTTATGCTTTGGACTTTAAGGGAAGCTGGGAACGACACCTACCTTTAGTCGAGTTCGCCTATAACAATAGCTATCAATCCAGCATAGAGATGGCACCATACGAAACTTTGCATGGGCGACCCTGTCGATCGCCAGTTTGTTGGGCTGAACTGGGAGAAGCAAGTTTACTAGGACTAGAGTTAGTCCGAGAGACAACAGAAAAGATCATAACCATTCGCCAAGGGCTCCTGACCTCACAGAGTCGACAGAAGAGCTACGCCGACAAAAGGACCAGACCGTTGACCTTTCAGGTTAGAGAACATGTGTTCTTAAAGGTCCGACCACAAAAAGGAGTTATTCGATTTGGAAAGAAAGGAAAGCTATCACCACGATACATTGGCCCTTTTGAGATCCTCGAGAAAATTGGAGAAGTGGCGTACCGCCTGGCGCTACCACCACAACTGGACCGAGTTCACAACGTGTTCCCCGTGTCAATGCTCCGGAAGTACCTGACGCATCCCTCCCACGTCATCAATTGGGAAAACATTGAACTCAACGATGACGTCACTCTCGAGGAACAGCCAGTGGAGATCCAAGACTATAGTGAGAAGTGCATTCGAGGCAAAACCATTCAGCTCGTTCGAATCCTTTGGCAACATCGAGGAATTGAGGAAGCAACCTGGGAACGAGCGGATACTATGCGCGACAACTATCCAAATCTGTTTCCTCCTAAAGGTACACTTTAATTTCGAGGATGAAATTTTATTAAGGGGGATAGGTTGTAACAACCCATATTTTTATTTATTAATAATATCATTTAAAAAGTATTAATCGTAATAATTGCTTGACCGATTTCCTAGTTCTAAAATAATGGGTTGCCCCAAGCGTAGGGCGGAGACCGACGTAGCACAATATCCGGTAAGTCCGGAGTCGAATTTACAGAAACGGTGATGTGTGCTGACTAAAACTCGGGTTGTTACTTATTTAAACTGGCTCTTAGGTAGCCACCCATTGTCTTTTGGTTGATTAATTAACTAAACTAACAAATAACTAGCTCAAACGATTAAAAAGAGAGGCATGGTCGTAGGGAATCCGGCGCTCGCTATCCAATCAGAATTCGCTCGCTTTTCAAAGTTCTAGAAACAGTTAAAATTAGGGAGAATTGGAAACTCCGAAGGATGCGAATCCTAAGGTTGCCAGTCCCGTACACAACGGCGAACAGGTTTTGGTCCCCCGTTTCCGCTCACATGAGTCCCGTCAATGTCTCGGATTCGTCCAACGAACGTGGTTTTCTCTAACTAAGATTATTTAATTAAATCAATGAACGAAAAAATTGTGAGACGAATCCTAATTGGGTTGCGACGCACCTTTACCCAGCGACTGAATCTCAGAAAAACTACTCACTCATTATTAAACAATAAACGAAGAAAACCCGAGATTTAAACATGCTTCTATTGCCTGGGATAGAAAATAAACAAGAGATCTAAATTAAATAAGAACCAACGAACAATTTTAATGAAGAACGAAAGTTAATACGAGTTACCGGAATGCGAGTACTTGAACACAACTTGAAAACTTCAAAAGAAAAAGCTCTGAAAGAAAAATAAAAGTAAGTAAAAAAAAACTGCCAAGTAATTATTTCCGAATTTATGTCGTCGCGTCGTCCCCTTTTCCGCTTCCTGTTCTCTGGCTTTTATATGTAAAGTGCCGACCTAATAACAAAAACCCAATGGGCCCAGTTATTACTCTCAATCCTTGCTTTGTACTCCCAATTTTCCTCTGTGGCCCACGTAGTCACAAATAATTACTAACTGTTGGCCCACTTATGAATGCTTGAAGGAATTAACTACAATTGAACATCAAACCCAATTTTATTGTGCGCAATTAGCCATTACCCCAACGCCAATAACTTGGTCCATGTCTAGGCTTAATTGAGACGTACACACACAGGATGTAGGCGATTAATTCCCATCTTTGCGGCAACACTTCGTAAGACCATCGAAATTGCATGTTTTCGTACCATCGATCTCTGAGGCCTGCAAACACCACAAAACGCTAAAACATACCAAGTAACATTGTTAATGAGCCGGCAAAACATAAATTAAGTTGATTAAATGGGTGCTTTTCAGCACCTATCAATAATATAATTCTTTCCTTAATAAGATAATTACAACACAACAATTATCTTATCTTAATTATATCTTTTTAATAAAAACATTTATTTTGTTAGATAAATACCAATAATTATCTAATCCTATTTTTTTTAAGTTGCATGCATGCATACAACTCTTCCATCTCTCCCTCTCCTACTCCTACTCGATCTCGACTTCTCTCCTGATCTCAATTCGTCCTTAATCCCGTCCATATCAAAACCCTATAGAATACAACTTCTTTAAATTCGATTTTAATTGAAACTCTCCTCAATTCTCTATAAATACTTCATTACGTCGACCCTAGGGTTCCCCACGAAAATTCCCACACCCTACCAGTCCAGAAGAGAGAGAGAATTCGAAAAAAATCGAACTCCAATCCGTGGAGTTTTAGAGAGAGAAAGAAAGAGAGAGAAAAGTGGGTTTCATAGACACGACCAACCAAAACCCAAATTGACCATTCCATTCACCTTCTACAATCCCAAGCACCCCCGAACACCAGTCAATTCGTTCCCAAGGATCCCCAATCAACGAAACCGAAGTCGTCTTCTCCAAACGTTCAAAGTTCAATTTTTGTTCATTTCGATCGAACCAAGGTATTATAATCCCTTCCAACCCCTCCTCTAAGTAAATTTAGTGTTTTTATGCATAACCCAAGTCCCCCGTGACCCCATGCATCGAAAACCACGTGAGAAACAAAAAAAAAACGAATCTGCCTTAGAGTTTGCGGCCGCAAGGTGCGGACCGCAAAAACCAGCCGCAAGGATGCGGCGTGGAGTTCAGCCGCAAGGTTGGTCAGACCTTGTGGCAGCTGCTGTTTTGGTTCGAATGATATTTTCGATCTCCCGAACTCCGTTTTTGACCCCCAAACTATTTTTCCAAGATTTCTAACACTTCAAAGATCATACCTTGTTAATGTCATATTTTTTTATTTATTTATCTATTTATTAAATTTTTATTCGTTGTCATGTAAAAGTTTATAAACTAAAAATCCTCGCGACCTTATAAACTACTTTATAAATCCCCATACTATTTTTCCTAGACTTCGAACATATGAAAGATCATAACTTGATGATTTCATATTTTTTTTATTTTATTAGCTGTTTATTAGATTTTTATTTGTTTTTAATTAAAGTTACAAACGAAAAATAATTGTGACCTTCCGAATAATGTTTTTAACACCTAAACTATTTTTCCTAGACTTCTTACATCTCAAAGATGATATGTTATTAATATAATATTTTATTTATTTAATTAACTATTTATTATTATTAACGGATTTTTTCTAAATAAAAATACTTTAAGATATTATAAAATATGTTAATAATGCCCGAATAATTTTAATTAGGCTTCTTACGGTCCTAAGATGAAACATTGTTAAAATCAACTTATTTTTAATTATTTAATTATTTAATATCTATTTATCCTTCTTTCGTCAATTATCTTAATCTCTTTATTTAAAATAATCCCACGAACCTCCAAACCCAATTTTTAGCACTCGAACTTGTTATAGAGGACCTTTAGGACTCTTATTAAGGCTAGGATAATTATTCTAATATTTTTACCTAATTAATGTATTTAATTAAGTTTTTAATCAATCTAATTACTTAAGAATAATTAATAAAAACCTAGAAAATTATTTTTAAAGTCTTATATAAAATTTCCTACCTTGTTATTGAAATTGTGGCCATACGAGATTGAGGGCAACGGCCCAGTCATAAAAAGTTATGTGATTGCATTGCCTAATATTTGTTTTGATCCGTCTGTCATTCGTTTTTAATTATTATTGAGAATGATATTGTGTTGATACTTAATTTGAATGCTAGATTGGACCCTAGAGACATGGGATGGTATATGAAATAGAAATCACTTAGATGATGCTAAGTAATGGATAAATTGTGAAGTTTCTTTCGTTTTAGAGATTGTCTGCAGGCATAATTTTGAGAAATGATGACAATTGTGATGAGAATTGAAACTGGTGAGAGTCTAGTGATGATTGTAATGATTGCGAAGTGGTATATAAGATAGGCGAACCCTAGTTGTGAATCAGGCATGATAAGCTTACCCCTTGCTATAATTATTGGGGGTGTTCACTCGGTATATAACTTAGGTGTTCCTGCGACAGCATAGGGAAGTGATCTCATGGGACCGAGCATGGCTAGCTGTTGGGGAGGAAAGATCTCGTGGTGAGATCTTAGATTTCATATTAAGTTAAAGGATAGCAATAAATCAAGTTATGTGGAATATTTCTGTTTTACTTTTTCGCACCATTTATATCCTGTTGCTTGCTAAATGTAAAGTAAGAGGGGTGGTTGGGTTGGATTATACTACGGGGTGAACTCTTTCACTCAGGCACGGATTTCCTGACATCCATGTCAGATTTTGCAGAGAATCAGGAAGAACCACAGAATCCCGCAGGTGAACAGTTTTATGCAGATGAGAATCCGGAAGTGGGAGTTGAGCCGGAATACGCTTGGGACCCCTATCAATCTTGGAAGATGGCTCTATTATTTGTTTAGCTTATTCATACAAAGACTACTTTTAGTATTTCCGCAATGGTTTGTATTAAATGAATCTTTAGGATGAATTATCTGTTTTGGATTTCAAATTTGATTTAATAAATTTTTTGAAAATTAGTATTTAATACCTCCGATTTTACTTCTGAAAATCGGGGCGTTACAAGATGTGATACACCTCAAACCCAAAATTAGAGCTTCAGCTTACGAATGCCATGAAGAAAACATTTAAAATCCTCCACTGAGTACACCTTGATATCGAACTTAGCTTTCATCCACATTGCCACCTTAGTCTTAATCTGGTCCCCTACGTCGCTAGCTGATCTTGTGGTATTGTTGAAAATGAGGTCGTTCCTTGCAAGCCACAATGACCATACGGTCGCAAAGAAAGTCACCTCCCAAATGTGCCTTTCCAAATTGCTTAACTCCGCAACCTACCCTCCAAATAAGGCAGAGGGCTAGGACATTGATAGCATATAAAACCGGTAAGACCGGATCGTTCCCACAGAGAAATCTTCTTTAGCGAATTTGGAATAGAGGGTAAGTAAGTAGCTCGGCTTTCAAGCAGCCAACTTTGGTGTTTGATTTGAAATGACAATAAAAACTTGGATTTAAACTAGATTAAGATGGTCGAGTCAAGAGGGATCGATTTACCCACGACTTAGCCATTCAAACGGTTTCTTCATCTAACTCATGAGTGAACCGAAACCGTCCGAATTCCACTTGAAGTATTAAAAATTGAAGATTACTTGTAACTCAATTCAAAGCATTAATTCAAACTGAACTCATTTAACGCAAGTGAGACGAAAAAGGATCGTTCGCACGCGTAGGATAATCAAGCGCGTAGCATAAGGCGATAGACTTCATTGATCAAAGAAGCCACCGACCCCATGATCAAAACTAGACATTATGGGTTTAATTCATTCAAAACATTAAATTTGAGCTAAAGATCAAACGAAACCAATTGAACGGCTAATTCATAGAGTAAACCTCACCCCATGACCAAACCGATTATCTACTCACACATAGCAATTTGACTAAAGGTTGTGCTAAGAAATGAAAACATGCTTTACCGGTAATAACGGAAATAAACTTGATTTTACTAAGGATCCAAACCACACGAACAACTTTAATACTTGGAATTTAATTGAACGAACAACACTTACTTGAATTGAAGTAGAATTAAGAAAAAGAAGTTGAGAACATAAATTAAGAGCTCTTGAACATAAAAAGACTTAAAAATTGTCTAGAAGTACATAATGGCCATTAATGGTCAAAGAGCCTATTTATAAGCCTTACAAGCAGCCAACAAATGGACCAAAATGCCCCCAAAATATCCCAAAATTATGCTAGAAATGGAAAGTTTCCATAAATGGAAAGTTGGAAAGTCTGCACAAAAAATATCTTCTGGGAACCAAGGTTATCGATAACTCCCCTTTTAGTTATCGATAACTTCACTTTGTCCTTGCCCCGTAGCTCAATGTAATCGATACCCAGGGCCATATGATATCGATCCCCTCAAGTCTGGAAAATTGTGGACCAAAACTAATGCACAGGTATCGATTACAATCTTGATGTAATCGATAACATCAAGTATGGGAAGCAAGTAATCGATACTTTTTCCTTCAGTAATTGATACCATCAGGTTTTGGCAGCTCTCTGGACCAACTTTGGGCATATGTAATCGATACCATCTAATTTGTAATCGATAACACCCTGCAGAAATTACAGAATCCTGATCTTCTACTCAGCCAACTTGCCTCAACACCTCTGAGCATCTCCCAAGGAATTTTCCCTTGACTTCTCGATCTTGGTGGCGCAGCACCTTGGCCTCGAATGCTCAATTACCCTCGAGGGCTATACTTGGCGTCAAATTATGCCTTATTTGCACGTTTCACCTGCAAAGCTCAACAAAGAACCTTACGTGCAAAATCGAGTTGAAAAGGTAATTAAAATGTAAATA
Source organism: Rhododendron molle (assembly GCA_025413875.1). Taxonomy (NCBI): domain Eukaryota; kingdom Viridiplantae; phylum Streptophyta; class Magnoliopsida; order Ericales; family Ericaceae; genus Rhododendron; species Rhododendron molle. Next base: position 3,720,121 of record CM046388.1, on the reverse strand, counting down.
AACTCTAAGCTACGGGACTAGAGCACCAAATATTAGCAATATTGGGTGCTCATCACAAATTTCTAAATCTTGTGCCAAACCACCAATTAGCTAAGTCCACCAAAGAGGGTGGACAAACCCAAAGCATCTGCCAGCACACCATTATATGCGACCAAGTAACTGACAGTGCAAAAATAGATGTTCAGGGTTTCCTCAAAAGAAGCACAAAAAGGACACTTTGACAATGGACCCACCTGAATCATATTCTTGCTCACGAGCACCGACCTGGACGCTACCCTTCCTTGTAGAGCTAGCCACGAGAAAATTTCTACCTTAGGCGGACTAAGGTTCTTCCATACAGTCCCCAATACCTCATCTCGGGCCTGCACCTGTTGCTCCCATTGGCCATAAACTGATTTCACCGAGAAATTCTTGTCTGTAGACCAATTCCATTGCAATACATCCTTTTTGGAGGAGTCCAAAGCTACACTATTTAATATTTGTTGTAACTCCACCTTTTGGAGCATTTCCCATTCATACAACCTTCTACCAAAAAGGAGGTTCCAACTATCTTCACCATCCCCTTCCTTAATAGCGTTAATAACAAGGTCTTTCTGAGTAGAAATTCGGAATAGCCTTGGGTAAACTTCCTTGAGAGCCTTATCCCCCAGCCAAATATGGTTCCGAAATAACGTATCTCGGCCCGATCCCACAAGAACTTTGAAGCCCTCTTGAATTATAGTGCCGATACATGAAGCTGCATTCCCTATGGAACAAATATCTCTCCATATATTTGTAACCTGTCCAGAATTGGGGAGATAAGGCAGCCAACAGTTTTGAGTCAGATTATACTTCCCTCTTATGACCTTGACCCAAAGGGCATCTTTATCCTTACTAAACCTCCACCACCATTTAGCAAGAAGTGCTAGGTTTTGGATCTTTAGGTTCTTCACTCCCAATCCTCCATGCTCTTTTTTCTTGGCAACCTTACTCCATCTCACCAAATGTAACTTCTTCTTATCAACAGAGTCACCCCAAAAAAATTGTTTCTGCATCTTCTCTATGGCCTTGGCAACAGCAATTGGAAGTTTAAATAGGGACATAAAATAGATGGGCAGATGTCCAAAGTTGGAATTCAGAAGAGTAAGTCTACCTCCCGTTGAGTTGAATCTACTTCTCCAAATACTCAGCTTTTTACCCATTCTTTTCAAAACTGGTTTCCATGTTTTAATTCTTTTTGGATTTGGACCCAAAGGCAACCCCAGGTATTTGATTGGCAAGGACTCTACTTTTCATCCCATCACCTGAGCAAGAGCAGCAACATCTTGCTGCCCAACCTTAACTCCACATAGAGAGCTCTTGGAGAAATTTATTTTCAGGCCCGACATAAGCTGAAAACGTCTCGGAATCCTTTTTATATTAGCCAACTCCACTCTATCATTATTGCAAAATAGTATCGTATCATCCGCAAATTGTACTGGGAGAAGTTCCTAGACTTTTTGATTTGTTCTTCCCCGGCCAGAGTACTAGGACAATTTCATCTCCCACTGATTTTCTATCTTCTTTCATCTACATTAATTTTTATTTTAATAACCAGATGTTCGGGTCAGCTTGCGCACACCTCAACTAACTACGGACCTTGAAGGTAACAACCAGGCTTAACCCTAATAACCTCAAGATTTGAGATGGTTGACCTTTATAGAATTCGAACGTGCGACTTTGTGGTCAAACACTAGACAATTACTTTCTCATGGCCCGAAACAAATAGTACTCAATAAAACGTGTCTAGAAGCACACGTTCATCAACTTGCCCCAAAAGGACAAGCAGCTTCCTTAACCTAAATTAGTTTTGAAATTCGACATTTTTCTACATCTCAAGGGGGACAGAGATTTTAAAAGCGGGAAGCCCTACCGCTTACCAACTTTTTATGCACGTACGTGTTCTGCACTAAGGTCCCATTCCAGAACACCTTTTTAAAAAATAAGTACTTATTTCATATTTTTAAACTAAAAAATAATGTAAATAAATTTTTTTTGTACCATATTAAAGATCTCGATAAGATCTATCAAACAAGATCCATATTGCTAGAAAAATTATTTGCGTAAACATATTATTTTTGAGCTTAAATTTGCCTTCTTAAAAAATAAGTACTTATTTTCAGTTCTGGAACGGGGCCTAAGTCACATATTTCGTGTAGGCGTGCGCAATCGTGAAAACGTATTCAAATTGCATCTCAAACAATTAAAATTTGTGAGAATGAGGATTGAGAGCGAAAGCGCAAAATATTTCAAATGATTATGTGACTAAGGTGACTCGTGCAACTCAAAAATGTTGTAAATTTGTCTGCGAAGAAAAATTTAAAATGTCAAAAACATGAGCAAAATTTTAAAAAGTGAAAAAGAAAACTGGGTCTCGTTTGAGATTGATATAGGCAAAAGGAGCGAAGCGGGAAAGAGCTTCGAAAGAACGTTGGGTTATCGTGTCCCCATCCCCCATTCCAGAAATGTGAATAAATATTTATTTTTTAAAAAGGTAATTTCAGGCTCAAAACTTATATATTTATGCAAATAATTTTTTTATCGTTATGGATCTTATTTGATAGATCTCATTGAGATCTTTTAAATAGTGCAAAAAAAATAAAAAATTATTTTACATTTACATTATTTTTGAGTTTGAAAATGTGAAATAAACTACTTATATATTTTTCAATTGCACAGAAAAGATTGGAAATAATGGAAAAATCAATTTTTCTGTAATTTTTTGTATGTTCAGTTATAAGGAAAGTTGCAGGATTCACAACTTCAACTTTACAAAGTTTTCAAATTCATAAAAAAATATTATAGATTGAAAGATATAAGCAATGAAAAATTATACAAATTTCAAAAATTGTCGTCCATTTTTGGACTTAGGGATTAATTTACATATGCCTCATATTCATTATACTTTGCGTGCTTACTTTGGCTTCTCAAACCTTATCCTCCTTTGAATCTATGAGTTGGTCTTAAGCGTAAGGCGCAACATTGCTTCCTGTCATCCATATTGTTTCTTGGGTCCCATGCCCTTACATTTTCTTCAAAAAAATTTTAATACATAAATACAAGTTCAGATCAGCTTGGACGCATCTCGATTATATAATTTTGGGGCCTTGAAGGTAAAACAAACTATTCAGTGGTCACAAGATTTAGAATGTAAGTATGTAAATTTTTCGGGACATTAGATTGTTTTAGGGCTTAACATCCGCCCTAAAAGTGGATGCCTGATGCCCCTTCGTCCCATTTGTTTTCACAAATCTTAAAGGAGTTGTTTCGGTGACATATAGACAAGTTGTTTCCACTAAATTAAATGGACCAAATTATAGTCTTTGACCAAATAAAGTTATTTCCATGAAAGAAAAACAGGAGGGAACAAAAATCTTTTGGGCTAAAGGCAAAAAGTTGTAGACAAACGATATTATGGAAACGCCCTTGGTGTGATGAGTCACTTGAATTTGTGAATGGAGAATAAAATTTTTAGATCACTTCTCTGATTGTACCAATCATGGTCTCTTGCGAAATGAGTCAAATGACGTACAATAAGTGGCGGATCTAGAAATTCGACACAGAAGGGACACTCATTACTCATAGGTTTGATGTGATTTTCTCCTCGTCAAGCACAATATTATTTCAAGTCCAAGTTTGAGCTTTAAAGATTCTTTTTCTACTTTTGTAACGAAATTGAAAGCACTAATTTCACACGCAATCAATACGTAAATTTGAAGATGTCAAAAGCATATAATGAATTGCAGAGCAATTGAACTAGCTAGGAATATATGTTCTAGATCTCAAGAAAACAATACAGTAAGTGATTTTTGGTTTTTCAAAAGTTGTAAGACAAAAAGAGGTATTTTTAGTATAAAGGAGATTATAATCACTTAATTAAGGATTGCTTTCGTGCTTTTAGATTCTTATAAAAGTGATAGAGTTCATAATTTTAAAATAATAAGAGATTTTTATCTCCAAGTACAAAAAAGTAAAACTTAATTTCCATGAAAGAGATGGAACATTTAATTATCCCTAGGTCTACTTTTATAAAAATACATTTACCATTAATGAAAATATCACCCTAGGGTTTCAGGGTATATCCTAAGGTTTTAGAGGGTACCGTAGGGATTTAGGGTTTCGGATACCGTAGGGTTTAGGGTACCATAGGGTTTTGGTTTATGCGCTTTCATAGAGCCCTAGAGTTTAGGTTTAGGCACTTTCATAGGGGTTTTAAGGTGCACTTTTCTATTATGTTATTTTAGCGGTTTAAACACTTTCATAGGGTACCCTAGGGGTTTTGGCATTTTTATTGGGTACCCTAGAGTTTAGGTATTCTCATAGGATGCCATAGGGATTAGGCACTTTCGGAGTTTAGGGTTTTAGATACTTTTATAGAGTTTCAATGTTTCATTAATTAGAGGAGACCTGGTGGAAATTACTTTATATTTTCAAGACCCAGAGGTAAAAAGCCTAATGGGGCACTAGTGTAATTTTATTCTGAATAAGTGAAGTATGCTGTCAATTTATAGGGGCATAAGTGAAAGAGTTAGAAATCCAGGGGGGCAAGTGAGCCGTGACCCTTCTGGTCATACGTTGCATCTGCCCCTGCGTACGACGTACGTGCGTGGAACAAAAACGTGTACAATATCCATATCCATATAGACTAAAAAACAAAAAGAAAATCCATATCCATATAGACTAAAAGTGAGATATCACAACACTGATAAATTTATTATTTATTAAAAATCCACAATTCTCAACACCTTAATATATAATATAAAGAAATTTTTTTTTTTTTGAGCCACATAATATAAAGAATTCAAAAGCCTTTTTTGCAATTCTTGGAGGAAAATGTAACCTATCCAGACATACGTGTAACGTGGATCAAGTTAATAAAAAAATCACAACCCAAGTCGTTGATCTAATGGTCAAAGCCTTAAATTTAAATATTTTTTCCTCATTTTTAATGTTTCAGGTTTGAAACTTTTCACGTGTTACGTATCAATGTTTATGGGCCAAGTTCATAAGTAGGACTGTTGCAAGTGAACGGTAAATTTATAGTTTAAAGATTAATTGACATGCGCATAAATTGATCCGAATAATTAGTTATATTAAATTAAAGGGTTTTGAAATATAGTACTCGTCGTACTTTTTGAGACTTGGGCAGTGCCTCTAGAAGAAATTAAGAAACAGATAAGAGTAGTCGTAGAATTCGTCTAGACCATAAAAAAAAGAAAAGAAAAAGTAGTGCGGTTGTTAGAATTCGGGGACGGCAGAGGATGAAAAGCGGCGAGTCATGAGAGTGCACGAGTGGCTGTTAAAAAAGGACGAAAACATGTCTATGTCTAGGACCACTTTGTCAAAGTAGAATATTCTCGTGTCAGGTTTGATCCAAGCAAACTTGACTTTTGTTGTTCCCCCATGATTTTGTCATAACGGGAAAATCCTCCAGGCTGCAGGGCGGTCGTCCGACTCTTTATTTTGGCACAGATAATTCGGATTTAATCTGAGTTTTGTTGATTTGAATTGTTCATTAATCAAATTAAAATTCGAGGCGTTTATTGTGAAGATGGACGGCCCAAATCTTCCTTACAAGGGTCGACAATAAATGAACAACGGCCAACAATCTCAAACTAATAATTGCATACTACTACTCCCTCCGTCCCTTTTTAAGTGTCCTGCTTCGTAAGTCCAACTTATTAAAAAGATATCATCATTATATCTTTCACATCAACTTTTTCCTTCACTTTCCCTACTTACACATCATCATTACTCTTTTACTTACTTATTTTTCAAAAAGTAATCTACTTTTATGGACAAAATAGACAATACACCAACTTTTACCCACTAACTTTACAAAATGGACACTTATTGAGGGACAGCCTAAAATGAAGTACTGGACAATAAAAAAGGGACGGAGGGAGTATTAATTTAAAGAAAAGAAGAAAGCAGGATTCCCCAAAACGGCATATGACCAAATATGAAAAGTGGTACACAGCATAATAAACTACTTAAATTACCATTGTGCTACAAGCCCGTTGATAGTTGTTGGGTTCAACTAGAGTAATTTAGTGCTTACATTTTATTTAATAAGCTAAACACACGGAGTTAGAAGAATCATGAATTTTTTTTATTGGTATTGTCTTCAACATGTTCTATAATGTAAACGTTTTCGATCATTAAAATGATGGAGCCTATATGGTAATGTATTAATTAAGTTGAAAGGTTGGTCGTAAAAATGGGAGTGTTACTAAACTTCCTCTTTAATAAAACTAGTCTAAATATTGTCGATAATCCTAAGGGGACCGATACAAATCCTACCGATGGGATACCGACGAGCTTGTGGGGTCCACTTCGGGTCACGCATGGACGATCCAAGCCGTTCAATAATTTTAAAGGAAAAAATTGAGTGGGCGCATGAAAAATCAACCATTCAAATATATATTACCGGTCAAAAATTAAAAATCTATCTCAATTGTTGATTGTTGAAATAGACAGGTGCGAATGGTGTTTTCTGTGGAGAGCCTATTCACGGCTCCACCGTGAATAAGTGTCTCTCTTCCTAATTCATACCATCTTTTTCTTGTTTGCACACACATTCCATTCCATGGTATTATGGATATGTTGCTTAATTAGTAGGAGTATTATTAGTATACACGAATTGATCAGTTGTACGTTCCCTTTCACTTTCTCTAACTTTTTATTTCTATAAAATTAATTTGTTGGTCTCTTCTAAGTCACTATTTTTAATTTCTTTTCAACCTTCCAATGTATAATGTAATTATTATACACAGGTTCAAGAACTTATGATTTACAAATGACAAACATTTTAACGCCACATTGTGATGTTAAATTGTAATCACATGAATGTGAACGAGCTTCAAAATGACGATTAGAGAAAAGCTGTCAGGTTTGTTGAATTGGAAGTTGAGTCAAACGAGAAAAGCTTTGAGTCAAGGGGCCCACGCCGCCCACCATAGTCGTCTACTCTTTATAAAGTCGGTGTTCCAAAAGTAGAATATTACCTTTCAAATATTTATTACCAGTTACGTGGAGCTCAACCCGTCCCTCCGGGCTGTCCAAAATGCGTTAAATGACTCAAATTGAAACTCTTTTTCTTCTCTCTCTCTGTCCAAATGGACGGTTCAAATGCGCCGAGCTGATACCACGTGGTACGCACCCGGCCCCAAAAAAATTTCGTTATTTTTACATAATCACATACGCAGTTCAAACCAAAAAAAATGACCAATCTCAAACCAATAATTACATACTATTAAGAAACATTTTATATTACATATTCAGATACAGTCCCAAAATATCATATCATATCATCATAGTTACCAAAAAAAAATAAAATAATATATCATATTATCACATCGTAACCCCACATTCATCTCTCTCTAGATCTTTCTCTCTCTGTTCCTGCAAACTTCATCTTGAAACGTAGATCGAATTATCAAGTTCCTGGGAAAAAAAAATATTGAGAACATTAAAGTTACACAAATTAAAATATTCGATAAGACATATATTTTCCGAATAAAAAATTCGTGTACTCATATTTTAAAATCATTCTGTGACAACATCGATCGTTGACTTTTCTTTTATTTTTGAACCGGATAATGTCGATCATTGTCAACTCTATTCAACACTTTATTCTCGACCAAAACATTGAAAGAATTAGAAAAAAGAGTTTTGCTCCAAAAAAATATTAAAAATTAAAAAAAAAACTTGAGATAAGAGGAGAGAGATAGACGTGATAGACCTCACAAACCCTAGAAAACTAAAGACTGTTTAGAGAAATCGGTTGATACAATTTCCACCTCAAGACATAGATCTAAAGCTTCAGTTCAAAAATTCGGGATTCTAATTCAACGCAGTATATCGACTGACAAGTGCAGATTTCGTAGAGAGAGAGAGAGAAGCGGGTGGAGGAAGTTTTAGACAGAGAAAAGTAAAACTATAAACTGAGTGCATGAATAACGGAATATGTAATTACCGGATTAAGACTCATATGCCAAAGATGTGGTAATGAAACCCCATAGACAAGAGAAGTGTAGCGGCCTTTGTGGCGGTGGGCGTCCATCCGAAGACTGGGGTGGAGGAGGTGGTGGCACTGATGGATGACACCATTTGCGACAAAGAAACGAAAGGAACACAATCGTAACAGCGATAATCCCCAAGACAATCCTACCAGAGCGACCCACGAGGAACGAATGCACGGAGAACGTGGTCCCCGGCTGTGGCGGCGATGCTGGTGAGACGTGAGCTTTTGGTGGAGTGTAATTCGTTGGTGGTGAACAGTGAGTTTTCGGTGAAGTACTGTTTGGTGGTGGTGGCGAGAAGCGCGTATTTTCTGGAGTTGTTTTTAGTGGTGATGGTGGCGGGAAGTGAGTTCTCGTTTTTTCCGGTGGTGATGGCGGCCAGCCGTGAGCTTTTTGTGGAGTTGTTTTTGGTGGTGAGGAGTGAGTTTTGTTTGGTGGTGATGGTGGTAAGAAGTGGATTTTGTTTGGTGGTGATGGTGGTGGTGAGAAGAGAGTTTTGGGTGGTGAGAGGTACCTGCGGTGATACTTGGCGGTGGAGTGGGGAGGAAGGGAGAATGAGAAAAGGAGGAGAATAGCAAATACAGATCGCCACCACATTTTTCGGAATCTTAATGAACAACGGAGGGGCAGGAGGGTTTTATAGATAATTTTAAAAATGATATTCCACGGTGAACCCACGCGCTTGTTTCTTTGTACTTTAAAAACACAACTTTAGCATGTCCCACTCCACTGATGCAAAAGTAAATATACTAAAATGACAATATCACCCTTCAGTTCTTTGTCAAATTACTCCAACTGAATACACGTACTTTCTCCTCTTTTTTCCCTTCACTTTAATATTTTCTTTTTATTAAGCCTTTTTTCCCACTTTAACTACAGGCACCATTCTCCCCTTCTTTTTCCACTTCACTTCAGACCATCTTTCCCACTTTTTTTCACAAACTCCGAAAGACGCAGGAGTATTTTTTCTAATTGTTTTTGACACTTCACTTTATACTAACCAAATTCCAGTATTTGTTTTTTAACGTTTAAAATACATGGTATTTTAGAAACTAACATGGGAATTCTGGCTCTATTTTTTTGGTAATGAGTTCTGGCATATGACACATTGTAAAATTGACAGCTAAACACCCAAATATAAAAATGCAAAAATCAAGTTCCCAAACACTCTCGAAATATGGTATTTCATTTCAAAATTATGGTCCACAAACAAAATATACATAAGTGAACCCCAAGGGGTTGACTTATGACATAAGAGTTTGGTCTTAGGTTTGAAATCTCACCAAGTGCTATCGACTCCTTTGGAGTCAGTCCATACACAGTTTTGTTACAACTTTCATTGGATTCCTAGCAAATAGGCAGTGAAATTGGCCCCCATAATTAGTCAAGGCATGCATAAACTGACACATTGAGTTATCAAAAAAAATATATACCAGTGCATTGGATTTTTCATACCAATTTAAAGATTTTAATTAATTTTTAAATTGATGCGAATAAATTCAAAATGGGAATATACAGAACAGATTTTTTATTTAAATTTTTTTTTCATAGTGGACAACAATTTTAGGACGATGACATCATTGACATGGCATCATTTGGTTGGCAAGAAATTTGCTTTACAAAATTTAGAGGTGAAACGAGTAGATGGGAGGCGTTTGCGAGGAAAAAAAAAATGGTTAGAGCTTAAGTTCAACTATATTAAAAAATATAGTTAAAAATTAATCCTTTTGAATCCGACTGTTTAATGAATACACTTATTTTTCAAATGAATCTGACTGTTTTTTTTTCTTTTTTTTCCTGTATATATATTACCAAAAAATAGTTAAAAAAATAAAGTGTTTCAATTTTCAATCCGTTTGAACAGGTGCAAAGATATTATTTTTCTGATCATTTCATCCTAATTGGTCGTAATAAATTTTTTACTCCAAAGCCTTTTAATGGACACCCTAAGAGAGCCCTGAAACAAAATAATGAGTCTTAAGATGCTAGTTGAAAAACGTTAGAACAAAAAATTCATTATGACCATTTAGAATAAAATGATAAAAAAAAATACGATCTTCGCCACGGTTCAACTGAATTAAAAAATGGAGCATTTAATTTTTGAATTATATTTTTTAATATATAAAAGGTGTATTTTATAGAAATTAAATAAATAAAATAAAAGTAATTAAATAAAAAAAGAAATAAAAGGGCGGGGGTAATTTCGGGAAACGGGTGTGGGGTCTAGAGGGGTGTGGTGTTGGGGTTGGGAAAAGCAATTTGCGGTCAAAATGGGCATTTTCATGAAGATACAATACTACACGGCAGGCATTTGAAAAACAGAACTAAAAGACAGACAACTTTACACGTGGATATTTTTTGTTGTAACAAACGGCCAATCCAATTTTCCCATACGATTACCATTGGGCAACAGGTAGCAGAACCCATATAAATTTTTTGATGCAAGGTAGGTATTTTCCATGTGGTATTCATTTGGCACATTCGAACTGTCCAATATATTTTTGGATGATTTTGATTGAAACTCTCTCTCTCCTCTCACCTCAGCACTTTCTCTTTCCAAATCCGAGCCGTCCAAAAACATAATGGACGGCTCAGATACCCCGAATGGACACCACATGGTACCGCAATGAAAAATTTTAGGGTTCGAGTCCAAATAAACGGTCTGTGATTGTACTGACCGATAACGTTCGTGTAGTAACAAGTACCAACTCCGTGTGGAGTCTGTGGACCATACTACCTATTTATTACACGTTAGTGTCCGACACTGAATTATTTGTCTGTGGACCATACTACCTATCGATTACGTTTGCATACGACCCTGAATTATTCGTAAATCGCGTTTGTTAATCTTATGTGAAATTTTCTGTGAATTATTAACTTGTCTAGACAAGAAGAAAATATTATGACGTTTATCGAAATATTCTTGAAAATAAAAATGATAAAGCTTGAGCCCAGGCTTTATCTTGAAGTTTTTTTCACAAACATTTAGGTAAAAATCATAACATTTTTACTTTTATCATTCCTCTCATCTAGACAAGTTAATAATTCATAGAATAACCTAGGCATAAAACTGACAGAAACGCAAAAAAATGTATGGTCTCTCATACTACATTTTTTGTGCCGCTTAAATTTTTTTTTTCTCGGCAAACAAAACATTTTATAAAACTCGAAAGGTGTACATCGAGGAGAAAAGAAGGGAAGCATAAACAAGCTTAACTGCGCAAAAGAAAACAGAAACACTCATCCAACCAACAATTGGATTAATAGAAACACCTCAAAGCTACATAACGCTTTCACCTTTCAAATACCATCTAAACAACCCCTTAAAATCTTCTACTTTGTACATCTTAATATCAAACTTCGCTTTCATCCATCGCCACTCTAGTTTTGATTAGATCCCCTTCTTCCCATGCCCCGAGTTGATGCATTGTTGAAGACGTAGTCATTCATCGCCAACCAAATGAACCAAAGTGTTGCATAAATACAAGTCTCGCAAATATGTTTTTCCAAATTATGACACCTGTTATCAAAACCACCAACTTGCTAAATCTGCTACGGATAAGGAACGCACCCATTTTTAATTCCACTCTTCAATAATCAGGGACCAATGCCTTGTTCCTTTCACTTTTCAAAAAGTATTTTTCAAAAAATACCTACTAGATTCTCCCTAGATTCTCCCTACTTCTACTATTTCTCTCTCTATCTCTCTCCACTTATTATCCCTACTATTTTTCAAAAACCAAACCAAACACAGCACAAACCTCCCAAGAAAATTGACTTTGATTCCCATTTGCTGCATTCTTGCATATTGCCGGTATTTTAAAATTGGACTTGCATCTCGAAAATCGTGCCTTTAATTTCACCGCGACACGGATCTTCTTTAAAGGCACAACGACAACTGGACTTGCATGCATCTAGAAAATCGTGCCTTTCATTTCACAACGACACGGATCTTCTTTGATCGTGCATTCATCGGCTTGGTCAGTTGTTCTTGTCAACTGTGTGATTTTGTTGGATATTCTTTCCTTTGACCTCCATCTTGTTTGGATCTTCGGCTAATTTATGGTTGGTCATTGGTGGAGCCCTTGCTTGTCATGGAATGGAGTAGTTTTGATGCAAAGCCAATAATCTAACCTCCATCTAGAAATCGAGGAATTTTGTTCTAATATGAAACTTGTAATCAATCAACCAACTTGCTAAATCTCCTACGGATAAGGAACGTAACACACCCATTTTAGGGTTGATTTTATTTATTTTTTATAATTTTAGTGATACTACTATTATGAATTGTGATGTAAACCTTAAGGTAGGGGTCGGTTCTTTTTTATTAATGAGAAATTGAGATTAATTCACAAATTCGTTTGTTCAAAAAGGAGTACCTCTGACTTGTACTCATGTTTCTTACTGCAAATTATTTCGTAAAAAGAGGTTGCGCTGTAGCTTCTCATGGGTGCTTTTCCCCAAATTAGAATGTTATCTATATGATGATTCCCATTGGATGTTGGTTTTATAAATTCTGATTTGATCTAATTTGAGCTGTGGCAATTGAATTAATTTTAACTTTTTTTTTTTTTTGCAAAAAGATAACAAGTGATATTATACATCTACAGTAAGAAATAGTACATCAAGAGTAAACTTCATCTCTAAATAAGGGATCAAGAAACTAAATATGAGGGGCCTCATACTAAAGATTATACCCAACTCCAACTGAACCTGCTATTCCAAAGAGATGGAGCATCACAGAAAATAATAAAAAACTCCCACACAGGGTGATAGAAGCCCCACAAACAAGGATCAAAAAAGAAAAAGAAAGAGAAACTAGTATTGGAACCAAACAGACTTTGCAGTGTCAGAGCAGACTTCATCCACCAACTTTAATCTCCAACTCCGGCGAAGGTAGATGCCTTCGACGACCACGATCTGCAAGGCACTAAACAAGCTAAAAACTTGGGTTCGATCTCAGTTCGAGCCTTAATGAGCCAAACTTAAAGATTTACTAAACGAATATCTTTAATTGAGCCGAATCTCCCTTAACGAAAAATGAGTCGAGTTTTTGTTGAACGAGCCGAGCAGGTCAACTAAACGTGTGCTAAAATTGGAGCTCAAGCACGATCCGCTCGCTTAGTAAATAAGCCGAGCTGAGCTCGCGAGTTACGATTTCCGTTGCCACCTCGCGCTTGCCGCCTAAAAGTTCTTACCTTCATGGCTAAGAAAGGAATACTGATGGCGTCATCAATGTGACTTAACTAGTGACGTCAACACAAATTACAGACGACACGTCTACACCGCCGTTTTGTTTTACTTCTACATTTGGACTTGTAAAAGGTGGCTATTGTCAAACATAACGGACAGCTGCTTTTCCTCAGCTTTCCGACGACCGTCACATTTATCACCTGGATAATAATTGACAACTGACAATAACTGGTGAGTCTTGCACCCCCCCCTGACACACCAAACTCAAACTTGCACCCCCTCCTGACACACCAAACTCAAACTTTCATTGGATCCTGAAACAACGCCCCCCCGCCCCCCCCCCCAGACAACCCCGCCCTCCTGGCCCCACCACTACAGACTTTAATTGCTGTTTTTTGTTTTTTGTTTTGGAAATTTACTTCTACACTCCCTTTTTTAATATCTACACTCTTTTTTTTGTCTTCTAGCACAAAAATTACATACACTTTCAACACTAAAATCCAAAAAAAGGAGTGTAGGTGTCAAAAAATGGAGTGTAGAAGTAAATTTCCTTTGTTTTTTGTTTTTTGTTTTTTTTTTGTTTTTTGTTTTTTTTTTTTAACTTTTATTAGTTTTTTTTTCTTTTAAAAGACTTTAATTACTGTTTTTGTTTTTTATTCTTTTACTAGTAGTTTTTTTTATTTACTTTTACAAGTTTTTTATTTTACTTTGAAAAGACTTCTTACGGAGTATAATTTTAATTAATAAATTAATAATTAAAATATAACTTGTATTAATTTCATCGAAAAGTGAAAATACATAAAAATTCAATTTCTAATCAATGTTTTCACCAAATTCTGCTTCTGCCCAGCTTGGTGATAGGCGCGTAAATGTTCATATTAACACCTCCTAATTTATCTTTGTTAAGTCCCATTTATATTATTATTCAGAGCTTAATACTTAATTTTTGTATTGAAGATATTTGAAGGATTTGATAAAAGAACATACAAAATGACAATATTAAAGATGTTTGATATTCGGCTGTTTGGAATCAATCAAGTGAAATTGCAGTACGGAGTAACGATTCACAACTCAAATGTTTGAATCAATCAAGTGAAATTGCAGTACGGAGTAACGATTCACAACTCAAATGTTATCAATCAAGTGAAATTGCAATACGGAGTAATGATTCACAACTCAAATGTTTGAATCAATCAAATGAAATTGCAGTACGTAATAACGATTCACAACTCAATTGGCCAGGGATTTGATGTTCACTTAAACCAAACAAATAAGAATTGGTCTTGGACTTTGATACTCAAGTGGGCCCGACAGTTACTAATTATTTTGACCAAGTGGGCCATGGAGGAAATTGGAAGTACACGGCCAGGATTGAGAGAAATAACTGGGCCAATAGGATTTTTGGTTTTCATGTCGGCACTTCGCACTTATAAAAGGACAAGAACGGGGGCTTAACAGGAAAATTATTCTGATGCAAAGGAGCGAACGAAGGACGGGGCTGCCTTCAGGAGGATGGTTCCGATTATTTTCGAGCAGCGTTAGAATTTCAGAGTTCTTTTTCCTTTCAAGTTTTTAAAATTTTGTTCAATTACTTATACTTCAGTACTCAATTTAATTTCAGTTCTTTATAAAAGTTATTCGTTGATATTTCTTGTTTATTTTCTTTCTCCTGTATTAGAAGCATGATTCAAATTAGAGTTTCTTCTATTTCATGCATAATGATTAGTGAGTAGTCATTTAGGTAGGGTTACAAGGTGATTAGCACACCGTGGCCAGTTCGGGCACTGCTTCTATTTTCAAACAATGGAAAAACGATTTTTGATTGGAAAAATACTTTCCGTGAACGAACCCGGGCATTGTCAGAACCCGTGTGAACAGGGGAATGAGGGTCCAAAACTCATTCTTCATTGCGCATGGGTAAACGGCGACCCTAAGGTTTCTCATCTTGTGGGTATCTTTTTCAATCTAAAATTGAACGTTTATAAGAACACTTAATGGAGCAGGTTAATCCGAACTGGTTACGAGTGTTTTAAACCTTACGACCGTACCTCTTTTTTAATTATCTGAAAAGTTCAGTTATTGCGTAGGTTTAGTTAATCTCAACCAATCGAAAAGGGGTGACTACCTAAGAGCCCGTTTTACCGTTTTAATTAGCAACAACCCGAGTTTTTAGTCAACACACATCAACATCTTTGTGGATTCGACTCCGATCTTACCGGATATGTTGCGTCGGTCTCCGCCCTACGCTTGGGGCAACCAGTTAATATAGGACTAGGAAATCGTCAAGCACTTTTGGCGCCATTGCCGGGGATGGTAGCATGTGTTAAGAATTCTGGTAGTTATTTTTTATTTTTTTTTCTTTTTAGTTCTTTATTTTGAGTCATAATAGGTAGAGGTAGGCAATCCTCCATCGTAGGAAAGCAATCACCTCTAGCATGTTTTTTTTTAATTATTGTTGAAAAGAAAAAAAATGGCCCATTTTGCAAGGTGTTATGGAGGTTATGCAAACCAATTTGATTATTCAGTGTCACTTCTTATATTTTATGGTTTAGCCTCAGAAAATTCTTTTTCGCATATTCATGACTTTGAGAAAGCTTTTGCTAGCGATGAAGTGGCTCTTTTATATGCGTTCCAAGCATCTTTGCGTTGTAGTGCTCAAGATTGGTTTAATTCTTTGAGTCCAAGATTGACATTGTCACGCCTTCGATTTTCAACATAAATAAATAAACCATTTCGATAAAAGATTCTCGCATAAGATAAATAGTACCCAAAATGATTTCCCACATGTTCAATTTACAAATAAGTCCCCATTTTTAATTAAATTACAACCTTAGCACCACGGCCCAAATTAACTTCAATACAAGTACAAAGTGTTTAGAACATTCCAAACTTAAGTCAAAAGGTATTTCAAAAGTAAATTAGTTACAAAGCCATCTTTAACCAAAAGTAATACTATTACAAAGATGAGTGAGTAATTAAATCAAATTAGCTTCCAAAAATCTTTGTGTCCAAGCACACCATAGCATGCAATCTATTGCCCGAAATAAGACCTGAAAAGAAGGATTTTGTTGAGCTACACTAGCCCAGTAGAAAATTCTCTACAAAATCTATATGTAATGAGAAGATGAGTATGAACACGGCTAATCAAATTAAATGGCAAACAAAACAATGCAAGCCAATACACTTTACAAGCATCATAGCAATTCTCATACACATGCACACACACACTTCTTCCAACAAATATCCACCCCTTGCGATTTTGTGTTTCCACCCCTTGCGTCACAATATACTCCACCCCTTGCGATCTTGTGTTTCCACCCCTCACGTCACAATAAACCCCACCTTCGATTCACAACGACAACCCCACAATCATCACATGCCAATACCATAAACTCATTCCACACACACATCGACATTATCTATTACGTCACAAATAGCTCTAGGACCATAGCAATCAAGACCACTATATCATTTTCAAGGAATTTGAGATTTTCAAGCCATAAAACGTTCAATTCGACCATATATAGCAAATAAACATCCGTATGACACATAATCACCACAAAACATGTAGAGGAAGAGAGAAATCTCTGCAAAAAAGGGTTTTGAGCAAAACCCTAGGAGAACCAAGTGGATTAAGCCCAAATCTTCAAAGATAAACCCCTCCCAAGCTTAGATATAAGATTTAGGGTAGATATAATCTCAAAAACAAGATAAACAAACAAAGATCAACAAGTGATTGGGAGGAGAGAGGAAAAAAACGTGGGTGAGACCACAAAGTGAGAGCAAGAACACAAAACTTACCCTTTGTTCACCAAATGTGAGATTCAAGTGATTTTGAGGTAGAAAACCCTTGGATCTTGAAGATTTGAGATTGAAATCAA
Organism: Rhododendron molle; assembly: GCA_025413875.1. Classification (NCBI taxonomy): domain Eukaryota; kingdom Viridiplantae; phylum Streptophyta; class Magnoliopsida; order Ericales; family Ericaceae; genus Rhododendron; species Rhododendron molle. The sequence continues at coordinate 3,703,005 of CM046388.1, read as the reverse complement.
GACTTTTGGAAGAGATTGGAGTTGGGTAGGTAAGAGGGGGTGTTTCCAGGTCTGGTTCGAGGGTTTTGGGTGTGAAAAATGGTAAAGGGGGGTATTTATAGTGAGCTGTCATGCGTGCTGAGAAATCAAAAATTTTGCCTGATGTACCGGTACCGTGGAATGACGGTACCGGTACAGGTACCCAAAAATTTCAACATTTCACAGTTTCTGGTCACGATGTACCTGTACTGGAAAAAGCTGTACCTGTACATTGAAGACATATTCGAAATTTTTGCCAATGTTCATCAAATTAAACCCCGATTGCTACCAACACTTTCACACATCATTTCAACACCGAAACTCAAAATCCAACTATTCTCTGAACATCCGATACGCAACGGTAAACGTATATCCGTACACCCCCGCAAATAAACGTATAACTTTATTAATAATACGATTTTTTTTCATGCATTAAACGATTTCTGGAATTATAATATTTTACGGGTCTCTACAGACATGGAGTGAGATTGTAATATAATTTTTCAAAACTTTCAGTCCCTCATATGAGACTCATATGCTTTTACAATAACTACTCCCTCTGTCCCGATTTGTTTGTTCCTTTTCACCATTTGGGACCTCCTACAAAATTATCTATATGTTTCAATATATAATGTTTTGTATATGTAATATGGATATTGTTTGATAAATCTCGATTAGGCCTATAATACGCTGTTTTCGAAACTATATAAAACATTATGGATTGTGAGATATAGACAATTTTTTGAAGGGCACGTATGTCGAAATTAGACAAACAAATTGGGACGAAGGGAGTATCAGATTTGTATCAACAAGATGATGAGTCTTTATCACAATATTGGGAGCGATTTAAAAATTCTGTATTCTCTTGGTCAAGTTTTAATTGTGAGCTTGACAGTCTTCTAGTTATTTTTTGCCATGGTTTAAATCCTAAGCCATGCCAGGTAGATTTTAAGTCCACTGACGAATTCCTAGATAAAAACGCTGAAGAGGCTTGGGATTACTTAGATGAATTAACCCAAAAGCTCCAATTTTTGAGTTGACTGAAAGTTCTAAGGATACCAATTCTGATGGGAGGAAAAAAGAGGAAATAGAGCCGCCTGATTTTGATCAATTAGCTGATTCTCTTTCTTGCAATCAAGTTGAAAATTTTCAAGTGATTAATTCTTGTGCATTGGAAGATGAAACAACAAAGCCACTTGTAACTAACGAAATAGTTGGTTCACCTGAAGTGCAACAGTTTTCTCGAGAGCATTCTAGTACACTTGAGATGAATTTTCATGACGCGACTCCTAAGGAGTCGTTGCCAATAATTGTGCAAAGTTCACTTGTTCTTGATGATCCAATATCCCTAGCCATAGATGTTGATGTCATCACTCCTATTGAGCATCCACTATTGCAAAAGATTGTTAAGTTAGAACAAATTGATTTTCTCTTTTGTGCGAAAACCTTTCATACATAACCCATACTCCCCGCAATACCACCGCCACTGCCAGCGGGACGACCCTTGCCACATCCACCTCTTGTTCTACCTGTCGTCAAATCAAATTCATCTGGTTGCAGCACGTACGGATGGACCCTTTTTTCCACGGACTCATAACAAAACTCTCATCTACTTCCAGCTTATCGGATTCTCTCTCCAACGATAGTATAACAGTTTAAACAATTGAAATCGAACACTGGAGACTTGTGCATACTCGATTTCTTATTGTTCTTCTTTTCTTTGATAATCGAAGATGGGTTTGCCGATTTCATGGATCTGGTGTGACGTTTGTATGACTAGCACGATGAAGATGAGTGAGAGAGACAGAAGAACGAAAATGGAAAGGAACAATTAGAAGAACTGCTGGTACGGGAATGGAACAAAAATGGCTACTTTGATCCCCAAAAAGAGTATACCAGATTACTCAAGTTCGAGAATATATGGGGATCTCCAGATCCGGGAGCTTAAGCACTCATGTTTTTCACAATTTCAGCAACTGCTTTCTAATCAATGATTTCACCAAATTTTGCTCCAGCCCCGCTTGGTCTTTTATCTATTATTTCTTCCCACAAACTAATTCGTGTTGCATAACGAGCAGCCCATCCTTTAGCTCAGTTTGATGCATTGTTCGTCCACCATGTTGGAAAGGGTGGTACACGATTATGAGGCTGTAAGAAAAGTTGCACAAAGTGATTGCTTTCAATAAGAAGATAAAAGGAAATCTGAATAAATGATTAGAAATAAAATAGATAAAAGATATAAATAAATAAAAAATTAATAAATTCAACAACATAAAAGAATTATAAAATTTATAAAAAAAAAAGAAGAAATTTACTCACGTATATAATATTAAATAATAAAAACCATGTCGGAAAGGGTGGTACAGGATAATGAGGCTGCAAAAAAAGTTGCACAAAGTGATTGCTTTCAATAAGAAGATAAAAGGAAATCTGAATAAATGATTAGAAATAAAATAGATAAAAGATATAAATAAATAAAAAATTTATAAATTCAACAACATAAAAGAATTATAAAATTTAAAAAAAAAAAAGAAATTTACTCAAGTATATAATATTAAATAATTAAAAAAACATATAAAGAGTAAAATATATAAATAAAAAGACCTAAATAAATAGATAAATGAGTAATTATTTCTCCTTTATTTACTTAATAATCTTTATAGTATCTTTTTTCTCTTTTATTTATTTAATATTATTTAAGTGTTCCGATTTTCAATTCGGTTGAATCGGTGCAAAGATCTTTTTTTTTATCATTTTATCTTCAATGGTCATAATGTGGCTCTAAGGCCTTTCAACAACCACCCTAATGCTCTTTATTTAGTTTCAGGACTCTCTTAGGATGCCCATTGAAAGGCATCAGCGCCAAAATCTATTATGACCATTTAATATAAAATGATCAGAAAAATAAGATCTTTACACTGGTTCAAATAGATTGAAAATTGAAACATTTAATTTTTTAACTATATTTTTTTAATATATAAACGGTGTAAAAAAATAAGTGTTCCAATTTTCAATTCATTTGAATAGGTGCGAAAATCTTATTTTTCTTATCATTTCATCTTAAATGGTCGTAATGAATTTTTGGCTCTAAGGCCTTTCAATGAATACCCTAAGAGAGATTTGAAACTAAATATGGAGCCTTATGGTGCTCGTTGAAAAACCTTAGAGCCGAAAATTCATTATGACCATTGAAGATAAAATGATACAAAAAAACAAGATCTTTACACCGATTCAACCGGATTGAAAATCGAAACACTTAAATAATATTAAATAAATAAAAGAGAAAAAAGATATAAAGATTAGTAAATAAAGCAGAAATAATAGAAAATGGGGTTGAGGTATTTCTAGGGCGCGGGGTATTTTCGGAAGAGGGGGGATGGGTGTCGGGGGCGTGTGTGTCAGGGGGAGCGCGAGAAGAGATTTGCTAACCGGTTGTTCTTTCTATGCACGTATTGTAAAAGAATAATATCTATATCGTAAAACGAAAAATAAGTAATTAAAAAATAAAAAATTTAGTGGAACGGGACCTAAGATTGAACTTGGGGGAGAAGTCTAATTTTATTAATGACCAATCCGGTGCAGTTTTCGCTCGGGCCCTTAACAACGATCGAAATTGTTCACTTTGTAGAGCTCGTTGAATTGGTCATCCACGCAAAAATTAGCTTAATTGAACATAGATAGGTATATAGCCAAAACCGATTTGTAGAAGATAAAAAAGTGATGACAAAAATTAAGTCGAAACTCATAATTGCTTGTTCGAACCAAATTTTGGAGTCTTCTTGTATAGGCAATTCTACATGAGGAAACACATAATTATATTGAATTGTAATTTTATTATTTTTATTAGCTAGTGAATCTGTATAAGATTTTTTTTTTGGAGAAAGACAGAATTTTATAAAAGGGACCAAGCCCATAACCTCAAGGAAACCTTGAGAAAGAAAACAGCCACATCCACCTGGATACATCAAGAGAGGCAACAGGCTTGCCAAAAATTACAAAAAAATTGAATCTGAAATTCTCCACTCGCTACAAACTCTAAGATTGTCGAGGGTTTTGAGCTCATGTTTCCAAGAACTAGCACAACTCTTTACCTCGTCCAGAATTAACTTCTCCACTCTAGTAGATTCATGACCCACCTGAAGAAAAATCCGACCATTCCGTTCCTTCCAAAGATAGTAAACAGAAGCTGCTAAACAGAGTTTAAACAAGGTGACCCTCATAGAACTTTCCTTACCATATAAAGAACCCCACTGGACTTCAGAATTAAGATCCCAAACATGGGCTTGAAGGCCACAACAAGTTCTAACCTGTAACCAAATAGAAGGAGAGAAAGGGCAATCGAAAAACAAGTGGGAATGTGATTTCACTCCGCCATAGCACAACACACAGAAACTATCATTTATAATCCCCCATTTATGCAACCTATCCTTAGTAAAGAGTCTCCCAAGAATAGCTAGCCATAAAATGAAAGACCACATTGGGACATGTTTTTTATACCAAACCATAGGCCACCAACCAACGTCAGGAGCTTTGGAACGTAGAGCTTCCCAAGCTGTCTTAGTAGAATAGGTACCGGCAGTAGACAAAGTCCATATAACTGAATCTTCTTTATCTTCCAGAAGAACTAGATCAGGAGCAGTATTCTCCATGATTTCTTTAACCACAACATTCCTACTCCTAGGCCATCTCCATCTCCCAATATGAACTATAGAACTCACTTTCGCATTAAGGGATCTCCCTAAATTGAATACCACCCTATCCCCATACTTAAGATACAAAGGGCCAAGGGAATGCCAATTATCTTGCCATAGGAAAGTGTTTCCACCACTCCCAATCCTATGTTGAATAAATCTTTGACCATCCCTACGCAGACCAAAGATCTTCCTTACTGTCCAAGATGAATCTTGAAGGAGATCCAGAGACCAAATACATTGATTCTTTATTACATAAGAATGAATCCATTTTACCCACAGGATATCCTCATTTTTGCAAACAGCCCCCAAGTGTCTTAACATTGAAGTCTTATTCCATTCAATGAGTCTCTTGAAATCCAAACCTCCTTCCTTTTTAGGAACACAGACAGCAGCCCAAGCAACCTTAGCTCCCGAGGATTTCAACTCCAATCCTTTACAAAGAAAAGCACTAAGAAGACTTTCAATTTCCTTCATAGTTTTCTTAGGAAGAATGAAAATGGAAGACCAACAAACCTGAATACTGAAAAGAACAGAGTTTATCAATTGAGCTCTGCCTCCAAAAGACAACAACTTATTAGACCAAGATTGGATTCTCTTCAACATACGATCCTTAAGAACCACACAATCAGAATGCCTTGAGTTTGTAGAGATTAAAGGAACCCCTAAATACTTTACAGGAAGACTTTCCTCAGGAATATCCAGGATTGATCACAAAACCTCTTTCAGATTAGCATTTACCCTCGCAAAAAATAAGCACTCTTGTTAAAATTTGGCTGCAACCCAGAGAAGGAGTGGAAATCCTTTAACAAACCATCAATAGTAGCAAAAGTAGGAGAGTCAGCCCCACAAATTATGAACATGTCATCAGCAAAAACTAAGTGAGAAAAAGAAATGGCTGCACATTTAGGATGGAAGAAGAATCCACCTTGAGAGATCCTAAATTGTAACAAAGCAATAAAGCTTCCATAATGAGTAAGAACAGATAAGGGGATATAGGATCCCCTTGTCGCAATCCCCTTTTCCCAGGGAAAAACCCTTTCAATTCTCCATTTTGATAATAGAGAACCTTGGGGTAGTAACACAAGCTTTGACCCAACTAATGAATTGAACAGGGAACTCCATAATCTGCATAACATCAAATAAGAACTTCCAATCCACACTATCATAAGCCTTCATCACATCCAGTTTAATAGCACATCTTGGAGACCCTTGATCCCGATGATAGCCTCTCATAAGTTCTTGCATGAGTAATATATTGTCCATAATAGATCTTCCTTTAATGACAGCAGATTGAGAAGGTCCAATTATGACAGGAAGAACAATCTACATTCTGTTAGCCAAAATCTTAGTTATGCACTTGTATATGGTGTTACAACAAGCTATAGGTCTTTAATCCTTAATGGAGTGTGGAGCAGGAATCTTGGGAACCAACGCTACTGCAGTAGAATTCCATCCTCTAGGCATGGATCCAGAAGCAAAAAAAGACAACACTCCAGCAATAAAGTCCTCTTTGACAACATCCAGTTATCAAGGAAAAAAGCTGAATTAAAGCCATCCGAACCAGGAGCTCTATCCCTGTTAATAGACTTTAAAGCATTCCAAACTTCAGTTTCAGAAACAGACCCACTAAGCCCCTCATATAATTCCTGAGGCACTTTGGAATGAATTGCAGCAGATAAGGCGGCAGTAGCATCCCTTCTATGAGTAAATTTTGTCCCCAACAGCCCCTGATAATATCCAAGAATCTCTCCTTCAATTACAGTAGGATCTTCCAATCGAATCCCTTCTCTGTTAACCAAACTGAGAATGGTATTTCTCATTCTATGAGCAGCCATCTTTTGGTGGAAAATTTTTGAATTTTTATCCCCCAAAGCTAACCAGGTTACTCTAGATTTCTGCCTCTTATAAGACTCCTCTGTATGGCTTAAAGAGTGGAACTGTTGAACCAAGTCCTTCTCCAAGTCATGCAAGAAGAGGTCTGCATAAAATTTAAAGCACAAGTCTTGAATTTGTGCCAAATTTACTCTAGCCTTCATAACCCTCCCATTAAGGTTACTGTAATGTTCCTTATGAAAAACCTTTAACAAAGGCTTAAGACCCTTAAGCTTAAGACTAAGCCTATCCTTAGGGTTACCATCAACTTTAGAGTTCTAAGAAAGAGCAAGCAGATCCTTAAAACCCCCATTGTTCATCCAAAAATTATAAAAACGGAACGGAACAACTCTAAAGCGCTTGTGCACAAAAGAAAGAACAAGGGCGCAGTGGTCTGATACCCCAGGGGCATGGCCAACCACCTCAGCATCCCTAAAGAGCTCCAACCAGTGATCATTCACCAAGACCTTGTCAAGCCTGCTTTTATTAGAACCAGCACCCCCTTGTTTATTGGTCCAGGTGTACCAGTACCCTTTAGTTAACATATGTTGCATATTGATATCCTCCAAACAGCTGTTAAAATCAGAAGCCGCAGACATATCAAAACCCACCATCCTCTCAGAAGGCCTACGAACAACAATAAAATCTCCTAGAAGAGTCCAGGCGGAAGAACCTATCACGGGGAACAAGGATCTCAGGTCATTCCACAAACTAAGTCTTTCTCTAGCCAAGTTCAGACCATAAACCACAGTAACAAAAAAACTCTTATGTTCAAAAAGATCTTCTACAGACAAGGTAATCAATTGATTAGAGCAAGAGATTAAAGACACAGAAAACAGCGAAGAATCCCAACCAAAAATAATACGCGCCCCAGGAAAACTAACCAAATTATGAACAAACTGCCAACCAATAGGAAAACATCTAGCAGTAGAACAAGCCATATTTTCAAGCCTAATCTTTGCTTCAACAATACCAAACAAAGAAAGGCAATGAACTCTGATAAAGGAAAGTACCTCCTTTTGCTTTAAGGGGTTATTGAGGCTCCTTATGTTTCAAACTCCAATTTTAGTCATTGAGGAAGTTTAGGCTTCTGTCTTGCTCCTTTCCCCTTATTCCTGCCCTTCACAACTTGAAGCACAGGGGAATCAACAACTATACCCATAGAAAGAACAGAAGTTCCAGAAACAGGCTCATCAACCACCTTAGATGGAGCAGCTGATGAAGAAGCAATAGGATCAGAGCATCTACTAGCCTTTTCAGTCTCCTTAACATCTAAAGGAGAAAATCTGTTGCCAATAAGAGCATCACCTACAACAGGGCTGGTAACAAAACCAATATCCTTCAAGTCAAGCTCAGAAGGAAATAAAGAATCCACCAAGGTTTGTTTCTCAGAGTTGGTATGCACCAATTCTGGTTCCTTAGTATAGTGATTTACCACCTTCTCAATAGCAGCATTATCGCAAATCAAAATCCTAGAAGGGGTTTGAGTTGAAACCTTTACAATGTTAAAAGCTAAAACAAGCTTTGGAAAACCAGGAGAGCTTCTCAAGACCGCAAAGCTACCCTCCTTAATGGGACTAGTAGCAACACCAGGCTGAATACCACCAAGAAATCCAAAAGATAAACCCAAATCAGAAGAGACCATCCCCCAAGTTACATCTTGAACAGAAGTCCCAACAACTAGAGGAACAACCACTGGAGCAGACTTAGGCTTGGCAGGACAGTGAGCATCCGAATGTCCAAAAATCCTACAACCCATGCACTTAAAAGGGAGCCAAGGATATTTGATATTCACTGGTACAGTATCACCATTAGGACAACAAAGATCAACAGACTCAAGAAAAGAAGAGTCTAAATTGACCTCCACGCAAACTTTAGCAAAGTTCATCCATTTGCATTTAGCAGTCACCTCATCACAATAGAAAGGCTTTCCAACAGAACTAGCAATATAGCTAAGACCACGTGCAGTCCAATACTCAAACGGAACATTATAGAAGTGGACCCAGATTGGGACAGATTGAAGCTGTTCCTTAATCAACGCCATATGAGGTTGCCACTTCTTAAGAACTAGCAGTTTGCCACCAATAAGCCAGGGACCAGCTTCTAACACTTTAAACAGATCTCCATCGTGAGCGAAAACAAAGAAAAAGAAACCAAAATCATTCGCAAGGACATCACTTATACCAAACTTATCCCAGATTTTCATGTTAATACTTCGCACCATCTGAAACGGAACTTTCTTATCCAGAAAATAACCCACCAGGCAATTCTTCCATCGACCCAACCCCTGTTCCTCAACCTCAGCGGGGGGAGATACCGCAATTCGATCATTAATCACCTGTGGAGGAATAAACTCCAGATTAACCCGACCCACAGAGTTATCTCCTACCTTATCATTCCAAGCTCCCCTAGGAGAAGGAGTATGCTCAGATTTCTCAGCCAAACCCTTACGTAACATAGCATTTTCCTTACTGAGGTCCTCAAGCTGGTTGGCCATAGAAGTTTCACCATTACAAGGAACCGTAACCAGTTCATGGAAATCTAGCAATTTAGGTTTAGGAATCGAAGAATTAACCATCACTGAGTCAGAACAAGCTTGCATAGAGTTAGAAAGAGCAAAATTAGGGTTCAGATCCATCGCAGACACAGAATTAGGGCACGAACCAGTAAACACAGACGGTAGAACCGCAGCATTAGCCGAAGAGGGGATCAAAGGCGATACAATCATCGTGGACGACGAGTTAGGGTTTAGAGAGTTCCCATTTTTAGGGTTTTTAACTAAAGAATAACGTAAAACTGGAAATTGATCACCTAAATCCAACATACTCAAACAGAAGCAAAGGTAAACTAAGAATCAAAGATCGCCATCGAAAAGAGGAAAGAAACCTGAATTACGAGCAAACAGATCGCCTACCACTTCCAGAACGCCTACCCACAAGAGGCGTAACAGGGCGTGAAAGTTACCATGCATTTTTTATACGCGTGGTCGCTGAAACTTATGGATAATGGAAATGTTTTGCTTGAAATGCAAAGCGGAAATCTGGTTTCGTGCGATGCTGAGAACCAACAGATGAAGGTTCTCGGAATAAGTAGTCTTTAGAATGGCTTCTGCATATTTACTTGCACGTCAAGCTTAATTTTGCATAATCTGTATAAGGATTGAGTGAAAGTAATTGTTAATTGTCATTGAGAGTGATTGAATCGAATGACAAAGACAGTATGACTTTGCGATCAGATCAATCGATTGGAGAGATCTCAATTGGAATGGATTGATCGGGTATTGTTTACACCCGTTTTTAGCACCCAGTCCTGAGCAAGCATTGGACGGCCATTTAATTGAAATTCAATTAAATTGGGCCACAAATTAAAGGCCCGTTGGATCAAAAGTTATTGGGCCGAACCTATATTACTTGGGCCCAGTTAGTTTGCAACCTACTTTGGACTAGAAATTGGGATTATGGGCCATGGACCATGTTTTAAAAAGTCATTTACGAGGCCCAACGGGAACTAGGCGTTGTATGTGTTAATTTGTTGGATAGGCCCATTGACTATATTGATGAAACCACCTGGAGAAGCTTCACGAAGTAGCAATGGGAGCAAGAAAATAGGGATGGTTGCCACATGGCCACTTGACTTGTCAAATGGCCAATTGTTCCCTGATGCCCACGAAAAAAGGAGAAGAAATAAGCCCATTATCTCTTTAACTGCCCATGATGGAAAATCAATATGTGGGTAATTTCTATTCATCCCTGTATTTTTCCACGATGGGAAAAAAACATATGGGCAATTCTATGTCAACTACCCATGACCCCATGATCCCATGAAGTAGAAGTTGCATGGGACACGTGGCGCAAGGAGAAGCAAGGCGGGAATTCCATCTACATGCAAAAAACCGAAGACCCTTGGCCTATAAATACAAGTTCAAGTGAAGAAAAAAGGGTTCCCACACCAATTAAGCTCAACGTTTACAAATCAAAGCCTTCCCTGCGAAGCAATTATCTCTATTTTCTCACTTCTACTCAATTACTTCACCAAGTAATCTGAGCTTCTATCTCTCTTGTATCCCAACTTTATTATTACGAAACATAATAAAGTTATTCATATCTCTCTCACACCTCCTACTTTATTATTCCGACATAATAAAGTAATTCTACGTGATTACTTTCTTTTCCTACACGGTTAGGAAATTACTAAGTTCTCGCACGAAGAGGCAAAACCACAAACCAACACTGCAATCCAGCCCTTAGGTTGCAGCACTATCGCTCTCACGGTTAAAAAGTCAAAAAAGGGACACTTCGCCCTCACGTTGGTACGCAACAAGTCCTGGCACGCCCGCTCAGTCCTTGAGCCATTTCCACGCGCAACAGGTATCAATCTTAAATCCATCGATACAACCTGACTACATGACGTAGAAGTTGGGAGTGAACAGATCGACCGATCAATTTAATTATCAATCGGCTTGTGCACACGTTACAACTAATATATATAAATAGTAGTCTTCTTTTGACTGCTAGGGTACGAGAGATACAGTGCAGCAGCCAAAAGACAATTCTTTTTAAAAAAAATTCAAAAACCTAGTATGGGGGCTACTTTGAATGGAGTTCTTATCCAATGGTTGGATTGTTGAAGCTAGAATAAAATTCCAAAAGGTGTTCACAATTTTATCTCCACAAACTTAGAAAGAGTTATTCTTCGGTGGATTTCCGAAAAATTGTGAAAGCCTTGAAGAGTCAAGGTAACGGCAATCAATCACAAGGTGTGGTGTAAGTGTATATCAGCAGGTGATACTTAGAACGTTTTGAGGATTAACTTCTTTCGGATAGGTATATCTAACTGTACAATGATTATAGAGATTTAATTCTTTCCCATGATTTTTGCTCATTCATGCAGGAGTTTTCCACGTATATCTCTGTGTAGTGTGTTGATTACTTGCATAGTTTTTTCTGGTAGTATTACTTAGTGATCAAATTCATATTGTAAGAATTTTTAAGGATTGTTAGGGATCTGATTTTACATTAACCATTTTCTCCTTGAACAAATATATTTCGTTCATGTACATATTGATGTTCAATCAAGCTAATTTTTTATGTGAATGACATACTCAATGAGCTCTACAAAATGAACGATTTAGATCGTCGTTGTGGGATTGCGAGGCGATGGACAATAATAAAACTAGACTGGACCTTCCCCGAACTTGCAGGGCACGAGCCCCGTCCATGGTCCAGGAAAGACCAGGCCTACTTTCTTAACTCTAGCCCGCACTGTGGAATCGAGCTTTGGTGCAATCTTCGGGCCAAATTGGTAGTAGGCCTGGCCCGAGAGTTTCTTGGCCCTAAGACCATCTCCAACCCAATTCTCTGATTTCGGAGGATTAAAACAACATTTTTTTTAAAGGAAAATAATTTTCACACTCCTCTTTTATTTTTTGAAAGTACTCTTTTCTTTTCTTCTTTTGTCTTTTATTCATGTAAAATTACAAAGTTATCCTCACCTCTTGAGTCACTTTCCGCTATGAAGGACAATTTGATACCTTTATTTGAATAAAGACCAAAAAAAAAAAGAGAAAGTGCCGATGGATAAAAGGAGAGTGTCAAAATCATTTACCTTTTTTTAATTCAAAAAGTGAATTTAAGTGTATTAAGAGGATATTTTCAATGTACGGACTTTGATTGCATTTCCATTGTAATTAGGGGGAGGAAGGGTTATTATGGAAATCACAAGAGTAATGGACCTTATGGTGGCCAATAGAATGCATTGTTTTGAATTTCTTGGTTTTGAAAATCATATCTCCACGTATACCATGCGCGTTATCTTTACTTAAATTCCTAGTTCAATTATCATTGTCCCAATCAAAGTTTTTTGAAAGAAAAATCTCAAAATTCAGATATTTTCCACGCTTTGTCACGTAGCAAGCGCAAAGAGCTTCTCAATACAAAACGAACGTGAGGACAATATGTTATTGTATGCACATTATGTGTACGAGAGAAAGAGGAAAGTAATTGAGATACATTTTATATGTTAGGATTGAACAAGTTGTATACCTTCGGGTACCACAGTTGAATTCTACGCGGGCAGAAACAGTAATTTGAAAACTAAAAAGAGATGAGGTCAGTACGTTTTATTTTATTTTTTTTTGGAAGTTCAAAATTTATTAACCAACCAAAACCGGAAGAGAGGGGGAAAAAAGGAGCAAGGGTAACAGGCTATACAGGCGACTTTAAAAGTCTTCCCTAAAAAGGAAAACAGAAAAAACAGCAAATCGAAGAATTTCATCACATGAAAAACATGTTTAAGTTGAGGATCGATTTTTTCTAACGAAGGGCTCTGGATTTTGGGTGTTTACAGCCCTTTGGGCAGTTTTTAATGATTAAAAAAAATTATTCCATCAAGACCAAGAAAATAAACTTTCTTCATATAAGTTGTTTGAGATAAAAACAAGTAATAAATTACTCTGTTATTAACTCAGAGTCTCATATAGGGACGGAGCGAGGAATTGGAACAACATTTGTAACAGTAAAGCTAAGGGGACCGGCCGTTTAAGAACCGATGGGATACTGACGGGCACAGGAGGCCCACTACAGATCCCGCTCGGATGATCCAAATTGTTCAATAATTTTTTTAAAAAGAACGAAAAGGCTCTTAAAAAATTAGGTCAATCCAAAGCGTCCCGCGTACCTATCGGTACCCTGTCGATTCTTAAACTATCGGTACCAATATACCACGGTTCCATAACTTCCATTGGTAATTGGCTCTGACGGGACAAACAATCTTGGACAAGTCCGGTCTTCTATTTTGAGGCCAAGTCAGAGCCCAAATTGACTATCAAATGTTGTTTACTTTCAAGAACACTTGTGTGTTGTGATTAGCCCACGGTCCAAAATTGCATCTGCCCCATCTGTACAGTTTGTGAGTTGTGATAGGCCCACGGGCCAAAATTACAAACCTCTCAATTAACTCTGTTTTTTGCAAATTCAGTTGTAGTATTGCAATGCACAGAACTATTTTTTTGTAAAAGTATATTTTTGTTTGGAATTCTGTAAATAAAATTGCACGAGACCAAATGTACGGTTGGATTTTCTGAACAAGTGATTCGACTCTCTCTTAGAAAGAAAAGAGGAACAAGAACAAGCCCAAAGCCCCAAAGAGTAGAAACTTTTAAGTGTTAGATAGATATATAGCTCAGTGAGTCGAGCTCCAGCTTACTCAAGCTCGTCTCGTTGAAAGTACAATTTTAAATATCTAACTCGAGCTCATTTAGCAAATATTTTTTATTATCAACATGAAAAAAAAAAAAATAGAAACCTAAGAATGATCCAACAAGATTGTATCACTCTGCAACGCACTTGACCATTTACTTCTACAACTATATATGGGTAGAATTGAATCATTAATTGGGTCTTATTTTTGGTTTAATTTGTACGATTTTATTTGGACCAATTTCAAAACCAAACAAATGTTTTTGATCATTTCGGCCGGTTCAATTTTTTTTTTCTATTTTTATTTCACTCTAAAAAAAAACAAGTAGTCCGTGTGATTTTGTATAACCTACAAGAGTATAATTTGAGCGTCCTGCCTCATTTTAAATAATAAGGCCCATTCCACATTCTCAAATAAAGACCTATTTTCAAATTTAAAAATAATGAGTTACGAAAAAAAAAATTCAATTTTTTTGTGAGATTTTTATAAAATTAGATCTATATAGCATTTTTTTATTTTAATAAACTAATTATTTTTAAGTTTTAAAAATTACAAATAAATACTTAAAAAAATTTTAAGGGGTAATCCAGAACTGGAACTAAATACATTTTCCAAATTGGAATTTTATTTGAAAACTCCAGACATAACCCCTCTCCGAAACTAACCTTGCAAATAATTCTTAATTGTAATTACTTGTAAAATTCGAATAATTGATCATCTTGGAAAGAGTGAGGCTCAGATCTGGGTATAATCAGGCGAGATATCCAACTCCGCCATGGCTGCAACCACCCGGGTCGCCCCGCCACGGAACGGGCCGGATTCTCAACGCCCGAATCGATTGCTCAAAGATCCTAATATCGTCACGGCCTCTTTCAGGATCGAGTAATTATTCAGTGCTTCCCAGAGCTGTAACAGATCATACGACCATGTACAGTCAATGGAAGGATCTGAAGGCTCTGTTTGGATGGATTGGAATTGGCTGTTGGATGATGGGAATGCGTTATGATCCTTCCCTGAAAACATTTCCCCAGTGAGTAGAAAGAAAGCAGACGACGAAGATCGAGGAATCGAGATGATTCTTCATCACCGCAACCCTACCCACACACACACACACACACACACACACAGAGAGGGCTGTTGATAGTGGAGGTGAAATCATCGGCAAATTTGGGGAGAGAGGCAACCGCCCTCGAAAAATCCCAAATCTCTCCACCGGAGCCTCATTCTTGAGCATGAACCCTAGAACAAAGATCCAAGCCCAGTATTTATGTGCCTCGAAGTTCACTTTTTGACCTTGTTTGCCCAGTTATTTACATCAGGAAAAGGGATGAATGGTGGATTCGTGTGGTGAGGGCGAGGGGTATGTTCGACATTGTGTGAATGCATTATTCATGGCTTTCGGGTGCTTTGGTTTAAGAATTCTTTTCGATTATTTGTTTGTTTTTTATTTAAATCAAAATTTGAAAAAACATCACTAAAGACAAACATGATCCAAAACGGAAATTTTTTTCGATTTATTTTGGCCAATGATAATACCAATCCCTTTGTCTTTTTAGTTTGGTGAATTTACTAATTTACCCCTCAATGCAATAAACTTTCACAAAATGCATGGATAATTGTATAAATTCATACACTACAAAACAAAAGAGGGAATGGCATTTGTAAAAAAAGGGGGTGGCATTATCATTCCCCTTAATTTTTTTTGAAATTATTAATAATGGTCTATATTTTTAAAATTTTCTAATTTCTCTTGTGCAGATAAATTAAAAATCTAAAAATAAAATAAAATTGGCGCAAACTAACAAAGACGAAACCAAAATATAACTCGTAAAGATTATTAAGCGAGAACATCCCCTATCAATCACTCTTCCTGTTAAAGTGATTATTCGGCAATGCTGGGTTCCACGTCGTTCTCTATTACCCGTTATAGTTCCACTAGAATTTATAAACTTAGTAATGAAATACACAAAAATATGTGGCGTAGATGGTGTTAGCGCATTCAATCAACATAATTTTTGACAAAATTAATATTGTCTATGAATGTTGCAAATATAATTGTCGAAGTGGACCAAAAAAGTCCACAAATGGGATGAACGTAATCGGTCCCTTAAAATACAGACTTCCAAAAAACAACTAGTAGAAAGTTTCTTCTGGTTGATACCTTTTGATTTCCTTTCTCCATCGGGTTGCTACTTCAGATTAAGTTTTGTAGAACCTTTAAAGAAATACTACTTGTCTAGGTAAATATAGCTTTGGGACTTGGTTATAACTTGTGTGTTTTTGAAAAGGGAAATGATATTGGCAGTCCAAAAATTGATGCAGACACTCTAAAATATAAAGGAAAGTGGTTTTGGAGTTACATTGATTTTGAAGTGTCTGCATCAATTTTTGGAGTGCCAATATAGAGAAAAACCGAAAAGATGTTTTATAACTCTCGAAATTTGCTTTTGCCAAATACAATGGGAGAACCAGAAAAAATAATTAGTAATGTATTTGTGCTCTACTTAAATTTACAAATGATTTAGAAATTATATAACCAAATAAAAGCTGAACGATACGTGGCTACGTAGGAAAATTTTTTAAACCACGAACATTTCCACAAACAAAAACACAACACACTCGCATGAGTTTGTGGACTCCACGATAAGATCATAAACCCATGTGAGTGTGTTATGTATTTAGTTTGTATAAACGTCTGTGATTGTAGAATGATTGAGTACATAATGAGAATTTTTTAGGTTGTCATTAGACACTTTATATTTCTATGAGAATTTACCGTTTTGGGCCGGGGAGGATATAATCAGTTTTCTCTCCTTTAAAAAACTGAATGGACTTTTGGCCCAGCTAAATTCAGCCTTCGAAAATGGTCCACCATATTTAACTTCTTTAGACTTTTGGCCCATCTAAGTTGAGCTTTTCGGTTTGTCCTTCTTGCGTGTATAGAGAGTCTTGAAAAAGGGAAAATGACGGCTCATGACGTGTTTTGATAATTAATACCCACCAATGACAAGCTAAGAACATTTGTCAATGTTGAAAATGTCCTTGGTAGATATTAATTATCAAAACATGTCCTTAGCCGTCATTTTCCCCGTGAAAAAACAAAATAAAAAAACAACTCTTTTAGCTCCGGGATTTAACTTTTAAGTATGATTTTGAGTTGATCTTTTTTGGGTTTGTTTTCGGTTTAATTTGCAAACTGAATAGAAGTATCCCCTATACAACCCAAAAACTCTAGTTCAAGCGGTCGTGAATAGATATTTAGATGTCAGTGTGTGAGATTTAAGGTTGGAATTGATAAAACGACGTTTACCCATCTTAGTAATCTAACTCTTCTAACACACTAACATCCTATCATCTTATAAAAAAGAAAGAAATAGAAGAAAGAATAGAAGAATATAGAAAAGAAATCGCAAAATGCAAACATCGAAAAGCAAGCCACAAAATCCAGTCAACCGAAGTGGGCTTTTCAAGTTTTAGGGGGGGTGTTTGGGAGGGGTGACTGGTAATCCATTTTAGATTATATATTTTTAGGAGTGTTTGGACTGAATAAACATTAAAATGTTGAAAGATCACTAGCGGAAGAACTTTTTGGATGCTCATCACTATTCTACGCAGTATTATTTCTCGCAAAATCTTCTACACATCACCATCCAATTAAACACTTCTGCAAATTCTAATTATAAGTAAAAAAAATTACTATAAATACAATTCACAAGAAAATATAATTAGCTCCAAACAACTCCTTAGCCCTTAGCGGAAGCCGTCATAGCTAGCTGCATTTATCTGTTGATCAAAACGAAAAAAACAGTTGCATATATGCATGGGTACACAATTGATATTCTCTAGCTTAGAGATGGAACTAGCCATGCACTGAAAACCAAATCACCGATTTGGTCTAGTTTCGATTTCCGGTTCGGTTCACCGATTTTTTATGCACTACGGACTCCTAACCTAAAAGATCGATGGTTTTGCTTTGCCTACGCAATATCACCTATGTATCCATTCTCTCGTGGTGTACCAGTTGATGTTAATAATGAGACAACTCTTCTGAAATACGCATTAGAATCTTCAAAACCACAAAACATACTTATGTTTCTGTACATTTGTCTACACGACTGTTGTTCACAATGTAAACAGAAAAATGAGCCGGCTCAGATATCTATTCCATTGATCTATTTTCATCAATGAAGAGAATAAAGCACCCACCTTAGCTGCAAAAGAGCCCATTGAGAGGAAATTTAAAAAGTCTCTTCCACTTAATTAGGTGTGTCTCCCCCTATTCCCCTGCCCGTTCACGTATATCTATTAGCTAGCTTCGTTCACTGGCTACTCTTCCGCCCTCTGGTGGACACCTGCTGGTGGGCCGAAGAGTAGCGGCATGTGCCCACTAGAGAGCGAAAGAGTGCCACTGTTGGGCAGAAGAGTAGCGAAAGAGTGCCGTTGGAGGGCAGAAGAGTAGCCATTGAACAAAGCTAGCTAATAAATATACGTGAGCGGCCGCTGGTAGGCGGAAGAGTAGCAGCGGATGCCCACCGGAGGGCGGAAGAGTAACCAATGAACAAAGCTAGCCAACAGATATACGTGAGCAGGCAGGGGAACAGACGGAACCGCAACTAATTTTTCCTCTCTTATGGCAAAATTGCCCCGCCAAGAAATGGGTTGCACTATCCCACCATACGAAATCAAAGTAGTATCATCACAGCCTTTTGCAACTGGGAAATCTCACTGTAATCCTAGTTCAAATTACCCTAGCAGCAAGAACAACATAAAAGAAAAGATTAAAAAAAAAAAAGGCGGTCATGCACTTGATGTGACCGCGATTACCTAATCAAATACGCCCACATATTTTCAAAAATGGCCTACTAATTTTGTTAATAGAACTCAAATCACCTTGATAAATAACCTTCTCTAATGGAGCCTCATTATGAATTCAGGAGTTTCCCATCACACTCTTGCAGCTGTACATACACAGAGTTCTAAGCATACACAGAGAGGATTTTCTTTTTGAAAAAAAAAAAAAAACAATCACAGAAATTTCACCCCGACTTTCGGCTCAAATGTTAATCCGATGCATGGTGGGTCCATAAACTTCTGATTCCGAATAATTTCTGCTGCCTTTTGACAACTTAAAATGTGGGAGAAAATAAAATAAAAATCTTATTTTCCACTTGAGAAAAAAAGGAAAGGAAAGTGCGGAGGAAATTTTTTTCTTTGTTTTTGTAATTTTCTCTCTTGTTTCTTTTCAATGCAAACAAGACAAAAGATATTTTCCCTTCCTTCCTTCCTTCTCTTTCTATAGGTTCCAAATAAAAACAGAGCAAAAAAGAGTCCTAAATAAACAAAGCCAAAAAAACCAAAATTGAAAAACAGAGCAGAAAGAACAATATTCCAACAAAATAGGAAAACATGAGCCAATGAACAATTCTATTACACCCTAGGGCGTGTTTGATTGCAGATTTCGTTTTGGGGGGATTCGTAATGAGGTGAGATTAGGATTGGGATTGAGAATGAGGTGGGATTATTAATGAGGGGATGAATTATTTATTCACGTTTGTTTTGCACAGGATTAGGATTGGGATTGGGATTGAGAATGAGGTGGGATTGTAATAACATGTTTGTTTTGGCTAGGATTAGGATTGGGATTGGGATTGATGTGGGTTTTTACACATGTTTTGTTCAATCCCATGGGATTGGGATTAGTAGTAACACCTCCCCCATGGTATTGCTAATACCCCCATTTTGGGGGATTAACAATCCCATGGGACTAGTTGTCCCTCCTGCAAAAACCCAACCAAACAAGATATTAGGAGTCCCATGGGACTATTAATCCAATCCCCCCCTTCTAAACCTCCTATCAAACACGCCCTATGGAAAAAACTAGAGCAGCAAAGAAAAATATCAGTATATATACGTACAAACCGATTCATATATGCATGTGGGTTTACGAAAGAGAGGTTGAGGCTTTTAGATCTACCTGAATCAAGACAGGGACTCCGCCATGGCTGCCATGGGTTGCCCCGCCAATAAACGCGTCGGACCTCAACTCCCGATTTGAACCCAAAAAAAATATCTCTATCGCAGCCTCTTTAAACAACAGTTTTTTGGGTTGGGGGTTTAAGCAGCTTGGTGATATATGTAGAGAGAGAGAAAGAGCATGAACAACAGAAAGCCAAGCAAAGATGGTTGGATATTACTCCAATCCCCTTTCTCTCTCTCTCTCTGCACATACACATATACATATATGCATACATATATACACATTGATCAAATATTAACAGGAAAAAAGAAAGCAAATACAGATCAGAGATCAGAAAAACACACACAAACAAAGGGTTGTTGGTTTTTTGAGGCATTGGAGATGAAATCATCGGCTTCATGTCTTTGTATACAGAGACTTCCCCATCTCTGTGAGTGAGTGAGATTCATCAATTCTGGGTTAGAAACCCTCCTTATGTTTTTGGCTCCAAGGGATTACAGTAATTTATTGCAGGGTTTTCCATGCTTTTTAACTTTATTTCTATCTTGCTTTTGCAGGTAGCACTGGGTAGTTTTAGGACACATGCCATTTTGGTGATTATGTGTAGGGGTGGATGGTAAAGGTGTTCTTTGAAATCAGATCTTTCCTGAAAAATTTGTCTATCCCACGTGATTCCCACTTGGTACATTCGGGCCGTTAAATACACTTTTTGACGGTCCGAATTGAAACTCTTTCTCTCCAAATCCATGCCGTCCAAAAACACAATAAATGGTTCGGATGCGCCGAGTGGACATCACATGATACCCACCGAACACTGAAAAATTTTCAGATCTGTCAAGGCTGTTCCGAAATACTCTAAAAACATTTCTTAGACCAAAAAAATAGGATAGTAATTTCGCCACTCCCCTGGGAAGTGCCAAAATCAATTTGGAGAGTGGCAAAATCATTCCCCCGGCCAAAAATACCCTAAAACATTTTGTGTTATTATACGAAAATTAATTTTGGAGTATTTTTACGGTAAATAATTTTGCACTCTTCTTTTGTTCTCTTGCGCTCATTTTCTTGTAATTTTTTTTTTTGACGTGAAAATATAAAAATGTTTTCTACATGTCAAAGTGAATTAAAAAAAAAAGGTAGTTTAATAATTTCATGTGAGTAAAAACAATAGAAGTAGCGCAAGAGAGTAAAAAGAGAGTGCAAAAATTATTTCTTTCTTTATTCGTTTTTTGTCTTTAGATAAGTTTTTTCAAAACCGATTCATCGAAGATATGTTAAAAAAAAGAATCATTAAAGATGGTTATATATATATATATATATATATATATATATATATAGAAAATCTGATGGAAAAAATCTTATGTTTTTTTCCATCTTGACTAAACTTCGACTGTAAATTATTTTATATATATATATATAAAGAAAATCTTATGTTTTTTTCCATCTTGACTAAACTTCGACTGTAAATTATTTTTTTTTCTTGGGTAAGCTTCGACTGTAATTTTTTTTTCCATCCTGACTAAACTTCGACTGTATATTGTGTTAAGTCCATTGGTTTTTTTTTTTTTTTGGTTCAAGTCCATTGTTGCAGTCCACTATCCGCTAAAGAGCCCACATTGCTTATCAGTGTTGTTTTTACCTTGTAGAATCCTTGATAGAGGCCCGTGGTCGGAAATGGCATCTGCCCCATTTGTATGTCTCCTTAATGTTTGTTTACATACGTTTTCTTTTAATAATCAGGTGTTAAGGGCAACTTATATATACTTCGACTAATTCTGAAAGGTCATAAAATCACCGTCCACAAGCGGGCCCCACTTAAAAAGCACGACCCATTTAGACTGACCCCGAAAAGGTTGATAGCACCTGTCTCCTAAGAGGTTTTTGTTTATATATGCTTTTTGAACACCAGAGCACGGAGCGATAGATTCGCATGAGAAAATAATTAAATCAATGCTAATTAGCTAAACGTGTTGAGGTTGGCTTGTTGGTGGAACCGAGCTTAAATCTCTGACTCGAGCTTGTTTAGTAACTTAATGAAGACCGTGTTGTGCCCTAAATGGCTACATGGGATCAGAGGAGAGTTTGGTCCGATTTTGGTGATTTCACAACCAAGCTGGTTAATTTTTTTAAAATTAGAACAAGGCCCCTTAGAAAGCCCAATAAATAAATAAATGAAGAACGAAACCATCCCAACAAAAACACAGCAAAAAAAAAAAAAATCAGTAATGTGGATAGGGACTCGATAAAACTAATGAAAAATATACACACACACAAAAAAAAAAAAACCATATCAGGAAACGTAAATGGGTGTATGGAAGAGGCCAAGAGGGTGAGGCTCAGGTCTACCTAAATCAAGACAGCGACTCCGTCACGGCTGCAACAGGTTGCCCCGCCAATTACCGTGTCGGACCTCAACTCCTAAGTTGAACCCAAAAAAGATTTCTCATCATAGCATCGTTGAACGGAGAAAAAACTTATTCACGTAGGAGTTGTAAATAAGCTTTTACGGAGCCCAATCTCGCGTGTTCAAAATTTGAATGATCCGGATTTTAAAAAATTATTCCAGCGAAGAGTTAGATTGCCGAGATGGACGGATGTGATTTCGCGCTTCTGTGAAACACTCATTCACGACTCTTCCGTGAATAAGTCAAATCTCCTTTGAAAAACAATTTTTAGTTTCGAGTTAGGACTAGCCTCGAAAGAACAGATCACTGCTTTGGTCTGATTTAAGTTTTCGGTTCGGTTCGGTTCGGTTCACTGATTTTTTTGTTCACCTGTAACCGCAAGATGGCTTTGCTTTGTCTATACAATATCACCTCATGTATATATATTTGTGCGGCACGGCTACTATCTCATGGTGTACCAGTTGATAATAACAAGACAACTCTTGGACTACACACATTAGAATGACATTAAGACCACAAAACATAATAGCTTTCATGTGTGTACATTGCCCTATACGACTAGTGGAGTCCACTCCGAGTCTCATACACATACAAAGAAATATTCATAAATTTTAAAATAATTTTTTATGAAGCCATGTAAAAAATTAGCTCAACGGATAGTGAGACAACTCTTATAAAATACACATTAGAATGACTTCAAAATCACAAAACATAGTTTTATGTTTGTACATTGGCCTATACGGCCTGTTGTTCACTACTTAGAATATATGGAACTGCTGTTCACTATGTAAACAGAAAAAATGAGGCTCAGATATATATTCCATTGATCTATGTTCATCAATGAGGAGAATAAAGCACCCACCTTAGCTGCAACAAAGCCCATTGAGAGGAAATTTAAAAAGTCTCTTCCACTTAATTACGCGTGGCTCTTGTTCTACGCCTACTCCCCGTCTACTCACGTATAGCTGTTGGCTTTCCTCACTAGTTACTCTTCCGCCCACCGGTGGGTATCCGTCGATGCCCACTGGTGAGCGAAAGATTAGCAGCGAATGCCCACCGATGGGTGGAAGATTACCCAGCAAACAAAGACAACAACTATACGTGAGCGGGCGGAGGAATAGGCGTACAACAAGAGCCACACCTAATTTCTCCTCTCCCACGGCAAAATTACCCCGCTAAGAAATGGGTTGCAGTATCCCACCATACGAAATCAAAGTAGTATCATCACAGCCTTTTCCAATTGATAAATCTCACTGTTATCCTAGAACACATTATCCTAGCAGCAAGAACAACACAACACAAAAGAAAAGATAAAAGAGGTGATCATGCACTCGATGTGTGACCGCAATTACCTAATCAAATCCTTCGCAATCGCGCCCACGGTGTGCACAACATCGCAAATATGTTTAAAAATGGCCTACTAATTTTGTTAATAGACCTCAAATCACCTTCTCTAATTAAGCCTCATTTTGAATTCAGGAGTTTCCCATCACACTCTTTTATATCTCATTAATACATACACCAAGTTCTAAGCATACACAGGGAGGATTTTTCTTTTTCAAAAAAGAATCACACAGAAATTCCACCCCGAGTTTTAGCTCAAATGTTAATCAGATGCATAGTGGGTCCATAAACTTCTGGTTCCAAATAATTTCTGCTGCCTTCTGACAACTTAAAAGGTGGGGGAAAATAGAATAAAAATCATATTTTCCACAACATACCAAATTTTAGGGTTTGTTTGGAACTCGAGGAAAAGAAAGAAAAAAAAAAGAGGAAATGACCGTCAATGACGTGTTTTGATTATTAATATCCACCAATGACATTTTCAGAATTAACAAATGTTCTCAGCATATTCTTGGCAAGTATTAATTATCAAAACACGTCATGTGTCGTCATTTTCCTAGAAAAAAAAAAAAGGAAGGAAAAGAAAGTGCGGAGGAAAATTATTCTTTGTTTTTGTAATTTTCTTTCTTGTTTCTTCCCAATGCAAACAAGAAGAAGATATTTTCCCTTCCTTTCTTTTTCTTTCTATAGGTTCCAAATAAAAGCAGGGCAAAAAAGAAAACCAAATTGAAAAACAGAGCAGAAAGAACATTCCAACAAAATAGGAAAACAGAGCCAATAAACAATTCTATTAACAAAAAAAAAAAACAGAAAGACAGATCAGATATCAGAAACACACACACAAGAAGGGCGGTTGGTTTTTTGAGGCGTTGGAGATGAAACCATCGGCTTCATGTTTTTGTATACAAAAACTTCCCCATCTCTCTGTGAGTGAGTGAGTGAGGCCTCATTGAATTTTGGGTTAGAAACCTGGCCTCCTTATTAATTGCAGGGTTTTGGCTTTTAACTTTATTTCTATCTTGTCTAACTTTCTTTTTGAACCTCAGAAAAATTTCTTATCATAGCATCTTTGAACAACAATTTTAAGTTTTGAGTTAGAACTAGCCATGGAAAAACAGATCACCGCTTTGGTCTGATTTATGTTTTCGGTTCGGTTCACTGATTTTTTTGTTCACCCCTAACCACAAGATGGCTTTGCATTGGCTACTCGATATCACCTATGTATACTTGTGTGGGGCAGCTATTATGTCATGGTGTACCAGTTGATAATAATAACAAGACAACTCTTGGACCATACACATTAGAATGACTTTAAGACCACAAAACATAATAGCTTTCATGTGTGTACATTGACCTATACGACTGTTGTTCACTATGTAGACAGAAAAAAGAGGCTCAGACATCTATTTCATTGATCTATTTTCATCAATGAAGAGAATAATGCATCCACCTTAGCTGCAACAATGCCTATTGAGAGGAAATTTCAAGTCTCTTCCACTGTATTATGTAATTCTATTATTGCATGTCTGTCATATTCCGTTCAAATATTTCTATTATCTTATTCATTGGTTACTCACTGGCCGATGAGTAACCAATGAATAAGATAATAGAAATATTAGAACGAAAGATGATAGACAGACAATAATAGAACTACATAATTTCTCCTCTCCCACGGCAAAATTGCCCCGCCAAGAAATGGGTTGCAATATCCCACCATATGAAAATCAAAGAGAAGTATCATCACAGCCTTTTGCCAATTGAGAAATTGCTCACAGTTATCCTATTACACTAACCTAGTAGCAAGAACAACATAAAAAAGCCAGTGAGGAAAAAAAAAACATAAAAATGGTGGTCACATAGTCAATATGACCACAATCACCTAACCAAGTCCTTCGCAACCACGCCCACATTATGTACATCGCAAACACTCCTATACAAAAACGACCTACTAATACTAATATTGTTGATATAGAGGACTCAAATCACCCTAATTGAGCCTCATTTTGAATTCAACTCAATTTCTTGGGGAGCTTCCCATCAAATTCACACTCCTTTTATCTCATCAGTACATACACCAAGTTCTAAGCATTCAAAGAGAGGATTTTCTAGGTCAAAAAAAAAGAAAAAGAAAAGGAGATTTTCTTATTGAAAAAACCATCACAGAAAATTATTCTTTGTTTAGGAATTTTCCTTCTTCGTTTCCTCTCAACCCAAACAACAAAAAAAAAAATTTTGCATTCCTTTCTTTTCTTGTCATGGGTTCCAAAATGAGAACGGAGTAAAAAAAAAAAAAATGCCCTAAACGAACAGAGGAAAAAACCAAATTGAATAACAGAACAGAACAGAGGAAAACAGAGCCAATAAACATAGGACAGTGAGCAGGCTCTTCCGAGAGATGATTACTACTATATAACCTAGCAGCAAGAACAACGCGCACCCAAAAAAGAAAGAGAATTGTAAAAATGGAGGGAAAAAGTTGATCATGAGAGCCAAATGTACTTCAGAAATAACCTAGTCCCTATTCCAAATCCTTCGCAATCACGCATAAAAACACATCAAGAACAAAAATACGGACCGATAAAATCCCAATAAGAAAAAAGAAAGGAAAAAAAACATACCAACAAAGGAACGTGAAACAGAGAAAGAAGCCTTCCCTAGAAAACCCAACAAGAACACATTGATCAAAGATTAACAGAAAGCAGAAAGCAGATAAAGATCAGAGAAACACACACACACACACACGAAGGGTGGTTGATTTTTTGAGGCATTGGAGATGAAATCATCGGCTTCATGTTTTTGTATACACACAGAGAGAGAGAGAGAGAGAGAGAGAGAGAGAGAGGCATCTCTGTGAGTGAGTGAGGCCTCATTCAATTCTGGGTTAGAAAACCCCTCCTCATGTTTTTGGCTCCAAGGGCTTTATTAATTGCAGGGTTTTGGCTTTTACTTATTTCTCTTGTCTAAAACTTTCTTTTTGCATGTAGGAGTGGGCAGTGTTAGGACACATGCTATTTTGGTGATTGTATGTGTAGGGTGGATCATGATAAAGCTGTTTTTTTTGAAATCAGATCTCTCAACTCTCAAGGCGGTGCCGAAAGAGAAAACTTTTTAACGGAACCTCCGCAAATAAGATTTACGGAGCTTAATATCGCGTGTCCAAAAGTATTTTGGAATGTTCGGTTTGCAGACAAAGTATTACTCCTACTTGCAAAAGATGTTTATTACCGGTAATAGTTTAAAAATGTATCTCAACTAGTGATTGTCGAGACGGACGGCTGAGATTGGGCTCTGCCGTGAATAAGTTTCATTTTTTTTTTTTTGTTAAGCCGTGAATAAGTTTCTCTTGTTCGGAAATACTCCAAAAGTATTGTGGACAGTGATTTGATGAAATTTTAAAAAAATGAAAAATGATAATTGAAGTTCATGTAAGGAATGAAATACTCTCCAGTAGTCTCCGGTCTCTTTCAGAAACTAGCGGCCCTGTGCCCCCTCATGATCGGAGCAATTTCTTTTTAGAAATCGCAAAAGTGTACCATTTTAATGTTAAAAATTACTACTATATAAGAAGATACAAGCAAATAGTTCCAATTCATTTATCTTAAGGTGAATAGATTTAGATTCACCATTCAAAGTTAATTTATTTCAAAACTGTACGATAAAATCATATCCATCGATGTTCGATAAACTTAAGATGGGACATGATAAATATAATTGATACACATTTTAGAACGAAAACATTTTTCTCAATTGTGACCTAAAGAGGACTCACAAATGGGATGAGCGGTCCCTAATATACACACCTCCAAGAATTTTTTGGGGGTAACTAACTTTAAAACTTGGTTCTAACAGTTTTCTCGAAAATTGACAAATTTAAAGGAAAAGCAAAACAATTTTTCTAACTCACTCTCAACAAATGTTTTACATTAATCTAAATTATTTTTACTTTAGTCCAAATTATTGTGGATTGACTAGGTTAGATTCGATATCATCCTAATGCATAGAAGTACATGGTCCCTGCCACTATGATTATGAGATGTTTTTCCCGTTTTGGGCCGGAAATGATACAATAAGATTATCCTCTTCATTTGGGAAAATGACGGCCAATGACGTATTTTGATAATTAATACCTACCAAAGACATTTTAAGCATTAACAAATGTTCTTAAAGTGTCATTGACAGATATTAATTATCAGAACATGTCATCGGCCGTCATTTTTCCCTTTCATTAAAAACTAGATGGGCTTCTGACCCAGTAAATTAGGACTTCAAAATGGTCTACAAATCTAAGTTGGGCTTTTTGGGTTGTTCTTTTTCTTATCTTTCAGAATCTTTAGAAAAAAAAACCCGCTTAGCTTCTCTCTCTCTCTCTTTAAAATTCACAAATTGGATAAAAGCATATAATAAAATCTCTAGTAAAGGATTATTCTAACCTCCGCCTAAAGAATGTAAGATAATAGATAAAAAAGGTGTATTGATACTTGAAAGTGTATTAATATACGTGAAATATGTATTGATATCTGAATTTGTTTGGAATTATTGACATTTATTATCCTCCGCCTAGTAAGCCGGGGTTAGTAAAACCGTTTATCAACCAAAGAAGTTTATATTAAAATGAATGCTAACCCAACTTTTATTCCTCAAAGTTATAATATCAACCTCTCTTTATACAATGAAATTTGTGTCAATTTGAGGAAAAAAAAAAAAACAATTGTTTATGGAAAACAAACACAACTATTTATGGTCCCCTAGGATTAGTAAACCTGTATTGCAAACTTCCTATCTTCTTATAGAGCATCATCCCATTTGTTTGATTTTACCAACACCTTCGAAAGTTAGAATTATAAAAAAGAAAATTTTGAAGATCTCTACAATCAAAGTTCAAATTAAAATAAATGGTACTCCCTTCGTCCCTTTTTTAGAGTCTAGTATTCTATTTTGGGCTGTCCCTTAATAAGTGTCCGTTTTGTAAAGTTAGTGAATAAAAGTTGATAAATTTTCCATTTTGTCCCTAAAAGTAGATTACATTTAGAAAAGTTAGTGAGTAAAAGTGTAATGATGATGGATATGTAGGACAAGTGGATAAAAAGTTGATGTGAAAAGTATACTGATGATGTATTTTTGCTACGATCAAAGTTCAAATTAAGATAAATGGTAGCATAATTAACCGCTAGCGGACGGTGGGTTTATGGTGTCCCACGATTAATCGAGGAGGTACGCATAAACTAGCATGGGCACTTGGTTATAATAAAATGATAGCCTAATTAACACAACGGAAAGCCAAAAAAAAAAAAAACATTCATGATTTTGCTCAACATAAACACTCATACAAAAATCAGAATTCTATAATAAAACTATACAAAAACCTCCTAACTCAAACATCTCCTACACTACACCTCCTTGTAAATACACCACATTGATGGTTTGGCACTTTTGCTTTGCGTACCAAATATCAAGTGCTAATACATTTTTTGCGAGCGGCGAGTCCATTATCTCGTGTTGTACCGGTAAGAATGAGGCAATGACATTACGGCCATAATAAAACAAAATAGCTTTTATTTATGTAAATTAGCCAAATACATCTATTGAACATTACATGGACCGCAAAATGAGGATCACATATCGACTTCATCAATGCAAAGAAGCATGCACCCAACTTAGCTGCAACAATGACCCCGTACTGTCTATTCCACAAAACTTAATCCCTACTCCAGTTGCATCCTTCAAGTCCCATCATCGTTAACATACATTTCACGTATTGATGTTGTCGATGAGTAGCTACTTACTAATATAAACGACTGATAGATGGATGAGTAGCTAAGTGAATAAAACTAGTGGACAGATGAATAGCTAGCGCATAAACCAACATGAATATGTGAACCCTACGTTAAACAATAATGGGGCATGAAACCTACACCAAGAGCCTTTCCGGACAGGCAAAGTCGCCCAGCCAAGAAATGGGTCACAATAACGCCCCACATGAAGTCGACGACAAGTATCACAGCCTTTTCCATATGGTAGATTATTCAGTTACTTCACTAATAAGAACAACAAAAAACGAAAAATATATAAAGAGAGAAATTTATTGAGAACTGTGCATAGAATAATATTATTTTTTTTTCCCAAAACTTGTAAAAGAACAAAATCATATTTTTCCACAGCAGACCCAATTACTGAAAAACATAAGAAAAAGAACCCACTGAACAAACAGAGCAAAACCCAATAGAAAAATAGAGCAAGGAAACCATTCCAACAAAAAAACCCAATAGAAAAACAGAGCCAATTAAACATTGGCGTATCAACAAAATGTATATACGGATAAAACTCAATAGATAAGAAAACCTGAGCAGCAAAAAACACATCAATAAATGAATAAACTGATTCATATATGCTGTGGGTTTATGAAAGAAAGGGTGAGGCTCAGATCTACTCGAATCAGGACAGTGACTCCGCCATGGCTGCAACTGGTGCCCCGCCATTAAACGGGTCCGATCTCAGCTCCTGATTTGAACCCAGAAAAAAAATTTCTCATCACAGCCCCTTTAAACAACAGGTTTTTCTGTGGGGGGTATAAGGTTGGTTTGGTTGCTGCTGCTGATGACAGAGAGAGATAGAGAGAGAAAAAGCATGTACAAGAAGCAGAAAGCCAAGCAACAAGGGTTGGAAGCAATCCAGAGTCCAAACCCCATTCTCTCTCTCGACATACACACATACATATATGCATACATACATACATATCGATCAGAGATCAACAGAAACAGAAGCAGCAGATACAGATCAGAGATCAGAAAGACAGACACACACACACACCCAAAGGGTTGTTGATTTGTTTGAGGTTTTGGAGATGAAATCATCGGCTTCATCTCTTTATACACACAGAGAGGGGCAACCACCCCCTGAAACTTCCCCATCTCTGTGACTGAGTGAGAGAGGCCTCATCCGATCCTGGGTTTAGAAAGAAACCCTAGATTGGTTTTGGCCCCAAGGGCTCTTTAATTGCAGGGTTTTGGCTTTTACTTTATTTCTCTTCTTTAACTTTCTTTATACAGG
Organism: Rhododendron molle; assembly: GCA_025413875.1. Classification (NCBI taxonomy): domain Eukaryota; kingdom Viridiplantae; phylum Streptophyta; class Magnoliopsida; order Ericales; family Ericaceae; genus Rhododendron; species Rhododendron molle. The sequence continues at coordinate 3,672,454 of CM046388.1, read as the reverse complement.
TAGCAGTGGGTTGCGTTAGGACACATGCTATTTTAGTTTTGAATGAGGACAAAATATTAATTCCACGTACCAATGTTATTTTGGTGATTATGGATGTTAAAGCTATTTTTTGAAATCAAGATCTCTCAAGCACCCCTACCAACTAAGGTGTCGAGCAGCATCTAATCGTTCATCTAGGCACATATAGTTATGATTGAATCTGAACGTATATAAATCTGAATCGTTCATTACTCGGTCAAGATCCGAGCCGTCGATTGCTGAGATAAACGGTCAAATCAACTACTCAGCACTGCCGCCAGGCACTCCCGCTTGGCAGCATCTCCCATTCGTGCTGTTCTAGAAAAGTCAAGCTGGGGGAATTTCCATGGGAAGTAATTTTGCACTTTCTGTTTGTCCTCTTGCCCTACATTTACTCACGTGAAAAGATAAAAATGTCTTCTACTGTATATGTGAAAGTGGAGTTCATTAAAAAAGTAATTTAATAATTTCACGAAAGCAAAAACAATAGAAGTAGTGTGAGAGAATAAAAAGAGTGCAAAAACATTTTCTCTATCTTTATTCGTTATTTGTCTTTAGGTAAATTTTTTTAAAACCAATTCATTTAAGATATGTGCAAAAAGAATTCATTAAAGACGATTTTTTTTGTTTTTACTGAAAAATCTTATTTTCTTTTTACATCTTTGACTAAACTTTCACTGTAATTTTCTCTGTCTGGACCAACAATATTGGACAGGTCCATTATTGCAGTCCACACGACAGAGCCCACAGTGCTTATCAATGTTGTTTACCTTGTAGAATCCTTGATAGTGAGGCCTGTGGTCGAAATTGTGTCGCTAATCGGAAGGGAAAATGACAGCTAGGACGTGTTTTGATAATTAATACCCGTCAAGAACATGTTAAGAATATTTATTAATGCTGAAAATATCATTGACGGATATTAATTATCAAAACACGTCATTGACCGCTATTTTCCCTAATTGGAATGTATTCCAAAAAAACTAAGATGTTAAGTTTCGTTCTTCGATGAAATCCCACATTTAGAGCCCGTTCTGCTAAGGTGAATTAAAGGTGATGTATTGCGAAAGAATGACATGTCTCGTAAAACAAAAAATAAATACTTAACAAATAAAAAACTTAGCAGAACGAAACCTTGATCTAAGCAAAAGCAAAAGTTTTACATGACAGATAATTTTTTAGGTCATCATTTGACTCATTTATATGAAATATTCAATGTTAATAATGAGCCAACTCTTTGGAAAATATACATCAGAATGACTGACCACAACAGCTAATGTGTTTGCATTGGCCTATACGGTGGCTGTTATGCGCAGAGTAGTGAAGACAGAAAAATGAGGCTCAGATATCTATTTTTCGTCAATTAACAGAACAATGCACCCACCATAGCGGCAACAAATGCCCCATTGCGAAGAAATTTACAAGTCTCTTCCACTTAATTATGTGTGCTTTTTGCATGTCTATCCCCACTCCCAATCGCGTACAGCTGTGTTAACTCGTGCCTCAGTTACACCTCTGGTGGGCGGACGAGTAGCCCACTGCAGACAGCTATACGTAGACGGGAGCGGGGAAAAACCCACAAAAAAGGACACATGATCTCTCTTCTCCCAGGGCAAAATTAGCCCACTATGGGTGGCATTATCCCACCGTACAACGGCAAAGACGAGTATCATCACAGCCTTGTCCAACTGAGATATTTTATCCGAGTAGTCGAGTACGTTGTCCTAGCGGCAAGAACAATACAAAACAAAAGATGTCAGAGTTGGTAATGGAACTCATATCACAGGCTCTTTTGATCTTCATCAAGATCAGAGGTACTCTAATGAAGCCTCATTTTGAGTTCAACTCCTCAAGTTCTCAGGGAGTTTCCCATCACTCTTTACACATGCCAAGTTCTAAGTATGCACATAGAAGATTTTCATTTCGAAAACATAATTTGACAGAAACTCCGGCCGATTTTAGGCTCCAATTTTGATCAGGTGCATATTCTGGATCCACCAAAGTTTTTGTAATTTCTGAATCCAAATCATTTCTGCTGCCTTGGCGACATAAAGTGTGTGTGTGTGTGTGTGTGTGTGTGTGTGTGTGGGGGGGGGGGGGGTGCACAATACTTTTGAACGAACATGAATGAAGGTAACACAGGCAAGAACTGGGGGTACAACATGCGCGCTGAGCCAATTTCGGCCGTCCATGGCAAGTAATAGACAGCTCAAATCGCATCTCAGCCGAATAAATCTCGGCTGTCCATTGTTGTTCGGCTAAGATGCAATCTGAGCCGTCTAACTGCTCAGTACGGGCGCAACACTCAGCGTGCACCCCAGATTCCACAAGCAATACCCCAGCAAAATCATATTTTTTCACATCAGACCCAATACCAGAAAACATAGCAAAAAAACCCAAAAGAAAAATAGACCGAAAGAGAACATTCCAACGAAAATCCAGTAGAAAAACAGAGCCAATATCAACACTCCATATTTATAGACGGATAATACCAAATATACATAGAAAAAGAAAACTGAGGAGCAAAAAAAAGCAAATCAATGGATGCATAAAGGGATTCGTGTGTGTGTGTGTGTGTGAGGTTTTATGAAGGAGAGGGTGAGGCTCAGATCTGCTTGAATCAGGCCGAGGAGGACATTGACTCCGCCATGGCTGCAACGGGGTTGCCCCGCCAGTGAACGGGTCGGATCTCAACTCCTGATTTGAACCCAGAAATGTTTCTCATCACAGCCTCTTTGAACAAGAAGAAGTTTTTGGGTTTAGGGTTTTGGTTGCTGCTGCTGCTGCTGATAGATCGTAGATTTAGAGAGAGAAAGAAGAGCATGTGCCCAGAAGCACAAAACCAAACAATCCAATCCAATCCAATCCCAACTCATAATTATCTCTCTCTCTCTCTCTCTGTCTGCCTGCATATATACACACACACATACATACATAAGTATGTAAAGGTTAACAGAAAACAGAAGCAGATGCTGATCCCAGAGATCAGAAACACACACACACACACACCCAAAGGGTTGTTGATTTTTAGAGGTTTTGGAGATGAAATCATCGGCTTCATCTCTTCGTACACACAGAGAGGGGCAACCACCCCCAGAAACTTCCCCATCTCTGTGACTGAGTTGAGGCCTCATTCAATTCTGGGTTAGAAAGAAACCCCTGTAGTTGGTCCCAAGAGCTCTTATTGAGAAATTTTGGCTTTAGCTTGCTTTTCTCTCAGTTGTTTCAACTTTGTACAGGTGGCAGTGGGGTTGGGACAGAGACTATTTTGGCGTTTATGGCTTTTAATTAAGGGAGATAATTTTGCTATTTTTTTTTACGTTATTCTTTTGTAAGTGTACTTTTTATTAAAAATATATTTACAGGAGAGTGACGTTAACAAAAAATAAAGTGACCTTAATTATTGGGGTTTTGTTAATGTATGCCCCTAGGGGCATACGATAAAAGCACATTAATTGCTCCACCTTACTCCACTTCCATGAGGAATGTAAAACAAACAATGCTAGAGTAATTAATTACGTTTTTGGAAAGTTAAACCTTTTTTTGTTTGACGAAACTGTCCTACCTACCTAGCAAACAAAAACCTACGGTAAAAGTTAAGAATTGCCCAAATAAACATGAAAACTTATTTGAAAAAAATGTTTGCTCGTGTTCTCTCGTTAATTTTTGGAATATAATTTCAGCAAACTTAATTATCACATGTAAGCCACAAAAAAGAAGAGAGGCTATTAAATCAGACCTAACCACTTTACAAAGTTCCAATCCGCCGGTATATTCCTCTTTTTCAAAAATTACATATTAGATGCTAATTAAAAGTCCGTTGGACTTTCTTGATTACTAATTTATCTATTCTTTGGCTTTCGCAATTTTTTTTTCGAATTTTTGATCAAGAGAATTTACGTCGTTGATTTTTTTTTTAATGAGAAAAAACATAAAAGTAAAAGAAGGCTAAATATAAAAAAAGGTTTGAAAAATATAACATTAGCCCACACAATAAGCCAAAAGTATAAACTTTTTGGCTTAAAATCTGGTTAAGGAAAAAAAAAAACAATAGGAGTAACTTGTTTCGGAATTTATTACTCCAGTATTTAGTTTTCAAAAGAAGTGCTACAATACCCTTCCATTTGTTTTTCCAAGCTTCAACGATTCAGCTTCTCAAGCTCTTTTCTTCCTTTTTTTTTTCTTGTATTCAACGGAATAACCAATTACTTAGCTTTTAGTATACCATTTCGGTGACTGATGGAGTCCCCATAGGAGTTTTTTTTTTTCTTTAAACCCGCAGGAGTTGAAAGACCTTAAAAAATAAAAAGATTTGAAAAGATAGAATGGAAGGAAAAGTAAAAAGGGTAATTCCGTCTCACCATAAACAAGTTTTCCAGCTAGTCAATATTGCCTAACCTATTTATTACCTTTATGAGTTCCTATATATTCTTGAGTATAGTTGGCATCATTAAATGAGTGTTATCATATGCCCCTAGGGCGTACATTAACAAAACCCTAATTACTGAATGAACTTCTCTTGTTTATCTTTATTTTTACAAGGTTGCAGTGGGTCTAGGCAGGGAGAAATTATTCAGTGCCCTTGGGGCAACACGTGTCCTTGCCCCGCACATTCGAGTCGTCCATTCGGTACTCGGACGGTTCGGATTTAGTGAGAGAAAGGAGAGAGAGGAAGGGGAGAGAGAAAGGGAGAGAGAGTGTTTTAATCTCGTCCGTTCGGTACCCGAACGGACGGCTCGGACTCGGGCACCACGTCAGCTCCTGCCCCAAGGGCACCGAATAATTTCTCCTAGGCAGGGCAGGTGCTATTTTGGTGCCTAAGAGCATCCCAATGGATTGCCCTAAAATGTCCTAAGGTGCTTATTGAATAGGACGCGGAGGCAATTGTGAGGAAATGTGATGATACTCAAGACCCTCCCTCCGACATTGCAGTAGTTATTCATGATTGCTTAGTTTTGAAGAACTCATTCAGTTATGTGATTTTGGTTTTGTTAAACGTGATTATAACAGGGATGCACATTGTTGTGCTCAAAAAGCCCTTTCCAATGGTATGTCCGGTTTGTGGACATCCATTTTACCCCCATGGAATTTGCATCTCTCTGATGTTTAGGCTTTGCCTATCAGATAAATAAAATTCTTCTCACCTTTTTGTCAAAAAAAAAAAAGAGCATCCCCAATGGGGATGTATTTTAGAAGGTCTGGATAGTTATTTTAGATGTAAAAAGTAGTTAAAAGTTAGTTGGATGTAAAATAGAACCAACCCCTCCCCAATGATGAGATGTAAAAAATGGATGGATAATTAACTAACTTTCTCTCTTCCTTAATTTTCCCCAACTTTTTAAACCCTAATTCAAATATTACTTCCGTTGAAAAATAATTTTGGTATCCGGTAATCGAGGACTTGAAAAAAAAAATACTTTCGTCCCAATTTTTTTTAAACTTCTCATCCACTTCAATTACACCATTTACTTCATCCATTTACTCTCATCAACTCTCAACCACATCATTTACCTGATCTATTTACTCTCCACTCTCAACCACACTATAGTTCTGTCCATATCAACAACTCAACTTTACTCTCCCTATCTTAAAAAAAAAAAACTTTACTCTCTCACTCTGTCTACGAACCAGAAGTCGGTGAACCCCCCCTCTCTCTACGAACCAGAGGAGATGAAACCTCTCTCTCTTTCTCTCTGCCGTTGATCTCTCTTTCTTCCGTTAGGGAGCGACTGAAACCCTAGGGGAGATGATCACCGACTGTTCCGTTGATATCTTTGTCTCTCATCGGCGAGATCCCTCTCTCTCACTGGATTCCGGCAATTTTTGGTCACTCCGGCGAAGATTTGCAAAAACCAGCGATGAGGAACAAATTCCAGCCAACTTTTCGGCAAATACAGGTAATTCCGGTCGTCCATTTTTTATGGTATTTCAGTTGGATTGGATGATGTTTGATGACCTGTAATTTATAGCTGCAGCCAAAAGGGGATGCAAATATACATCTCCCTTTTCATTTGTGCTATTTTCCATCTCCGAAATTGCTATTTTACATCCCCATTGGAGCAATTTTTTTTACATTTGAGTTGTATTATAACTATAGCACCTGATTTTACATCCCCATTGGGGATGCTCTAATGTAAGGTGTAGCAGTTTAAAGCTGTTTTTAAGAAATCAGATGATCGAGAAAAAATAATTTTTGTGCATCTTTATTCGTTTTCTGTCTTTATTAAGTGTTCTTTTCAAAACGAACGAAGGAGTTAACCAAAAGAAGGAGCTAAACGAATCAAGTCAACCAAGAAAGTAGTAATGTCCCGTTTTGCTGAGAAAGATAAGTGTACTTATTTTTTATATTAAATATTGTAAAAAAATAACCTATCTCGTAAAACAAAAAATAAAAATCTTAACAGAAAGCAGCCATAAATTAATTTTATGGTAAATGGAAGGATATCTCTCTCTTAAAAGTAAAGTCAAAGTGGACCAATTTTTTCAATTTTAGTCAGTTTTGTTAAAATTGTCATTTTATTTAACTTTTCAAGCGTATCTTGACTACACGTATCCCTTATGCGAAAAGAAAATTAGAATGGATGATAAGTCGATACTGGGAGAAGAAACATTACTAAGATTAGGGTATTTGAATCATCTCCAAACTAAACTCCCCAACAAAAGTAGGATTCACTGTTTTACCAATCAAAAGTTGCTTCAAATTTTTGAAAAAGTTAGCCATGGAGTCATCCTCAGGACTTATTTTGCTCTCCCTTGCTCATATTTGAATTACAGTTAGGGTAATGCATGACGCCGAAAGAAAGTCATGGGAATTGTAACGCATAAATAATTTTCAAGTAGTTTTCCTCACACAGAAGGATGAAGTTTATCGTAGTCCTCATCTTGGAATAACCGCATCAACCACCAAGAAATCAACATTGAAACACCTAGACTGGAAACCAAAATAAATACAGATGAGGAATGAAGACGGCAGAATAATAGCATACATATCATTGTAGAGTGCTAAAGCTCTGAGCACAAACATTAATAGATTCAGAAATCTTCTTCACACGAGGAGATACTGCAACACCGATAGAGCAAAAATACCTGGGAAAAAAAAAGGGTACTGGTATAAGCTTGCATCTAACCCGTTAAATCGAGCATGCCTACCAGCATCATCTCTCAGTCAAAGAAATATTTTGTTCTACAAGCTAAACAGACGGCAGGTTTAAAACGAGAAATCCTCGTCCAGAAAAATCAATGCTAATGACGCTGGTAGAGAGAGAGTACAAAGAAGAACGGAAAAATTCTATGCAAAGGATATGCTATTTGGGATTCAGGCCCATGGCACACTTGTAGAAAAGGGCATGTTTTCACAATGAGAAGCAAGTTAGCTGATGGCATTGGAAGTTAGAGAGGCAAAAATGTAACTCACATACAACAAATCACGTGTTCAATTGCATTACTATCCTCCAATCAATCATCCATGAAATGAAAACTCATTTCAGAAAGTAAGGCATCCAATGGAAGTTCTATCTGAATGGTAACACAAACTAGGGGAAAAGAGAAAATGAAATTGGAAACAACCACCGGACATAGATTTGGTCCAGCTAAAACAGGGAAAATCATCCAATGCTAAAGAGCGTGTATGATACTGCCATAATTTAATTTTGTAAAGCCAAAATATGATGATTTGGCGTTGTTGCTTCGAGGATAAAATGGCAATCTTTTCTTCCTTGTTTTCCCCCCATTTGTGAGCCGATGACGAGAGAACCGAATTCTAACAAAATTTGAATCAAATTGTGAGATGATTCAAAAAGGATTGGTGTCAGGTTTTGGCTTTGCAATTGAAAGATAAACACAAATGGAGATATGCACTAAGAAACCAATAGAGAGTGCTAATAAGCCTCGCAAGCATACCTCGATTTTAGTTATCATTTTGCCTCTAAAATTCCTCCTTACGTTAGGCCGTTAAGGTCTTCTCTGGCTCGATCAATCACACACTTCAACTCCTTACGAATCACAAGACAAAGCAACTTTCTGTAGAAAGAAAAAAGAAGCGGACTAATGTTTAGTAACAAAAATGGCAAATGACTCAATTGTTTCATCTCTACAATGCACAAAACATAAAAGTGAAACATCAAACCAATCGCATGTGAATCATCATTACACCTCCAACTCAAACTTGGTCCTGCAAGATAGAAACCATCATATTAAATCCCAAAATGAGATTTAACCCAGATTTCCTAGAGTCAATCAACTACAGACAAAAGCATATAGATTTACTATTGCAAGAAATGTTGAGGCTCAGATCTGCCAAAGATCAGGTGCGATATGTCAAACTTCATGGCTGCAACCAGAGTTGCCTGTGAAAGTCTGGAAGAAGAACCAAACAGATCTCTCCCTCCCACAAATCCCCCGGATCACCCCACCAAGAAGCAGATCAGGTTCTCAAATCCTGAAACAAGCTCAGAAAGTTATCATCACAGCCTCCAAGCTATTTCAGTTGGTGTTTGATGCAGCTTAACTAACGGTTAGAAAGTAATCCTCTACCTCTTGTTCCAATGGAGTGTTCAAAATGCATTTAATACCATGCTGAACCGACCAACAAAACATAGCTTATGTGCCTTGTGGCTTTAATACCACACACACACACACATAGTGAGGAGAAAATTGAGGCTCAGAACCGTATTTTGATAGGAGAAGAGGAAATCATGTTCCCACCATGGCTACAACAACAGTTGCCCCACTTGAAGAAAGAACCATCAATTCTCTCCCACAGGCCCTCTTGTGTTTGCCTCGCCAAGAAAATGGGTTCCAATTCCTCAATACATGACCTTGAGATATATCATCACATCCTCTCCTATACTACGTAAAAATATACTCCCTCTATCATCCACACTTCCCGTATATGCGTACGAACACGCAAATGGCTGTTTTTCGAATGAAATCATAGGCTTTGGTGATCTGGTCAAGGGAAAATGATCACACACACAAGCGCACGTGTGACAAGAGAAAAGGTGAGGCTCAGATCTGTATTTCAACGGAAGAAGAGGAAAGCGTGTTCCCACCCACCATGGCTGCAACAACGGTTGCCGCAATTGAGAGAGGCCATCAGTTCTCCGGTCTCCCAGCAGGCCCTCCATGTTTACCTCACCAAAAACTGGGTTCCAATTCCTCAACACATGAACTTGAAGATATATCATCACAGCCTCTCCCATATTAAGCAAAAACATACTCCCTCCCTCCGTCACAAATTGCTTGTGCACACTCAACATGTATGTGTACAAATACACAAAGGGCTGTTTTCCGAATGAAATCACAGGGTTTGGTGATCTGATCAAGGGATAATGATTATCAAATTACAGTGATGAGCAACCACTCTTAGAAACATCGCTTCTCACCACTGGAGCCTCATTCTTTGAGTTCAATTTCTCGAACTACTCTCTATCTATCTGTCTATCTATATATCATCATTGGCAGCAGCAGCAGCAACAACAACAACAAAAGAATAAGGAAACAACAAACGCACACACCCTTGAATGGAATTGAAGGGCTGTTGATGTTATGTATGGAACTAAAATCATAGGCTTGATGATCTAATCAAGGGGTCAAGATCGTCTGTTTTCACAGAGAGGGGCAACCACCCTTAGAAACATCCCTTCTCTCTGCTTATTAGCGTCATTTTCTGAGTTTAGTTTCTGAAGCACCCCAAAATCTCAAATCAAACAGGTACACTTCTCCGGCAACGATAAAATAAGTACACCTCTCTCTCTCCCTCTCTTTGGGAGTTGACACTGGGTTTAATTTGAGATACCGATCAAATGCAAAGGTTTTAATGTACTTATCCCTAGAATATACACGTCAGTCTTCCCCAAATAACTAATCGATCAGAATCAGAACCAACCCCAAAATCTTTGACATCGATCCGAAAAAGTTTTCCAGTGTTGTTTGAGGAGCTTGTATATGCAAATCATATTTCTATCATCGCCTCAAAATCACAAGCTCCCATGAAATGCACCAACAACTTGATGGAAAAGGTGAGGCTCGGATCTGTGTTTTTATTACAGAAGAGAAGGGTTTTCCCACCTTGGCTGCAACATCAGTTGCCCTGCCACGAAATGGGTCCCATCTTCTCGACATATGAACTGAGCATAATAACATCGCAACCTCTTATAATTGAGGAAATTATCCATACTCATGGTTCAGGACCTCAGGTACATATCAATGAATCAAGACCCTCTCAACAACAGCATAAAAGGGAAGAAAGAGGGAATAATCAAATAGGGTTGTGAGCAGATTTTCAAATGGATGGATGGATACAAAAAAGAGTACAAAAGCAAAAAAAGAGTAGTGTGAAAAAACAATCAACAATCAAATAAGTAAGACAAAACAAACGGGCCCTTAGACATAACCAATGTCCAACCACAAACACACACATAGATATGTACCTCCACTGTCCACACAAACAAAGGACTCCTACCAAGGTCTCAGGTTCGAAACCGCGCTACCAACTCTTGTGGGTCTGTTCCCCCACTCTTCTTCTTCAAAAAAAAAAAAAAATGGGGACCCCCACTAGCGGACAGTAGGCTTGGTCTCAGGCAATAGTCAAGGTGCCTAATAGTGACCTGAACATCCTGAGCTATCAAGAAGAAAAAGGGCTGTTGATTTTGTTTAATTGAAATCATCGGCTTTGATGATCTGATAATTAAAAGGGATAACCAATCACCATCTAATTATAGAAACATCCCTTCTCTCCACTTACTAGCCTCATACTCTCAAATTCGTTTCCTCAAATGTATCGGGGAAATTCCAGTCGCGCACACGTTTGATCTCACTTGACACACTTATACACACTGCATGATTATCAATTTCAAAATCCAAACCGTGCCCAAATGTTACCGAATCAAAGTGAATGAAAATCAGATGGCAAAGTGACACCGCCATGGCTACAAACACAGTTACCTGAGAGAGAAATGTCTCTCCGCAGGCCTCTGGGTTGCCCCGCCAAGAAAAACTTTAATGGAAATTTAACTAAAGGCGAGGTCTAGGGACTCAAACCATCCACAACCTAAGCTATTCAACTCTTCTTAAAGATAACTCAAGTGAGAATCAAGCTCACATGTTCTCAATCGAAGGATTTCTTCAAATTTATAGGGGAAATTCCAGTTGCGCACATGTTTGATCTCAATACACACTGCATGATTATCAATTTCAAAATCCAAACCGTGCCCAAATGTTACCGAATCAAAGGTGAGGCTCAGATCTGTGAATGGAAATCAGGCGACAAAGTGACACCGCCATGGCTGCAAACACAGTTACCTGAGAGAGAAATGTCTCTCCACAGCCTCCGGGTTGCCCCGTCAAGAAACAGTATAATGGAAATTTAACAAAAGGCGAGGTCTAGGGTTCAAACCATCCACAACCTAAGCTATTCAACTCTTCTTAAAGATAACTCAAGTGAGAATCAAGCTCCCAATGTTCTCAATTGGAGCATTTCCTCAAATTTATAAGGAAATTCCAGTCGCGCACACGTACGATCTCACTAGACACACTTATACACACTGCATCATTACCAATTTCAAAAATCCAAACCGTGCCCAAATGTTACCGAATCAAAGGTGAGGCTCAGATCTGTGAATAGAATCAGGCGACAAAGCGACACCGCCATGGCTGCAAACACAGTTACCTGACACGAGAGAGAGAAATGTCTCTCCGCGGGTCTCCGGGTTGCCCCGCCACGATACGGGTCGGACCCCCAACGCCTGATCTGAACCCAGAAAATGTAATCATCACAGCCTCGTAGGAGTGGGTTTTGGCGGTGATGATGGTGATAGTAGGGGGTCATGATCAAGAATCTCTCTCCTCTCAACACAGAGAGAGAAAGAGAGAGAGAGAGAGAGATCTGCATGCAGCTAGCTATATGTTTGTATGTACGTATATATATACTCCATAGTAATGGTTGTACTTCCAGTTCCAAACAGATATCAGAAAGACAGCCTGCCAGAAGAATCTGATGATATAATCAGACGCACGCACCCGAAGGGCTGTTGTTGATTTTGTGTGATATGAAATCATCGGCTTGATTTTTGTGTACAGAGAGAGAGAGAGAGAGGGCAACCACCCTCAGAAACTTCCCTTATCTCTCTCTCTCTCTGGGTTCGAGCCTCTTTCATTCATTCTGGGTTATGAAACTCTGGGTTTTGCCCAAAGGCCTTGATTTGTAGGGTCATGGCTTTCCCTTTGGTTTATTCCTTGTTTTGACCTTCTCTTCACATGTTGCAGTAGTTTGGTCGAGTGGTGTGACAAAAGGGCGTTTTGGTCATTAGGCAGTCCGGGGGGGGGGGGGGATCTTTGGAATACTGTTAAATTCTGTGTGAATTTTGGAAGTTGAAGTTCTGTTTTGCGAACTTAAAACAGGACACGAATCTTATTACCACGCCGGACAAGATGATGTAGAGGTCAAGGAGGAGCACGTAGGATTGCGGACACGTAAATGAACTGAATTGTTCGTGAACTGTTTATGACTCGAGAGTTGAGATTTGTTTCCTTCTAAAATTTCGGATTTAAAACGCCTTAAGTGCTATCCATTTTTTTAAAACCAGTCTATCCAAAGTTTTGTTTTGGCTACAATTGTGACCTCCACAAGTGGGACACAAGTGAGATTGGTCTCACAGAATTAGTTGATATGAGCGAAAGTTGGGCTGAACGCCTGAGCTATAAAAAATTATTCAAGGCTTGACTCGATCCCTATCATTCGAAATTATTTCATCTACTAAATAAATCAAACTTGAGTTTCAATTTTTTAGACTCTTTTAATAAATGAGCAGAGCGGGAGCCTACCAACATTCAACTCACTTAGGCCCGCAAACTTAGAATATAGGTACATAATAAAAAATTTCATGTACGAAAGAGAATTGATATACAGTATTACTTAATTGAAGCTACCACTGATATGCGAATGATGCATAATACTTTTTCCAATGGAAGAATACCTACGAATCTACCTCATGGCTAGATAGATAGATGTGTTGATTTTTGCAATTATTGTTTAGAGAGGGGTTGCTGAATATCGAACAGTTGGTGGCAAACTCGCTTTTGTTTAAGAGGGGTTACTGAATATCGAATAGTTGGTGGCAAACTCGGTTTGGGTAAAAATCTATTAATAAAATATGCCCCGAGAAGGTTACCACAATGAAGATGCAATACTCAATAGAGCGCTTGGTATATCTATTTATACTTCTTTTTTCACATGTGGGAATAAGAAATTTAGATTCATGTGACGAGCGAAGGCAAATTTATCTTTGTCCATTGTAAAAATTTATACCTTATACATACTTTTGCATGTGCTATAAACTTGTATATGTACAAAATTACAATTTCATTTGCAACTCTAAATATGCATTTGTGCATAAGTATATGATTTTTTTTGGCTCATTGAGGCTAGTGAACAAGCTTGAGCTTAGAGAAGTTCAACTCTAGCATGACTCATAAAATTTCATTGGGCTCAAGCTCGAGCTTGCTAGAACTTAACAAAACAAATATAAACATTTTAAAACTCGTCTCGATTCAACTTATTTGCAATTTGGTCTAGGAAGATGGCGAAATTGCAGCTGAGAATATAACCTCATTATTGATTCATGATCCGATTTCAGATGTTGGGGTGTTTGACAAGGGATTTTGAAACCTCTCAGAAGTGGATTTTTTAAATCAAGCAAATATGGAAAATGGTTGAACTTAACCCGGCCCAAGTTAAATCTATTGATGGTATCCAGTTAGTTGTGAACCTCGACCCAACTGAGAAGACAAAAGAAATAGGGAAAGGAATTTGGAAGCATAAAGTCCACTGAGAAAATATTGGGCATTCCTAAATCTAAGAAGAAAGTGGGAAGAAAGAAGAAAAAATGTGGTGTGTTTAGATCTGCGATTGCTATCCGCTTTATCTGGAGACACTAACAAGTTATACCTTGATGATGCAAAGGCTGCTCGGTCTATTGAGAAAATCTTGGGCGAAGATTATTTGGGCATTGATAAGGAAGCTTTAAGTAAATACATGATTGATCCTCAGTCATCTCAGGGGCAAGTGGTTGGGTCTTGAGTGTGTTTGTCTCTTCTTTGAGTTTTTAGGCCCCTGTTGGCTTCTTGCCAAAATTAAATTTTGGGTATCTTTATCCGTTTTCTGTCATTATTAGGTAGTATTCTTTTCAAAAATATTCAAATTAAAGTCCCATTCTACTGAGGAAAATAAGTGTGCATAATTTTTATATTAAATATTGTAAGAAAATGACCTATTCCGTAAAATAAAAAATAAAAATCTTACCGGAACGCAGCCTAAATTAGTTTTATGGTATCTCGAACGATATCTCTCTCTTAAAAGTAAAGTCAAAGCGGACTAAATTTTTCAGTTTTCGTCAGTTTTGTTAAAATTGTCATTTTATTTTACTTTCCAGGCGTATCTTGACTAGATGTATCCCTATCGTGAAAAGAAAATTAGAATGGATGATAAGTCGATACCGTGAGAAGAAACATTACTAAGATTAGAGTATTTGAATCATCTCCAAACTAAACTCTCCAACAAAAGTTGGATTCACTGTTTTACCAATCAAAAGTTGCTTCAAATTTTTGAAAAAGTTAGCCATGGAGTCATCCTCAGGACTTATTCAGCTCTCCCTTGCTCATATTTGAATTATAGTTAGGGTAATGGATGACGCCGAAAGAAAGTTATGGGAATTGTAACGCATAAATAATTTTCACATAGCTTTCCTCACACAGAAGGATGAAGCTTATCGTAGTCCTCATCTTGGAACAACCGCATCAACCAAGAAATAAAAATTGGAACACCTAGACTGGAAACCAAAATAAATAGGTACGGATGAAGACTGAAGACGGCAGAATAGCATCCATATCATTGTAGAGTGCTAAAGCTCTGAGCACAAACATTAATAGATTCAGAAATCTTCTTCACACGAGGAGATACTGCAACACTGATAGAGCAAAAATACCTGGGAAAAAAAAGGGTACTGGTATAAGCTTGCATCTAACCCATTAAATCGAGCATGCCACCAGCATCAACTCTCAGTCAAAGAAGTATTTTGTTCTACAAGCTAAACAGACGGGGCAGGTTTTAAATGAGAAATCCCCGTTCAGAAAAATCAATGCTAATGACACTGGTAGAGAGAGAGTACAAAGAAGTATGGAAAAATTCTGTGCAAAGCATATGCTATTTGGGATTCAGGCCCATGGCACACTTGTAGAAAAGGGCATGTTTTCACAATGAGAAGCAAGTTAGCTGATGGCATTAGAAATTAGAGAGGCAAAAATGTAACTCACACGCAACAAATCACGTGTTCGATTGCATTACTATCCTCCAATCAATCATCCATGAAATGAAAACTCATGTCAGAAAGTAAGGCATCCAATGGAAGTTCTATCTGAATGGTAACACAAACTAGGGGAAAAGAGAAAATGAAATTGGAAACAACCACCGGACATAGATTTGGTCCAGCTAAAACAGGGAAAATCATCCAATGCTAAAGAGCGTGTATGATACTGCCATAATTTAATTTTGTCAAGCCAAAATATGATGATTTGGTGTTGTTGCTTCCAGGATAAAATGGCAATCTTTTCTTCCTTTTTTCCCCCCCATTTGTGAGCCGATGACGAGAGAACCAGAGTTCTAACAAAATTTGAATCAAATTTTGAGATGATTCAAAAAGGATTGGTGTCAGGTTTTGGCTTCGCAATTGAAAGATAAACACACATGGAGATACGCACTAAGAAACCAATAGAGAGTGCTAATAAGCCTTGCAAGCATACCTTCATTTTAGTTATCATTTTGCCTCTATAATTCCCCCTTACGTTAGGGTCTTATCTGGTTCAAGCACACACTTCAACTCCTTACGAATCACAAGAGAAAGCAACTTTCTGTTGAAAGAAAAAAGAAGCAGATTATTTGGTAACAAAAATGGCCAATGACTCAATTACTTCATCTCTACAATGCAAAAAACATAAAAGTGAAACATCAAACCAATGGCATGTGAATCATCATTACACCTCCAACTCAAACTTGGTCCTGCAAGATAAAAACCATCATATTAAATATAAATCCCAAGATGCGATTAAATCCAGATTTCCTACAGTCAATTCAACTACATACAAATGCATACACATTTACTATTGCAAGAAAGGTTGAGGCTCAGATTTGCCAAAGATCAGGTGAGATATGACAAACTTCATGGCTGCAACCAGAGTTGCCTATGAAAGTCTGAAAGAAGAACCAAACAGATCTATCCCACAAATCCCCCGGATCACCCCACCAAGAAGCAGATCGGGTTCTCAAATCCTGAAACAAGCTCAGAAAGCTATCATCACAGCCTTTTGGCTTTCGTTAGTGCAAGCTGTTCCAGTGGGTGTTTGATGCAGCTTAACTAACAGGTTGAAAGTAATCCTCTACCCTCTTGGTCCAATGGAGCGTTCAAAAGCATTTAATATCATGCTGAACCAACCAACAAAACATACCTTATGCGCCTTGTGGCTTTAATACCACACACACACACACATGTAAGTGAGAAGGGATAATTGAGGCTCAGATCTGTATTTTGATAGGAGAAGAGGAAATCATGTTCTCACCATGGCTGCAACAACAGTTGCCCCACTTGAAGAGAGAACCATCAATTCTCTCCCACAGGCCCTCTGTGTTTGCCTCGCCAAGAAAATGGGATCCAATTCTTCAACATGACCTCGAGAGATATATCATCACAGCCTCTCCTATACTACGTAAAAATATACTCCCTCCGTCATCAATTGTTTGTCCACGCTCCCCATATATGCGTACAAACACACAAAGGGCTGTTTTTCGAATGAAATCTGTTGGAAATTGTCCCACATCGGTTAATTATCTCCTCCAAAACTAGTATATGAGCCTGGGCGGCCTCTCCACTCATTGCCAATTGGTTTTGAGTTGGATGCTTTAACAAAATCATAGGCTTTGGTGATCTGATTAAGGGATAATGATCACACACACACACACACACAAGTGACAAGAGAAAAGGTGAGGCTCAGATCTGTATTTCAATAGGAGAAGAGGAAAGTGTGTTCCCACCATGGCTGCAACAACGGTTGCCGCAATTGAGAGAGGCCATCAGTTCTCCGGTCTCCCTGCAGGCCCTCCGCGTTTACCTTGCCAAAAACTGGGTTTCAATTCCTCAACACATGAACTCGAGAGATATATCATCACAGCCAACATACTCCCTCTGTCAAAAATTGCTTGTGCATACTCAACATGTATGTGTACAAATACGCAAAGGGCTGTTTTCCGAATAAAATCACAGGCTTTGGTGATCTGATTAAGGGATAATGATCGTCAAATTACAGTGAGGAGCAACCTCTGTTAGAAACATCCCTTCTCACCACTGGAGCCTCATTCTTTGAGTTCAACTTCTCGAACTACTCTCTCTATCTATCTGTCTATCTATATATCGATATATCATCATTAGCAGAGCAGCAGCAGAACAAAAGAATAAGGAAATGACAAACGCACACACCCTTAAATGGAACTGAAGGGCTGTTGATTTTATGGATGGAACTAAAATCATAGGTTTGATGATCTGATCAAGGGATCAAGATCGTCTTTTTTCACAGAGGGGCAACCCACCCTCAGAAACAACCCTTCTCTCCGCTTATTAGCGTCATTTTCTGAGTTCAGTTTCTGAAGCACCCCAAATCCCAAATCGAACGGGTACACTTCTACGGCAACGATAAAAACAAGTACACTTCTCTCTCTCCTTCTCTTTGGGAGTTGACACTAGGTTTAATTTGAGATACAGATCAAATGCAACCAAGAATATACACGTCAGTCTTCCCCAAATAACTAATCGATCAGAATCAGAACCAACCCCAAATCTTTGACCCTCAAAATCTATGACATCGATCCAAAACAGTTTTCCAGAGTTGTTTGAGGGCTTTTATATGCAAATTATATTTCTATCATCGCCTCAGAATCACAAGCTCCCATGAAATGGGTCAACAAGTTGATGGAAAACGTGAGGCTCGGATCTGTATTTTTATCATAGAAGATAAGGGTTTTCCCACCATAGCTGCAACATCAGTTGCCCTGCCATGAAATGGGTCCATCTTCTCAACATATGAACTGAGAATAATAACATCGCAAACCTCTTATAATTGAGGAAATTATCCATACTCATGGTTCAGGTACATATCAATGAATCAAGACCCTCTCAACAACAGCATAAAAGGGAAGAAAGAGGGAATAATCAAATAGGGTAGTGAGTAGCTATTTTCAAATGGATGGATGGATACAAAAAAGAGTACAAAAGGTAAAAAGAGTAGTGAACAATCTAATAAGTAAGACGAAACAAACGGGCCCTTAGTCATAAACCAATGTCCAACCACATACACACACATAGATATGTACCTCCACTGTCCACACAAACGAAGGATTCCTACCAAGGTCTTAGAATCGAGCACACGTTTGACCTCACTAGACACACTTATAAACACTACATAATTATCATTTTCAAAATCCAAACCGTGCCCAAATGTTACCGAATCAAAGGTGAGACTCAGATCTGTGAATGAAAATCAGGCAACAAAGTGACACCGCCATGGCTGCAAACACAGTTACCTGAGGGAGAAATGTCTCTCCGCAGGCCTCCGGGTTGCCCCGCCAAGAAACGGTGCCCAAATGTTACCGAATCAAAGGTGAGGCTCAGATCTGTGAATGAAAATCAGGCGACAAGGCGGCACCGCCATGGCTGCAAACACAGTTACCTGACACGAGAGAGAGAAAACCCTCTCTCCGCGGGCTTCCGGGTTGCCCCGCCACGATACGGGTCGGACCCCAACGCCTGATCTGAACCCAGAAAATGTAATCATCACAGCCTCTTAGGAGTGGAGTTTTGGTGGGGATGATGATGGTGATAGTAGCTGGTCATGATCAAGTCCTCTCAACACACAGAGAGAGAGAGAGATCTGCATGCAGCTAGCTATATGTTTGTATGTACGTATATATATACTCCATAGATATGGTTGTACTTCCAGTTCCAAACAGAGATCAGAAAGACAGCCTGCCAGAAGAATCTGATGGTATAATCAGACGCACGCACCCGAAGGGCTGTTGTTGATTTTGTGTGAGATGAAATCATCGGCTTGATTTTTGTGTACAGAGAGAGAGAGGGCAACCACCCTCAGAAACTTCCCTTATCTCTCTCTCCCTGGGTCAAAGCCTCTTTCATTCATTCTGGGTTATGAGGGTCTTGCCCTAAGGCCTTCATTTGTAGGGTCATGGCTTCCCCTTTGGCTTATTCCTTGTTTTGACCTTCTCTTCACATGTCGCAGTAGCTTGACCGAGTGGTGTGGCATAAGGGCGTTTTGGTCATTAGATAGGTGGGGTGTCCTTTGGAATACTGTTAAATACTGTGTGAATTTTGGAAGTTGAAGTTCTGTTTTGGGAACTTAACAAGACACGAATTTTGTTACCACGCCGGGCAAGATGATGCAGAGGTCAAGGAGGAGCACGTAGGATTGCGGATCCGTAAATGAACCGAATTGTTCGCGAACTGTTTAAGACTCGAAAGTTGAGCTTTGTTTTCTTCTAAAGTTTTGGGTTCAAAACGTCATAAGTGCTATCCATTTTTTTCAAAGCCAGTCTATACAAAGTTTTGTTTTTGCTATAATTGTTACCTCCACAAGTGAGATTAGTCTCACAGAATTAGTCGAGATGAGTGAAAGTCAGGCCGAACATTTGAGCTATAAAAAAATGTTCAAGGCTCGACTCGATTCTTATCGTTCTAAATTATTTCATCTACTAAATGAACTGAACTTAAGCCTCAAATTTTTAAGCTCGTTTAATAAAAGAGCCGAGTAGGAACCTACCAACATTCAACTCAATTAGGCCCCGCAAACTTAGAATATAGGTACATAATAAAAAAAAAAATTCATGTACAAAAGAGAATTGATATGGTATTACTTATTGAAGCTGCCACCAATAAGCAAATGATGCATGATATTTTTCGTATTGGAGGAATACCTGCGAATCTACCTCATGGCTAGATAGATAAATGTGTTGGTTTTTGCAATTATTGTTTAGGAGGGGTTGCAGAATATCGAACAGTTGGTGGCAAACTCGCTTTGGGTAAAAAATCTATTAGTAATAGTTTATATGCCCCAAGAAGGTTACCACAAATGAAGATGCAATACTCAATAGAGCGCTTGGTATATCTATTTATACTTCTTTTTTCACATATGGGAATAAGAAATTTAGATTCATGTGACAAGCAAAGGCAAATTTATCTTTGTCCATGGTTAAATTTTATTCCTTATACTTTTGTATGTGCTATAAACTTGTATATATATGTTTTTGATAGATTTTAATACGTACAAACTTAATTATGTACAAAATTACAATTTCATTTGCAACTCTAAATATGTATGTGTGCACAAGTATATGATTTTTTGGGCTCATTAAGGCTCGTGAACAAGTTTGAGCCCGACTTAAACTTTAGACAAGTTCACCTCGAGCACGACTCATAAAATTTCATTGGGCTCAAGCTCTTGCTAGAACTTAACAAACAAATATAAACATTCTAAAACTCGTCTTGATTCAACTTATTTGCAATTGGTCTTGGAAGATGGCAAAATTGTAACTGAGAATATAACCCCATTATTGATTCATGATCCGGTTTCGGATGTTGGGGTGTTTGAAAAAGGATTTTGGAACCTCTCAGAGGTGGGTTTTTTTAAATCAAGCAGATATGGAAATGGTTGAACTTAACTCGGCCCTGGTTAAATCTATTGATGGTATCCAGTTAGTTGTGAACCTCAACATAGCTGAGAAGACTAAAGAAATGGGGGAAGGAATTTGGAAGCATAAGTCCACTAAAAAAATGTTGGCCATTCCTAAATCTAAGAAGGAAGTGGGAAGAAAGAAGAAAAAATGTGTTGTGTTTAGATCTATGATTGCTACTGTGGCTTTATTCGCTTTTTTCCGGAGACACTAACAGGTTACACCTTGATGATGCAAAAGCTGCTCGATCTATTTAGAAAATCTTGGGCGAAGATTATTTGGGTGTTGATGAGGAAGTTTTAAGTAAATACATGATTGATCCTTAGTCATCTCAAGGGCAGGTGGTTGGGTCTTGAGTGTGTTTGTCTCTTCTTTGGGTTTTTAGGCCCCGGTTGGCTTCTGGCCATCCAAGGATGGTTATTTTTCCCTTCTGATTCCTAGTGGCATATGATTGTCCAGGTTCTTTTTGCTCTTCTTGATGTCTCGTACTTTGAATCCTTTGAATCTTTGTAACCTGTTTCCAAAGATTAATAAATTTTCTTTGTTCAAAAAAAAAAAACTTATTTGCAGCCCTAAGTCACTAGTGGCGATGAGAAAGCGAGTAGCACCCTGGATAGGTTTGGCAGAACTTGAAGAAGCAAGCGTCCTAGACATGCTCGCAACTGATGACTCATATGGCGAGAGTAGAATTTGTTAGGACTGTAATTTGTTTATTTCATTTCTGTTGCACTAAAAAAAGGAAGTTACAGCCTAAACTCTTAACAAAAAGAGAAAATGCATGTTAATTGCACATTAATTAGCTAGCAAATCAGGTTGATATAGAACTCTTCTGCGATGCACTGAGAGAGAGAGAGAGAGAGAGAGAGAGAGAGAGCTGATACGAGGTTGCATCTCTTTAAGGAATGGCAAAACCAATGGAACTAGTTCTCTAACCCGCATCATCTCTCAGTTAAAGAAAAATCTGCAACTGCGAAGTGAACAGACAAGCCCAAGTGAGCAAAAGCTCGTTTTCTTTGGCAAGAGCCACCAATAGGCCACCGGAGGCTAAGTTGCTGGATTCCGCTGTCGCACATAAAACAACCAAGAGCTAGAGTTCAGAAATTTTTCTCAAGGGACCATATTCACAAATTAAGTGCTGAGATATGTGTGAACAAATATACGAAGGAGATGTGATTACACAGGAGAACTGATAAGCGCTTCTGTAAAGACAGATCGAGAATTCAAAATGAGAAGCAAGTTAGGTGATGGCATGGAAAGTTGAAGAGGCACTTCCACATGATCATCAATAGAATTCCAATATAACAAATTTCGGCGGCTTGATTGCACTACTCTTATCCAATAAAGAAGTAACCGTATGCTTGAAATGCAGGTGAGAAACGAAAAGAAAAAGACAATGAATTAGAGTTTCTCACCAAATCTCACCACTTTCAGTGAGAAAATGGGACTTCCACGTGTGTATAATTTCTCCCCATTTCTCACTATCCAAACAAGTGAGGAGTTCCCTTCACCAAATCCCTCAAAACAAGCGACTGTAATCAAAGGGAACTCATCCAGGCAAGCAAGATCCATTTATTGGAAGTTCACATACCAATGAAAACAAAGACCAGCAGAAAAAGGAAGAAAAACTTTGAAACAACCACTGGCCATGGCTTTGGTCCTTCGCTAAAATAGGAAAAACCATCGAATGGTAAGAACATTTAAAGCAATTGGCGGCAAAAGAGACTGTCACATTTTGATTTTAATGTGTTGCAGTGCCCTGACATCATAATCTGGCCTTTGTCATTTTAAGGATAAAATGCCAACTTTTCATTCCATACTCTCTTCACAACATCAAATATTGGGAGCCCATAACGAGAGAGGAGGGGTCTTTCCCGAAATTTTCATTTTCGTAAACTTTGAATCGAATTTGGAGATGAATTCAGAAGGATATGTCAAATTGTGGCTGCAGGACAAAAAATAGCACAAATGGGGGCCATAATTGAGCCTTTCAGAGTTACCTTGTTTATTTGTCATCCTTTTTGCCCTCGAATTGCGCCCCACATTGGGGTCCCCCTTGTTGTCACTTGTCATCACACTTGGGCTCCTTATCTATCACAAGGCAAAGCAACTCAGTTTCGAAAAACGAAGAAGAAAAGAGCAGAGCTGTTCGGGAACAATAATGACCAACAACTCAATTACTTCCTTCTGCGTAGTAAAAAGTTGGAAAAACCAAGCCAATCACATGGAGTCATGGTCTACTCCTTCCAAACCAAACTTACTTCAGCGTAATAGAACACTTTCTCAAATCAATTCCATAAATAAGATCTAATCAAAATTTTCTACCATATATCAACGACATACACATGCATATGCAAATTATTATGACAAAGGTAAAGGTTCATATCTGTTAAAGATCAGGTGAGCTATGATCAACTCCATGTCTGCAGCAACATTTGCCCGTGAAAGAACAATTAAACAGATCCCTCTCCCAAAGACACCTTGGATTGCCCCACTGAGAAACGAGGTGGATTCTTAGTGCCTGAGTCAAGCGAAGAAAGCTATCGTCACCCTGCTTCTCTTTGTTTCTTCCTTTCTTTCTCTCGCCCAAGGTGTTTCAGTGGGTATTTGTTACTGGCTTACATCTTAACTTGTTGATATTACCAAGTAATCAATCCTCTTACCAACTGTAGCAATTAAACGTTCAAAATGCACCTAAGACCATGCTAAACCAACCACCCAAACAGGCCTCAAGGCTGTATGTGAACAGTTAGATCCTTCAAACTTGCATTTTTTTTTTTTTTGAAAAACAGCCCTATAGCCGAGCCACATGTATTTCCTTTTCCTAACACAAATCCTTGCTCCCAACACAGCCTCAAAGATACAAATCCAAACTGTTCAAAACGCCTCCCCTTCCACGACCACCACCACAAAAACATACCCATGTACATATAAACAGAACTGACAGAAGCGAGGAGAGAAATGTGAGGCTTAGATCTGTATTTTGATAGGAGAATAGAAGAGGGTGTCCCATCATGGCTGCAAAGTGCAAACAATGGTTGCCCCTGTTGAGAGAGGACAAACCAGTCTCTCTCCCACAGGCCTTGAGTAACCCTGGGGAATTGGTCCCTCTTTCTCAACATCTTTACTCAAGAAATTTATCATCACAGCCGCTTTTATAGGACGGAAATCAGGCGATCGTGCTTGTCTGCCCATGTCTATGTATCATGATCATCCTCACTGCCACCAACACACACACACAGATATAAACAGACACATACATAGACAGGGTATTGATTTTGTTAATGGAACTGAAATCATAGGCTTTGATGATCTGACGAAGGGATCGAGACTGATCATTTTAGACAGAAGGGCAACAACCCAATATCTCTGTTTATTAGCCTCATCTCATTTATTATGCATTAAAGAAGGACTTTGAATGAAGGAAGCAAGGTAATGAGCAAAGAAATTGAATAGGGCCTCTAGGCATGTCCTCTCTGATGACTTCAAGCTTTGACTTGGTGACATGTTTCCACAGCATAAAGACCGTTTGAGTTCCTAAATTTTTCTGAGGTACAAGGGAGCTGCAGCAGCTGCTATTTTAGTGGTAGAACTTTCTAAGAGCAGGCACTTTGTGCATATATAGCTAAAGGTTAGGTCTCCTCCCCATCCATATTCCCATCAAGTGGGGATTACATGGGTACTGTAATTGTTGTTGAGTCTCTAATTTGCAAACAATCAGGATCAGAGGGAGTATATATCATAATAACACAAAACACCGCAAACATATACATATAACCATACATGTACGCAAAGGGATGTTGACTGACTGAAACATGGGCGTTGATAATCTGATTAATAGATGATCAAGACCATCCAATCAAAGAGAGGGGCAACCACCCTTAGAAATATCCCTTCCTTCTGCGTACTAGCCTCATTCTCCAAGTTCATTTTCTGAGGCCTTGTTCGATTGTTACTTGCAAGGAGAGTTTTCCACAGTTGCACGGGGCGTTTCTAAATACACTAATTTCTATCATCGCCTGAAAATCATCGGCTCTAATGAAATGTGGAGATAGATTGAAGGAAAATGTGAGGCTCAGATTTGTATCTGGATGGGAGAAATAAGGATTTTCCCACCACGGCTGCAACATCAGTTGCCCCGCCATGAACGAGGTTCCATCTTCTCAACCAATGTCCGCTAGAAAAATACCATCACAGCCCCTTCTAAACAAGGGGAAATTATTCAGCAATACAGGTTCTTTCACTCTCTCCATATATATCCACGAAGGGAAATGTGGAAAAAAAGATTATTGGGACGGAGGAAGTATATATCCTTATATCACCACAAACACATATGTACATTGCAAATATCTTTGCGCTTGGGGCAATGATGCAGCTAGTGAGGTAATAACCAAGGAAAGTCAATTGCTGGTTGAAAACTATTTCCATATGTACGTTGCAAATATACACAGGGCTGTTAATTGAACTGAAATCACAGGCTCATCAAATTACCAAAGGGGCAACCACTCTTAGAAACATCCCTTCTCTCCACTAGAGCCTCATTCTTTGAGTTCAAATCCATGAAGTATTCAGTAACTTGTTCTCCCTATCTCTCTCCCTCTCTATCTATCTATCCATCTATTATCATCAGGACCAGCAACAGCACCAACATCATATGGGAAAGAACCCTTGCAAGCCCCAGGAGTTGACACAGGGAGAGTCATCTATTATCATCAGGCGTTGCCAGACCATACAGGGCCAGACCATACAGGGCTTTGCTTTACTAAGATCAAGATTTTGGTGTGGCTCTAATCCTGGTCGATGAAATGTGGGGATAATTGATAGAAAAGGTGAGGCTCAGATCAGTCTTTCAACAATAGAAGAGAAGGGCTTTCCCACCATGGCTGCAACATCAGTCGCCCTGCCATGAAATGAGACCTATCTTTTCAACATGTGAACCTGAGAAAAATATCATCACAGCCTCTTATAATTGGTACCACAGAGCTCATTGTTCCTGCATATATCAACAGCAGCATCCGAAGAAGAAGAAAAGGAAAACTGGAAAAGAAAGAAAGAAGGAACAAGGAAACTAATCTCCACATTTCGGCCTATTTGGCTAATTCATTTTTCCATTTTGAGTTCTGTATTTTTGGCTTTGTGTGTTTTGGAGCCAAACCCATAATGTATATACCAAAATGCATTTTCAGAAATGAACAGGAGAATTCAAAATTCAACTCTGGAGGAGCTTATCGGATTCTGAGTACATTTACAAAACCCTTTTACAGAATGTATTCTGCACTATCCTCGTACCATTTTCATGAATTCTAGTTATAATCCGAAAGCATATAATCTACAATCGACAGTCCTCAATTTAAAAAACAATAGGCTCCCAAACACCCCCTTCAGGGTACAAATATACACACGCATTCATATACAAAGGGTTGTTGATTCTCTTGATAGAACTGAAATCATAGGCTCTAATGAGCTTAAGAGATCGAGGTCATGTTCTCTACAAAGAGGGGCAACCACATTTAGAAAATCCCTTCTCTCTGCTTCTTAGCGTCATTCTCTCGAGTTCATTTCCATGATTTCTTTAGAGTGATTCTATTTGCACACGCCTTTGATCTCAGAACACAGTACTTGCTCCAAAATGCACATCCTTTTTTCTAATTTTAGAGCCTGCTAGTTTGACTAGACTGATAGAACATGCAGTCCCGAAAGAACCAACAGTGAGGGATCAGTAACCAATACCATACAAACCCACTGATGTTTCATATCCCTCTTTGGTGGGATCTGCCATCAATAGAAGTTCTTTCAAGCAGGACCATAAAAAAAAATTACACCAAACAACTGAATAAAATTCCTTGAATGTAAAGTGCAATCCGATGCTTAAATGCTTACACGATATGACCTTGAACTTTTTTAGAGGAACATAAGAGCATCTCCAACCTAAGGCTACGTTTATCACTACAAATCATTTTCCAAGTTTCGTATATAGCAAATAATCAAGATGAAAAACCAAAAAAAATCCCATAGGAGAACCATTAACTTCCTATCTAAGAACAAAAACCAAACCAAACCGAGCCTTAACTCCCAATCAATTTGGGTCGGCTACATGAATCATTTTTCTCCATTAAGCTCTGTCAAGGGCCACTTGTTCACTCAAACGTATTAGACTCATATCTTTGCACACACAACATCTAATATTAATCTAGGTCTTCCCCTCTCCATAGCATTACTACCCAAATCTATCATATCCGCTTTCTTTACTACTGCATCTCTAGGTTAACGGTAGACATACCCAAACCACCTTAGCCTATTTTCTCTCAACTTCTCCTCTATAGGTGCTACACGCCTACACCTACCATCTCACGAACTATTTCATTTCTAATCTTGTCTCGTCTAGTCTTACTACACATACACCTCAATATTCTCATTTCCACTACATTCATTTTGCACTCTTGTTGTTCCTTAATAGGCCAACATTCTATCCCGTAAAGCATTGTTAGTCTTATGGCAGTTCTATAGAATTTTCCCTTCAATTTTGTGAATACCTTCTTGTCGAATAGTATACCTGTACCCTTTATCTAAGAACAATAAGAACGTATATTTTCCAACCCACACTTGCTCTACCCTAATGGAACCCTAAAGCAAACCAGAACATAAGATTAGCCCGTTACCCAAGTCTCCTCCAACATAATCGCCATCAGCTTACACACACACATATGTACACACACATGTATACACACATATATTTGTATGTATATACTTTTTTTATTTCTTAGGTGTCGGGCCAGCTTCCATGCAACTCAATTAATCCTGGTTGACCTATCCCACCGTCCACTATCGGAGGCCAAAAGCCCAATTGAAGTGCCCTGAAAGAACTGACCCCGACGGAGTTTGTAGCACTTAGGAGGGAGCAAAACACGGTCCCTTTGGATGGTTTGGATGGTGAGCAAGGATGAGATAAGAAAGGGGAAACATTTCTCACCAAATCTCACCATTTTTTTTAGATTGAGCGAGAAAGGGAGAGGGCTAATTAAAAAATTCCTTTTTTTATACTTTTCTCTCCACTTCTCACCAAAATGCTCAATCCAAATGAGTGATTTCACAAGAAACCATAACTCTTTCACTTTCTTTTCTCATGAAACCCCTCCATCCAAATGAACTAATAAGTAATTTATAAATTTAATCACGAGCCAACCCTTGCGTTTTTATATGTATATATACATTGCTTGTATATACCATTGTAATGTACAAATGTAAGGGGAAAGTAAAACGCAAGAAGGGGGATGCAGTTGGTGCATACTCTCATGCACATGGGTAGGGTTCGATTCTCGTAATCACCCATCTCCTCTCAAGTCCTAGGATAGAGGAGATTAGAATTAACGAACGGATAAAAAAAAAAGGAAAGGAAAACCAAGGCTCAGATCAACGAATAATCAGGCGGAAAAAGTAACTCCGCCGTGGCTGCAACCACAGTTACCTGAACGGAGAGAGAAATCTGTCTCCGTGGCCCTCCGGGTTGCCCCGCCACAAAACGGGTCGGACCCAAATCCTGATTAGAACCCAGAAAAATAATCATCACAGCCTTTCTTGAGACGGGTTGAGTTGTTGATGTGAATAGTTGCTAATGATCATGGAGACTGAGAACGAAGCCTAGTCAGAAACCCAAACTCAGTTACTCCTCTACATAGAAGAAAACATTTTACACCGAAACAAACGGAGCCTTAATGCCAAAACAGTAGTTTACGAAGAACGGGGTCGTAGGATGGATGGATATCTTTCTTGTTTCCCTTTCGAGTGATCAGATATAACTGCAGAGCAGATATATCAGACACACACAGACACACGCACCCAAAGGGTTGTTGATTGTAGTAGACATGAAATCATTGGCTTGTGTGTGTTTTTGGTGGAGAGAGAGAGGGGCAACCACCCTCAGAAACTTCCTCATCTCTCTCTCTCTCAGTTTTAAGCCTCTTCCGTTCTGGGTTCTGATGAACCCTTGTTCTTGATTCCGGCCTTTATTTGCCAAGTTTTTTTTTTTTTATACTTCCTCCGCTCCTAAATGAAACTTTCTTGCTACTTTTTTTAATTTAGGGTAATTGACATATATATTGAATAGGGCGCCGCTATTTGCAGCGTACTTTGTGCTATTCGCAGCCGATTAAAATTTTTATCAAAAAGGGACAAAAATGCCCTCATGCAATTTGACCATTATACCCCTAAGACCTCATGTTATTTTACCATTTTACCCTTTAAAAATATTACACCAAACCCATTACATACAACCACAAAAAATCTCCTGATTTCCCTCCATCCATCCCGAACACGTCCAGCCATCCCGTCCATCTCCCTTCTCCATTCAAGCTCCTCTATTTATATCCGTACTCAGCTGCCATCACCCACCACCAGGCAAGTCTACCTGTCTTCCTCCTACATTGTCAATGGAAACCTCAATTGCTTCATCTCCCTCCATTGATAAACAAGAAATAGGTGACTCATTAATACACCACGATTTGGAGTCAGAAGATCACACAATGGAAGTTGAGAAACAAGTCCCAGATGTTGTAGTGACGGAGCAAAAATCGCAGCAAGAGTTAAGCCCGTCCTCCATTTTCAATTTCAGAAGGCCACCATTTTCAATTTCAGTTCTAGCCCGACACAGTTGGACACACAGTGCCAAAACTTTACTAACTTTTCGGATTATAATGTCTGAATTATGTACAACTATTTGGATATTAATATCTGAATATTGTCAATATTGTTGGACTCTTATATCCGAACATAGTGCTGTCAGAGTCTTCATTCCGTTCGGATAGTAGAATCCAATTAAAGGTACACAAATCAGATATTAAAGTCCGAACATGGGTATAAATTTTGGATAGTTGTTTCCGAAGTTATTGATCCAATTCGAACATTAGTATCCGAATTGTGTCATTGTATCTCTTAGTTTTCATCCGTAGTTACAGTCCTGCTTTGATACTGTCCGAACTCACCTCTTTGCTTGCTTTCAGTCCTTGAGCGGAACAGTCTCGCTACCTTTGAAGGTAGTAGTTACAGGAAGAAAAAGAAAAGAAGGAAGTTCGAAATCGAAACTTCGCTTTCATGATAGATATCGTACCATATACCAACGGGGCAAGAGAAGAAGAATAAACGCGGGGCGGGGGGGAGGGAGGGAGACGGGAGACGAGAGGTGGCGGTAATGGTGGGTAGGTGGGTGGTGGGTGGTGGCGGTACCGTGGGTAGTGGAGGAGCTGTGGTCTGGAACAGATTGGAGCTGTGGAAGAAAAGCTGTGGAAGAAAATCTAGATTAGAAAAGGAAAGGGAATGAACGGGATTGGAGCTGTGAGTGAATTGGGTTGTATGTTTATTGTATAGAAGGGCAAAAAGGGAAATTCAGGGATAATTTGTTGGCTGCAAGTAGCAAATCTTTATAAGGTAGTGGTTTGTAGGTAGCAATTGACTGCGAGTAGCAAGAACTGGGCTGCGAATAGCGGGGGCCATTGAATATGGTGTCAAAAAATTTAGTAAAAGATAACACACGAAAGTGTTTCATTTTTCTGTCCAAAAAATTGCACGTCCTTCGCACTAGACTACCATATTTTTTTTGGTACAAAGGAAGTTTTAAAAAACCCAACTACACTCTCTCAAAAGCCACTCCTCTCATATCCGCCTCCATGAGTGAGATAATGTCATCCGGGGGATAATGAGCGACACCACTAGACTACCATATAAGAATGGAGAAGTAGTTTATTCATTTGTTAAACATTTTTTTCCCATGTTGGAGTTATAGTCACGTAATGTTCATGCGGGTTTTTTTTAATAGATTTCATCTCCAATATGAAAATGGTGGATTTTCGGTGGACGATAATATAGCGAGTGCGAAAGCGTAAGAGCGATCTCTGAAACCATCTCAAACTATTAGTAACATTTATGAAAGCGAGGATTAAAAATGAGAGCGCAGAGTGAAGATGGAGAACGTGAGAGTTTAGATTGAAGTACAGCGGAACAGGTGGAAAGAAATAAATAGGATTGTGATTTTGGCACTTCAAAAATTAATGGAGGGGCTCCAAAATTGTACTGTATTGATACACAAAACG
Source organism: Rhododendron molle (assembly GCA_025413875.1). Classification (NCBI taxonomy): domain Eukaryota; kingdom Viridiplantae; phylum Streptophyta; class Magnoliopsida; order Ericales; family Ericaceae; genus Rhododendron; species Rhododendron molle. The sequence continues at coordinate 3,641,578 of CM046388.1, read as the reverse complement.
ACGTCGTTTTAGAGCTCCTCCATCAATTTTTAAAGTGTTAAAATCAATTTCCAATAAATATCACCATAAAGAAGAAAATACTTAAAGAGCATGTCCCTCACATTATTCTACTGCTATTAACCTTTTTTTGGAACACGTAAGACATGTCCCTCACATTGGATTTTTACAAGATTGCCCTTTGCCTTTATTATTGTGACAAAACACGTGTAAATATTTTTTTTCTGTACTTTTTTTATTTTGAATTTTCAGATTGATGTGTAAGGAAGACCTTTTCATACTGCACAACAACAAATGGAGATGTTCAACTTTTTTTATTTGAATTTTTCAGTTACCACATTCGACTTTTTTTATTTGAATTTTTTCATTCTCTCTCTATATCTGGTATCGAGAGGTGAGAAGAGGATAAAGAAACAAATGGGAGGGCAGAACTGGTAAATATGTAAGAATACTTTGGGGTATTTTGGTCATTCAACCCAAAATGGAAAAAGCTCCTCCGGACCCCATTCTCCATTCTTTTTTTCTTTATCAAAATCAGCAAATTTATTTTGGCAAAATAGGTTTTAGAATTGAGTTGCCAAACACCCACAATGCAATAAGGAGAATGCCAAGGCAAAAATGGGCTTGCCAAACACCCCCTAAAAATGCCATTAAACCAGCTCTTGACCATTGAGGTTACCTTGGCCTCACTCTCTGATCCTGAATGTCTCAGGACACATTTTTAGGATATAAACAGGTATAATTTCCTAGGCAATCCGCAAATCCATTGATTTCGCGAACAGGCGAGAATATAAATTACAGTCCAAGATTTCATCAAGAAAATATAGTTAACTCCTTCAAACAGCAAAAAATCGTAAGATGTTGCCCTGTATAACCTCTTAACAAAACCTGGAGTTTTCGTAAAACCTTGAACATGGCTTAGATTCTTCGTCTGGGCAAATACATGGCACCTTCAATCTCCACAGGCAAACGCGTCGCCACAATGATGGTGCCGTGCTTTCCGGTGCTCTGCAACAAAATACTCCAGCAACTTCATCCCGTCCCAATCAAATGCCATAGAGCATTCTTGCTATCTCTTTTGCTAATCTTCCCAGCCCCATCAGCTCTAAAGCAGGAAGAGGCCCCCTTGTTTTCCTTCAAAACGGTAAACCTTTGAAATTAGAACCATTATTCCTTTTTGCTACACCCCCTAAATTAGTTGAATTCTAAACCTACGGCACAACGATTGATTTTTAATCTTCCTGCAGCAAAGCAAAACAATAGTGAGTTGGTTATGTGTACAAGTACATAACAAACAGATAGCTGTATGTTCATAATATGAAGTATCATTTTAACTTAACATATCAATGTTCGTATGTTCATCCCACAAAAAATATATCGGTATGTTCATAATATCAAATTTATTGGGGGAACCCTTTAACGTTGGACATGTTAACGCAACGAAATTTGTAAACTCCGAGAAGTCTTTCTACCCTTAAGAAATTAGAGAGAAACCTAAAAGAGAAACTCAAAGGACCCCATTGGTACAAAAAGGAAAAACGACAGTATCTTCATTTTTTTGGTAAAACTTTGATATTATCTTTAATTAGTTGGCATCTATGAAATCCTTAGAAAACCACCTCAAACCCTCAATTCGTAAAATTGGTATCTCAATAAAGAGAAAGAGCAATATCCTAATTAATACAGGTCAAATTGATTGGATTCCTGAAATCCGAGTGAATTGAAATCAAGATTGTTCGGATTCCTAAAGTGTTGTACAGCAAAATCTTTCAAAAAAATTAATGGCACAAGTATGGAATTATATTTTTTATAAATAACTTGTGACCTCCCATTGAAATCAGATAAACCTGGGAGCAGTACATACTCCTGAATACCATTAGGGAGCTTCAAGGGGTTAGCCCTCTTCTTTGTCTTAATTCTTCTTTCTTTCACTTGATACTTTGAATTCAACACCTTTCTGCAATACTTTGAATTCTAGTATGTCTGAATTGAATTGATGCAGGTTTTGTGCTTTTGAATTGCTTGAAACAAGATGGCGGTGTCACGTAAAGATTGTACAAATGTGATCTTTCTTCATGTCATCTTTCTTGTTGCCCTCAACATTATACATAACCCCAAGTTAGTGCATGGGGATTCCACCTTGATTGATAGTGTTTGTCGCGACACACCATTTCCCATCGATTGCCACAACTGTTTTGGTTCCAATCCATTGAGTAGCCAAGCTGATGTGAAAGGCCTTGCAGGGATCGCAATCAACTGTTTGTATGCTCCAGCTACTGATGTTGATAATCTGCTCAGGACGTATACAACATACGGCCAATCTCAATACGCATTCTGCTTACAACAGTTCGACTCTATCGTGCAGAACCTATCACTAGCATTGCAAAGTTGGAAGAATAACCAATATCGAGATTCTCAAAATCTACTAGAAAAAGCATTGGGTGCTTACTCTAAGTGTCTTAAAAGCCTTAACAAGCCGAGATATCTAGACCCATTTTTGGTTGGACTAGCCAAAACCAGAATTTCTTGTGAGAATTCTATTGGAATCCTTTCAAGGATTAGTTCTTAAGCCAATATCTATATTATAAAACAGAAGGGCCTTTGGGAATATTCCTAAAGAATATTCTCTCTCAACGGATCAGATTTCTTCATGACATCAATTTTATCTACCTATACAAACAAATCCAACGGTTCAGATTTCTCCACCCTTCAAATACAAACCCATGGTATCTTCGTAAATAACTTACATTGTTTGGCCAAATTACAAACAATGTAAGATTATCCCACAATTTCGGCTCCTATTTAGGCATTAGAAAAAATATTTTCGGCTCCTTTTTTTTTCCTAACTTTTTTGGCTCCTATATACAAGGAAACTTATAATGAACTAGTGATTGCCCGTGTCTACGGCACTACGCACCCCGATTGAAATTGTCCATGCCTACGGCACTTTCTAGCTAGTGGTTTCATTAGTGTGTAGTATGTGATCCCCTCCTTAGTGACACGAAAGAGAATTACCTGTGCTTATGGCACTCCTGCGCTTACGTGGTATTTACTTTTTACGTGGTGTTTGTTCTTTTTTTATTTTTTGTGACTTGTTCCTTGAAACCTAAGACTTCAAATTTAATTACGTAGATTAATTTTATAGTTTAATCAACTGTGAAAAAAAATTATGTGACCACCCCCTGGTGTCGAAAAACAATTTTCCCATGCCGGTAAAAAAATCGTTCAAGAAACTCCCAATTTTCAACAAAAGAAACCTAATATGAGTAAAAATTGTTCAAAAAAAAAAAATCGAACTTGCATGAGAACTAAAAATAATTGAACTTACATCGCTATCGATAATGGTCATTCAGAAGTCGTTTTTGGCAAAAAAAAACCCAATATGATTAAAAATCGTTCAACAAAGAAATCAAACTTGCATAAGAACTAAAAAAATCGAACTTACCTCACCATCGATAATGGTCGTTCAGAAGTTGGAAGACATGAAAAACCTATGCATGTGACAAACAAACCAAAAAAATGTGGACTTTCTAAGTAGAAGATATATTCAAAAAGGTGTTCTTTAGTCCTAAATAGAAAGGTATATTCATTATAAGTTTCCTTTTTGAATATATCTTCTACTTAGAAAGTCCACATTTTTTTGGTTTGTTTGTCACATGCATAGGTTTTTCATGTCTTCCAACTTCTGAATGACCATTATCGATGGTGAGGTAAGTTCGATTTTTTTAGTTCTTATGCAAGTTTGATTTCTTTGTTGAACGATTTTTAATCATATTGGGTTTTTTTTTTTGCCAAAAACGACTTCTGAATGACCATTATCGATAGCGATGTAAGTTCAATTATTTTTAGTTCTCATGCAAGTTCGATTTTTTTTTTTTGAACAATTTTTACTCATATTAGGTTTCTTTTGTTGAAAATTGGGAGTTTCTTGAACGATTTTTTTACCGGCAAGGGAAAATTGTTTTCCGACACCAGGGGGTGATCACATAATTTTTTTTCACAGTTGATTAAACTATAAAATTAATCTACGTAATTAAATTTGAAGTCTTAGGTTTCAAGGAACAAGTCACAAAAAATAAAAAAAGAACAAACACCACGTAAAAAGTAAATACCACGTAAGCGCGGGAGTGCCATAAGCACAGGTAATTCTCTTTCGTGTCACTAAGGAGGGGATCACATACTACACACTAATGAAACCACTAGCTAGAAAGTGCCGTAGGCATGGACAATTTCAACCGGGGTGCGTAGTGCCGTAGGCACGGGCAATCACTAGTCATGCTATATCTCAAAGATGGCATTTGCAAGTCGGAATAAATACATGCAAGTCTGATGCATGTTGCAAGCAAAATGCGTATTGGGAGACATGGTTTGAGTATTCTCCATCTAGGGCCATTTGCCAATCATTCATTTGACTGACCCCAAAGGAGTTTATATCACCTGCCAGCTCTTGACTATCGAGGTACATTGGCCTCACACTCTGATCCTGTATGTGTCAGGGCACATTTATAGGATATAATCAAGTCTTCTATTTGCTATGCAACCCAATAAATGAGAATTTAATTTACAGTCCAAGATTCACTCAAGATAATATACTTATCTTTCAAACAACAATAATGTCAGATTATATCAGTTTCTGTTAGAATATATTAGTTTACATGTAATGAGACATGTCTCATTTAGTCAGTTTATTCAGCTAGGGTGTTATTTGTTAGATTCTTTATACATAGGGGTTCTTTAGTCATTTGCATTGTAGAGTTGTATATATTCTCTTGTTCCTCTGTTAATGAAAGGAGAAGAGAAAAGTTCACGCTCAATTCTATCTCTCTCTAAATTCTTTCATGGTATCAGAGCATGGTTGCTCCCGTTCTCTCATTGCTTTCATTTGCTTCCGTCGCTTCCGGAGGGTCCCGTTAGACTCCAGCTTCGACGACTCCAGCTCCGACAGCCATGTCGATCAACTGGGTCTGAGATTCCAAAGGTTTTTGTGGGCTCCCGCGCCCGAGAATGAGCGCTTCGCTCGAAGAGTCGCCACCCGGATTTTCGAGACGGATGATCCGAGAAACCGAGAGTTTGCTTGAAAAAGGCTTTAAGTCTAGCGAAAACGTTGAGATAATGGGTTCGGGAGCCACATTACGAATGAGGAAGGTTTTTCTTTAAAAAGCACCCCATTCGCCCGGTAAGACCGGTCTCTACTTGATGTTTTCAAAAAGGGGAGATCTTCGGTACCATTCGGAATGTCAAGCTCTTTAATAAAGCACGAAACGGGAAAGGGACATGGAAAATATATCACATTGACGTGCAGGTGGTGCTATCTGTACAGTCGTGCTAAAATGACATGAATAAATGGAAGTAAATAACATTCAACAAATTGTTTGGACTCAGAATACCGCCCACGGCACCCTGAGATGCCGTGCGAGGCACCTCAACATGCCGTGTGGCACCCGCTTCTGCTGTCGGTTGTTGGGCCTCGAGAATGCCATCACGGCATTCGAGATGCCGTCGCGAGCATCTCAACATTCCGCGGCGTGGCACTCGCTATTTGTCGGTATTTGCAGTCTTTCAAAACATCATTTAACTCGCTAGTTTCTCTGTAGATCTTTTGAAAACTCACGAATAGCCTCACGGCGGTCGATCATCCCAAGAACGTCATTATCCTTCTCAAAACGTAGTTTTAAAGTAGTTTTCAACGCTTTTGATCACTGGGGATGATCTTGAAAAGATTTTAGAAGAGCCGGAACATGGCTTGTAGATATGGTCTTATTTTAAGAGCTACTGAAACAGAAGCAAAAACAGGTAACCACAACAGAGGAAAACTCGAATCCAGTCAGGCTGTTCACAATAGCACTAGTGTGCATCATGCCGTATAGCCGAGAGTCGTGGTGCCGTATGCCTGATCAATGCATCGCGGTTCTCGACCTCAAGATGTTGTTGGTTTTTATTTTATAAAAATAGGTTTTGAGTCAGGATCTAACCAAAAGGGATTAGATCTGCCGACAAAAAGGTCCCCTCAGGACCAGAACGGAATCTAGTCCGAGGAAACTAGTTTATACCTTTGGTTTCGAGGTTGATCAAGGATCGTGGATGCAAGGATGTGGATGGATCGTCACGGATGTGGAGGGGGAGGTTAAATGAGACAAAGGGAGTATGGGTGTGAGTGAAGGTTAGGTGTTTTGGGTGATGGGGTCTTGAAGTTAATGAGTGATCAACTTCAATGATGAGAAGGGAGTGAGTGAAAGCTCTTAAAGAATGTCTTTTGGGAATGACATCCTTTAAGACTTGAAAATGGAAGTGGTAATGGAAAGGGGGTTTGAGAACTTAGAGAGAGAAAGTAGAGTGAGAGAGCCAAGAGAAAGGCAAGAGAAAGGACTCAAAAGAAGGGCTAAGAGGAGCCATTTTCCTTGAGTGGAGGGTTAATTTATAGGCAAATGGCCAAGGATTTTGAATTCAAATGGTGGAGGTGTTTTAGGCGGGCTAGAAGTGCATTTTCTACCGAGCTACCATCACCGTGGGCTCATATCGGGCGTGGTCGATAGCTTTCTGAGCCAGCCAGCTTTTTGCTCAAGGTGCCGTGCGGAGGAGTTTGGCTGCGCACGGTCCCTTGAATTCTCAAGGTGCCGTGGGCTTGAATATGCCTCCGCACGGTGCCTCCTCCCGTGGTCCAGAATCTTTTGGGTTTTTCATTGGGCTTGGCTGGGCTTGTCGGGTTTCGGTTTTTGGGTTCAAGGGTTTATGGTTTTAAAGGAGATCCTTTTCAAGCTCGCAAAGGTATCGCTTCCTCTATTTCATCATCGGGTGGACAAAGGCTCTCCGAGATCCGGATTGGGGTGTCTACATGAGTATCTTCGACGTAACTCTGATACCATTAGTTGGTACGAGTGACGCTTAAAGAATAGGCATCCCAATCTGCTGCTCTAGAGCCTTTCGACCGGAGACAAAATAAAAATGCAAGTAAATAACGATGGTGGTCGCACTCGAAGGCCTACGTACCCCATTGTAGGGATCAGACCAGCGTAGTTCAATTGGGACAATGCAATGTGAGAGAACAAGTCCCGGAGGACAAACTCATGCAGCAGCGTGCTTGCGGTGTCGTGTGTCATGCGCAGTATTGAAATACCTGAGACAAGCCCTTGGAGGGCGAAAATCGAATTTTGAGACGAGCCCTCGGGAGGCGAAAATTGTATTTTGAGACGAGCCATCGGAGGGCGAAAATTGAATTTTGAGATGAGCCCTCGGGAGGCGAAAATTGAATTTTGAATTTTTTTTGAGACGAGCCCTCGGGAGGCGAAAATTGAATTTTGAGACGAGCCCTCGGGAGGCGAAAATTGAATTTTGAATTTTTTGAGACGAGCCCTCGGGAGGCGAAAATTGAATTTTGAGACGAGCCCTCGGAGGGCGAAAATTGAATTTTGAATTTTTTTGAGACGAGCCCTCAGAGGGCGAAAATTGAATTTTGAATTTTTTGAGACGAGCCCTCGGGAGGCGAAAATTGAATTTTGAATTTTTTTGAGACGAGCCCTCGGGAGGCGAAAATTGAATTTTGAATTTTTTGAGACGAGCCCTCGGGAGGCGAAAATTGAATTTTGAAATTTTTTTGAGACGAGCCCTCGGGAGGCGAAAATTGAATTTTGAGACGAGCCCTCGGGAGGCGAAAATTGAATTTTGAGACGAGCCCTCGGGAGGCGAAAATTGAACTTTGAGACGTCGGGAGGCGAAAATTGAACTTTGAGATGAGCCCTCGGGAGGCGAAAATTGAACTTTGAGACGGGCCCTCGGGAGGCGAAAACTGAATTTTAAATTTTGGATCTGCTGGGGAAAATATGTCTGATCCTTGAACCAGTCACGGTGAGTCCCGGAGGACGAATATTAAGAAAAAGGCAAATACGGCGAATTCCCAGGGGATTAAATGGCGCCGTAACCGATGCACGACATTCTAAGGGATCTTTACTGCAAAACGGCTGAGAATTGGGTTTCCAAGAAGATTTTGGTGGCTGATTGGATCAATTTTCGAGAAAGCATTTAAACTTCTGGAGCCAGGGTGCCGTGCGGTCAAAGTCGAAGAAGCGCGGCACCTCGTTCTGCTAAGCACCCTTTCGATTTCCGAGAACAGTTGGCAGGTTTAAGGGTGCCATTAATTCAGGCGTGCCCCTTCGTTGGCAGGGACTTCTTTATAAGCATGGTGGTGCCTCATTCCATGCACCACCATCAAAATCTCAAAAGTCTATCTACTTTCTTCGCATTTTTCTAAAGAAAAAAGTCCGCTTTCGTACCCCGGGATGGACAACAGTCGAATGGCTGCCCGCGTCGAGGCCTTGGAGGGCGAGATGGCCTACTACCGGGGGGAGATCGAGGAACTGAATACACAGATCGCAAGACTCATCACGACCATCCGTTCCCTCCGCCGTGCCGTATCCAATCTTCAGGACTTCTGCTTTGATCAACTGGATGACAAGGACGACCCGGAGTCCGTGCCCGGGCGCGACTCGGAAGACACGGTGGAAGACTCCGAAGGTAATCCAAACGGCTCGGATGGCCGTTCGGACGAGGCAGACGACGCCTCAGACGGCGGGAGCGATTGAGGAGGAAGTGATGAAGAAGAAGAAGAAGAAAGGGCAGTAGGCCCATGCTTTGTTTTTGTTGTTTTTCTTTTTCTCTCTTTTTTTTTTTTTCTTTTTGAACAATGTAATGACAAGATCCTCGGGGGGGGGGGAACCCCGGGTTTCTATTGAATGAAAAAGTCCCTTTCTTCTTCTATTCTCTTGCATAGAATTCCTGAGTTTGAATAAATCGAAATACGAGAGTGCCAAAACTGTCTCCAGGAAGTAAACTATCGAAGTAAACCAACACGCCGTGCGCAGCCAAATTAAGGACGCACGGTGGCGTAAACTGAGAACACTGCATATCCGGCCAGGGTACCGTGCGACTGGGCCACGGTGCCGTGCGGCCAGGCTAGCTTCGGACCCAGTCCAGAATTGATTTCCAAGCGAACCGGTTCGAGGGGTATATATATATATACACGCGGGGTGTACACAGTGCACCCCACTTCGAAATTTCCCTCTCTCTCGATCATCTCTCTCTCTCGCTGCTCCCTCTCTCTCGATCATCTCTCTCTCTCTCTCTGTGCTCTCTCTCTCTCTCTGTGCTCTCTCTCTCTCTCTCATATATATCGATCATGGAGCCAGGTGACTCTCGGTGACGATACGTCACTCCGGGCTGGGACCACACCATCTCCTATTCTTCCGGAGGATGGCACGAGCTTGGGGCAGAGCCAGGGCCCTGGGCGCCGGCATTAGTCGGGAGACGCGGCCGGGGTGCCGCGGTGTTTGGCGTGGTGGTGGCGGCGGCGGTGGAGCATTGGTCGGCACGGCCAGAGACGAGGACTCCGGTGCAATGGAGTCGATGGGTGATGCAGAGGTTTCGGGCCGGTTGGAGGCGGCTAGCGTGGAGGAGAGGGCCACGGAGGCCACGGTGGTGGTGGTTTAGACCCGGTGGTAGAGAAGACGGAGCTTCTCCTGTGAGAGAGCCTCGGACCGACTTGGGGAAGGCCCCGTCGTCGAGGTGAGCCGGAGGTGGAGCTAGCGGTGGAGGACACACCGCCTATGTTTGTGGCCAGTGGTACAGGCAGGTCGTCACGCCCTATAGGCATGGGCGACTACTTAGCGGCGGCGTCCATGGAGGACGTGTTGGAGGTGGTGCGGGGTTTTCTGGGTTGGCGGACGCCTTACTGGCGGCCCGCGAGGCCAGGCCGGGTTTAGGACCGGAGGTGTTAGAGAGCCGGAGGTTGAGGGGAGGCGAGCTGAGGAGGCCGGGGTGATGGCTCCTCGCGTCACTGTGGTGGCCGAGGCGACTCTGGCGTTGCAGGGGCGAGGGCCCTACGACGAGGCGGTCTACGTGCCCCTTCAGCACGTGGTGGTGCCCTCACTTTTTGACCCCTACACTCCGAGGAGACCGACTTACGACGAGGCTCTGGTCTTGAGGGACCCTCAGCGGCACCTTTCTTTGCGCCGAGACGAGGTATACTTTAAATATCTGTATTTCAAATTCCAATGCATCGCATTTCCATTTCATCGCATCTAAGTATACCACTGTATTGTATGCCATGCCTGTCTACTGAATATTTATCCATTTGTTGTAACAGGCGATCTCGCTTTCGTGCTATGGAGGTTCAGCGGCTGTGCCGACGTTTTGGGAGAGGTTGCCTGAGACTTCGCGGGAGATAGTTAGGCAGGCGGGCTTCGGGGAGTTTGTAGGGGTGTTGGCGAGGGGCGTGTGCAACGACCGCCCAGTGGTCAGGGCTCTGGCTGAGAGGTGGTGGGATACGACGAACACCCTCCACTTTTCTTTTGGTGAGCTGACCGTGACGCCCTTGGACTTTGCGGCGATCACTGGTCTCAGGGTCGGAGGTGACCCTATCCGCAGACGCCACGAGGGAGGCGGCGGCGTTCAATGGCGATCTTTGGGAGCACGCAGCTGAGGCGAGAGGGACGGCGAAGTATACCCGGCTTCGAGGTTTTGGACAGAAGACTTTACCGACAGGTGGTGGAGGAGGAGCAGATGGCGAGGTGCTTTCGCTATACTTACTTGGTGCGCCCCTGTTTCCCAACAAGCGCAACCGAGTACACCTCTCGCTTCTTCCCGCCTTGAGGGTCGTCGGGGAGATCGCCGCTTCGGGAGGTGCGGCGGGGACGTGCTATGCCTTTATGGGCTCCCTTTCCCGTGGAGCAGGAGTGAGCCTGAGGCTACTGGAGAGGTGCAGGAGGTATATCTTATTTCCTTTCTCATGAATAGTTAGCTTTCCATTTATATCTATTCAATGTACATCTTGTGCTAACTTTCAATGTCTCGATTTGCAGCTTGGACGTACGAGGTGATAGGGATGTACCCTCACGAGACTACGTGTTCTCGACGACACGATACTCCGAGCCCTACGCTGGTCGACGGAGTACAAAGGCGTGAAGAGAGGGAGAGGCAAGCTTGACGCCTTCCGACTTTACTTGGACGAGCTGCGTCCTGATCAGGTACTAAAGCGCTTTCATATCTATCTGGCTTATCTCCATTCAGACAGTGTTTTGATTATCACTTATTCTTGATGACAGTCCACTGGCGGGTGTGGGACCGCTGAGATCCCCTACGCCGCGCAGTAGAGGTGGTTGCTAGGCGTGGTGCTTCTCGAGTCCCCACTACGGTGGCGATGGTACTTGGGTGACCGGAGTGTCACGCCGATCGTTAGCTGGACGCCTTCGAGTCCCTGGGTTGCTTCTTGCTCTGGTGCAGAGGACGGACCAGTACACCGGAGGAAGGTCGAGCAGATTTACGGCCGGACCTCGAGCTAGAGCCGTTCTTCGAGAGGTGTTGGCCTTGCGGCGGACTACGCAGATCTCGCTCGATGCACTGATGGCAGTGCAGGGATATGTCTGCCGGAGGCGGCACACGCACGAGAGGCGCTGGAGGAAGAAGGGACGGAAGAGACAGGCGGCGAGGCGAGGGTCGGTGCCAGGGTCACAGCTGAGTGCGGGCCCGAAAGTGGCGCTAGTCTCCTGCCCTCTCTTGGGCGGTGGATGTGACGACCCTCTGGAGTCCCTGGTGTGGTTGCGGTGCCACGTCCTCCTGTTGAGGCTCCAGGGTTCCTTGCTCGGGTATAACATATTCTCAATCTTTTGTTCGTTAGTTCTTTACATGTTCTGATCGATTTCCTTCATTGCAGGCTCCTCCAGTGCGTGAAGGAGATGGCAGAGGCCATGATGGGCTGGAGCAGTTGGTGAGGCAGCGCCATGGGCCACCCTTCAGAGGTGTTGCCTCGTGTTGGTGGAACGATGGTACGTTCGAGATTCAGTCAATTGCTTTACTTCGACCACTTATATTATGATTATGATGCAAATGTTATATGAATGCTTATACCATTGTAGGCCGGAGGAGGGGCTACACGAGGTTATGGCGGAAGTCCGTCCGCTTCCTAGCGACAGGTCTCCTCTGCTGGCTCACGGGAGGAGCCGGCGTCGAAGAGGACACGGCGCTCTGTAGGGACCGAGGACGAGCCTATTGACGTCTCTGAGGACGATACACCTGAGCCTACAGACGTCGACCTGGAGGTTACTTCCGGAGGCACCGTACCCAGGGCGACTGGCACTCCCGAGGTGAGCAGCTCTCCCGCGGACGAGGAGATTTCTGTGGAGGACGAGGAGGAGAGCAAGGACGAGGACGAGAGTTGAGCTCCCTTTTGCTTATGTACTTTTGACGGAGCCTGTGTGCTTCTTTTTGTAGGGCGCCTGTTTGCCCTTAGTAGATAGGACATTGATCATTGGGCCATCGTGCCCCCCTTTTTTTTATGTACTTTGATTTATGGATGCCTTTAGGACATATATACAGATATTTTATCCTTTCATTGTTTACGCCATTCAATCTCCTCTGGTTTGCATGAAGAGAATTTGAATAACTAAAACATTAACCGGGGTGTGCAACCAACCGCTGAACCGAATGTGAGGCTTGAGAGAGATGCATTAACAATTGAGACACATTGACAGTGAAATAGAAGTCAAAGAAAGCGACTAGATAAACCTTGGTAAAATTGACTCTATGCACCAGACTTTATATAGGCATTTTCACAACTGACTCCAGACACAAGCATACGGCAATAACGACCTTTAAGTCTTGACATGTGACTTGGGAGTTCTACTTTGCCTTTGGAATATACCCAAAAAGTAGGAAAATGTTGACTTTAACACGCAACCTTCTCGAGTTTTGACTTTGAACACGAACCGAAACTTGGACCAAGTCACTATTGACCATTATGACTTGTAGGACTTGGAAGAATGCCTTGAAACGACCCGAAATGGACTTTGATACTTTGACATGGCTTAAGAAACGGATATTATCGAGTTTTTGTGCCACGATGACGAATCCTGGGAGTTGTCTTGAAACGAAACATCCCTGAAGTCCCAAGTACCCGTTGGAGTGTGTTCAGGTGCTGGTTGGTGCTTCGTAGGGCCTCGATTCTTTCTTGGGGAGTTGCTGCTAAAAACTGCAGAGTCAACATGCCGTGCGTATACCCCAAGGTGCCGTGCGGGTAAGAATCCTTCGCACGGTACCCTAATTGAATTGCCGTGGTATTTCTCTGATTTCAACATGCCGTGCGATCTGTCAAGGTGCCGTGCGAGGCCGTTTTCCTGACAGATTGCAGTTTTTGCTGATTTCCAAGGCAGATTGCTCGGGGGTTGAGGTTTGACCCATGCAATGGCATTTCTGAACCAGTGCATGTCTGTTTTGGACCTTTTAGGACTTGACCAAGCTCTTCCCCATGTTAGACTCATGGAAAACTTGCACTTTTGAAACCCGAGGCTCTTTGAAAGTTGAAGTTGTCCCTTCTACTCCTCCTATAAATTCAAGCTTTCTTATACCACATTCTCCTCATCTCCTCCAAGTCCCATCTTCTTCCTTTACTCCTTGAAATGGCTCTCTCCCTTACCGGTTTTCTCCGTCCATGGTTGGCTTCTATGGAAGGTGTCGATTGGCTCAACTTTCCAGCTCACGGTCACTATTCCATGAGTTACCTTCGCAACATTCGCCTTCGTCCCGAGCTTTTGAGGACAGCTGTGAGTTTCTGGGATCCAGAGGTTCACGTGTTCCGGTTTGGCGATCAGGAGCTCTGTCCCACTGTCGAGGAGTTCCGTGCATACCTCGGCGGTTTTGGTTCGGGGGAGGTCATCATCCCCCCTGTACGTGAGAGTGCGTATAGAGTCTTGGTCGCGGCCCTCGGGATGGGTGAGGGTGCTGCCCGCTACTTGGTCAGAAATGGCCATCGCAATGTCATGGGCCTCATTGAGCTATTTTCTCCTCCGGGTGATCTAGGGGACACGACTTATCAAACCCGGCGGATGACTGCTCTCTGCATGTGCTTGCTCGCAGCCTATCTCTTGGTCCCTTCTGCCGGTCATGCTAGCTCGGCGTTGGCCAGTGTCGCTGTTCAGATCGAAGCTCGAAGGGATGTGATTCCGATGGTTCTGGCCGAGACACTGATTGGTTTGGACAAGGTTCATTCTGGAGAGACTGAGACTTTTGGGGGCAGTCCACTTCTCCTACAGGTCGGCTTCTCACTCAGCTCTCCTTTTTCGGGTTTCTCCCACGTTATCTTTTTTCCTCAACGCTCGGCTTGGTTATCTAAGGCTTCTTACTTGTTTTCTCTCTTTCCACAGATTTGGCTTTGTGATAAGGTGAACGTGCTGACCACTCCTCCTGGCAACTGGGCATACGAGGCGAGGTTACTCTTTCAACGATGCTTTGAGTTTGAGGATAGAAGCAGGGCCGAGTGGGTCGATTTTCTCAAACGCCGGCGAGCGGAGACCATTGCTTGGAGGTGTCGATGGCTGGATCTTCCTCCCATGACAGTGCACTATATGGGCTCTCAGTGGGTTGTTCTTGCTGGCTTGGGGGCTTTCACCTTCTATATTCCTTACCGTATCCAGCGACAGCTCGGTTTGAGACAGGAGGCCCCTGCCGAGGTTCTTGCGGACGTGGTTCTGCCTCTTTTCAGTCATTCAGTTCTTTGCCATTACCAGCGCTTTTGGATGACACGCGAGGTGACCGATGCACATCCCTATCCTTCTGTGGCGGTGCGCGGGAGCTATCGAAAGTGGCTTAGGAGGGACATTGCGGCGAGAGCTGGAGCTCAAGGAAACTGACTCAATCCTACCACCCTGACCGTTGAATAAATTGAGGACCCCTTTTCATTATGTTGCACTTCTTTTGTTATGAAAGTTTTGCTCAACCTTATGTAGTAGAAGTAATCGTATTAATAAAAACGAGTCTTGGAGGGTTTCCCCCTTCTTGACTTTTGTTCTTCAAGTTTTCTCAACCTGATTTTTATTTTGATGGATCGTGACCGGGTCTCGGTGTGAGACTGCCTACGTATCCTCCTAGCGAAGGAATCAGGTCATGACGTAGTTCAGAGTAGGGTTCGCTCTGGTTTTAACACTCTCCTTTGCGCTCTAACTTTTGCCTAGAACCGCCCTTCGGGTTTTCGGTCTAGCGAGCTCATTTATTGTTTGCCTTAACTTTTGCCTAGGATGCCCTGGACGGGTTTTCATCCTAGCAGGCTTTGCTCTAACTTTTGCCTAGGATCGCCCGCGCGGTTTTTCACCTAGCGAGCTTCTCTCGTGGGTAATAGCGGCTGAGTTGATCCAGTTAACCAAGGTTGAGAATTCATTTCCGCCCAAGTCGATGAGTTGCGTAGCTCCCGGAAAGGATGGTCTTGATGATGTACGGCCGGACCACTTTGGTCGAAACTTTCCTCGTGGGTCGTAGAGCTTGAGCTCGGATTTCCTTTAAAACCATGTCACCTTCTACCAAATTCCTGGGTTTCACTTTCTTGTTGAATGCCCGTGCGATCCTTCGTTGATACCCTTGGATATGGTAAAGAGCCCTCAACCGGCGTTCAACAAACAACATAAGTTCTTCAAATCGGTTGTTCAGCCATTCAGCCTCTTGGACTTTACATTCGATCATTGTCCGAAGAGATGGGACTTCCAACTCAATGGGAAGTACCGCCTCCATCCCGTAAACCAAAGAGTAGGGGTTGCTCCGTTGGCGTCCGCACCGACGTGGTACCCCATAAGGCCAGGGGTAGTTGCTCATGCCCGTCCCTTGTTGAATAGTTTTCTCCAGAATGACCTTGATTGTCTTGTTTGCGTTGCTTCCACAGCGCCATTGGTCTCGCGGCCGATAGGTCGCCGATTTGTGCACTGGATTTGGAATTTCTAGAACTTCCGGGCCGATCCTTTGAAATGAACCCCATTATCGAATACGAAAGCTTGAGGGACCCCATACCGATAAATGATGTTTTGCTTGATGAAATGTGCGACTTGAACCGCAGTCAAAGTGGTGTAAGAAGCAACTTCTACCCATTTCGTGAAATAATCGACGGCTACCAGAATGAACTTGTGACCGTTGGATGCTGCCGGTACTATCCTTCCGATGACATCAATCCCCCACGTCGAGAAGGGCCATGGCGAGGTCATTTGTTGCAGCTCGTGCGGCGGGACATGCATGAGGTTAGCGTGAATTTGGCACTTTTTACACCTTCGCACGTACTCTACACATTCTGTTTCCATGGTGGACCAGAAGTATTCCTGCCTAAGAATTTTCTTTGCAAGCATTATGCCGCTCATGTGAGGACCGCATACACCCTCGTGAACTTCTTCCATTACCCTTTTCGCATTTTCTCCATGGATGCAGAGCTTATGTGTGCCACAGGGCGATCTTCGATATAAGTTTCCTCCGCATAAAAGGTACTGAGTTGCCATCCTCTGGAGGGCGATTCGGTCTCCCTTGTTTGCTCCCACGGGGTATTCTCCCCTTTCCACGTACCTCCAAATGTCATAATACCATGGGTGGCCATCATCGGGCTCGTCGACTACCATGACGTGCTGGTGTACTGGAATATCCCTTTGTTCTATCACAATTGGTCTTAACTTTACGCCAACAGGGATCTCGACCATTGATGCCAAAGTTGCCAAAGCGTCTGCAAATTGATTTTTGAACCTTGGGACATGAGTGAATGTCACTTTGGTGAAGTGAGGAATGAGATCTTCGAGATCCTGGTGATACGGTTTCAGCTTTTCTTCTTTGACCTTCCAATCACCATTCGCTTGAGACACAACTAAGTTCGAATCCCCCACAACTTCCAATTTTTCTACGCCGATTTCGATGGCTGCCTCCATGCCTACGATGCAGGCCTCATACTCGGCCTGGTTATTGGTGACTTCAAAGTTAAGCTTGAATGCCAATGGGATGTGCGATCCATCGGGCGAAATGAGCAATACACCGATTCCAAATCCTTTCTGGTTGGCTGCTCCATCAAAGTACAACTGCCAAATGTCCTCGGTTACCGTCATTATGTCTTCGTCGGGGAAATTGAACTCGGCATCCTCCTCTCCTTTGACTGGGCAATCGGCTAGGAATTCTGCGACGGCTCTTCCTTTTACCGACTTTCGGGTGACATACTTTAGTTCAAACTCGGCCAACATTAGCAACCACCGTGCCATCCTACCCGTGAGGGCCGGTTTTCGAATAGATACTTTAGGGGATCCATTCGAGATATTAGCCTGACCGGGTAGGCTAACATGTAGTGTCTCAACTTCTTGGAAGCCCATACAAGCGCCCAGCATGTCTTTTCTAGGGGAGTGTAACGCTCTTCAGGCCCGACCATCTTTTTACTGAGGTAATAAACGGCCCTTTCTACCCCATCATCTCCTTCCTGCGCCAACATGCATCCCATTGCGGATGGAGTGACCGAGTATAGGATCAAAGGTTTTCCTGTTACAGGCGGTGTCAATACCGGTGGCTTGTGCAGGTAGGCTTTGATGGCTTCGAAAGCTTTATGACACCTATCATCCCAAACGAATGGCACTCCTTTCTTGAGTAAGCGGAACAATGGTTCACAGGTTGAGGTCAGTCTTGCAATGAATCTACTGATGAATTGCACCTTGCCGAGGAAGCTCCTTACATCCTTCTCAGATCTTGGCGGCTCCATTTCTAGGATGGCTTTGATTTTTGATGGGTCGACTTCGATGCCTCGGGTGGTGATCATGAATCCAAGCATCTTTCCTGCAGTGACTCCGAACGTACATTTGGCGGGGTTGAGACGCATCTTGTACTTCCTGATTCTTTCGAAAAACTTCCTGAGCGCGGGGAGATGCCCCTCTCGTTCCTTGGCCTTGACAATCATATCATCAACGTAGACTTCCACTTTTTTGTGAATCATGTCGTGTAGTAATGCCGTGGCGGCCCGTTGATAAGTGGATCCTGCGTTCTTTAATCCGAAGGGCATGACTCGATAACAATACGTCCCCCATTCAGTGACAAACGTAATCTTTTCCCGATCCTCTGGGGCCATGAGGATTTGGTTGTATCCCGAGAAACCATCCATGAAAGAGAGTAGAGCATGACCAGCAGTGTTATCGACTAACACATCAATGTGTGGTAGTGGGAAATCATCTTTAGGGCTGGCTTTGTTAAGGTCCCTGAAATCGACGCAGACCCTTATTTTACCATCCTTCTTTGGCACAGGGACGATGTTTGCAACCCACTGAGGGTACTCAGTTACCATTAAGAACTTAGCGTTAATCTGCTTAGTGACTTCTTCTTTTATCTTAAGCACCCAGTCGGGCCTCATGCGTCTTAGTTTCTGTTTTACCAGCTTTGCATCAGGATAAAGGGGAATCCGATGCTCCACGATTTCGGGATCGATCCCGAGCATATCGGCATGTGACCATGCAAACACGTTTTCGAATTCTTTAAGCAGGTTTACAAGAGCTTCGCGTTCTTCAGCGGATAATGCGGAACCGATCTGGGTCATCCGGGATTCTTTTCATCTCTCAGATTTATTAAAACAATTTCTTCTTTACAGCTGAGCATGCTTTTCATCTTCCCTGCCGATTAGGGATTGAATTTCTTTAGGAATATCCCCATCGAAATCAATCTCTTCATCACCAGGAGCGACGCAATTTATTTCAAAGTCGGGGAAGTAAGCCGAATCAGATTCATTCATTTCATGATCAACGGCGACCTCGGGGCACCATACACACGGGTGGATTCGAATTCAAAGTAACTCTGGGAGTTTGGGCCGAGAGGCACCAACTCGGATTGGACGTCAGAAGACGCAGAAGACTCGATAGACTTAATGACTCAGATTTAGACTCGGACTCCGATTCGTGGTAGGTTGCACTCGGCATGAAAATCCAGTTCTTGTACTCTTCAGCAGCATCCATGATAAACAAAGTCGGGTCCTCAGGGGTATCTTGTTCCATCATCAGTACTTCTGCTTCCATAGCTGTACCCATTGATTCGTCTTCCCTAAACAGAGTTGCGAGACTACCCATGCTGAAAACCTCAATCCAGTCAGCGGGCTCTTTCTGCTTTTCCTCAACCTCAGTTTCTTCATCGCTATCTGGCCAGACATCGTTGGTGAATATCTCAAATCCTGGCAGGAAGGTATTGGTTTCCTTGTCCCAAAATGGTTCCGGCTGTCCTTGGTAAATCTGCTTTGCTTCTTCTCTGACAAAGTAGTCCTCTAGCCTGTTTCCCCTTTTCACTTTGCTGCTACTTGAGGGTGAGTAACCAAGGCCTGTTGTACGCATCAGAGTGCCCTGGGCTTCGAACTTTGCAGGGCCTTGGAGGTTCTTTCCCAATCCCAATCCTGGCATGTAGGACATCTTTTTCATGATCTTGATGGCGACGTTGCTAATGACAAAGTCGTCGTCGATTCTAACTGAGTAGATAGACTTAGAGGTGTCTAGAGAGAAGCCTCCCAAAGCGATATCTTCTTCCCCGTGTTGAATCTCCAAGAGTGGGGCATTGTCCTCAACAGGGGCATGAATCCCTGAGTCTCCGTGGATAGTAAGCATTCCTGTTTCCAGTCCCAGCCGAATTTTCTGGTGGAGGGTGGAGGGTACAGCCATGATGTCTGGCCGATGCAGCCAGAGCCTACCCAGAAGCAGGTTGAAGGGGGCGGGGATATTCACCACGTGGAATTCTACGTCTGTCTGATATGGCCCGAAGGTCACAGGAATCATGAGAGTCCCAACCACATCCCTCCGAGTGTTGTCATATGCTCGGACCTTGACTTCTGATGGGGAGAAGTCCTTATTCTTGTATCCCAAACAGTAAGCAACGCGGAGTGGACAGACATTAATGGCTGATCCATTATCGACCAAGATTGCTGGAACCGACTTGCCATGGCACTTCAAGGTGATGTGCAGCTGACGATTGTGCTCAGTTCCCTCGGCGGGTAAGTCTCGATCAGTAAAGGTGATGGCATGTTTGATAGGTATGGTTTTGATCAGAGCCACAAGCTCATCGGGAGTTATAGCGGAAGGAACCTTGAGTCGGGAGAGTGCTTGGATGAGACCTTCACGATGGCGTGTGGAGTGAACCAGCACATCCCAGACAGACATCTTGGCATTGGTCTGCTCGAGTTGACGCTTAATCATTCCTTCAGGGTTCCTTTCAGGTCGGGAAGGCTCTTTAGCTGGCGGGTCAAAGGGTCGGAAGGTGCTCTTGACCGGGGTGGTGAAGGGATCAGATGGTTCTGCGGCTGCAGGGTTAGAAGGTTCCCCAACTTGGAGGTTCGGAGGTTGATAAATACGGCCGCTTCTGGTTAGATGATCAATCTGGCGGTACTTCAATTCCTCACTCCATAGGTCGGCCAGGGCTTTACGCTTGTTTCCAATAGTTGTATCTTGTAGATTAGCGGCCAGATCGGCGATAACCAAATCATCCCACAGATCTTCGGGTGTCCACTTTTCGGCCTCCATCATGGCTTTGTTAACAGTCCATTCTTCGTTTCCCACTTTTACGTTAACCACTTCAGTGTTGGCCCACAAGTTTGCTGGTTCATCCTCCCATAAGTTTATCATGGCAATTTCGGCGTCTCTCGGGAAAGTGACTGATGGCTCAGATTCAGCTCCGTCCACGAGGTAGTCCATTGGGTCAAACCCGTTGCTAGCAACTTCCTCCTCGAACCCAGGAAGGTTTGGGTACGGGGTGAGGTTCACGTTTTCATACAGATTGTTGACGACAAAGTCATTAAAATGAGAGAAATCTGGGCGGAGCGGGGCAAGTTCTGGCCAGTTGTGTGTCGCCATCTCAAGTGGGTATCCAAGCTGGTATTCTTCACCGAATAGTGTCGGCAGGGAGAAGGTATCCAATGGGTCGTTCCATGCCAAAAGCTGATACTCATCCGGGGTCGGGTCCCAATCCCATTCGGGTACATCTTGGAAGACCGAGTATTCTTCCCATTGATTTTCGAATAGTGCACACAAAGAGAATCCATCAAGAGGATCTGCCTAGATGTTTTGCCAATCAACCTCCCATCCGGCCTCGAACAAAGGTTCGTCGTTTCTTTGGAAATTGGCAGCTTCAAATTCTTCCCAGTCAGCAATCAGTTCTCCCCACGTGTCTTCCCATTCCCAAATAGAATGGAAGGCAATCTCTCCGAGAATTCCACCGACAGACATTGGTTCAGCATCAGGGAATAGGGTAGGGTCAAATTCTGGGAGGTTTTGATCTTCGGCCAGGGTGATTTGGTTGATACTGGAAGGGGTATTATGTTGTGGCAGGGGGTTTGAGACGGTGTTCAATTTATCCTGTAGGTGGAGCATCGACAACCTTGTTGTCGATGAGGTTCGATTTCATGACGGAGGCGGATGCACTGTTGTCGGTGGTATGGCCGGGCATTTGGTGGAAGTCACAGAAGACGACGTTTTGGTTTAGGTTTGGCGGAATGGTTTGTGGTGGCGGAAGAGGTTTGAACACTCCATGTCCGTGAGCTTCTTAAGGAGAGTGGACCTTGGAGTGCTGAATTGGGTGAAGGTTCGGTTCTGGGATTTTGGCTTTTCGGAAATCTGGTTAACTTCTACAGGTTTTGTGGATGAGGTTCTAGCCTGATTGGCATTCCCGAAGAGAACATTGCTGTTTCCTGAATACGCCCGTTTGGATTTGGACCCGGACCCTGATTCTTTCTTCTCCAAAGTTCCGTCTCGCAGAGCCTCCTCTACAGCCAATCCAGAATCGTAAAAAGTTTCGAAATTTGGGGCAGCCTGAGAAAGAACCATGTGCGGTGCAAAGGAGCTTGGCAAGTTCTTGGTTATTATCCGTATTTGTTCTTTTAAGTCAGGTTTATTTTGCATCTGGGCAGCCTTAGCCCTCCAACGTTTCACAAAGTCGGCAAAACTTTCCTTCTCACCCATCTTGGTGCTTTCCAACTCTCTCGTGGTCATTTTCAGGTCAACATAGAAATCATATTGGGCCACGAAAGCTGTCCCGATATCTTCCCAAGTCCTTTTCTTGGATGGTTCGAGAGAGAGGAACCATTGCAGGGCTGGACCGGACAAGGATTCATGGAAGAGTTGGGCCATAGCTTCTCCTTCCATGCCACGCATGGTGAGGGATCCGACATACCCCTGAAGGTGGGCTCTTAGGTCACCGGTTCCATCGAATTTTGCAAAGTCCACTCCTTTGAACTTTTCTGGCAGCTTGGCATTTGAAAAGAGGCATAGTTTCTTCATGTCGATTTCTCCTTTTCCAAGCCGTTTGGTTTTCTGGACAGATTCCTCCAATTTGCCAATCTTATCCATGATAGCGGCCAAGTTAGGGTCGATTACTGGTACCTCAACTTTAGGTGGTTGCTCAGATTGCAGGGAAGTCTTGGTTAGAAGCTTGTCAGTGATTTCCTGCATGCTTTCCATTATCATATTCATGTCATTTTTCATAGAGACTACAGCAGCCTTAAGCTGTGCGTCAACACCGGCGAGGGATTGCTTAAACTGAACATCCATGTTGGCCACGTTCTGCCTGAGTTCCTCCATTCCGTCTCCCTGATCAGCCATAGGTAAGGGATTTTCGGTCGGGAATAAGACAACGGATTCTTCTACCACAGGTTCCTCCTCTTCCTCAATTTGGACCTCAAACAGCGGGGGTCCTTCCAGGGTGTCTACGCGAACTAGTCTTTGGGACAGACGGAACCAATTGGGTACAGCTTCTTTTCTCCGCAGGCGATCAATGTTGGCAACACTGGTAACAAGTCAAAAGGGAGCAACTCATAACCGATCCGAATACTCGCCCTACTTCTACCCATCTCCTAGAAATAAGGCCTAGGACCTACCGTGGCTCGAATCTCACTCAAGACATCCGTACAGAAGATTTCCGGTAGTCTGGGTAGGTGCTGTCAGGCAGGTTAAATTCCGAACGGGTCGGAACCAGAGCCAATCTCCTTATCGTGACCATCCGAGACAGAGCAATATGACCACCGGAATCCAGATACAGACGCGCTTAAGGTTAGACCCAAACCAAGGGAGCCGTTCGGGCACGGCAAACACCGGAGGTATCTCAAACTCCATGGATTTACAGTCTTACTGCCCTAGTGGACCTACCGTGGTTCAAATCTCACTTAGGACGTCCGTACAGAAATTTTCGATAGTCCGGTAGGTGCCGTCAGGTAGGTAAATTTCGAGCGGGTCGGGACCAGAGCCAATCTCCTTATCGTGACCATCTGAGACAGAGCAATATGACCACCGGAATCCAGATAAGCACGCGCTTAAGGCTAGACTCAAACCAAGGGAGCCGTTCGGGCACGGCAAACACCGGAGGTATCGCAAACTCCATGGATTTAAGGTCTCCTAGACCGACCGGAGAATCCTAAAGGATTCTAAGGGAGCCTAATCCTCTAGCCCGCAAGATGCAATGATGCATGAATGATGTGTGTGTACAGGAATAAAATGCACGTAAACAGGATATAACACATAAGTCCTAGCCATGGGTTCCTATCCTAGTTGGGAAGGTTCTATGGCTATGTACAAGTGTAAAGGCTGGTTTTGGTCTCAAAAGGGTTCCCTGGACTAGAGCCAAGATGTGCTACCCCGTGTCGAGTGTATTGCAAGACAACGGTCGTACAGCACGATGGCTCATCATAGTCGAGGGTTGCTAGGCATTCCGGGAGAGCTTGTCACCGGTAAATCGGGCAAGATAGCCAAAACACGCGTAGCGAGGCTTGTGCGGTGCAAAGTGTACAGGGTAAACGAGCTTAATCTTCTGGAAAATATTCGAAAATCCCCTTTTAGAAAACACCTTTCAAGTTTGGCCCTCTTGTTTATCCAATACTTTTTGTACATTTTTTTTTTTAAAAAAAAGTATTGAATAAAATTCATATCCCCAGCAGTGGGCTCCCGCGCCCGAGAATGAGCGCTTCGCTCGAAGAGTCGCCACCCGGATTTTCGAGACGGATGATCCGAGAAACCGAGAGTTTGCTTGAAAAAGGCTTTAAGTCTAGCGAAAACGTTGAGATAATGGGTTCGGGAGCCACATTACGAATGTGGAAGGTTTTTCTTTAAAAAGCACCCCATTCGCCCGGTAAGACCGGTCTCTACTTGATGTTTTCAAAAAGGGGAGATCTTCGGTACCATTCGGAATGTCAAGCTCTTTAATAAAGCACGAAACGGGAAAGGGACATGGGAAATATATCACATTGACGTGCAGGTGGTGCTATCTGTACAGTCGTGCTAAAATGACATGAATAAATGGAAGTAAATAACATTCAACAGACTGTTTGGACCTCAGAATACCGCTCACGGCACCCTGAGATGCCGTGCGAGGCACCTCAACATGCCGTGTGTGGCACCTGCTCTGCTGTCGGACTGTTGGGCCTCAGAATGCCATCACGGCATTCTGAGATGCCGTGCGAGGCATCTCAACATGCCGTGCGTGGCACCTGCTCTGCTGTCAGACTGTTGCAGTCTTTCAAAACATCATTTAACTCGCTAGTTTCTCTGTAGATCTTTTGAAAACTCACGAATAGCCTCACGGCGGTCGGACACGAACGTCATTATCCTTCTCAAAACGTAGTTTTAAAGTAGTTTTCAACGTTTTTGATCGCTGGATGATCTTGAAAAGATTTTAGAAGAGCCGAACATGGCTTGTAGATATGGTCTTATTTTAAGAGCTACAGAAAAAGTAAACAGCAAAAACAGGTAACCACAGCGGAGGAAAACTCAGATCCAGGCAGCCTGTTCACAATAGCATTAGTGTGCATCATGCCGTGCGCTGAGAGTCAGGGTGCCGTGCGTCTGATCAACAGACTGCGCGGTTCCCTAACCTCACACAGTGTTGGTTTTTATTTTATGAAAATAGGTTTTGAGTCGATCTAACCAAAAGGGATTAGATCTGGCGACAGAAAAGTCTCAGGACCAGAACGGAATCTAGTCCGAGGAAACTAGTTTATACCTTTGGTTTCGAGCTTGATCAAGGATCGTGGATGCAAGGATGTGGATGGATCGTCACGGATGTGGAGGGGGAGGTTAAATGAGACAAAGGGAGTATGGGTGTGAGTGAAGGTTAGGTGTTTTGGGTGATGGGGTCTTGAAGTTAATGAGTGATCAACTTCAATGATGAGAAGGGAGTGAGTGAAAGCTCTTAAAGAATGTCTTTTAGGAATGACATCCTTTAAGACTTGGAAATGGAAGTGGTAATGGAAAGGGGGTTTGAGAACTTAGAGAGAGAAAGTAGAGTGAGAGAGCCAAGAGAAAGGCAAGAGAGGGACTCAAAAGAAGGGCAAGGAGGACCCATTTTCCTTGAGTGGAGGGTTAATTTATAGGCAAATGGCCAAGGATTTTGAATTCAAATGGTGGAGGTGTTTTAGGCGGGCTAGAAGTGCATTTTCTGAGCCACCATCATGTGGCTCATCTTGGCGTGGCCGGCGACTTTCTAAGCCGGCCACTTTTTGCTCAAGGTGCCGTGCGGGACTTTGTCCGCACGGTCCCTTGAATTCTCAAGGTGCCGTGCGCTTGAGTTTGTCTCCGCACGGTGCCTCCTCCTGTGGTCCAGAATCTTTTGGGCTTTTCATTGGGCTTGGCTGGGCTTGTCAGGTTTCTTGGGTTTTTTAGGTTCAAGGGTTTATGGTTTTAAGGGAGATCCTTTTTCAAGCTCGCAAAGGTATCGTTTCCTCTATTTCATCATCGGGGTGGACAAAGGCTCTCCGAGGTCCGGATTGGGGTGTCTACAGTTTTCTTGAACCCTTGCTGGCTGCATATTTTACGAGCAAAGCCCTTGCCTATTCACCCCTTTCCGACCTCTCACGAAGACTGGGTAACCACATACAGGTGAGTTCCTCAGTGTTTTGAACCGTCTAGAGGTATTTCTTGTTTGGTCAGAGGCTGGGTTTGTTGATTTAGGGATTGTACAGACTCGTAAGTCTTGACTGAGTTTTTCTCCATCTGTTACTTTTTCGATCAGTTTGGTGTTGCTTTTGCTGAGCTGTTTGAGTAATAGTTAGCTGGGTTTCGTTTAATTGCACGTACGTCGACTTTCTCTGCTGTCAAATAGGTTGTTTGGACTTCATCTGTTACTTGCAATACAGTTTGAAGGGTTTGTGCCTCTTTTATTCGGAGTTTGCAGTTCATTATTAGGGCAATTTCGCAGTCCCTGGTTTTGGGAGCTGTTTGGATTGTATTTGCTCTTATTCTGCAATATTGAGACTATTTGGGGCCCCTGATTCTGTTTGTCGACAGTCCACAGTGGTTTGTTTGTTGCCTTCATTATGTCAGAGATGAATCGACATCGATGTGGTCGTAGTGGTGGTTCTGTGCGCTCTGGTGCGTGTGATTCTTTTTCTCCCGAAGAGATGCGAGTTCTCAGGCGGCTCTTGAGTAGCCAAGGCCCTCCATCCTCTATTGCTTCTAATTCCACTCCTTCCAATCACTTTGCCAACTCAGGTATACAAGCTAATAGTTCCACAGCTTCTACCTCTATTCCTTGGATAATCGATTCGGGTGCCACGGACCATATGACAGGTTGCTCTTCCTTGTTTGATTCCTACTCTACTTGCTCTGGTAAGGACAAAGTACGAGTAGCTGATGGATCCCTATGTGCTATTTCAGGGAAAGGTTCCATTCGCTACTCACCTACATTACCTCTTTCTTCCGTTCTCCATGTTCCAAATTTTACTACTAATCTTATATCTGTTAGTAGTCTCACACAATCTTTGAATTGCTCAGTGACATTTTTTCCCACTCATTGTGTCTTTCAGGAACTGGGAACGGGAAAGACGATTGGTACTGGTAGAGCTCAGGATGGCCTGTATTTTTTGGAGTCTGTGCCTCGTTCATCTTCTACACCCTCACCATTGGGACATGTTCTTGAGGCGGATACGGGTTCAACTCTCTCCTTTTTGCATCAGTGGCACCGTAGACTAGGCCATCCTTCTTTTGGTGTTTTAGAGAAACTTTTTCCTACTTTAACTAAAAAATGTTCTAGAAGTAGGTTCTTTTGTGAAGCTTGTGAACTTGCGAAGCATAGACGTTCTTTTTATGCACCTGTTCATCAGAGGAGTGCTTCTCCTTTTATGATTGTCCACACTGATGTCTGGGGACCTTCCCCCATTACCTCTATTTCTGGTTATCGTTATTTTGTTACCTTTATTGATTGTCATTCTCGTATCACTTGGGTGTATCTCCTTCGAGCAAAATGTGACGTTTTCTCATGCTTTCAGTCATTTCATAGGATGGTGCACACACAATTTGATACCAACATCAAGATACTTCGTTGTGACAATGGGACTGAATATGTGAATGGTCCTTTCAAGTCATATCTTGATGGCCATGGCATTCTTTTTCAAACTACTTGTGTAGATATACCGCAACAAAATGGAGTCGCAGAAAGGAAGAACCGGCATCTTGCTGAGGTGGCTCGCTCTCTTATGTTTACCATGAATGTTCCTAAACATTTTTGGGGCGAGGCCATCCTTACAGCCTCTTATCTTATTAATCGAATGCCATCCAGTGTTCTTCAATTCCGGGCTCCCTTAGATTTCCTTCCTGGTAACTTTAAGGTCTCCACTCTTCCTCCTAAGATTTTTGGTTATGTTTGTTATGTGCATGCTCCTCATCACCCCGGTGGAAAGTTAGACCCTAAAGCTCGTAAATGTGTTTTTCTCGACTACTCCCCTACTCAAAAGGGGTATCATTGTTATGACCCTCTTTCTCGAAAGAAATTGGTTTCGATGGATGTCACTTTTTGGGAACATCAACCATTCTACCCTATCTCGTCCCCATCTCTTCAGGGGGAGAGTTCTAGAGGGGAAGAGATGTTGACATCTTGTGAGCCTGAGCCTACCTCGTGGTATTTTTCCCCAACTGTTAGTACAGAGGAGAATGTTGGTGAGGGGGAGAACATTACTGAGGAGAATGCTGGTGAGGGGGAGAACATTGGTGAGGGGAAGGAGACATCTCTTAGCCCTAGTAATCTTGAAAGGGAAAGAGAGGAACCTGAATCTGGAGAAAGAATAATGCCGGATGAGAGAGAAAGATTGGACAAGCCTGATTTAAAAACTTTCACTCGCAAGAACAAGGGTCAACCTGGTGCATTACCACAGTACCAATCATCTTCACCAGTCTTAGTTCCTGACGCTTCAGCCGAGTCTTCTGGTAATTCTCCTTCCTCTATATCTCCTCCTTTTGGTGATCTTGATGTGCCTATTGCTCATAGGAAGCCTGTTCGTACACATAAAGTGCCGGCTCGATTATCTACCCAACATCCCATTTCGCAATTTGTTTCATATTCTCGACTGTCACCTTCGTACTCTGCCTTTCTTTCTTCTCTTTCTTCTATATCCATTCCACAGGGTTGGAAGGAAGCTTTTGCTACTCCTAAGTGGAACGAAGCTATGGTAGAGGAGATGACGGCCTTGAAGAAAAATGGCACCTGAGAGTTAGTGTCTCTTCCTCGGGGAAAGAATGCAGTGGGGTGTAAATGGGTGTTCACGGTTAAGCACAAAGCTGATGGCACTGTTGAGAGATACAAGGCAAGATTGGTTGCCAAAGGCTATACTCAGACGTATGGCATTGACTATGAAGAAACCTTTGCTCCGGTGGCCAAGATGAACTCTATTCGCACCTTGTTGTCCTGTGCTGCTACTCTAAACTGGCCACTTCAACAGTTTGATGTGAAGAATGCTTTTCTTCATGGTGATTTGGAGGAAGAGGTGTATATGGATATACCTCCTGGTTTTTCTTCCTCTGTCACTAAGGGCAAGGTGTGTAGGTTGAAGAAGGCTCTCTATGGCTTGAAACAATCACCAAGAGCATGGTTTGACAGATTTCTCAAGGCCATGTTGAGACTTGGGTACACGCAGAGTCATGCTGATCATACTATGTTCACCAAGAGGAGTGATGGTAAGATCGCCATCCTTATAGTTTATGTGGATGACATAATTATGACAGGTGATGATGTGAATGAGCTTCAGAGGCTTAAAGTTCTTCTTGCCAAGGAATTCGAAATTAAGGAGCTGGGGGAGATCCAATACTTTCTCGGCATGGAAGTGGCTAGATCTGGGAAAGGGATCTTCATTTCTCAAAGGAAATACATCCTTGACCTCTTGGAGGAAACAGGGATGCTGGGGTGCAAGCCCGCCGATACTCCTATTGAAGTCAATCACCATCTTGGCAGCGTGGGAGAGCATGCGGATAAGGAAAGATATCAGAGACTTGTGGGTCGTCTGATATACTTATCTCACACACGCCCAGATATTTCTTATGCCGTGGGGGTTGTCAGTCAATTTATGCATGATCCTCGTTCTTCTCATCTTGATGCTGTTTATCGTATCTTGAGGTACCTAAAATCCTCTCCAAGCAAAGGCATTTGTTCTCCAACCATGGTCATTTGAGGTTGGAATCCTTCACCGACGCAGACTGGGCAGGTTCCATTGATGATAGACGTTCTACCTCTGGCTATTACACTTTCCTTGGTGGGAATTTAGTTACGTGGAGAAGCAAGAAGCAATCTGTGGTAGCAAGGTCAAGTGCAGAAGCTGAGTATAGAGCCATGGCACATGGTGTGTGTGAGCTTTTATGGCTTCAAACCTTTTTGCATGATTTGGGAATTGTTGATCACAGTCCTATGAAGCTGTACTGTGATAACAAGGCTGCTATCAATATTGCTCATAACCCTGTTCAACATGATCAGACAAAGCATATAGAGATTGATAGACACTTTATCAAAGAGAAGCTGAACAGTGGTGTAATATGCATGCCTTATGTAAAATCCGAGGACCAATTAGCTGATGTGTTTACTAAAGGTCTTAGTGGTAAGGTGCTTCATTGTATCCTCTCCAAGTTGGGCATGATCGATATCTATGCACCAACTTGAGGGGGAGTGTTAGATTATATCAGTTTCTGTTAGAATATATCAGTTTACATGTAATGAGACATGTCTCATTTAGTCAGTTTGTTCAGCTAGGGTGTTATTTGTTAGATTCTTTATACATAGGGGTTCTTTAGTCATTTGCATTGTAGAGTTGTATATATTCCCTTGTTCCTCTGTTAATGAAAGGAGAAGAGAAAAGTTCACGCTCAATTCTATCTCTCTCTAAATTCTTTCAAATAATATGTAAAATGTTGGCCTTCCAACAACCTCTTGACAAAATGTAGAGTTTCCTCAAACCTTGAACATGGATAAGATTGATCTGGGCGAAACATGTAACTGGTCACACTTCCCAAATGTCGCGTAAATTTACCCAAAAGAGCCAAAATCATATTAGTCATTAAATCAATGGAATTACCATTCAATTTCTCTAACCAACTCAATCGAGCATATCTACCAAAATCATCCTTGTGGGGAACC
This sequence comes from Rhododendron molle, assembly GCA_025413875.1. NCBI lineage: Eukaryota > Viridiplantae > Streptophyta > Magnoliopsida > Ericales > Ericaceae > Rhododendron > Rhododendron molle. The sequence goes on along the minus strand of CM046388.1, from coordinate 3,611,425 downwards.
TCTGAGGTAAATGTGTCCCAGGCATCTTGAATCTCCACAGGCAAATGTGTCATCAGAATGACAATCCCATCTTTCCAGTGCTCTGCAACAATATACTCTAGCACTTATTTGCATGAAGTGGGAGCAGAAGTGAAAGCATGAGCATAGATCACACACTTTAATAGTACACAAGTAAAATTTTATGCCAAGTCCATAGTAAGCGTAATAAATTGGCAAGTGTTGCACTATAGATTTATTTTCAAGATATCATGACTTGGGCTAGATACATGAGTTCATCAAAGACCAATTAATTAAGCCAAGTGATAAGTCCTTGCTTTTTCTATACAAGGATTGTACAGAACCTCCCATTTGTAAGGAGCGTGCTTCCAACTCAATGGGAGCGGGCTCCAGTCAAGCTCCTTAGTTGGGAGCGCAAGCGTGTGCTCCTAAGATGGGATTGATACCACTTTAGAAGCTCCCTGCAACTAAGCTCTAGCAACTTCATCCCGTCCCAATCAAATGCCACGGAAGGTTCATCAAGCAACTAAATTGGTCTCGCTCGCAAGCTGTGCCTTCTTTCTTTGACCCCTAGAGAGCATTCTTGCTTTCTCTTTAGCTAATCTTACAAGCCCCATTAGCTCTAAAGCAGGAAGAGGCCCCCTTGTTTTCCTTCAAGCACTTCAAACCACTGAAAGTTGTCAAGGTCTGTGAATTCGTCCTTGATCGCATCTTTTAGTAAAAGCCGATTGAGTTGAAGTTTTTCAGGTTATCTCGTGACAGTTTCCAGCGATTTCTCCAGCCTAAGGCTTGAGAAATCCAGCTAACATCCGCAAGGAAGTGGTTTTCCTGAGCCGTTGGAGCCCATTAGCACTAGGACACCACCGTTGTGGAGGGAGACATTTACGTGGCATACGAAATGCTGGGCGTTTCTCATGCATGAGACGTCCTTGAGGAGACAAGGGAGTGGTGGTCTATGAAGAGTGTAAGTGGGCTACTATAGTCAAATTTATGGATTCTGCCAAAAAAATTCATTTGTTTAGAAGCTAACCCATAGAGTTCTGAGAGCTAATTGCCAATGCCCAGCCTCATTTGATTCAGAGGTTGCAGGACAAGATAATTCCTGTCATGAAACAGAGGGAAATAAGAAATTAGTTCTTCTGAACTTAACTTAAAAAAGATAATCTGACACATAATTAGCAACTGAATTTACGATGAATTCATAGAAAAATTAGCTCAAGAATAGACCGGCATCACCTATATTATGATTTTACACCATGATTGCGACTATCTGACTCCGGGGATGATAAGGCTACCGGTCAGTAGCTGCAGTAAGATCATAACTATAGACTAACATCTTACCCGATAATTGGTCCCGAGGTCTTGGTTGATAAACATGGGATGCAAAAAGGAAAAACTTTATGCATATCACATGCATTGTTGCATACTAATGTTATGAAATTTAAAACAATTCAAAGAGGTGCATACTGCAAGTATATACCAATACGGGGCGTGTATATTGTAGCAATATTCCCATGAAACAAAGAAACAAAAATTCATCCAGGGATAAAGCCAGGAACTTGGCTTAGGGGAAATTGCTTTGGGTTTTTTACCACTGTCAGCCGGGATTTGACACAAAAATTTACATAGTGACACAACTATGATGTTTTAAAGTTTCCGTGCTAATTAGTTATAAAATCCAATGCTGATAAAAAAAAATACTACATAATGTCTACATTACAGTACAAAACTAAAATTTGCAGATGAAGAATAGAATCCACTTTATCCAGCCTAAAGAAAATATAAAAAACAGAAATGAATTGCGTTGTTTCATTTTAACTTGACATATCAATGTTCGTATGTTCAGCCCACAAAAAATATATTGGGGTGTTCAAAATTTCAAATTTATTAGGAGAACCCTTTAACATTGAACATGTGAACGAAATTTGTAAAATCTGAGAAGACTTTCTACCCTTAAGAAATTAGAAAGAAACCTAAAAGAGAAACTCAAAGGACCCCGTTGGTTAAAAAAAACAAAATTACTACAAGGGATTATCTTTGACACTCTCTTCATTTTTTTGGTAAAACTTTGATATTATCTTTAATTAGTTAACATCTATGAAATCCTTAGAAATCCACCTGAAACCGGTAAAATTGGTATCTCAATAAAGAAAGAGCAATATCCTAATTAATACAGGTCAAAATCGATTGGATTCTTGAAATCCCAAAAATATTGCCTGAATGAATTGAAATCAACGTTGTTTGGATTCCTAAAGTGTTGTACAGAAAAATCTTTACAAAAAAAATTAATGGCATACATATGGTATTATCTTTCTCTATAAATAACTTCTGACTTGCCATTGAAATCAGATAAACCTGGAAGCATTATACTCATGAATACCATAGGGTTACAAGGCTAGCTCTCTTCTTAGTCTTAATTCTTCTTTGTTTCACTGGACATAATGCAACGCCTTTTTGTGATACTTTGAATTCTAGTGTCTGAATGTCATTTAGAGGTTGAATTGATGCAGGTTTTGTGCTTTTGAATTGCTCGAAACAAGATGGCAGTATCACGTAAAGATTGTTCAAATATGATCTTTCTTTATGTCATCTTTCTTGTTGCCCTAAAGACTATTCATAACCCAAAGTTTGTGAATGGGGATGTCACCTTGATTCGTCACATTTGTCGCGAAATAGCATATCCCGTCGATTGTAACAACTGTTTGGATTCCAATCCTTTGAGTAGCCGAGCTGATGTGAAAGGCCTAGCAGGGATTGCAATCAACTGTTCATATGCTATAGCTATTGATGTTGATAATCAGCTCAGGGAGTTGACGGGATACAGCCAATATCAATACACATTCTGCTTACAACAGTTTGACTCTATCGTGCAGAACCCATCACAAGCATTGCAAAGTTGTAAGAATAACCAATATCGAGATTCCCGAAATCTACTAGGAAAAGCATTGGTTGCTTACTTTAAGTGTCTTAAAAGCCTTAACAAGCCGAGCGATCTATCTAGACACGCTTTTTGTTGTTCTAGCCAAAACCAGAATTTCTTTTCAGAATTCTTTTGGAGTCCTTGCACAGATTAGTTCTTAGGCCACTATCATGCTATATCTAAAAGATAGCATTTGCAAGTTGGAATAAATACATGCAGGTCTGATACATGTAAGCAAGTTGCATATTGATAAACATGGTTGAGTATTCTCCATCTACGGCCATTTGCCAATCATTTATTTGAGTATCGTCGATCTAGAAATGTTGTTGAAGAAAAGATTTTTTTTTTTTGTGTGTGTGTGAGAGAGAGAGAGAGAGAGAGATTGATTTGGTATAAGATTCTTTTTGACTAGTCAAATTGGACAAGTAACAAGGGAACCTCAGCTGCAGATGAAAAGACGGCCATGTTGATCCACCATGGAATTTTAGAAATCTAATCCAAAAAAAAAACCAAGATTGACCAAATTATAGGACAGAAGGGTAGATAGGCAGGCGAGTCCAATCGAGAATCGAACCTTTTCCCTTCTGCAAAATCCGAGTCACAAGCCCATTTTATTATTGGAATTCTTTTCCCAAGTAGTTGGAGAACAAAAAGTGGTACTACATTGATTATACGACTTGTTAAAAACATTATATATGCTCTTTGATTAGTAGCTAGATTTCTATATGAAACTTAAAGGAACACGCTTGTTAAAAGCATAATATATTCTCTTTGATTAGTAGATTTCTATGAAATCCACTTGAAGTCAATTGGTGTCTTAGTAAAGAAAGAGCAACCTCCTAAAATTGCAAGTTAAAATCGATTGGATTCGTGAACCTAAGTAGATTGTATTTTTCTTGTAAAGAGCAATACCCTAATCAAATGAAATCACATCGTTTGGATTCTAAGATTAGTAGAGGGTAGAAATTTAAAGGAATTTACTGTCACACATATAGTAGATTGTCTTCTGTCACAAGTAACTTTTGACTTCCAAGGGCAATCCACTAAAACCATATAAAATCGTTCAACACCACGAAAGTATTTCAACTACAGGTTTCGAGGACACTTGAAAGGGTTAGCCTTCTTCTTTGTCTTAATTTCTTCCATTAAACGATACTATGTGTTAACCGCGCACTCTACACAAGCTTCCTTTGTGCCCATAGACGATTCGGACACTCTATCGCGAAAAAATATAACCCGCGCTTATAATCTTATGCTTAAGCAAATTAAAGCAAACATGAGAGAGTACCTGTATAGACAATAGGTGGTTTTTGCCCCTGCAGACAATTTCAAACATGACTCTACATTAAGCAAAGAACGTCAATAAGCATGTAAAGAGGTTGATGGTCTTCCCACTTAAAAATGGTCTCTAAAGATTCAAAAAAACCAGCAAAAAGCATAATGCAACATCTGGTAGAACAGTGGCCATAACTGAACATAGAAACAATATCAGGTAGAATTAGATATGATTCCCCTTATTCTTGAATGAAGTTGATATGCCATCTATGTGCAACACAATTGCATTTCGCCATCTATATGCCACCTATACAACTTGTAAAATTGTTTTACTGGCCACCTTTCCAGGATGTTTCTAGTTTACTAGGAGAAATATTTTGTTCTTCTAGTCTACTTTTATCTAGTTCTTACAAGATAAAAAAATAATAATCACATTTTTTTAAAACTTAGGCACATCCAATAATAAAGGAATCCAATATTAGTTTTGAAGAACAATATATGTTACTTCTCCTAAAGTCCAAGGTACGTTAGCTATCTGCAGTGTCACAATTTTTTGCCTCCTTTCGGGAACTCCTTAGACTTCTCATTTTGAGTTTCTTTTTCCATTCCTTCTTATTTCACCTTTACCTCACATCTCCTGACTTCATCAAAATCACATATACGCTTTGCGTGCTTTTCCTTTTGTCTTCTCTATGCTGAATTCTGAAAACAAGCAGGGATTTTTTTTGTGAATAATACATAACCATATATTAGTTAAGAAGTTAAGATATTACTTATTGAAGGAGATGAGAAGCAAGAAAGGGGTAGGAAGAAGCGTAGGAAAACACGCACATAATATACATAATTTGGGCAACTATAGAGAACCTACTGCATATCTGAATCAAAAAGCATAGGAGAACTTTCACAAGCTCCCTCTTTCATCCTTGAGTTTAGACCGCAACACCTCTAGAGGCATCATGGGTTCCATTACCAGTCCACCCTGTTGGGGAAGAATGTTTATAGTTGTCATCACCAGAATGAACAGATGCCTCCAAACTGAGTTAGGCAATAGGCATTCATTTCTAACGAAAATAAAAGAGAAAGGGAGAACTAAAGCCAACTCCAAATTAAGAAATTTTTCTCGACAGCATGTGCCTTAGCTGCAGCTGTACAATTGCTATTTGGATGAGACAGAAGTGCACGATGGATCGCTCAAGGACTGATACATTTGTTCCAAAACATTTTTGTTGGACGATTCAACAGGCAATCATCTCAACTCATAACGGTGTGTGAGACCATTCTAGGGCAACCACCCCAAGAAACATCCCTTCTCTCTTCTTATTAGTCTCATTCTCTGAGTTCAGTTTCTGAACCACCCAACTTCTGCAATTGGAGCAAATGCAAGGGCTTTTAAGGTAACTATGTACTGTGTGCTTTGGCCATATATCACTAATCGATCAAAATCAGAACCGGCCCAAAATCTTAATCTTCAATTGAACAAGCCTCTAGGTCATATTTGGTTGTTTCTTTCAAAAACGTTGTCCAGAGCTGTTTGGGAGAGCTTCTAAATGCACATCATTTCAATCATTGCCTCAGTAGTCAGTATAACAGGATTTGATGAAGTGTGCAGATAAATTGACGGAACTGTAGAAGAGAAGGGTTTTCCCACCATGGCTGCAACATCAGTTGCCCTGCCAAGAAATGGTCACATCTTCCCAACATATGAACTTGAGAAAAATATCATTATACTAGGTTATTCAGTGCCCATGGTTCCTGTATTTAGAGAAAAATATCATTATACATCGTTATTCAGTGCTCATGGTTCCTGTATTTAGCAGCAACAGCAGAACAGGAAAAGATTAGAAAATGCGAACCAAAAATAGATTATAAACCGAATTCCACGCACAAACAAACTCATAACCATACGTACCTACCTACCTACATACATACGTACAAAAATACATACGCCTACGTATACAAAGGGTTGTTGGTGTTTTTGAAGTAACTGGAATCATTGGCTTTGACAATCTAATGAACGGATGACCAAGATCATCTAGTTAAAGAGAGGTTCAACCACCCTCAGAAACATCCCTTCTCTTTGCTTATTAGCTTCATTCTCTCATTCGCTTGTGTACAAATCCAGATATTCTTTTTGAGTGATTCTATTTGCACACCTTTAATTTCAGTACACACTGGGAGCTTTTAAATGCACATACTTCTTTAGAGGACCATCACGGAACCACAAGAGAATCTCCAAAACACATACTCATTTCTCGATAACTCACGGTGTTCGGTTCAACTTCCACGCACCTCAACGAATTCCTGGAATCAATCCCACCATCCACTAGCAAGGGGCTCTGATCAAAGCTGTATGAACTAACCCTATGAGAGTTAATAGCACATGGAGGTCCCGAACCCAACACCTAGACTAAGGAAATGAGATAGTAACTTTCACATGCATAGTTTTGGATGCATTTCTAGGAATAACGGGGTCTTTCCAAAAAGATAGATTGGAAATCAGATATGTTTACCAGTCCGTTGTTTTCGCACCCTCAACTCTGAAGATCTTGTGACTTGTGAGCAAGATTCATGGATAGGATATACTGCAGTAAGAACAATAGAAACTACATTTTCCAACTCAAACTAACTCTCCCGCAATGGAACCCGTAAAGCGAACTGAAACCGAGATTAGCCCAAGTTTCCTACCACTTATTCACCATCACTACACAAACACATGCATACATACATACATACATACAATTGCTTATATGTTGCCTGATGTAGGACAGATTTAGAACCCTTAGCGTATCGCTGCCTACAACTGGAATCGTGGTGGTTTTGGGTGGGGAAATAAGAATATTACTTGAATAAGTGCGCCAAGTAGAAGAAATGAGAGAATAGAAGAAGTCAAGAGAGAGAGAGAGAGAGAGAGAGAGAGAGAGAGAGAGAGATGTGCTTCACCCTTGCAAGGGCTAGGCAGTTTCTGCAAGGAAGGACCGCAGCCCAAACCCCAATTACAAAGGCCTTAACCTTGTAAACTCAATTCATTAATCAACTCCCCTCCAAATGAAAGATTACATCTCAATTTATAATCCATGGGAAAGACTCTTCGAATTCCTAGAACTCTAAATGAAATGAACCTAATTAATGAATACATCCAAAAAGATGTGAGGCTGAACCTAGAGATATGCGTACATTGAACCTACTAGCATGTGTTTAATGCATCTAGATAAATATTAATGCAAACACTAAATACATGATGACCCTTTCAACTATCAATGAATATTAATGCAAACACTTAATTCATGATGACCCTTTAACTACCAAACTACCATAGATGACCCTTGAACTACCAACTACCAAGGACGCTTATTTTTGGACCAAAAAGCCTTCTTGATGCTCCTGCTATCCTTAGCCTTTGGTGTAGACTTCCAAAGCCTATGAAACTTGTCTAACCACACCATGGCTATGTCATCATTGCCATTGCAAAACTAAGGCTCAGATCAATGCATACTGAATAATCATGCGAGAAAAGTGACTCCATCATGGCAGCAACCTGAGAAGAGAGAGAAAATGTTTCCGTGGACCTCCAGGTTGCCCCACCACGAAACAGGTCGGACCTCAACGCCTGATTTGAACGAAGAAATATTATCATCACAGCCTTTATTGTGACATTCCTCACTGTACTGTCATAGCAGATAACAACATCCCGAAGGATCGCCATTAAGTTTTTGAACAATGTACCAGGTTCTTTCAACCTTCTGGACGAACAGACAATTACTTCTCTGGCAGAGATAGAATGAACCATCTCTTGATACCACACAATGAAAAAGACAGCTTCTAACCAACCCAAATTCCTCAGACGGGTAGTTAGCATGAATGGGATACTTGTTATGGAAGAGAGAAGCCATGTCCTCAACTAAGCCCCTGGTGTAAGATTTCCCCCTACTCGAAATTTGAAGCCCCAGGAACCCAATTAGCTGAACATCTTTTGTAATAGAGGAGTCACTCTAGGAGTCAATAATATATCCTATTGCTGAAGACCTCAGAATAAAATAAGCAACAAGTAATTTCAAAAGCCGTAAGTGCTTCTCTAATTGCAGCTCAATTAACTCGTTATATGTTGAATGCAAGCTACGAAGCAAGGGTGAAATTTCCTGAATGCGACTATTAATGTCCTCTAAGACAACTCTCTCAATGAAAAAATCCTCTAAACCTACACTTTTTTTTTGACACGTCCTAATAAAGCGTTAAAGAACTTCAAAACCTCATCTGGACCCTTCTCAGAGAAAATAGAACTGACAATGTCACTAACAATTGACAGAATTATGTCCCTACTAAAATCAATGGTCAAAAGTTCACTCTTCCTAACCAAAAATCTATCACCAGAATAGTCGAAACAAAGTGGTAGAGCTGTCTGTAATAATTGCACCACAGTCCACTGAGGGCCTGATCTCTTTGCCTTAAATAAGTCTGGATGCAGCAAGGAATTGGAGACAAACATTGCCAGTTGTTGGGCTGCTGGTCTTGTCAAGAAATAATTCTCAAACCTAATCTTCAGTGATAACAATGCATCAAGGGCTAGCTGCAAGTTGAGGTTGCCAAAATGAGAACTAAGCAACTGCTTCTCTATAGAGAACAGTTCCAAAACCTCTGCTTTTGCAGCAAGAGATTGGGGATAAAATAAATGAACGCAGTCCCCATCAAAATCAGCACTTAGAGGCCCACATATAAGAGGGTTGATCTTAACTGTATGGTCCTCGTGAACATAAACTGATAACGCTGGCACGGAATGTTTATGCGTAGTTGGAGGGCAATTATCGAAATCAATTTCCCCATCCATCATACGCCGATGTACCACTTGACCAGGGCTTAAAAATGTATGCCCCTTTGAACCTTCCCTCAACGAGTATGTTGACAAACCATCTGTATAGGTCAAACACAGCCTCTCTCTCTCTCTCACACACACACACACGTGAAAATACGAAAAGGGCTGTTGATAGAACATAAATCACAGGCTTTGGCAATCCTATTTTTGGATAGTGATCATCAAATTTACAGAGGGGCAACCAACCTCAGAAAACATCCCTTCCCTCCATTTGAGCTTCATTCCTTGAGTTCAATCAATGGTCCTTGTTCTCTATCTCTATCCGTATATCCAAATATATCGTCTTTAGTACTAGCAGCAACAGAAGAAGAAAATGGAAAAAGATACAAATGCAGGTTTTCGTTAGGTCAAAAACCAAATCCTACCATCAAACACACGCACCCAGATATATACATACACACATAAGTACACAAAGGCTGTTGATTTTGTAGATGTAACTGAAATCATAGGGATCAAGATGACCTTTTCAAGAGAGAGGGGGCAACCACTCTAAGAAACATCCCTTCTCTCTCCTTTAGCAGCGTCATTCCATGATTTCAGTTTCAGAACCACCCAAAATGCATGGGATTTCACAATAATATATTTCATGTGTGTCAGCCCTGGTTTACCAATCGATCAGAATCAGAAATAACCCAAAATCTTAGTTTTAATCTCAATCAAACAAGGGTCTGAGGCAATGCTTGGTTGTTGCTTTCACAAAAGTTTTCCAGAGCTGTTTGGGAGCTTCTAAATGCACACCATTTCGATCATCGCCTCATTATACCAGGCTCCGAAAAAGTGTGAGGATAAATTAATGGAAAAAGGTGAGGCTCAGATCTGTGTTTTACTGTTTTTATTGTAGAAGTTTTCCCACCATGGCTGCAACATCAGTTGCCCTGCCAAGAAAAGGGTCACATATTCTCAACATATGAACTTGAGAAAAATATCATCACAGCCTCTTAGTAACCATGGTTCTTGCATGTAGCAACTAGCAACAACAACAGCAGCAGCAACAGCAGCAGAACAGGAAAAGATAGGAAATGCAAACCAAACAGGTCATAAACCAAATTCCTCGCACAAACTTACTCTCAGATACGTACGCCTACATATGCAAAGGGTTGTTGATATTTTTGAAGTAACTGAAATCATCGGCTTTGAGGATCTGAGTAAGGGATGACTAAGACCGTCTAGTTACAGAGAGGGGCAACCACCCTTAGAAACATCCCTTCTCTCTGCTTATTAGCCTCATTCTCTTCAGTTCCTTTCCAGATCCTCATTCGAGTGATTCTATTTGCAAACAACTTTCATTAGAGCATCTTCAAAACCCATACTCATTTATTGATAACCAGGGTGTCCGAGCCAACACCAGCCTTGTCTCAAGATGATATCCAGAATTCTCAGGGCTTCTTGAGAGTTCTCGGATTCTTGACCACGTAGAGCATTGGCTATTGATTGCATCCGAATCTTGGCAGCAAAGCTTATCTCCACCTTAATCGTCTTAGAGTTGTATGGTCTCCGTTGCCTTTTTCGGTCATCATTGGAACTTCCAGGGCATCGATTACCGTTAACAAATGTATAAAATCAGCGAGTGTCAACAGATCCAGAAAAGATACCAATACCAACATGGAAAGAGTCCTAAACAGGCTTTTCTCGTCGTACCTGCTAGACACGACATCCTCCAGCACAATGGTGAACTCTAGTTTATTCCTCGGAAGAGGATCCAGCATAAACAGGCTCTTTTCGCCATCATAGGCGAAGTCCTACCTGCCAGCTCTGTATCGTAAACAAAATTCTACCAACAAACACACGCACCCAGATATATACACACATACATACACAAAGGGCTGTTGATTTTGTAGATATAACTGAAATCATGGGCATTGATGACCTGATTAAGGGACCAAGATAATCTTTTCAAGAGAGAGGGGCAACCACCTTAAGAAACATCCCTTGTCAGTGTTTATTAGCCTCATTCTAAGATTTGAGTTTCTGAACCACCCCAAATGCGTAGGTTTTCACTGCAACTATATTTCATGTGTGTCAGCCCTAGATTACTAATCGATTAGAATCAGAACCAACCCAAAATCTTCATCTTAATTGAACAAGGCTCTGAGGCCATGCTTGGTTGTTGCTTTCACAAAAGTTTTCCAGAGCTGTTTGGGAATTGGGAGCTTCTAAATGCACACCATTTCAATCATCGCCTCAGTATTCCAGGCTCCGAAGAAGTGTGAGGATAAATTGAAGGAAAAGATGAGGCTCAGATCTGTGTTTTGGTTGTAGAAGATAAGGGTTTTCCCACCATGGCTGCAACATCAGTCGCCCTGCCAAGAAATGGGTCACATCTTCTCAGCCTATGAACTTGAGAGTCTCTTAATACTTGCTTATTCAGTGATCATGGTTCCTGTATGTAGCAACAACAGCAGCAGCAGAACAGGAAAAGATTAGGAAATGCGAACCAAACAGGTCATAAACCAAATTCCACGCACAAACTTCCACTCTCAGATACATACATCCGTCTACATATGCAAAGGATTGTAGATTTTTTTGAAGGAACTGAAATCATTGGCTTTGACAATCTGAGTAAGGGATGACTAAGGGTCTAAGACCATCTAGTTACAGAGAGGGGCAACCACCCTTAGAAACATCCCTTTTCTCTCTCCTTAGAAACACCTACAGACCCCAATCAGCTCATGTGAAACAACAAGAATTACCAAGGCAATGGTTATACCAATTTCCAAACAAAATATTCCGCATGTATTGAAACTTGAAAGACTAGACTTAAATAGTCATTCATTCACCGAATCACCTAAGTTGTCATACATTTAAAAACTTAATCAGTGCACTAACAAGGTTCTAATTATTCTCATTGTGATTGGCAAGGAAGTAGAACCCCACACAAATTTGGTTTTGAGTAATTCACATAGGTGGTTTACTACTCGAATACACAAATAATTGACTTCTTAAGAACTTAAACAACCTACTCACTTATCACAACTAGCAAAAAAAAACAAAAATTCCAACCCCGGGTAATACCCCTCTCATGGTTCAGAAACAAAAAACTTCGTAATGCTTCTAATTACCCATTTTTCCTATCTCAAAATTTAGCTCAAATGTAAACAGACAGCAAACCATTTGGTTTTTCTTCCTCTTTGATGAACCAATGAAGTAAAAAAAACAACAACAAACTTCTAGCAAAAAAAGGAAAGCCCAATGTATTGTAGATTGTTTACCAAGGCAAACGTCTGATTCCACGAATCTAAGATCCAGGGCAGCAGCATTCTGAAATCTGAATGACCCCCAAGCAAAAATTTGAAGCGCAATTCAATAACAGGAACCCAGTCATGAATTCACTCGAACAATGCTATGAATTGATATTCAAGATGAGAACTCACAGGGGATTTCTATCAAATAGTTCATGCCCTTGTGTTCAATCCCAAGTACCTACCAATAACAACATAAAACAAAACACAACTATTCAGAACCAACAGGAAAGAATCGTAAATGATTCAGAAACCAAAATGCTCCAAAAGACTAGAGAAAAAGAAGAAAAAAAAAACTGTGCAATTAGAGTTGTAGACTAAACACGGTCATAAAACTGAGAACAATACAGGGTAAACAAGACTGCTGAGTCATACCACAACTTAAGAGTTTTAAGTCTTTCTGGGTAGTAAATTGTCACATTCCACGGTTAGAAACATGAAAATAGTTTCCATCACTTTCCACTAGACTAACCCCTAGTAGCATGTTGAAATAGACACAATAGATTTACCAAGCACCCCCATTAAGATTTGATACGCATTTAATCATCGAAAATTATGAGATACGATGGTTGTTTCATACTATACGCCAAATCAAAATGTGCTCTCAAACATTATGCATGGCTATGCTGAAACAAGCCTAAGACATGTTATTCAAGTATATTTCAGAAAAAAGTACGCCCTGAAATAGCTTCCACATCCAATTCCAAAGAATGAATTCAATTCTGCCGAACAATTGTGATTCAAATTCCAAGGCATGCATTAACTTTTCAAGATTGGAATGACTAAACACAAAACATCGAATAAAGTTGCTGATTCCTTTGGATAAAAAGGGTCTCGCAGCAAAGCAAGCAATAATCTCACTATGCATATGAAAGAAATGTGTAGCCGCCGAGATTTTGCATGTTATTTAAAAAAGGATGTGAACACGTGTTGGGATATCAAATGTGTGAATAAAAGAACATGAGAAAATAAAAAAACTAGAAACATAACTTCTTTCAGTTTACTCACACTTTCCTATCTGATTTCCATATTTCCCCTGCAAAAACCAAAACCAAAATGTAGCAGAAGGAGCCATTCCAGGGATCACCTCACTATCAATTCAACTAACGTAGGATAAAATTGCAGACTCAACGTCAACTGCCACTTTAATAAGTTCCCTTAAGAAATTACTGCCTCTAACTCTTGTTCTTTAAACATAGGAAAGGAACATCCATGCTGGCTTCTGCACCCAATAGAACACATGACAACCAATCATGCAGATACCACAGCAATAATCAAACTACAGTTAGCATATATCATCCATCTACATGTACCTTGGCTACTTTCCTTCCGCAGAGCAAAGGGCTTTTCCTCGTTCACTCTCTTGTTCAATTGTTACTTGCAAGGAGAGTTTTCCACAGTTAAAAGGAGCATTTCTAAATACACCAATTTCTATCATTGCCTGAAAATCATCAGCTCTAATGAAATATGGAGATAGATTGACGGAAAATGTGAGGCTCAGATTTGTATTTGGATGGGAGAAAATAAGGATTTTCCCACCATGGCTGCAACATCAGTTGCCCCGCCATGAATGTGGTTCCATCTTCTCAACCTATGTCCTCTGAAAAAATATCATCACAGCCCCTTTCATACAAGGGGAAATTATTCAGCAATATAGGTTCTTTCGCTCTGTCCATATATATCCACTAAGGGAAATGTGAATACAACACATTGGGACGGAGGAAGTATATATCCTTATATCACCACAAACGGTACAATGCAAATATATACAGGGCTGTTGATTGAACTGAAATCATAGGCTCATCAAATTACCGAAGGAGCAACCACCCTTAGAAACACGCTTCTCTCCACTTGAGCCTCATTCTTTGAGTTCAAATCCATGAAGTATTCAGAAACTTGTTCTCTCTATCTATATATCCATCTATCATCGTCAGTACCAGTGACAACAACATCGATGGAGTTTGTCCCACATCGGTTAATTACTCCTCCAAAACTAGTATGAGCCTTGGCGGCTTCTCCACTTATTGCCAATTGGTTTTGATTGGGATGCTTTAACAAACATCATACGGCAAAGAACCCTTGCAAGCCGCAGGAATTGGCACAGGGATAGTCACCTAAGACCCAAGGGCGCTCAAGGAAGCCTTTGGTCATGGTTCGACTCTCACCTGCGCGCTATCAATTCCTGTGTTGCCAGACCATACAGGGCTTTGCTTTACTAAGATTAAGATTTGGTGTAGATTTTTTCATGATTAATTAGTAATTTAGGGCTGAGAAACACAATCGTGTTTACACTGATACTGAGTGAGAACTGAGAAGTATCTGTTCTTGCCATCGCCGGACCTTTGTTTGACTGAAGGTTTTGTTTGGTCAAAAATCAAATACTACTAGCAAACTCACACACACAGATACATACATACACACAAACATACACAAAGGGCTGTTGATTTTGTACATGGAACTAAAATCATAGGCTTTGATGATCTGATTAAGGGATCAAGATCATCTTTTTTCAGAGAGGGGCAACCACCCATAGAAACATCCCATCTATCTGCTTATTAGCCTCATTCTCTGAGTTCAGTATCTGAAGCGCGACAATATCCATGGCTGTTGCTTTCAACAAAAAGTTTTCTTCAGCTGTTTGGGGTTCTTCTAAATGCACACCATTTTGATCCTCGCCTCAGAATCACCAATAAAATGTGGGGATAAATTGATAGAAAAGGTGAGGCTTAGAACAGTATTTTGACAGTAGGAGAGAGAAGGACTTTCACACCATGGCTGCAACATCAGTTGCCCTGCCATGTAATGGGACCCATCTTCTCAACATGTGAATCCGAGAAGAATATCATCACAGCCTCTTATAATTGGTTCTTCAGAGCTCATTGTTCAAGTATATATCAACAGTAGCATCAGAAGAAGAAGAAAAGGAAAACTGGAAAAGAAAGAAATCGATTATTATATGTATACATTTACTTGTAAATACCATTGTAATGTATTAGTGCTAGGGGAAAGAAAAACCAAGGCTCAGATCAGTGAATAATCAGGCGAAAAGTGACTCCGCCATGGCTGCAACCACAGTTACCTGAACAGAGAGAGAGAGAGTCTATCTCCGTGGGCCTCCGGGTGCCCCGCCACGAAAAGGGTCGGACCTCAACGCCTGATTAGAACCCAGAAAAATTATCATCACAGCCTCTATAGAGATGGGTAGGTTGAGTTGTTGATGGGGATAGTTGCTTGAGAAGATGAGAAAGAAGCAGAAACTAGCAAACCCAGAAAGGGTTCGAGAAGATACAAAACCCAAATCAGTTACTCCTCCCTCTTAAGTGGAGGGTGAACAAAACTCAAGTCCCTCTACATACACGAAGTTAAGTTACGAAGAACGGGGCCGCGGTGTTGATATGTTTCTTGTTTCTCTTTCCAGTGATCAGATATAACTGCAGAGCAGATATATCAGATACCCACAGACACACACACCCAAAGGGTTGTTGATTGTAGCAGAGATGAAATCATTGGCTTTTGTGTTTTTTGGGTGGAGAGAGAGAGGGGCAACCACCCTCAGAAACTTCCCCATCTCTCTCTCTCTCTCTTAGTTTGAAGCCTCATTCATTCTGGGTTGTAACCCTTGTTCTTGGTTCCGGCCTTTATTTGCAGCGTCTTTGCCTAGTTTATATTTCCTCAGCTTCTAAATGAAACTTTTCATGCATAAATTTTTAAATTTATTAACCAAATGAAAAAGATATTTAACATGGTGTAAAAGAAAATAAAATTATAAACGAATATATTTTATTTTTTAATCCAAAAATTGTATGTCATCTCGTTATAGACTATCATTTAAGAACAGAGGAAGAAGTAATTTTATTCAATTTTTTAACCTTCTTTTTCACATGTTGGAGTCGGTCACATAATGCTCGTGCGAGAGCAAATGCGCGAGCATAAAAGCGACCTCCGTAATCATCTCAAACTATTAAAATTTATGAAAGTGATGATTGAGAACGAGAGCGCAGAGTAAAGATTGAAAGCGGAAGCGAAGTGTCCTGACAAAGGATCATACGACTTAATTTGGAATACGGTGATGAACACGTGGAAAGGAATAAATCTATTTAATAAAACAGAAGGGTCTTTGGGAATATTCCTAAAAAATATTCTCTCTCAACGGCTTAGATTTCTTCTTGACATAAATTTTATGTACCCATACAAATAAATCCAACGGTCTAGATTTCTCCCCAACTTCTATCCTCTGTACAATAGCCGTTTCGTAAATACTTTACCTAGCAGGGTCTTTTGCCCAACCCCACCCTTTTGCCCAGTACTGTACGCCAGCAAATTCAATTTCAAAATTTGAAAACCCTATTGAGAGCTTCACTGCTTTCTTTCTCTCAGAAATCTCCCTGCTCCATTTCTCCTACGATCCACCTCCGGCGAGCTCCATGTTTGGAGTTCTCTCTCTCCTCTGAACTCTCTCTCCCTCCTTTTCTCTCCTCTCTTGGCCCCCCATTTTCAGCAAAAAAAAAAAGAAAAGAGAGAGGCCATTCCGTACGTCCACGCGGCAACCAAATCGCCGATCTCCGCCTACATGCGCTACCTCCAAACAAAGGCCCGTCGCCGCAGCCGTCGTACCCCCTCTCTCTCTCTCTCTCTCAACGCACACCCACCCGCACACACGGTAATTTAACTGCTTCCCACACGCCACCCCTCTCAAACAAGTCAATAAGTCTCTTTCTTTTTTGCTTCCGGTTGATTTTGATTTCTATTTTCATTTCATATTCAATTCTTCTTCAGAAACGATCATGTGATTTTGTGGAGTCTTTTCCATTCTAGATCTCATTTTGGGGGTCCTATGAATCAAATATACTGTTTGGTCTACAGGATTCAATCCCTGAAAGAGGTAATTAGATATACTCTTTTGTCCCTTAGCCGTGATTATGGTACCACACCGGTTTATTTTGACTACATGTCTTTGTGAACATTATTCAAAGTGTGCTCCCATTTTTTTTTTTTTGTATTCTATGTGTTCGACAAAATGTATGAAAGACACATGAATGGTAATCTATGTGTTTGACCAAACACAAGTGTTGGGAATCTCTTCCTACCTGGATTGATGTTAGCAAAAATCCACTTGCTTTAACTTATTTTTTACTTTCGTTATAGCCCGTTCTTAGATGGAAGATTGCTTTAGTTTAAAAAGCTCTTTTTATGAATGATGATGGGTGTTGACTTTATTGATGGGTGTTGTATGTAATACTCTTGAAAGAAGCCATGTTGGTTTGGTTGGTAGTTGGCAGTGTATACGATTAAGTTAAGCAATTAGATTACTTTGTACATGCGTTCTCGGCACACGCAAGTCTGCAAGAACGTAATTGGCGTGTAAGAGAAAAGTTAAGGCAACCTCTATGCTAAAGGAATGAAAATACAAGGGGAATGCTTGGTTTTAAATTTTTACTAGGTATTTACTGGAATTCCATAAGCAAATTGATAGTTCTTTGTAACTAGCTTAAATGTATAGTTGAAGGAGTGTCATAAGCACGGATAATTCTCTTTCATGCCACTAAGAAGAGGATTATATACTACACACTAATGTTTGAGCCACTAGCTAGCAAGTGCCATAGGCATGGACAATTCCAACTGGGGTGCGTAGTGCCGTAGGCACGGGCAAGCACTAGTATCACCATAAAGAAGAAAATACTTAAAGAGCATGTCGCTCACATTATTCTACTACTCCTACTATTTTTTTTCCCACTAAAAATAGGTTAATAGTGCTGCTAGGTTAATCGTGCCATTAAACCAGCTCTTGACCACTAAGGTACCTCTTGCCTCACTCTCCGATCCTGAATGTCTCAGCCTCTCAGGGCGCATTTAGCTTATAAACAGGTCTACTCTTTGCTACGCAATCCGCAAATCCATTGCTTTCGCAAACAAGTGAGAATATAAATTACATTCCAAGTGTGAAGAAAATATAGTTAACTCCTTCAAACAACAAAAATTTGTAAGATGTTGAGTACACAAGCCTTGAACATGGCTAAGATTCTTTATCTGGGCAAAACGAAAAACGAGTCACACTTCCCAAATGTCTCGTAAATTTATCCAGAAGGGCCAGAATCAATGTAGTCCAAAACACAATGGAATTACCATTAAGTTTCTCCAACCAACTAGATCGAGCATATCTACCAAAGTCATCCTTCTGGGAACCTCGGCGGTATCCTCAAATACACGGCACCTTCAATCTCCACAGGCAAATGCGTTTCCACAATGATCATCCTGTCCTTCTGGTGCTCTGCAACAAAATGTACTCTACTTCATCCCGTCCCAATCAAATGCCATAGAGCATTCTTGCTTTCTCTTTCGCTAATCTTCCAAGCCCCATGCAAGGAATGTGAATTCGTCTTTGATGGCATCTTTTTGTAAGAGCTGGTTGAGTTGACACTCGACAGTTTCAGCGAATTTCTCCAGCTGAAGGCTTGAGGGATCCGACTAACATGCGAGGAAGTGGTTTTTCCTGAGCCGTTGGAGCCCATTAGCCCTAGGGCACTGCCATCATGGAAGGGAGACAGTTACATGGTGAATATTTGTTGGGCATTTCTCATGCACGAGATGTTCTCAAAGAGGAGGCGTGGGAGTGGAGGTCTATGGAGAGCATTTGGTTCTTAAGTGGATCACTAGCGTTAATGTTATGGATTCTGCCAAAAAAATCAATTGTTGAGAGACTAACCCCCAGAGTTCCGGGAGCAAATAGCCAACGCCTAGCCCCATTTGATTCAGAGGTCGCAGTATGGAACCAGAAACCGGAAACAATATAATTCCTGTCATGAACCAGAGGGAAATAAGATATTAGTTCCCCAGAACTGAACTTAAAATATAATCTCACACATAGTTAGCAACTGAATTACGATAAATTCATAGAGAAATCAGTTCAAGAATAGACGCAAATGCAACCGAAGTGGAAACCAGCATCACCTATATTATAATTTTACATTATGATTCAGATGAACAAGGTATGCAAAAAAAAAATCCTTTAAAGCAAATCCTACTCCGGTGAGAGAATTACTCATGAATTCATCAAGGTAAGAAAGCTCCATTGAATGAAAGTTCACATACCAATAAGAAACAAGAAGATAGAAAATAAAGAATTCCCATGAACCCAATGTAGAGAATAAGTCATTAAAAGCAAATAGCTAGACTTAACTTGCATGCCACAACCATAGTATGCCACAACCACCCCTTCTCCCAAAAATCATCTGCAGACCACCATCAGTCCATGTGAGAGGACAACTATTCGGCATATCATCGAAAGACTAGACTTCAAACGTTATTCATGACTGAATCAGCTTAGTAGTCAGAAAGATGAAAACTTAATCAGCTCACTAACAGTGGATGAGGCTTCGAGGAAGGTTGGCGGCTTATTTAGTTTGCTACCAAATCATCAGAGCAGATGTCTTAAACAAGTGTAGAAATTCTGTTCTTCGCATTAGCTACCATGGTGGAGGTCTTGGCTGGGATTATAGCTCTTCAGTGGCCTAGGAGCGATTGGATTTACAATGTGGAGATACTGACAGATAACATAAAGTAGTTCATAGATTTAGTGCACAAAGTAGTTCATAGATTTAGTGCACAAGGCAGCCATATAGTTGTTCTAGCAATTTCGTTGCCACTCAAAAACTAACTAGTCCACAAAATAGCGGATAAAATCTACTAAAATGACAATGGAAATAGTCTTTAGAATATATGTAGCAACGGGAAAATAATTACAACCCAATAATTCAAAAACTAAAAATAAATGTAGTTCATACAGTTAAAAAAAAATAGCAGCATTGAAATCTTCTTCCAAGTTCAAAACCAGTAGGCCAAACTTACTCAAGGATCACCATCTTTTAGAACCAAGACTCCTGTTGGACTGAAGCAAATTCAGAGAGGTTTGAGTGCACTAAAATTGCAGACATAACAGCCTCAAAGTATAGCAAGAGTACTAACCTAGTGATGACCAAATTCATTTTCAATCATGCTGTGATTCAATCATGAAGATGCAAACAGATCATTCCGTCAACACATGGCATAAATCTAAACTCCAAAAAAACGGGGAAGAAAATCACCCCACAAGCACAAGAAGAGTTGGATAGCATGGGTGGCAGCAACAAAATTGACAAGTAGAGAACCCCTCCCATCTCCATGGAAACGCCCCTTCAAGTTTTTTTTTTGAAGCTTTTCAAACGGTGGTACTGAGAGTAACCCAAATACCTTGACCAAATGCTCCTTTAATGCGCTCTCTCTCCCTATCGGAAACAAAAGTAATGGTTTCCATTTTTGGCAATGCAGATATCACCTGCTTCAAAAACAAAAGTAATGGTTTCCATTTATATGACCCAGCAAATGTTTGACATGTAGCAGTGGATTCAATTTGTCTTTCCTCCTGATATCCCACACAATCAAATTTGTGTTCTTACAACCGCCTTGCTGTGCACCACAGTGTTTGTCAAAAATCTGGAGGAGCAAGCTCACCAACAGTACTGATTTCACTCACCTTTCCAAGATGTGGCCAATTTCATACCATTCACCAACTTAAAATTTGATGGCATTATATTCTTGAACCTCTCTCTCTCTCTCTATGAATGCCCATGCTTAACTCATCTCACAAGCACTCAATTTATACACAAATCAAACAATTAATTACAGTCAATCATCTTTCTTGTCGTCTGCTGGCTTGAACCCCCTCATTGCAATGACTCCTTAACTTGTTCCCCAACTCCATTACCCACATACCCCGCTCTCCAATCAAACTTGTCTTCCAACAAAGTGTCTTGTGCACAAGACAACCAGATGTACAAATATTTGCCATAATACCTGCTCAACTGAGAGTGTGTTTCTGCTATATTTTTTTTCTTGAAGCTAAAGACAATAGTAAAGTTATTTCCGCTGCTGAATGGTATTTTAGTTTATGTATGTGACGAGAATGACCTACCTAGAAATCCATGAAAACATGAGCTTTAGCCCATTTAGTTTAGTGGAAACACCCCCTGAATAGAACATTACCGGTGTTCTAGTAATTCCAAAATTCAGTCGATGCATGTCTTCTCTCCTGTTCCTCTTTTCTTTTATTCATGGCACTTGATTTTGTTTCTAGATGCACTCTCCTCGCAAAGTACAGCAATCTCTTCATCTAGTTCAATGAGCGAAAAATGATTTCCTTCAAATCTCGCTCCTTTTGCTTCGTGTTGCTCCATTGAAACTCTTGTTGCTTCACCGACTCTTGCAAGACTTTCCAGCGCTGGTCCCTTTTGCTTATTAGCTTTGTTTTTGCTAAGGGATGACATGTCTAGTTTGATCTCCTCAAGTTTAAAAGACAAAGACCACTCTTCCATGAGTACGTGCATTTCCTGATGAACAATATAAAGCTTATCCCATGTGATGACATGTAGGCCTTTTTAATTTTCATGACAACCGATCCTTAGCGACTTTAACTCCAAAAGTGCGGTAAGGTTTGGCTCATGTATTTATGGATAGATTGTTCAAAGGAACCAGAAAACTGTCAGAGAGAAACCGAAAAAGAATTATAGCTTCCTTCCTTAGGTATCTTGTTACTCTTTTTCGTTTGCATTGCCATTTCCCAACAGATCATCATCATCCATACTCAGGCTATAGAAAAAAAAAAAACCCCGTACGTTTAACAGGTAAAATGCAGATAAAAATCGTTGGAAACTCAAGATCTTACTAATCCGTCCCAAGAATTAAAAAATGCTCAAGATTTGAATAAATATCTGTGGTAAAAGAATTATCAAGCAAACCAAATCTCTGTGCATTCCTTAGCAGCTTCTGTGTGAGCATTCTTTTTTTTTTTGAGATGAGTGTGAGCATTTTCTTGCTAACCATAAACCAAATATCTGTGCATTCCTTGGCAGCTTTTGTGTGAGCGCACCTGCATCTATTCTGCCAATCAGGGCCATAGAGGACCCACCAAGGGCGAAACCAGTTATATAGATCCTAAAAGGACTTTCGTTCGAAAGTGAGATGACCACCAGCTCTAAGAGGGAAAAGCGACCATGAAAACAACACCACACTAGTTCATGTCTTGAATCGTAGGATAAAAGACACGAACATTGAGGAATTGCCAGGTCAATAGATAATACACTTGAGCAGAAACAAATGACAGCACCTCAAGTTTGGAGCATTTGATACCATCTCTCTTCCTCTTGTAGCAAAGTGTTACTCCAGAACATCGTCTTACAAAGAAGCATAACACATTTTCACAGCTCATGAATGCAGTACTGAAAACATATAAGCAAAACAAAGTTCGGAATTCTAACCCATTATTTGCACACATAGAGTAATCAAATAACGCAATGCTAGGTTAAAAAGTCAACTAGTGGTCAGAAGGGGAATCCTTTCTGTGGATGGAGAAATCTGTCCTTTATGCCAGAGAAACACCAGACCATCTCTTGTGGTTATGCCCTGTTTCTTGGAGAAGTTGGTCGGCAAAAATGCTTTGGTGGAAAACTCATTGGGTTAGTCCCTCAAATTTGTTGGAACAACTGAATGCTACTAAGTATAAAAATCTGGAAAAAATGCGCTGGATGGCTTGTTTCTATGTCGTGGTACGTTCAATTTGGAGGAAGTTATTGATCTTGCAAAAACAAGGATGGTTGTGTGGGTGAAAGGGAAATACAAGGTTAGTGGCTACTCAATTGAAGATCTCAAAAGGAGCTTGGACGGCATAAGGAGATTAAATATTCAAAAGTTAATGGATTGAAAAACTCCTTATGGGTTCGTGTGTAAGTTGTGTGGGGGTGTGAGTATTTGGTCAAATGGGCGTGTAACATGTGTTTATAGAGAAATCTAGATTGGTTTTGGGTTTAGTAAAACTCTGTTGTTTAAGGAGAAGCTCAATTTCACTTGTGATCTGTCGTTGCTGCAGCCCAAAAAGTTGAGGAGGAGTAGAAGCCTGTAAATTGGCAATTTAAGATCTTCCAACTTACGCTTGTTATTTCCAAATTCTGCTTTGCTCCATTGCTGGAGACTACACTGACAACCTGTACATGGGGGACCCCTTAACTGGATTGAGCCACGATGATGAAATGACACCTTCACAGTTAGGATGACATCAACTCGAATTTGAAGATTTTTTGAACTTTCTTTAAAGGGACGCCGCAATTCAGAATAAGAGGGCAGTGATCTGACCCCAAAATCACCTCGTGGAAGACCTGGGTTTTAGGGAATTTATGAAGCCATTCCATAGAAGCCATGTTGGCCTCACCAAGTTGATTGTTGGTCCAGGTGAAGGGGTTACCTTTAAATTCCAGATCCATAGGAGCGCACTGTGACATAACGTTCTGAAAGTTTTCATTTTCAATACAGGAACTGCTACAACTAGCCCCTCCTTGCTTTGGGCCAATGAAAAGGGACTGCACACCAAACTAAACTTAAAACTAAACCAACTGGAATATCACAGACTGCAATCAGGTGAGCCCTTGGAAAAGAACCGCGGCGACTTCACCGGCAAACACAGCTTTGCACATGTCTTGTCATACGGTATCAAACTAGATTCATCAAGAAACCCACATACAAGTAGTTGACTCACCCACATAAAAGAAACAACTAGAAAACATTCAGTATTTTCATCCACAAAAGTCAATAAGAGAGCAAATCCATATCTCAAAACAAACAAATGATATTCCTCCATTGATAGGTCCAACAACTTCAAATTAGACTTCCACAACCACATTTTGAAAGGACAGGACAGGACGTCATCAAATCAGTGAGCAAGCAGACTGACTGAGCCACAGAAGAGATCCTGCAAACAAAAAAATATATATGAACCTTAATGCGGTACGATAATCATGAATTCACATGAGATACAAATGCATAGGCAAAGAAATAGGAACCAAGTCGTAATAAAAGTAAACAAAGCTGGGAACTAAACTGGATATGGAATATCGGACTGGCCCCTAGCTCTGTTCATAAAAAATCTCCTGTGGACTGCTTACTCGCCCTCCCTTCATATACCCCATTTCCCATACCCACTGGTCTTTCTTTGCCCGGCAGTATCATTAAGGTAAGTGAGATATTTAGAAGTTGTCAACAAGAAATGCATACGACTACATAAAAATGATGACCTATACTTTTACCAAGTCAGGGCCCTAGAATCTATTCTTTACCCATCTAAAAAATAGATGGGGTAAAAATCTAAGATAACATAATGTCAATATCAAATTGTTCACTATAGTGAACAACAATTTCTAGTAACATAAAACAATTTATCCTTCTCAATATAAAGAAGTTCATTACTCACACCTTCAACATAGTATCACATCACTAAGAACAGCGATGCACTCACATGACAAATTCATACGACGCAAAAAATCAGATTGGATCGGAAAAGAAAGGAACAAGATGACTAATCACACCTTCGAGTATTTAAGATTTTGGTTTGATCCTGCAAAAACAGACTTTGTAGCCACTCAAAGGTGCCTCCTCATGCACGATAGCTTGGAAAGTCTCACATACGCCGCTTCCATCCATGGCCTCAAAGGTAATATAGTTTACCGAACAACACGCCTCCTTGTTTGCCTTGAGGAGCTTGCCAAATGCAAATGTTGTTTTCTACAATTTCAACAAATTCACCCAATAACACAAAAGATAATTTAGACAGTAAAAGTGTCAATCACAAAATAACTTTAATTTCTTTAAAGGACAGACGCAGATAGGTACTTACATAATTCTTGTTGTAGGACTTAACAGCCAATTCGGCGCAATATTTGAGAAGGTTCGAAACAGGCTCATCCACCTCAAAGCTCCCCCGGAATGGCTTAAGTATACCACACCCAGCTACATCAGTGGGAACCACGACGTCAAAGCCCTGTTAATATCAACTCAACATGTAGATTAAATCATCAGAGAATGATATAATTATACTAAGCATACCGAATGAAAAATACCAATAATCCATTAGAAAAATAAACAAACACATAGACGACAAATAATATGCCACATTTACTAATCACCATGTTCTCGTTTATCTGATTGTTGTAATCCTCGTGCTCTTCCTTTGTCATTTCGCGATAGCCATTAGCAACAAAACATCCCTCGTCGGAATCTTCATCATCATCTTCGTCGGCATCTTCATCATCATCTTCTCCAGCGTAGGATTTCTTTTGGTCCCATCCAATGCTGTTGCAGTTGACAAGTTTCATCAATTTTAAGACAAAATCCAACTCTATGATTTTTTGGCAAACAGGAAGGCCTATGCTTAGTCCCGGGTCAATAACCCTTAGACCGAACAGAGGACTAAAAAAACAGACGACGTCCTACCCCACTATCCCACCAACAAAGGACTCAAAATTCGGTAGAACCGCATGTTCCCTAATCCCTTGTTGCCTCCCAATCCCCAATCCCTCATAATGCTTAGCCCATGTCCCCCATAATTTCTCATGGGATTGGACTATTTCATAATAGTCTCATCTAGTCCATTGTTTGGTTAGCAACTCCTAGACAAGGAACTAATCCGCACCCAGAGTGGTTAAAGGTGAGCCTAGGCATGCACTTAGACCCGAGGTTGCATGCCATAAGAATGGCAGGACCAGGCAACGTAAAAGATATACACCATAGGCGCTCCAAGCTTGCGCCTCTTGCATCTTTTGCCTTAGCAAGAGGTGCATGCCTCATTCAAGTCTCTTTGACAAATAGAAAGAAAAAGTTAAAAAAAAATTATCCAAGCACGTTTCCCAGATATGGGAGGGGAAATTAGGGGCACTTATGTTACCCCATGGTTCACAGTTTGATGTTTATGGGAATTAGGAACAAAGAGCCAGAGTAGACATGGATGGTGTATTTGTCCACTAACACTTCATACCCCGCAAAGCGGATTACATAATATCCCACACTTGATTTCCGAATTATTGGAAAGATGGGATTAGTGATGGGGAAAGAGGGGAGATGTGTGTCCTAGAGATAATAGATGGGATTGTATGGGGTACCGGAAAAATTGTGCTATATTTAATTCGGGTGGGAGATAAAGGGCATGATAAAGAGTGGAGAATCACTTTTGAAAATTGGATTAAAGACAAAAATAATCCAAGAGGACCGGAGGGATAATTCCTTACACCAATTACTAAGTGGGAGTTTGAGTCCTATAAAGCCAAAGACAGGGGCCTAGCTAATCCTGAGAAAATTTGAAACCGCAGGTTTCCTCGTACCATGGAAGTGGGATTGCAATCTCAGCATCAAAGGTTTGCAAGTCCCCCACTCTCCGGATTATTCTCCCTCCTCATCTAATTGTAAAAAGAATAATCATGATCTCTTCATTCCAAGTTTATTCAATCTTTATCCCCCTCAAACCAAACACAACATAACTAATCTCGGGGCTCCATTATCCCTCAGACCCCACACATTCCCTATGTCTCCATCATGATACGAATTTCAAACGAACATAGTGCCATTGGGTGATACAAATTTCACATGAATTAAAACTAAATTAGTAAGAAAATAGAGCAAAAGCAGAAACAAAAATCACAAAACATGTTAGTAATCAAGAGAGCAAGAGAGAGCATACTACTTATCATAAGGTCCAAGAGCGTAAGTTGAAAACACTAGACTTTTCAAGATTTCGGCACCAGGCAACTTGCAGTCCTGTAAATTGTCGACTCAAAAGGTTGTTTAACTCATTCAAAACTAGAATATAATGTAGAGCCATAAGGAAAAATAATACGATTAATTATTGCTTCTACTACTTACCTTTATGCTACCCCAAGGCAGCGAAGATTCAAAATCAGAGTCGGAGTCAGATGAAAAAGAATATCCAAATTTTGCACATGCTTTATCTATAATTTCCCCCATTTCAGCGATCGCAATTTGCAAAGGCGATGTTTCCCCATAGCCCCTTGCTAATTCCGCAGCCATATCTCCTTTTGCCTTAAACCCTAAAAACAAAAATTATTATTGAAACCATCAACAAAGAAACATACAACTATACGTACATATATACGAGAAGAACCAAAAATCATGTTCGCCGAGGCAAAGGATACTCACCTCCAGACAAAACACGCGATCTTGAGGACTTTCCTCTCTCTCTCTCTCTCTCTCGATCGCGTTCAATGCTGATAGAATTAGGGCACAAAATATATGTGCATGGCTGATAAAAAAAAAACTATACGTGCATGCGGAAATATAGATGGATGGATGGATAGATGGCTTATCTACCTTTTTTTTGGGGTCCTTGAACAATATAGAAGGTTTCAAAATGGTCCTTGTATTATTTTTCATGTCAATTTCGCCCTTGTAGTATGAAGCATTTTTTACTGTCACCCTTCCCGTTAATTAGGTAGAGGAATTAACAGAATATGCTGACAGGGGTGATCTCTGCTTAGGAAAATTATAACTTCACACCCACGTACACACCCCCACTCATAATAGGGTGGGTCCCACGCATACTGAGTATATGTAGTGTGTGCGGGCTCCACCCCTATTGTGAGTGTGTAATTGGGTGTGTAAGTAGGTGTGGAGGTAGAATGATTGCTTTGCTTATGCGAGCCGTTGATGTGGAGGTTCAAATGGGCATTACTCGTTATTGTTACTTTTTTTCCACATCAGTTAATTCTAATCTATTCTATTTTAGGGAACTTGGGGAGGTGATGATTGCTTACGAAAATCAAAGCCCGCCCATATGCTTACGGGCATACTCCTTAACAGGTCATCTTTTTTCTCCTCTTTATATAGGACTTTGATTTTGGTCAAAGCCTGTCCATATGCTTACGGATACTCCTTAACAGGTCATCTTTTTTCTCCTCTTTATATAGGACTTTGATTTTGGTCGAAGTCGTAAAGAACCCACCAAAGTCCTATATAAAGACTTTTGGGCAAAGATGTTTATTCAAGGCCACTATCAGATGCTGATTGTGTTAAGGTACATTAGCATAAGGTGCATAGACAAAGTTACCATATTAATTCTCTTTCGCATACTTATCTTTTGGTACTCTTTGGTCACAAAGATGATATATGTGAAACCATGGAAATTTTTAATGCGCAAGATATTCATGTCTTGAGAGGACTTGTTTCATATCCCTGGAATATTTCATACTTATTGAATATAAAAATGAGATTTATAAAAGGCGAGTAGTTAGCTAGCTGCACCCTTCATAACATAACTTACCAATTATCTTTTCATGTGGAAGTAGATGCTAGACTTCCACATGGTCTGACCAATGGTTCTGTGGATGTCAGGTTAAGAAAGCCCTGAGAGGCATCAAAGTTTGAAGTTACACACAGGGGAAACATGCGAAGAAAGTACCGTATGTCAGGGTTGACATCCCAGCCAACAAGGGAACTCATGTACATTTCTTGAACATAATTTCCATTTTTCTCCCATCATCTGTCCCTCTTTGGCAGTAGTCATATCAAAAAATGCACCCCCTATAGTTCCCATAGACGGGTATCTAGGTGGGGTAGATTGTATATGTTCACAACCTTTGGCATCAAATGCACAAGGTGGCCGAGTTTTTGATCATTTGAACCAGTGGTGATCACCACTTCTGATGGTACTTATGGTTTGCATTATTCTGCTTCCCAAGTTTAATTTCCAGTTGATGAGGAGAAGAACATGCATGAAATCAGTTATTGATTACTTTCAAGAGGTGTATGGATTTACCATCCGACATTCCCATCTACCTTGTCTCCTAATGGGAAGTGCTAGGAAAGTGAACTATTTGCCAATGGAGGTAGGCTTGCGATGATTTCTCAACTAAGTGACTCGTATGCTTGTTGTCCTTAGATAATAACTGTGGTTGTTGCAATATTATTTCAGGCTTGCAAGATAGTTGAGGGGCAGAGATATTCAAAGAGGCTTAATGATAAGCAGATAACTTCTTTGTTAAAATTCTCATGCCAAAGAGCTAAGGAACAAGAAGCAGAAATATTGCAGGTTGGCATCTCGAATAACTGGTTGTTTGCATGTATTTTTGATAAAAGCCTTTGAATTCTCAAACCCTGTTGCCTACTGCCTTTATTTTAAGGGGCGGAGTGTCCTGCATGTTCCTTTTCACTTTCTGTTATCATTTTTCAGAATTACAAAAAAAAAAAAGAAAGAAAGTTCGTTGAACTGTTTGCCTGAATTTTCCGAGAATAATCAAATTTTAAGGACATTCCACAAAGGATGTTTTTTAAATTTCCCTATCTGTTTTCGCATGAAAGTTGAAAACGACTTCGAAATGATAGTCGTTCTCATACATTCATTCATTTTACTTCTGAAAACCTGTAAAAAAAAAAAAAAAAAAACCGAATTGAGAATGAAGAAGAAGGAAATCAATTACCGGACATACCCAACCCAGAAGAAACATGTGTTTGGCACTGGGAGGCAATTAATGGGCACTAATTGGTATATATTCAGACAATTCACCAAAAAGGGTATAATGAAGATCCTTATGCAAAGGAGTTTGGCATCATTATAGATGACAATCTTGCATCAGTTGAAGCTCGAGTTCTTCCAGCCCCATGGGTAAGTCATCCGCGGCATTCCTTGATATCTTCTTACATCAGCTTTCATAAGTATATGATTGTAACATTGTCCCTCGTTTTGCCTTTTATAGTTGAAATACAATGATAATGGAAAAGACAAAGAGTTTTTGCCTAAAGTTGGTCAATGGAACATGACGAACAAGGTAACATATCTGCGGGAGGAAATTACTCAAATTTTACTTGTATACAACTGGATAACATGCAGAATAAGGGTATAAAAGTAATTTTCTTGCAATAATACAGAAAGTGATAAATGGAAGCACCGTAAATTACTGGGCTTGTATCAACTTCTCACGAAGTGTTCAAGAGAGTACGGTTCGTGGTTTTTGTCATCAGTTGATCAAGATGTGCCAAGGCTCTGGCATGGTAAGCTTTTTGATCCTGTAAACTATAGCCAGTGTGGAATTTGTTCAACTTCAAGTTATTGTCATGTTCAGTGGATTGTTTCTCATATTCGACATGACTTTCGATTTTTTAAACATGCTTATGAAATTACTTTTTTGATTTTCTTTATCTTTAGGAATTCAACTTTGAGCCTGTAATTCCTATCCACCCGGCAAGACCAGATAAGGTAAGAAGGCCTTGAAATATGTATGTAGTGCTGCGGCAAATAAACTTGGAGGGAAAGAAGTAGAGTTGCTTATTGCCATTCTTCCGGACAACAATGGCTCCTTGTATGGTATGTGGGTAATGTAGCCATAATTAATTTCAAAGGTGCACTGTAGTTTTCTGTTCCTTAAGAAACTGAAATGCATGTGCTTTACATGTGGAATTTTTAATCATTTTTTTTTTTATCCGAGGAACTAGGACGATTTATTTCAGAACTAATTGTTCGGGTTTGAGTACTAAATGTTAGGAACCATGTCAACTAGTATTGACTATTGACTAAAGTTCAGCATGTTTCTTCCAAATCAGGTGATCTGAAACGAATTTGTGAAACCGAGCTGGGCTTGATTTCTCAGTGCTGTCTTACGAAACATGTCTTGAAGATCAGCAAACAATACCTGTCTAACGTGTCGCTTAAGATTAATGTCAACGTCTGTCATAAATGAACTGGGTTATTCGGTTTTCGTGTCTCGTTAGTCGTTACCCTTACGGATTCTGAATGAATTTGGCAAAACATTTTCTGGAAACTTTGTCTGGTAGCAGTTTTCAGAATGAATTTAGGAAATTATTAAAATAAGCTACTGCTTTGGAAGTATAAAATACTCATCCTTTTAGAGTACTTACTCATTTTACATTCCAAATAGTTGAAACTTTTTCTCAAGAATGTGTACAGGCTGATAAAGTATCAGAAAACATGTTCTGAAAATTGTCAACTAAACAAAGAAATTGTAAAAATGTTCTGGAAATTCATTATGAAAACTGCGACCAAATACAGCTTTCTCTGTAAAGATTGAATTCATGTTCTTATTTCCTTTTAGATGGGAGGAAGGAATACTGTATTATTAGACGCCTTACGTTGGAGAATTCCCCTATTAAGTGACATTCCGACAATAATATTCGGAGCTGATGTAACTCATCCTGAGTCTGGAGAGGACTGTAGTCCATCTCTATAGCTGCTGTAAGAACATCATACTACTTTTTATCTTTCAAAAATCTTCTCAATTGGTTTAGTTTTTAAGCTCATCCCAATTACTTTTGTACAGGTTGTAGCCTCTCAGGACTGGCCAGAAGTAACAAAGTACGCTGGTTTAGTGTGCGCTCAGCCTCATCGCCAAGAACTTATTCAAGACTTGTACAAAACCTGGCAGGATCCCAAGGGTGGCACAATTACCGGAGGCATGATCAGGTACATGTTTAAGACTCCAAATTCCAATGACTTAGCCACCTCCAAATTTGTGAATGTGTACCTGTATCATGGTATCGAAGTAACTACATCGCATTTGTGCCTTCCACGTCTAGTTCGACATGCACGTATTACGTATGCAAAAAAATCAAATATGTATCTCAATTAGGGAATCTTGAGCTATCAAGCATGTGTACTCTCAAAATTGTCCTTGTCTAAATGAAGATAAAATTACAATCCTGTATAAAAGAGAACCTTGAGGGTAATGGACTACAGTGCTCATGCCGCAGCACTTTAAGCTCAAATAGGAGGTTGGACGGTGGCAATGTGTAAAACATCCATCGCCCAATATGCATTCGCCACCCCCAGACTAACATACTTGCTCCGTCCCTAGATCAAGTGTCGTGTTACAACCAATTTGCAGCAAGTTTTTTAGATAGTCGGAATCTTTCGATGGAATATTATCCCAACTCAGTAGAGGTGGTCTAATTAAGAAATTTAGGTTCCTTCCCCAAGCAAATTTTCAGAAGAAAGCCCTTCCGCCTAAGGCATTTGCATTGCTTAATCCCTTCCTTCATGGGTTGCTGTGGTCCTTGTTCTAGAATCCAAACAGCATAGCCGTTGCTTATTGTGTGTTCATCTCATAACCCAACATGACAATTTGAAGTTTGCAACTGCAGAGAGCTTTTACTATCTTTTCAGAAGGCAACTGGACAAAAGCCAATGAGAATAATATTCTACAGGTACTCTGCTCTATTTTTCCACAGACAAGCTTCCCTCCCAAATTCCCATTGATTGTTACATTGGTTTGGACAAGAGCACAAATGATTTGCATTTTGTACGAGAATTTTGGTTAGCTACAGTCCATGTGCTCTTACTGATGCTCCATTCCCCTTTTCCCCTCAATACATATGTAGGGACGGTGTTAGTGATGGGCAGTTCTACCAGGTTCTACTATATGAACTCGATGCAATTCGCAAGGTTGGTTCCACATATGCTTAATCCCTACAATACATATGTTAACGACACTATTGTGCTTATAATTTGGCTGTGTCTAGGCATGTGCATCACTGGAACCCAGTTATCAACCTCCAGTGACATTCATTGTTGTCCAAAAGCGTCACCACACACGACTCTTTGCAAACAACCACAATGACAAAAGTAGCACCGACAAGAGCGGAAACATCTTACCAGGTATTGATCTTTTCTCATCTTGTAGCTACCAAAATTTGTGCATGGAGAATATTTAAACATTCATGGCTTACACCAAGGAGCTAGCCAACCTCTTCTGGCCTTTCTCGTGAATGAAAAGTATTAAGTAAAGTAAGTTAAGAATCACAGAGACATCTACCGCCTCACATATGATTATCCTACGCATATGTGACATGAACATGTCTGTCATGTGTCAGACATGCCAAATATGTGTTGGTTATTTCATTAAATCTTTTAGTCGGATGGGGACATGTTACCGAAAAGTTAAGAGATCACAACTGTTTTTCTTTAAAGTTTGCGCAGGTCAAATTTTCATGGATGTTTAATTCTTGAATACTTATTCCTCTTTGATTCTTTGTCTCTATTTTAATTGCTCAACATAATGATTTTGCCTATGAATTTGTATTAAGTACCTAAAATACATGTTTTCGTGTTCAAGTGTCTTCGAGGTGTTTGTGTCCTAATTTATTGATCAATGCCATGTTCGCGTGTCTCCGTCATGGCGTGTCGTGTCTGTATCACATTACCATGTGACCATGTCCTTGCTTCTTAGTATCTATAACCAACTAAATTTTGCTACTCTAAATAGAAACTGGGAGATGTGAATTTTTGAGATGTTACTGAGTGTAGGTACTCCGGTGGATACCAAAATTTGTCATCCTACCGAATTTGACTTCTACCTTTGCAGTCATGCTGGGATCCAGGTAAGATG
The DNA here is from genome assembly GCA_025413875.1 of Rhododendron molle. Lineage (NCBI taxonomy): Eukaryota > Viridiplantae > Streptophyta > Magnoliopsida > Ericales > Ericaceae > Rhododendron > Rhododendron molle. Next base: position 3,577,927 of record CM046388.1, on the reverse strand, counting down.
CTACTAACCGTACTTCCATCGATCTAGTTAAAATCTGGTCGTCACGAACTTTTGAGATGTTTTGATCATAATTTTTCAGGGAACAAGTAGCCCAGCTCATTATCATGTTCTCTGGGACGAAAACAATTTTAGCGGGATGAGATCCAATTGCTGACAAACAACTTATGTTACACGTAAGAAATCGGCCCTTTTGATGCTTTTTATGGCATCTCCTCCTTTTGCAGTGATTAATCTATGTGCTGTTATTTGTTGCAGCTATGCTCGGTGCACTCGATCTGTTTCACTAGGTAATCTTCTACTAACTCTTTTTCTGTACAGAAATGTAGTCTACTCATGGTAGAGCCAACAGTTTGCCTCTGTGCATTCAAAACTCATTTTCCTTTCCATTCATTGCCCCTGTTTGCTAAAACTTTTTGTTCTGCGTTCTGCATTTCTGTTTTCCACCACCTCCCTCTGACAACCCTCCAACCAAAACGTGTTTTGAAAGAATGAGTGCATCGTAGTGCGTACCTTGTTTTAGTTGAGCCCTTTCAAACACACACTCTTTGTATAAACGTAATGGTTGTTCTGGCTTTCTTTTAGTTTTATTACAACACCGCTCATGTGATAGTTGTTTGATGTTTGGATGGACACTGACACACAGTGTATTGCATTTTCAAGGAAGTTTCAGTGGATGTGGTTTCTCCAACAAGGTGCACCTATATCTAACTCTAATGTTCGAATAATATTCCAATTTCCCTCCTTCAGCAAATATACTGCATGCTTAGTCCAATAGAGCTAAAATTGCCATAGCAGCATGACTAACTACAACTAACATAATAACCTATTCGACCTCTAAAAATGGTAATAACTACAACTCATGTAGAAAGTATCAACTCACATAATAACCTATGCCCGAGGACAAGAAGATTAAGTTTAATAGCCTTACACTCAAAGGACATTTCCTTTTTTTGTGAAACAGGTCCAAAGTAATACACTTCACGAGGGCAAAGATAAGGCAATGGTTGTTTGATTAATGTTCCAGACATGTCTTAACTGCATGGGTACTTTTAAAATTTTTTAGTCGATAAATCATAAGACTTTCTTGGTCCAATCATGTGTTCACTGTCAAATAGGAAATGTTACCAATTAATTTCATCATTATATACATGTTTTATTTACCTCTGCTGTTTTTCATAACCTATATGAGTCTATGACACATGAAACATTAAGTTAAATGTCATTTAAAGCACGTACTCGATGACCGTTTTCACTCACAGGGAACAGAAGAAACAGGTAAATGACATTACGTAGCTGCAGTTGTAGTCATTATAGATGTACGTGTTGACCTCAATCTAACACATCAGCTGATATGCCGGGAAGGGCCCCGAACTTCCAATCTAGCACTGTCTTGGCACGGGGATGGAAAGCTTCCCCCCCCCCCCCCCCCCCATATGAACTACGAGATTGCCCTAACGGATGCATGCATTCGGCTTGATTTGGGAATTCTAACTTCTCCAAACATCGTGTTATGACAACTTCTAGCAGCACCATCCCTTAGATTAGGTCAAAACAAGGGAATTGGTAGAATCCTACAAATGTAATGGTAATGTAGTAGTCCCTTGAATTATACTATAAGGTCCCATATTAAGCTCCCATATTTATACTATAAGGTCAGACTTCCATTTCCATTCAATTGACAAGCAATCAAGCTATCATAAGACCTCGTCAGTTCAGACTTAAGAGTCACACACAGAAAGAACAACAGCATGTTCAATTCTTGCAACATTAAATAATTTTGCCCAGTTTCAAGGCATAACAGTAAGAAAACAGCCCAGCTAACAATGTTTACAATGAAAACGTTCAATGATTATTGGAAATACACAAACAAGCACACAATAGCACATGAAGGGTAGACCAACTAACAATGTTTACAATGGAAACATTCAATCACTAAAGATATGTGTAATTACACTATGGAGTTTAAAGCACCTTGAACTCGAAGAAAAACCCATATACATGCTGGCAGTTGCTGCATAAAAACTAATATCCTAAATAGCTCGGATCTCCAATATATTCAGCAATTTGTTCCAGACGCACATTAAGCAGTTCATGAGTGTCAGCATCCCTGACAATGCCCGTTTCCTTGTCCATGTCCCTCTCCACTAGGTTTCCATAGGCACCTTTGTGCTTGCCATACAAAACAACAACTGCACCCCCACGACGGGGGACCACAGTCTCAAGAAGGTCTTGGTTCACACCTTGGATCAGCTCCCTTCTGTCATCCATAGATATGTCACAGCTAGTCGGTCCAACCATATCCACAACCTCGCCTTTTTTCAAGTACAATCTCCCTCCTTTCAACTCCTTGCTAATGATCCGAACCCGAATATGATTAGTAAGCCAAAGCAACTGATTAGTAGTCCCGGTCATTTCTTCTCTTTTTTCACTTCTTCTTCCTCCTTCTCGACCACGTTTCTCGTCTTTCCTTCTATCCTCAATTCCCTCACCGTTACTCTCTCTACAACTGTCTTTGAATTTAGTCCTTCCCCCATCACCACTAACCACCTTGTCTTTCGATCCTTGAATCTTCAATTCCTTCAACTTCCTCAAACATCTCTCTTCTTCAACAGAACCCAACTCTGCCACATCGCCAATCCTCACATTCACTTCCTCCTCACTCCTCGAAAGCTTCACGACTATAAAACCACCTCCAGGTACTACCTCCACAACCCTACCCTTCAACCCAACATCCCTCCCACCAACTATCCTCAAAACATTCCCCACAGAAAACCCTAACCCTTTTTCTCCTCCTCTCTTCTTCTTATCGCTATTATTATTAGTGGGCAGCATGTCACTAGTAAACCCTAACCCTTCCTTAGCAGTCCTCTTCTCATACTGAACAACCTTAACATCGCCCTTGGCATTCCTGCCAATACCCCTCCCCTCATACCACCCGTACCCAGCAAGCAACGCCGCGCCGAACCCCTCCACTGGCATGTCGGTGTACTCATCGGGCCCATTATCGTCGGGCAACCTGCTCAGATCCTCCTTCAGTTTCTCCAACATCACCCTCTCTACGGATTCCGGTTTCCCGGCATTATTACCCGAACTCGAGTCGCGGAGGTTGAGGCCGTAGGACATGTGGGGGCCACCGTCAGCGGCATCAGAAGCGGAGGGGTTTTCGAGCTCGAAGTGCAGGTCAGGGCGGTCGGAGGGGCGGAGGGGGAGTTCGAGATTCTTCATCTTCTTGTGGGGACGGTATTCGTTGGGGATGGGGGGGATCACGAGCTTGTTGGGTTGGTTTTGGGCGGAGGATGGGGTTTTGGAGGCGTCGAATTCTGTGAGGTACTCTTTGTTGGTGGGTTTCGATGGGTCTTGGTCGGCGTCAGCGAAGGTAGGGGAAGGCTTGGGATTTGTCTGCTGTTGTTGTTTGGAAGAGGGTTTCGGTGGGATAGAGAAGGAGAGTTTCATGGTTAGAGAGAGAGAGAGAGAGCGCTTCTCTGAAGTCTATCTAGGGCCTCGAACCCAGAGAGGGAGTTATCGACTGATATTGTCGATTGTCGAAGTAGATTTCAAACTAAGTCCCCCCCTACATAAGGATAGAAATAGTATTGGTATTGTTAATCCCAGGTGCCGAAACGGGAACCAAACAAAGGAAAAAGCGAGATTAGGTGCTTTTTGCCCAAACTCGGGCACCTAATCCCTGAATCCAACGAGGAGGAATGGGAATATGATGTCATACTTTCGTAATTCGGATGTTCGGAAGCGACAGTGATAAGAATGTGTGTGTCATACTTCTATGATTACCACGTTTGGAAGAAACAATAATAAAAATGTGTACCACGAATCGCATTACCAAATGAACTGAGAATTTGATATCTCTCTTACCCTATGATAATCATAGATCAATCAATAACAAATGGAAACGGTGACTTTGAAAATTTTCCAAATTCATTGTTTGTTATTACTCAATTAATTCAAAAACCGGAATGAAATTACTCCAACTACCAATTTAAAAAAAAAAAATTTAAAAAAATAAGAAGCAGAGATAGTCCTGAATCTAAATTAAAAAAATTTCTCGACAGCATGTGCCGTAGCTGTAGCTTTTCAATTGCTATCTGGATGAGACAGAAGTTCACGATGGATGCATCATTGTAAGCCACCATCAGTCTCGCTCAAGGACTGATACATTTGTTCCAAAACATTATTGTCCGACGATACAACACTCAACATGCAATCATCTCAACTCACAACAGTGTGTGTGAGACCATTCTAGGACGACTAAGCACCTTATGTGAACTATCTGATTCTGGGATCAAGACAATATTTTTAAGAGAGAGGGGCAACCACCCTAAGAAACATCTCTTCTCTATTCTTATTAGTCTCATTCTCTGAGTTCAGTTTCTGAACCACCCAATTTCTTAAAGTGGATTAAATGCAAGCGCTTTTAAGGTAAATAAACACCGTGTGCATTTGCCGTAAATTACTAATCGATCAAACTCAGAACCAGCCCAAAATTTTAATCTTCAATTGAACAAGGCTATGAGGTCATGTTTGGTTGTTGCTTTCACAAATGTTTTCCAGAGAGCTTCTAAATGCACATCATTTCAAACATTGCCTCAGTATAACAGGATCTGATGAAGTGTGCAGATAAATTGACACAAACTGTAGAAGAGAAGGGTTTTCTCACCATGGCTGCAACATCAGTTGCCCTGCCAAGAAATGGGTCACATCTTCTCAACGTATGAACTTGAGAAAAATATCAGCACAGCCTCTTATACTTGGTTATTCAGTGCTCATGGTTCCTGTATTTAGCAACAGCAACAGGAGCAGCAGCTGAAGAACACGAAAAGATTAGGGAATGCAAACCAAACAGAACAAACCCGAATACCTACCTACCTACCTACCTTCCTACATACATACACGTTGGTGTTTTTGAAGTAACTGCAATCATATGCTTCGACAATCTGAGTAACGGATGACCAAGCAGCAGATTATGTCCACAGCAATTATATTATGCTACCAGGCTTTAACTTTTCGTGTTGATTCCATGATTTCATACTCTATCTAGCTAGGTACTTACGAAGTACAAAATTCTCTTCCTTTAGTGATTCTCCTTTCCCACAGAGTCCACACAAATCCTCTCATTTTCTAGTGCAATAGCAGAATTGTTGGTCGTCGGGTGGCATCGTGTTGCAGTAATTAATGAAGTCTTACTGATCAAATGGCACACTGATGTATCTTTTGATGTCATTCGTATTTCTCAATATTATATCAATTTTGCAGTGTTGTGGTAAATCTTAACTGGAAGGACTCTCCTAGCTCAGTGCTCGACAGCTACCACGAGCTTATCCAGTCAGGGGTTCGTATTTTGATATTCAGGTAATTTTCAACTTGAATTTCTATTCAGCAACTCTGTATATTCGTTTTTTCCCCTGTTACTTGCAGTTGCATTTCGCTTATCTTACATGTTTATCATTTTGCTTGCTTATTAATTGGATTGCTGGTATTGAAGCAAGGACGCTCCACCAATTTGAATGTTTCAAATAAACAAGCTTATATCTGTGATGATTCATGAAACCTCCGTAGATAGTTTGATGGATGTTCCTGTATTTCTCACTCAGTCATTCATGCAGAAATTTGAAAAGATGCTAAGAATCAAAACTACTATTTCCTCCTGAGAATCGATTTCATATTGCTTTCAGTTAACACGAATGCTTGGATGACCATATTCAAAGTACCATGTTACCATTTCACGTGTTGTTCAAACATTGGCAGAGTTCCGGATTTGGGGCCCGTTAAACCAGTGTGTTTATACCACTTGAGATGGGTATCCGAAATGGGGTCATTATAGTATTGCCCATAAGTTAATCTTTCAATAAAACCGTAAGCTGATTGTTTAGTTTGGTTGTAGAACATCGGACCGAGAAGCAAGATATCTATTTATCTAAACAAGGGAGGGGGACAAGGATGAGTTGGAAGAAACAAGAAGTCTAGCTTTGGGTAGCATCCCTATTTTTTGGTTTTTTTTTTTTTGCTTTTTCCGATGCATGTTTTAAGTTGTTAGTGATGAAGAAGTGCTCCAGGCTTCCACATTCTGGTGCAGTCATATGTAAAGGGCCAACTCTATGGGCTAAATCCATCCACAGAACCAAGGAAAACAAAGAATAGAACGGGAAAAGCGACAATGAAAACAACACCACACTAGTTCATGTCTTGAATCGTAGGATAAAAGACACGAACACTGAGGAATTGCCAGGTCAATAGATAATACACTTGAGCGGAAACAAATCACAGCACCTCAAGTTTGGAGCATTTGATACCATCTCTCTTCCTCTTGTAGCAAAGTGTTCCTCCAGAACGTCGTCTTACAAAGAAGCATAGCACATTTTCACAGCTCATGAATGCAGTACTGAAAACATATAAGCAAATCAAAGTTCGGAATTCTAACCTATCAAAGCCGGCTGTGAAATATGAACACAAACACTTATAAGCGTAACAACTTGATCAGGCATTATAACTCGATCACCCACTAGAAGTTTACTCTAAATCAATGGCGGCACAAAAAACTGCTCGGATATACATTAAAAAAAGGTTCAAATTAAAAGACATACTCACACTCATCAATATGCAATAATGAAATCTGTCAACACTAAACTTCCGAGTCAAGAATAGTTATGGGAGAAGTTTGCTTTATTGTTGGTATGATTTCCACCAGAAATAGGTTTCTACATGCACTTTTAGGACTAACATTCCCTGAAACAAGAGTACTAACACACTTCTAGTACCTGTCAATGCGAACTGCTTAACATGTTCATGTAGAAGTCATTAATCACTGACTCCGAATTGAACAACAGTCACTCAAGTGTGTGCACATGGTTCAGTTTACTTGCGATATAACTACAAAGATTGCATAATACGAATACATATTGCATAAAACCCCGTCATTGCGTGCGCACGTGGATACTAGCAAAAAAAAAGACAGTGTGCACTGATGGAAAAGTAATGTAGTCCCACGACGAAGACCAAAATAAGGAAGGTTCTCTCGTTGCTATGAAATTTGAATAATGAACTCAATTTCTTATTTAACTTAATAATACGAAAAGACATGCACGTCAGGAATGCTTCAAAAAGTTGAGATAATTAATATTGACGCGTGCCTAGCATTTTTGAATGAATTATACACAATTTTTAACCAGAAAGTTAAAACCTTCTCAAATGACATGGCACTATAATAGCTTATGGTATAAAACCTTCTGAAACCACAATTGGGCTTCGTTCTAAAGAACCGACCACTAGCCAAAGATCCAACAGCGAATCAAAGCGAATCAATATAGGGCAATAACACTTCCAAATTCACCTATTCCATAGAGGTACATCTAAAGAAAGGGATAATGACACTTCCTCCAACCCATTTTATCTGCTTGTTATGTAAAGTGGTGTCATTTTGACCTAAAAAATAAGGTGCTTTCGACAATAATTTCTTGAATGTAGATCGGTGCAAAAAAATTTGAAAAAATTATATATCTCGGGAAGTAACTTATTTTTGAGGTAAAAATTACATGATTTTCTGTGGAGAGCAAACAAAACAAAAAGAGGTAGATAAAGACAAGAAATGATGAAATCGAAAGCATAATTTGAAGGAAGATTTAGCAAAATACAATTCGTACAAAACTTGAGGCTTTTGTATACTTGAAAATGTGAGGACATAATCAGATGATTGACCCCGTTTGTGAATGAAGATTCAGTGAAATATAGTTTGCATGTATTTATACATACACGGAGAGAGAGAGAGAGAGAGAGATGGTGACAACGATTGGTGTTCGGTTGGCATTCATCAGAAAATCGTACTATACAGCAGACGCGAGCCTTCGTCAAAGCGGCTTCCACTGGAACGCAAACAAAGCTCGCATCTTGAACACTGGAGGTTTCTCCAAACGACGTCGTCCCAACTTAAAGGACTTCGCAGCTTTACCCTGAGAAGTCGTTTGAAGACGAGAATTTGCTGAATTGTGGGCTGATTCTCGTTTCTTTCTATAATCGAAATCGTTGATCTTTCAGATCTTGTCGAGATCATTAACCATGTTAAAGGCTGTTCGAATCGAATACCAATTAACATATGATCCGAGACGATAAGTGTGAATTTTGTTTTCCTGAAAATAAATTTGGCAACACTATATCAAAACCATTTCATCGGAAACGGCGTCGCTCGTAAAAACGAGTAACTTCGACGCGAATTCTTCGAATTGTGGTCTCGTTCCGATTTTCCTCTGTGATCGAAAGGGTTCATGTTGTAGATCTCGTCAACAAGATAAACCGTGTTGAAGATCATGTTCATCGAACACTTATACATAATCGGAGATGATTTGAGTGAAATTGTGTCCCTGAAAATAGAGATGGCCACACTGCATCAAAACCCTTTTATCAAAGGATTAAATTCACCTTCTGGATTCTCACTCCACTGTAACTCCACTTGATTTTTTTTTTTTTTTGCTCGGCCTCTTCAGTTGAATTTCACCTTCATCTGTTGATGATCTTTATATACCTATTAATCTGGGACAAAAATAAGTTTTCTTGCTCCATTTCATGCCAAATCTGAAGTGGGTTTTTGTGCTATGTATCAATATTTCCATCGACAATATCTATATAGGCACACTGTAGCTCTAGTTCTTCTTCTGACCCAACTGCCCAGCAACGGTTGGACGGAGTTTCAGAGCTTCCTGGGAAAGCTTTCAATGTGAGTTTTGCACACTACTCTTGGCTATGTCACAGTCAATGAGGAATTTGGGAGGGCCCTGTTCGTTTGTTGAGGGCTGTTGATGAACCTTCTTCTTAGCCCCTGGTTCTTCGGCTCAATGGAGGTGAATCTTTCAATTGGGAAGGTTCCCTTCTGTTCTTGCTATTTGACTTTAATTTGCTTTGTGTCTTTGGTTCTAGATTTTCCTAAGTTGTGTTAATTGGACGTAGTGTTAGTAATAGGATATACTTTTCTTGAGAAGTAACGATCAATGGAGGTACTTGTTATGTAGGGGTTTATTTGTACTCGTAAGAGCATCTCCACTCCTTACTCAAACCCAAATTTGAGTAAAACCCACAAAAATTGGAGCTCCGCTCCTTACCCAAACTCATACCAAATTTAGTCTTTGTTTGAAACCTATGGAAAGGAAAATTTCCCTTCCATTGTTTGGTTGGAAGAGAAAAAATAAAGAAAATAAGAATTTCAAGTGTAATAAATAGTAAATTTTTTCTCCAATTTTCCTTCTCTTTTTATTTTCTTTTCCTTTCTTGTAAGTTCCAAACAGAGCCTAAAGTTTTATTCAAAATTTTCATCAAACTTGACAGAGAACCAAATCTTTGCAACAAATTCGAAATGGCTCTTTTTTTGCTCATTACTATTTACACTTTTGCCATTCAATTGAATTCCCTGCAATTTTCAACCCCCAGCCCAACCACCAAATGCTTTTCAATGAATGCACCTCTGCTTTTCAATGAATTACCTCTGCTATTCCAACTTTACCTCTGCTATTCCAACTACCATGCCTTAAATTCCTTCCACTGACCCCTGAGTTGAACTTCGCCTTAGAACTGATATATGGAAGTGTCCATCACCACTTAAACCACTCCACTCCATCTCTCTTCATTCTAAACTTTCTTCGCCTTATCTCATCGTTGGAATGCGATACAAAAGGCAGTGAGCAAATTTTCTGGTTTTGTTGACCAAGTAGAAAGGAAGAACCAAAGTGGATTAATTGGGAGATGCTGACAAGGTGATTATTTTTTTTTTCCTTAAATTCTGGTTCTTGAATTCAGTTTTTTTTTTTATTTGCAGGGGAAGGAAGCTAGGGATATGTATTATCGTACCATAACAAGGTATTTCACATTTGAGAGTTGCTGGGAAATCTTACGCCATAGTTGTAAGTGGAGTGATGTACAGAACAAACGTACTACCCAACCATCACCCTCGAGTCCTCACACTTCTACTACTCCGATATCGGTCGATGTTGATTTCATCTCCACAATCAACAACACTTAAGCGATTCTCCTTTCCCCGAGAGTCCACACAAATCCCCTCATTTTCTAGTGCAATTGCAGAATTGTTGGTCATCGGGTGGCATCGTGTTGCAGTAATTAATGAAGTCTTACTGATCGAGTTGCACACTGATGTATCTTTTGATGTCATTCTTATGATGTCATTCTTATTCCTCACCATTATATCTGTTTTGCAGAGATGTGGTAAATCTTAACTGAAAGGACTCTCCTACCTCAGTGCTCGACATCTACCACGAGCTTATCCAGTCAGGAGTTCATAGTTTGATATTCTGGTACTTTTCAACTTGAATTTTCTGTTCAGTAACTCCATATATTTGTTTTTTCCCTTGTTACTTGCAGTTGCGTTTTGCTTATTTTTCCTGTTGCTGTTGCTAAACAAGCTGATATCTGTGATGATTCATGAAACCTCCGTGTAGATAGTTTGTTGGATGTTCCTGTATTTCTCACTCAGTCACTCATGCAGAATTTTGAAAAGATGCTAAGAATCAAAACTGCTATTTCCTCCTGAGAATCGATTTCACATTGCTTTCAGTTTTAACACGAATGCTTGGGTGACCATATTCAGAGTACCATGTTACCATTTCACGTGTTGTTCAAACATTGGCGGAGTTCCAGATTTGGGGCCTGTTAAACCAGTGTGTTGATGCCACTTGAGATGGGTATCCAAAATGTGGTCATTATAGTATTGCCCATAAGTTAATCTTGCTATAAAACTGTAAGCTGATTGTTTAGTTTGGCTGTAGAACTTCGGACCAAGAAGCAAGATATCTATGTATCTAAACAAGGGAGGGGGACAAGGATGAGTTGGAAGAAACAAGAAGTCGAGCTAAACAAGGGAGGGGGACAAGGATGAGTTGGAAGAAACAAGAAGTCGAGCTAGCTTTGGGTAGCATCCCTGTTTTTTTTTCCTGGAAGGGCAAGAAGTTTTAGTTGGATTTAGTGGGGGTTGAACTCAAGTCTTATACATGGGAGCACAAGGTACCTACCACTAGGCTACCAGTCCACTTGTGGTAGCATCCCCTATTGAATGCTCTAGAAATATTGGTTTAGACTTTAGGGACACCATACAATTGGATATTGTTAAAATATCTGTTCAACTGGTTATAGGAAGGTTTATAACATGTTGGTGCGAGTACTATTCTTATTTCTACTTACTTTTTTGGACAGTGGCGATATAGATTCCGTAATTCCAGTTACATCTACCGGGTACCGTGTAAATGCTGTCAACCTTGCTACTGTAGGCCCTGGGTATGATGATGGACAGGTACAAACAGTTCCACAAGAACTTTTATTTGGTTTTCACGTTCTTCTCTTCTTTTCGAAGTCTAAAAGTAAGTAAAATAAAAAGAACTTTGCTCGCTGATTGAACGTACTTGGTTCTGTTTATTGCATTTTATCATCGATGGGATTGCTATGGAAACATAATTCTTGTAGAAACTTCACATACCGAATAATGTTGCCTTTGGTGATTTTGTTACCAACCATAACAACATCCATTGTGCCTCATAATTTAAAAGATATCACTGTCCTGTCATTCTCAATGGGTTTGAGTTTAAAGTTTCTCCATTGGAGTTTGCATATTGTTTTTTCAATGCTTGTGTTAAAATTACAATGATGTGTTGAACAGGTGGGAGGGTGGACACAAGAATACGAAGGGCTCACATTTGTGACAGTAAGGGGAGCAGGCCATGAAGTCCCCTTGCATAAACCCAAACAAGCCCTTACTTTGTTCAAATCCTTATTAGAAGGAAACTCAATGCCGTCATTTGAGCACGTCAGTGACTCGTGAGTGCTTTTTTTTTATTATTATAAATCAGATGTCCGGGCGAGCTTACGAAGACTCTTGAGAACCTACTTCCACCCAATAGTGTTTCTTTCCTAAATTGGAAGAAAGAAGTTTGTTGTGGGAGTGTGAAATGCTGTAAGGAGTGTGGCTTTCTATTTCCACTAACATCATTTGAACCTGTAAAAACTTGATTAGCTACCTGTAACAAACAAAAAGTTTGTCTATACTTAATAAAACATGAAGGAATGTTTGGTTCCAACAAACATAACACCAAACTTACCAACCTAACACCAACAACCACGACTAGTGGCGCCTTCCTTGGTGGTCCCGGAGCTCCGCCTGGTTTGGAAACTTCCGCCCACAACTCTTGCATTCAATATAGAGTTTGTGGACCTTCTAGTGTTCTATTACTCAATTCTTAACATACTTTCTGCATATATGACACCACCCATTGAAATCCAGGGGATGCTCGTGTCCTCCACCTCCGCCACCCTGTTGTCCTCCCCTTGGCCTTCTTGCCCACCACCTGCGCCTTGTACAACGCCACCTCTGTCATCCTGTTGTTCGACTACCCCCATTCTACTCTCTTAGCTTCTTTTTCTTTTCTTTTTCCAAATTGCCAGTGAGCACATAGCCTGAGAAGGACAGGGCTATCTACTTATATATGGGCATATCCCAGAATGTATGAGTGGAAGATTTGAGGCATGTTACCCCGTTTTGGTCCCCTGTTCATCTCTGTCTCAATCTTGGTCTTCGACATAGACATTTTTCCTTTGCCGATCAGTCATCAACATCTTCATTATCACGTTCATGGAGAGTTTCGAGTGTGAGAAAGATATCTCCTCAAAGAGGAATGTCTCTTCATGAACGTGATAATGGAGATGTTGATGATTGATCGGCAAAGGAAAAATGTCTATGTCGAAGACCAAGATTGAGACAGAGATGAACATGGGACCAGAACGGGGTAACATGCCTCAAATCTTCCACTCATACATCCTGGGATATGCCTATATATAAGGAGGCAACTTCATCCTTATAAGGCTATGTGCTTACTAACAGTTAAAAAAAAAGAAAAAGAAAACAGAAGCTAAGTGAGTAGAATGGGGGTAGTAGGATGGCGGAGGTGGCGCTATGCAAGTTGCAGGTGGTGGGTAGGAAGGCCAAGGAGAGGACAACAGGGTGGTGGAAGTAGAGGACATGAGCACCTCCCTTGGATTTCAATGGGTGGTGTCATATATGCAGAAAGTACGTTAAGAATCGAGTAATAGAGCACTAAAAGGTCCACAAACTCTATATCGAATGCAAGAGTTGTGGGCGGAAGTTTCCAAACCAGGCGGAGCTACGGGACCACCAGGGAAGGCGCCACTAGTCGTGGTTGTTGGTGTTAGGTTGGTAAATTAGGTGTTAAGTTTGTTGGTCTTGGTTCCTTGTGTAGAGTGTATTTCAATGGCAATGTTTTGTACTCTTATGTATTGTAGATAGTTTTTGTTTTTCCTAATCGGCAACTCTTTTATGTAGGATTACATTGGATTGATGTCTAATCTTTCTATCAGTTTATTACTTTGAATTATTTTGTTATAAGTTCTCTCAAGTAATAACAGAATGCTGCCAATATTTTCAAGGAGAAATGATTTGGAGACTCTATTATTTGATGAATGTACTCTCTCTCTCTCTCTCTCCCCGTGCCCGCAGTTATGTAAAAGTCCATTATTTGAAAGACTGTAGGTAATCTGGTCATATTTGACCATAGCCCAGCAAAACTGATTTTGATCTAGTCATGTTTGACCAACACCCATTGCACTTATATCTCATCCGATTATGTATTTTGGCTAGCCTGAGAAGATTTCTTTTTGTCTATTTTACATGTTAGTCGAGGTATGCCCAAGCTGGGCCAACCATCTCGTTGTCAACTTGTCATAAGGAAAAAATAAAATTGAAAAAACTAAAACAGCTACTAAATATGTTTAAGCAGAGCTATTGAGGTTCTCTCTCTATCTGGAGCATCTTTATTCCAAAACGTGTTTGGCTGATTTTATGCGTTACTCAGAGACCTTTGGCAAAATAACGTTTGATTCCCTGTGTCTCCTTTCTTCAGTTACGTGAACTGCCTTTAAACAAAAGTTTCTAAAGTTTCTTGGGATTTTATTCCTGTTTAGGATAGGATACAAGTATCTTTCTGGTGGAGGAGTTCTAGTACACATCAATAAAGCTAGCAAAATGTGAACACAGCCCTGCAAAACTGATTTTGATCTAGTCATACTTGAACAACATATTATGTACTATGTAGTTACCCTAACATTTCTAATTTTAAAGTGTTCAACTCGATAAAAAAAACAATTCTCAAAATTCACATTGACATACCATTACAAAGTTTACAAAAATGATCAAATTAATAAGTTTTGACATGAGTACATGACCCCCATAAAAAAAGCTATACAGAAGGTTTTTTTTGGCCTACATTCCAACCCCAAAAGGTAAAGTAGCATGTGTTGATGAGACCAAAAAATAAGGCCTTCGAGTAGCACTTCCAAAAGCAGGGGAGAAACACCAAGGGATCAACTGAGGCAAATGGAGTAGCCCAGGATTGAGGCCACAACATGAACGTAGAAAAAGCATCAAAATGTAGCAGATTGTGCAATGTCCTTGGCCAAACATCAACGTAGAGCAGCAGGCAGCAGCAAAGAGCATGACTAGTAGTATCACAAGAACCCAACATCACAGCAACATGGCATGTAAAATAGAACAGCAGCATCACACGACTTATAAAGACATCAGAGGATATGAAATCTTTGGCCTCAGAATAGACACCAAAAATCCAAAAAAAGCACCATCAAGCTATTCATCTGGTGAACTCAGACTGTTGTATACTGGTGTTGCTTGTCAACTGTTCATATGCTCCAGCTACTGATTTTGATACTCAGCTCAGGTCGGATACAGACCACGGCCAATCTCAATACGCATTCTGCTTCCAACAGTTCGATTCTGTCGTGCAGAACATATCACTAGCGTTGCAAAGTTGAAAGAATAACCATAATCAAGATTCTCGAAAACTAGTAGAAAAAGCAGTGGGTGCTTACTTAAAGTGTCTTAAAAGCCTTAACAAGCCGAGATATCTAGACCTATATTTTGTTGGACTAGCTAAAACCAGAATTTCTTGTGAGAATTTTATTGCAGTCCTTTCACAGATTTGTTCTTAAGCCACTATCATGCTATATCTAAATGATAGCATTTGCAAGTTGGAATAAATACATGCACATCTTATACATGTAAGCAGAATGCGTATCGAGAAACATGTTCCCAAATCAGCAGGTAATCTTTTATCCATAATGGTTTGTTTGACTGGCATGAAGTGTAGGATAACTTGGGCAACTATAAATTACCTACAGCATATCAGAATCAAAAAGCATAGGAGAACTTTTGTAAGCTCCCTCTTTCATCCTTTTGAGTATAGATGACATCACCTCTAGAGGCATCGTGGGTTCCATTACCAGTCCACGCTGTTGGTGAAGAACGTTATAGTTGTCATCACCGGAATGAATAGATGCCTGCAAACCAAACTGAGTCAGGCAATAGGCATTCAATTCTAATGAAAATAAAAGAGAAAGGGAGAACTAAAATAAAAAGCAGAAATTTTCTCAACAGCATGTGCCTTGGCTGTAGCTTTTCAATTGCTATCTGGATGAGACAGAAGTTCACGATGGATGCATCATTGTATGCCACCATTAATCTCGCTCAAGGACTGATACATTTGTCCCAAAACATTTTTGTCCGACGATACAACACTCAACAGGCAATCATCTCAACTCATAACAGTGTGAGTGTGAGACCATTCTAGGACGACTAAACACCTTATGTGAACTATCTGATTCTGGGATCAAGATAATCTTTTCAAGAGAGAGGGGCAACCACCTTAAGAAACATCTCTTCTCTCTTCTTATTAGTCTCATTCTCTGAGTTCAGTTTCTGAACCACCCAATTTCTTAAAGTGGATCAAATGCAAGGGCTTCTAAGGTCATGTTTGGTTGTTGCTTTCACAAATGTTTCCAGAGAGCTTCTAAATGCACACCATTTCGAACATTGCCTCAGTATAACAGGATCTGATGAAGTGTGCCGGATAATTAGACAGAAACTGTAGAAGAGAAGGGTTTTCTCACCATGGCTGCAACATCAGTGGCCCTGCCAAGAAATGGGTCATATCTTCTCAACATAGGAACTTGAGAAAAATGTCATCACAGCCTCTTATACTTGGTCATTCAGTGCTAATGGTTCCTGCATTTAGCAACAGCAGCAGAAGATGAAAAAGATTAGGAAATGCAAACCAAACCGGTCATATACCAAATTCCACGCACAAACAAACTCATATACCTACCTACATACATACACATATGTATACAAAGGGGGGTTGGTGTTTTTGAAGTAACTGCAATCATTGGCTTTGACAACCTGAGTAACGGATGACCAAGATCATCTAGTTAAAGAGAGGAGCAACCACCCTCAGAAACATCCCTTCTATTTGCAATTTTTAATCTCAGTACACACTGGGAGCTTTTAAATGCACATACTTCTTTAGAGGAACATCGCAGAACCATAAGAGCATCTCTGAAACCCATACTCATTTCTTGATAACACAGGGTGTCCAAGTCAGCTTTCGCGCACCTCAACTAATCCCAAGGATCATTTCCACCGTCCACTAGCAAAGGGCTCCGATTTAAGCTATATGAACTAACCCTGCAAGAGTTAATAGCAACTAGAGGTTCTGAACCCAACACCTAGCTAGACTGGAAATGAACACTCTGGAGGATTGGGATCTCCAATTTACACACCAGAAGTGAATCAATTTAACGCAAATTGCAGATTCAGGAGTACCATACATTTAGAAATTACAGATTCAGGGGCGCTCAAGTAGTGGCTTTGTAAGGTTCTTCCCAGAGCCAGCCCTGCTTCTGATGAATGGTGAGAATAAATTTCACATGCGTACATGTCTTTGGATGCATGTCTAGGACCAACGGGTTCTTTCAAACAAAGATAGATTGGAAATCAGATTTGTTTACTAGTCCATTTTGTTCTCAAACCCTCAACTCCGCAGATCTTGTGAGCAAGATTCATGGATAGGATACACTGCAGTGATAGGGAGAATAGAAACTACATTTTCCAACCCAAACTAGCTCTACCGTAATGGAACCCCTAAAGCAAACCGAAACAGAGATTAACCCAACCACCCAAGTTTCCTACAACATATTCACCGTCACCACACGCACACACACACACACACACACACACATGCATGCATGCATATATTTACTTTTACGTTGCCATTGTAATGTATAAATGTTGGAGGACAGGGATACCAAGGCTCAGATCAGTGCATAATCAGGCAAGAAAAGTGACTCCGCCATGGCTGCTACCAGAGTTACCTGATGAGTGAGAGAATTCATCTCCGTGGTCCTCTGGATTGCCTTGCCACGAAACAGTTCAGACCTCAATGCCTGATTCGACCCCAGAAATATTATCATCACAGCCTGTATTGAGATGTGTTGTTGTGCTGATGGGGATAATTGAGAGCTGCAAGTGATGATGGAGAGAAAGAAGAAGCAGAAACAAAACCAGAGGTGAGACCTCTTGTGTCAAAAATGCTTTTAATCAAGGTTCTTAAAGTCGATAGGCGCTAGTTGGGCGGTCGGCCACCTTCTAGCATCGAGGCCTAGTAATCGGCGATTAATCGGCACATAGCAATTAGTAATCAGCAATTACTCGGCGAATAACAATTAGTTGGATCTAGTTGGATAGGCCCCACCAGCGATTAATCGCCGATTAATTCCAATTTTTAAGAACACTGCTTTTTAAAGGACCTCACATGTAATGTGAGCATAAACAAGCATGTCAAAGATGCGAGCTTTCAATGATTGCGATATCGTGTAAAAGGACCTCACGTGTTGAAGACGCAAGGTTCCAATGAAACCGGGTCCAGGTAGTTTTCAAAAACCTCGCATCTGGTTTGATATATCTGCCCTGCAGTTATAACTGATCGCTGAAATGGAAACAAAAAACACACACACACAGAACTGAGAAGAGAAAAGTGAGGCTCAGATCTTTATTTTGATAAGAAAGAGAAGATAAAAGGATGTTCCCACCATGGCTGCAAACAACTGTTGCCACATTGAGAATCTCTCTCCTACAGGCCATCAGGGTTGCCCAGCCATGATATTGGGTCCCAATTCCACATCACAATATCATCACAGCCTCTTCTACATGAAAAAATATTCTGTGATCCTGGTTCTTTATCTCCCAAATCTAAGGGACTCGCAACCAGGTGCTATAAACTCCTGTGTGGAGCCAGTTCAAACAGGGTTTGCCCTGACTTCAATTGGGCCCACAGCTAGTATAGACAGTGGGTGTAATCTCCCAAATGGGCTGGAAACCGAATCGTCGTCCTCATCATCATCATCATCACACACACACACACAAACATACACGAAACACGCAAAGGGCTGTAGATTTAGCTCCAGGCTTAGTCCCATACTCAAACTGAATCATAGAATTACTGCAGACATTCCTCACTGTGCCATTAGACGGGTAGTTAGCATGATGGGATACTTGTTATGGAAGAGAGAAGCCATGTCCTCAACTAAGCCCCTGGTGTAAAATCTCTCCCTATGCGCAAGTTGAAGCACCAGGAACCCAATTTGCTGAACAACTTTTGTAATAGAGGACTCACTCTTGGGGTTAATAATATATCCTATTGCTGATGACCTCAGAATGAAATTAGCCACAGATAATTTCAGAAGCCGTAATGCTTCTCTACTTGCAGCTCAATTAACTCATTATATGTCGAATGCAAACCACAAAACAAGGGTGATATTTTCTGAATGCGACTATGAATGTTGTTAGATTATATCAGTTTCTGTTAGAATATATCAGTTTACATGTAATGAGATATGTCTCATTTAGTCAGTTTGTTCAGCTAGGGTGTTATTTGTTAGATTCTTTATACATAGGGGTTCTTTAGTCATTTGCATTGTAGAGTTGTATATATTCCCTTGTTTCTCTATTAATGAAATGAGAAGAAAAAAGTTCACGCTCAATTCTATCTCTCTCTAAATTCTTTCATGGTATCAGAGCATGGTTGCTCCCGTTCTCTCATTGCTTCCATTTGCTTCCGTCGCTTCCAGCGGGTCCCGTTAGACTCCAGCTTCGACGACTCCAGCTCCGACAGCCATGTCGATCAACTGGGTCTGAGATTCCAAAGGTTTTCCTGAACCCTTGCTGGCTGCATATTTTACGAGCAAAGCCCTTGCCTATTCACCCCTTTCCGACCTCTCACGAAGACTGGGTAACCACATACAGGTGAGTTCCTTAGTGTTTTGAACCGTCTGGAGGTATTTCTTGTTTGGTCAGAGGCTGGGTTTGTTGATTTAGGGCTTGTACAGACTCGTAAGTCTTGACTGAGTTTTTCTCCATCTGTTACTTTTTCGATCAGTTTGGTGTTGCTTTTGCTGAGCTGTTTGAGTAATAGTTAGCTGGGTTTCGTTTAATTGCACGTACGTCGACTTTCTCTGCTGTCAAAGAGGTTGTTTGGACTTCATCTGTTACTTGCAATACAGTTTGAAGGGTTTGTGCCTCTTTTATTCGGAGTTTGCAGTTCATTATTAGGGCAATTTCGCAGTCCCTGGTTTTGGGAGCTGTTTGGATTGTATTTGCTCTTATTCTGCAATATTGAGACTATTTGGGGCTCCTGATTCTGTTTGTCGACAGTCCACAGTGGTTTGTTTGTTGCCTTCATTATGTCAGAGATGAATCGACATCGATGTGGTCGTAGTGGTGGTTCTGTGCGCTCTGGTGCGTGTGATTCTTTTTCTCCCGAAGAGATGCGAGTTCTCAGGCGGCTCTTGAGTAGCCAAGGCCCTCCATCCTCTATTGCTTCTAATTCCACTCCTTCCAACCACTTTGCCAACTTAGGTATACAAGCTAATAGTTCCGCAGCTTCTACCTCTATTCCTTGGATAATCGATTCGGGTGCCACGGACCATATGACAGGTTGCTGTTCCTTATTTGATTCCTACTCTACTTGCTCTGGTAAGGACAAAGTACGAGTAGCTGATGGATCCCTATGTGCAATTTCAGGGAAAGGTTCCATTCGCTACTCACCTACCTTACCTCTTTCTTCCGTTCTCCATGTTCCAAATTTTACTACTAATCTTATATCTGTTAGTAGTCTCACACAATCTTTGAATTGCTCAGTGACATTTTTTCCCACTCATTGTGTCTTTCAGGAACTGGGAACGGGAAAGACGATTGGTACTGGTAGAGCTCAGGATGGCCTATATTTTTTGGAGTCTGTGCCTCGTTCATCTTCTACACCCTCACCATTGGGACATGTTCTTGAGGCGGATATGGGTTCAACTCTCTCCTCTTTGCATCAGTGACACCGTAGACTAGGCCATCCTTCTTTTGGTGTTTTAGAGAAACTTTTTCCTACTTTAACTAAAAAATGTTCTAGAAGTAGGTTCTTTTGTGAAACTTGTGAACTTGCGAAGCATAGACGTTCTTTTTATGCACCTGTTCATCAGAGGAGTGCTTCTCCTTTTATGGTTGTCCACACTGATGTCTGGGGACCTTCCCCCATTACCTCTATTTCTGGTTATCGTTATTTTGTTACCTTTATTGATTGTCATTCTCGTATCACTTGAGTGTATCTCCTTCGAGCAAAAAGTGACGTTTTCTCATGCTTTCAGTCCTTTCATAGGATGGTGCACACACAATTTGATACCAACATCAAGATACTTCGTTGTGACAATGGGACTGAATATATGAATGGTCCCTTCAAGTCATATCTTGATGGCCATGGCATTCTTTTTCAAACTACTTGTGTAGATACACCGCAACAAAATGGAGTCGCGGAAAGGAAGAACCGGCATCTTGCTAAGGTGGCTCGCTTTCTTATGTTTACCATGAATGTTCCTAAACATATTTGGGGCGAGGCCATCCTTACAACCTCTTATCTTATTAATCGAATGCCATCCAGTGTTCTTCAATTCCGGGCTCCTTTAGATTTCCTTCCTGGTAACTTTAAGGTCTCCACTCTTCCTCCTAAGATTTTTGGTTGTGTTTGTTATGTGCATGCTCCTCATCACCCCGGTGGAAAGTTAGACCCTAAAGCTCGCAAATGTATTTTTCTCGGCTACTCCCCTACTCAAAAGGGGTATCATTGTTATGACCCTCTTTCTCGAAAGAAATTGGTTTCGATGGATGTCACTTTTTGGGAACATCAACCATTCTACCCTATCTCGTCCCCATCTCTTCAGGGGGAGAGTTCTAGAGGGGAAGAGATGTTGACATCTTGTGAGCCTGAGCCTACCTCGTGGTATTTTTCCCCAACTGTTAGTACAGAGGAGAATGTTGGTGAGGGGGAGAACATTACTGAGGAGAATGCTGGTGAGGGGGAGAACATTGGTGAGGGGAAGGAGACATCTCTTAGCCCTAGTAATCTTGAAAGGGAAAGAGAGGAACCTGAATCTGGAGAAAGAATAATGCCGGATGCGAGAGAAAGATTGGACAGGCCTGATTTAAAAACTTTCACTCGCAAGAACAAGGGCCAACCTGGTGCATTACCACAGTACCAATCATCTTCACCAGTCTTAGTTCCTGACGCTTCAGCCGAGTCTTCTGGTAATTTTCCTTCCTCTATATCTCCTCCTTTTGATGATCTTGATGTGCCTATTGCTCATAGGAAGCCTGTTCGTACACATAAAGTGCCGGCTCGATTATCTACCCAACATCCCATTTCGCAGTTTGTTTCATATTCTCGACTGTCACCTTCGTACTCTGCCCTTCTTTCTTCTCTTTCTTCTATATCCATTCCACAGGGTTGGAAGGAAGCTTTTGCTACTCCTAAGTAGAACGAAGCTATGGTAGAGGAGATGAAGGCCTTGAAGAAAAATGGCACCTGGGAGTTAGTGTCTCTTCCTCGGGGAAAGAATGCAGTGGGGTGTAAATGGGTGTTCACGGTTAAGCACAAAGCTGATGGCACTGTTGAGAGATACAAGGCAAGATTGGTTGCCAAAGGCTATACTCAGACGTATGGCATTGACTATGAAGAAACCTTTGCTCCGGTGGCCAAGATGAACTCTATTTGCACCTTGTTGTCCTGTGCTGCTACTCTAAACTGGCCACTTCAACAGTTTGATGTGAAGAATGCTTTTCTTCATGGTGATTTGGAAGAAGAGGTGTATATGGATATACCTCCTGGTTTTTCTTCCTCTGTCACTGAGGGCAAGGTGTGTAGGTTGAAGAAGGCTCTCTATGGCTTGAAACAATCACCAAGAGAATGGTTTGACAGATTTCTCAAGGCCATGTTGAGACTTGGGTACACGCAGAGTCATGCTGATCATACTATGTTCACCAAGAGGAGTGATGGTAAGATCGCCATCCTTATAGTTTATGTGGATGACATAATTATGACAGGTGATGATGTGAATGAGCTTCAGAGGCTTAAAGTTCTTCTTGCCAAGGAATTCGAAATTAAGGAGCTGGGGGAGATGCAATACTTTCTCGGCATGGAAGTGGCTAGATCTGGGAAAGGGATCTTCATTTCTCAAAGGAAATACATCCTTGACCTCTTGGAGGAAACAGGGATGCTGGGGTGCAAGCCCGCCGATACTCCTATTGAAGTCAATCACCATCTTGGCAGCGTGGGAGAGCATGCGGATAAGGAAAGATATCAGAGACTTGTGGGTCGTCTGATATACTTATCTCACACACGCCCAGATATTTCTTATGCCGTGGGGGTTGTCAGTCAATTTATGCATGATCCTCGTTCTTCTCATCTTGATGGTGTTTATCGTATCTTGAGGTACCTAAAATCCTCTCTAGGCAAAGGCATTTTGTTCTCCAACCATGGTCATTTGAGGTTGGAATCCTTCACCGACGCAGACTGGGTAGGTTCCATTGATGATAGACGTTCTACCTCTGGCTATTGCACTTTCCTTGGTGGGAATTTAGTTACGTGGAGAAGCAAGAAGCAATCTGTGGTAGCAAGGTCAAGTGCAGAAGCTGAGTATAGAGCCATGGCACATGGTGTGTGTGAGCTTTTATGGCTTCAAACCTTTTTGCATGATTTGGGAATTGTTGATCACAGTCCTATGAAGCTGTACTGTGATAACAAGGCTGCTATCAATATCGCTCATAACCCTGTTCAACATGATCGGACAAAGCATATAGAGATTGATAGACACTTTATCAAAGAGAAGCTGAACAGTGGTGTAATATGCATGCCTTATGTAAAATCCGAGGACCAATTAGCTGATGTGTTTACTAAAGGTCTTAGTGGTAAGGTGCTTCATTGTATCCTCTCCAAGTTGGGCATGATCGATATCTATGCACCAACTTGAGGGGGAGTGTTAGATTATATCAGTTTCTGTTAGAATATATCAGTTTACATGTAATGAGACATGTCTCATTTAGTCAGTTTGTTCAGCTAGGGTGTTATTTGTTAGATTCTTTATACATAGGGGTTCTTTAGTCATTTGCATTGTAGAGTTGTATATATTCCCTTGTTTCTCTATTAATGAAATGAGAAGAAAAAAGTTCACGCTCAATTCTATCTCTCTCTAAATTCTTTCAAATGTACTCTAAGATAGCTCTCTCAATGAAAAATCTTCTATTCCGACACTGAAACCTTGAGAGAAAACAAATTTTCCATGAGGAAAGGCTGTAAAGAGTTAAAGAACTTCAAAACCTCATCTGGGCCCTTCTCAGAGAAAATAGAACTGGCAATGTCACTTACAATTGACAGCATTACGTCCCTATTACAATCAATGCTCAAAAGTTCACTCTTCCTAACCAAAAATCTATCACCAGAACAGTCAAAACAAAGTGGTAGAGCTGTTCGTAATAATTGCACCACAGTCCACTGAGGGCCTGATCACTTTGCCTTAAATAAGGCCGGATGCGGCAAGGATTTTTTTTTTTTTTTTTTGATATTGCTGGATGCAGCAAGGAATTGCAGACAAATGCATGGGTTTTCAAGATAAATATATTGTATGTGTATCAGCCATAAACAACACCAAATGCATGGGTTTTCACGATAAATATATTTCATGTGTGTCAGCTAGGAATGACAACGGGGCGGGTTTTTGCATACCCCGACCCGAAAATTATTACTCGGCCCTAGCCCCGACCGGGTATTTTTTGGGTACCCCCATTCCCGCCCCGATCAAGGAACGGGTTTACCCACCCCGCCCAACTCCGTAAAAATTTAAAAAAATTGCTAATCTAAAAGCAAAATAAGTATAAATAAAGTGTTAGTTTAGAATAATGGTGAAAATATAAAGGTAAGAATATAAACATTTTTTCGTATAATGATAATAATATTAGGGTAAAAATATAAAATTTGAAGTATGAATGATAATTAGATTAGGATAAAAGTATAATTTTATAAATAAAAACATTTTAGGGCGGGATACTATCACCCCGAACCCGGCCAGGTTTTAGTATTTTTACCCCTACCCAATTCCCGAAAAGGTGGTGAAAAACCCGCCCCGTCGGGTCCAATTGCCATCTCTAGTGTCAGCCCTGGATTACTAATCGACCAAGGCTCAGAGGTCATGCTCGGTTGTTGTTTTCAAAAAAGTTTTCCAGAGCTGTTTGGGAGCTTCTAAATGCACAACATTTCGATCATCGCCTCATTATACCAGGCTCTGAAGAAGTGTGAGGATAAATTGATGGAAAAGGTGAGGCTGAGATCTGTGTTTTGATTGTAGAAAAGAAGGGTTTTCCCACCATGGCTGCAACAGCAGTTGCCCTGCCAAGAAATGGGTCAGATCTTCTCAACATATGAACTTGAGAAAAATATCATCACAGCCTCTTACACTGGGTTATTCAGTGATCATGGTTCCCGTATGTAGCAACAACAGCAGCAGCAGCAGCAGCAAAACAGGAAAGGATTAGGAAATGCGAACCAAACAGGTCATAAACCAAATTCCTTGCACAAACTCACACTCTCAGATATGTACCTACGCCTACATATGCAAAGGGTTGTTGATTTTTTTTTTTTTAGTAAATGAAATCATTGGCTTCGACAATCTGAGCAAGGATTGACCAAGACTGTCGAGTTACAGAGAGGGGCAACCACCCTTAGAAACATCCCTTGTCTCTGCTTATTAGCCTCATCTCAATCAAGAATTCGCCATCAATCAGCATTTTCTCGCATAAACCAAATTCCACGCTAACTCATTACATGTCGAATGCAAGCTTCGAAACAAGGGTGAAATTTTCTCAATGCATCAATAATGTCCTCTACGACAGCTCTCTCAATGAAAAAATCTTTTAATCCTACACTGGAACCTTGAGAAAACAAATTTTCCATGAGGAAAGGCTGTAAAGCATTAAAGAACTTCAAAACCTCATCTGGGCACTTCTCAGAGAAAATAGAACTGGCAATGCCACTTACAAGTTACAATTGACAGCATTATGTCCCATTAAAAATTAATGGTCAAAAGTTCACTCTTCCTAACCAAAAATCTATCACCAGAACAGTCGAAACAAAGTGGTAGAACTGTATATAATAATTGCACCGCAGTCCACTGAGGGTCTGATCTCTTTGCCTTAAATAAGGCCGGATGTGGCAAGGAATTGCAGACAAACATTGCCCGCTGCTGGGCAGCTGGTCTTGTCAAGAAATCATTCTTAAACATAATCTTCAGTGAAAACAATGCATCAGCAGAAGAAAAAAATGGAAAAAGAATACAGAAGCAGGGTTTGGTTTGGTCAAAAACCAAATCCTACCAACAAACACACGCACCCAGATATATACATACACACATACATACACACAAGGCTGTTGATTTTGTAGATGTAACTGAAATCATAGGCTTTGATGATCTGATTAAGGGATCAAGATGATCTTTTCAAGAGAGAGGGGCAACCACCCTAAGAAATATCCCGTCTCTCTCTTTAGCAGCCTCATTCCATGTTTTCAGTTTCTGAACAACCCCAAATGCATGGGTTTTCACGATAAATATATTTCATGTGTGTCAGCCCTGGACTACCAATCGATCAGAATCAGAAACAACCCAAAATCTTAAGTGCTGTGCTAGGGGCAAAGAAAATGGGCAAAAAAAAGACCCTTAAGCTGTACATGAACGGCTCAGATGAATCTGAGCCGTTCATGTACAGCTTAAGGGTCTTTTCTTTGCTCATTTTCTTTGCACTTAACATTTCTCAAATCTTAATCTTAATCAACCAAGGCTCAGAGGCCATGCTTGGTTGTTGCTTTCACAAAAGTTTTCCAGAGCTGTTTGGGAATTGGGAGCTGCTAAATGCACACCATTTCGATCATCGCCTCATTATACCAGGCTCCGGAGAAGTGTGAGGATAAATTGATGGAAAAGGTGAGGCTCAGATCTGTGTTTCGATTGCAGAAGAGAAGGGTTTTTCCCACCATGGCTGCAACATCAGTTGCCCTGCCAAGAAATGGGTCACATCTTCTCGACATATGAACTTGAGAAAAATATCATCACAGCCTCTTACACAGGGTTATTCAGTGATCATGGTTCCTTTATGTAGCAACAACAGCAGCAGCGGTCATAAACCAAATTCCTCGCACAAACTCACACTCTCAGATACGTACATATGCCTACATATGCAGAGGAGGGTTGATTTTTTTAAAGTAACTGAAATCATTGGCTTGGACGATCTGAGCAAGGGATGACCAAGACTGTCGAGTTACAGAGAGGGGCAACCACCCTTAGAAACATCCCTTCTCTCTGCTTATTAGCCTCATTCTCTTGAGTTACTTACTCCCTTTCCAGATAGCAAACAGGGAGAAATTTTTTGGTGCCGGGTGGGTATATCCCACGTGGTGCTTGCTCGGCACATCCGGGCCATCCATTGCACTTTTGGACGGCCCAGATTGAAACCCTCCCTCTCCTCTTACCCCAACACTTTCTCTCTCCAAATCCGAGCCATCCAAAAACCGCAATGAACGGCCCAGAGTAGGCAACACATGATACCCACCCAGCACTGAAAAATTTCTCGCAAATAGGTTAAACATGTACTCAATCAACAATTTGCCAGCAATATCCTTTAGGCTGACTTTTTTCAACTCATTCTTCACCAAATGTGCAGCATTTTCTCAGCATAAACCAAATTCCAAACAGGTCATAAACCAAATTCCACACACAAACACACACCTTCAGATACATACGCCTACGAATGCAAAGCATACTTCTATTTGCACACAACTTTCTTTAGAGCATCTCCAAAACCCACACTCATTTATTGATAACTCAGGGTGTCCGGGCCAACTCCCACGCATAGGGCTACAAATGAACCAAGCTGCTCGCGAGCAGATTGTGGCTCGGCTTGTTACAGCTCGAGCTCAACACTCAAAAGCTCGGGTCGTTTAGAGAGGCTTATTAAGGAAATTAGCTAGGCTAGGCTCTTTTGCTCGAGTTCGAGTTTTCGACTCGACTAGTCTAGTAAACGAGCCAAGTTCGAGCACTATAAACGTCAGCTCGGCTCGTTTGCAGCCCTAAAAGGCCACACTCATCGACTAACGGGGGCTGGTTAATTATCGGTATGATCTAGACCCAAAAAGAGGGTTAGTTCGAGAAAACCAAAGCGAACACAGTCATTCCCAAGTTTCCTACCACATATCCACCACCACCACCACTATCGTGATCATTATCATGATCATCATCATCTCTCTCTCTCTCACACACACACACACACAAACATATATCTATATATAAGTACATACTTTATCTATTACCGTTTCAATGTACAGGAAGGCTCAGATCCTTGAATAATCAGGCGACGAAGTGACTCCGCCATGACTGCAACCACAGTTACCTGACGAGAGAGACAGAGAATTCGCCTCCGTGGTCCTCTGGGTTGCCCCGCCACGAAACGGGTCGGATCTCAACGCCTGATTTGAACCCAGAAAAATTTATCATCACAGCCTCTTTCAATGCATGCAACTTTTGATTATTCCATTGTGGATACTCTGTAACCTATATAGATAGATAGATGAAAAAGAAAGAAAGAAAGCAGTTTCACTGGTAACAGGCAGAGTCCAGATCAAGATCAGAAATCTGAACCAGACGCACGCACCCAAAGGGCTGTTGTTGGTTTTTTTCAGAAGAAATCATCGGCTTGATTCAGAGAGAGAGATGGGCAACCACCCTCAGAAACTTCCTCATCTCTCTCTCTCTCCATCTGAGGTTTCAAGCCTCTTTCGATTCTGGGTCACGAGCCCTAGAGTCCCCAAGGCCTCTCACTTGTAGGGTGTTGGTTGTTGTTGTTGTATGCAGTAAAATTCGCAGTTGTATTTAGAATCTCCAAGCAAGTTTTGTCCCCTTTTTCTTTTCAATCGAGTTCTGGTCCTCGTAAGCCTTCTTATTTCCATTTGGAGAATGATACCCCCACCGCGGTTCTTCCACCGAACCGTCCACCGTACCCACGCCGGGCTCACTCCGGCCACCGGATAGTCGATTCAATCCGTTCAAAAATTCTTTAAAAAAAATCGAGTGGGCCAACGCGAGAATCAATGGCATCCGACTTGTGTAAGTGCTCTAACCAATCTTCCATTTTTTAACGGCTCGGATCTTTGATTTTTGAAAGTTCGGATCGAGCACCTACACACTTCGGATGCCGTTGATTCCCGCAAAGGCACACTCGGTTTTTTTTAGAATTTTTGGACGGATCGAATTGGCCGTCCGGTGGCCGGAATGGGCCCGGCGTGGGTACGGTGGGCGGTTCGGTGGGGGAACCGCGGTGGGGTATCATTCTCCTTATTTTTCACATGTTGGGCAGAGGACTCTCTTTGGAACTTACGGAGTGAGAAATGAAAGGAAAGTTAATTTTTCTCTCAAGTTGTTTGGATTGGAGAGAAAGAAAGAGAGAAAATAATGCTTTGTTTGGATTGTTTTTTGAAAAATTATTCTCAATTCAAAAAATACTCATTACCCTATTTTCAATCATTACCATTACTTCCAATCATTATTTTCATTTTTCTTTCCACTCATAACCCTACAAAATTTCTCAAAATTTATTCTAACACTCATTGTGAATAGTAAAATTTTCCTCTCATTTTCTCCCATTTTCCTCTCATTTTCCATCACTTTCCCTCAATTCCAAACAAAGAGCAGGGTAGGAAACGAAAAAAAATTGAGCCCACATGTAAAAGTGTTCGAGTTCTGCTCATTTATTAAAGGAACCGGTTTCTCTCCAGTTTTGCT
Source organism: Rhododendron molle (assembly GCA_025413875.1). Classification (NCBI taxonomy): domain Eukaryota; kingdom Viridiplantae; phylum Streptophyta; class Magnoliopsida; order Ericales; family Ericaceae; genus Rhododendron; species Rhododendron molle. The sequence goes on along the minus strand of CM046388.1, from coordinate 3,548,872 downwards.
CTCTCCCATTCTCGTCCACTTTGCATTTTTGTAGGCCCACAACAATAATTAAAACTGTTTATATTTTAGACCTTGTTGAAAACTTTAACCAAAAAAGAAATCATGTTAAATGAATATCGTTTGATACTTGGTGCACATTGATATTGAAAAAACATACCCAAATGGGTTCAAATCCAATGTGAATGATATATATATTTCAATATAAAGACGTATCGATTAAGTATATGTATAATCGGTATCCGATCAACATAATTTTTGATGTGCTTGAAGTTTTCAACAAGATCTACAACATGAACGGTTTCAATAATTATGGGCCCTAAAAAATACAAACTGGACAGTAATTGGAAAGAGCAAAACTGGAGAGGAGCCGGGACATTTACTAAATGGGTTCAAAATCAAGCTCGAGCTCAACTTATTTATTATAGAGTCGAGCCTAATTGAGTCCATGACAAACCGAGTCTCAAACTTCTCACGAACAAATTAGTTCGTTCGCAGCCTTCTGTAGGAGGGTGGAGTTAACTAGGTTGATAAAACCAATCAAGCTTTTCAAAATCAAACAAGTATTTTCTTTGTTGAAAACAAGTTTTATCTGTGTAAAGCTAGTTAAGCTTTGAAATTAAGATTCAACAAGTTGTCACTTGGCTCGTGTAACTTGTGATATTTAAAAAATTCAAATCATACGCGATTGGGTCATAATTGGCTTGAATAAAGCTTGATGCTTGATTGAAGTCTGCTCGCCTAATAAACACCAAGTCTAAATATATTTTCAAAACTCATTGATTTTTTTTAACAAAGCTTGAAATTGTAATGACCCGCTCCTGCCTCATACTCCCTCCGTCCTAATTTGTTTGTCAAATAAAAAATCCTATTTTTTGGCCAGTAAAGGAGTGATAAAAGGAAAAAAAGAAAAATGGAGTAATAGGAGTTAAATTGTTGGGGACCAGGGGTGTATTTTGGTAATTTTCATGACACTATGGCTCGTCCTCATCACACTAGAATATCACTACAATTAACACATCATTTTAGGACCATTTCCCCAACAATTGCACCCCAAGATTCCAGCAAGAAAATATAAACTCTATCAAACAAAAAAATTTCATGCCGTTTTGCACACTCTCAACAACACATACAGTTTCTATCAGCTTGAACATGACTCAGATTCTTAATTTGGGCAACAAGTCATCACAATCCCAATGTTCGTAATCTATCCAAAACCAATCTAGTGACGGAAGAAATGAAATTACCATTTGAGTTTTCTAACCACCTCGATCGAGCATGTCTACCAAAGTCATCCTTCTGGGGAACCTCGGCGGCAACCTCAAATACATGGCATCTTCAATCTCAATAGGCAAGTGCGTCGCGACTATGACGATGCCGCCCTTCTTCCGGTGCTCTGCGATAATGTACTCTAACAACTTCACCCCATCCCCATCCAACGCCACTGAAGGCTCATCAAGCAGCCAAATTGGCCTATCTATGGCCAACAACCTCGCGAGCTGCACCCTCTTTCTTTGACCCATTGATAGCATTCTTGCTTTGTCTTTGGCCAACCTTCCAAGTCCCATTAGCTCTAAAGCAGGGAGAGACCCCCCTTGCTTTCCTTCAAGCACTTCAAACCACTGAACGTTGTCAAGGACTGTGAATTTGTCTTTGATGGCATCTTTTAATGAGAGCCAGTTGAGTTGAAGCTTGTATTGGTGGAAAATCCCTGCTTGGGTTATGTCGTGACCATTCCAGAGGATTTCTCCAGCTGAAGGCTTGGAGAATCCGGCTAACATGCGCAAGAAAGTGCTTTTTCCCGAGCCATTTGTGCCCATTAGCACTAGTGCACCGCCATCGTGAAGGGAGACATTTACGTGGCGTAAGATTTGTTGGGCGTTTCTCATGCATGAGACGTTGTTGAGGAGGAGACGGGGGAGTGGTGGTCTACGAAGAGACATTTTGGTTTGTAAATTGGCAACTATAGTCAAATTTATGGATTGAGCCAAGAGCCAACGCCCAGTTAGAATTGTTTCAAAGGCTTCAGGATTGAGCTAGCAATTGACACCAAGAAAATCAGAATTAGTATCTCATTCCAGGGTAATTCAAAATTCAATGCCCAAGTAAGCAACACTAGTTAGATTAGTCAAGTGCCCCCCAACGTATGAAGATTTTCCTGGAGTCCACTCTTACACATGAAAACCATAGAGTTGAGGGGTAAGGATTGCCTACTCCTAGCTGAAATTCACTATATTTCTCATAACGACAATGACAGAAAGTGTGAAGAAAATACAAAATTGATGTTCGAAGGAAACCTGATCTGTAGAATACAGACACCTTAAATGGTTTTTGTAAAAGCTAGAAGATAATTGCATTGTTGTCAACATGAGAAACAAGATTAAGTTTTGGCATAGGCCATTATAGAAGCATTAGCCACTTAATCACCAACTAGTTCAACAATAAACATCACAATTGGTTGCAGTATACATAATCCACCACTAATGAAATCTAATCACCTTAAAAAAACGGCATCCAACAAAATCTCATACAAAGAGACAAAAATACGAAGAGAAAAACAATGCACGTGGCTTTAAAATACAACACATAATATATCCCCAAAACACACGCACATTTGCCATTACTACCGGTTCTCGCATAGAAGGTCCAGAGACCACCATCAGTTCACATGAAAGGACACAAATTACCAAGGCACAATGTAATGTTGATTTTTTGATGTAATTCAAGCTAAAAGCACAATATAACGTTGATTTTTTTAAAAAAAATTTTTTGGCTTGTATGTCAATCTATTTTTTATGACTTAACAGTATGTGGCCAACCAAACTTAGAGTCGGGCTTGGACAACTCAAACATCGGGGCCGGCACTGTGGCTAGAAGATAAGATAAGAGAAAATAGACTAACGGGGTTGGAACATGTCCATCGTATATTAACCATTAGAGGAATGATATAGTTATGGTAGAGTGTAACACTAAGGGAGGGGTAGACCAAAATTGATTGTAGAGGCGACAAGCTCAAAATGATCAATGTTTTTTTAATATCACATTACACAATGCCCGCAACAGAGTCCAATGGAGAAAACAAAATCATGCATCTAACCCAAATTGATTGAAAGGCTTCCTTTGGTTTGGAAATCCACAAGGATGGCCAACTACATCAGACAAATCATGGTGCCTAGGGTGACTAAGATCCCCGCCGGCGCCGATAGGACAATCCACACACACTTGCTCTCTATTGTGGTGTCTTGTCGGCCCAATAGTAGGTTTGCTATCCGGATTAATACTAGGAAGGATGAGAAAAAGATGGGAATGGAGGGGAAATGTCTGGTTTGGAAAAATAAGGGATGCTCGGATGAGACAAGTGGAGGGAGATTATTTTAACCTTTGGATAAGGAGGGAACCTAATCTGCATAGGAGAAACTAAGTAATAGCACCCTACATGTGGTATTAATTAATCCGCCATCTAGGAGATTATTCCATGAAATAGTGAGGGAGAAAAAATGGTTCCATACATAATACTGCAAAACAAACAACTGACTATATAATCCCAGTCCCAGTATACATTTGGGGACCACAAGTTCCCCACTCTCCTTATGCCCCTTATAATATTGCAATCAAACAAGTGTTGATTGTTCACACCTTGAGCAGTGTAAAGGCCCTAGGGCTGGGGCATGGAGATATGGAGAGAACGAAGATGATGGTCCGAGCATTGGGAAATTTTGTCCCCTACATTGTTGGAGTTATTTAACCATACATGGTGATTGGGTCTTACCAGTTCAAAATCAGGTTGAATGTAACTTCAACTCTAGGTAGGACCATCTTTTCATGAATCAAAACTACACCTTTCTACAGCTCAAAATCTTGGTAAATTCTATACCACCCCTCTTTGACAAGCTAACAAAGCAAACGAAAACACCACCTTCAAAACATCTGTTGCCGCATTTCTTCGAGAACATTCAACCTAAGCACAAGTCTAACTTCATCTAATCTAATCTAATATAATGGCACCGGCATTCTGCTTGTACAGGAAGCTAAACTTTGAAGTGAAGCTTCAGAAGTGCTCATTGAACTACAAGGGTACAACCTCCTCAAATCCATTACGCGGTAACATCCCTTTTCGTGTGAACATCAACTATGAGGGCGACTCTAATTTTAGTTTCCTCAATCACCCCTTTTAACTGCCTATAGAAACTGCCAACAAGGAAAAAAATGCCACCCTTTTCTTCTCCTCTCTTTTTTACGCAATCTGGGCATGCATCCCGAATGCCCGGGCATCTAATAACAGTAAAAAGAGACCCATCTTAAATCACAATGTCAAACAACATGAACCCTTTTTGTAAATTCAATTCAGACAAGGTTAAAGTTCTATCATACTATTTACATAAAAATTAAAATAAATAAAAAAGAAGAAGATCTATCATAACTCACTGGTAATTTATATCAAACAGTTGGTGTGCTTGAATTAATCCCCAATTAACCTCAGATACCGAAGTGCTCAATAATTACAAAGGTCTCAAACTACAGATCCCAAAGTGCTCCTAGAAATCAAGAGAAGGTACTCACACGTTTGCTATTGAAGTTTAAGACCCGATGAGAACCGTTGAACTGAAAAATTACGCGGGAAACAGAACTGCTGAAATATGTCACACCTACATGCGTCGTTGCCTCAGTTTGTGTTGTCGGCCAATAATGCAGAGAGAGAGAGAGAGAGAGAGAGATTACCTGTCGAAGCTAGTTCTGGTTCGTTTTGGTTCTCCTCTGGCCGAAGTAGTCCGAGAGAGAGAGAGAGAGAGGGAGAGAGAGAGATGTTAGTCTGTGAAGGGCGCAATTTACATACACAACGACAAACACAATTGTTTTGGTTCTCCTCTGGCCGAAGTAGTCCGTAGCTAATTGTGTCTAAATAATTATGTTCCTAAACTTATTGTTAATTTAATTTGTGTCTAAACACCTGAGTTATTATTATTAGAAGGAAAAAAACCTCGGTGTGGGCTGGTACTTTAGCTGTTGTGAGCCGATACGTTAAAATAAAAAGGGCAATTTACCTCTAGGTCCAGAAAATAAAAAGTAATTTCCACCAAGTCTCCTCTAATTAACAAAACGCGAAAACCCTATGAAAGTGCCTAAAATCCTAAATACTAAAAGTGCCTAACCCCTAGGGCACCCTATAAAAGCCTTAGGGTACTCTATAAAAATGCCTAAACCCTTAGAAACCCTATGAAAATGCCTAAACCGCTAAAACCCTATAATAGGAAAGTGCACCCTAAAACTCCTATAAAAGTGCCTAAACCTAAACCCTAGCGCTCTATGAAAGTGACTAAACCTAAACCCTAGGGTATTCTAAAACCTAAAATCTTGCAGACCTAAAACTGGTACCTAAAATCCTATGGTATTCTAAGATTTTAGGATACCCAAGGGTACCCCTAGGGTACCATAAAACCCTAACATGCCCTAAAACCCCAGGGTGACACTTCCATTAATTGTTAATTTAATTTGTGTCTAAACACCTGAGTTATTATTATTATTATTATTATTAGAAGGAAAAAAACCTCAGTGTGGGCTGGTACTTTAGCTATTGTGAGCCGATACGTTAAAATAAAAAATTGTCAAGTTTTAATATGAAGAAAAATAGTACTACTGCAAATTACTGGGAACAAAATAAAAAAACGTGCTCCCTGCATAGGAAAAAGCCCCAGATGCACGGTGTTGGGACGTGCTCCCTGTTTAATCAGATTCACCGCTACTTCTGAATCAAATTCGATATTTCATGCCACTCAAATCATGACCAAGAACGATCTTTAGACCATTGTAAACGCCCCACGATTCTGCTTCGAGGCTGCCACAGCTATACTATCCGGGATGGATTAGAAGCTCGTGGAATTTTTCCCAGAAACTCGTCGAAAACACAGACGGCTGCATTAGAACAGCCACAATAATACATGCAAAGAAGTCATAATGGTTTGTAGCTAGTGATGGTCCAAAAGTCTATAAGGAATAAAGGTAGACAATGGACTATCTATTGTAGTGGAGAGAAGTTTTCAGAACCCTTTTCCCATAATAAAACAATCGCATCTGGGGCTTTTCCCTATGCAGGAGTAACAACATTCTTGTTCCTTCACATTTTTCACAGACAACCAAACAAAAAGTAAAGAACAGAACATCCTTCAGTGTATTTTCTTTCCCTATAAGATTTCCTTCATTTTCCTTTCCCTCCACGAATTCTATGTCAATACAACCAGATAGTCCTTTTGAGGAATACTGCCGTATCAGATCGACCAACAAGAAAAACAAGAATGGTGACCACTCACTGTTCTATACCCCTATTGATTAGGGATTACATGTTACTGATATTGTTGTCAAACAAAAAAACGCAACATCATCAACATAACGCGCTCTAGATTCGCGTGCTATGGAAATAATGTCAAAAAAAACTATCAAAATTTGTACAACATAGATTGCCAAACTGCAGTAAGCACAGATCACCCATCTATATCTACCTTGGCAATTTTCCTTCTGCAGAGAAACAAGGGTCTTTCTCTCTCACCCAAATGGTTCCCTGCATTGAGACTTCCCCAAACCTCCACATCAAAAACTTGAAGAAGCCAGCATTCTTCCTCACCACCTGGAGCAAAAGCCTTCACTCGAGTCAGCTACACGACTTTGACTCGGACTGGTCACTTAAGTGCCCTCCGAGCAACTGCTGTACAATCCGTACAATAAAGTTCGCTACAAATTAATGTTACTTTGGAGTAAAAATGTGAATTCAGTGCCCCATCAATGGGCAGGACAATGTCACATCGCCAGTGTATAATACACATAATAACAATAAGCAAAAACAAAAACATGTTATTTCATTCCACAGTTAGTTACTAGTCCACCTCCGTTTACGAGGCGGACGCTCTAGTTTGATCTCCGGATCTTCATTGGCTCCACTTTGGGTGGAAGGCAGCAATGGTTCACTCTCCATCTTTTTAATCACCGTAGCTTCCTTATCATTTGGAATTGGAAGCTTGAAACGCTCACTTCGCTGCTTCAACTTTGCAGCTGTGTCCGAGTCTCTACCATCCACTGATTTCCCATCATTTTGATCCTTTTGATCACCCAAGGGATGTTGACCATTGATGGTTTCAACAGTCTTGGATGATTCTTCCGGAAGCTTGCTGGCTCCATTTTTACACTTGTCAATCTGTTTAACCTTCATGGAAGATGATGAAGACTTTGAGTTGATATTAAAATCCCTCTCCTTATGGCTTGTCCAACGTTCCAATTTGGACCGTCCCCTTCTTGAATCTCTCTGTTCATCGTCTGAAGAAGCATCTTCATTGTGTTTTCCCTGCTCAGTTGTGCCTTTCAGTATCGCCTGAACAAAAGCAATCATAATAATCCCAAATTAAAGTTAAAATGTAAAAACGTTGAATGATCTAGGAAGTTTCCAGCCAAAATGGTCAAGGGAAGAGTTTCGGTTGGAACTGCTGAATACCACTTATTCGGAGGCAAAAGAATAGAGGAGATGGTGGGACAAACTGTTGTCCTAAAAAACTTAAGAAGAAAGGAACACGTCTGCCAGCCTCATGAATCCGTATATGATGCGTGTCAATGTTTCAGATGTACCAAACACACAGAAGTGCGTGTTCGATTTACTTATTATACTTTGTTAGTCAGATATGTTACTTTTGCAGACACACTGGGAACATGCAAGGAACACACTGCAAACACGTAGGGCCCACCTTTGAAGATGTGTTAGTACTTACCACATTCCACATGTCCCCAACGTGTCCGTGTCTTAAACTTTTGAAAAACTTACCGGTTCATGTATCCATTTGTGTATATACCATGCTTCTTATCTCAAAAATAATCACTCAGCCATGGGATACCATCATTAAAACTGCCAATGTGATTAAGAAGTTCCAATTCTGGGAAGAAATGCTGAATTTGTTCTACTTCCAGACTTCCAGTGGGGTCCCATTTAGTCAAAAGCCCATTGGCCCACCGCAAAGGTATCATCATCAACTATCAGGTATCAAACGATCCCTAGAATTTTTATAATGCATTAGCTTTGAATTTCAATACAACAGTTTTATTGCAAGTATCCTCCCCGCTCAGTCTATATATCGTCCTTAATTTGGATTTTTGCAAATGTGCTTCTCTTCTTTGCTTAGGCTTTTCCCTGTAATGCTAGTTTTGTTGCAAATTATCAGAATTCCCTAACATACATATTCCAGAGTAACAAATTACTTGCACACAATGAATGTCATTCACAAAAAGGACCATGAAACATGTACCTACGTGACCCAAACCTGGACCCATCAGAACAAAAGTATTCTTCAGAGGATGCCACCAAAGAAAATCAGAATTCACAAGAGTCTACTAAAGAATTCAAAGCTCACTGTCAAAGTAATGGACATGGAAAAAGCCCCCTAAATTAAGTATTATGTAACAGTTGAACAAACCAATAGAGTAGCCTTATAGCAGCCCTCTAACATATGCTTGTGGCAATAATCTATTAAACTGGACTTATGAAATAGTTCCAACACTTACTGAGATTCAATGCAACTGTTTGGTGCATTCTCAGAAGTAGCCATATATCAGACGTTGGGTCAAAATGGGAACCACAAGAATCGATCCCTATTCCTAAAACCATGAAGAGGACAACACGTCCCCATTTTCTAACACATAGAAGCTAACAGAATTGAAGACTTCAACCATGTAATCAATCATAGTTACTCAAGGGATCCAAAACAACTCCTGGATAGTGGCAATCACAGCGAAGCACCAAATGCAGTATATTGGCATCCTATGGAACATGTTCACTAATTACTAGTTCATGTCATAGTAACTCGACACATGGGGAGGCATTTTTACCTCAGCAGTGGCATGTTAGTGTTTCTGGAGTTGTAACGTACCCGCTCATTCATGTGACCACTTTGGTCTTCTAGACTTCTCGTGGAAGGGCCCACAGAGTTACCATCTCCGCCCTCGGAATCTTTACTTCTCGTGTTAGCTTTACGTTTCTTTTCATGCACCCTATTGTTATCAGAACCACCACCAACAAGATCCCTCCGAGTACCTTCCCTTTCCTGCCTTGATCTTCTCTCATCTTCGTTGTGTTGGCTTCCACGTGTTGAATGGAAATCGTCATGCCCCCTATGCTGTGATAGGCTTCCATCTTCAACCCTTCTTGTAAGTTGCTCATTATGCCGACTGGTCTCTTTAAATTGGTAATCTCTGTCAGAAGTTCCCTTATACTCATCCTTCACTCTACCATGAGGGACCCATAGTTTTTCTTCTGCAGCTCGTCCACTTTTCCTTACTCCTTCCCGTCGTTCTTCTCTTTCCCTCTTCAATAAACTTTCTTCATGTGATTGTTTGGTTCTGTGCATCTGATCCCTCTCTCTGTGAATCCAGTCATCTTCTTTGTACCTAACAGAATTATAATTGTCCTCTCTTGTTCTCACTTGGTCATCTCTCTTCCGTGGGTCCAAAGCATCATCCCTTACTCGCTTACGCCGACTTGGGTTTTCTCTATGGCTATGTAAGATTTCTTCCTTTTCACCATCCCTCCTTGAATAATCTTCTTCTTTCCTTCTTTTGGTATAATGATTGTTCATATTCTCATATTGACTCTTCAAATTGTCATCCCTTTCTCTTGGTCGTGACCCCACATCTCTATCATGATAGCCCCTAGAATTACCATTGTCCAATTGTTTCCTCAACTGAAGTTGCTCATCTTTATCCATCCTCTCTCTTTCTCGGACCTTATTCCTTGTTTCCTCAGCTCTAGCCCTCCTTCCATGTGGATCGTCATCTCTTTGTTGCCAAACTCCCTCAGAATTCTCTCTCTCCTTTCGCCTGTCTATACCCTCAGTTTTCATGTGCGAGTGACGAGCCAAATGAGGATCCAAATCTCGACGAGAGTGAGAATCCTCCCATCCTTTTTCCACCATGTGGTGCTTTTCTATTTCACGTCTCTTTCTTCGCACACTCTGCTCATCTTCACCGTGGGGTCTCTTCAAGTTCCCCATTTGTGTAGAACGTCCACGTTGAACAACTTCCTCATCAATACTATCGGGGAACTTGTGGTAATCTCTGCTGCTATCCGATCTTGCTTTGCTGTTTTCTCTGCTTCTTGCAGCCTTTATGTCCCCTTCATTACCAATCTCTTGATCAGGAGACTGTCCAACTCGAGAACTGAGTTTATGCTTTTTCACAGAAGGCAATGGGTTTTCCGATATGTGGGTATCAGTAAAGGTGGTTCTGTCCAAAGCCATTTCCCCTCTATCAGACATTACAGAGCTTCCATGCAAGCCATCACGATGTTCAACATCGGGCTCCTCAGCACTCCCAATGGTGGCCGGAGATGAGAACTGATTGCTTTGTTTTCCATCACTGCTTTCAACTGAATCTTCCTTCTGATTGTCAAGAACGCCTTTATCCAGTGTACTACTACTATGTGTCATAATAGGGGATCTGTCGCGTGCTCTCCCCTTTGCCTGCCTGGATTATGAAGAGGAAGTTAAAGGAATTACTTAATACCAGAGATGAAATATTTCAAAATCAAAAACTAAATTTAATGTAAAACTACTCAGTCAATTATCCAACCAAACACCATCGGGAACTAGCAAACATGATAAAAAGAATGACAGCCAATAATAGAACATGAACCATTAGCAATACGAGCAAGTCGTGCCAAACAAAATATGTTCAGAGGTTTCTGAAGACGAAGATACTGGTTAATAGAGCAACGAAAATATCACACATCTTGGCTGCCAAATCAGATGAGTAGTACTACAGAAAATATAACTAAAAACTTAGCAATACAACCAGACAGCAAAAGCTAACTGTTTTTATTTATCCTAACTGTTTTTTCACGAGCGTAACAATCTATTCTCTCTCTAAAGGAGAGCATCGATTGTTGTAGATTCGTTTTGAGGCTTGCTCACAATTTTCTATTCCAAACTTGTCCAAAAAGTTGAAACATTTTACCGTTTAAATTAATTGCTGCTCTCAATAACTGTAAGGGCACTAATGGGAAAACAAATAGTATAAATACCCAACCCACGAACTAGCTGCAGTTTTTTTATCCCTTTCATCGGCAAACTGCTTCAGTTTTTGGGCAAAAAAGTTACTGAAAACTCTCTTTCTACGGGCACCCATTTCATGGGTGTCCTCTGCGCGACAAACTTGCAAAAGAATTTTTTTTTTCTTTGTTTGCCCCCCTTTTGTGACAGTAAACCCATTTCAAAGATACAGGAATATTTTATGAAACCGCACGAACAAATAATAGTAAGAGTTCCAAGATAATTTACACGCATCGCTAATGCCCGCCTATTGATCCAACTAGCCATTATACAACAAACAGAATAGTTGTGGTGACAATCAAAAGGAAAATGATTCAATCCATTTGTCATTTTCAACCGGCACTCAACTCCTACTGCTTTGTTTTTGTTCTGCAAAGTTCACTTTCTTGGCTAGGATATTGCCCAGTCCATTGGGATCCGTGGATTTCAGTCCTATCTGGGTTACGTACGGTTTGGGTTTTCTTCTCTCTTTTTTAAGGTACGGTTTGACTTTTCACATAAGGTGTCATGGAGCTTCTTTATTGGTGACGAGCTGCAAAGTTGGGAAGGAGACAGAGGAAGATCTAGATGATGGCTTCTTTATTGTTTGACGTGGCTCAGTTTGCCAGCAAAGGAAACGGTGTCATTTGCTGGCTTAGAGTGTCCATTGTATAGACTTAAAAAGTGTTTTGTTACTCTTTTGCAGAGTATGGAGTCGAAGGAGGGGAATCCCTCTCTCGACCAATTCCTTGAGACTGTAGGGCTTTTTGTTGGCCTTCTTTTTATAATATCGATGGATGGCATTCCCTTAATGTCTTAGACTACTACTATTTATTTGCTTATTAATAAAAAACCTAGCATTCACAAGCACATACCACTGGATTGAAGCCAAAATTACTGACGACAAAATAATCCAACATCAACGTGATATAATTTGTCAACTGATTAGAATTCGTCAAAATGCAGAAAAGGCATGGAATTTAGTCAAAAATTATTTCATACCTCTCCTCATGAAGGGTGCCAACATTCCTTCCGGGATTTGACGAAGAATGCTCTCTAGAATCGGGACGATGCGGAAGCAGTGATTCTCCTTCAATCATGTTGTCATGAATGGAATTCATAAATGGTGCTCTTCTCCCAACAATTTCCCTCTTCCTACCATCACTTTGTTGCTCTATGATGTCCCCATTAGTTTCCTGGCCACCTCTGAAACTCTCTCTCAAAGGTTCATTTTCCGGTTGCTCTATTACATCATTCCCAGGCAAGGAAGCATCATCTGTAGAGCCCTGCAACACTATCTGTTTGCCACACAACATTACCCAATGGCATTAAACATAAGGAGCAAGGATATTAAAGGTCCGTTTGGATAGATGTGGAACGAAATTAAGGGAACTAGGGTTCAATACCGACAAAAATATAGCATTGATTAGCTATAGGTGACCTGTGAAGTGAAAGATGGATAGAGGTAGAAGAGATGTATTTGATTACGGATTTACGGTTAATGTATAACTACAATCCTCCATATGAACTACGAAGGATTTCAAATCTCTCTGAGTCTCAGTAAATAGATAATCCAAATCAGCTCTCAAACTCAATGAAAAAATCCATATGCAGACTATCCATCTGAATTTGAGCTATTTTCATTGAATATAGTGCCAAATACCTTCATTTCAAATCAACATCTATCCGACAAAGTCTAACATTGATCCAGAGGTGCTTGAGTACAGTATTGAAAATTACCTCAATTATCACATCGGAATCACGGATTCGAAGCGGCCTGGTATCAGTGGATGGGAGACGCTCAACAGAACTAGTTTCCACCTGTATTGCTCTCCCAATTGGCTAGAAGGAAAGAGGATAAACAAATGAGCCCAAAGACTGACACAAGAAAGAAACCTAGTGCATCTAAATATAAAGAGTCCCATTCTTAACTAGCTACAGCAAAATGAGGACCATGACCAAAGAATCTTTAGATGGCTGGAGAAAATAATACAATATAACTGCCAACACATACTAATGGTGGCCGCACATCTCGTGATCCTTTCGCTATGTCAATTTGTCCACCGTCCAACTTCGCAATATTTGCATTTTCAGAAGTGTCACGAACACCTGCTGCTGCAGCTAGTTCTGGTGGCAGATCAGGATCATATTCCTGAAATGAAATCAACGAAGATAGACATTTGGCCACTTTGTTCTTCAACCACATACACTGATACATCAAGATGCAAATGCACTCATTACCTGTTCTGTTCTCCCACTTTCATAGACACGGATTTTGCTTTGCATAGTTGTCTCCACGCGGAGTTGTTCCTTCAGAATTCAAATTCAGTATCCTCAGCTTACATAGCTATAAATAATGATACAGTAATTGCTAATACGTACCAGTTGTTTGCAATAATCTTTCCAGGTCTCCTCATTCAAACCAAAATTGAAAAAATCGGACATATCAAGGCCAGGAAGCCTCCATGGTTTTTCCTCAAAGCTATCAATGTCAACCTCAAATATCGTCCTGCATATAAACTAGAGAAGGTCAACAAGAGACATAACCCCAAACATACATTTATGGAAAGTAAGAAGATGTGGAGCAAACACCAGGTCCTCACGCGTGCACCAATGTTGACGCGGGATTATGGCCCATCCAGTGTCCGAATGGATGGATGATTGTGGGCCCATTTGAGCTATCATTGCATTATTTATTTCCTTTGTTATTTAGGATTTATTGCATTTGCAAGTTAGGATTTATCTCGTTAGGTTATACTCCTCTTTTATTTTGGTTGTTATCTCTCGGGCCTATCTAAAGGACTCCTGCAGTACGTCTATGGATCACTGAATGAATAAAGTTTTTTCAGTTTCTCTGGAATTAGTGTGGATTCTAATTCTCCCCTAGGCTTGGATTCCTAGGGGTTACACTTCGGTTCTACATCACGATGCACCATGGAAGCAGGGACTGATCTGCAATAGCAAAATCAGTGACTGTATTCACAAAAAGGCAGTGCGGAATGATCTTTTGATCAGATAACACTTGACCATTTTTGGCTTCATTGTCTTCCACGGGAAAATTATTTTGTGATTCTTTGTCCACGTCTTCCGCCAACATGCCTAGTCCATTATGCAACATATTCGACTTGATTTCTTTCCCTAGAGTTTTCGGCACCATAGAATGGGAGAGGGTCTGACTTCACCTAAAACTCAATAGGTTGATCAGTATCAATGTGGTGTGACTCACTGTTGCCATGGCTTTCAACAATGGCTTGACAGTTCTCCATTTCTCATCAGAAGTTTCTACCACCACGTAAGGGCTCCCCATGTAAGTTACATGGATCCACCATTTAGGGCGAAGTAACTGTGTCAACACAACATAGGTGCGGGATAAGGGTCGGGTACAGCCATATCAATGAAAACCCAATTGGTAAAGCTTTTCTTCATAGAAACATGATGAAGAAAAATAAGAAGAAAGTTATTATTGGGTCCGTTGATCATTGTATAAAATATGTTAGTGTCACCTTTTTACTATTGTTTATATACGAAAATATACCAAAAGATAATTTTGTCAGGTATCCTCGTAACCCTGTCCAAATCTGGATCCATACCATCTACCCTCTATTTAAGGTTTGAGATGTACAGCCCCTAGATACACACCCACACCAGCTACTACTACCCGAGTCCGCGTAACATAGCTCCTCATAAACTCGTGCAAGGTTCTAAACAGATTCATTTGTACTTCGACTCACCAATTGATAAATACGAGTACTGAGCCTACCCAACACCTCTATTTGATAGATTATCTCCTTTTGACCTCTTGAAAGTGACTCCATGGATTTTTCTATCAGCTTCACTACCCTCTATTTTAAGGTTTGAGATGTACAGCCCCTAGATACACACCCACACCTGCTACTACTACCCGAGTCCGCGTAACATAGCTCCTCATTAACTCGTGCAAGGTTCTAAACAGATTCATTTGTACTTCGACTCACCAATTGATAAATACGAGTACTGAGCCTACCCAACACCTATATTTGATTGATTATCTCCTTTTGACCTCTTGAAAGTGACTCCATGCATTTTTCTATCAGCTTCACTCTGTGGTCCATTGACTGGCTCTAATACCACCTAATTTGAACAATCTAGTGACAGAAAAATGAAATAGAAAGAGAAGAGCGAGACCCACCTCAAGGAGGAAGACCTCCTTTTGGATCAAATACAGTACAACTTGACCTCTGACCCCCAAAATGAAGACTTCAATAACATTCCACTCCCTCTTTATCCACAGTAGAGGTTGTTTATATGGAGACACTAAGCGTACGTTAAAACGAAGTAGGACATCCAACAAAAACCGCTACAACTTGTCACATGCCCACAACACAACAGACCACAAAAATAGGGCCACTAACAGCTATCAAAATAGGAATTGTCATCGAAAACGTGCATAGAATTTTAAGGAATGCAGACATACATTCAAAATTACACTAAGAAGGAACAAAACCATAACCGGAGTAGAATCAAGCTCCCCATCTCAAAACCAATGCATCAAACCATCATAACATCAGCAATTAAGTGCATCAATAAAAATAAAAAGTAGAGCTGTCCAAAGTTTACTTGTGTGATGGAAGAGTGAAGTCCAAGCCACTTCCAAAACCACGCCCTGCCGTATTGTTCCCCCAAACATTCATTCCAGAACCTGGATGTAAGTTTTTCTGCATAGGAAAAGCGTTTCTTATTCCTGCCGGTCGCCAATCACCTCTACCAAAACCAGCAACCGGGCCCATGTTGACCGGTGGACGAACTTGACCCGGCGCTCCTACAAGACCAACAGGAACTGATCCAGGCATTTGTGCCGTGCCAGGTCGCACATACTGCACAATTGGAAAGAGAAGAAATAAAATGATACCATTAGCGGTAAGCAAAGAAGAATATAAATATTTTCTCTTTTTCTCTATAACCAAGAACGCGACAGAGAAATTAACACAAGACTGCAACAATAACATCAATCATTCAATACTTATAGAATGTCCAAACAATCACCATGCAAAAATCCTCACACGTGAATATGCCAATTGCAAGATTATGACGACAGTGATACAATGTTTCTTGTTAAGCACATAATTGAATTTTTTCCAGTTGCAACTGGGCATTTAAACCTGCTCACCATAAAACTACATTCCAAGGGAAACAACAGAGGGATAATTTTTAAAATTATTCATGAAATAATGTATTTCAACCCAAATAGCATGAAGAAATGTACAAATTTGGAGTGCCAAAATCTTTTCTACCATAGGTAAAGACTTCCCAATTCAAAACTTACTGTAACTGTAGACTTCCTGAAGTAAATTCCATGGCATGCATGGGGATGTCAAAACTCGCAAGCAACCATGATAAGTTTTACAACCGTTTTGTTATCTTGTAATCAGAAGGGTTATGAGACATAATGAAAAACACAATCGGACAGGGGAAAAAACGGAATCCATTAAATTAGCAAAACGATGATCTGGAACATATTACTTCACCAAAAAATTTCAAATACCATAATAGAGAAACTTTATATGGTTTTTCGCGTCCGCAAATATTGGAAGCATTAAAAAGAGTATCATTTTTCATTCTTCTTCAAATCACAGAATCTGGAATTTGACCAATGGAGAGTTCTTGGTAATATAATACCGGCAATAAGCATTTTTTACATCCAGTCATTGTAGTGTTCAAATGGTTTCAGAGAATGTAAGACTGGTGGCTTGAAAATGGACATATGTGAACAGGAGCAACCACAATGCTTCCAACTAAGCAGCAACAGTTGAATAACTAACTCAACCAATGCTGAATGCCGGCATCTAAAAAGGTTGAGAACGAATTCATGCAGAAGGAGCGCTGAAAGCAGACAACATTTAGTGGTGCTGGTTTCCAAGTTCATGTAAAATGGTACATTTTGTTACCGAAATTGCAGAAGCTGTTAAACCAATTTAGAAACGAGAAAGGTTTTAGTACTCCAACAGCATTGCAACCTGACGTCCCAACTGAAATGTGAATTTATTCTTATAGCAAGGCTCATTTTCCTTTGAGGTGGTGCTTTACGCAACAACATGCCAAGATAATCAATCGGAATGGAAGTGGAACACTGCACCAGCAAGCAATGGCTTTTCATTTGCAATATCAACAGAGCAAAACCTGCTGTAAACAAAGTTCACTAATTGGCAGAAGTGACCTAATGCCAGCTGCTTATGAATGTACAACAAAGATTTCACAAGCACCGTTAAAACCTGATAATATTTCTATAATTTGACCGTTGATCCTTTTTGATAAGTCAACTTTTAGTTGTTGGCAAATACAACTCCTCTTGTGCCGTGCTTAGAGTCTTATCTTTTTTAACAGCTGGTCCCAAGCCCGGATAAATGAGGGTTGTGTGTTAGGTAGGTGACAGCCACTGCGTAAAAGCCCTGTTAGATCTTTATAACATGAATCCTAATATGAATACGCGGTTTGGTTTGCGCTGGCAAATGCAATAAACTTCCATTAATGTGAAATAGCAGCATCAGTACAACAGTAAATCCCACTAAATCCAGCCTCTCTTCTAATTCAAATCTTCCATATATTCTTGTTCAAGTCTTCCATACAACATACAAAAAGCATGTACAACGGTTATCATTTTAGCTATACAACAATTACAATTCCTATTACATTTGAATACCCCACTTGTACAACATAACTGACCTTAAACTGAGAATGAAATGGTTGATATGTGAAACTGCTGTTGAACCCAATCTTCGGCGCAACAACCGCTCCTCCATTCGCTTTAGCTCCTTCCCCCACCTCCTTCCTCTCACCATCCGCCCCCCGAGCCGTTGCATCCTCCGCCCACTCCCTCTCTTCCATCGGAACGAGACCCGGATCGCTATCCGCAACAATAACCAAAGGATCATCATCATCATCTTCATCACCCAATCCCTCCATCACCATACCATCATGGTTGCTCTCGTTAAGCACGATTTTCAAGTCGTCGTCGTCACTCTCGCTCTCCCAATCATCATTCCCTTCTCCTCGACGATCCGAAACCCCCGGTATCACCGGCTCCTCCTCCTCAGCCTCTTCGATGTCGAATCTATCGAAATTCTCTTCCTTATCAATCAAACCCTCGTTTTTGTCCACCACCAAAAAATCATCTTTTCCACCTCTCTCCAAACCCCTAGACTCACTACTCGCCCCGTCAGCTAAACCCTCGTCTCTCACCGCTTCTTGATTCGAATTCCGATTCGAATCAGGCGGGGAGTTCGAAGCTAGGGTTTGGGTGTGGTGAGAGAGGGTGAAGTTGAGGTTAGGTTTAGGGTTAGGATTAGGATTGGGAGCTGCTCCGAGGGGGGATACGTCGTCGTGGGTAGGAAGGTTGAGATCGATGGGGGGTTTGGGTAATACCGGAGGTGGGGAACTGGCGGGGGAAGGTTGGAACTGGCGGAGGACGTCGGTATAGAGATCTCCAAACTCATCGTCGTCTTCCATAGGAGAGAGAGAGAGAGTCTGTGCGTGTGTTTGTTTTACAGGGACAGAGTAGGAGGGTTTTGAGATGAGTGAGAAACTGTGGATTACGAAAAAGTAAACAAAATCTTGGGAGTAAAAGAAAAAAAATTGGAAATTGATTTTAGCACTCCAATTTTTATCACTGGCACTCCATTTTCTGTGTTAGTCATGTGAAAAAATAAAACTAAAAATGGAGTGCTATTGGCTAAATTTGAAGTGCCAAAATCACCTCCCAAATTGAAAAAGGAAAGTACTCATAATTAGGTAAGAAGTAGGGAGTATTGTTTTCTTAGAAATTGTTTGCCACACCAATTTGTAGATACAGGCGCAAACGAGCCGGGCCAAGCTTTACAATGTTTAAGTTCGGCTGTTTTTATGTCAAAAAGAGAGAAAGAAGAGAGAAAAATAGGAGTAATGATTGGAAGTAGAAATAATGAGTGGTTTTTGTATTAAATTTCTTTTTTTCAAATTTGAATCCAAACAAGGCATTAATAAATAAGCATGCAACTCAAGTTCGAGATCTTAACGAGCCAAGCTGGCTAATTTACTTCACTAGACTTTTCAAAATGAGTCGAGTCTATAAAACGAGGCAACGAGCCAAGCTTCTGAGCGTTAAGATCGACTCGATTACTAAATGGAGTCGAACCACAAGCAACTCGGTTAATTTGCAAACCTACTAGTATAATTGGCACTGTCCCGCTAACTCAAATAAGTATTTACTATTTTTTTTGAATTAAATGTTATGTATTAAATATTATAACAGAATGACTTGTCTCGTAAAATAAAAAAATAACTAGTAATTAAAATGTAGAAACTTTATCGGAATTCGGAACGGAGTCTTATATTAAGTGTATATATAGCAGGCCATACTTATGTGTGGCCACAAGCAAACAAACGAGGTGGCAAAATTAGGTGTTTTGCAACGTTGACAGTTCTTATACCCTATTGTTGCACCCGTAGGCCAACAAGCTTTCATAGCTCAGTTGGTTAGAGCACCCGTTTAGTAAGCGGGAGGTCTTGAGTTCAACTCTCAATGAAAGCAAGTCTTCTTTTTTTTTGTTCTCTCTATGTTTATCTGTAGTCAGATTTTCTTCTCACCTCTGAAAGTTTTGCGTAGGACAAAATTCCAACTCCCTCTCTGCAAGTGGAGAATTTATTTGCTTAATTACACATGTTTGGCCCGCGAATTTTGAGCTAAAAGTTTAAATCGAAATTAACACCACCCCGTTTTAGCAAGTCTTAGCGCAAAAATCATCGTCGGATGAGACTCCTATAATATAAGAGTTAGAATCTTAGCTTGAACCTACCTTCGCACGCCTTGCATTTTTTCATTGATATCTAGTGCGACTAAGGTGTTCGTATTTTCATCCTTCTTTTCCTTTCTTCGCATCTTAAAGGAGAAGACAATGAAAAATGCCGAAAAGACTCGCGGTTCTGTTATATAGTTGGTTAGTGTTAGAAACCATCTTTTTGGTATTTTTGAAACGTGAGTGGTATTTCAGTAAAAAAAAAAGAACACCAAAAGCAACTTTCGTTACGTTTCATTGTTCCCTCAAAAGAAAACCCGGAAAAAATGGTCATTTCGACGGACTCCCATTTTCTGGGATAGTAGCGGAGGCCGAGGCGGTGCCGACCGCCAATGAGTACATGATTAAGTTTGATGCTCGTGATGACTACTTCCAAAGCCACTTTCATGAAATGGTGATTTCCAACACCTTGAGTAGGTTCTTGAATCTGTGAGTCTTCTTTAATTTTCGTTTAGTTGGTTGTTGCTTTGATTTTTGTTTTGCCAAGACCATGGCCCGGTCAATTTTCATCTCCTTTAATTTCAACTTATATTTTTTCCCGCATCGGCATGTAATTTTTGGTTAGGCATATCGTAATGTAGTTTGCATCTGTTCGCTCTATAAAAAAGGACGTCTAAACAAGTACTGAATGCCTTTCTATAGTTGAACAAAGACATCCGAATATCTGTTCCATAACCATGTATTACTAAATGGACCTGTTGTTTGCGGTTGAAATAATTCTTCGAATGTGAAAATGCACTAAAAGAGCTGTTATATACTCGTTCTGTCTCTCAGCCACATCCTCAGAAATAGAAAGCACTGCAAGGTAAAACAATGCCACTTCCTCACCGTTTCCAACATCTGTCTAGCACCGAAACGCTGCCGTATCAGATAGACAGACTTCAATCTGGTATGAACTTACAGGAAGACAAGCAATTGACTTCGTCTCTAAGGCTTCTGACCACCCAAGCACAGCGCTTGGCCTCACTACAGGATCCCCAAATCCCTTATCCGAAATATGCCTGTATACGGATACATAGATTGAAAACATAGCAATAATCATGTCATAACTAAGACACTTCATTAGAAACAGTCACATTTTGGACCAACTCATCCGATAGATAAAAAAGCTTTATAGCAAGAATCGTGTAATAACTAAGAAACTTCAATAGAAACAGTAACATTTTGGACCAACTCCACCGATTGTTCAACTCTTCAAGCAGTAAGACATAGGGGGATGGGAGAAATAGTGGAGAAGGCAGATTACCCTCTAGTTTAGGCACTTTAATAAAGCAAAATTGCAACCAATAGAAACGGACTAAAGGACACACTCATTATTTGCCAAAATGCTGCGAGCAAAATATACCAGTACCTAGCCAACTCATCATTTCCTTTTCCTGATGAGTAGTTACCAAATTCACAATCAAGAAAGTCACAACTTGGGACTACAACCCAATGATATGAAAACCCATTCTCACTTGTAGGGTTGCAATCTAAAAAACAAAACAAAATAAAAGGGTACATAACCAGTCTACTAAATGATATTCCCCATTGAGTGGTTTCCACTCTCATTTCTTCAAGGATGGCTGATGAGAGACTGTCTGCAACCTATGTTTCCCTAGTTAAATAGAACAGGGTAGTTTAGCACATTAAGAATTTGAGGCTCACTAGTTTGCTTGGAGGGCTGCTAAGCTTTTGGCCAAGGTGTTAGCAGGGTGGCTGGAGGAGGTGTTCTCAGGATGTCAACTGTCTACTCCTGTTTCAAAATCCTAGGCAGCCTTTATCCTCAAATGCTTGATGCTAGAGGTGGCTAATGAAGAGTTGGACTCTTGGCACAAATGCAGTACCCCAGCTCGAATTAAGGCTTATGATCCTTTGTAAATCCCAAGCTTTTGGTTATGGTCTTTTGGGCCATCCTAGTTTAGAACAATTAATCATCTTTGATCGAGAAGGTCTTGAACATGGTCATGTTGTTGGTGTTTCCAGATAAACTTGCTTGAGTGGATACGATTCTGTGTGAACTGGGGAGAGCATATTCACTTTTTGCATTCCTATTTCCTAGGGTCAGGCACCATATGACTTGGAATTTGGGGTTTGGTGGTCCTCCAACTCCCCTTTTGTTTAACCTTTTTTTTTTTTTTTTTGAACAACCCTCTTTTGTTTAACTTGGTGACGGAAGTTCTGAGCAAGTTGGTTGATAAGGTATTTCTTGGTGGCTACGTAACAGGTTTCCATTGGGAAGGGTGTGGATGGAGATTATATATGAGTCAAATTTGTTGTATAATTATGGTACCACAATTTTCAGTAGTGTTGCATTCTTCTTTGGTTTGCTGTTGTCTTTAGTTTGACAGTAAATTATGGGAAGTCTGAATTTACTAATGTTGGATATCCACGCCCCTATCTTGGCATGTAAGGTGGAGCCACTCCTACTTATTTGGGCTCCCGTCGTAATCATTGTTCAAGACCACCTTGTTTGGAACCCTAAAACGGAAAGGTTCCAAAAGGCAAGGATGGAACTATCTTTAAAATCCAGCATGTCCTTGGCTAAGATTGGTGAGGTCCTAAGATGGGCCTTTCCTTGGGCTGTGGATGCCTCCTCCCATAGGCCTATTCGGGACGAGGGCACGAGAACCCCTTTTTGATAAGATTCTCACTATTGACAACCTTATTCAGAGGATACAAGTTTCACATTAAATGTTCCTGTGCCTAAAAGTGACGTTGAAGTGGTGGATCACTTCCTCTGTTCCTCATTCAATAACGGGTGATTTGGACTTCCATCCTCCTATTGTTCAAGATGATGTAACTTTCACCATCTAGACTCTAGAGTGATGGAGTTTCGTTTTCTCGAAGAGGTGCTATAGTTGACAAGAAAAAGAAGACGACTTGGTGTTTGGGACCTTTAGCTTTGATGGGCCTATTTGGAAGGAGCAGCATGAAGACTTTTGAACGTTTGGAGACTCCTCTATTTGGTATAAAATGTAGTATTTGTTCCATTTTGTATGAACGGTTATCAGGAGTTGAGCCTTAATTGACCCAATGTGTGTTTCTGTAGAGTTTTCGTGAACAGTTTCGATGTGAAGGTTTTCAAAATATTGTCGTTTTTTCATAGCTTGGTGTATGCGGGCAGCACCCCCTTGGTGCCTATTCAATTTGTAGAACCCTAAACCAATCTTAGGATAATTTTCACATCAGCTTATACAGAATAGAAACCGAAGTCCTCAATGCAACACACGACATAAGGAATACAAAAGTGAGCTCTTCCTGCAATTTATAATGAAGCAATATCATGGACACAAGAAATTCCAAATTGATAGGATTTGAAAACAATCATACCAACAAACAACGGATTGAGCTAACTACCATCGATCCACCAAGCTGCGAATTGATGCTTGACAATTCTAACAAAATTAGCATTTGAAGGGATTCTATTTCCCTTACAATTTTAACTAGAAGAATATCATCGCCATGTGAGTAAAAATCTCCAAAAACAGGGGAGTAGGAGAATATGGTTTCTGTAATAGACTGATTAAATACAAAACAGTTTTGCAAAAAGTAGAATGAAGGGAAAACCGGAATGAGATATTAACAATCAAGATCAATACATTACACCACAAAACTCACAAATATCACTTGCTACCAAGCAATGGCACGCGATAACGAAACAAACACGCCACATCAATCTTCTTATTTGTGAATGTTAACTATTACAAGACTAGGCAAAGATAACAACTCACCTCACAATGATCTTCAATCAGTTCCTACCAAGGGGAAGAGATCTGCAACTGTAGGTTTCCTTAAAATTAGACTTCTTTGACGAGGTGAAAATAGAAGCATACACCTCCTTGGTGGCATTCACCGGTGCATTATCACCCGCCTTGAACCGTTTTGCCAACCCATTACTCAAACCATTACTAACACCCTTTCTCAAATCCCCACCATTACCAACCTTCCCATTCCCTTCCACTTTAGCCAAACCCTTGGACTCGATCAAACCATGCTTTTTCCCACTCAATCGCGACGAATCCAAATCCAAACAAACACCCTCCTCCCCATTGACACCCACTTCCCCAACGGCACCCACTTCCCCATTCTTCACCTTCTTCGCCTTCTTATCCCTCACCTTTGCCTTCTCCTCCTCCATCCTCTCCCTCAACTTCTCCACCTCCCCCTCGCTCCCATTAATCACAATCTTATCGCTCTCTGAAAACTCCTTATGACAAACCAAACACGCCGAGGACTTAACCTCCTTCAATGCCTTGGCACTCAAAACATGCCCACAAGTCCTCAGCGCGACAAACCTATACTTCCCATTAAACTCCAAACCCGAAATCGGGCATTGAAACCTCGTCCCACCAATCACATCGCCACCCGATTCCAACCCGGGAATCATCGACAACTCAACCGAAACCATGTCTTTCAAACCCTTAACATGCCCAAACGCCTTGGGCAGCTTCTTGCCCAGTAAAGCCTCAACAAGGGCCTGTTTATTAAACAAATTCCCCAGGAAATCTATCACCACGGGGTGCTTCAAGGGCTCGTTCGACAGCGCGCAATTCAACCATTTCGACAGCCGCTGCTCGTTCGGGTCGACCTTATCGGGCTTCTTAACGGCGTACATGTTGAGGTAACAGTCGCGGGACTCGGCGCAGGTGGAGCCTCCGTCGCCGCCGCCGCCGGGGAGGCGGCCGCGGAGGGTGAGGGTGGAGAAGGGGGTGATTTGGGAAGCTTGAAGGGTGGTGGAGTCCGGGAGGGGTTTGCCATTGAAGGTGAAGAAGAGAGAGGGTAAAAATTGGGTTAGGGCTTTCGTTTTGGGGAAGAGAGAGAGCTTGAGGTGGCGGAGGGTGTGGGCGGGGGATAGGGTTAGGGCGCGAATTGGGATCTGGAGGTCTAGGGATTCGATGAAGATCTGAAAATGAGGGGCTTTGGCATCCATTATTTTGGAATTAGGGTTTGGATTGACGATTCTGTGAGGATGAAGACTGGGAATCGAAGGAGAATTTGGGGATTTTATTGATGGCGGTTTTACGAAATCTCTGTGCCGAGAGTATACTTGTAGTATAAGCAGCCGAACGTGTACTTTTTTGAGTTTACGAGGAAAGCGTGTTTATAAACCACGCCTTATAATCGAGCCGCGATCATTTGCTACCTGGCCGCTCACTTTTGTTCTTTGTCCCATTTTTCCTGGAAAACGTGTTTGTCAATGACGCCCTCTCTTGTAGACTTTTTTGAACGATATTCCTTCCCCATAATTTCCCTTTTCTTCTCGAGAAATGACATTCTATGTTACTACCTCTCCGTCCCTATTTAATAATCTTTTTGCGAGTTCGTACCATTTGTCAATTGCTTACATTTTGTAATTTATAACATTTTATGTGATTTTAAAAATACTATCTAATAAACTAATTTTGATATATCAAATAAGAACCATATTGGATTTAAAATTTACTACTATCAATTTAAAAATAGGTGAATGACTTTCACGCTCCTTTTTTCCTGAATGCACTCATTTCCTTGTCTTTTAATATTTCCACATGCTCTCTCCTAATGGTGTTTTCACTCTTTGGTCTCTAGGTTTTTTTTTATTATAGTAAGAAGTTCGGTTCATTTTTTAGTCGCCATACAGTTGTGTTGTTCCACCGTTGTCGTAATTAAAGAGAGTTTGTTTTTCTGTGATGCTAATTCGTGGCTGAAGCTTTTTAAATTGCATTGTGTCCGTTTGAAATTTTAATTTATTTTTTTAATGTCTCAATAACTAGCGTTGTACCCGTTTGATGTAGGAAAACGGAAAGAAAAAAATCCAATGTGAACCTTCTTTTTTCTATTGTTCCGTGCATCAAATGAGCACAACGCTAGTACTGTCCTAACATCAGGAGAGATGTTGCTTCTTCTAAAGTGTAATTTATACCATCAGATAGGTTTTACATGTCAATGAGATTCCATTTCTTGAAATACAGCAGTTCTGAGAACCTAATATTGGGATGATTGAGCTAAATAAAATCCGTTAAAGTTTGATAAAGTCCAGAACTTATGTTACTTTAGGTGGGCATTGGAATTTTATCCCTCAATCATGAAAACAAAGAATTTTCGCACAGTTTCCTAATCAATTGGAATCAATTATTGTAAAAATGAAAAGAAAAGAAAAATTGGAATTGGAATCAATTAGTATTTGATTTGATCGCATAAGTTGGATACTGAGGAAAGCGACTTTAAAAGATTCAAATGGAGTGAAATTTTTAAAGAAAAATTCTAAAATCAGCCCAATGAGCTGACAATAATAAGTGTGTGAATGTGTATTAAAAGGTGCAAAAAGTATAAAGAATTACGTGTTTTTCTTATTTTTTTAGTGTATTTATCGTCAATCCAATGAACTGACAATAGCAAAATCGATTTTTAAATAGATGTGTTCCAATCTCAGATCTCCCAGTGAAGGTTCGGAGGCCAATTACTCCTTTAGAAGCAACTTCATAGGTGTATGGTGCGTAATTGATTTATGAGACACACACACTCTCTCTATCTCAACCGAACCCAAACTCTCATCGCATAAATTTGGAGAGAAAAATAAGCATTGAATTCTCTATATAACCTTAAATTTTTTTATATCTACAAATAGACCGAACTACTCCATTAATTATATTTAATTACAGGTTTGCGAGCCTAACTGAGCCGAATACCGTTAAGCTTACGTTCGGTTCATTTACGGAACGAGCCTAGAGTTGAGGTTCAGGTTCAGGTTCAGTTCATTTAGTAGACGAATCGAACTCAAACGAACTCTTGCCGAATCGAGTCTCGAACAGTTCGCGAACGGCTCAATTCATTTACAACCCTAGGTCCAGATCAATAATTCATTAAGAACTCATCATCGGCTAAGCTCGGCTCATGAAAAAGTTCGACTTCGACTCAAACCTAGGGAATTAAGCTCGGTTCAAACTCAGCTCGACAAATTTTCATTGAGATCACTTAAAAACTTAATGAACGAAGCTGAATATAAATCTAAAAGCTCGGCTCGATTCGGTTTGTTTGCAGCCCTGCACTCGGAGTCGGGGCTGGGGCTCCCCGATCTCCAACATAACTTCGCCCACCGACCGCTGAACTAAAATTAAAAAATAATAAGTTCAAAACCCCACTATCCTAACACCCCCTACTCGTTAAAGAAAAGTGCTACACACACAAAGGTTGTGCAAAACACAACATACAATCAATCTCTAGCCCTCCATTGTTGTAATAAATTGTTAGGATTCGCTCAAACTCTTTCCCGAAAAAGCTGGAAGAGTTTTTTTAAAATCTACACAATCCAAATACATCTGGAACATAAAAAATGTTGTCATCGTGATTCGTGTCAAACAATGATCTTTAAAATAAATTTATATAAATGGTCCTCCTGATTTTATCCGAGTCTCATTTTTATCTTTCAAGTATCAATTATAACTCTTTTGAACTTCAAGTTTGATTTTTGTACCAAATTGATCCAATTGAGAACTTCTATCAGCCAAACTGGAAGGAAAAGATCAAATTGATGGCATTTTAAACGTTACAGTTCGTACCAAGTTGGTCTAATTGATGAAGTCTGCCCTTAATCTGATTTTTTCCGTCCAGTTTGGCTGACAGACGTTATCAATTGGACCAACTTGCTACGAAAACCAAACTTGAAGGTCAAAAGAGTTGCAATTGATACTTAGAGGACGAAAATGAGACTCGGATGAAACTAGAATGACCATTTCTAAAAATTTCCCTTAAAATTAAAAAACAATACTGTAATTTTAAAACATTTTTGTACTCCTTAAATACTCCACTGGTACGTGATATCCTCCCCAAACCCCGCAACCCTAATCACCCAATCCCAAACCCCACTACACTCAGCACCCAATCCCATCATCACATCGCATTGAGGAACGAGAAAAGGCTGGAGTAGGAGAATGGAAATGCAAGGCTTGTGGATCTCTGTTTGCCCTGACTCCGACTTCCGATTCCATCGCCTACATGGCATGTGCACCAACCTCGTTGGTGTTGGTGTAAGTCATTTGCCATCTATTAATTTCTTATCGTTCTTCAAATTACTAAATTAATCTCATTGATTCATCTCGTTTATTCATACTACCAAATGAAGATGTAGGACGGTGGTGAAGAGTAGTGTTTCAAATCATCCATTAATTATTAATTATTGTTAAGATTAGTTTGCAATTTACTGGAGTAAATAAAATTAGACGATCTAATTAAATCTAGTTGAATTGGACTCCCAAATGTATTGGACGAGTCAATTTGAGAGTGTTAGATTTGTTGGCAATCCCATCAAGGTTCGTTCTACTTCTAATGCAAAACCCCCTACCCATTCCCGCATCCCGACGCTCCTCATGTTGTGCCGATTGCTGCCCCAGCCCATGCTGCTGCTACAGACGCTGTCCAGGCCACCAATGCGAACAACAATTGAAGGTAACACATTGATTTATTTAAATTATAGCTTGTACAGGTTTAACCAAGCACCAGAAAAATGAAAACAGAGGGTAATAGAGAGGATAATTTCCATATTCGTTCATGGATAGTGACAATCAATTTTTTACAGCAATATGAGATGATTAAAGGTGACTTTGTATACTTGATGCTATTCGGAATGAAATGAAATCTGAAGGTAACGGTCTATAATATATTACCCAAGTTTGGATAGCATACCCTCTGTTTTCATTTTTTGGTGCTTGGTTAATGTTTCTGTACAAGCTATAATTAAAATAAAATGATTTGTATCTCCAATTGTTGTTCGCATTAGCGGCATGGGCCGGGGCAGTAGGAGGAGTGTCGGGATGCGGAAATGGGTAGGGGTTTTGCATTAGAAGTAGAAAGAATCTTGATGAGATTGCCAACAAATCTAACACTCTCAAATTGACTCGTCCAATACATTTGGGAGTCCGATTCAACTAGATTTAATTAGATCGTCTAATTTTATTTACTCCAGTAAATTGCAAACTAATCTTTAACAATAATTAATAATTAATGGATGATTCGAAAGACTTCTCTTCACCACCGATCCTACATCTACATTTGGTAGTATGAATAAACGAGATGAATCAACGAGATTAATTTAGTAATTTGAAGAACGATAAGAAATTAATGGATTGCAAATGACTTACACCAACACCAACGAGGTTGCGGCACACGCCACGTAGGTGATGGAATCGGTAGTCGGCAGTCAGGCAAACAGAGATCCACAAGCCTTGCATTTCCATTCTCCTACTCTAGCCTTTTCTTGTTCCTCAAAGTCATGAGATGATGGGATTGGGTGCTCGGTGTAGCGGGGTTTGGGATTGGGTGATTAGGGTTGCGCGGTTTGGGGAGGATATCACGTACGAGCGGAGTATTTAAAGAGTACAAAAATGTTTTAAAATTACAGTGTTATTTTTTAATTTTAAAATTCAGACCGTCCAATTCGCTTTAGACGCGCGTGATCTGGACTTCGTAAACTATTTTTCACGGAAACAACTGCAAGGAAGTTTTCCTCTTAAAGATCATTGTTTTACACGAATCACGATGAAAGCATTTTTTACCGTCCAGATGTATTTGGATGGTCTAGATTTAAAAAAAACTCTTCCAGCTTTTTCGGGGAAGAGTTTGTGAGCGAATTTTGGCCATTTATTACAGCAATTGACGACTAGAGATTGATTGTGTGTTGTGTTTTACACAAACGTTGTGTGTGTAGCACTTTTCTTTAACGAGTAGGGTGTTAGGGTAGTGATGTTTTAAAATTATTATCTTTTAATTTTAGTTCAGCGGTCGGTGGGCGGAGCAATGTTGGAGCTCGGGGAGCCCCAGCCGCGACCCTGAGTGTAGGGCTGCAAACAAACCGAATTGAGCCGAGCTTTAAGATTTATATTCAGTTTCGTTCATTAAATTTTTAAGTGAACGCATGGGACAAGTGTGAAATCTCTCTATGTACACTTTCCTTATGCAAGGAGCAAAAGCCAATTTTTTTTTTCTTTTCTACATAATCTCGTACTTTTTCCTACTCTTACGTTTTCCTCCGTTAACATAGATGAAAAACATGACGGCAGATGGCCTATCTGTACATTTTCAAAAACCACAGCTACGTTATGTGCTCAGTTTTGAACCATGAGGGGGAGTATCCGCACATGACTATAACCACAGAAGGTCAAAGTGGACTTTGCCCTAAAAATAACCTTTTGGTATATGGTCAATTTCAACCTTAATGGCATTTAAAAATAAATAAGTGGCCTAGCTACGGATCTCAAAATCCAATTGGGAATGAAACTAGCCTTAATATAGTTTGAGCTTTGCTAGGTACACCCTTCAAACACCACCCAATAATGTGAGGTTTCACAACAAATTTCGACAATCCGAGTCCTTCATTCCGTAGCTGTAACAAAAAGCGACGGAAGACCTTAGAATAAGTGAGAATATGCTTAGAAAAACAACCGCTTGCACGTTCAAATAAGCACAACAACATAAAGGTCAAAGTTATACATTCTATCAAGATGAGATACCCAAATAAATCAAACCAGAAATGTCAAGAGACTCCATCAAATCAGCAAATCGCCCGTCGATGTAGAATCACATAAAAGAATTCTTTGCTCTCACCGACAGAATGTATAGGATGCAAAGCAACACTCACCCAATACTTTAAAAGGATAACCACAAGAAAGGTTTCACATCCCTCTTTCACAGAAGCCAAGTTTCAAACCCCTGCCAAAATATGAGGCCACAGTTCGCTAAAGTACTCCCCACAACTCACTGTGTAACATTCAACAAGAAATGCATCTCGAAACAACAGGTCCAGCTGGGTTCCAGTTAAGGTGGACAGCCTAGCAAATAAACATCCACAAGAATTAGTTTCTTTTTCTTTCTTTTTTTTTAGGGCTGCTCGCCCTACAAAAGGGCCCGGGGCTTTGATGAGCCCGAGATGTAAGAGGTTCTTGAACGGTTGAACCTATGAACTGAATTCTCTCTTACTCTCTCATGAAGCAGATTGAATCATAAACTGTTATATCCAGGAAGTCTACCTAAAATAGTGACTTGTGCAGTACCTTTTTTCCCTACAAATGCCATGGTTCCTATTGGAGAGCTGCATTGGAGGGCAACTTTTATCACAAACCTCTTTGAAATGTTTGGCATTCTCCTAGCCCTTATGAGAAAAGATATCAACACTCTCCTGTCTTGCTCCTTCAATCTCCAATAAGTTTTTGTGTTGGGGAAAATAAGGCTGGCAACAGAGTGGTACTCGCTCAAGTTCCTAAATTTTAATATCAGTTTGTTATTTGTATATAGAAAACCGGATATAAAACCAATCTTGAGGAAACTGAAATCTCTTAGGATTGCATGCCTATTTTGGACACAATAGAGCCCATGGCCTCATGCAGATGTAAAAAAAAGAAACAGAATGCCTTAGAAGAAAGTCTAAATATGCATGGCAAAAACCGCTTGCTCGTTCAAATAAGCACAACATAGGTCAAAGTTATGTGCATTCTATCAAGATGAGATACCCAAATAAATCAAAGAAATGTAAAGAGGAATAGACTCCATCAAGTCAGTAAATCGCCCCATGTTGAAGTAGAATCACATAAAGAACTCTTAGCTCTCACCGACAGATCGCATAGGATGCAAAGCAACACTCACCCAGTAGTTTACAAGGATAACCACAAGAAAGGTTTCACTTCCCATTTTCACAGAAGCCAAGCTTCAAACCCCTGCCAAAATGTATCAATCCAGTCCAATGAGGCCACAGTCTGCTATACTCCCCGAAATCCACCTCACAACTCACTGAGTAAAATTCGACAAGAAATGCATCTCCAAACATTCATTTTGAATTGAGATAGTAAGATAATAAAACGGGCGTACGGTGTACCCAACAAAATCAGTAACGACCACAAAAATAGTCCAAAACTTATATTTGCATGACGAAGATCTCAGAGTGCATATCACTAACCAATTTCACTTTACGATGATCACAGTCAAAAACTTCTTGCTGCTAACCAATTTCACTTTACAATTGCAAGCTCGAACAAAATTTCAAGATGGCCCATATCCATATATGTATATGTAACTACGATAATTCAATTAGTGGGCTTGAAAGTGTACGGCTGTGGGAGCGACAACGGACCTCTTCTCATTGTCATCCAACAGCCTCTCAAGCCTCTTCTTTGAAGCATACTGTCTGTCAAAATGCTTCACCTGCACAAATTCACACCAACACACACAAACACACACCTACTCTCAAACCCAAGACCTCTCCCAACCAAGCTCTGATACCATGTTAAGCCACCAATAGTCCCATAAGCTTAGGAAATGGGCCCAACATTGTATATCAAGCTATCTAGGAGAATATGGTTTCCGTAATAGACTGATTAAATACAAAGAGTTTTGCAAAAAGCTGAATGAAGGGAAAACTAGAATGAGATATTAACAACCAAGATCAATACATTACACCACACAACTCACAAGTATCACTTGCTATCAAGCAATGACAAGCCACATCAATATTCTTATTTGTGAATGTTAACTATTACAAGACTAGCAAAGACAATAGCTCACCTCACAATGGTCTTCAATCAGTTCCTACCAAGGGGAAGAGATCTGCAACTGTAAGTTTCCTTAAAATTAGACTTCTTCGATGAGGTGAAAATAGAAGCATACACCTCCTTGGTGGCATTCACCGGTGCATTATCACCTGCCTTGAACCGTTTTGCCAACCCATTACTCAAACCATTAATAACACCCTTTGTCAATTCCCCGCCATTACCAACCTTCCCATTCCCTTCAACTTTAGCCAAACCCTTGGACTCGATCAAACCATGCTTTTTCCCACTCAATCGCGACGAATCCAAATCCAAACAAACACCCTCCTCCCCATTGACACCCACTTCCCCATTCTTCACCTTCTTTGCCTTCTTATCCCTCACCTTCGCCCTCTCCTCTTCCATCCTCTCCCTCAACTTCTCCACCTCCTCCTCGCTCCCATTAATCGCAATCTTATCCCCCTCCGAAAACTCCTTATGACAAACAAAACACGCCGAGGACTTAACCTCCTTCAATGCCTTGGCACTCAAAACATGCCCACAAGTCCTCAAAGCGAAAAATCTATACTTCCCATTAAACTCCAAATCCGAAATTGGGCACTGAAACCTCATCCCACCAATCTCATCACCACCTGATTCCAACCCGGGAATCATCGATAACTCAACCGAAATCATGTCCTTCAAACCCTTAACATGCCCAAACGCCTTGGGTAACTTCTTGCCCAACAAAGCCTCAACAAGGGCCTGTTTATTAAACAAATTCCCTAGCAAGTCAATCACTACTGGATGCTTCAAGGGCTCGTTCGACAGCGCGCAATTCAACCATTTCGACAGCCGATGCTCGTTCGGGTCGACCTTATCGGGTTTCTTAACGGCGTACATGTTGAGGTAACAGTCGCGGGACTCGGCGCAGGTGGAGCCTCCGTCGCCGCCGCCGCCGGGGAGGCGGCCGCGGAGGGTGAGGGTGGAGAAGGGGGTGATTTGGGAATTTCGGAGGGTGGTGGAGTCTGGGAGGGGTTTGCCATTGAAGGTGAAGAAGAGAGAAGGTAAAAATTGGGTTTTTTGGGGGAAGAGAGCGAGCTTGAGGTGGTGAAGGGTGTGGTTGGCGGATAGGGTTAGGGCACGAGTTGGGATTTGGAGGTCTGGTGATTCGATAAAGACCTGTAATTTGTGATCCATTGATTCGATGATCTTGAGAGGTTGAAGATGGGAAAACGAACGAAATATGAATTTGGGGATTTTATTGCGGGATATTGCGGTTTGACGAAATCTCTATTCACCAGAGTGTATATATATCAGGGCCACGTTGATTGGTTCACTTCATGGTCGGGCTTCATAGTGGGCTGGGCTATCTCCAAGCCCAGCAAAAAAAAATGCAGCCCTAAAAGTTTGGGCCTAACCACACAAAATCAGGGGAAAATGACGGTCCATGACGTGTTTTGATAATTAATATCCACCAAGGACAAGCTGAGAGCATTTGCTAATACTAAAAATATCATTGGCGGGTATTAATTATCAAAACACGTCATTGACCGTTATTTTCCCAACAATCAGGCCTGTAAAAGTTTTTTAACCCCCCTTCTTCTAGCAAGTAATTCGGCACGGGTGCCATTTTGCCATTGTCATTCTCATTTGTTCGCCATGAGTAGTGTCGATAAATGATTAATGTTGCCGCACCTATGTAATACTTTTTTTTTTCTTTTCTTTTTGTAATTCGAAATTCGATTTTCAACTAATTTTAACAAACTTTCGAATCTAGAAAACACTTTTTTTAAACATGCAAAAGAGCCATTTTTTTTGGCATCATAATAACTTTGCGAAATTTGGAGGGTGGGTGGGACTTGCCTCGGGGACCTACATAAATGATCCAAAACCGCCTGTTCGTTTAAAAACATTTTTGAAATGTCTCCGTAAAAAATCAACTAAACCGGATATTGATAAGTGTTATCCCAGTTTTCAGTAATGCTTACCGAGATATTACCTATATTATGCCCACATTATGGGGAAGCTGCAACTCTTGTGTGCATGTTCGTTGACTTTTTTTTTAATAGCAAAAAAGATCATATTAATCAAGTGTGAAGATACAAGAGATTAAAGCGACGAGAAAAATGGCGCATCACAATGCGAGGATAGCATCCGGTTTCTGGAAAAGTTCCGAGTTTAGTTTAGTTCAACATTTCTTAGTTTATTTGGTGAGAAACGAAGTATATACGAAGTGGGTACCACGTGGTTCACGCTTGGCATATCTGAGCTGTCCAATGTGATTTTGGACGGCTCAAATTTGGAGAGTGAAAGAGGAGGGGAGAGAGGAGAGGGAAAGATTGAATCTGAGCCGTCCAAAAGTGCATTGGACGGCTCAGGAGTGCCGAAGCAGGCACCACGTGGGATTTACCCACCCAGCACTAAAAAATTTCTCCTCACATTAGCTCAAGAGCAAAGGCAAGGCTACCGTAGCATGAATCTCAACAAACATTTCACAAATATTCTAGCTTGATCCATAATATTTCAACCAATTGAATCACAGTTCATATATAAAAAGTACATATTTGCTCGACGTAAACAAAACATTTTAGTTCCAATTTATATAGTTTAAATACTCACCTTGAACAACTACGGACCTCATCTAGCAGATTTGAAGTGGGTGGAAACCTCTGCGGACCTAGCACGAGTCACAAAATGATGCAAATGAATATTTGAAATCCATCACAAATTCTATGCATGAAAATGCATACCAGAGAATAAATTTCGTTCATAAATATACACTTAACAGTAACCAAAATTGTATATATAAAAGCAGCCGAAACTTAATGAAAAAGAAACCAACTGATTAGTTTCATAGTATAATTAATTTTTCGTGAGATGGTAGGTGTAACACCTATAGAAGAGAAGTTCTGTAGTTCTGGAGATGTAGTAGTTAAGAA
Organism: Rhododendron molle; assembly: GCA_025413875.1. Lineage (NCBI taxonomy): Eukaryota > Viridiplantae > Streptophyta > Magnoliopsida > Ericales > Ericaceae > Rhododendron > Rhododendron molle. Next base: position 3,513,599 of record CM046388.1, on the reverse strand, counting down.
AGCGGATAGGATAGCTTTGGGTATCAATGTTATGGGGAGAGGTAGACCTAAATTGACATTAGATGCTGTGGTGCGCAAAGATATGAGTATAGTAGGTTTGTGTGAACAAGTGGGCCCTTGACAGAGCTCGATGGAGGAAAAAGATTCATGTAGCCGACCCCAAGTGATTGTGACATAAGACTTGGTTTGGTTTGGTTCTCTGCATCCTGTGTTTCTCTCTGTTCGTTCTCTTATCAGCATCATATAGCTTGTATTACTCCTACTTCTAAGGAATAGAAGAAACAATTAACAAGTCACATGGCATTCATGTGCATTTTGTTTTTGCGAGATGCATAATTCAGGTCTTACAGCATCATATAGCTTTTGAGTTTCTCAATCTCTCTTTGTTGCGTGTCTAGTACTTTTTGATCCTCCCTGCGTCGTCTCTCCAGCTCCTCCCGTTCTCTCCGTCGCTCCTCCTGCTCCCTCTTTCGCTCCTCTCGAAGTAGCTCCAGCTCATGTTGAACTTTTTCCAGCTCTTCCTCACGTGCTAACTCAGCAATAGATCTGCCATAATAGGGCCTCTGATCATCCACAAATAATTAATCCCCGTCGCCCATGCATAATGTGAGTGGTTAAGTGTTTACAGATGCAATTTTCAGATTCTCATATGTCGACTTCAACCAAAAATAACAAGCACAAATTCCATGCATGAAAATGTACGAGATGCATAATTTGGGTCTCACAACATCATATACCTTTCAATTTTCTCAATCTCTCTTTTTTGTGCATCTAGTACTTTCTGATCCTCCATGTGTCGTCTCTCCTCCTCCTCCCGCTCTCTCTGTCGCTCCTCCTGCTCCCTCTGTCGCTCCTCTCGAAGTAGCTCCACCTCAGGTTGGAGTTTTATTAGCTCCGACCTAGCATGAGTCACAACATGATGCAAATGAATATTTGAAATCCATCATAAATTTTATGCATAGAAATGCATACTAGGGATTAAATTTGAATTATGACTTTATTTTTTAACCATAACCCAAACGAGCGCATGATAAAATAATTTCATATCGACAACATCATGAACTACATGCACAATTCCAACCTCAGCAGGGACATGTACCTGCATCTCTTGGCTCTGAGCCTAAATATTTACATTAACAGCACTAGCTGTAAGACTAGGCTCCTTATGAGTACACCTAGCATCAGTGTGACCAAACACCTCCCAAACAAAACATCTACAGGGCTTCCAAGTTCCAAGGGTACTTCATCAGGACAGTAGCACAATTCTCATTAGCAGAAGCCATTTCCACAGAATCAGGAAAAATTGAGTCCATCTCCACCTCCACACAAATATTAGCATAGCTCAACCTTTGACTCTTTTCTGTCAACACACCAGCATTTAGATGCCTTTCACAAGCACTCACAATATAACTAAGACCCCATTCATTCCAGAACTCCGATGGTACATTGTAAAATGAGCCTCTTCTTTTGCTGTTCAAATATATATATATATATAGAATCCGGTTCTTGTGAGAGATCCCTCATTTTGTTAAAATGCGGGACTCCCCCTTCCCGATTGAATTTCGATGATCCGAGCCGCTCAAAGTGATCAGAACGTGATTTTAAGGGTCCCCGCGAGAAATCAACAAAAAAAATGACCGGGAAGAGCTTCATCCGGGCAGTTTTTTATGAACGGTTCAGAAAAAAACTGCTCGGATGAAGCCCTTCCCGGTCATTTTTTTTGCTAATTTCTAGCGAGGACCCTTAAAATCACGTTCTGCACACATTGAACGGTTCGGATTTTCAAAATTTAATCGGGAAATGAGAGTCCCGCATTTTAGTCCCTCATTTTAATCCCTCACTTGATCCGTCACCTATATATATATATTTTTTTTTTTGAAAAAATGAGCCCAAATAGGTATCTTACTTAGTTTCGTTCTTTAAAATGTTGCACTCGAGGTTTCCATTGTAGAAGCACCATGACTTCCCCAGCAGTATGCCAGGCCCAGCTTCAATAATCTTCCTATTAGCCCCTTCCTCATAAGTCATAAAACTTGAAGAAGATCAAACCATTTTCATTTGAAAGGACCTCACAGAGACCAAAACTCTTCTAAATTTTAGTGACAATATTCTTCACAACCACGAAGGGGGGCACATCATTATCAAGAAAATAACCCATATTGCGTATATAATATATTGAATTTAACTTACTGATTATTCTATCCTTTTGTATTGTTTGTTTTCCAAGTCAAAGAACAAATTACACAAGAGCCAAAGGCTAAGCCACTCTCATAGAATCTCTGGGTGACTTTTTGGTTTGGATTTGTATTGTATAAGGGTAGCTGGGTAAGATAGAATATGTACATATAATACTCTACGAACATGACTAGAGTAAAAAAGGAAAAAACATAAAAAAGAAAAGAAAAGAAATCTCACCTCTAAAGAATGAAAGAAACCATTATGAGTCACAAAATGGACAATAATGCAAGATAATGCAGGAAATGGATAATTCGGGTCTTACTGCATCATAAAGCTTTTGAGTTCATCAATCTCTTTTTGGTGTGCGTCTCGTAGTATCTGCTCCTCTTTGCGTCGTCTCTCCTCCTCCTCCCCCCACTCTCTCTGTCTCTCCTCCAAAAGTAGCTTTAGCTCCTCATGCTCTATCTGTCTCTCCTTCCGAAGTAGCTCCAGCTCATGTTGAACCTTTTTCAGCTCTTCCTCACGTGCTAACTCAACAATAGATCTGCCATAATAGGAAGAGGGCCTCTGATCGTCCACAAATAATCCTCGGACCCATGCATAATGTGAGTGTTGGTGTGTAAGTCTTCACATATGCGGTGATGCAATTTTCGGATTCTCGTATGTCGACTTCAACCAAAAATAACAAGCACAAATTCTATGCATGAAAATGTACGAGATGCAACTTCAACCAAAAATAACAAGCACAAATTCTATGCATGAAAATGTACGAGATGCATAATTTGGGTCTCACAGCATCATATAGGTTTCGAGTTTCTCAATCTCTCTTTTTTGTGTCTCTAGTACTTTCTGATCCTCCCTGCGTCGTGTCTCCTCCTCCTCCCGCTCTCTCCGTTGCTCCTCTCGAAGTAGCTCCACCTCAGGTTGAAGCTTTTTTAGCTCCGACCTAGCATGAGTCACAACATGATGCAAACGAATACTTGAAATCCATCATAAATTATATGCATAGAAATGCATACTAGTGATTAAATTTGAATTATAACTCAATCTTTTAACCATAACCCAAATAAGTGAATGATAAAATAACTTGAACCATAGTTTTCATGGTATAAAATTGGTAAATCCAGTAAGAAGAGCAATTCGGCACTTAAGTTCATTTTTTACCATCCTTCCAAAACTCAGCACCTTAATTACTACACTTTGCCACAATGGAATTTTCCCTCTCAATACTCTTATTAGAAAGTCCACCACCACCAACCCTACTTCAGCCTTCTGCCTTTTATTAGCTACTGAAACTGCTGCAGAGGCAACTTGGGTTATGTTAGCATGGCAAGCATTAGCTAAAGGATCATCATCATCATCATGAGAAGCTGCAGCGGCTAGAGTACCCACACTCAAACCTGACTAACATTTACTTCTTGTACAATACCTTCATCAGTTGAAATGGAGTCAAGGATAGCAAAGTCCATATATACTACTTAATAAAAAATGACATGTATATATAATTAGAGCCAATAGTTAATGAGAAAAAGACAACAACTGTAATACCAAGTTAACTTACCCCCGCTCCTCCTGCTCCTCTTGCGCTCTCTTTTGTTCCTTCAAAAGTAGCCCCACTGTCTCCCGAAGTAGCTCCAGCTCCACCTTCTCTCTCTGTTGCTCCTCCCGAAGTAGCTTCATCTCATATTGAACTTTTCTCAGCTCCTCATCTGCTATAATAGGAAGAGGGCCTCCGGTCATCCATATATAATCCTGCACAGTGCAGTGTGTGGGACACACCTACATTGTGAGTGTAAGTGTTTATGTCTATGGATGTGGTGATAGGTTTTTTGGAATCCTGTAGTCGACTTAATTCAACCAAAAAAGAAAGAAAGCACCTGTTAATAATACACCTATTTCTCTTAACAGCACCAAACCAGTAAGTTAGCTTGTGACCTGAGGCAATTGCTTGCGAGTAGTGGGCAGAACAAGGTGTAAAATTATTGATGGGGACATTTAGGTCTTATTTGCATGATTGTTCATCCTTTTTGGCTCATTGGACAAATGTCTAGGGGACCAAATTGACAACTCCCTAATATTTTGGAGGCCAAAAAGGTAAATAAGCCCCACTTTTCCTTTAAAAATTTGGATGCTGTTAACAATCGGAAGAGTTCGATCATGGGTGCCTTTGAAAGGCGTTGGGAGGGTTTCAGGCTAAATCTTTTAATCCTATTCATCATCGGATGAAGCAAGCAAATGAACAGATTAATTAGCTCCATATATATATGGCTGATATTGCTCATTTGGCTTGTAAGTATAAGTGGATTGTGATTTTGGCACTCCAAAAATTGATGAAGGGGCTTTAAAACTGAATTGTGTTGATACACAAAAACGACGTTTTGGAGCCACTCAGAAACTGAACTGTGTTGATACACAAAACGACGTCGTTTTGGAGGCCTCCATCAATTTTTAGAGCGCCAAAATCAATTTCCTAAGTTTAATTATGTCGTAGTAATCTCTAAGGTTTCAAGAATTGAGGTTAGAGTTGCTCATGCTCTGGCCAAATCTATAATCGCTCATTTTTAGTAATATTAATTTTATGTTTGTGGTTTGATTAAAAAAAAAACTAACCTGCCTGCTCAATCGCGTTCCTCGCCTCCACATCCCTCTCCGTGTCCCTCTCCATCTTCTCAATCTCCTCCTTACTCAACCTCCCAGTATCAGTCGTAATCGTCATCATATTCTTCACCCCCATCGTCTCATCCTCTGCCGTCACGATAAAAATCCCATTTGCATCTATCTCGAATACCACATTGATCTGTAGAATCCGCCTAGGTGCAGGGGGAATTCCAGTCAACTCGAATTTCCCCAACAGGTTATTATCCTTGGTCCACAATCTTTCCCCTTCATAAACCTGAATCGAAACCCCTAGCTCATTATCCGAAAACGTCGAGAAAATGTGCTCTTTCTTAGTTGGAATCATTGTGTTTCTTGGAATCACAACACTCATAACCCCACCCTCCGCTTCTAACCCCAAACTAAATGGCGTTACATCGAGCAATAACAAGTCTTGCACCTTCTCATTCCCTTCGCCGTTTAAAATCGCCGCATGTACCGCAGCCCCGTATACCACGGCCTCATCTGGGTTAATACTCTTACATAGCTCTTTCCCATTGAAAAATTCCTGCAGTAATTGTTGTATCTTCGGAATCCGGGTGGACCCACCCACAAGGACAACATCATGAACCAAACTCTTATCGATTTTTGCATCGCGAAGGCATTTCTCGACCAGCTCCACACACTCTCTAAACAAATCCATGTTCAATTCCTCGAACCTCGTGCGACTAATCGTGGGGTAAAAATCAATCCCTTCGTGTAACGAATCCAGATCTATTGTCGTCCAATTAGCTGACGACAGATTCCGTTTCGCTCTCTCACAAGCGTTTCTCAACCGCATCAACGCCCTCGCGTTCCCGCTCATATCCTTCTTGTACCATCTCTGGAACTCTGCCACGAAATGATTCACCAATCTCCTATCGAAATCCACCCCACCCAAGTGGGTATCTCCTGCCGTAGTTTTCACTACAAAAATCCCCTCTTCGATAGTCAAAATCGAAACATCAGTACTCCCTCCACCCAAGGCAAAAATCAGTACATTCTGCTCCCCTTTTCTTGAACCCTTGTACAAGCCGTACGCAAGCGCAGCCGCGGACGGCTCGTTAATAATCCTCTTGACATTCATACCTGACATCGCTCCGGCGTTCTTCGTCGCCTGCCTCTGTGCGGCGTTGAAATACGCCGGGACTGTAATCACGGCGTCTTTCACCGATTGCCCCAGATAATTCTCCGCCGTTTCCCTCATCTTCACCAAGACCATGCTCGATATCTGTTCGGCGGAGAATTTCTTCACTTCGCCTTTGAAGTTGACGACGATCATGGGTTTGTCGCCAGGACCCGGAGTAACTTTGAAGGGCCAGAGTTTGATGTCGGATTGGACGGAGGGGTCGGAGAACCGCCGGCCGATGAGGCGTTTGACGTTGAAAACGGTGTTTCGTGGGTTCTTGGCTACTTGGTAGCGGGCCGTGTCGCCAACCAGGCACTCGGTGTCGGTGAAGGCGACGTAGGAAGGGGTGGTCCGGTTGCCTTGGTCGTTTGGAATGATTTCGACTCGGTCGTTTTGCCACACCCCCACGCAGCTGTACTTCGTGCCAAGATCGATTCCGATTGCCTTGTTACTACTAGTAGCCATTGTTTTGTTCTTTTGATCGTCACTACTAGCTTTTGTAATTGCTGTTCAGAGAGAGAGAGAGATGGGTGATTTGATTTCCTACGCACACTCCTATTATCCTTGAACATCTATAAATTACACTAGCAACCCTTCCACTAATAATTCCATTATTTAGGTCCCAAATCATATAACCACGTTACCTTTCAAAATATTCTAACATTTATGGCCTTCTTCGTTTCCATACTTTACTTTATTTTAACTTTGTTTTTCAATCATTACCTTATATCTTTTTCCAATCATTACCCTATTTCTCCAATTATTAATTTCATTTATCTCTCTATATCTCTCTAATCATTACCCCTCTCTTCAATCATTACCCTATTTCTCTCTTCACCCAGTACCAAAACTAAAATACCCAAAGTATGGAAACGAACAAGGGCTATATAACTCTCGGATAATTAAAATTTGGTGCTGGTCTCTACATGTGGTCAGGCAGGTTGCATGTCATCAGTTTGCAAGGCTCGAAAGAAGAATAATGATGAGCAGGAGACTTGGCTTTGTTCGGTTCACCGTTTAGTTTTAGTTTTAATTTTGTTTTCAATCATTATCTTATTTCTTTCTCTAAACATTACCCTATTTTTTCAATTATTACTTTCTCATTTCTCTATATCTCTCTCCAATCGTTACCCCTATTTTCAATCATTACTCTATTTCTCTCCCTACCCACTACTAAAACTAAACTAAACTAAACTCTCAACTAAACACAAATACTGAGAAATAGAGGACAAGCAACGGGACGAGGGAGACGTTTTTTTTATTTTATTTTATTTTATTTTTGGCTCAGCAAAGAAAGATGCCGGAGAGTTGGAGCACGGTTGTAGATTCTGTAAGCCAGCACATACTGTTTTACCAAAAATCCGGCATCTTCCACTGCTCGATTCGTTCCGATGTATTTTACGGGTGATTCTCTGCCAACTTCAGAGATACCAGCGGTTTAGTACAGCTACCGGTCGCTTTTACCAGTGGTTTTGGTGGGTACCGGTTGCTGATCGATCGCTTCGGCAGAGAAGAAGAACAATGAGTTTTTTTTTTTGATCCGCTAGAACAATGAGTTTGAAGACCAAAAAATGCCTAAGCTTAGGACATGTCAACTGGCCATTCCGAACTTTCTTTGACGAGTTCAATGAATTAAATGAAGATCTTCTGATTCCATTCCATCATGGCGTCTTAGAAAAATATGCCTCAAGAGTAAGAGCAGGACATGTCAAACCATTCCAAAATTTCTTGGACTAGTTCAATGAATTACTTCTGATGTTCAAAAAATGACAAAGTTGTCAATTTCAAACCGGCAAATGTATGGTTTCTTCTATTGGGATCATATTTACCGGATCGGTGTGTATCTATGTATCGTTTTAATTTACGAATAATCAAAATACTAATAGTAGAGGAATAAAATAAATTCTAAACTTTGATATCCCTCAACATTGGTCCTAATAACAAATTTTAGAAGACTAACATATTAAAGACTCCATGTTTTACTAAATTATTTTAAAATTCAAGCATCTTTTTTGAAAAGAAAAATACAAATATTTTTTTGCCGGCCGATATTCCGATAGAAGCTAGTTTTCAACCGGTGTAGGCTGATATGTTCAGTATTGACCGGTACATACATGCCGGTATTTTGGTTGGTATGAAATACCTAAATATGTGTACCATTTTATTGTTGGTGTTAAGATCGAATCACACACGCACACGATATTCAAGTAAACAGTAAACAATCGACACAGAGATATGTGGTTCCTCAAAACCGGGTACGTCCACGGGAGCGGAGAGAGATATTATTGATGATCACAGTACTTAGAGTTTTACAATAGAGAGTATTTATATCGGCTACTTCTATTCCAAACCCTGATTATTCTGTACCGTTCAAAAAAGAGCCGTTCAATTACAATAGAGAGTATTTATATCGGCTACTTCTATTCCAAACCCTGATTATTCTGTACCGTTCAAAAAAGAGCCGTTCAAAAAAAAAAAAGAAGGCACAAATAAGATGATTTACTCGGCTAGTTCCAGAACCTTTGCCTTAGCAATGTTCAATATTATGATACCAACTGTTCATGTCGCACTTCTATCCCCATACTATTCTCATTTGCATCTATCTCGAAAACTTCTTTGATCTGCAGAAACCGCCTAGGCGCAGGGGGAATTCCAGTCAACTCCAGTTTCCCCAACAGATTGTTATCGTCCTCACTCTTTCCCCTTCATAAACCTGAATCAAAACCCCTAGCTCATTATCCAGAAATTAGAGGCCGGGCACATACGTTGCGTGTGCGAGTAAGATTTTGACAAAATTTCTTCATGTTTATTGTTGATTGAATTTTTACAAATTTTGACAAAATTCGGTTTACACGCGTAGCGCGTGTGTCCAGCCTCTAGTTATAAAGATGTCGGGTCACACCCTTAGCACCAATTGAGCAAAGATCAAATAAAATTTTAAAGTGGCCAAATTTGGTATCCACAAACGGAACCCAACGCGCACAAACCCATATGAAGTTAACATGCATATAGCAAATTACTAACGTGATGAGTATGTGCAAGTCGAAAAATAATGTAGGAAAAAACCTTTTTATTGATCAAATAGCAAGGTTACCAATTTTCACTACAACTATGTAAACTTCCATCTTCAATTCGTGGGATGTTGGGTCACACCCTTAGCACCAATTGCGCGAAGATCGAATAAAATTAAAGTGGCTAGAATTTGGTATCCACAAACGGAACCCAACGCGCAAAAAACCCATATGAAGTTAACATGCATGTAGTAAATTACTAACGTGATGAGCATGTGCAAATCGAAAAATAATGTAGGAAAAAACCTATTTATCGATCGAATAGCAAGGTTACCAATTTTCACTACAACTATGTAAATTAACTTCCGTCTTCAATTCTTGATCTCTTCTTTTTTTTGAAAACCTGAAACAAACAACCAAATGATCAATTTTTTTTCACTCCAGAATATCAAGTATTCTTCCTTACATGCGGTACTTTATTATTATTACTTTTTGATAATTATATATGCGGTACTTAGGCTGTTTGCCCAAATAAGCCATTTGGCTTTCCCGCCAAATTTTTTTTATCCGTATTCAAATTTTTTTCGTATTACTTGACTTATCATCATTTTTTTGGAGATTATTGTATTCTCATGACAAGAGGAACCTAAAAAGTAAAAAAATTCGATCGAAATCCAAATTTTTTTGAATAAAGACGAAAAAGTGGCTTTCCCGCCAATTTTCGTCGAAATTCAAAAAAAATTGGATTTCGATCGAAATTTTTTACTTTTTAGATTCCTCTCGTCATAACGAAGCAATAATCCCCAAAAAATTGACAATAAGCCACAAAATGCAAAAAAAAATTGAATAAGGACAAAAAATAAGCCACTTCGACTTATTTGTCCAAACACCCCACTATTAAAGAAAGAAAGGGAGAATAAACAATTCCTTAAGAACCTTTCTTTAAAACTGTCAAATTTCTTCATGTTTATTGTTAATCCAATTCGTATACGATCAAGCTGTTAACCTTTGTTCCAAACCTATGTTGAAACTGTACTCAAAAGGCTATACGCCTAAAGAAAAGAAACCAATAACAACGCAGATATATACTCCTATATACAGAAATATGTATACCAAAAACGAAGTACCAGTTCAAGGCATACATACCTGTTTGTGGAAGGATGATGGTGACAGATCTTGAATTGGGGTCTTTGAATTGTTGCAGTCTTTTGTCAGATTTTTTTTTGGGGGACGTGGGGTAGGAAGTTTTTGGAGTTTTTTTTTTTTGTGTGTGTGTTAAAATGTCCAATACATCCTCATAGTTAACTGTTTTGTATTGTGTTGGTTTTTTTTAGAGGGCATTTTTGAAAAAAAAAAATACATGACAGAAGGGAGAAATCAAAGGAGTGCTCTTCCTTTATATATTAGAATAGATGTCGAGGAAATGTGCTCTTTATTAGTTGGAAGTGTCGTGTTTCTTGGAATCAAAACAGTCATAACCCCACCCTCTGCTTCCATCCCCAAACTAAACGGCATTACATCGAGCACTAACAAGTCTTGCACCTTCTCATTCCCTTCGTGAATTAAAATCGTCCTCACCCAACCGCCACCTTATTGTTCGTAATCGTCGTCTTATTCTTCACCCCTGTCGTCTCATCCTCCACGGCTCCACCATCACAATCAAAATCCCATGTGCATCTATCCCGAAAACCACTTTGATCTGCAGAACCCGCCTTGGCGCGGGGGGGAATTCCAGTCAACTCCAATTTCCCCAACAGATCATTATCCATAGTCCTCGTTCTTTTTCCCTTTCGTAAACCTATTTCTCGTAATGTATTCACTGGTTCTTTGATGCCCGAAATATTTCTCTCTTTCGGCATTTTTGCAATCTCAGTATAAAGTTTTGGTGGGTAGTCTCTCATCCGGTTATCGCGGGGTGATTGTGGTAATAAGATGCCATGCTATTAGACTTATCATGCGAAAAAAAAAAAATTCTTAACAAACAACCATTACGACTGTTAATTAAAGTATTAAAAGTTCCGAATCATCACTAATGAACTAAAATAAGATTACGTACGGCAAGTCAACTACCTCATCCATAAGCAAAAGTTAGTTACTGAGAAGAGCTTGCCCCAACGCAACCTTCCACCTGCATATATGCACACAAAACGGCCACCTCTAGCTGCTCAATTATCTTGGCTTGGTCATCTATCGATTTGGAGTATTTTTGAAACTTTCTATCATATGCACATAGCTTCTCCTCTTGCCTCTGGCACGAGTCCTTCAAGGTCTCAACCTGATCCTCCTGTCTTAGGCACACATCCTTCAGTATCTCAACTTGATTCTTCAGAACACACACCTCTTCATATAATGGGGAAGCTGGTTACAACAAAAAATATAAAACATGTCGTACTCAGTTGGGTAGTAAATTAAGATTCCAAGATAATGTTATTTTCAGCTCGATTAGTGGCCCTTGTGTCAGTTAAATTTTAGCTTAATCGGATAAGTTAAATTTAAGCTTAATCGGATAATGGTCAGCATTTGATCTAAAAGTTAAATTTTTCAATCAAGAAATTTAAGAATTTCATAGGATTGGAACAGTAGTGAAAGTGTATAACTTTTTGGAACGAAGGAAGTATAAATGAACAGCAAAAAATAAAGGAGATATACCGTAATTCTCGAACGCATTCCTCGCCTCCTCCATCTTGACTTGGTCATATATCAATTTGGAGTATTTTTCAAACTTTCTATCATATGCACATATCTTCTCCTCTTGCCACCGGCACAAGTCCTTCAAGGCCTCAACCTGATTCTCCTGTCTTTGGCACACATCCACTTGATTCTTCAGAACACGCACCTCTTCATATAACGGGGAAGCTGGTTACGACAGAAAATATAAAACATGTCGTACTTAGTTGGGTAATAAATTAAGCATCCAAGATAATGTTATTTTAGCTCGATTAGTGGCCCTTGTGTCAGTTAAATTTTAGCTTAATCGGACATTGGTCATTTGACCTAAAAGTTAAAATTTTCAATCAAGAAATTTAAGAATTTCATAGGATTGGAACAGTAATGAAAGTGCATAACTTTTGGAATTGAGGAAGTATAAATGAACAGCAAAAAATAAAGGAGATATACCGTAATTCTCAAACGCATTCCTCGCCTCTTCCTTCCTCTTCAACTCTAGCTGCTCAATCTTCTTGACTTGGTCATCTATCAATTTGGAGTATTTTTCAAACTTTCTATCATATGCACATATCTTCTCCTCTTGCCTCTGGCACAAGTCCTTCAAGGTCTCAACCTGATTCTCTTGTCTTTGGCACACATCATTCAGTATCTCAACTTGATTCTTCAGAACACGCACTTCTTCATGTAATGGGGAAGCTGGTTACAACAGAAAATATAAAACATGTTGGGTAATAAATTAAGCATCCAAGATAATGTTATTTTTAGCTCGATTAGTGGCCCTCGTGTCAGTTAAATTTTAGCTTAATCGGATATTGGTTAGCATTTGATCTAAAAGTTAAAATTTTTAATCAAGAAATTTAAGAATTTCATAGGATTGGAACAGTAGTGAAAGTGTATACCTTTTTGGAACGGAGGAAGTATAAATGAACAGAAAAAAAATAAAGGAGATATACCGTAATTGTCGAACGCATTCCTCGCCTCTTCGTTCCTCTTCAGCTCTAGCTGCTCAATCATCTTGACTTGGTCATCTATGGAGTATTTTTCATACTTTCTATCATATGCAAATATCTTCTCCTCTTGCTTCTGGCACAAGTCCTTCAAGGTCTCAACATGATTCTCTTGTCTTTGGCACGCATCCTTCAGTATCTCAACTTGATTCTTCAGAATACGCACCTCTTCATACAATGGGGAAGCTGGTTACAACAGAAAATATAAAACATGTCGTACTCAGTTGTATTAAATTGAGCATCCAAGATAATGTTATTTTTAGCTCGATTAGTGGCCCTCGTGTCAGTTAAATTTTAGCTTAATTGGATATTGGTCAGCATTTGATCTAAAAGTTAAATTTTTAAATCAAGAAATTTAAGAATTTTATAGGATTGGAACAGTAGTGAAAGTGTATAACTTTTTGGAACAGAGGAAGTATAAATGCATACCAAAAAATAAAGGAGATATACCATAATTCTCAAACACATTCCTCGCCTCCTCCTTCCTCTTCAGCTCTAGTTGCTCAATCATCTTGACTTGGTCATCTATCAATTTGGAGTATTTTTCAAACTTTCTATCATATGCACATATCTTCTCCTCTTGCCTCTGGCACAAGTCCTTCAAGATCTCAATCTGATTCTCTTGTCTTTGGCACACATCCACTTGATTCTTCAGAACACGCACCTCTTCATATAATGGGGAAGCTGGTTGCAACAGAAAATATAAAACATGTCGTACTTAGTTGGGTAATAAATTAAGCATCCAAGATAACGTTATTTTCAGCTCCATTAGTGGCCCTCGTGTCAGTTAAATTTTAGCTTAATCGGATATTGGTCGGCATTTGATCTAATAGTTAAATTTTTCAATCAAGAAATTTAAGAATCTCATAGGATTGGAATAGTAGTGAAAGTGTATTACTTTTTGGAACGGAGGAAGTATAAATGAACAACAAAAAATAAAGGAGATATACCGTAATTCTCGAACGCATTCCTCACCTCCTCCTTCCTCTTCAACTCTAGCTGCTCAATCATCTTGACTTGGTCATCTATCAATTTGGAATATTTTTCAAACTTTCTATCATATGCATATATCTCCTCCTCTTGCCTCTGGCACAAGTCCTTCAAGGTCTGATCCTGATTCTCTTGTCTTTGGCACACATCCACTTGATTCTTCAGAACACGCTCCTCTTCATATAATGGGGAAGCTGGTTACAACAGAAAATATAAAACATGTCGTACTCAGTTGGGTAATAAATTAAGCATCTAAGATAATATTATTTTCAGCTCGATTAGTGGCCCTCGTTTCAGTTAAATTTTAGCTTAGTCGGATATTGGTTAGCATTTGATCTAAAAGTTAAATTTTTCAATCAAGAAACTTAAGAATTTCATAGGATTGGAACAGTAGTGAAAGTGTATAACTTTTTGGAATGGAGGAAGTATAAATGAACAGCAAAAAATAAAGAAAATATACCGTAATTCTCTAACGCATTCCTCGCCTCCACCTTTCTCTTCACCTCTTCATCCTCCAACCTATACCTCTCCTCCTCCCTCACCATCTTCTCAATATCCTCCTTACTTAACCACCCTTTATGGTTAATCGTAATCTCATTCTTCACCCCCGCCATCTCCTCCACCGCCGTCACGATCAAAATCCCATTCACATCTATGTCGAAAATCACTTTGATCTGCGGGACCCGCCTCGGCGCAGGCTGAATTCCGGTCAACTTGAATTCCCCCAACAGATTATTATCCCTAGTCCTCGTTCTTTCCCCTTCATAAACCTGAATCAAGACCTCCGGCTGATTATCCGTAAACGTCGAGAGAATGACCTCCCTCTTAGCTGGAATCGACGAATTTCTTGGGATCACAACTCTCACGACCCCACCTTCCGTTCCGAACCCCAAACTAAACCGCGTTACATCGAGCAATAATAAGTCCTGCACCTTCTCATTCCCTTGGCCGTTTAAAATCGCCGCCTGTATCGCTGCCCCATATGCCACGGCCTCATCTGGGTTAATACTCTTACATAGCTCTTTCCCATTGAAAAAATCCTGCAGTAATTCTTGTATCTTCATAATCCGGGTGGACCCACCCACAAGGACAACCTCATGAACCGAACTCTTATCGATTCTCCCATCGTGAAGGCATCTCTCGACAGGCTCCATGCACTTTCTAAACAAATCCATGTTCAGTTCCTCAAACCTCGCCCGAGTAATCGTGGGGTAAAAATCGATTCCTTCGTATAACGAATCGAGCTCCATTGTCGTCTGAGTAGCCGACGATAGAGTCCGTTTCGCTCTCTCACAAGCGTTTCTCAACCGCATCAACGCCCTCGCGTTTCCGCTCATATCCTTCTTGTGCTTCCTTTGAAACTCCGCCACGAAATGATTAACCATTATGTTATCGAAATCGTACCCTCCCAAGTGGGTATCCCCCGCACTAGCTTTCACTTCCAAAATCCCCTCTTCGATTCTCAAAATCGAAACATCAAAAGCCCCTGCACCCAAGTCAAAAATCAGCACGTTCTGTTCCCCTTGTCTTGAACCCTTGGCGTCCAACCCGTACGCCATCGCTGCCGCGGCCGCCTCGCTCATAATCCTCACGACATTCATACCCGCAATTGCTCCGGCATCCTTGGTCGCTTGCCGCTGTGAACTATTGAAATATGCTGGGACCGTAATCACGGCATCTTTCACCGGTTGCCCCAGAAAATTCTCCGCCGTTTCCCTCATCTTCCCCAAGACCATGCTCGATATCTGTTCGGTGGAGAATTGCTTCTCTTCGCCCTTGAAGTTGACGACGATCATGGGTTCGTCGCCAGGACCCGGAGTTACTTTGTAGGGCAAAAGTTTGATGTCTGATTGGACGGAGGGGTCGGAGAATCGGCGGCCAATGAGGCGTTTGACGTTGAAAACTGTGTTTTGTGGGTTCATGGCGACTTGGTTTTTGGCGGCGTCGCCAATTACGCGCTCGGTGTCCGTGAAGGCGACGTAGGAAGGGGTGGTCCGATTGCCTTGGTCGTTCGGGATGATTTCGACTCGGTCGTTTTGCCACACCCCGACGCAGCTGTACTTCGTGCCGACGTCGATTCCTATTGCCTTGTTACCAGCAGCCATTGTTGTTTTTGAAATGGAACTACTAGTACCCATTGTTTTGGAAATGGAATGGAACTGCTACTACTCGTTTGGGCTTTTTTTGATACGGAGTGAGAGAATGTAAAACGTTTTTGTCTTGGGAAGTGTCAAAATTAAAAGAGGCAGATTTTGGTGTTCTTTCTCATTGGAGAAGACAGAAGAACATTTCTCATACATATAGAGATGTTACATAATTGATTGTCTAAACTAAGGGTCTGTTTGGAACCTATGGAAAGTGGAAGAAAAAAAAGAAAAATAAAAAAAATTCCTTTGGAGTTGTTTGGTTCCTACATAAGGAAAAGGAAAAGAAAATAGAAAGGAAAAAGAAAGGAAAGCTTAGTCTGGAGAAAGGAAAAAGAAAGGAAATAAAAGTTTTTGAATTTATAATGAAAAGGTAGTTAAAAAAATTTCCTTATCTTTCCATTTTCCTCTTGAAGTCAAACAAGAGAAAACCATTTTCTTCATATTTTTTTTCATTTTCTTTCTTCAATCAAACAAGGGAAAAGAATTCACTTTCTTCTCATTTTCCCTCTCTTTTATTTTCCTTTCCTTTCCTCAAGTTCCAAACAGAGCCTAAAGGGCTAGAATCATGGAAAAAATACAATGAAAGCTAAGCTAAAGACTAGGACTATCTAGCTGTAAAGTGGGAAACAAAGCAAAAGTATTGTCCATTACAAGAAGGAATCCCGGGATATCAAAGCAAAAGTATTCTCCATTACAAGAACTTATTCTCCATTAACACTCCCCTTTAAGGTGGAGCGTGTATGTGAATAATGCCCAGCTTGCGAATCCGGACATGAAAAGGATCCTTGCCAAGAGGTTTAGTGAAAATGTTAGCCAGTTGAGCGGAAGAAGGTATGTAGCGAGGTGTGATGAGATTCGAATGAATTTTTTCACGAACGAAATGGCAATCGATCTCAATGTGCTTGGTACACTTGTGGAACACTAGATTGTTGGCAATATGCAACGCAGCTTGATTGTCGCAATACACAGTAATAGGAGCAGGGTGTGGAACTTCAAGATCCAAAAATAAGCTTTTCAACCATTGTAATTCAGAAGTTAAAGTCGCGATGGCTCTATATTCGGCTTCAACGGAAGAGCGAGAAATAGTAACTTGCTTCTTAGTTTTCCATGAGATGATATTAGAGCCAAAAAAAGTGAAATAATCAGTGGTGGAGCGACGAGTTTCGGAACAACCAGCCCAGCTAGAATCACAATAGCCTCGTAAGTCAAGAGAACTATAAAAGGAGAGAAAAATTCCTTTACCAATAGAACCTTTCAAATAATGGACTAATGGATAAGCAACATCCATATGAGCGCTACGCGAAGAGTGCATGAATTGACTGAGGATATTTACCACATAGTTGATGTCAGGCCGCGTGATAGTGAGGTAAATGTGGCGACCCACGAGACGGCGGTAAGAAGTAGGGTCAGGCAATAAAGTACCATCAGTAGCGGATAAGCGCAAATGTTGCTCCATGGGAAAAAGAGAAACGTGACCTCCAATTAAGCCAGTGTCTGAAAGAATATCATGTATATATTTGTGCTGGGAAAGAAAAATCCCTTTGTGGGATCGAGCCACGTACCTCAATACCAAGAAAACATTTTAATTTGCTTAGATCCTTGATGGAAAAATGGCGTTGGAGGAAATGCTTTATACGTTGAATGCCCAACTCATCATTGCTTGAAATAATTATGTCATCAACAGATATCAAAACAAATAACTGAGAATCACCTCGTTTGAGAGTGAACAGAGAATAGTCGGCCTTAGATTGAGTGAAACCAATGACGGAAGCACATAGAGGCTGCCCTGGGCTATAGCCCAGGTCGGCTCCCGGAAACCAAAAAAAGAAAAAAAATTATATGTAAAATTTAAGTCTAAATTATTTTAGCTCAACCCACCATCCAAAATTCAGTCAAACCCAGCCCTTATTGATAAAACTCAGTTGATTCCTGTCAAATTTGACAGAATAAAACTCAATGAACCAATCAATTAACCTTTACCGATATCGGGACGAGTTAATTTTTTAGAGGAACTCATGAAAACATATTTTTAACAAATTAAACGTTCCGATCGTTTGCATGGAACTCCGATTAATTTTGTGTTAAAATTTGTGTCAATTTTTATGTGAGGAGCACCGGCCCAAATATGTATATACATTCTATAGTATAATACTCTGTTGTGATCCCACTAGACCACTACTCCATTAAAAAAATAAGCAAAAAGGAAATACTACACATAATACTCTGTGAAAAAAAAAAATCCACTTAAGTACGTCGAATTGCGGGGCTTCAAGTCTGAAAGTATTCCTTTATTATGCAGAGTACTGGTTGGAGTGCTTAAATTTGTACTTATGTTATTAAATGTAAAGCACTGGCTGGTGTGCTTAGATTTGCTCTTATGTTATCAAATGTAGAATATTGGTTGGTGTGCTTAGATATTACCAATTTAGTTGATGCAGAGCAGTGACTGGTGTGCTTAGATAGTACCGATTTAATTGAATTGATGCAAAACCTAGTGTGCTTAAATTAGTTTTGGGTTAGCCCCAGGCATAATAAATTTTTGGTTCCGCCCTTGAGTGAAACCATTATCCAATAAGGCGGATGAAAATTTAGTAAACCATTGTCTGGAGGCCTGTTTTAAACCATAAATGGATTTGTTTAAACGACAAACTCTCGTCTCCCCCTTTCGAGCAAAACAAGGTGGTAGTGTCGTATAAACTTCCTCCTCTAAGTCACCCTGCAAAAAGGCATTATTAACATCCACGATAGAGGGGCCACCCTTTAATGGCGGCAAGGGAAAGAACGGCACGAACTGTGACGTGCTTAGCGATAGGAGCAAATGTTTCATGGTAATCCAATCCTTCAACTTGAGTGAAACGTTTAGCCACCAAACGGGTTTTGTAGCCACAATTCCCATTACCCATACCCCTCCAGAGAACACTCCCACATCCAGCCCTACTCCAATTGAACCAATAGCATCTGACCTAATAACACCAACAGAAGTTCCAGAACCCACTATTCAGTGCTGCCCGCCACCGCTAGAGGCAGATTTTGGTGTTCTCCTCATTGGAGAAAACAAAAGAACGTTTTTCATATATATAGAGATGTTACATAATTGATTGCCTAAAGGACAAGAATCATAGGAAAAATACAAAGAAAGCTAAGCTAAAGACTAGGACTATCTAGCTGTAAAGTGAGAAACAAAGCAAAAGTATTCTCCATTACAAGAAGGAATCCCGGGAAATTATTCTCCGTTAACAGGAAGTAATCTGAGCAAGGAGACGTTTATTAACAGGAAGTAATCTGAGGAAGGTGACGTTTGGAAGGTGAGCATGCATAGGGAACTGGAAAGAGAATCGACAAACACCGACAGATTAGAGGAAACGCCACCGGTTGAGGGAGACGTACCAGAGTTTCTTGAACCAGTTCAATGAATGTCATAATGTCCTTACGATTCCAATATTTCTTGGACTAGTTCGATGAATTAATTAAGATCTTCTGATGTCCAAAAATGGCTAGACTCACTAGAGTTAAAGTTCTCAATTCCGTATCAGTAAGAGTATCGTTTTCCAACAGACTGATGTATATTTTGTTACCGTTCTGAATTAAGAGCATCCACAGTAGAATAATCAAATTTTTTCATATCTACTTTTGGTTATCCATTTAAGAGGTTCCTAGCAATGTAGATGTCCTATCATGTCCACAATGACATAATCAAAATTAAATAATCAAAACTTCACACATCACCTTTTCAACCTAGAAAAATTTAAAAATTGTCACCATATAAAATAATTTTTAAAAAAATAGTTTTCAAACTAATAAAAATAGGTTATTAGAAATAGAAAATAATTTTTTTGTAATGATGAGTGTACTTGATTGAGAAAATGTGGAAACCACTAAATTTGGTTATTGGTAAGAGTATCCCCATTGTAATAAACAAATGGGCGTGGATAAACAAATTTAACGAAAGTACTCAAAAAACACCTCACATTGTAATAAGCAAAATTACAAGTCTTTTAGCAAATAATCAAATTCCACTCATTCCATAACCAAATTTAACAACTTTTACCAATAACCAAACTCAAAACTCAATAACTCAAAAACACAACATTAGAATCGTCTCATCGAGGCGAATAATTTAGTGTGGTCGGGTGCGTGATTGGAACTCATTTGTGATTGGACAAATGTGCATTGTGTATTGTTGGATTATTATTATTTTTTCGTTAGAGATGCAAAAATAACCAATGTGAATATAGAAATTGTTAAATTTGATTATGAACTAAATGGATAATCAAATGTTGAAGTGGCACATTTTGGTTATTGGTTTTGATTATTACCATTGCGGATGCTCTAAAAGGTTACTAGTTTTAATTATCCAAAGGCCAAAATTTGATGAATTGCTAAGAGATTGTTAAGTTTAGTTATGTCACTGTGAACACTTTTTTAAGGAAATATTGTTAACTTTAGCAACCTTATGATTTTGGTTATTCCATTGTGGATGCTCTAACCGCAACATATATTTTGGATATTTTTAAGGAGGTGTTGAAGCCAAGACAAAAAAAATTTAATGCCACAACAACATGTATTGCTGGACATTATACCCTCAACGTTTCTCTCTCGAGTAAAGTTTTCAGATTTCTTCCAATTTTAATCTTTGCTGAGTACTGACCCACTGCGATTTTTTGATCACATCTACCTCCCACTGCTGTGAACTATTTCTATAGTTCATCGCGGTGGCCAGAGCTCAGGCGGTGGTGGTTCGGCTTAAGGACGGAAGTAGGATTTTACACTAGCAGTGGTGAGATGTATACTAAAAAATAAAAAATATGCATTACAATATTAATAGTCATCAGCTCTAAAAAAAATTAAAATAACATAACAAAAATTATAATAAATGATATTTTTCATTTGCACATAGAGTATGAAAAAAGGCTAACTTTAATTTTGAGTATCGATAATGTCACTCCAACAACAATAATAACAACAACAACAACAACAATAGCAACAGAACTCATGTAGTCCTCAATCATTGGGGGTATGGGTGGAGAAGGATTAGAGACAGACCTAACATTTGGCAATATACACAAAGTAGTTGCTCTCAGAATACCATTTAAACAGTAGCCCCCTATACCTATTTTGCTGCTGAACCATGCCCCAAATCAAAGCCAAATGACATTAGAGAGGGCAGGTCTAGAGACCCGATTCAATTTATGTGTACATTAACATGATTTCTTCATTGATAATCTCGAGCATCAATATGCACAAAGATAATGTCACTTCCTAGATCCCTAAATAGATTTTTCGAATTGATATCCGCACCCTCTTTTGGAAGTGACATTTTAAATTTGGAGAGTGACATTATAATTAAATTCCCTTAATTTTTTAGGTTAAGTTATTTTAGGGTTAGAATGGTAGTTTTTTTTCTTCTTAATTATACATCATCATTTATATTATTCCACTTTAGCCCATTGAATTTAGATTTAGAATACTTTTTTGGGTCTCTTTTCTTAAAAAAAAATAATAGAAGATTTATGACTAGTATATAATAAAAAATAAGAAAAAAAACCTAGCAGTGGCGAGACTATATAAGTTAGGGATAAATTTCCTAATATTTCACATATAATAATTGCATTTTCTAAAAATTTTATCGTGGCGGCCGCCACAACTAGACCTCCCCTGGTCCCATCCTTGGTTCGACTGCCTTCTCTCTCTCTCTCTCTCTCTCTCTCTCTCTCTCTCTCCATATGATGTGTATGGATTCGTAATATTGTTCTTAACTTGTTAAAGATACAATTGTGGGTGTTTACGAAAAGTTATTTTGACAGATTTTTAGATTCTAACTTTTAAAAATTAGTTCAGAATATTTGGCAAAAATAAGTTGCACAAGATTGATTTTTAGAATTTACAACTTCTGAGAACCTGAAAAAAGAAATAAATGCTCAAAATTTTGAAACTGTGTTTTGGTAACTTTTAAGATTTTGCAACACAAATTTCAATGAAAGAAATTCTCATAATCTCGCAGCTGCAATAAACATGTTTTAATTTTTACTAAAATCCGGAATCTAAAATCTACAGCAGAATCTAAAGCTAAAGTTTAAAATTTGTATCTCTAGGGAGAGATCGGGAGAGAGAAATCATGGCCACTGAAAATTCGGAATAAGAAACAAACAATGAAAATTTGACCTAACCAAAAATTCGTTCATTACCAAAAATTCATTTAGCATGTCTTTCAATTGTATTCTCTTTCAACGGCAATCCGACTGAATAAATCATTGCCAAAAATTCGTTCACCAATCATTACCAAAAATTCAACGCAAATCAATAATAGTAAAGGAAATTCGTGGAGTTGTTATTGGAGTTATCTAGTCCACCAATTAATTGTTCAGAAAATCGTGGAGTAATTATTGGAGTTTTAATAGTAAAGGATTCACGTCAGTTTAGAGATTGTCACTTTTGTTTCAAATTCACGTCAGTTTATTCGTTCATTACCAAAACAACAATAAAATTCACGTGAGTTTATAGCATGTCATTAAAATTCGTTCATTAATTACCAAAATTGAAAAAATCATTACTCAACCATTTAGCAACTCTCAACCGTTGGATGAAATCAAGGGTGAAGATTTATGTAGGAAAAATGTGTGGGCCACCACACCGTCGCGATTTGTAATATAGATATGCATCTACAGCCGTTCGATCGTACTTAGTGATAAGGTTATAACCGTAGGATCAAAGGAATGAAGCTCTCTCTCTCTCTCTCTCTTCCCATATATAAATTTTTTTTAGGAAAATCGAGGACTGGCAAAGAGATAATGGGTTTGTCGTCAAGAGATCTTTGTTAGGCCATTGAAAATTTCATAATGCGATTTTATTCGTTAGGTTGAGTTTTTCAAATAGATATTTGGTTTGACAGTAGTTAATTTTCATTACGTGATTTGAATATTATTTGCACCTCGATTTGTCCTGCTTTTGCTCAATGTTCGACCAGTAGCTTTAGTTGTTTTCAAAATGTGTTGCGCCGTGCCTTCAGGCACGGGCATTCGCTAGTATATCTATATTATAAAACAGAACGGTCTTCTTTAAAAATGTCTAGGCATATAAACATATATGCATCTACAGCCGTTCGATCGTACTTAGTGATAAGGTTATAACAGTAGGATCAAAGGAATGAAGCTCTCTCTCTCTCTCTCTCTCTTCCCATATATAAATTACTCTCATTAAGGAATTGTATTCAAAACCACTCATTAAGACATTATTCAAATGAAAACCAAAATCATATATAACCTTTGTACAAAACCGAAATCAAAGCCACTGAGATCACCAAATTCAAAGCCAACATTCCTTTTCCTATTCAAAAACTCTATGAATGCCGACTCGAGCACATCGACCATGGCCACCGACGGTACACGGGGCCCACTCCGGGCCCCACATGGATTATCTGACCCGTTCAAAAATTTACAAAAATGAGTGGGCCCGTGAAAAATCAGTTTCATCTGATATGTGTAAGTGCTTGATCAAATCTTCTCATTTTTGAAAAATCGAAAAAAAAAATGGAAAGATTGGATGAAAAATGAGAAGATTGGATCGAACACTTATACATATCGGATGGAGCTGATTTTTCACAAACCCACCCACTCAGTTTTTATTTTAAAATTATTGAATGGCCTGGATCATCTATGCGGGTCCGGAGTGGGCCCCGCGAATGGTTGGTACATACAATTTGTGTGCTTGGGTCAGTATCCGTATCATCCTCCTTTCCTATTTCTAGGCTATCAAACGTACATCATGGAAATTACTGAAAAATAGAATTTTCTAAACATTGTTCATATGATTTTCACATTCTTCTCTACCTCTCCCCTCCGCTCTCTCTCTCTTGGGAAGTTTAATACCACAAAAAGCTACTTCACCGAAACCACGGGTTGGTATATTGCACACAAGTTCAATATTAATTTGCGTGTTGTAATTGTTTGAGACTATATTGCACGCAAATTTAGTATTTATTTCCGTGTGCTGATTGTTCGAGCCGTGCCTTCAGGCACGGGCATACGCTAGTACTTTTAAAATTCAGGTTAAAATGAATATTATTTCAAACACTACCTTTTTTTTGTATTGAATTCTATAAATACATACCATTTATTGGGTCAATCTCAATATTTTGCTATTCGGTTGCTTCTACTGCATTCTCATGCAAGCTAACTCTATCAGATGTGGAGCACACATTTAAATGTTCATCTGAAAATATTACAGATATTTTCACGTCAGCAAGATTGAAATCGCAGGTTGTATAGTATACACAGATATTCTTGTTGTGGAAAGAATGCTTACCAATTAGTTGGTCGATTTCCATATTCTGCTCTACAACTGCTATCTGATTATCCACATGCGTCTCAACACAATTAATCACTGGAAGCGTATTAATTTCATTTTCAATGCTCATCTTGCAACTCTGGACACATCAAAGAAGGAGATACTTACACGAAAAGTAAATTCAAATAACTCAACTAAGACATGTAAGAAAAAGAGAAAAACAAAAAGAAATCATGATAGACTCAATACCCGTGTGCCTTCGGCACTCGTAATAGAAAGACCTTTTAATTTTTGTCACAGATCCTCTACTTCTATTTCTTTCAGAAACTTAAAAAGTGAAAACTAAAGCTACGGGTCAAACATTCAACACACGCAAATCAAGTTCCAACTACGAAAAAAATAGCAAGCATACTCATTGATCTGGTTTTATAAAGAAAAAAACATTTAGTAATCCCTAACTTCAGCATGCAAAAAATGAACGCCCATAAAACTTCATAAAATTCAGAATTATCATGACCAAGTGCTCATCTGAATTGGTCACCAAGTGCTATAGAAAACCCAGTAGTAAAACCCGTGACATATGATATTGATGATCGAAATAAGGAATGTAATATGAAAGAAGAAAAAGATGTCTCCATTTAACAATTTCAAAAAGATTGCTCCGTAAATTATGGAAGATTATTAGCAGTATACATTATTTGGTCATTTATGAACTACATAAATTATGGGTGGACACCAATTATATTTACCTTGGATTTTCCTTTCATCCTTCTTCCAAGTATAGATTATTTCCAAATATATCGCTAGCCCTATTGCAGGTAGATCTCAGTCGTTGAAAAAATGTGTACCAATCTACTGGTCCCTCGCAATAATTAGAGGCCTCAAAATTATAGTTTGAGCATAAATCTCTATAGAGTGTGGCAATATATTTATTTACTCTAAATTAATTAGCACGCGGTTCGGCTTTATATTCTGGGTTGGCTAATTTTATTTTATTTTGTCTTTATTCAATGTATTTTCACATTTGTCAGTTTTGTGTTAGTTTTTGTGAATTATTAGTTCGTCTCAAATGGAGAAATCATAAGAGTAAAATTTTGATTCACAGTTAAATTTTTTTGAAAATAAGTTAAGAAGACAGAAAAAAAATTTAAGTTTGGATCATAATTTTTTACTTTTTGATTTCTCTTGTCGAGACGCACCAATAGTCTACCAATTTGATATAAAACTAATAAATACAAAAAAATAAATAAAAACAAAAAAAATTAATGGTACTGTATCACTATTGATGAATGTCGTAATTGATATTTTTTTAGTCTTTGATTTAGTGACTTTATGTGTGCGATTATCTTTATTTTGGAGGAATTATCAAATTTTTCCAAAATTGCAAGGGAGAGATGAGAAAGATAGAAAATTTAAATCTTGGACAACTGGATTACAGTTCCCAAATCTGAACCAATCTTTCGTGACCCTTGGATCAAACATGGATGGTCTAGATTTAGAAATGAAAGGCTAAGATTTAGGCAATTTATGTACGTAATTCCATCCATTCATGGCAGAATTTGTAGATTTTGAAAATCAATCATATATAATTAGTGCATTTTTAGGTAACGGAATTTCGTTTATTTTGGAAATGCTAATTAACTGCATGCAATAGGTCCTCACTATATTTATTCTTTCCAAATATACTACCCGTAGATCTCAGCCGTAGTAAAAATATGTAACGATCCAAGGGTCCAAAATATACGGATTCAAAAACAAAAGGAATTGCAGGTTGCAACAATGATAGGGAGCAATGACCAACTTATAAAGTCGAGTTCAATTCAAGTAAACATTTTAGTTGCATTATATTGTGGTGGGATTTAGGCAAGAAAATTCCCATGCTTACAGGAATGTTTAATTGGAGATTGCTAAGTGTTCTTCCTCTCCCCGACCAAAATCTATCCCATTGAGAAGTATTTTTCATTACCATTCCAACCAATGTATACATTATGTTCAACAGCACGTCAATACCTAAATGTGACAACAAAAGGCACAAAGAGAGCATAATACATGGGAACAAATATACCAAATACCAACTATGGTTCGTCTCCAAACAATACATTAAACAATTCGTGAACAACTAACTATGGATCTTCAAACCAATCAAAGTCACTTATGTTCAATCGTAAAAGTGAGAAAAGTTTTTTTTTCTTTATCTGAAAAGTGAGAAAAGTTTGAGATCAGAGTTTGTTGCTCCCATAATTGTTTTTACCATCAATTGTCTCAATATGGCCGAAGCAAAATGGAAGCGTCAGTCTTTCAATTGATCGAATGCGTGACCTGAAAAATCAAAATTTAAATATATGCCATGTTCAAGGCATAGATGGAGAGGGGTGTTGTGAGACGGGGAAGAGAATAGGAGAGAGAGAGAGAGAGAGAGAGAGAGAGAGAGAGAGAGAGAGAGAGAAGAGTTTACCAGATGAAAGAGGAAGCAAGGCGGGAAGCGGAAGCGAGGTGTGAAGTGGAGAGAGAGAGAGAGAGAGAGAGAGAGAGGCTGATTATAACGTGTAAATTATAAATTACCATAAGTAGACACGATTTTCCGGAAAATCAATTTATAGGTAATCCCATGATTTATGGGATCGGTTATAAACTGAAAATCAATTCATAGGTGCATATGTGTAATTGATTTAGCCTTTTTAAAATACATAGGCAATTGGAAAGGAATCCATAGGTAATTGATTTAGCCTTTTTAGAAGGAATACGTATATATCACTTTAAATTCCAATGCCTAATTTAGAGTTACCTAAAAAAATCAATATGTACATATCACTTTCATTCCGTCAGAATTGTATCTTATTGCTAGGTTTTCTACCTTGGAATCTCGGCCGTCGAAAAAATGTGTACCGATCCTAGGGTCCATTGAGAAATGTATTGCCTTCCCTTTCTTAGCCATTGCTTCTTTTTTAGCAAAACTAAAAATGAGAATCAAAACCCAATCAAGCTTTTATTACCAATAATCGGCAATCATTGATTACCAAAAAAAATCAAACTTCCCCTAAATTAAGTCTTTGTCAATCAAGTATTTTTGTTTTTTATAAAAAAATCAATTCTTTGCCAATCAAGTTCCGTGAAAAATTATTACCATTACCAAAAATCCACCCTTAGAATCAGGTTTCCAAATTAGACCGGAGAGGGGTGTTTGGGAGATACTAAAAAAATGTGAAATATTTACGGGCATGCCATTGTAAAATGGACGGTGGAAAATATGCGGGAGACAATTCTGGACCGTCGGTTGTCTTTTGGATTCAAACCCAGTCCTCCCTTATTATATAGATTATCAATGCATATTTTAAAATAAAAATTGACATATAGATTACTTGTGTAATTGATATTGGTAAAAAAAAAAAACCAATGGGAGTTGATGTGGAAAAAAATAACAACGAAGTATATTTTCATAGATTTAACAAATAAAATAAAATTAAGAGTTGTAGCTATTAGACCATAAAAGGTAGAGGGTAGTATTGGCATTTTCAAAGCAAGACAGCCATGACATCACCATTCCTCGGCTATTTCCGTCAAATTTCTAACGGTAAGGTCCATATTTTTGCAAATCCCATGACAAAAACCCCTTTTGATTTGTAGCCCGTTAATTGAGTTGTAATTTATTGTGTTTCCTTTCTAGAGCATTTATTTTAGGAAGTATATTGTGTAATTGAAAAGTAGAGATTATCAAGGCAATTAGAGTGTAATGAAATCAAGGTTTCAAGAGGATTTCGTGCAATCAACAGCTTGATCAGGAAAGGAAATCAAAGGATGTGATATTGTCAAGGAAATTGGTATGGAAGGCAATCAGTGGTGAAGAGGAATTAGTGGTCATAGTAGTTGCCGAAGGAAAATGGATCTCGAAATCGGTGGGGGGAAATAAGGAAAACGTGCATCAAATTCCGTGCTCGAGCAATCCTGAAAGTGTGCTCACCTATGCTCTAGCAATTGGACAGTTTTTGCCTCTATCTATTTATATGCGGTTTGGCTGGGATTTCGTTTTTACCGAACATATGAGAGCCGCCCCCAAGAACGTTTAAACCTAAGAATACATCCAAGGGGTTTCGGTTTTGTTTCTTGAAGTACAAACATGATCAATTGATCATCGAGCAATAAGGTTAACTTCATGGAGTTTCTTTCCAATCTTTGATTCAACTTACTTGATTTGGCCTTCGGTGGATTTCCGAAGGATAGTGGAAGACTTGTAGATTCAAGGCAGTGGCAGTCAAGCACTGGGTGTGGTGAACGAGTGATTCGGCAATCAACCTTGATCAATCGAGAGCGATTCTAGGTTGTAAGTATAGGTTTGTTTGTAACCGTACAATGAGTATAGTGTTTTAATTCCTTCCCGTGGTTTTTTCCCGTTTAGGGTTTTCCACGTATATCTTGGCGTTCTCTGTTTATTGCTTTTCGTTTGCGAGATTGATTTTCTTATCTGCTGGTGGGTTAATTAATTGGAGAGATTAAAAAATAGCAAATATTTACAAACCTAGGCGATCTAAGGATTTTTCATTAACAGAGAAAAATCTGGGTGCTAGAGGGGAGAATCATGACAATGTCAGTAAAAGCAAAGGAGGGCAGTGCTATTTCAAAAACCTCAAGTGAGGTATCTGTCCGTGTCAGAAACCTCAGGGAAGGTCAGTGAAATTTACCCAATTTTTGTAGAAAATTTAGCGAAGTACAATTTTGGAGCTAGGCCCAAAACTGGACCAAAGTGAATACCCAAACCTGGCCAGAGCTCTGTCGCGTATAGGGCTTTCAAAGAACCGAGCAGCTCGCGAGTTCGTCTTGTTAACGCTTGGCTCGGTTCTACTTGTTTACAAACAAGCCGAGTTCAAGCTCGATGTTAGGATCAAGCGCTTACTATCTTACTAAAACCCGCAGGTAGTGGTAAATGTGCAACTCTATTTTCTTATATTAAAACGTAGCAAGTTCCAAGCGCCGCAGTTTAACCCGCATGGGCAGGATGCTGGCCCGCGACCAACAATCCTGCCCAGCACCTGCCTGCAAGTAGCATGCCATCCAGGGGAATCGAACCTGCGACCTTGGCTCTGATATCAATTGTTAGGATTAAGCACTTACCATCTTATCAAAACCCGCAGATAGTGGTAAATGCGTAACTCTATTTCCTTATACTAAAGCTATTTCCTTATACTAAAGCATTGCAGGCCCCAAACGCCACAGTTTGACCTGCGTGAGCAAGATGCTCGTCCGCGATCAACACTCGAGTTTTCGACTCGTTTAGTAATCGAGCTGAGCTCCACTCGACTTGTTAAGAGAGCCTCCACTCGATTGAAGAGGCTCATTTAGTAAGTTACTAAGCTCAACTTGTTCGATTCGAGCTCAAGTTTATTTTTCGTTTAGTAAACGAGTAGAGATCGAACTCGACAAAACCCAACTCGGCTCTTTTACGGTCCAACTCCCATACTCTCTCTAGTCTCTGCTTTATCAAAAAAAGCCCAACTACTCTCTCTCCCTCTCTGGGAAAACTCGAACGAACTGCAATTCAGTGGTGGCTACTAGTGCCGATCCAAAAAAAAAAAAAAACACAATGGCAGAAAGTAACAAGGCAATCGGAATTGACCTCGGCACGAAGTACAGCTGCGTCGGGGTGTGGCAAAACGACCGAGTCGAAATCATCCCAAACGATCAAGGCAACCGAACCACCCCTTCCTCCGTCGCCTTCACCGACACCGAGCGCTTAATCGGCGACGCCGCCAAGAACCAAGTCGCCGTGAACCCGAAAAACACCGTTTTCAACGTCAAACGCCTCATCGGCCGCCACTTCTCCGGCCCCTCCGCCTCATTGGACAAGGAGAACGGTTCTGGTTTTTGACTTGGGTGGAGGGAATACTGATGTTTCGATTTTGACCATGAAAGCTAGTGCGGGGGATACCCACTTGGGAGGGTACGATTTCGATAACATAATGGTTAATCATTTCGTGGCGGAGTTTCAAAGGAAGCACAAGAAGGATATGAGCGGAAACGCGAGGGCGTTGATGCGGTTGAGAAACGCTTGTGAGAGAGCGAAACGGACTCTATCGTCGGCTACTCAGACGACAATGGAGCTCGATTCGTTATACGAAGGAATCGATTTTTACCCCACGATTACTCGGGCGAGGTTTGAGGAACTGAACATGGATTTGTTTAGAAAGTGCATGGAGCCTGTCGAGAGATGCCTTCACGATGGGAGAATCGATAAGAGTTCGGTTCATGAGGTTGTCCTTGTGGGTGGGTCCACCCGGATTATGAAGATACAAGAATTACTGCAGGATTTTTTCAATGGGAAAGAGCTATGTAAGAGTATTAACCCAGATGAGGCCGTGGCATATGGGGCTGCGGCACAGGCGGCGATTTTAAATGGCGAAGGGAATGAGAAGGTGCAATACTTGCGAAGGGAATGAGAAGGTGCAATACTTGTTATTGCTCGATGTAACGCCATTTAGTTTGGGGTTAGAAGCGGAGGGTGGGGTTATGAGTGTTGTGATTCCAAGAAACACGACACTTCCAACTAAGAAAGAGCACATTTTCTTGACGTTTTCGGATAATGAGCCAAAGGTTTTGATTCAGGTTTATGAAGGGGAAAGAGTGAGGACTAGCTAATAACCTGTTGGGGAAATTCAAGTTGACTGGAATTCCCCCTGTGCCTAGGCGGGTGCTGCAGATCAATGTGGTATTCGAGATAGATACGAATGGAATTTTGACCGTGATAGCGGAGGATGAGACTGCGGGGCTGAAGAATAAGATTGCGATTACGAACAACAAAGGGAGGCTGAGTTAGGTGGAGATCAAGAAGATGGCGAGTAACGCGGAGAGGTATTGAGTCGGAGGACAAAGAGGTTAAGACGAAGGCGGAGGCGAGGAACGCGATGGAGAATTAGGAAGTAGTAAAATCATTTCAACTAAATAGGAGTAACGTATCTTGTTTTGAGCAAACTCTTGGGAGTATTACATGAATTACATAGCTTAAGGGGGTGAAATTTGCTTGTAGGAATGCTTCACCAAGATACTTAATAGAGGATCCCTGTGTGTGGGCTGCTGCGATGAGAGATTCTGAGAGTATCTTCCATCACCAAATAGTACAATGTCCTCTGAAGTTTATTCCATCCTTGTGTCGAGAATCAAAGCTCAGGTTGGGAGAGGTATTTGGATTCAAGTTCCTTGGGTTGCATTTGCTCCCGTTAGCATTCTGCTTCTTCCTCTCGTAAGCTGTTTTGCTCTACTTAATGAAATTCTTACATCTCCACGGGCAAATGTTGAGTACCCTATCAAATTGTTGGGTTTATTTCCTAACAATTTAAGCTTTTAGGACTACTAATAACTAACACCATGGTCTACATGTTTCCTATTGTACAGATGTAATAGTTTAATTTTCGTAATATATGACTCTCATTTCCGATTAAAAAGAAACTTAACAACTTGATCCAGTTATACCTACACCTTGACATAGTAAAAATAACCTCCTGGAAAATGGGTTTTTTTTTTTTTTTTAAACAATTTCATTTCATAACAAACCCGAGGGCAAAGATTACATCCCAAAATACAGGAGTGCACCAAAATACGTACTTCGGGATTAATGGACACCCTGCAAAAGCAAATCAACCCTAGGTGCTGATATGAGAATCCCGTCCGGGACTAGACAGAGAGAAATTGAAATGAAATCCTAGTACAAACCATTACACAAAAATAACAGATGTAATCAGAACAACAAACAGATCACAAGCGAAAAGGAATCTAATCTCGAGTTTCGCCGACTGAAAAGAGAATCAATCCAACTGATCTAAGCTATCACGCAAAGCTCGGCGGCCAGAGACCAAACCCTCCTTCGCACCTGACCTACCCTTGTTGGCCCAGAACGAGGAAGAAACGCAGGCACACAAACTGAATCTGAGGTATTACCGGAACACCCCAACCTCGGTGCCACTGCAATCGCTGCTGAAAACCCCCAAGAAGCACCACCAACACAGCCGACGACCACCGCAGCCCTCACTCCAACCACCCAACAAATCCTAACTACCTTATTTCGCAGCCCACCACCCAAACCGCCGGACCTGGGGAAATCCAGTCCAGCACAAGCCGGATCTAGAGGAACCTAGACCGGAAGACGACTGGACAAACGCCGGTAAACTAAAAAATCAGAAGAAAAAGATAAAGAAAAAACCCACCCCCAACTGCACACCTTATTGCCACGACGCCGGCCCCGAGCATAACAGATTTGGAACCGCCGTGCTGGACAACGGGCTGTGGATCATCACCAATCGCTAGACAAAGCCACCACAAGGGGGAACCATGCCGGACCAAAGCAACAAACGCTCCAAACTGGGAGCACAAATGGTATTTAAAAATAAATATGTGGCCTAGCTACGGGATCTCATAATCCAATTGGGAATGAAACTAGCCCTAATATAGTTTGAGCTTTGCTAGGTACACCATTCAAACACCACCCAACAATGTGAGGTTTCACAACATATTTCGACAATCAGAGCCGTTCATTATGTAGCTGTAACGAAAAGAAACGGAAGGCCTTAGAAGAAGTGAGAATATGCTTAGAAAAACAACAGCTTGCTCGTTCAAATAAGCACAACATAGGTCAAAGTGATGTATATTCTATCAAGATGAGATACCCAAATAAATCAAACCAGAAATGTCAGGACACTCCATCAAATCAGTAAATCGCCCCATGTTGATGTAGAATCACATAAAAGAACTCCTTGCTCTCAGCGACAGATAGCATAACATTTGACAAAAAATGCATCTCGAAACATTCATTTTGAATCAAAATTGTAAGATAATAAAAAGGGCGTACCCAGTGCACAAAATAAGTAATGACCAATTGACCATAGGTATCCAAAGTTCAAAACTTATATATTTGCTTGACAGAAGAGCTCAGAGTACATATCAAAAAAACCAGAAGTTTCTTTCACCTTCACTGTATGAATCATAAACAACAGGTACAGCCGGGTTCAGGTTAAGGCGGACAGCCTAGCAAATAAACATCCACAAGAATTAGTTTCTTGTAAGGGCTGCTCACCCTACAAAAGGGCCCGGGGCTTCAATGAGCCCTAGATGTAAGGGGTTCTTGAACAGTTGAACCTATTAACTGAATTATCTCTTATTCTCTCATGAAGCAAATTGAATCATAAACTGTTAGATTCAGGAAATCATCCTAAAATAGTGACTTGTGCAGTACCTTTTTCCCCTACGAATGCCATGGTTCCTACAGGAGAGCTGCATTGGAGGGCAAATTTATCACAAACCTCTTTGAAATGGTTGTCATTCTCCTAGCCCTTTTGAGAAAAGATATCAACACTCGCCTGTCTTACTCCTTCAAAATCAGTTTGTTATCTGTACATAGAAAACTGGTACAACCAATCTTGAGGAAACTCAAATCCCTTAGGATTGCATGCCTATTTTTGGACACAATAGAGCCCATGGCCTCATGCAGATGTAACAAAAAGAAACAGAACGCCTCAGAAGAAAGTGTAAATATGCATAGCAAAACAACCACTTGCTCGTTCAAATAAGGACAACATAAAGGTCAAAGTTATGTACATTCTATCCAGATGAGCTACCCAAATAAATAAAAGAAATGTCAAGAGGAATAGACTCCATCAAATCAGTAAATCGCACCATGTCAAAGAAGAATCACGTAAAGAACTCTTAGCTCTCACCGACAGATTGCACAGGATGCAAAGCAACACTCACCCAGTAGTTTACAAGGATAACCACAAGAAAGGTTTCACTTCCCTATTTCACAGAAGCCAAGCTTCAAACCCCTGCCAAAATGTATCAATCCAGCCCAATGAGGCCACAGTCCACTAAAGTACTCCTCGAAATCTACCTCACAACTCACTGAGTAAAATTTGACAAGAAATGCATCTCCAAACATTCATTTTGAATTGCACTATTAAGATAATAAAACGGGCGTACCCAACCACACAAAATCAGCAACAACCACAAATATCCAAAGTCCAAAACTTATATTTGCATGACGAAGTCAAAAACTTCTTGCCACTAAGGCACTAACCAATTTCACTTTACAATTGCAAGCTCAAACAAAATTTCAAGATGGCCCATATCCATATCCATGTATGCATATGTAATTATGATATTTCAATTAGTGGGCTTGAAAGTGTAAGGCTGTGGGAGCGACAACGGACCTCTTCTGGACTCATTGTCATCCAATAGCCTCTGAAGCCTCTTCTTTGAAGCATACTGTCTGTCAAAATGCTTCACCTGCACAAATTGACACCAACACACACCCACTCTCAAAACCAAACACAAATGTGCAGAAAAATGAGAAAATAATAAGGACCCCAAATACTAATTCAAAATGCTTGACACAACACACACACACACACACACACAATTGACACAACACACACACACACACACACAATTGACACAACACACACACACACAAACACACGCCACTCTCAAAACCAAGCATAAAAAGTGCAGAAAATAAGTGAACAGTAAAAACCCACAAAATATTAATTCAAAATTAAAGAGTTTACCCAAGTGGGTCGACATTGTTTCTCAAACTGAGCCCGAGATTTCTTGCAATCAACTGGGTACAGCAGCCCAACTGAAGCGATCTCAGTGGGTTTCTTGTTCGATTCCTTCTCCAAACACACGTAGAACGCGTCACGAGCCTTTTTTCAGTTTGCAATATTCAGAGATTACAAATTAATTTCTGAAGTTATAATAACTGAGATATGTACAAAGATAGACATATGCATACACAGATAAACATACAATTACATGATCTGAATGAGGAAGAAAGTGGAGAGAAGAAGTACCTTGTAGCAAGCTTGTCTTGCTGCTGAGAGGACGTCGGTGTGGACTGTATCTGGATTTTTCTGTGCCATCACCAGAGAGAGAGAGAGAGAACTTCGTCGAAACCTTTACAACTGTGAAAAGTGAGGCTTGATCCTTGATGAACTGGGTCTCAATTGGGCTGGAGTGGCCCATTTTAAGCCCGTTGGACCAGATCTTGTGATGTAAAGTCGGTTTTGGTGTAAATATATGTAGAGTTGATGGTGGGCCTATCTTACTTCCAATGGCAAGAAACACTCTACAAAAGCCCATATCTGAGCCCAAGCCAATCTAGCCTCATTTTTTGCTAAGCCAAGAGGGGTGGTGGGGGCGACCGGAAATGAAACCCTTCCCCTGAACATGACCATAGGAACTTCAAGCCTATGGCAGGTCCTAGAATGGACAAAAGAGCTATAGCAACTACCGCCCCACCGAAGACCAATGAAAAATAACCGGGCTTCACAGGAGGACCAAATCTGAGAGGGTGTCGCTAGCACCACTCGTATCCGTAACTCTTCCTGACAACCTTAATCCTTTGGGAGTGAGCAATGAGCCACCAAAGTACCATACCAGGTTGGCAGGCCAATCCAGTCTTATAGCAGAGAAGAGAGATCTACATTTGTTTAACACAAATTTACAATAGTTCCATTTACACTTTCATTTTCTTTTTTATAATTAGATGGTTGAGTCAACTTGCACACACCTCGAATAATTTTGAAACCCTGAAGTTAACTACCGGACAAAATTTCTAGAGGCCCCAAGGTAAATATTTGGTCTCTGTGAAATTCGAACATGCGAATTCATAAAAAGGAGACTTCATGCCCATCTGGTGAAACCCGTTCACTTTCATTTTCTTTCCTCAAACTACCAAATCCAAACACAACCTAGTTATGGTTGATGGTGTAGTCATAGAGACAGATAAAACTCATATTGCCTTTCTATATAATACTTTTATGTGCCTCAGAGGTGCCGTTTCGTTTTTTTTTTAAACCTTCTTTTTTTTAAAAAAAAAAAGGTAATTTCAAGCTTAAATATAATGAAAATAAAAAATATTCTTTAATTTTTTTTGCACCGTTTAAAAGATCTCAATGAGATCTATCAAACAAGATCTATATTAGTAGGAAAATTATTTGCGTAAACACATGATTTTTGAGCTTGAAATTACCTTCTTCTTTTTTTTAAGTTTCTTTTTTTAGAAACCGAAACACCCCAGAAACTGCTTTGAAAGCTTTGTTTGGCCTTAGCTAATCCTAAACTCATTTTATTTTATGTCACTTGATTTTAATCGGTTCAAGCCCCACAATAATAATTGTACGTACTCGATAATTTGTGCATTTTAGTAAGTTGCCATGTTCTTATTTTTTAATGATGGCAAGCAGAATAATCCCCTATCCCAGAATAATCAAACCAAAATGTCGAAACTATAATCATAATTAACCTTACTTTTTTTCCTGTGGTTTTCAAATCTAATAATGATATTATAAAACTGATTTCACTCTAAATCATAGCAACGCTCCTCCACATGTTTTTTTTTTTTGGGTGATGCAAGGGTGTCCCAGGCTCATTGCGTGAACCTCAGACTAATCCTTACCGTCTCTCCAAGGGCTCTTTCACGGGCTTCGGGTTGGTGCTGTGCAGTGAGATATACAACACCGTGTTGCGCACCTCTGAGCCGTCGGATCTCATCTCGGCAACCAACGATCAGGAGCCGTTTATTGCCAAAATGAGATTCAAGCCATCGGATGCAGGATCCGAAGGCTCGGAGGTGCGCAGCACGGTGCTGCGCACACCACTGCACAACACCATCCCCCAATTTCTTTTTCACACACTTACGCATGGTGTTATGAATGTTTTCGTTCAATTTGTAAGTTCAAGTATGCTGATCATGTTTTCGAAGTACTAGATTGATCAGAATACATCAAATTTATCTAGACACAACAGACATAAATTTTCAATAGAAACAAACCGCTATATATTTCTCAAGACAAATGTGATGAAATCATGTGCAATAATTTTTGCATCAATCTTAGGAGTAATTTTTAGAGGGAGAGTTCACATATTAGGAACTTTGACATTTACGGATCACATATCTCAAAATTAAATATGACAAGTAGTAGGACTTAAAAGCTGCAACGACACGGTCAAGTGTACGGACCGGAGAGGAACCGACTTTTAATTATACTTTGTATAACGGACGGGAGAGAAATCGACTCGTAATTATATTTGTATTACAAGTAGGATAAATATATGCGAAAGAATATTCTTCAACCATTACTTATTGAATGCATGATTATTATTAAGCATGATTACAAGAAGAAGAAAACGTCCCTGGTTAGAAGAACAGACGGACAGTCCATTGTCAGACGTTTCAATTATTGAAAATTAAATCCTTACCAACCTATAATTCCACTAATTAAATTTCAGGATTATAAAGAAAGTATTACCTGAAATCAACATCCCCAGTACGAGATTGGCATAAAAGATTGTCAATCACTGTCGAGTGTTTCTATTATTGCTAATTAAAGTTGTTGTGTCTAATCACTCTATTATTGATTAAATAGAGTGGAAGGAAAAAGGAAATCGATGAACGAGAAACAATTATAGAGGCAAAGAGAAACCCATCTTAGAGCAAGTACACCGGTGCAAAGCTAAATTACCCTATGAACAGTTTCCAATTTTATTTTAGCTATCAACTTTTCCTTTCACAACTACACCGGCCAGCACTATCTATTTTACCTACCCATCTATTAAAATACTGTTTTTTCTTTTTCTTTTCTCTTTCCACAAAAATACAGTTGAGAGAGAGAGGAGGGGGGAGGAAACAATTAAATATAGAATACCTTGTGAATAGTAGTGAGGTAGAAGTAGCTCACCACTGTTCACAAATGGAAAATACAGGGCTCTTCCCCGAAGCTGCTGCAGGTAAGTTTTTGTATTTTCCTTAGCTAAAAAAGCGAAAAAGGCATTATACATGCTCTAGTGTACTTGCTCTTAAGGAGTTGCACAAAACACGGAGTTGTGTCCCCCAAGAGATCGCAAACTTCAAATCTCACGAAGTCCCGAACAGGAGGTTTGTTCGGTTTTTAACTTTAAGGTCCCAGAATTAATTAAATGCTCTTAAGCTGGCACAATTATTTCCTAAATAGACTTTACTCGATAGGCAGTAAGGATCAATGTTCACTAAGGAAATTGGTTCTCTCTCAACTTATAAAATAGCGTCTAGGATTCACCTAGGATTTAATGCTCTTGCAAAATAATGGATGATTCAAATGGATTATTGGATCACTCAAGTTCCGCATGAATGGATTCAAATACGCCTCTTGATTATTTAATTAATTTCCGCTTTATGATTATATACTTATGATTATGTTAGTTCTAGATCCTTGTTTATTGAGGTTGTCAATTATCTAACACCATTAGGAATAATTTACATATCCAACTTTAACTCTTAATTTT
Organism: Rhododendron molle; assembly: GCA_025413875.1. NCBI lineage: Eukaryota > Viridiplantae > Streptophyta > Magnoliopsida > Ericales > Ericaceae > Rhododendron > Rhododendron molle. The sequence goes on along the minus strand of CM046388.1, from coordinate 3,475,255 downwards.
ATTGTGTATGACTATTGATGGAAGGAATATGATGTATGAACCACTATAAAGTAAAATGAAAATCTATTAGACTAAGACTTTGTGAGATAAGTTCTACTCTATATAATTCCGTTCTTAGTTATGGGGAGGCCAATTGCTTGAATTTTTTGAGATTTTATAAAGAAATTGTACTATATTTATATGGGGTATCTTGTGCAATTCTTCAAAATTTATAACATGGGGGAGGCTAGGGCAAGCACCTCTAATAAGAACGACTCCCATCTATTGAGCAAACGAACACAAAAATACGCACTCGTCTTGTTTGTAGGAAATACTCCGAAAAATCGTTTCATTTGCGCAAAATTGCAGAAATGTACAGATATTAGTATTGTACAACGGACACCTTAGACACCATCTTCTTCGGTGCCACTGCCAGTTTATACGAAATGGAAAAATGGTACCACCCCAAAAACTTCTAACCAAAAAACTCTATTCGCTGCACTCAACTGGAGCTTCAATCCAGTTTGTGTTCGTTAATCCTTTGTTGCAGAGTATGAACAGAAATTGACTTTGCATTTTTTGTTTGATATTCCTCTTGTATTTGAATGTAAATTCATCTCAAATTTCATAATTAATGCGAAGAAAATTTAAAATCCCAAAATCATGTCAGTATGTGAAATTTTAATTTCCAAGTTTTGAGCGCCATGTGAATTTAACTCCAAATTCCGTCCTTGGTATTACGAGTTGTAAGTAGTGGTAGTTTTGATTTGAGACAAAAAGCACCACAAAAAAACCATGCAACAAACAATAATTGAATGCAATTCCGGAATGGCCTTCGCCCATTGAAATTGATGAATTGAGATCTTTCTTGCGTTTGGCTTGTTACTTATACCTAAAATCGAAACCATAACCAAAATCAACAGTTTTCTTTTTATAAATATCTTAACCAAAACCAACGGTTACTGGTTCGGTTATGATTCAACCACCATTCCAACCATCTACTACTTGCCTTCCAAATACCAAAATACCGATCGAAAAGAAAAAGAAAGTTTTGTCATGTCGTGTAACAAGAAGATGAAGGTAGATGACAGCGAGACGATAAAACCCCACTAGTCCCACTTGCAAAATTCTTCACGAAATATCGCCAATCAAGCTCCGATGGGTACTACGTAGTGTTCGCTCGGCATATTTGAATCGTCCATTGCGTTTTGAATGGCTCGGATTTGGAGAGAAAAAATGAGAGAGAAAGTGTTGGGAGTGAGAGAAGAGAGATCGAGTGTTTCAATCCGAACCGTCCAAAAGTGTATTAAACGGCTTGAATATGCTGAGTTGGTACCACACGAGATATACCCAACCGGCACCGAAAATGTTTCCAGTTCCCAATCAAAGTCACGTGTTGGAGATAAAAATGTTTCCAAAATGAAGTACTCTCTCAACTGGCCTAATTGTTATCCACAGACCCTACAGTGTTTATTTTTTGGGGAAAAAGACAATCTTTTTCCAATCATGCAATGGCCTTTTGCACAAACTGAAAGAAAAACCGAACAGAAAAGTTGCAATGGCCACTTGGCCCTGTCCTGTACGGTAGAAGCCCACCACTTACACCTGCTAAATTCTTTATTTAGGGAGAATTACCGTTCAGCGGCCCTCGGGGCAAATAAGCCCCACGTGATGGACTAGTTTTTACATAATTCATCTAAATATGAAAAGGATAAAAATAATTTGTAATACATGGAAAGGATCACGTAAAAAGACTAATATACCCCCACACATTTAAAACCCGCTTTTTCTTCTCCTCCGCAGCCAACGAAGCTACTGTTGCTGCTTCTTCTTCCTCTCTCAACAATACTACAATCCTTGCCTTCACAGAAGCCTGTCTAACCCACTCTCTCTTTCTCTCTCTCTCTCAAAACATATGATCTGATTGGGCTTTTGGAGTCTGTCCACGAGTACATACCCACGCAGTACGAGACGAAATCAGGAAGAGGGGCAGGAGGTCGTCGACGGCGTCGAGGAAGGCGTTGGCATCAACAGAGTCGAATTAGATTTGGTGTCAATGGAGTTCAGCTTGCGTCTTCATCTGAGGGAATGAGTTCCCATCATTCATATGATTAGCACAGTAGAGAACGAAGCTAGGAGTATTCCTGTTAATTGCTTCCGATTTCCTCAGTTTTCACTCATAAAAAAACAAAACAAAAAAGGATGCAAAAAGATTTCATGATTAATTCCCATCATTCATATGATTAGCGCAGTAGAGACAGAGAACCAACAAATGTTTGCACTATGTAAGGTGTCGATTTTTTGGTTTGATCTGTGGGATTGGGTTTTGATTTGTAGGAGTGGCTAATTTTTGATTTGTAAAAAACTCCTTGATCATCGCCGTTGTAGTGTTACTGTGTATAGATTTGTATTGATTTGCAGTATCAATTTCCCTCGGAGAAAGGATGATTTGGGAGTTGTTGGCCGTCAACGTATTTTTTGGGATGAATCTAGTGGGTGTGGGTAAATTTTTTGGTACAGATAGGGCAGTGTTCGCGTGGTCTGTAGTAATGCGTAACGTAGTTTTTTATAATTGATGATTTGCTCTTTTATACTTCAAACAATAGTCAATTATTTGCTGAAAATAAAATAGTTGCTCTTTAAGTTACCTAATGTTATTCCTTGTAAGAAATTTTGTTACTCCCTATGTAAGAATGGATGCCTCGGACTGTTAAGGGCAGTGACCTATATTATTAACTCACTGAATGGCTGTCCATTTACAAAGATGTATTGATTTGTATGAAATGTGGTTCTTGTTCAACTCATGTAACATATTTTTTTGCTGAAAATAAAATAGTTGCTCTTTAAGTTACCTAATATTACTCCTTGTAAAAAATTTTGTTGCTCTCTATGAAAGAATGGATGCCCCAAATTGTTAAAATCGACCGATTTTCCACCTTTTTAGATTTGAGTTTAGGGTTTCATTGGAGAGAATTGGGAAGCCCATGGGAACCTCAACCTGAGAGGCGAGATCTGGGAATTCTTGGGAAGTTCTGGTTTGACTTCCGCCCTATGCTCCGAGTTCGCCCTCGACCTCCGCCGCCCAAACGACGCCGTCACCCCCCAAATCAACCCCTCTATCTTCAACGAGGGCTCCGGCAGCAGCCGCTAGAAATAAGTTGCATGAAAATAAGTTGCTCCTTGTATGAAAATAAGTTGCTCGTTGTATGAAAATAAGTTACTAGGTGTATGAAAATAAGTTGCTCGTTGTATGAAAATAAGTTGCTCGATGTATGAAAATAAGTTGCTCGTTGTATGAAAATAAGTTGCTCGTAAATAAGTTGCTCATTGTATGAAAATAAGTTGCTCGTTGTATGAAAATAAATTGCTCGTTGTATAAAAATAAATTGCTCCTTCAATCTAGATAAATTGGTACTGTGTCCATGACATAGTAGCCCCTGCCCACACGACTAAAACGGTAACGTTTTGGTTATAAAAAAAAAATCATTATCATCAATTTGCAATCCTATAGTGCAGAAACGTGATTATAAGAGTTTTAGAGACAAAATTTGATTATATCTCTTTAAAATAATATGATCAGAATAATAAGATCTTCACCCTCGTTCAAACGGATTAAAAATTGGAGTAGGTAATTTGTTAACCATATTTTTTAATATATAAACGGTCTCAAAAGATTAAGTGTTCAAATTTTCACTCCGTTTGAATCAATGCAAAGATTTTAGTGAAAATTTGAGCACTTAATTTTTTGAGATCGTTTATATATTAAAAAATATGGTTAAAAAATTAAGTGTTCCAATTTTTAATCCGTTTGAACGGGTGTGAAGATCTTATGATTCTTATCATTTTATTCTAAAGAGACATAATCAAATTTTGTCTTTAGAGCTCTCATAATCACGTTTTTGCTCCACAGGATTGCAAATTGATGATAATTTTTTTTTTTTTAAATCAAAACGTTGCTGGTCGTGGGTAAGAGTTGCTGGGCGCAGTAGGGCCAGTAAGAAGGAAAAGGGGTATTTTTGTCCTTGTATGTTAAAAAGATCATGTATTAGCAATTAATTGTTTCCTTTTCATTGCTTAAGAATTTCAAAAATGTACACCATGGGTTGTGAAATAATTGCCCCTCCAGCCACTGAAACCGAATTCCCCCTAAATTATTTAGAAGTACCACCAATGAAGTTCTGATCGATTCTCACGATTCTTCCAAGTTTCAATCAAATCACTGAGACCATGATTGTTTTGAGATTTTGATTTTGGATTTTTGGAGAATAAGCGGAGAGATAAAAATATAAGAGTACTAATTGAAAGAAAATTTATTCAAAATTGAGCGTAGGGAGAGAATTTTAATTTCAAAATCCGAAAACGAACATGTTCTATTTTACAAACATCAAAGAATAACAATAAGTATCAAACAGAAAAAAAAATTAAATTAAAATATTACTCGGCACGCAATTGCATTCAAAGTCGTGCAATATACAGAAACCTCAGATATATCAGAGACATGTTTGGATGTGTGGCTGTGATTCCTATAATTTTTTAACAGGAAAAATGGGGTGTCACCCGTCGGAGTTTCATTCGAGTCTCATTTTCGTCCTCTAAGTATCAATTGCAACTCTTTTGACATTCAAGTTTGGTTTTTGTACCAAGTTGGTCCAATTGATAACATCCGTTAGCCAAACTGGGCAGAAAAAATCAAATTGAGGGCAGACGTTATTAATTGGACCAACTTAGTACGAACCGCAACGTCCAAACTGCGATCAATCTAATTTTTTCCGTCCAATTTGTCTGATATAAGTTATCAATTGGACCGATTTGGTACAAAAATCAAACTTGAAGGTCAAAAGAGTTGCAATTGATACTTGGAGGACGAAAATAAGACTCGGATGAAACTAAGAGGACCATTTCTATAAATTTTCCATAATTTTTTAACAGGGAAAAAAAACCAGAGAAATGGAGCATCACAATTCACAGGGAGAGATTCAATTCCGATTCAAACACCATTCTCACTTCCAATAAAATCAACAAATTCATACAAACATCACAAGAAGAAATTCTTGGGAAAGAGAAACATAGGAATCACAATTCACATGGGAGCATCAATTAAAAACTACTAGCGAAACAAACTCTCAAAGATTCAAACCCCTACCTTACCTTGAGAACCTGATTCAGGTCTTTGACGAATCGTATAGTTTTGCGATTTCGTCGACAATCTTAATAACAAGACCAACACCACCAATAACCCATTAAAGAACACAAACTAGCAATACTAATAATTTATATTCCACACCTGGGGATCCGAGATTTCAAATGAATCAAGCAATTGCTGAATCAACAGCAGGGGAAGTCCAGTACACGATGTCTTTCAGCGCAGGCCGGAGCTCCTTGCTGCAGAACTGGTTGTACTCCAACGTATCGCCGCCCGACTTCCTCACCTCCACCACCAGGAACGACGGCGCCACCGCGAAAATCTCCGCCGTGATCGCCAGCTTCCCTTTCCGTCCGTCCTCCTCCCTCTGCAGCCTCACGCTGGAGTCGTCCCCGCTCTTCTTGACGGTGAACTTCCCCGCCGCCTTCGCCGCCACCTCCTCCAGCCTCGACACCACGCTGCTCGCCGGCCTCGTCGTCGCGAACCTCAGCTGCTCCTTCTCCTCCCTCTTCTTCTCCTCGAACAACGGAGACAAATCAAACCCCTCAGATAACGAGATTATGTGAAACGCATTCAACGTCTCCGTCTCCGTCTCCTTCCCCTTGATAGAAAAATCATCGCTCTTCAGGATCTCGTCCTCCCTGATTGTAATAGACTTCGGAATCGATCTCTTGAACCACGACGATTCCATGATTTTCGAGGCAGTGATCCGGGTGCTGGGATTCGGATCCAGCAGCCTCGTGATCAGCCGCCGTGATTCCGGAGAGAACCACGGTGGGCACTTGAAATCGCCCCGGTAAATCTTCTTGTACATCGCCACGAGGTTGTCGTCCTGGAACGGTAGAAACCCCGCCAGCAGCACGAAAAGGATAACCCCGCACGACCATATGTCCGCCTTGGCGCCGTCGTAGCCTCTCTTCCCGATCACCTCGGGCGCCACGTACGCCGGTGTCCCGCACGTCGTGTGCAGCAGCCCGTCCTGCCTCAGGTGATCCGAAAAGGCCGAGAGGCCGAAGTCGGTCACCTTCAGGTTACCCTCCTCGTCGAGCAGCAGATTCTCGGGCTTCAGATCGCGGTGGTAGACGCCGCGGCTGTGGCAGAAATCCACGGCCGAGATCAGCTGCTGGAAGTAGCTCCTGGCCGCGTCCTCCTTGAGCCTCCCCTTGGCTATCTTGGAGAACAACTCGCCGCCGCGCAGGTATTCCATGGCGAAATACACCTTCGTTTTGCTGGCCATGACCTCGATGAGCTCGACGATGTTCGGGTGCTCGACCATCTTCATGACGGAAATCTCTCTCTTCACCTGCTCCGTCATCCCGACTTTGGTCACCTTTTCCTTCCCGACCACCTTCATCGCCACGCTCTTTCCCGTCTTCAGGTTCCGCGCGTGGTACACCTTCGCGAAGGTCCCGTGCCCGAGGATCCTCCCCAGCTCGTACTTCCCATGCAGAACGCTGTTGCCCGGGCATTTCTCGCCTTTATCCGCCATGTTCGTTGACAACTTGACGAGATAAAAAAAGGTTATTTACTTTTGTATCGGCCGATGCCGTTACGTTTCCCGATTTTGAAACTCAGCTAATTGAATTGTTTCCCAAGATTAAATGTTGAATTGGAAAATAGAATCTAATAATCGGTGACGGTGGTGAGAGGTAGTTGGAGGCGCGGTGGGTTTAGCCGTCCTCAACGTGTTTTCGGTGGCAATTTCTGCCGTCTGGGGATTTCGTGGCCCTACCTAAGGAATCAGGCTTGGAGAACGAAGCTCTCCCCATTTCTTTGCATTCCCTAATGGCGATGGAGATGGTAATGGCTAATGTGATTTTCTCTCTCCAGGGTTTTTTTTTTTTATGCTGGTAGGGGTTCTTTCTTTCTTCTCTTTCGGAGATGGAGCTAGGGCTGGTGGTTATAAAGGAGATTTGCGGAACTGGTGAGGATCGGACGGCTGCGGTGAATCCGGTAAGTGACGCGTGTCGTGATCTGGGACGGGCGAAACTGAATGATTTTTAGAGTTACTGTATAGTAATTGGCGACTAGAACACGTGATTGGGTGTGGTCGCAGGTTGTTTTGTTTTGTTGTTTCATGATAGTAGTCGTAGCCGTGTTCCGGTGCTTTATGGGACCACGCTTTGTAATTGCGTAGTTGTGATAATACCGTTTTGCCCTCATCCCCAATTTGTCGCATTTTTGGAATATTATTATTGGGATTTGGCCTTGTCACTCTCTTTTTCTCTCACGTCACTTTTTGTTTTTTTTGTTTTTACAAAACAAAACAACTAATACATATACAAAAGAGAGTGTCATTAAAAAAAAATAGAGCTACAAAATCAGATTCGGGAACGGTACCATGCGTCCACCTGCCAAGCACCTTGCCAAGCAGGCAAATGGCGATGTTTGGACCCAAGAAATGGTTGTTTTATTGTTGGATGTAAGTCCTTGGTTTATTCTTGATTGTCGTGGGTCCATTAATTACCGGTTCTATAAAGATGATTCAAATCGTAATTTATTTTTATAATATTTTTATGGGTTCCTGAAAAAAATTAGTTCAATCCAATATCGGGTAGGCTATTTCAAAATTCGCAGGGCGTCCTATGAATTCTGAAACACCCTACAATTCCTGAACCAACTCTTACCGATATTGAATTGAGCTAATTTTTTTATAAATCCATAAACATTATTTTAAGAATAACTTGCGGAAGAATCATTTTTGTAGGACCAGTAATGGGCCTCATAAATTTTTTTTTAAAAAAAAAACATTAGTTTCTTGCCCATTTAATGGTTACCAACCGAACAAGTTTTAATGGGCTAGAAATTAATGATCTTTTGATTTTTGTGGGACCCTTATGGATATTACAACGATGATTCAAATTGCAAGTTATTTTTAAAATATTTTTTTATGAGTTCCGGAAAAAATACTAGCACAATTCGATATCGGTAAGATCTGGTTTAGAATTCGTTGGTGTTCGTAGGTGCTCATAATTTGTAGGCACCTACGAATTCTGAAAAAACGTTACCAATAAACGTTATCAAATTGCGCTAATTTTTTTAAGGAAACTATACAAAATTATCTTAAACATAAATTACGGCTTGAGTCATCTTTGTAAGACCCATAATATATAGGTCCCACAAAAATCAAAAAATCATTAATTTATTGCCCATTTAATGGATAATACCAACTAAACAAGTTTTAATGGGCAAGAAATTAATGATTGATTTAATTTTTGTGAGGTCCATTATAGGTCATACAAAGATGATTCTTCCGCAAGTTATTCTTAAAATAATTTTTTTGGGATTTCTGACAAAAATTAAAACAATCCGATATCGGTAAGGGTTGTTTCATACTAATTTGTAGGGTGTTTCAGAATTCGTAAGGCACTCTACAAATTTTGAAACAGCCTTATCGATATCGGATTGAGCTAATTTTTTTAGAAAACTCATAAAAAAGTATTACAAGAATAACTTGCGGTTTGAATTATTTCTTTGTAAAATTTGTAATGGACCCACAAAAATCAAGAATAAACCAAGGAATTACAGCCAACAATTTTTTTTTTTCCGTTCCTCGTACAGCCAACAATGAAATAGTCCTTTCTTGGGTCCAAACGGTGTCATTTGTCTACTTGGCAAGTTGCTTGGTGTGGTAGCGTTCCCGTCAAAATCACTCCCCTTATTATGTGATCATTTTTTGTTAAGTTAGAGTCTCCGAAAATTAAATCAGGACGGATGGAGTAAATCATTAGATGACTAAGATGAGGATGGAGGGAGTAAATCTTTATCACGATCGAGACCAACGCGTCCTGAATTTCTTGGGAGGTGCTGGTATTGATTGTAATGGCGGTTTTCCGGGCAAATTATGTTACGTAGGAAGAGTCAATTGTTGCATGATGTAGAAAAGGGTAGTACTGTAATAAAAGGTGACATATAGGGGGTGTTGTTTGGGGGAGAGTAGGCGTGGTAAATCCAAAGAGTATCTCTCCGAATCGAGTAGAAGACATGGGGTCCTTTTGATAAGGTATCTGTCGATTCACACACATGGTGGGGTGGTCAATCGGGGTCCAATCTTCCTGTTCCAAAGGTTTCTGCGCCTCTCTGTGGGTGGAGAAATTTTTAGTAGTATTTTTGAGTGCCGAGCGGGTACATTTCGCGTAGTGTTGTTCGGCACTTCTCATTCGTCTGATGCATTTTGGACGGTTCAGATTGGAACATTCTTTCTCTTCTCACTCCTCCTCTTTCTCTTTTCAAATTTGAGCCGTCCGAAATCACATCGGACAGCTCGGATGTGCCGAGCGAGGGCCACGTGGTACCCACCCGGCATTGAAAAATATCTCGTGTCAAGGAGTATTTCGGCTGTTGAATTATGTGATTTTTTTTTTTTTTTACGTTTAAATCCAACGGTAGAAAAATCTCCCGGCACAGAGACACAGAAGTTTTCGGCACAAAAGACCCTATCTCGACCAATGGTTTTAATTTTTCCTTTGTAATGATTTTTTTTGTAATGCAAAAAAAGCATATGTCTTCATAGATATCAGAATCAACGTGTGCTGCAGTACTAGTACTATCATTTATCTGCTTGTTAATCTCTGATGATTTTTTCCAGGTGCGCCGTTGGTTTTAGGCTCCGTTCCTGAACTTTAAATAAGTTCTTATTTTTTAAGAAGGTAATTTCAAATTCAAAAATAATGTGTTTACGTAAATAATTTTCCTACCAATATAGATCTAGTTTGATAAATCTCATCAAGATCTTTAATACAGTGCAAGAAAAATTAAAAAATTATTTTTCATTTACATTATTTTTTAGTTTGAAAATGTGAAATAAGCTGCTTATTTTTTAAGAAGGTTTCTGGAACGGAGCCTTAATCTAGTAAAGTGTTTCGTTAAGTCGCTTTCGCAATACTCTCGGGAGTACTAGGCCTTCTTTTTTTTTTTTTTGGGTTGATTTTTAATTTTTTTTTTTTTGTTTTGGCCGGCTCATTATAAGATTTGTTTTTCCGTACTTAATCTTTTTATCAATAAAGTTTTCAAAAATACTAAGTTTATAACAAAATTCTATAACATACTTACACGTCAGAAATGATAGCCCTAGTGCTGATCTGTAAGTATGGAGTAGAATTTTGTTACAAACCTAACATCTCCCTTAAATGTTTTTACCCTTTTGCTAAAAAATGACCTAGGTTTGTTTTGGAATTTTGGATTTGAATTCGTAGGTAATAAATGTAGAAAGAAATAAAGTAATGATTGAAAAATAAGAGTAATAATTGGATAGAGATAGAGAGAACAATAAAAGAGTGATAATTGGGGGAAAAAAAATTCAGTGCCGAGTGGGTACCACGTGGTGCCCGCTCGAGCATCTAAGCAGTCCATTCCGTGTTTGAAAGGCTTAAATTTGGAGAGAGAAAGCGTTGGGGGGAGACGAGAGAGAGTGTTTCAATTTGAGCCGTCTAAAAGTGTATCTTGGATGCGCCAAACGAGTACCAAATAGGATATATCCGTTTAACACTGAAAAATCTCTCAAGAAGCGAAAAAAAAGTAGGATAATAATTAGAATCCAAAATCTAAAACCCTGACCGAACAAAGTCTACAAAACACGAGTGCATACATGCCGAGAAGTTGCGAGGAAGTGCGCGCAGCTAGCAGAGAAAGAGATGGAGCAGCCGGACTCGGAGGAAGAAGATGACCTCAGTAAACTAGATGGGGCCCACAGGAGTTCCCCGCGTCGGCCACAACCAGACCAAACCGCCACCAAAATTATACTAGAACTAATCTAGTCTACTATACATGATTAGTATAGATAATTACGGTCACGTTTATTTGTTAAGAGTTTCTAATTAATCTAATCCAACAATTAGTGATACAGTGTATACTAGTATTTGCAAGTAACCCCAAAAGTGGAGTGGTATATCTAATGACGTACTGTGACAGAAGGTGTCTTCTGGGGCAGGTAGTTGATCATCATTGGAGTAGTTGGGTTCACAAAAATGTTGGGCGACTTCATGGAGTGTGTATAAATTGTTTCCTTTTTTTTATCGGGTTGTATTCCGCCCGGGGTAAACGCTATCCTTTTTAAGGATATATGCCTTGTTAGTTTTTGTTTCGGTTTTGATCTCGTCGAAAGCTAGAAAAAAAAAATTTTTTTGATTTGTTTTTTGACCAATTAAGGGTGAAATAATCATGTTTTTTTAATGCAAAATAATTGTGGATGCAAATCACTTGGGGTATAAAGTAGGCTTAACAAGTTTTTTAATGGTTCAAACCACGCACAAATTAGAGTTTCGGGTGTGTTTGTGGAAAACCAGCGAAATTTTGACATATTTGGAAGTTTCCATGCGCTCCATGAGCATTTCAATGCACAATGGCTCATCCTTTTGAAGTTTCATCATTGGCCAAACTTTGTGGGATTGCCCCAGTTACTCTCGATTTTTTGATTTGCGCGTGATTTAAACCATTTGAAAGCTTGTTGGATCTAATTTATAACCCAAGTGTTTTGGATCAAATCCTAATCATATATCAAAATATGTGACCATTTTACTCTTAGTTGGTCAAAACCATAAATCATTTATATGGAACACTAACATCTTGCTAATTTTAAATCAAATCAAGATCTATAAACTTTGATGGATTGTGAAATCCATATAAACTTTGCGGAACTCTTAATAATCGAATGAATTATACCCCAAAACTAGGGATTTAAGGGCCCGAAAACGTATTTTAGCTTTAAGAGTTCCGATGATGTTTGAATTAGTTTGCTTTCGAACAACTTTGCAAACACAAAAATTTATTATTTTTGTGGTTCGATTCCACAATACTTAATTACCTTGAATACACTCTTTATTGATATAAAATAGGTATTGATCCAATTTAGAAGAAGGGTGATGCGATGATTTTCCAAATTTGATTTGTTTTTTGACTTTTTAAGGGTAAAATCACTGTCTTTTAATGCACAAATAATTTTGGATGCAAATCACTTGGGTTATAAAATAGGCTTAACAAGCTTTCTAACGGTTCAAACCACGCATAAATCAGAGTTCGGAAGTGTCCGTGGCAAGCTCACGAAATTTGATATGTTTTGAACTTTCCATGCGCCCTGGGTGCATCTTGGCCGGTGTGCCAGGGCACATCCTTAAAGTTTCACCATAGGCCAAACTTTGTGGGATCGCCCCTATCACTCCCAAATATTGATTTGCACGTGATTTGAACCGTTTAAAAGTTTGTCGGATCTAATTTATTACCTAAGTGTTTTGGATCAAATCCTAATCGTGCATCAAAAGATATAACCATTTTACCCCCAATGAATCAAAACTATAGATCATTTCCGTAAAACACTCGCATTTTAAATCAAATCAAGATCTATAAGCTTTAATGAATTGTGATATCCATATAAACTTTGCGGAACTCTTAATAAATGAACGAGTATCCCAAAACTAGGAATTTAAGAGCTCGAAAACGTATTCTAGCTTTAAGAGCTCCAGCAATCTTTGAATTAGTTTGCTTTCGAACAAATTTTCAAACACAAAAAATTATTATTTTTATGGCAAATTCCAAAGGGGGGAGCGGGAGGGAGAGAGGGATTCTCTTATTTAAAAAAGGGGGAGACATTTTTTTTTTTATCAAAGGAGTAGGAACCTGTTATTATAATTCACAGAAATCTCGGCTTATTAACCTTTTTGGTCCTCAAAGTATTTAAAAAATCTCAATTTAGTCCCCAATCTACAAATAGGAGACATTTCGTCCCCAACGTTAGTAAATTTGTACCAATGTAGTCCCCCACCCCTCACGTCGTTACCCCAGATGTCAAAACCAGGGGCATGTTTGTCATTTCCCCTCCCCCACGGCACCTATTAGGGTTGGGGACTAAATTGAGATTTTTGAATACTTTGGGGACCAAAAAGGTTAATAAGCCCAATTTTTGCCTTTATTTAAAAAATTACGATCGAAATCTATTTTTTTTTTTGATAAAGACAAAAATAGCCGAGTCGGGTATTGTGCCGGCCCTAATCCCTCTAATGAGGTGCGCCGATCCGTGAGCCCAAGAGCACGTCGTCTAAGCCAAGTGGCTTATTTTTTTGTCCTTATTCAATTTTTTTTCACATTTGTTAGTTTTTTTGTCAAAAGCATCCGCTATACCGTTTGCCGACCTTCGAGCAAAAATAACCTCGCAACCTCTAACCTATTCATAGACCTTCTGATCATATCTTCCGCAACCACTTCAACATCAATGGGACATGCTATCTCACCTCGAATAATCCTTACCACTTGTTGCGAATCTCCCTCCATGACAATCGAGCGCGAGCCCGGCAAAAAACCGAAATCAAACGCTGCCCCCGCCATGCCAAAGCCGCTGGTTTTGTACCTAATTTGGTCTCGTGAGACACCAGTCCCACCACCAGCTACCCCTGCATATGGCTTGTGTCACTCACTTGCATTGGTGATTTGGCTTACTACAATAATAGAAGGATGCTTGTTCATGAATTATTGATTCTGGACCTTGTAACACTTCCAAATCGAAATTTGTCTTCACATCCATAAAATCATGTAAATATTTATGTCATCCGTACAGGTAAATGCTTAATAATGAACATGCATTGGCCCACTGCATTAATTGAAAGGCTATTCTATACCTGACCAGTTTGCGCACACTTTGTACTAATTCCTACATACCGATCCTCCCACAGTCCTTTCCACACTTACGCGTCAGGTGGGGTGACCCCAAAAATCGCTTACACGTAAGATTAGGTGGCTTCAAGAGTTGCTGACTTGAAATCTTAAGAATGAGCGAGCCCCGACACCGCCGGGCCAACCATTGGGCTTGTATAAAGTTAATGATTGATTCTAGAGGGCATATGTGGTGGGTTCCATCTCGAGAAATTGTATTGTACAGACTACAGAGGTTTAGCATTGAGTACGTGGATCAAAACAAGCAAGTTTTGTCTTGGCACTGTATTGGAAATTTATCACCTCATGTGTCACTCAATCATTTAGAAAGAGAGATAAACTAAACAAATTTATCGTTATTTTTGTAAGTTATCATTTAGTAAGTTGGGGTTGGTATCTAGAGGAACATTTTTGCAATAAAAGATGGTTTCTTTCCATCTAAGATATTCAATTTTGTGTTCATTGTGTTGGTTGTTTTCTTATACCATTTATTGTTTGTATGATTTTTTTTTTTGTAACAACTTAGAACAATGAACATGGTGATAATGTAAGATATATATCATGTTAGTCTCACCCGATTTTTGACTAATCAATTAATACGATTTTTTTTTTTTTTTGGAATGCAAAAAAAAAAAAATTTCTTTTCTTTTGATAACTCACGTGTCTAGGTCAATTTTTGCGCACCTTGACTGTTCTTGGGGGATCAGTCCCACCGGCGGAGATTTCAATTAAAGCTACAACAAAGTCCCTCATGCATGGACTGATCCTAAAGGAGTTGATAACACCTAGTTACAAAGGTTTAAACTTGAGATCTTAAAAGAAAATAATGCAATTCATGTCTGTATTATATATGCGAACAAATTAAATGAAGGTGATATGTCACTTATTTGAAATAGAAGTTTTACACATACCAAGACATGACATTTTATCTCTATCCACCGTATACATTATTATTATTATTATTATTATTATTATTATTATTATTTTGTCAATCGATAGAAAGGGATAGGGGACAGGTATTGCAAAGCAATAAGACTCAAACTCAGACATTTTACCTGGTAAAGAAGTGTCACAACAACTAGGCTAGATATTCCTAATCGTATTCTCTGACCATCAAAATGTAATGATTATTTTTTGAGTTTTATTAATTTGCTCCGAGTGCATTGATCTGTATTCTCTCATTGTGACGGGACTATGAAAAAAAAAATCCTTTTATAAAATTTATATTCTTTCACATAGGACTTCAAACGAAACGAATCGAATCGAGCGGTTGAGCTTCGAAGTGTTCGATCCTCAACTATAGGATTCTTGGAAGCTACAGTAACTCGAGCTCGAGTCAAGTAGTTTCTGAGATATATATTCAAGTCAAGCTCGTGAAGGGAATAATTAAGCCTACATTATACATCAATTATTACAACATTGTGCTCACAAACCTTCTCGAGCTGGGCTTCAATATACTCAAGCTTGGCTCAAGTAATAAATAATTAGGCCAAAAGTTTCGTTCGAGCTCACTCATCGAGATATACGAGCTAAGTTTGAACAAGTTTTTAACGAGGCAAGCTCAAGTTCTAATAGCTCTATTAGTTTACAGCTGGCCCCGCCCATTGGCATTTATAGAAAAGCAAATCATAGAATGCAAATAACTTATCTAATTCACCTAGTGAAGATCAATAAAAAAGAGTTGTACCCAATGAAAATTGGAGAGCAAAATCATCAATTACATATATATCTCAATCTAACATACCAGACACAAGCTTTCTCAACAATTTTGAATCTCTGTTTGTACTGTTAATCCACGAGTCGGGACTAAAACGAATAATTCGATTCGGTTCGATTCGATTTCGTGGTTCATCTGATTTTGCGTGCAGCCCTATTAAAATCTCCGAACTCAATTCAACAGCTTCTTTTTTTGGCCATTCTTCTCTATTTGATTCTTTTGTGGGGATCCAACATTAGTCCACTACAATGGACAGATAGCTTTGATGAGCCTTTCCATTAGGTTCATGCCAATCTATCACTCTTTGGTAGGACCTGTACAAAGAACAAGTGGCCAAAGGGCTTCAACCCAAAAAAATTATACAAGAAAATATCAGCCACAAGCTAGAGATTGAGAGGATCAAAGTAACATCAAGTGCGCGCCATTAATTTGGCGGAATTGGTTTCCGTGGGAAATTTGGGGGTTTTAATTATTTTGGAGAAGAACCTTGCTACAGACACAGATTGTGTTGTGAGGCTCATTAAGGGTCCCATACAAATAATCAAACCCGTTAATTATGTTTAAAACATTTTTTCAAGTGTATCCGTGAAAAATTAGCTCAATTCGATACCTATAACTGCTTGATTTAATCATCTAACTTTTCATTCGGGTTTTTAGAGGATGAAAAGTTAGACGATTAATCAAGTACTTATAGGTATCGGATTGAGTTGATTTTTTGCGGGGGCCCTTGAAAAAATGTTTTAAACATAATGAACGACTTGAATATGGGACTCATAGTGGGCCCCACATAAAAATCTGTGAACAAATTTACTGTGTCCACATACTTTATGTTTGGACGAACAAAATCTATTCTTATTCATTCAATTATATTTTAATAATAGTCGATCTGAATCATTAGCATTTCACGTCACACTGATTCCATCAGTATCACCTAAATCGAAGATCATCGGATATCGACGATCACCTGATCGGACAACATTTGATGCATCCCGAGGCATGAAAATGCTAGATTGCAATATTCAACTCCCCACCTGAGTCTTTTTCATTTTAATCAAAACCGTCCATCTTTTACATATTATGGAATACATCATTCATATCCAAAATGAAGTCAATCGGGTGTCAATACACACTTGATCTAACAAAAAACGCATTTTCTTAATGAAATTGTGTCTCAATAAAGAAGCTTTTGAAACCCCGATCGAGATAATTTTTTTACAAGAATGATATAACCAACAAGGAAAACAAAATCAATGGTCTGGATTGTTGTAATTGTGTCATGATCGAATAGCTACCATATGTTCAAATACATCACAAGACTTAGTTTATAAACAGTTACATTGAACGTATATAATTTAACGGTTGTTACCAACTAAATTTGTATAGTGGTCGATCCGAACCGTTAGGATTTCACGTCTCACTTATTCCATCATTGCCACCCAAATCGGTGATCATTGGATATTGGCTACCATCAGATTGGGCAACATTTGATGCATCCTGAGTCATTAAAAATATTAAATTGCAAGACCCGACCTTGAAAGATTCTTTATTTTTCAATCTGGACCGTCTATCTTTTACATAATATGCAGTTTATCAATCCTACCAAGAATGAAGTTGATCGAGTATCGCTACACATCTGATCGAACGATCACAATCATCCAAAACACAAATTGCATCCTAATCAACGAGCTGTCCAAACCCATATGAGTCAAATTTTTACGATAATGACTTAATCGATAAGCATAACGAAATCAATGGCTTCAACTGTTAAAATAGTTTTGTCATATTCAGATTCACTAAATAATAGTATCAAAGAATATTAGAAAATGTATAACGTATAATATAATTACACATTGTTTGGTATCTTCTTTATTTGAGCCTATTCCAATGCTTTTTCTTGGGTGATAGTAAATGAGAAGTCTATTCCAGCGCTTTTGTTGGGTCGTTGGTAACTGTCCGGTCAATTTCAACGCTTTTATTGGGCCGCTGGTAAATGTCCGGTCAATTCCAGCGCTTTTATTGGGCCGCTGGGAAATGGTCGGTCTATTCCAGCGCTTTTGGTTGGGCCGCTGGAAAAGCCTTATTCTAGCAACGGCTAGAAAAAGCGCTGGTATAGAACTCCTATTGCAGCGCTTTTTCGAGCCGCTGGTAAAAAAAGCGTTAGAAGATCCCATATTTCTTGTCGTGCCAATACCTCTCAAATCGATCTCACCCAATTCAAGTACAACCCTCGTGGTGAAATGGGCATGACCCGACCTCCCTACTTTCGGTTATTCAATTTTAATTAGTTGTTAAAAGAATGCTAAATTTGGTTATTTCAATGTGAACATTTTTTTTAGCCAACATAATTAACCTTAGCAACCTTTGTGTCCAGTGGAGTAGTACGCAAAATCAAAACATAAAAGAGTGCATCTTGTCAAACAAATTATATAAACTTTAACCTGCAAATAACTAGTATATCAATAAGTTTATAATTTGTGAAATTTTTTTGAAACTTTTTGACAAAAGTCTTATCTTTTTAAGTTCTTAGAGCATCTCCAACCCTGGCTTCATGTTGGAGATGCCATGTAACGACCCTGATTTTTGGTAAATAAAAATTTCGCTAAAAATTTGAATTTTATTTTAATACTTGGATTTCATTTTTAACATCCAAAAATCGGTCGTTATCGACTTATAAATTTTTTTTTATTATATTTGAAAATTCTTTATTTGTTTTATAAATCCCTTTTAGCGATTAATAATCCGTCGTAATTAGGTTTAATGACTTAGGAGATTGGTATTTATAGCCCGGGCATTAAGGTCATTTTCTAAAGACGAATATGCCTATTAAGACCTTGGTATAGTTACTTGATAATTGTAGTAAAATCCTAGAATTATATTTCTCGGCTGGCAATCCTACATGGCAACCGATTAGTTAGCAAACCCTAACTACCATTTGGCTTAGTTACATTTCCCCTAACCTAGAGCGTTGCATCGATGCCAAAATGGTTAATGTTTAGTCTTTGCCTTGACCGTTAACTTGACTGCCTTGCTTTGGCTTGGCTAGGCTGCCTTGGCGCTAGCGTCGGTCATTGTCGGGCCTGTCTCGCCAGCGTCGGGTAGTCGGGTTGCTCTGCTTTGGCCGCCATCGGAGTTACGCTTGGCGTCGGTCGCGGCCTTGCTTTTGCCTTCGCGCCGCTTTGGCCGCCGCTTGGCTACGTCTTGGCCACCGATTGGCTAGCGGGCTACCTTGGCCACGCTCACGCCTCACCTTGGCCACTGCTTTGCTAGTAGGCCACCTTGGCCACCGCCTTGCTTGTAGGCCGCCTTGGCCGCCGCCTTGCTTGCAGGCCGCCTTGGTCACCACTTTGCTTGTAGGCTGCCTTGGCCACCGCCTTGCTTGTAGGCCGCCTTGGCCGCTGCCTTGCTTGCAGGCCACCTTGGCCACCACTTTGCTTATAGGCTGCCTTGGCCACTTCCTTGCTTGTAGGCCGCCTTGGTCACTGCTTTGCTAGCGGGCCGCCTTGGCCACTGCTTTGCTAGCGGGCCGCCTTGGCCACTACTTTGCTAGCGGGCCGCCTGGGCAACTGCTTTGCTAGCGGGCCACCTTGGCCACTGCTTTGCTAGCGGCTGCCTTGGCCACGCTCACGCTTTGCCTTGGCGTTTGGCACCGTCGAGCTTTAATATTCCGTTATTAGGCGATTTTCTACAAAATAATATGTTACTTTCCTAGATTATCCTAACCCTTTGATAGGTGCGTAAATGTGCTCATTTACGCCCCCTAATTTACTCTTGTTATGTCCATTTATTATATTATTTGGAGTTTGATACTCGTTTTACTCGTTGCAGAGCTTGCGAAGCAATTAAATGGCACACCGAGTTGAATTGGAAAATTAATGGGAAAAAATATTGATAAAAGTCTATGTTGTAGCCGTCCAATTAATCCCTTTCCGGAAAGCAATTAATCATGCTAGTATACTTATAACTTTCTACTGGGCTATTAGAAATGGCTTTGACGAGCATGGTTCGGGCGGCCAACACTAGGCCCAATTATAGTCTTGGGAGTTCGAGTAATTTCACGGTGGCCCTTCGTAGGATTTTTGGGCATGTACTATTATAAAAGATGGGAGCAGCCGCGACACGGGGATGATCTGATTCCTTTACACTTCGGCACATAACAGAGAACGACGGCTACGGCAGAAGTTCAATGGAGTTTCATCCTTGCGCGATCATCTTCTCCTCCATGCGCGGCTAAACCCTTCGGCTAGGGCAACGAGGAAACTTTCTCCGAGTAATGTAATCGTTTAATTTGTAGGGCTTTATTCAACAATAAAATTGTATGACTCTTTGGGATGATTCATAGTTTCTATGAGAGAACATATTTTTCCTATTTATCCAATATGTTTGTATTCCGGATATCAAACACTGTCATACAATAGTTTTCACATTTCCAGGATAGTCTCTGAGATGGGTTATACTGCATTAGACGGATTGTGCCTTTGGTTAAATCCAGTGAGACGATTCGCGCTATGTTGAGATAGCCTTTACGGTGTATGAGTCCTGTGAACCTTTTTGACGATTGTCGATAGAGATTGCAAGCCCTAGCGACAATCTTATTTGTTATGTTGAATAATTACCCTAGCCTTTATTGCGATTATATTGCAAGGGGAAGGTGGAATCGAAACCCTAGTCCTTTCTCTCTTTTATCTTCGATACTTTAATTGTTTGCTAGTTTAATCTTAGTCTACTCAAATCAAATCACAAATCCAACTACCCTTTTCTTTATAGAATTAACTTAAAAATTAATTGAAACTATTGCAACTCAGCTTTTTACTCCCTGTGGACGATCCTGGACTTAACCACTGTTTTTCGGAATACTAGTTAATTCCTTGGTTTTATAAATTATATTTTTGGTACAAAAATGACAGACCACCCTTGTATGCTTTCTAGGAAATCATTGGTCTAGCCTTTTCATTGACAAGTCACTTGAAAACTCATAATACTTGCTTCCTTCCTAGACCTTCCATGTAAGTGTACTTAGTACTTGAGAGAGAGAGAGAGAGAGAGAGAGAGAGGCCGAATGGGAGAGAGGGAGAGTGAGAGTGAGTGTGTGCTTGTGTTTGACAACTCAATCAAGTCATCTTCCTTGTCTTTACTCAACCAAAGTACAACCATTATTACTTTTTTCTTGTACTTTTGCAAGCAAAACCTTTCTAGGATTTGGACAACTCATAGAATCCCTCATGATAACCTAGGGCTGGCCGAATTTTAGAGGGAGGGAGAGTGTGCTAGTGTGTGGTACACTCCAACAAGGTACAATATAGCCCTTAAAGCCTAGACTTCACTTTACAACCATTTGTAGTCTTCCAAAGTACAATCTAGCCAATGATGTTTTGCTTTCCCCTTGCAAGCAAGCCTACCCTAGACAAGACCAGCCCAAAACCCTTCATGATAACCTAGGTTGTTAGCCTTAAAGCCTAAAAAGTTTGAACAAGACAAGTCATGGAAGCATGCCATGCTTTCAAGCATGATTTGACAATACAATGGAGCTAACCAATGAGAGAGATGGAGGGAGAGGGGGGGCCGGCCTTGAGATAGGAGAAGGGAGCTTAGTTTTGCCTATAAATAGCATCCATCCCATGCCATTCAACTCACACCTTCAAGCATTGCTCCATCTCTCTCTAAAACCCATTCTGTTTTGCCCAGGCAGCCTACTGTCCTCTGAAAAACTCCATTTTTTCTCCGGGCGAAAGTCGTAGAACACTTTGAGAGCTTCAGTTTAGACCCAAGAACCACCAAAAACGGTCAAGAAATGGCCAAGATATCAACCTCTAAAGTTCAGTAAAAATCTGAGAATTCCAGTTTCAAACAGCACACTGTCCCCTTCTTTATCACCATTTTTATTCGGGCGAAAGTCATTTCTAGGAACAACGTCCTCTACGGAAGTTGTAGAAAACTTCGAGATCTTCAGTTTATACTCAAGAACAACCTCATTCGGCCAAATATCAACCGAGTTATCGCCATCCAAAGTCTGGACCAGATTGAGAGTTCACTGCCGTAGAATTTCCAAGTTTCAACTAGCTTATTCGGCCCCGGCTAGTTCCGGATCAAAGTAGAATATTCTTATACCTCTAACTCTAAGTCGTTTATCCCTTACTCTTCAATCTTAAGCATATGAAGCTTTCTACTTACTTTAAAGGTTTGAAATGCACGAAAGAAAAACGATGTTTGTTTTTCATAAAGTACCAACTTAGTTGGAAAGGAGTATACTTTGATCTTTGAATTGATTACGAGCTTTAATGCATGTTTTGAGTATTTGTGAAAGTTTGAAAGCATAAGTAAAGATTTCTTCGAGAGCATCCTTACATGTAGCCTTATTCGTTAGTAATAATTTGAGTACGATTAGGTAATATAGAGTTGAATGATCTTGCTAGATAGATTACAACGAATGATTTAAGTTGATTATGGGTGAAAGTCCTACCGCGGAGTCGATGCATGAAAATGAGACACGAAAATCGAGAAAATAGAAACATGACACCTAGGGTGTGGTTGATATGGATAAAAAGGGTTAAAGACAAGGTGTGTTTTGAAAACGCAATGTGGCCGGACTTGCCTATTGTGGGAATGCGTGTTACAAATGATGAAATATTTTCAAAACTACATAATGACCAAATGTGGGGTGCATTATGTGAGTGTGTGTGTGTTGTGTGCCAATGGGAACCCGGTGCGGCGGAACCATTGTGAGGATACTCGGGAACCCAGCGCGGCGGAACCGAGGTTGGGTGTGTGGCTTGGTTATCCGCGGAGAGGAGCCAATGCAAATGTATGTCAATGGGAACCCGGCGCGGCGGAACCATTGTGAGGATACTCGGGAACCCGGCGCGGCGGAACCGAGGTTGGGTGTGTTAAAAATGATTTTTGCAAATGTGTGCCAATGGGAACCCGGCGCGGCGGAACCATTGTGAGGATACTCGGGAACCCGGCGCGGCGGAATCGAGGTTGGGTGTGTTAAAAATGATTTTTTGCAATGCCAATGGGAATCCGGCGCGGCGGAACCATTGTGAGGATACTCGGGAACCCGGCGCGGCGGAACCGAGGTTGGGTGTGTTAAAGGTGATTTTCAAAATGTTGATTTAGAAGTGAAAAGGATTTTCAGAATTTATGATGAATATGAGACACGTTCTATGAGACACGTTCTACGATGAGTCCCGTAGGAGAAACACATATAATGCAGACACCAATGTTATACTAAGGAATGAGGATGTGTCATTGATAATGCCTTGTTAAAGATGTATGTATTATTCCGCTGCTTGTGCAAGAGTCGGTATGCTACTCTTATACTCTAATATTGGTAAGTTATGGGTTAGTGGATATAGGATTATTCTGCTGTGCTCTTGTAGCTCACGGTGTTACCTTTGGTGACCCTGACATATTATATCAGTGGCGACGCTTGTATAATGTGTCAGATTTCGTAGATGATCAAGATAAACAGTACACCTTGGAGGCTTTTGGAGCTGAAGAGTTGACTAGGATGAAGCCGCAGGCGGAGCTGTAGTTAGGAACCCTAGAACCCTTCATTTGTATAAATATGGAACCGTAGTGGGAGTTAGGATGTAATAATGAGCCAGACTCCATTTGATTTATCAATGAAATGTTTATTTAACGTACCCAAAAATTAGGGGCGTTACATGCCAAACTTATTTTGAAGGCTTACGTGGTAATTTGGCATCTCCAATTTGACATCAAAGCCTTCTTTTCCAACCATTATGTCAAATTCTATTTATTTGACATCAAGCTATCCATTTCCAACCCTTAATGTCAAAATCCAAACAGTCATTTTTTGAAATTTGACAGGCAAATGGTAAGTTGTCAAAGTTGGCATGCTTCCTCCCCCTTCATCCATGTCAAAAGCCACGTAGGATTTGGCCTAACAAAAGGCATCTGGATTGGTTTGTCAATTACTGTCAAATTTAGCCGTTACACCGTCCACGTCATGTTTGACATCTCCCATTGGAGATGCTCTTAGTTCATAAACTTTAACCTGCAAGTAACTAGTATATCAATAAGTTTATAATTTGTGAAATTTTTTTGAAACTTTTTTACAAAAGTCTTATCTTTTTAAGTTCTTAGTTTTCGTACCAAGAAATATTTTTGGAATAAAGGCAGTTCTACTCTTGTCTATGTATGCAAAAAAAAAAAAAATTTATTAAACTTTATAAACGATTGCAAAAATTAAACGCAATAAGAGCGCATTGACATAACTTATAAGCCACCCAAGGCCCGAAAAAGTACGTATGTACATTTGGTTAGCCATGTATCTAGTTGTTAACACCTGGACTTGAATTGGCCTTTTGGCCCTTTCCCCACTTCTTTTCTTTGACCCAGCACGATTCAAACCATTGGTTCCGAAGTAGTCTTACGTACCCATCAAATTCGTGATCGATAGACCAAGCCGTTTGCAAAAGCCATTGCATTGACCTCGTGACACTCCAAGTCTCCAACACAACGAAGCTCTTTGATCAGTTTTTCTATAAAGAAAACGTGTGGTTCAACTACATTTGTTCACGAGTTATAACTAAGTGTGATTAGAATTTGAACCTAGTCTGTCTCTCGTTTAACGGGTTAAGAGAAATGGATCGATCAATTTAGCTTTGTGGGCCTACCACGTGATCATTTTCAATGACGAATACTATTCATTTTCTCAAACTCTGAGGATATGGATAATTCATTATTGAAAAAAAAGCATGGTTTAGTCACAAATATAGCCACATTAGGCAGTAGTACTGGACCGTGTATTTCCAAATTCCTTCCTTTGTGAACAATTTCTTTTTTTGTTTGGGTCAAACGGAAATTCATAAAAACTTACGAAATAAAGTACCACATCAAGAGTATCAACATAATAAACATAGCATGCAATGAAGTAAAATAACTACCAAGCCTAGTCTAAAACTTGTCTAATGTTCAAGCTATCCCTAAGCACAAACTCTCTCATAGCAATGGACATTTCTATAAGGAATACAAGACTGACATCTTGTTCAGCACCCCATCAAGCAAGATAATCTGCGCACTGGTTGACTGTTCGATAAGTATGGCCAATCGTGGTGTTGGTCCGATCCTTTGTAAATAATTTCTACTAATGAAAGTTTGTGGCTAAGATTGTTAGAACAATCAGATTTACTTAACAATCATGCTAGAACCATGCATACACACTTACATACACAATCACACAACTAGTCACAATTCCATTTTTTATGTGAGTAGTTTGTGTGATTGTGTGTAGTTGTATATTACTAATTGTTTACCTAAAGGATGTGGTCTATAGAAAAGTGGACCATATGGTAGGTCCACATGGATAGACTGGATTAGTCTAGTTTTACATAAATGATTTCTACACTCCCCTTTTATCCATTCACACTTTTTTTTATCCACTTGAATTTATAATTTTGCCCTTAAATGTGTTAGAAATTTAAGGGCAATTTTGTAAATTCATATGGATAAAAACAAAAAAAAAGAGTGTGGATGGATAAAAGGGGAGTGTGAAAATCAATACAATCCCTTTTAAATACAAGGCTACCAAATATCATCCGAATTACATCCAACTGCACTTACAGCATATTGTGTAGCTAAAATTCAACACAATCGCTACTCTTGTTTTGAGAAAAAATATACAAAATTTTGTTGAGTTTTTTCTTCTTTTTGCGCACCCATTGAGAAAAAATATACAAAATTCTTTTCTTTTGATAACTCACGTGTCTAGGTCAGTTTTCGCGCACTTCGACTATTATTGGGGGATCAGTCCCACAGTCGGAGATTTCAATTAAAGCTACAGCAAAGTCCCGTATGTATGGACTGATCCTAAAGGAGTTGATAGCACCTAGTTACGAAAATTTGAACTTGAGATCTTAAAAGAGAATAATGCAATAATTCATGTCTGTATATATATGCGAACAAAATGAAGGTGATATGTCACTTATTTCAAATAGGAGTTTTACACATACCAAGACATGACATTTTATCACTATCCACCGTATACATTATTATTATTATTATTATTTTATTTTTTTTGTCAATCGATAGAAGGGGACAGGTGTTGCAAAGCAATAAGACTAAAACCCAGACATTTTACCTAGTAAAGAAGTGTCACAACAACTAGGCTAGATATTCCAAATCCTATTCTCTGACCATCAAATGGTAATGATTATTTTTTGTGTTTTATTAATTTGCTCCAAGTGCATCGATATTTATTCTCTCATTGTGACGGGACTATGAAAAAAAATCCTTTTACAAAATTTCTATTCTTTCACATAGGACTTCAAACGAATCGAATCGAGCGGTTGAGCTTCGAAGTGTTCGATCCTCAACTATTGGATTTTTGGAAGATATAGTAACTCGAGCTCAAGTCAAGTAGTTTCTGAGATATATATTCAAGTCAAGCTCGTGAAGGGAAATATTAAGCCTACATTATACATCAATTATTACAACATTGTGCTCACAAACCTTCTCGAGTTGGGCTACAATATACTCAAGCTTGGCTCAAGTAATAAATTAGGCCAAAAGTTTCGTTCGAGCTCGCTCATTGAGATATACGAGCAGAGTTTGAACGAGGCAAGCTCAAGTTCTAATAGCTCTATTAGTTTACAGCCAGCACGCCCATTGGCATTTATAGAAAAACAAATCATAGAATGCAAATAACTTATCTAATTCACCTAGTGAAGATCAATAAAAAAGAGTTGTATATCTCAATCTAATATACCAGACACAAGCTTTCTTAACAATTTTGAATCTGTCTCCGGATTGTTAATCCACGAGTCGGGACCGAAACGTATAGTTCGATTCGGTTAATTCGGTTCGATTTCGCGGTTCATTAGATTTTTCGTGCAGCCCTATTAAAATCTCCAAACTCAATTCAACAGTTTCTTTTTTTTGGCCATTCTTCTCTATTTGATTCTTTTGTGGGGATCCAACATTAGTCCACTACAATGGACAGATAGCTTTGATGAGCCTTTCCATTAGGTTCATGCCAATCTATCACTCTTGGGTAGGACCTGTAACAAAGAACAAGTGGCCAAAGGGCTTCAACCCAAAAAAATTATACAAGAAAATATCAGCCACAAGCTAGAGATTGAGAGGATCAAAGTAACACTAAGTGCGCTCCCATTTTTTTTTTTTTTGAATATCAAAAAAAAAAGTGAGCTCCCAATACCTCTCAAATCGATCTGATCACCCAATTCAAGTACAACCCTCGTGGTGAAATGGGCATGACCCGACCTCCCTACTTTCGGTTATCCAATTTTAATTAGTTGTTGAAAGAATGCTAAATTTGATTATTTCAATGTGAACATTTTTTGAGAATTCAACACAATCGCTACTCTTGTTTTGAGAAAAAATATACAAAATTTTGTTGAGTTTTTTCTTCTTTTTGCGCACCCATTGAGAAAAAATATACAAAATTCTTTTCTTTTGATAACTCAATTTTTGCGCACCTTGACTGTTCTTGGGGGATCAGTCCCACAGTCGGAGATTTCAATTAAAGCTACAGCAAAGTCCCGTATGTATGGACTGATCCTAAAGGAGTTGATAGCACCTAGTTACGAAAATTTGAACTTGAGATCTTAAAAGAGAATAATGCAATAATTCATGTCTGTATATATATGCGAACAAAATGAAGGTGATATGTCACCTATTTCAAATAGGAGTTTTACACATACCAAGACATGACATTTTATCACTATCCACCGTATACATTATTATTATTATTATTATTATTATTATTATTATTATTATTATTATTATTATTTTTGTCAATCGATAGAAGAGAACAGGTGTTGCAAAGCAATAAGACTAAAACCCAGATATTTTACCTAGTAAAGAAGTGTCACAACAACTAGGCTAGATATTCCAAATCCTATTCTCTGACCATCAAAAGGTAATGATTATTTTTTGTGCTTTATTAATTTGCTCCAAGTGCATCGATATTTATTCTCTCATTGTGACGGGACTATGAAAAAAATCCTTTTACAAAATTTCGATTCTTTCACATAGGACTTCAAACGAATCGAATCGAGCGGTTGAGCTTCGAAATGTTCGATCCTCAACTATTGGATTTTTGGAAGATATAGTAACTCGAGCTCGAGCCAAGTAGTTTCTGAGATATATATTCAAGTCAAGCTCGTGAACGGAAATATTAAGCCTACATTATACATCAATTATTACAACATTGTGCACACAAACCTTCTCGAGCTGGGCTACAATATACTCAAACTTGGCTCAAGTAATAAATTAGGCCAAAAGTTTCGTTCGAGCTCACTCATCGAGATATACGAGCTGAGTTTTGAACAAGTTTTTAACGAGGCAAGCTCAAGTTCTAATAGCTCTATTAGTTTACAGCCAGCGCGCCCATTGGCATTTTATAGAAAAGCAAATCATAGAATGCAAATAACTTATCTAATTCACCCAGTGAAGACCAATAAAAAAGAATTGTGCCGAATGAAAATTGGACACCAAAATCATCAATTACATATATATCTCAATCTAATATACCAGACACAAGCTTTCTTAACAATTTTGAATCTGTCTCCGGATTGTTAATCCACGAGTCGGGGCCGAAACGTATAGTTCGATTCGGTTAATTCGGTTCGATTTCGCGGTCCATTAGATTTTTCGTGCAGCCCTATTAAAATCTCCAAACTCAATTCAACAGTTTCTTTTTTTTGGCCATTCTTCTCTATTTGATTCTTTTGTGGGGATCCAACATTAGTCCACTACAATGGACAGATAGCTTTGATGAGCCTTTCCATTAGGTTCATGCCAATCTATCACTCTTCGGTAGGACCTGTAACAAAGAACAAGTGGCCAAAGGGCTTCAACCCAAAAAAATTATACAAGAAAATATCAGCCACAAGCTAGAGATTGAGAGGATCAAAGTAACATCAAGTGCGCTCCCAATTTTTTTTTTTTTTGAATATCAAAAAAAAAAAGTGAGCTCCCAATACCTCTCAAATCGATCTGATCACCCAATTCAAGTACAATCCTCGTGGTGAAATGGGCATGACCCGACCTCCCTACTTTCGGTTATCCAATTTTAATTAGTTGTTGAAAGAATGCTAAATTTGATTATTTCAATGTGAACATTTTTTTTAGCCAACATAATTAACCTTAGCAACCTTTGTGTCCAGTGGAGTAGTACGCAAAATGAAAACATAAAAAGAATGCATCTTGTCAAACAAATTATATAAACTTTAACCTGCAAGTAACTAGTATATCAATAAGTTTATAATTTGTGAAATTTTTTTGAAACTTTTTGACAAAAGTCTTATCTTTTTAAGTTCTTAGTTTTCGTACCAAGAAATATTTTTGGAATAAAGGCAGTTCTACTCTTGTCTATGTATGCAAAAAAATAAAAATATTTATTAAACTTTATAAACGATTGCAAAAATTAAACGCAATAAGAGCGCATCGACATGACTTATAAGCCACCCCAGGCCCGAAAAAGTACGTATGTACATTTGGTTAGCCATGTATCTAGTTGTTAACACCTGGACTTGAATTGGCCTTTTGGCCCTTTCCCCACTTCTTTTCTTTGACCCAGCACGATTCAAACCATTGGTTCCGAAGTAGTCTTACGTACCCATCAAATTCGTGATCGATCGACCAAACCGTTAGCAGAAGCCATTGCATTGACCTCGTGACAGTCCAACACGACGAAGCTCTTTGATCTGTTTTTCTATAAAGAAAACGTGTTGTTCAACTACATTTGTTCACGAGTTATAACTAAGCATGATTAAAATTTAAAGCGGATCTGTCTCTCGTTCAACAGTTCAAGAGAAAAGAATCGATCAATTTAGCTTTGTGGGCCTACCACGTGATCATTTTCAACGACGAATACTATTCATTTTCTCAAACTCTAAGGATATGGTAATTCATTATTGAAAAAAAAAGCATGGTCTAGTCACAAATATAGCCACATTAGGCAGTAGTACCAGACAGTGTATTTTCCAAATTCCTTGCTTTGTGAACAAATTCTACGTACTAATGAAAGTTTGTGGCTAAAATTGTCAAAACAATCAAATTTACTTAACAATCATGCTACAACCACACACACTTACACACACAATCATATAAACTACTTACATATAAAAAATTGGCAATATTTTATATGTGAGTAGTTTGCATGATTGTTTGTGTGGTTGTATATTAGTAATTGGATGTGATCTATAGAAAAGTGGGCCATATGGCAGGTCCACATGGATAGCTAGACTGGATTAGTCTAGGTTTTTTCATAAATGATAAATGATTTTATGATTTCTACACTCTCCTTTTATTTATCCACTTCTTTTTTTGTTTTTATCCACATGAAACAATATTGCCCTTAAATGTGTTAGGAAGTGTATTGAATAAAGGGCAAAATTATAAATTCAGTGGATAAAGAAAAAGAGAGAGAGAGAGAGAGAGAGAGAGAGAGAGGAGTGTGGATAGATAAAAGGGGAATGTGGAAATCAATTCGATCCCTTTTGAATAGTAGGCTACCAAATATCATCAGAATTACATCGAATTGCACTTACAGCGTATTGTGTAGCTAAAATTCAACACAATCGCTACTCTTATTTTGAGAAAAAAAAACACGCAAAATTTTGTTGAGTTTTTTCTTCTTTTTGCACACCCATTGAGCAATATCAAAATGTTTGCACATTTTTGAAGGACCACAAATCTTGAAAACGGCCTTTTGTAAGGTTTAAAATTCTCAAATTAAGGTACTATTTTCTTGTATAGCAAATGTCTGATGAAAATTATATTCGAATATTATCTCTCTCTGTCAGTCCTTATTATGATTCAAAATGAACAAATCAGAAATGAACACATGTCACGCTAGTTATTTTTTTCTAAATTTTTTTTTCTACAATTGTTAATTAGTTCTTAGTGTCACTTATTCTACACTACCATTACTTTAATTTTTCTCCGGTGGTTTGATTTAAAAAAATTGGAGTGCGAAATCATCAACTACATAGCTCAATCTAGTACACCAGACACAGGCTTTATTAAAGTTTTTGAATCACGGATCGGGACCAAAATGTATAGTTTAGTTCGGTTCAGCCCGGTTTCACAGTTCTATCAGATTTTTTCTGCAGCCCTATTAAAATCTCCAAAGTCAATTATAACAGCTGCTTTTTTTTTTTTTTTTTTTTCCATTCTTCTATTTCCTTCTTTTGTGGGGTTCCCACATTTTAGTCCACTACAATGTAAAGATAGGTTTGATGAGCCTTTCCTTCAGGTTCATGCCAATCAATCACTCTTTTGGTAGGACCTGTTCAAAGATCAAGTGGCCAAAGGGCTTCAAACCAAAAAAATTATATAAGAAAATATCAGCCACAAGCTAGAGATTGAGAAGATCAAAGCAATATCAAGTGATCCCCAAAACCTCTCAAATCTCACCCAATTCAAATACATTTGCAGTTGATAAATCCACATCTGTAGTTGCTGTAAATATCCTTATCCATGTATCTAGTTGTTAGCACCTGGATTTGAATTGGTCTTTTGGCCCTTTCCCCCCAGTCCCTGCCAAGCACCTAACCGAGCGCATTCAGACCGTCCATCTCGGCAATCAATTATCCGGATTGATCTAGACCGCTGAAAATACTTTTGAACGATCCGAATGTGCCCTGCACCAGCTTGGCAGCGTGCTTGACAGGATCTGCTTGGCAGCGTCCCGCAGATCTGCTTCTTTGACCCAGCCTTCGTTCTTCTCGTTCTTGCCCTTAGCATGCTTCAAACCATTGGTTGCCGAAGTAGTCTTACCCATCAAGTCGTGATCGACAAAACCATTCGATCGCAGAAGCCGTTGCATTGACCTCGTGACACTCCAACGCGACGAAGCTCTTTGATCAATTTTTCTAGGGGTGAAGAAACGTGCTGTTCAACATTCTCGAGTTATAACTAAGTATGATTGAAATTTGAAGTCGGTCCGTCTCTCGTTCCACGGTTCAAGAGAAATGGATCAATCAATTTAGTTTTTGCGGGCCTTACACATGATCATTTTCAACTACCAATACTATTCATGTTCTCAAACTCTGAAGATAAGGATCGACATTCATTGAAAAAAACAGCATGGTCTAGTCACAAATATAGCCACATTAGGCAGTAGTATATACTGGACAGTGTATTTCCAAAATCATTCCTTTGAGAACAAATTCTAGCAATGAAAGTTTGCGGCTAAAATTGTCAGAACATGCAATCAGATTTACTCAAGAGGATGTGATCTATAGAAAGAAAGTGGCCTAGGCAAAGTGTGCCATGTGGGGGGCCCACATGGATAGTTTTTCATAAATCTAATAATACTAGTAGCCAGTAGGCAGCCAAATATCATTAGAATTACATCAAACTGCACTTTCAGCGTATTGTGTAGATAAAATTCAACACGATTAATCGCTACTCTTGTTTTGAGAAAAATACGCAAAAGTATGTTGAGTTTTTCCTTCTTTTTGTGCACCCATTGAGCAATATCAAAATGTTCGCACATTTTTTAATATATTTCGGATGATACAATTAATTAAAAAACGGGCTTTTGTAAGGTTTGAAATGCCCAAATTAAGGTACTATTTTTTCTTTTATAACGAATGTCTTTGATGAAGATTAGATTCGATTATATCTCTCCGTCAGTCCTTATTATCATTCAAAATGAACAAATCGAAAATGGACACATGCCACGCTAGTTAGTTATTTTTTTCTACAATTGTTCATTAATTGGTTTTTACTAAAAACTTTTTAGTGTCCCTAAATTTACGCTACCATTACTTTAGGTGGTTTATTATATAAAAAAAATAGGTGGTCCAAAAAAATGGGAGTTCTAGTTTGATTACGAGGGGCATTAGAAAGCTACAGGAGGTAAATTTTGAAGACAGGTGGTTTAAGAGAGAGAGAGAGAGAGAGAGAGAGAGAAATTCTGAAGACAGGTGGTTTAAGAGAGAGAGAATATTCTTTGAATACAACAAAAAAAAAAAGAGAGAGAGAGAGAGAATATATATATTTATTTATAGTACCTTATATCTCCTTGTCTAATACAAAAAATTATGCGATTCTCCGGGATACTTCAATTTATAGTTGTGTTTTTTTCTTTAAAAGGCAAAAAAGTAACTTTTATTTCCAACTTTGGAAAAATTTATCCAAACTTAATTATCAAAGGACTGGCAATTTAATCACTTAATCAGATAGTTAAGGTTAACTTTAGAAACCTCGACCGAAATAATTTTGCCATAATTTGTGTTCTCAAGGAATATGGGCTAATTGTCAAATTTTCCTAAGGTGATTGAAGACTTGTAGTTTATTCTCGAAAAAGCACTGTATATTTTTAAATTTCTTAATCCTTCCTTAGGTGTGTATTGCCTACTAACATTTCGGATTTTATATAAGTTTAAATTGTTTAAATTATATTCTTAATTTATTTATTTGGTTGGGTGGTAAGTCATTTCAGGGCTCTACCAAACATATATGCAAGATGTCGTCATGCCATGCGTTCATATATACTCCCTCCATTTCTAAATAAATATCCGGCCCGCAAACCTAGGCCTTTAAAATCATGTATTTTCTTCGTTAAAAAATTCAAACTATTTTCACAACTTGAAAGAACTCATTGATATCTATTGATTTGTGCAACAAAAAAAATGAATTTTTTAACAAAAAAAAATGCATCTTTTAAGAGGCCTACTAAATTTGCGGTCCAGACATTTATTTGGGAGGGCGGGCCAAACACCTGAAAAATCAACCCATGTCAAGCAGACATTTTTTTTGTCTACATACATGAATTATTTAGTTCTTTAAGTTTACGTAACCCTTTCTTTAATTTCGTCTCCAGTCGTATGATAAAAACATTCGTGGTCCAAAAAAGAGGAGTATAATGTTTGATCATGAGAGCAGGGCATTATTGATTGTCACATGAAGGAAATTTTGAAGGTGACAACTGACAAGTACGCGTTTCTTTTCAATCGGAAATCCAGAATACGAATTCTATTACATTTACGGAAACAAAATTACAACGGAATGAAAAACCAAATACAGAAACTGCAAACCGAATATGTAATACAGTTTGTGTACCGAAACTCGTGTTTCACATAGTGTCCTTAAAACAGATTCATCGCCTACCGGAGGGTGTTGAGGTTCCTCGGCGTCTGTCTCCCATGATTGATCCGGCTCGGACCACGAATGTCGGAACACCACCGAAGAACGTCTTGGCAAACTAACTCAGCATCTGTCTCTCTCTCTCTCTCACTCTATATCAGAATACTTGTGAAATTTCGTGAAATGAATGGCAGAAATGAATTGGGGAAAATTCCCACAATAAATAGGGGAAAACCCCCCGCATTGAATTGGAGAAAACCTCCGCTATGAATATGGGAAAGTTAATGGCTTGAGCAAACCAAAAGTCACCCTAATTCATTCACTTTTTCTAACATTTTTTTTTCCTGACAGTTAGGGTGTCTGGGTCAACTTACGCGCAACTCAACTAATCCTATGTCATCTCCGGTCCAATCAAAGGCAAATCATCCGCGCCGAGATTAGGAAACTAAAAAAATTTTAATTTATCGCGACCAAATCATCCTGGCGTGCAGGGCAAAATTACTAACCAACCAGACTAATTAATCCTTGAAACCAGTGACAAGTGCATGGTTTTAGACGTTACGACTTACGAGAAGGAGAGAGAGGGAGATATGTCACCACTTTTACATCTTATCTATCCTTGTCTAAGATAAGTTATCAATGGCCGTGCAATTTCAACCCTCATTTTTACTCAATTATGCTTTATATTCCAACTACTAGTTGAAAAGTTTTTAAAAAAAAATCGATTTTAATCAATCAAATGCATGCAAATAACTTATTCAAGTGATTCATCTAGAAACCTCAAGCATGTTTTCACTCCCTCCATTTCATATGCCATTTATTTAGCCATGTTGTTTAGACAACCGAACTAATTAACCTTATGCGGGTTGCTGGCACAGAATTAGCCGATGCTTATTCCCCAAATACCGTCATTGCTTCTTCTCCGGTAAAAGAAATTTACGACCCGTGAGCCTTGTACCTCCATGCAGCATTGATCCGTCAGGCTTTCGCCCACTGCGGAAAATTCCGAAGTAGTGACTCCCGCAGGAGTCTGGGTCGTGTGAGCATTCCAAGATAGCCTATTCCAAAGGAGTTGGAATTATAGGATGTTTTAATTTCTTCTCAATCCATGCATTCTACACGTTCCAATAACCACCATTCTACTTCCAAGTAAAATTAGTTCCGTGTCTCTATCATTTGAATTTGTTGGGAATGTTCCGTAACCAACTTTTCAAATCAAACTCTTGTGGAACATTGCGTGGCGTAAACCTGACCAAACGCGCGAGCAGTGACAGAGTCAAATATTTCATACCCCAATGCGTTTGTTTTTTTTTTTTTTTATGTCGGCGAAACTTTAGTAACGTTAGAACCGTTAGAAAACATTTGACAAAATATGTCCAAAGTTGGAACTGGGCCGCCGGGTGTCGGTTTTGGGTAGGCTTGGCTGGGCAAAACTTTCGTAAGTGAGAAAACGTCGAGACTGTTGGAGATGCTCTAACACATGCGTGGTGGTCTCAGTTTTATTGTTGCACGACTCAGTTTCTTAAGGCCAAAGTTTTCATGTCCACATAACTAGAGAGAGAGAGAGAGAGAGAGAGAGAGAGCAGTGAATTCATTGGTATCTAATTTTGTAACTTGTCTCCACTGTCCTAGAAAAGCAGTCCTCCATGCTTTTAGACTTTTCAGAGAAGATGAGGTAATAGTTACCATAATGCTATAATAGTTTCTCATTAATTAGTTGTAGTAATCCGAGTAATGGTAACGGTACAATGATAGTAGTCTTGAGTCATACGTAGCGGAATTTGAGTGTAGCAATTTTGGAACTTTGTAGATTATTTTTTCACGTTAGAGAACTTAACAGTGGCCAAGAAACGGACAAAAATTACAAACCGAAATGAATTGAAAATTCGTCAATACGTGCGCGAATTTAGACCATCGCGGAGTATAATTGTATCGGAAGGTTAAAAAAGGTGTACATTAATTTATAACAGCATGGCATACTATGGGAATCAAGTGCGGAGCTATTCTTAGGCAAGTGGATTCACTTGACTCCATTGACCTTCACAATTATTCATTAATTTGGTTAAAATTTTACTACGTTTAAAATTTGGCCTCTCAATTTTAACGAAATTGCCCAAAGTACGTACGAAGCAATTCTACGTACTAACATTGTGAATTTGCCCTCTTTTTAGCTCTAGAATTCGCTAACCATCGGTTAATAAGCGTGGATAATACTCACTGAACGCTTAAATTAAAAAGTTAGAATATCAATACAGCTTTTAACTAAGAAGATAAGAGAACACACATTTCATGAACATCGAGATAGTTAATTTTTTGCACAATTACCACTTCGGTTAATCACCAAGAAATTTTTCCAGTAGTAATACATATTCAAGTTTTGATTAGCAAACAAGAATAAGATCAAGTTCGTTCCTAAATAATGACCCCACAACAGGAAATTCATGGCTCCGCCCCTACCGGGAATACTGACATTCCCGAACCGCAGCTAGGGAAAAAAACCTGAGTTTTTCAGTGCTTCGACCAAAACAGCATTTTCACCAGAGAGAGTGAAGCCAACCAAGAAAAACAAGAATTCCTGTTACAAAGATTTCTGTTCTTTGATTACTTATGTTTGATATCTCATCGTTGCCTTGGACCTTGTCTGCCTGAGGAACGGGCAAGTTGCTTCCATCTTCCCAGGATCTACATTATAGAGGCTATTAGAGAAAAATCTACTGTGATAAGAAAACACCCAAGCCCTACTTTTTAGCTAGGGCTTAAAAAATTAAGTAAGAAATTGGCTGGAGGTAGAGATGCAGTGGGTGGAACGACAACTGAATTCGAAGAGTCCGGCGTAGTCCAACATCCGGACATCCGGCTAAGCAGAAGTCGGCACCGGTGACTCTTCGCTAGGTGGTGTTCCACTTTGAAAAAAAGTATTTTTTTTTCAAAAGCAGGTAATTTCAAACTCAAATATAATGAAAATGAAAAATATTTTTTCAATTTTTTTTGCACCGTTTAAAAGATTTTGATGAGATCTATCAAACAAGATCCATATTGGTAGGAAAATTATTTGCGTAAACACATGATTTTTTAGCTTAATATTACCTTCTTTTTCAAAAATAACTTTTTTAGAGTTCCTGGAACACCCCCTAACTCGCATATGTTGTTTGTAGTAGTATTAACTGTGATGCAGCATTGCTGAGGCCCGAAATGCTTCATGTGTTACAAAGAGTTACTATGTCTTGTGCAACTTCTAAGCCATGATGAAGAAAATGTTCATACGGTCAAGCAGAGGTTTAGAGGAGATGGGATTAGTAAGAAGATGAGATTAGTAATACCGAGTGTAATCCCAAGTGGGTGTTTGATTGTGTAAGAATTAAATTATGGGATTGTGATTACCAATCCTTTGTTTGATTGGAACACCAAGGGATAGGATACAAATTACATTTTCCAATTATACCCATGGGTGAAAACCAGGTCTATGGAATTGCATGGAAGAGCAGCTCACGAATTTGCAATTTTTGGACAGTTTGCAATTTTTTTTTCATCCAATCAATTTTTGGACAACCACTGGCATACATTTTTTACCAAAAGGCTTGAAAGCCATAGGAGCAACAATTGCTCCTCCTCCTCGCTCCAATCTCGTCGTGCCATTGATATTGTGCAATCAAAATAGAAAAGAAAACTTAATATCTAATTAGATCTGGAAATGAGATTGAGGATTGGTCCTATTTATACAAAATGGTGGCCCCAGAAATGTAGTTGAACCCACTTTTCAAGGAAGCTTCATTATCTACTATGAATATTAGATAGCAACAGTTGAACTCTCCAAGTCCACACAAAACTAATTCGTACCAGATAAAAGAAGAGGAAATTTTTCTGTTGACAACTACCAAACACTTTATTAATTTCTTTCAACCAATGGAGGGTATTATTGGTAGAGTAAAAAAACCATGGGCGAGGTGGTCATTTTGCAAGAGGGAGCTTGGCATTGGATTGGTAATATGTAGTACCCCATGGTATTTAGTAAGTGTGGGATTACTAATTCCATGCTCGTCTCAATCTCATCCTTAGTTTGCCAACCAAACAAAGAGTTAGGAACCCCATAGGTGCGTTATCGACTCTTCTAGAATCCATACGGGGACTTCGCTCCAACTTTAATTTTCCCATGCCAGTGTAGGATTTTGTCGTGTTTCAAACACGGAGCGGCAAACAACATTTACATTGAGTAAATCTTCTGTTAAAAAGTAGTACATTCTACTGTTTCCTCCAAGTCCTAACTTACAGTTACAATGACAATCTACCCTCATCAGTGGAGTCAAATAAGTTCCCGAAAGCGTGTAACCAAAAACAGCAAAATCGAATGAAAACAATGAACAAAAATGGCATGGTGAATATAATCACCCAGGACTTTAGCTACCAGTATTGGAAAAATCAGATATACAAAGTAGTATCTTATACACCCAATACTTTAGCTACCAAACTTTGGGTTAGCTCTAAAGGGAGATAAATCACTGGCTCTTCGGTTGGCTTACCGGAAACTTATCTTCCGGCTGCTTTTGCCAGAAATAGTTGGTGGCTTCGATCCATTGTGGGTGGACCAGAAACTTCTTCTCCTGAAGGGCCCAGCGAGACTTCTCCGTTCCAGTATCGGTGGAGACCACATGCGTCACTGATGGGTCCACTTCTGTCAAGCAAATTGCTCCCAACTGCTCCGCCATCTTCCATAGATGATGGTTTTCCGCCTGGAATCTAGTTGGGAAAACCCGGCTGAAGACAACTGTGCACCCGTTCAGGACTGACCTCCTTACTGTTTTTAGAACCTGCAAGAATGACGCAATAGAT
Organism: Rhododendron molle; assembly: GCA_025413875.1. Classification (NCBI taxonomy): domain Eukaryota; kingdom Viridiplantae; phylum Streptophyta; class Magnoliopsida; order Ericales; family Ericaceae; genus Rhododendron; species Rhododendron molle. The sequence continues at coordinate 3,436,865 of CM046388.1, read as the reverse complement.
GTATGTGACACTTGTCCGACCCAACTACGAAACTTCAAGTTTGGAAATTCGAAAAATAATGGGTGGAGCTTTCACATGTGAGAAGAAAACGGCAAGGATAAGTCCAAAAGCCGTAGCATTCGCAATTCTCCAAGTTCACTCACCACAATATTCACAGGGGGGGAAAAGATCATACGAGTTGAAGTTGGCTAATCATCTTTAATTTCGCAAATAAAGTAGAAAGATCATTGGGATAATACATGTTCCAAATAGTTTTTTACATGAACGCCTTGCACAACAATTTGCATTCGGAAGGGGGAAAAAATCAACGGCACAATTTACTTGTTTATGCTATAAATCAATAGGATCATAGAATTCACTGTAGAGACAATTCACTTCCACCAAAAATCTCAGTCTGGTGCATACAAACATGTTAGTACATAACAAGCATGCACGTATGGATTTCTGTCATGGATGTATATGAAGCAAAAGCAAGCTGAAACACACTACAAGGCATTGATCATCCCACCAAGCACCAATGGTCAATCCAAAACTCCTACCCCGTCTTTGTCAGATTAGCCCTATGGTGGGAGTAAAATGGAACAGCTATCAAGGTGTCATACAACATATCTTGAGAATAAATACGCAAGCACCAGATACTCATAAGTGATTCAAAAAACGGAAGAAGGAAAAGTCTGCAAGTGATCAGATTCCGTTGTCCAGAGAAACTTTACCTGCCTTACATCTCTGTCTGCAAGATCAGCCCCCGGGTCCTGTAGCAGGAAGGTGCCAAATCGATAATCAACGATTGTGTGCACCAAAATATCACGGGAAGATAAAGGGAGAGAAAGGAAAAGACTTACCGAGTCAAAGAACATACTATGTATCTGCTTAAGGACTTTAAGAACGGAAGCAAGTGCCCCTTCAGTCTCAGTTTCATCACTTTTCAACTCAGATAGAGACTTACAATTGAACCCAAATTGCCGACAACTTGAGGCAAAGAAATGATATCTTTCCATCAGTATCAGGTTCTCCTTGTGCTTTGCCCACACCTAAAATAACGAGATTGGCATCCCACAGTTCTAATGTATAAGTAAAGCACAAGCTGTCACCAATGAATAACCACATCCTAGCAGAAACTAACAACTAAGAATTTATGCATACACAACTAGCTGATGGTATAATCACTTACCGATTCTGTATCATCAAGAATTAGGACAGCACTTTCTTGCCCCAGTACCACATCAAGACCCTTTTGATGTTTCTGAGTGGAATCATCTTTTGCAATGACTCCAGATCTAAAGTATACTTTTTCAGGGTCCAGCAAACTTGCCATTTGCAATGCATAAGAACGTTCCCCCATGGTATATATGTACATCTCAAACATGTTGTTTGCTTCTTCCAGGAAGGTACGAACAAATGGCCTCAACTTGGTCAACATGTTCATGAAGTCCAATCTGAATAAACTGCCTCTTGAAATATCTTTTGCTGTTAGCGAACAAATAACAGTCCCAGTTAGATTTGTAAGAGACAGCAACAAATATGGCTAAGGATAATGATGAAGCAGACAAAGTCCTTTCCATAGAAAATGAAGACTTGAACATAAAGCAATTAACAAACAAATAAGACATAACTTGGGTGAAAGCCTATGACAGTCAATTCCTGGAGTTCAGAAAATAATACATTAGGTTCCACAGCATAATTGAACAAATCTTACAACATGCAGAAGAGGAAGTGCATAAAACATATGGGATTAAAAAGCATTTCACTGAAAACAGATCAACCACATTCTCTGATACAGCATTTGAAACAAGTTCATATTTCAAAACATGGGTGATTTACTTATACATCCCTTCGACTTTACGCGAAAGTTCAGTTTGGCCCTTCAAGTTACAATTTCAACAAAATAAACCTTTAATTTGTGATTTCGTTTCAATGTCATCCATCAGTTGGGTTCCGTTAAGATTTTGTGCATTGAAACACACACACACACACAGGAAAAGAGGAGGTCAATGGGCCAATTGATTCTACCCCTAAAAAAGGGTCACGTGCTGGGCACATGCCCATTTTCCATCCAAATTAAAAACGGCACCCAACGGATAGATGAAATTGAAACAAAATCGCAAATTAAAGGTTTATTTTGTTGAAATTGGAACTTGAAGGATCAAACTAAACTTTCGCATTAAGTCGAAGGGCTATACAAGTAATCACTCTTCAAAACACCCAACATGCTAATGATGAAAACTAGGAATTATGATTTGAACTCATGAAGATAACAACTATTGACATGAAAAAAATGAACTGGTCAGGTTGGATGTGTCATCAGAAGAAATTGTCTGATTAAAATAAAACTAACAGGTGGAGTCTCCCACAACATTCAGCTGCATAATGTTGTGAACTGTGTAAAATAGAGGAAAAAAGTACCACCATATCTGTTGGAACCAACTTCAACCTAGTAAACTACCACATCAAACGTACATAAACTGGAAACAGACATCATACCTTCTATAGAATCTATTTGGTTCTTCAAATATTCCTCATCTGGTGTTACATCTACAAGCCGAGTTGAATTGAGCAGTGTATGGTCTAAATCAAGAACCAAGTAAAGCTTCTTTTGACGTAACAATTTCTTCGACTCATTCTTTCCTACTCGAGCAATTTCATCAGTAACAACCCTCATACCCTGCAAGACGAAATTTTCTAAAATTATGCTTTCTTTCGTAAGTTTTCTGAACGAAAGAAAATTTCTCAACGCACCACGTTAAACGAAAGCATTCAGCTGAGCAAAATATCATTTCAACATGTACACGTAGTGGATGCAAATAAATCACCTGATGTACATACGTCAATGCCACTGAATCATATTTTTCTACATCCACCTTAAGCCCACACATATAACACAGTCCCGAAATAAAACCAGGATGCTTGCACACGTCCTCCTCAATGGATGCTTCTGCACAAACAGCAAGTTAGAAACATCAATATCTAATAAAACTCTACATTGAGGTCAAATACTAGATAAGAATGAAACTTAGAAATCCTGATCTTCAACAGATAAGTTGTGGAAAGACATAGGTGTGGTCTTTGAGTAGCAAAAGATGTCTGCACCTTTCACGGACATGATGAGTCGGGCAGTATACCTCTTTAGTAACTAGGTGATGGGACACATGTCATACATCCCTTTGATGATTTTCTATACCTTTACTTATCAAGCGAAAAGATGCTCAGCACCACGAGTAAAAACCAACTGAAATGAGATCAAGGCAACGGAAAGCAAGGTGCAGAATGGGCTAATTGACTTCCTCTGCAGCTACTTAACAAGAAAGGAAGAAACCAATAGAAATGTTCGTCAAGGAATGCAATTCCTTCTTGAAGCATCTATTCTATAAAAACGGATAAAGGGAAAGCACCATTTGGTGAGGACTGAGGACTCCACTTCGAGGCTGGCTCACATTTCAGATTTATTTAAAAGTTGATGGAATTTATTTCTTAAAATTGCACACGGTGCACCGAACCCCAGTGCACATTGAAGACAGCTTGATGGAATAGCAACATTAACATTGAAGAAAACCACCACTAATGGCAATTTTTGTTCCGTATACCAACCAAAAGGAAAAACTTAGTAAAACATTGGCCGCAGCAAGGGCAAGAAAAATTTTGAAGGACGGGGATCGGAGGACACTCTAAAATGTGCCCAAATATTGCCTACAGTAAGGTTTCATGATGGGTTAAGTTCAGCCTAAAAGCTTCAAATGAGGATTGTGAAGGGAAAACATGTTTGAACTTGAAATTAAACCATAAGTAACATCAAGGACTACAATGGAAGAAAGATCAGTGACTCATGTAGTGGACACCAAATGCCAGCACCGAGTAGGACCAATTAAATTAAACCAATACGGACCAAGAGACCCAGAAAAAAGGCCAAAACAGTCATGGTCTCATGGCAATGACAAAAATAAATTATAGCATGTTTGACAATTTTTCCCCAGGTGCAAGGAATCCCTCCAAAGGAAAGGCCGCATTGGACCCAACCCTGCAAGGTAAACCCCAAATACCCACAAGGCACAAACGACAACAATCAGAAACCAACCAAAAAAAAAAAAAGTGAATCTAAATCATAAGAATATAGACCAAGAACATCCCAGTCAATTACCGAAACTACGTCTCTGTCAACACCATCAAACCATTATTTAGCTCAAGGAAAGTGACAGTATAAAACAGTACAACGGTTAAAGTTTACAAGGTAGTAGCTGAGTTCATTAAACATGAGAATACGGAAAAATTATATATCCAACTGAAATAGAAAACATCACCTAAACTTTGTTCTATGTCTAGCTGCGAAGTTGAACAACCCTCAGGATCCTCCTCGCCTTCCTGAACCTCCACCTTTCGCCTTTTAACCCTACGAAATTTGGTACTCATAAAGCACAATACAAGAATCAATTGTATTCATAAAGCACCACTACAGTTGATTCTCGTATTCATAAAGCACCAACACTAGAATCTACTGCATCATTCCTCGTTCCTTCTTCTACTATACATTAAAGCACCAACACGAGAATCAACACAAATAGTCAAACACAGTCATATTCATGAAGCACCAATACAAGAATGAACTGTATCGTTCCTTCTTCTACTACATTAAAGCACCAATCCGAGAATCAACACGAATACAATTGTGTTCATAAAACACCAATACAAGAATCAACCGTACCATTCCATCTTCTACTACAATAAAGTTTTCAAGTCCAAGAATATTAGAATTAACATATTAGCTCAGTTTAGACCTAATAAATGGACCTCTCAATACCTGCCCGTATCACCCTCATCCTCGTCTTCCTCTTCGGGTAGCGTGTCGGAAGTATAATCTAGCTCTCCATCGAGGAATGCTGCGAAGTCGTCGCTGCTTGACGAATGTTGCGGCGATTCAGCCGCCGCAAGACTCATCTGAGAAAAGTAAAAACCAGTAAGATGAAGCCCCAAAACACTAAAAGAACGGTACTACTAGTGCATCTGCGTTAAATTGCTTCACCACGAATATACAATGTTCTTTCAAGAAGTGATTATTTTACTAGGGCGCAAAACATGTCAATTTTTAAGCATCTAATATGTTTTACGACTAAACAGAAGACAGAGATATTGACGGGGAGAAAGAGAGAGAGAGAGAGATTGATTTTGGTAGGGAAAACAATGGTGTTGGTAATTGGACAGTACTGTACTGTGTATAGAAGCGACCAAATAAAGCCCTAGTTTATCGTTGTTCCGTTATATTTAGGCGTCGTTTGGATGCAGTAAAAGAAGGGAGCCCCTCAATAGCACCCGGGGCCCATCTCTATCCCCCGTTTGGGAAGGCAAAGTGCAGGGGTATTCCATAATCCTCCTCCTCCGGTAAGACAGGAGAAGAGGGATTAGGGGGTGTTCCAGTTTTGCTTTTTTTTGCCAAAGCACCTTTCTGCGTAATGAACAGTACACAAACCGAAGCTCCGTTCCACTTTCCCCTCCCACGTTGTTCCTTTTTAAAATGATTATTGTTGTAATGATCATATTGCCCCTTCTACCAATTAAAATTCCCCAGACGCCTTCCCTCTTCTTTCCCTCTTCGTTGCTGGACGGAGCAAACACGCAAGCCCTCCCTCCCTCTTCTTCCCCAGACGCCCTCCCTCTTCTTTCCCTCTTCGTTGACGCACAGAACAGACGCGCAGATCTTCCCCAGACGCCCTCCCTCTTCTTTCCCTCTTCGTTGACGCCCAGAGCAAACGCCCTAATTCAAACCCTCACCTCACTCATTTTTTGTCTCGCCCAAACGAGCAGAGAGAGACTCAGAGAGATCTCTTCTTGAACAAAAACAGACAATGGGTAAGCATTTCTCGATGTATTTTCCCCTCTTTGCAAATCTAGATTTGGTTTGTTTTCACGCCTGTTCACCTAATATGCATAGATTTGCGTAAATGGTATGAATGATTTCATTTTTTCTTCGTGCTTTGACGTGAAGCAGGACCCTCTTTTGGGTTTTGTTACTTTCATTGTGCGCTTCATATGGTACCGGATTTGGTTGTTTTAGGGTTTTTTTTTTCCTTGAGTTTGTGACTCGTCAGTATGAGTTATTTTGGCTCTGATTGGTGGCGATGTTATCGAAGATTAATATGTATGAGAATGTTGATACCCTTGGCTTTGTATACATATACATCTGAATTTTCGAACGTATCTGAATTCAAGTTCATACATTAGGAAAGTTTTCGTTTCTGGAAAGCTATGAATTTGAGCTGTTTATCATATTTTGCATCTTGATTCCAGTGTTCTAAAAGGCGCGATTAATTGCCGATTAATGGGCGATTAATTGGAAATCTGGGCTGACCGATGAGATTAATGGCTAAAAGGTTGAATTAGACGGCTAGAAGATTAATCGGACTTAGGCGGCGATTAATCTCCGCTTAATTGGTCGGCGTCTAGGTGGCGATAAGCGATTAATCGGTTCATGGGCGATCAATTGGCTAATGGGCGATTAGGCGGGGTAAATCTGAATTTTTAAAAAATGAAGGGGGGTAACTGTTATACTCATACCGGGTTATTTAGGGCTTCGAATTAGTGTTACTGTGTTAGAGCTCTCATTTGATCAGCCTCTCATCGATCTGGGTCTGGTGATTAAGATTTCGTAATCTTGAACTATGAACATTGAACTTCTATGTCTCTATATTTGAAATGTAGAGAACTGTTAACATTTAGAAGTGTTAACATTGAGTATCCGATAGCCAAAGAGAACTAAGAAATTTTTTGGCAGAGGATATATCACATCAACTAGAAAAACTGTGATTATTAATGGTAGGGAGGTTGTAGAATATCTATAAAAAAAAAAAAAACCGACTAATTGTTAAAAGGCGATTAATGGCCGATTAATAGGTCTCGAAGCTTGAAGGTGGTCAGCCGCCCGCCCAGCGCCAAGCGCTTTTTAGAACATTGCTTGATTCTGACAACATGTATATATTGGTTCTTATCAAGGAATCATAAATGAGTTCGAAGTGTTGAATAGCATACATAAAACAGATGATCTTACGGGTCAGGTAGTAATTTTTTCACTAAATCCTAGGGTGGGGTGAATTGCAATCTAATTCTACAACTATAGGTTCGGATTGTTGCTCATCCCTAGCTTCCATACCTTGTTAGTCATTGCTTTTGAGTAGTTGAGTTTTGCATATTGATATGCTCAAGCTCATGGAAGCATGAAATATTCAGATAGTACAGCAGCATGTATATGCTGATCTACGGTTACAAAACATTTTGGTCTGACATCTGTTAAGTAAATTTGGTGTTTGTTTTGGGAATAATGTTAGGGGCTTACACTTACTTTTCGGAGATATGGAGGAAGAAGCAATCAGATTTGATGAGGTGTCTGCCGAGGTTGGTACCAGCCGGTCTTATTTTCGGATGGGGTTTGAGGTGTTATCAAGTTATCCCCTCAAGACCCCCTTCAAACTGGACGATTTTACCTTCCTTATCCCTTCCCCCAACCCGCCTGAGTTCCCCCAACCCGCCTGAGTTTTTGACGACAGCGAAACAAGAACAGGAAGAAAAAGAAGAACAGTAAATCGGAGAGAGGGAGGACAAACCGGAGAGAGGGAGAACAGTAAGTCGTAGCCTTTCTCTCTTCTTCTTCTACTTCTTCTTCTTCTTCTTCTGTTGCCGCTGCCGCCGATCTGTTTCTTTCTCTCCCTCTCTCTCTTTTGGCGATATAAGAACCAAGAAAAGGACAGAGGAAAAGTGTCCCCTGTTTTCCCTTCTTAAAACGGATCCTGCCACAAACCAATTAAAATTAACCTCAACACTTTGACCCATCTCCAGGAAAAAACAAAAACAAAAATATCTCAAAAATGAACACTTTGACCGGAAAAAAATTAAAATGAACACTGTAAGACTTGGTGTGGGAAAAGCCGAGAAAAAAATTAAGTATTATAAATTTCAATCTGTTTGAATCGGTAGAAATATTTGAATTTTTTGATCATTTAATTCTAAAGGGTCATAATTAAATTTTGACTCTAGGACTCTCGTTAGTTAGCCGTAAGAGATATTAGGTTCTACGACTTTTTTAAGGCTAATCAACGAGAGAGAGAGAGAGAACATGCGTCTGGAAAGTCTGAAAACGACGTTAGTTTCTTTAACGTGGAGAGAGAGAACGACGTTAGTGGGACAAGAGAGGGGGTGTTTTAAGTTTTAATCTCAGCCCTTGGTTTTAATGGCTGAGATGGAGTGTCAACTTTTGTGTTAAGTTTTATGTGGGAGGATCCGGCCCCATATATATATTTAATTATTTTAAACATACAATTATATATATATATATATGGGGCCGGTTCTAGAGACAATACATTTGACAATATTTTTTACAATAGATTTTTTGAAACCCTGCGTGGGACCTTCAAACAAATGATCGGAGCCGCTCAATGTATTTAAAACATGTTTTTAAGGGTCCCGTAAAAAATTAACGCATTTGGATATCGGTAAAGGCTTGATCGGCTCATTTAGTTGATTCCTGTCAAATTTGACAGAACAAAATTGAATAAGCCGATCAAGCCCTTGCCGATATCCAAATGAGTTGATTTTTTACGGGAACCCTTAAAAACATGTTTTAAACAAATTGAACGGCTCCGATTATTTGCGCGAGGCTCCAAAAAATCTATTGTCGAAAGTATTGTTAAATTTATTGTCTCTAGAACCGGCCCCTATATATATATATATTATATACACACACACGGCTCACGAGCCAGCTTGAGCTCGGCTTGTTTATGAAACGAGTTGAAAAATCTAGCTCGAGCTTGTTCGTTTACGTTTTGAGTCGAGTTTGAACGGACCACTAATGAGCCGAGCCGCGAGCTACTCGCGAGCGGCTCGGTTCGTTTGTAACCCTATTTGCAAATATGTTGCATGAATAATATTGTTAAGGAAATTCTATTTAAAGGCCTCAATTGTTGTCAGGCCTAAAAAATGGGCCGTCCAATTCCATAATTTTGGTTAGGGCCTAAACATTTTGGACCTCAATTAGAGAAAATGCTTCGATGCAAGATAAGAATATCATAACTTCTATTTTTAAAACAACTTATTTTAAAGCTAATTATTTTCGTTAGCACGGTAGAATTTTATCAAGTATAATTTCTTGGTGATTTGGAATTAAAACAATAAAGAAATTTTTTCGCTAAAACTTTTAACTTATTTTCGTTTTTGATATCTTTGAGTACCGAATTAGTTTCATAACTTTTGCTTTTCCGAATGCTCTCAACCGGACAAATCGTGAAAGTTAATATTTGGCCAGAAAACTAAAAATAGTTCAGAAAACACGAAACCAAAATGAAAACTGCTAAACTTAAGATATAACCAAAGCTTAATTTTGGGCACAAATTTAAATGTATTTCATCACTTTTAATATGGCAATGCAAGCCCAAATCTAGGTTCACAGCACTTGTTATTATTACAGAATTCATTTTCTTTGTCACCAAACAAAATATGTACAACACGGAAAAGAAATGGGGGGAAAACGAAAGAATTAAAACAAACTAAACATTATATTTAACGCCCCATGTAGACTTCCGATATGGTGCAGATTGTTACAAGCTAACCTTATTGTAGATATATATGATGTATAGTTTACATTATCAAAACCTTTTCTTATCCTTTTTCACGTCCATTGTAGCGGTCCTACGCCCACGTCTGTGCTCCCCAATGGGGTCTTGCCACGTGGTTTCGCATTTTTGTTCCTCTTCTACCCAATTATCTGTGGCCAATGACTGCTGGTAATATCTGAAGGCCACATATAGCATGAACACTGCAATGGGATGCATGAAGATCAACAAGCATTTTAGGGAGACTCAAAAGTATTACTACTTAGATAAACCCTACCAAATCATTGAAGACGAAAAAATGCGAACAACGAAGCAGAAAAATTTTGGAGATATATTTTTTAATGAGAGAAGAAAAGAGCAACGCTATGTCACTATCAAAGTTTTAATTTGGCAAATATTTTGATAAAATTCACGTTTACCGGTGAGTTGAAAATACTGAAGGTAATGATCGAACAAATTAATCTCGTGTGACCCCAAGATTTGAAATGTTTGATTTTCGTGAGATTCGACCTTGCAATCTATTAAGGCCGGCAATCCCTTTAGTTTCTGTATCACCCAACTCAGCCAAAACCTCTTGGGGTTGAAAAGATACTCTTACGTTCTTTCTTCTACGAAAGTTACAAAATCAGTAGCTGATCCTTAGAGGTAAGTTCGTTACTTGGAACTCGTGAAACTTTCAAACCATACTTGAACAAGTCACGGCCTGTCTTGTTCAACATATTATGTTCAAAAAATTTAAGCTACTCGAAATCGGTTCACGATAGACTAGACTACTCGTTTCAGATCAACCCGTCTAATAGACAATCCAAACTAACTCAAACATAAGTTTAAAACTCGTTAAATTCTCGAACCAAGTTCCAACAATCCATTGTTCGACTCGTCAACGCACCCTATAAGTAGGTATCAGTGAATGAGATAGCAAAAAAGGGGTTTACGTACCTGCCCAGATTCGAGCCATGACTGAGGAGAGATTCCAAACCAGGGTAAAGATGCCAAAAGCCACTGCTTTCTTGTGAGAGCAAGATTCCCAAGCATCTTTGAACCTTCGCACCCAGAAATTACCTTCACACGTAGTACAGTATTAATGCAAAATTACATACAAATGTTTTCTTGGTTTTTATAATTCCATATAGCAATTCGAGTCATAGTCCATAGGAGAAGAAGAAGAGGAAGAGAGAGAGATACAAATATGGTCAAGCACATATAGCGACACGCCCGGCCTAGTCCGGCTAAATAAGTTAAGCGGTTTATTTTTTTCAAATTTTTATGTAATTTTTGTTCACTTATATTAGTTCTGCGTCACATTTTTCTCTTCGGCTTATTTTTGTCCTTATTCAAAAAGTTCGGAATTTCGATCATAATTTTTTAATTTTTTCCATTCCTCTCGACGAGACAAACTAATACAATTCACAAAAAATTCGACACAAAATTAACAAATGCGAATTTAAAAAAAAAAAAAAAAACCATTCGACTTATTTAGAGAAATTAGGCCGTGGTGCATTATTTGTGGGGGGTTCTGATGCGTTAAAAAAGCTATAGAAGGACGTGCATTATTTGTGGGGTCTGATGCCCAAAAAAATAGCGTACCTCTGGAGAAATGCCACATAAAGTCCTTCTCACTCTAGCTATTATTTTTATATCCCTACCGACTCCACTGTACTACAATATTTATGATCATTAGATCCCAGGCATCTAGAAATGCTAAATTAAATACTCCGTATTTAATAACTCTACCGAAACACTGTTCAATAAATATACTCCTGCGTTCAAAGAAAATTGCACCATTCACGCAAGCTATTTTAATAGTCTCCAGAATGGTTTTATTTATTTATTTAGCCTTTACTCATGTTTTTTTTTTTTTTTTTTTTTTTACGTCGCATCATTACTCTCAACAAGAAAAAATAAGAAGAGTATAAATATATAAATTAAAGTTGGAAAAATTCCAATAGGACGACACTCGAAAATTGTCTTTTACATCTTTTTTGGACTTTAAAGAACTTTTTTTTTCAATTTTGATCTGTATTTTTGTACTACTTTGGTATTAATCTAAAATATTTGACCCAAATTCAGTAAAAACTACGAGAAAATGACGAAAGAAATCTTTATTAAAAGACAGAAAAGTTTAGGCCAAAGGAGGCCTTAGTTTGCTTACTTCTAGATGTTAGTTTGTTTGGCTGATTTTATGTTTTATCCTTTTGTACACTGTCTTCTTATTTATGTAAGTTCTATATTATCAAGAAAAAGGTTTCTTTAAACTAAAACTTTAGGAAGAAAGAATGAACGGAAAAAAAATTTACTTCGATTTAAATGTTCAAAAGAGTTACTCTACTACCGTATAATGTGAGACTAGTTAAACGACTCTGATGACAACTACAACAAAATACTTGATCATTGTAGCATCTGCTAACGAATCAATCTGGGTGGCCCTACATGTTGTCAAGAATTTCACGTTTAGGTCTGGTTTTTACCCAATAAGTTGACCACTAAGAGCCCAAATTTGCTAAAAAAAACTTGATGTTAACCCTAGAAGTACTAAATTTGATGTTGATAGATATGGACCTTTTTTTTGTTAATCAATGATGAAAATAGACCTAATGTCTTAACGGTATCCAAGGGGAAATAAATTGGATCCAATGTAGCCTCCATTAGTCATTGTTGAGGGACCCATTTTTATCTACTCTATGTTTTGACACTCATGATCAAATTAAAGCAAAATGGAGCCGTTATGTGATCCATGTATGCAAATGGGCCCACCAGAGCCTCAAGGTTTTTTTTTTTTTTTTTTTTAAATCAAGAGCCTCAAGGGTTGGTTGGTTGGTGAAAAATCAATAGTAAAATTCAAACAAAATAAAAGAATGTGAATGTTGAAAAAAACAAATGGAACTCAGAGCAGAATTGTGGAATTTACCATAATTGGACAGCTGGGTGGAATAGGAAGAGCAGATTTTTGGTACGGTGAATACTCCAAAAAAGCCTGTAAGAAATGGGCACAACACAACTACCAGTCAGTGAAAAAACAACACTGGACCTGGAGGAAGAAGGGAAGAAAGAATGTTAAACTACTACTCATAACTTAAAAGTTGGTTGCATACTGTCTGGTTCCCGAGGGAGAAATCAGAATTTTTAAGATTACGAAAGCGGTGCGGCCGCTCATCTCGGCGATCGACGTTAGAATTTTAAGATTACAAGAGTTGCACGGTTACTCATCTCGACAATTGACGATTCGGAATTTAATAGAGCAATGTACAGTTCAGATTTGCATGCGATTTATATGCGCTCATATTCGATCCGAGACGTCTGTGCCGAGATAAACGGCCGAATCGACCGCTCTACACCCGCACGACAAGGAGCTGCTAAGCAGCATCGTGGGGTCAAGAGGCATTGGACAATATGGGTGGCTGTTGCCAGGACAAGTGCAAATTAACTGGCTCTGATTGTTTGTACATTTCCTAGCGGTAGCCATAATGGGTCAGGGAATAGTCCCATGTTACAAGAAGGAAAGAGAAATGTTACAGAAAGACAGGAAGTGCACAGCCTGGGATACACTGGATACAAGTATATCCGTAACTGTCTAATGTTCGTGATTCTTACCGGGTAGATTATTGTCCAACACCTTTAACCACAATACACCATTTTGTGAGGTACATCCACTCGGTGCTAAAGCCCACAAGAATGTGCGGTTAATAAGGGTGTCGGGCATTACGTGTCGATATTCCAAAACCACAAAACAAATTTTCCATAATACGAGGATCATAGGGAGGTGGAGTGCAAAAAAATCGTTACCCTTTATCAATTCATTAACTAGTATAATCACACTCACCCAATTTGGCCATCTTCCAAACAGTGATGGAACTCCCGCACCTTGCCAAAACAAACAGCAGAACTGCCAACTGCCATTGTCATATTTTGGTGACTTCTGGTTATTTTCACACTAAGGTAAAAGGTATTGAAAAGTGAAGTTAAAAAATAGAAAATGATGGGGGAAAAGGAAGAAGAAGAGGGAATTCACCTTCATTGTGGTGGCAGGATCTCCAGAAAAAAGGGCTCTGAGTTTTACAAGAAACTCATTTAAATAAGGAAGAACCATTTTTACTAACCACATAGCTTCTCCTTCCCCAACAACATAGTATTCTTGGCTCGTATAATCTACATCTGGGACTCCCCTGTTTCATAAATTTGTGCAAAGAAACGAATTACAGAAGTAAGTTTTCTTTGTTCGCGAATGTAATTCGTGAATGTTGAAATACCTTGAAGGAATTAATTACCTGCAAATAATGGATCTGAACAAGAAAATAGCAGCAAGATAGGCAAGACCCAGGTAGGAAATAACGGTTATGAAGCTGTAAAAGCAAATTAAAGAAGAAAAATGATTTCATTTTGTGCTCTGTTTCGAAACAGGGGATGAGGACATGAAAACCAAAATAATAATAATAATAATAATAATAGAGACCTTATATTGAGATCTTTGGTGTAAGAGAGTGAGATTATGATGAATGTTCCCAATCCAAATATGAATGCCGATTTCGAGACATCTCTCCACATCACCAAATCGACTGCGAAAAAACCCACAAATTCAATTAAAAAATTAGCCCAAAAAAAAAAAAAAAACCCAAAACTTAATCACAATCATCAATGTAATGTCACCTAAACTCTGCAATTTGTTATGTCTTCGAGGAACTCTCTGGAACCCAGTATTTGTTTCAGGAGGCCTTTGGAATCCATTTGAAACAGGACCTACAAAGCCCACAATAAAAATATAAAAAAACAATCAATGGTCAAGAACAGGATTGTAAGCTCTAAAAAGCCGAGCTCCATTGTATTGGCAATTTCTAACAGAAAAAAAGACCCCAAACGCCATAGTAATTGGAAATATACAAAATTCAGTGACATATTCAGGAAAAGAAAATAAAAAAAAAACTTACTTGCTTTAGTTTTTGTGGGAATTGGGTGGACTCTGGAATGGTTCACTACTGGAGGAACCTGTTTTTTCACAATGGGTGAGATAGGTAATGGTTTTTCTTGGACTTTCTGCACCTTCTTCTGTTCATTCACAATCTGCTTTGGCTTTTCTTCTTCTACAATGTCAATTTCCTTAACTTCACACCTCTTCTTCTCTTCATCAATCTCAATTTCCTCATCAAATTCATCATCGTCATAATCTTCATCACCATCATCATCATGATCATCATCTTCTTCATCACCGTCATCATCATAATCATCATCTTCTTCATCCACTACCATATCTGGAGCAGATTTGACCTGACCCAAATTGCCCAAACCACAAGCAACCTCCTTTTCTTCACACACACCAAACTCTTTGCAAGATTCGTCGCATCCACTCTTCTCATTTCCAACTGGGCTCTTCTCAATTTCCTCAACAGACTCATCAACGCCCTCATCCGGCTCCGATTTCGGCGCCTTCGATTCAATTGAATTCCTCCCATTTCCATCATCCAAATCTTCACCAGGAACCAATTTTTCTTTAGCCAGCGGAATTGAATTCATCTCATTGGCATCAAAAGATTCCCCCGAACTCCTATTGGACTCTGACTTCACCTTCCTCAATTGATTCAAATTCCTCTCAATTCCATCACCATCACCAGATTCAACATCTGTTTGACCAATCAATTTCAAAGATTCAGACTTCAATTTCCTAGTCTGAACTGGGTTTCTCTCAGTTCCATCAACTGACGCCCTCGCCTCCTTTATTTCTCCAGATCTAGTCTTCATTTTCTCCATTGAATTCCTCTCAATTTCATCACCATTGCCAAATTCACCCTCTGATTGGCAAACCAATTTCATAGATTCAGACTTTGATTTCCTCATCCGATTTGGGTTCCTCTCAATTCCATCAACAGACACACTAACCTCCTTACCAACCTCAGATCTAGTCTTTTTAATTTTCGGAACAGGGGATTTTATCTTGGTTCCATCGGAAGAAGCACTGAGCTCCTTGCATTGTTGATCCAATTCCTTTCTGGGTTCTGATCTTTGCTTTGAAGTCTGAATTGGGCTTCGCTCAATCCCATCAGAACTCTCTGATTTCCCCGTCTTTCTCTTCCCGTTTGCCCCAATTGGACTCTGTTTTGGCCTCATTCTTTTTTCCCCATTTTCTTCTGCATTTTTCTCTTCGGCATTGAAGACTTTGATTCCTCCTTTGACCTCATCGCTCTTCATTCTGCTCTCCCAAACAGACCCTTCCACTACACCGTTTTTTGTTGTGCCCCTCCTTCTACCCACCTCCATTTCCTTATAATTACTCTCTCTCTCTCTCTCTCTCTCTCTCTCTCTCTACAATGTAATGATTAACTGGGGACGTGGTTGTTGTCAATGGATTAGAGAGGTTTTGGGCTGAAGAAGTGGCGGTTGGTGTGGTGAAGCATTGAGATTCCTTGAGAGAGAGAGAGAGAGAGAGAGAGAGATTTTTTACCCTTGTTTAATAGGACTTTGGATTTGGCTCTCCTCCCCTTTATTTTTTCTATTACTTTTACAGTTTTATTATTTATGTGTTCATTTTAATTTTGTATGTGTCCTATATGCAAAAAATATTCCTGGATTATCAGGAGATGAATAATTTGGTATAAAGAAGGATTACAGTGATCTTCTGGAGTATTAAATCTCAATATATAATCCCCCGCTTTTTGGTTTGTCCTCCAGTAGTAAAGGAAATGCGAGGTGGTACTGGTACCAAGGCTCCCAAAAATCAGTAGCCCCACGTGCATGATGCATGGCCAATACAGCTACATTTTCTGAAGATTTATGGCCCCATCGACCACAGAGAGAGAGAGAGAGAGAGAGACCACAGAGAGAGATGTGTGTTTTTGTTTCCATCGGATGAGATGATAGAGGGTTTATCAATTCGATTGAATTGATGATTTAGAAATCATTTCTGAATAAAATCAATTTCTTGAATCATAGGCTCGAGGTGAGCTCTACACATACGGTCTGAAGAGTATGGTTATCCATTCATTGGTACGGTGGTCTCTGTCTTTGTTAATTAACTACCCTCTCCTTGTTTGTGAACAAAGTGGAGAGAGAGAGAGCAACAATCACCAGAATGGACATACCACCCCTTTTAACTTTTTAAGTTCAGGGAAGTTTCTCTCGACCCACAAGTCGTTGAACTCGTAGAGAAACTTTTGTGTATTCCGGGGATATCAAGCCTCCGGTCCGTTTTTTGTTTTTTCGGCTATTTTTTGATCAAATTTTGATGATCGACTCTGTTTATTTTGTAGAGTTCGGTGAGAACCTTATTTATATAAAAAATCGTGTTCATTGAACTTTATTTGATAAATGATCAGCACACGTGAATATTGAAGAAAACCAAAACTGGGTCCAAAAACACACTGAATCAGAACCCAGTTTTGGTTTTTTTTTTTTGGGATTTTCACGTGTTCCGACCATGTATCAAATAAAGTCCGATGAACGAGAAATGGCTGCAACTGAACGGAGCTGGTTATCAAAATGTGATCGAAAAATGGCCGAAAAACGAGAAACGGACCGGAGGAGATACCAAAGAACTTGGTATCCCTGGGATACACAAAAAGTTCCTCATTATGCAGAAGAGAATATAAGTATTGAGGCTGCTGATTTTGTCACTCCCGTTTTTTGTAATCATCACTCCCCTGCAAGTGTATTTTTGGTGCAAAAATACACTTGCAAGGTAGTGACGTTAACAAAAAAAAAAAAAAGGAAGTGGCAAAATCATTTCCATTGAATATTATAAATAAAAATGTATAAAATACAACTCAGCATTATGTGGATCTACGCTAATGGTGATTACACACACCTTGACCATATTAATGTTGTTTAGCGACCTGGAGTACTACTACATGGGGTAATTTTTTGACTCCTACTATCATTAAATTAACCTAGTTGGTTTGGTTGAATGAATAGAAAATCAAGAACTAGTGGAACGGCACTATTGACTCAATCGTATTTTCGACTATTTGTCTATAGTTTGAAGACAAATGATTTCTTCTAACTATATTGGCTAAATAGTAATCAGAAATGCTAGGGACAAATTAAATTTACTCCGAAAGTATCCTGAAAAGAGCAACTAGTGGTTGAGATTCACTTTGATGTGTGTGACCCAATCATCATCAAAGTGATTCTCAACCACTGATTCCTTTTTTCGGGATAAGTTTTCTTTGTACCTAACATTCCCCCGATAGTAATTTTTTTAGTGGAAGCGAGGGTTAATTAAATGATTCTTTTGGGGTCAAAATATTAGTACTAAAGTGGAAACTCAATTGGTTCAACCTTCAATGTCTCCAACAACAATCAATGATATAATGTGGGTCGTTGGCAAAATGAAGATGTTTATGAAAACGGAGATGCCTCTTTGGTTAATTAAACGATTCTATTTAATTGCAATCAGTGGCGCTTTGATTGCAATTAAAGAAGCAAGCAATCAGTTTGGATGGATGGAGTATTTAACTTGGGAGTCACTTAGGCTCCGTTCCAGAAACCTTTTTAAAAAATAAGCAGCTTATTTCACATTTTCAAACTAAAAAATAATGCAAACGAAAAATAATTTTTTAATTTTTTTTGCACCGTATTAAAGATCTTGATGAGATCTATCAAACAAGATCCATAGTGGTAGGCAAATTATTTGCGTAAACACATTATTTTTGAGCTTGAAATTGCCTTCTTAAAAAATAAGCAGCTTATTTCATTTGCGGAACGGAGCCTTAATATTATACTACATTTTTTGAACCATCTACTAGGCTGTAGATAATAAAATGTAATGCTAAAGAAGTCAAGATTTCAACAAATATATCATGGATATCAATATAATTTTACAGATTTCAATACACTTTTCTTGGATGTCGATCTTTTTGCTATTCGCAAGAAAAATTTGCATGGAATCACGCAAGGAAAAACGCGTTTGGGTCGATTCCGGGTCCCACAAAAATCTAGAAAAAATATCCATAAATTTTTGAATATAATTTTATGTGGCCTTATAAAAAATCAGCTCCAACGGACATCGGTAAGTTTACTTTTCGATTCGTAGGGACGAACTGAGCAGTTTCGCCCCTACGAATCCAAAAGTAATACTTACCGATATCCGTTGGAGCTGATTTTTTCACAGGGCCCCCATAAAATAATATTCAAAAATTTATTGATATTTTTCTAAATTTTTGTAGAACCCGAAATGGATCCAAACGCGTTTTTTCTTGCATAGTTCCCTGCAAATCTTCCTTTCGATGAGAATTTCCGTTTTACAGCAAATTATTCGACGCACTATGGACTGTTGTTAGCATTTTACTTATAGTTCTGACAAAAATGAGTCTCTTCTTCCGTAAGGGTTGTCCAAAGAACTCATGTCGTTTTGGGCTTCAGATCCCATCAAAGCAATTCTCTACTTCCCTTGTTCGTTTTGGCCTTTGGGGTCTAAAAATTCTTGAGTACAATTTCCAATAAATTTTCTCTCTCCACTTATTATTTTAAAAAAATCTGCCTCATAACCGAAACCCAATATCTGGTTCTTTTTCTTCAAGTATTTAGCACTTGAATATTTGGTAAGCTATAAGAGAATTCTAACTCTTTCAACAATGACTTGAGAATTGAGATGCAATGCACTCTATGAATAACTCGAGGCTTTAGTGCTTTCCAGGCTTCACTAGAGGGAAGGTACAGTTACTTGAGCTTTTAGGCAAGTCTTTTAGCCCAGTGACTACATTGCTTTAGCTCATATTCCAAGCTACGCAACATTATGTGCAGGCGAGTGCGGGAGCACAAGTATAAAATATCTTTTAACAACCTTCCAAAATTTTTGAGTACGAAAATTGAGAGTGCGAGCGAATACCATTTTAATGCCATTTAGAAGGATTGAATGACTAAGATTTAAAGGAGAGGTTCTCAAAATACACTCGGAGATAAAAAATACACTATTCATTAATTTGCAGAAATTATTTTCTCGAAACAATTGAGGGGCACGTGGGTGCTTTTTGAAATAGATCCCACCACTTGTTTCTCCCCCTGAGCATGTGATGCCAAAGCGTACGCAAGGGATCGTGACAAAAGTTGCCTCTCCCACCGACACACATTCACCTAACTCACCATTTTATGTTCCCTCTTCATTTTGGATAACACATCAATATCAATATTCACCTTGTTTTTTTTATTTTGTTTTTGTTTTGAATAACCGAGAGTTCGAGCCAACTTCTACGAATCACAACTAACCTTTAGGATCCTAAAGTTAACAATCGGGTAAACTTCTAGGGATCCCATGGTTTGGAACAGTGGCGGAGGTATGTTGGTGTCCGACCCACCCACATTTCATCATTTTCTTGCAATATAAAATAGGGAGAATTTTTCATAAGTCCACTATAGCACTTTCAAAACCCCCTAAGTCCACTTCTAAATTTTAAAACCTCCCAAGTCCACTAAGCTATTAGTAAGGATATAATAACCCCGGTGAGACTAATATACCCCTGTTTTAAAAAAATTTGAAACCAAAATCCCATATAAGAAATAAGGGCCTTGTTTGGCTAATACGAAAATGTATTTTTCCATTTTTTTCGTTTTTGTTGCAATCAAGCAGCCGTTGCCGCCACCACCACCACCACCACCACCGTCGCCGCTGCCATCGCCACATATAACGTTATATGTGTAACGAAAAATGTATTTTTTCATTTTTCTCGATTTTTCTTTTATTGAACCCGCTACACTTAACATTTAACGTTATATATGTGACAGATTTCTCTTTTTGTTTTTTCCTATTTTTCTTGTATTGATTTTTTTAACGTTATATGAGTGATAAAAATTTCCTAACATATAACATTATATGTGTGGCAAAATTTTTCTAACATGTAACATTTTTTTTTTGGTTTTCTTGTTTTTAGTCTTTAACGTTATATACTGGTCCATACAAAACACATAACATTATATGTGAGTTTTTGAATATCTAAATATCGCCAAAAAAACAAAACATAAAATGAAAAGCACACATATAACCTTATATATATTTTTTTCATAAAATACAATCTGTTCCAACCTTATATGTCTAACTCTAGAAAAAAACACACATATAATCTTATATATTTATTCAAAAAATTCCAATTATATCATAAGCAAGTTGGAGAGGCGATTGATAAAAAGCACAAATATAACCTTATATATTTAATCAAAAAGCACAAGAACTTGAAATAAAATAAGATCTAAAGCAATAAACTCGTTGCAATGAACACGACAGCGGAACCGACGATTATGTTCAGGGCGAGGGCGGCGCTTTTGGACGGAGAATAGACAGAAACAGATCTTTACGGTGGCTGCCACCATCGCTGTTGCCTTCGACCTTGCGGATCATGGCAGAGATCTCGACCTTTCCTCGGCCTCCACCCTCACCGTCCTCTCGTGGACCTCGCGCCCCTGGGCACCATGAATCAACAGGAAAAAAGAAAATCAGAATTCACGACTAAGACTTTCCAACGGATCTACAAAGACAAGAACTTACATGGATCAAAGTAAGGCTCTAAAAGTCGTCATAAACAATCAGCTTGGTGGCTTGTTTCCTGATTGCTTCCATTCACGAACAAATGGTTCTTTAGAGAGAGAGATATATTTGTGTCACGAACAGATGGTTCTTTAGAGAGAGAGATATATTTGTTAGGAAGGATTTGATTAGGGGACTTCGGGGGGATCGGCAGAGGCAGCAGAGGCGTGGCCGGTGACAATGGCGATCGTGGGCACGGGGAGGGACATCAGGTCCGCGACTAGGGAGTGGAGCTTGAAGGCCATGAGTTTGAGAGAGAGAGAGAGGAGGCTGTGCTCTAAATTTGTTTGTGGTCTAGGGTTTCTCTCTATATAACAATTTATATAGGAGGGCATTTTTGTCTTGGTTTAATTTCTTTTTAAAAGAAGTGGACTTAAGGCTTTACTAAACTATATCAGTAGACTAGAGGGGTTACAAATATTAGAAGTGGACTAACTGGGTCACAAGTTCTCTATAGTGGACCCTAGACTAATTTTTTATATAAAATATATAAGCAAATAAAAAGACAAGAATCAAATGCTAGTATTTGTCTATCCATAATAAACAAACAAAAGTAATAACATAAATAAGGGGGAGTGCAGCACTGCTTTATAACGGCACGTGACTTGTATCCCCTACAGAATACAGTATCAAAATTCCTCTCCAAAAGTCCCAACATACATTGATAACTTTGATGCATATTTATTCTATTCACATTTAGGTTAATAGTATTTACCAGTTCGGAAAAGGGAAATGATATTGGCACTTCAAAAATTGATGCAGACACTCTAAAATCAGTGTAACTCCAAAGCCACTTTCCTTTATTTTTTGAAGTGCCTGCATCAATTTTTGGAGTGCCAATATCATTTCCCTTTGAAAAAATATTTAATAGCCTACTCAATTACTACAAAGAAAGCAAGCACATCAATAGCACAAAAGCAATTAATTTGCTTCCACATTGACCCAAACCCATGAACCCATTCGAACCAGACCCGGGGATGCTGCCAAGTAGGGTGCCAAGCTGTATTCGGCCGTTCATTTCGACACAAACAGTTATGATGGAATTTGAGCACATACAAATCTAAACCGTGTTACTCAGTCAAGATCTAAGCTGTCAAATCCATCCGAACCCGCCCACTCTAAATGCGATCAAACCCAACCCCATTACCAGTCCTGCTATGAGCAGGGACAACTTGCAGGGACTCATGCAGAGACAATCGCGTTTGGCCCCATTCCGGGTCCCAAAAAAATCTAGAAAAATATCCATAAATTTTTGAATATTATTTTATAGGGCCCTGTAAAAAATCAGCTCCTACGGATATCGGTAAGTATTACTTTTGGATTTATAGGGGCGAACTGCTCAGTTTGCCCCTACGAATCCAAAAGTAATACTTACCGATATCCGCAGGAGTTGATTTTTTACAGGGCCCTATAAAATAATATTAAAAAATTTATGGATATTTTTCTAGATTTTTTTGGGATCCGGAATGGGGCCAAACGCGATTATCTCTGCAAGGATCCCTGCAAGTTGTCCCTGCTCTTAGTATTTTTGTTTTTATATAACAAATAGGTTGTTTTTATACAGCAATTACTAACGTAACTCCAAAAATTACTAATGCCATCCGAAGATGAGCGCCACTCCCAAATTTCACTGACGCCAGTCCCGAATTTACTATTGCCACCGCAATTAGCTAGCTAACGCCACCCTATTAAATGGGTTACTGGGCAGCTTGGGTTTGAGTATTTATGAATGGGTCTAGTTGGTTAGGTATTATGAAACTAAACTGGTTGCATAGATGATCCATCAAAGACCTAACCCATACACAAACCAACCAAGTCGGCCCAAACCCTACTTCCTATACTTTGTTCTTATCATTTCACCTATTTACCATCGAGTTATAAGTTCTTTCAGTTGACGCTTCCACTAAGACCCTCAAGTATTTGAATTGAAATTCGAGCCTCTTCTGTGTACTACCGATTCTTGTATTGGGTCATCAGACGAGATTTTACATCATCTTTAAATGCACCCTCACTAATGGACGCAAGGGTGGAACTATGAGTATAGAAAGGTGAGCTATAACCCAGATCAGCTTTGAGAAAAATAAAATATTTATAGGTAAAATTTTGCCCAACCCATTCCACCCACCAACCCATTTTAGCCCAAGACAGATTACATTTCTAATTCCGCTCTTGAATGAATGATGAGATTAGTCTCCCAAAAACTTGAGTTAATATAACCCCACACATGGTGTTGCACAGGGCTTTTTTGTGCCTGCCCTTCTAGTAGTAAGGTAAAGGGGAAAACGTTAAAGAGAACATACTCTCGAGATCCAGAAAATAATCCGGTATAACAATAACCACAACATTAATTAAGATTGAATGGGTTACTTTTTAGGACTTTTATGAAGATACTCTAAGAGTATAGTATGAGTATATTTAAAGTAGAGAATACTTTCACGATGAGTACAAACATTACAATTCCAAATACAATGAAACTTATTACTATGACAACTGAGTAGTTTTATCGAAAAATAAAACTTGAAAAAGTGGAGGAAAAAAAAAAAGAAAAAGAAAAAAAAAAGACGACAATTGTTATAAGCAGCCACTAGCCAGTTCTTTTGGTAAGGTTGGAATACCATTCGGTGCCGTTTGCCTGCTTGGCAGGGGATGCATGGTAGCATCCCCAGATCCCTTTCTTGGGTCCAAACGGTGCCGTTTGCCTGCTTGACGTCTCCGGATCCGGCTGGGACCGCCTCAACCAACAAAGACTTGATGATCATAGCAAGCTAGATAAAACTCATAAAAGTTAAGAGACATCTTACCACTATTGGTCAACAACCATTCCATTCAGATAAAAATAGAATCCTTCAACTTAAACAAGGGGTTAGGTAATCTCCATAGCAGATAATCACTACAGACAATCATATTATAGTCTAATAAGGGCCCAAAATCCATATTCAAATGATGAAACTGGTGCTGCATGACATAAACACAAGACAAAGCTAAAAAGTGGCAAAAATAATAGTAATTCTTGGGGGTTGATTCTCTAGTGCTTGTCATATGAAACCCCTGTAATTTAAGGTTGTGTTTGGATCCTCAGTGGAGAGATTTTTGAAGGCAAAAGAAAAGGGAAGGAGAATAGAGAATCAACTGTATCCAGTTATTCCAGTCCACAATTATGGCTCTCTTTTCCTCCCTTTTCTTGTCCCCAACACCGAAGATCCAAAAACAGCCTAGCCGACGAAAAAAGCGCATATGACAATTAGCCTATCACAATCTCCTACAAAGTACCAGCGAATTCTGAAGTGTTTAAAATATGTCTTGGAGCTAAGTGCTACTTTGAAATCACACTCAAGAAGAAACACGAAATCAAGCCAATTCAACGTCGAGCCCAGAAAATAGTGAGCTTAAACCCTAAACAACACATAAAGGGCACAATTACCAAATATTCAACCTTTGGTTCACCGCCAGATTCGAACCTACAGCAACAGACTATCTTTTAAAAGGTATAGGCTCAAACCAACCAAAGAATCCAAACGGTTGTCATTAATAGCATATGGACTTTTAGTTGATACGCCCAGTAGAATAGGCACACAAATCTCTCCAAATACTAATTGCTTATCCACACCAAAACAAACAAACAGGCAAATGTGTCTAAAAGGTAAAAGTTAAGTGTATCAATACAAATGGCTTCCCTGTCTCAGTAAGAGTTGTTAATCTGTTCAGCTTATTTTCATATATAATAGATATTCATAATCTTCTTAAAACTCCACAAGCAACCCCCGAAATATCATTGCATTGAACTTGGCCAGAAAATAACAAGGCAAAAAAGCCAAATATTGGCCAAAAGAAAGCCGTATTACTTAACCATCCACCAATTGGTGGGTCAAATGCTAATAAACATAAACATATAACTATTACTTGGTACGTACAAATCATAGAGACATATTTGAAAGGATCACACAGATAAGGCTTCTTCGAACATGGGTGTTAATCACCCCCTCAAAGCAGCATGCTCTCTCTTAAGTTTCTGGCAGAACGTAAAATAGATTTCCTTGGCCTTGCGGAAAGTAAAGAAGGTTGACTTTCCCTCTGCATGTGGTAATATTCTACCCCTATGAAATTCTATGGCAATCTCCTTCATATCATCAGAATATTTTCCTCTTTCCTTTTCCTTCTCCGAAATGGGAAATAATTCTCCCCTCGAATGAGTCTACACAGTCTGTTCAAGTTACTAATGCAACATAACTACTGACCGCAAATGTGTCAAACAAAAAACTTCATTCAAATTACTGTGTGATTTATTGGGATAACAAAAAAGAAGCTAGAACTAAACATTGGAGTGTCCTATCCTCCATGTCCATTATTCTCTGGTAATGTGCCATGGCTCATCTTTGGTGATTATAATGTTGTTAAGCATGAAGATGCAAGGGCTGGGTGGCCTTCGTATACATAAAGGTGCTAGGCAGGATCCCAATAATTGCATGGATTGCTTAGATATTTTGACCTTCCATTTAACGGTTGCTTTCACACTTTGAGCAACAAACAGAACATGCTTATCTTTAGCAAATTGGACAGGATGCTGAACATCAATAGGCAATAGCTAACCGCTTTCCAAATTCTGGAGCCATCTTTCTCCACCCTAGCATCTCTGACCTTTTTCCTAGTTCTGTTATGGTTGAGGTATAAACCATCTTCTCGATTCGAGCTTTTAAGTGCTTTAAATTTTGGTTCTACTATCCTAAATTTAACAAATGAAGTTTGGCAAGGCACTGGGGCAGCCTATCAGCCTATGTGTATCAGTTAAACTCCAAAGCTAAGAGATCTCTGAAGACTCACAGCCCTGAATTCCTCTACTTATAGCAACATTTTGAGAGAGTTATTTTAGCCAAAGAAAATCTCGAGATCAATTGGATATCCTGTCTAGTCCTGATCCTTCTGCTATTATCTCAGTGGAAAAAAAAACTGCTCTTACTCGCTATACTATTACTGTCCTACTGGCGGAGCTTTCTATAAGCAAGAATCAAGGTTAATGGGATTAAGCTTGGGGATCAAAAAACGTCCTATTTCCACAAAAAGTTGATATTTGCGAAGCCAAAAACAAATTTATACTATCTATACCAATGATCGCAAGTGATAAGGCATGACAATTGACAAACATGTGGGGGGCTGTTTTAACCTCGAACCTCTTGAACCCTTCTCGCTTGCTGTTGAATCGTGGAGCGATGACGTGTAACGCCTTGTACCTGCAGACCGGAGGGGGGTGTTCCTCCGGGAAGAAGCTCCGACGATTAAGTTAGTATATGGAGGAAGAAGTTTGGTAAGAAAACATATGTAGAGAGAGAGTAGTTTTTCGTGTGTGTACACTCAGAACAGATCCCCGTCTTAGGTGAAGTACTCCTCTATTTATAGGCGTGGGATGGAAGCGGTGAGTTAGCCGAGCGTAGGCTACACGCGCACTTCTACGCTCGGCTGACGTCACATGTCAGGGACATTAATGAGGGCCGCCTTCTGAAGATCTTGCCGTGTCACAGTGACTAATGTCAGGCCTGTCGCTATTGGCCAGAGATGTCACTTCGTATATCAGAGAAGACATCTTGCGTATCATCGAAGACTTCTAGAATCGGCCATAAGTGGAAAGGATCTAGAATGTTCCCACAGAGGCGGTTATCCGAACAATACACGTCCAACCGAACCGAATCATCGAGCAACAATAGTTGTGAAGAGGAAGATGATCCGAATAAACGGGTCACAATTCTTCCAATAGGGCTTGTATTCTTCGGACAAACAACCCAGAAATACACGTTTGTTCGGACACTAATACTTTTTAAACGTAGACGAACTGAGACAGCTGAACGATGGCCAAGATGGGTTGATCCTTTTGAACCCTTTGGATTTCGGATATTTCGGCCCACTACAATAGCCCCTCAACTCCTGCTTCGCATGCTCGGCATAGACGGAGGAGTTGAATCATAGTGGCCGAACGAAACGTTATCCGAACGAAGAATTCCAGAGTTAGTAGTCCGAACGCCAATAATTTCCGAACGAAGTGACAACTTCTGAGTTAGCATTTAATGCTCCTGCATCTGCCAACTTCAATTTTGCCACGCGTCGCAAGACCATTGAGCGCTGGTTCGGCGCGTGCATCAGGATTCCACGCGTCGAACATCCAACGGTACATCAATCTCCCGCCAAAAATCGAACGGGTAAGGTTCGGCGCCGGTCTGGGTTCTGCCCTAGGTATAAAAGGCGACGGACGGAGAGAGAAAATCACTTTCTCTTCCTCCGTTCTTGATCGTTCATCTGCCAGAGCGAGTCTCCAGCCAAAAACCCAACAAAAATCGAAGATTTCGAGTGTTTGATCGCAGATTTCGCTTCATTTTTCAGGTATTTCTCGTTTCTCTATCTTTTTCTATGCATTTTGACTGTTTTTGGACATGTTTTGGCTTAGAACGGGCTTTTTCTCTCCTATCTCGTCTGTAACGTTTTCTGGAATTCCAGAAATGGTTGAAGATGTTCTTGTGTTCTTCCGAACGCATGTGCATCTTCAACCCTTGTTCTTCCGAACAACAAATAAGGAATTTAACCCACGCTTTCCTTCGGAATAAGCTTATAGGGACAGTAACCGAATGACAACTCCGAACAAAGGTTCAACAACTTAGACCCATAAGAATTCCCGACAAATCATCGCTCGGTACAGTTAAGCCGTATACGATCCGAAGATCCGTTCGGTAGCCTAGAATCACCGTACGTAGGCACCTTAGGATCCAGACCTCGCTCTTCGCTAACGGTCTTCTCCCGTGCACTTGTCTTTTAGGTATGGATTCGCCGCCTGGAGCCTTCGGCCGAAGGACAATCGACCCCATGATAGCTGAGATCATCAGATCTTCTGCCCGCGGCTATCGCGTTCGGGAAGGGGAGCAAATGCCACAGGGGGTCCCTGGGGTTGATTTCCCCGTTCAAGCGACCCCACTCCGAACCATGAGCCCACCTACCGTCCGAACGGCTAGTCCACCTCCCGTGATTGACATTGAGGAGTCCACGGAGAAAGAAGCCGAGGATTTACGCAACGAGGGAGAGGAGGGCATGGAAGCTGAATCCGAGCGTCGCTCCACTCACGAGGACGCAGTTGCAGAATCCTCGGGTCAGGTTGAGGGGATAGACGAGACGGGGGCCTTCGGTGAATCTTCCACGCAGCCACCGAAGATGAAAAGGAAAATCGTCCAGTTAGACCCTGACGAGATTCCCGAACGAAGATGGAAGGACCCCTGTCCGTACTGGGACTGCTTCAAAGATGCCCAGGGCATTGCTCTGTTCCGAGAGACCTACGACGTTCCGGACAACGTCGAGATAATGCCCCTTGAAGGCAACCGCATCTTATACGGTGATGATTTTATTACCGTTCCCCTGATGGCCATTGCCGAGGGTGGACTTAGGTTTCCCATTCACAGAATTACTCGGGAAATCCTATCTCGGTTTGACCTTGCCCCCTGCCAACTGAGCGTGAACTCTTACCGCATCATACACTCCATCATCAAATTGGCCGAAAAATGTTCCCCCTCGAGGCCCATCACATTTTTGAGAATTACCTGATGTCCAGGAACGTTAGGTATTCTCGATATTTCTTGTGTTCCCGAAGGAACATGGTAAAAATTATACCGGAGGGAATGTATGACTCCGAGAAGTGGGCTTCGGACTATGTCGTAGTCCGGGGCAACTTTGAATTTCCAGCCGGTGAGTATGGCGTGCACGGCATTCGTACACAAAGAGGAGAACCGAGTAAGTATTCTTGTGCGTTTTTTTTTTTTTTGTTTTAAGGTTTATTGCTCGGTAGATCTATTTCTGTAAGTAACTTCTTTTTACTGACGATGATCTTCTTTTGTTCGGCAGACGTTCCAAGACTCAATAAACAACTCCTCCGAGCAGCACAGGGTTGTGGGCTTGCAGCTTCACTCCTTACGATCCCAAGATCCGAAAGAGACGCCCCCACATTCCTGGGTTACGATCCAACATACGGCGGCCGAATCCGAGGGGGCTTACCTGAATCTGACACCGAGGAGCGGAACGTCTTCCGAGCGTCGAGAAGCCACTGAGAGGAACTATCCGCCAGCCAGCATCCGAAGAGCCAGAAGGTGACTCCGAAGAAACTTTAGGAGAACAAGGAGAAATGGCTGGTGCTCGTGGCGTAAGAGCGGTTCTGCAGGAGAAGCAGGAGAAGAAGAAGAGGGAAGAAGCAGAGAAGAGGAAGGCTGCCGCAGCTGCTGGTGGATCCAGCTCGGCACCGAGCCCCAAATCGCCACCAAAAGATATCCCACCCTCTCTCTCCCAGAAACGTCCGCCTACAGCCCCCACGTCTTCACAGGAAGCTCCGGCCAAAAAATTCAAGGTCACCGCTCGGAGGGACCGTCGGCGGCTAAGGGCATACCGAAGGACGGCGCTGAGGGTGCTCAAGAGGCCGAAGAAGGTGAGGGCGCTCGGGAGGTCGGTCCTGCCTGGGCCCCGACCTTCATTACCCAATCGAAGAAGCAGGTCCTTGAGACCGACAGTCTCCAAGAGGACTCCTCGATTGCCTTTGCCCTCCATGCAGGCCTTGCACTGCCGAAGGACATCCCCTGTGCTCCGACGTTGAAAACTGCTCTCGCTGATTATTTCTATCATGCAGGCAGGGTAAGTATTTTTCTTCGGCTTTAAATTCCTCTGTGTTACTCGTATGTTCTGTGCTACATGAATGTGTGTTCGGCTTTTGCAGGCTACGCAGTCCATTATGTCTGCTCAATTCCATTTGCTTGACAACGAAAAGCAAATGAAGCTGCTGAGGCAAAAGGCCGTGCATTACCAAAATGCGGCCGAAGCTTTGAAAAAGAGCTTCGATCAGTCCGAGGCCGTTCGCCAGTCGCAGGAGCTGCAGATTGCTAATCAAAATGATTTGATTAAGGGTCTGCAAGATGCTGCCGAGCGCACCAGGGCCGAGGGAAGGGATGAGGGCTTTGCTGAAGCCAAGAAGCAGATGGAGGAGGAAATGAAGAAGCTACTCCAGGAGGAGTTTGACCGAGGATACAAGCTGGCCGAGGAGAACGCCGCCGAGGAGGTGCTTGCGATTATGAATGAGATCAAAGAAGAGCAGCACGTGAAGAGCTTCACACTCGGCGTGCACAAAGGTTTTGATGAAGCTGGCCTCGACTCGGACGACATCAGGAGGGGCATGATCGAAGCACCACCCCTACCTGCTGACGAGGACGAGCAGCCTGTGAGCAAAGAGGCTGATGCTGAGAACGTTGAGGCTTCAATCCCCGAGTCCAACATCCCCACTCCCGAAGCATGAGACATTTCCTTTATGTTTTTAGTTTTTTTTGTTTTTTAAGAACAATATTTTAGAACGGTCGACGCCGAACAATAGGCTTTTGTCGAACCGTAGTTTGTAACTAATACAGGTGAGGATGGCACAGAACGATCTACCACAGCCATGCCTCAGTACTCGTTTGATTTGGTTTGCAAAGTTTGTTTAAGAAATTTCCAAGTCTTTTTATTCGGATAGCCAACATCTATTGCAGTTACTTTATGTTTCGTCGTTTTGTACAGAATCAAGGCGGCTTCACTTGAATACGAACATTGTTAAAAGCCCAGAATATTTTCCACCGAACAAACGTGTATGAACATAAGTAGTCAGCAATTTGCCCACAAAGCTATCTGATTGAACTGTCAAGTGTTTTAGCTCGGATCGAATTATAGTTTCAATGTTTGGATAGCATACGCTCGGACTATGTATTATACGTTGGGTGTTGTACTTTGAATTTACACATGTAAAAATTCACACGTTTATACACGTAGATAGCCCCCTGCCTTAGTGAATGGCGTGAGTAAAGTACAAGGCGGCACTAAGGCAGAAAGAGTGGGTAAACACAAAGAGAGAATACCGAGCCCCAGCACATTGGAATGAGGAATCAGGCTACGAGAATTTCGCCACACCAACCGAACGAGTTATGGACGTTTTACCGAAGCCCGAAGGCGGATCCAATACGCCGAACATAAGGGAAAAGGGTGGAAGTGCCAAAAGACCGAGTAGAATCCGGGCTAGGTGAAATACCCATGAAACCAAACGTACCTAGATAAGAAAACGATTTAAAAAGTACCATCCAATTACCAAAACGCATGAGGGCTTACAAACCGAGTAACACAAAAATAAGAAACAAAAGGGCAAAAGCGAGAACTGGAGAACTCCAATTCTACCCATGGAACTTTCGAAGTTTTTGAGCGTTCCAAGGGTTAGCAATTGGTGTTCCATCCATCTCAGCTAGCTTGTAGACGCCATGACCAATCTTTTGGACTACCCTGTAAGGGCCTTCATAGGGATCCTTGAACTTGGTCAGTTTGCTGGCCTCGACGACCATCCGAAGAACCAGATCGCCAACTTGAAATGGTCTTGCTCGGACATTTTTATTGTAGCCCCGAGCAACCTCTCGCTGGTAAGCTTCATGATGAAGGTTGGCAGTGTCCCGAAGTTCTTCGGCGAAGTCCAGCTCCGCGCCCACCAAAGCGTTATTATCTACTGGATTGAAATTTTCGGACCGAGCCGTGGGCACCAATGCTGCTAAGGGAAGAACAGCCTCCATTCCGTAAGCCATCGAGAATGGGGTTCGGCCGGTGGACCGCCGAGGAGTAGTACGATAGCTCCATAGAACCTGTGGAAGTTCCTCAACCCATTTACCGAGCTTCCTGGTCAAGCGTCGCTTTAGCCCCCGAGTGATAGATTTGTTGGACGCTTCGGCTTGGCCGTTGCCTTGTGGGTAAGCGACCGAGGAATTATGAATCTTTATATGTTTCTCGGTGTAGAAGTGTTTGATTGCGGCGGCAACAAATTGGGAACCATTGTCTGAAATAATTGCATAAGGCACGCCGAACCTGGAAATGATGTGCTTCCAAATGAAACGTTCTACGTCCCCCGCGGTCGTCTTGACCAATGGGGCGGCTTCCACCCATTTAGTGAATAGATCAGTAGCCGTGAGCAAGTACTCAAATCCGCCAGTGGCCTTCGGAAGTTTACCAACGATATCAAAGGCCCAAACAGCAAATGGCCATGGGCTCGTAATCATCTTGAGGGGAAAAGCAGGTTGATGGATGAGCGAAGCTTGCAACTGGCACCGAACACAACGCTTTACATATTCTTCGGACTGCTTGACCATTTTCACCCACCAGTACCCTTGCGTTAAAGCACGTTGGGCCATTGTTCGGCCACCCGAGTGAGCCCCACAACTACCCGAGTGCAGCTCCTCCAAGATGCTTTCCACCTGATCCTCATGTACTACTTTCAAATCCGGTCCGGTGAATGTTCGGCGATATAAATTATTGCTCGGATCTAAAAAATAGTTGGCTGCTCGGCACCTGATTTTGTGCGCTTCCCGTTTATCCGCTGGCAAAACCTGATCCTTGAGGAAGGCAATGACGGGGTCCATCAGACTAGGACCAAGGGTGATAGTGTTAACCATGCACAGGGCTGATTCGTAGCTCGGCGATTCCACTTCGTCAAATACAATGGTGCGACCGCCTGAGGTTTTGTATGCTGAAGCAAGACCCGCGAGGGCGTCAGCATGAGCATTGTATTCCCGAGCAATCCATTCTATTTCCACTCGACCAAATTGTTTAAGGAGGGTAAGGACGTAGCTGACGTAGGCATTCATACGCTCGTCTTTGGGTTGGTAGTCATTGTTGAGATGCCCTACGATCAATCGTGAGTCACAAAAGACGTGAACTGAATCGCCCCCAACCGAAGAGCGAGTCGTAGCCCCGCAATGAGAGCTTCGTATTCGGCCTCGTTGTTCGTCGCTGGGTAGCCGAGTGATACTGCACTTTCATGAACGGTGCCAGCCGGAGAGGTGATGACAATGCCAGCCCCAGCTCCATGAATGTTGGAGGCTCCGTCCACCGTCATTCTCCAAGCATCACTCGAAAAGAGCTTCCACTCGCGTTTTGGTTTCTTTGTTCCCAAAGTGAACCGAGCACGACGAGATTCAGGGGGAGGGGAATTCCACTCAACGAGCTTCTCGGCCTCGGAGCGTTTCGCTACCTCGAACGCCATTGTCACTCGTTTTCCTCGTCGCGCAAACCAGGTGTTAGCTCGGCAAAGAAGTCTACCAATGCATGTCCCTTAATGGCGGTCCTTGGCTCGAATTGAATGTCGTAGTTGGCCAGGTCCTGTGAAAACTTGAGGATGCGACTAGAAGAGTCAGTCTTCCGAAGCACAGCCTTGAGAGGGAACTCGGTGAGGACCACAATCCTATGGCATTGAAAGTACGGCAATAGGCTCGTTTTGGCTGACACGAGCGCTAAGGCCAACTTCTCCATAGGCAGATACCTCGTTTGAGAATCCGTCATCGATTTGCTGGAAAAGAAGATGGGCAAGTGATCCGTTCCTTCCTTCCGAACAAGAACAGAGCTGGTAGCGTGATCCGAGACCGCCAAATACAAGTAAAGATCCTCTTCGGGCAAGGGTGTGACGAGGAGTGGAGCTTGCACCAGGTATGTTTTCAATGATTGCAAAGCCACATCACATTCCTCTGTCCACACAAACCTGCGCCGACTAGTCTTTATTGCTTGGAAAAAGGGTCTGCAAAGATCTCCGGATCGCCGAATAAAGCGACTCAGTGCCGCTACCATTCCGGTTAGCCGTTGCACTTCCTTAATGGTTGTTGGAGCTCGGAGATTCCGAACGGCGGTCAGTTGAGTCGGATCGGCTTCAATTCCTCGTTGACTGACCATATATCCGAGGAACTTACCCGATCCAACTCCAAACGCACACTTCTCAGCGTTCAAACGAAGTTTATATTCCTTGAGTATGGCGAAGATCTCGCCAAGATCCCGAAGGTGATCGCCACCGAATTTACTTTTACATACCAAATCGTCGATGTAAGCTTCCAACGTCTTGCCGAGCTTTAGGAGAAACATTTTAGTTATTGCTCGTTGAAACGTTGCTCCGGCGTTCTTTAGTCCGAAGGGAACGACATTGTAGCAGTAAATCCCCCGAGGAGAGATGAACGCCGTTTTCTCTTGATCTTCAACTGCTAAAGCAATTTGATGATACCCTCGGTAAGCATCCATGAAGCTTAGTCGCTCGTGCCCTGCCGTTGCATCCACCATCTGCTCAATCCGAGGAAGGGGAAAACGATCCATCGGACAAGCATCGTTGAGATTGGTGTAATCAACGCAGACTCGGAGCTTGCCATTTTTCTTCGATACAACGACCGGGTTTGCTAGCCAGGTTGGATATAGGATCTCTCTTATAGCCCCAGCGTTTAATAACTGGTCTACTTCGGCCATCACTGCGTCCACATGTTGGGCTGCTGAACGACGAACCTTTTGTACAACAGGGCGTCTGTTCGGATCAACATTCAGGTGATGAGCAGCAAAGGCTGGATCCACGCCTGGCATCTCATTGGGAGTCCAAGCAAATACTTCGATGTTCTCTTTAAGGAAATTGAACATCTCCATACGCTCGGATTCGACCATCGAGCTGCCGAGGAGAAAGTACCGGCTTCCATCCGAAGTTATTGGCATTCGAATCAGTTCCTCGGCCGACCGTTGCTCGGCTGGTAGACCCACATCTTCAAGGACGGGTACATCCACTGTGTCGATGCACTGTACCTCTTGCAAGCACTGTTTTGTTCGTCACGGTGCTAATGTAGCACTTCTTGGATTGGACTTGATCTCCCCGAAGGCTTTCTTGCCTTCCATTCCATCCTGTGAACTTCAGAACCTGATGAAGGGTTGAAGCGACTGCCTTCATCCCATGTAGCCAGGTTCGACCGAGAATGATGTTGTAAGGGCTAGGTGAATTAACCACTACAAAATCAACATCAATCACTCGGGAGCCGGCTCGCACGGGTAGGGTTGTCAGCCCAAGGGGCCATACGGGAGCTCCGGTGAAGCTGACGAGCGGGGTGGTTGCCGTCCGAAGCCGATCAAGAGATAGCCCAAGGCTTTTGAATGTGGAGTAGAACATAACCTCTGCCGAACTTCCTTGGTCAATCAATACCCGTTGAACTGTAGATTTGTCAACGATTATGGTCACGACAAGGGCATCGGCATGTGGTGTCTGTAATCCTCGTAAATCTTCGGTCGTGAAGGTGATTGTTCCATCCAGGCTCGGATCCGTCCACTTTCTCTTGGATGAGGCACCCACGTTGCATACTGATAAAGCAACCTCGGCTTTGTCGATTTCCAAGCGCAGTTCTGCAGCCTTTCCTTCGGTGACGAGTCCTTGTATTACCCCAACGATGTTGCCCGCTGGAAGAGGTGGAGGAGGAGGGAGTGGATTGCGCCGAAGGTCGATCCATTGGTTGAGATGCCCAGCTGCTGCAAGCTCTTCCAGGTATCTTTTGTACGGTTGGCATTGGGTGGTGTAATGCCCTCGCTCTTTGTGAAACGAACACAATCCAGCCCCGGTGCCCGCCGTTCCGAGGAATCCTGTAGGCCAGACGAAGAATGGCATCTTACCGATGGTATGTAATAACTTGTAAATTGGTTCCGTGAAAGCTGTTTGCTCGGCCACATACTCATCCGGCCTGGGTTCCCTCTTCTCCTGTTGCCACGGCTGTTGGTACGGGGTTTGGGGCGGTTTAGACTTGTTGCTCGGTTTTCCTGACCCGGTTCCTCCGCTGCCTTGTCCGTTTTGCCCGTGCCGAACGTTGGCCACCTGTTTTTTCGCTGAAGCCTCGGCTGTCTTCGGAGCGTTACGCTCGGCCACTGCTTCTTCGTGTACGCAATCCTTTTCGATAATAACCATCAGGTCCCCCATTGTCTTTGGCGGGTTTCTAGATAAATCTCTGAACATTGCCGAAGTTGGATCCAACCCATTCATGAATGACTCCGCAGCCACGCCTTGGTCACAGTCAGGGATGAGGTTGTAGACTTCCCAGTAACGTTCAGTGTACGCCCGAAGCGTTTCCCCGGCTGCTCTTCTCATGTTTACCAACATCGAAAGCGTCTTGGGTTGAATGTTGCTTGTTACGAACCTCTTTGTGAACTCCAATTCCAGTTCGTTGAAGCTTTTGATGGATTTTGGTTTGAGCTGGTTATACCACAACATTATTGGCTCACCAAGTGTAAGGGGGAAGATCTTACACATGAGTGCGTCAGAGAAGTTGTGGAGGCTCATAGTCTGCCGAAACCGACAAACGAACGCCACAGCATCTTCTTTGGCTTCATAACGTTTGAGCTTCGGCATGGTAAAGCGCTCCGGCGGTCGTTCTTGCTGAATGGCGTCAACGAACGGGGATGCTTTAGCTTTTCCGAGCTTTGAGTTGTCCATTGTCACCGGAGCCTGTAGGATTATTGACTGCGGAGCGGGCACTTCAGGATTTTCTCTTGGCTCTCGGTGACGGCGTCTTGGCTGGTCGTTCGCCTCATTGTGGTGAGGTCTGCCCCCTTCTGACCGCTCCTGCCGTTCTCTTCTTGAATCACCCCGCCGAGCTAACCGCGGATCCAATTCTCCAACTGGTTGATACACAATAGGTGCCCCAGTAAATTGATCATATAAAATAATTGTATTTCCATTATCCGAGCGTTCTCCCCTGCTCATCGTCCGGCGAGTGCCACGCGCTCCCGCTGAATGTTGTTTGTTGTGTTGAAGCTCGGTCGTGGATCTAGACTGTTCGGTTCGCGCGGTGTGACCAGCTGGTTGACGCTCTGGGAGGGCGTTTAAATCCATTGGCCTCTTGCCGTCTGCGCGCTCGTGATACCGTCTGGAGACGCGCTGTGTTTTTCCCGAGACGTTTGTTCGGTGAGAATGTGCCGTAGAATTTGTTGCCGAGGAACGTGAACTCTCGGTCCGAATGATGCTCGCCACGCGGTGCCGAGATGAGTTCGGCTGAATTCATGGCGGGTGTTCCAACCTATCAAAGACGGTCCTTCGTTCGGATACGGCTAGCTCGGAAGTTACTGCCTTTCTTGATTTTCGGCTCCGCTTGTGCGCTTTCTTTGGCCGACTTGGTTCGGCAACATGGCCAGGTGTTGGTGTGACGATTGTGCCTCCATCCCGCTCTTCTAGACGTTGCTGTAGGAGTGCTATGACTGCTGCTTGGCGTTTTTGTTCCGCCAGAGCGATGTCAAGCTCGGTTTGTGGGAATGAAAGTTGACGAGCAACTGGCACCACGGTCCTAGCAGTTAGGCCGGGATCGTTATTTATTGAGCCGAACCCAGTCAAACCGAGGGTGAAATTTTCCGGACCAGGTGGTGGTAGGCGTTGGGTCATCTTTGGGTGGAGAAGAGACTGGAGTTAAGAACAGGCCCACACTTCGCTAGGAAGAACAAAAAATGTGTTTCGAGTCCCCAGCAGAGTCGCCAATTGTGGGGGGCTGTTTTAACCTCGAACCTCTTGAACCCTTCGCTGTTGAATCGTGGAGCGATGACGTGTAACGCCTTGTACCTGCAGACCGGAGGGGGGTGTTCCTCCGGGAAGAAGCTCCGACGATTAAGTTAGTATATGGGGGAAGAAGTTTGGTAAGAAAACATATGTAGAGAGAGAGTAGTTTTTCGTGTGTGTACACTCAGAACAGATCCCCGTCTTAGGTGAAGTACTCCTCTATTTATAGGCGTGGGATGGAAGCGGTGAGTTAGCCGA
Organism: Rhododendron molle; assembly: GCA_025413875.1. NCBI lineage: Eukaryota > Viridiplantae > Streptophyta > Magnoliopsida > Ericales > Ericaceae > Rhododendron > Rhododendron molle. The sequence continues at coordinate 3,399,190 of CM046388.1, read as the reverse complement.
GCATAGGCTACACGCGCACTTCTACGCTCGGCTGACGTCACATGTCAGGGACATTAATGAGGGCCGCCTTCAGAAGATCTTGCCGTGTCACAGTGACTAATGTCAGGCCTGTCGCTATTGGCCAGAGACGTCACTTCGTATATCAGAGAAGACATCTTGCGTATCATCGAAGACTTCTAGAATCGGCCATAAGTGGAAAGGATCTAGAATGTTCCCACAGAGGCAGTTATCCGAACAATACACGTCCAACCGAACCGAATCGTCTGTCCGAGCAACAGTAGTTGTGAAGAGGAAGATGATCCGAATAAACGGGTCACAATTCTTCTAATAGGGCTTGTATTCTTCGGACAAACAACCCAGAAATACACGTTTGTTCGGACACTAATACTTTTTAAACGTAGACGAACTGAGACAGCTGAACGATGGCCAAGATGGGTTGATCCTTTTGAACCCTTTGGATTTTGGATATTTCGGCCCACTACAAAACAATAAAGAGGTTCGACACATTGTTGATAATTACTTCCAAGGGTATGCTTAGTACTTCAAATCCTTACCTATAATGCTATTAACAAGGTTAAGGGACTCATTCAACCCACTTATCTGATCATCATATGTCCTCATAGATTCTGCTGTCACTGATTCAGAAATTAAAGATGCTCATTGTTCTATGGGTGACGACAAAACCCCTGCCCTGATGGTAAGATGTCCTATTTTCTTCAAGAAAAGCTTGGCATATTGTTGGTTTAGATTTTCTAGCTGCTATTAAATCCTTCTTCTCTACCACTGAGCTCCTCGGGGCAATTAATGCTACTTCTAACTCTCTGCTTCTATGATTTCTAGACCTTGCAGCATGACTGAGTATGGATCTATATCCTATCCGATTTCAATGTCATCTACTATATCATCTCTAAGGTTCTCACTATCATACTCAAGCATATTACTCTTGATGGTTGATCGGTTACTGCCAAGCTGCAGTTTTCTCTGGCAGCCGGCAGGTATATTCTGATCTGTCCTCGTGCAAGAGCTTTAGGAATTATCAAAAGCAGAGTACATCACCTAGTAGTGCTATGAAGATTGATATAATGAAGGCTTCTGTTAAATGGCAGCTCACTCGGTGTTCTCGAGACTTTCCAGGTCCTTTTCGGGCAATGGACCTGGTGCTAAGGGCCTTAGACAGGGATTCTCTCTGCCCCTGCCTTTTTGTTATCGTTATTTATACTTTCACTCCTAGCACAAAGATCTGGAAATTAGATACATTTGTTTCTAAGAGCCGTCCTTGTGGAGATCTTCCTCCGATCTCTTATAAAAGATATTCAGTCCGTCAAAATAAAAGTTAAAGAGGGTATTTATGCTCGTTGTGTTCTTTATATGGAAATCCTAGGCCAGGTGGTCATTCCCTTGACTCATACTAATGAGAATTTACTCCACGCAAAGTAGAACAAAAAACTGCTGAATTGGCCTATTTCTTGGGTGTACCGATTGAAGTTTTTTTGATAAAAATGAACCAAAGAATGATTAGTTTCTCAGTAGGAGAGAAAAAAATGAAGAATCCTCTTTTTTCTATAACACATCTTAATGGAACTTTCTTCAAAAGGTTCACTTGAGCCCAAGCAGACAACATATACGGTACAACCCTAAAACGGAACTCTTTTGTGGTCTTTTATTCATATGAAAATCCACTCAATTGAGTAACAAAACAATTCACAAATCTAAAATGTCCAAAAAAAAATGAGAGAGAAGCATTTACTCCTCTTCTCTATCTCGCATGCATCTACATTGTTTTTGTGAGCTTCTTCTTCCAGCGGTAGAATTCCACCTCGGTTGAGGCACGAGATATTCCTTGTTTTCACAACAATAGGGCGAGGGAAAGGACAGGGAAGAGCGTATACAGACACATAAAAAAGGTCCATTTTGATCATTGCCTCTTTCTTTATTTCGATTTTGCTTGTTCGGTATGCTGTAAAATAATGGATAGAACGAGACTCAAAGAAAGCGTTTGACTCATGTGAATAATATGACAACGAAAGCACAGAACAAGGAGCAAGCCCAGACTTGAAACCCAATATTTTTATAAAAAGTTTTATGTAATTTGTTCAAAACTCTGGTAGAAAGAGGACATAACAATGAATAATTAACATAATCAAAAAGTCGGAGTACATCCAGAAGAGCGGCAATTATTGCAACAAAACTTTCTAACCAGATAAAGGAGGAAGACAACTTGAGGCATCATACATTATGTTTTCTTCTGCATCATAATACGATTTTGATATGATGCAAAAGAGTTTCCAATGACACACTAGTTTAAAAGGTAAACACATCCTCGGTCAAATGTACGAAACAAACATTGAGAATTTTTGGTTGTTTAACCCAAACTAGCAAAGCTAGAGAACGCATTCTCGGGAAATTGCATCCAAATACATCATCGCACGAACCATAAACAACTAACCGAAAGAGTACAATTGCCAATAAATCGAACAAGGATTATCATCCATTCAAATTTAGTACTGAAAACATCAATATGAGCGGACCAACTAAAGTTGCATGTCGATATGATGATTCAAACATACTAACCTTGCTAATGGAAGTCCTCAGTAACAAGGAGGGAACCCCTCTTCGTTCCAGAAACATTGTGCATGAAATTTGCCTGAACCTTGTTGAAATGGAAGACAGAAGGGAAAACGATAAAACTCAAAATAAGTGATGTGCCACAGAAATCACTAAGTCAGCAAGGTCTGACCAAATAAAAGAAACTCAATATTGTGGCGAAAAAAGGAAAGATCCAACAATCACATGCACCTGCATATTTCAAATAGGGCAATTTACCTCTAGGTCCAGAAAATAAAAGTAATTCCCACCAAGTCTCATCTAATTAACAAAACGCGAAAACCCTACGAAAGTGCCTAAAATCCTAACTACTAAAAGTGCCTAACCCCTAGGGCACCCTATAAAAGTGCCTAAACTTCAGGGTACCCTATAAAAATGCCTAAACCCCTAGGGCACCCTATGAAAGTGCCTAAACCGCTAAAACCCTATAATAGGAAAGTGCACCCTAAAACTCCTATGAAAGTGCCTAAACCTAAACTCTAGCGCTCTATGAAAGTGACTAAACCTAAATCCTAAGGTACCTTAAACCCTAGGATATCCTAAAACCTAAAATCTTAAGGTACCCTAAAACCCTAGGGTACCATAAAATCCTAAAATCCTAGGGTACCCTAAGATTTTAGGGTACCCAAGGGTACTAGGATACCCATTAGGGTACCATAAAACCCTAGCATGCCCTAAAACTCCAGGGTGACACTTCCATTAATGATAAATGTATTTTTGTAAAAGTGGACTTAGTGGTATTAAGTATTTCATCTATCCTTAATGGAAATTAAGTGTCTTTTCTGTACTTGGAGGTAATTTTCTCTTTAATATGCTCCAACACCAGCAAGATGCTTGGCCTCAAAGGTTACGATGAACACCATACCGGCGGCAATCTGAGAACTCACCTTCAAGGTCTTGATGAACTCCAGTTCACCAAGACGTGTGCCCTGCACGCCGATAAATGTTTGACTCTAAAAAGAAAATATTGATTGAACACCGAGGGGAGGGGGACCTAGACTATAGAGAGTCGTCATCATCATAAGACAAAGCAGACCAGACCTTAAAGTAAGAGTTGTATTTGTGGACAGCAAGTTTTGCACACATGTCGTAGTCAACCCACCACTTCTCTTTTCTCATGTCCATTTCACAAACTCCACCGTACCCAGAATAAGCCTGATCAACTTCATCAGGAAAAGGTGGTCCGACCGGTTCCTCAAACGCCTAAATATTATAGTAGGAGTATCAAATCAAAAGACGATCTCGATATCAAAACGAATAATCAAACACGCACACGTGTGCGCGCGCGCACACACAGGGAGAGAAAGACGATCTGGATCTGAAAACGAATAATAATGAAATACAACTAGGAATTGAACAAATTCATCATAGGAGGCATGTATATTACCCCCGTGCGGTACATATTCTTCTCACGTTGAGCACATCGATCCCAGCAGGCTACTAGTTTCGCAAGATCGTCATCGATCGTCTCCCTCTCCCTCTTGCTAGCAGCCGCGATTTGGCGCGGTGCGCCTCTTCAAGGTCGGGGTTCATCGCGTAACTTACCCTGCCCTTTCGCTCCTCCTCAACTTTATCCCAGTGAGCCCAGTAGGCTTTTTATTTCTCACGATGCTCCCTCTCCCACCTCTCCCTCTCCACAGTGGCCATCTTTCGAGACATCGCCTCTTCATAGTAGGGGTTTGTCATTCCGCCTAGACACCACGAATACAATCAGAGAGAGAGAGAGAGAGAGAGAGAGAGAAAACCCTAGCTGCTACGTGACACAGTTGAATTGATAGACACACGCCGGTTTGGGTCGCCAATGACCCGCTGTATTTATAGGTTATTGTGTAAATCACGTTCACACCCTTGTACTTTGAAATCGTTGAACAACATCCCTTTAAACTTCGGAAGAGCACACTTTGTGGACCCCCCTGAACTCTTTTAATGCTTTATTTGGAACATGTGAAAATGAAGGGAACGGAAGAGAATATTGAAATATTTTCCACTTCCTTTGTTTGGTTTGAGAGGAAGGAGGAGAGAAAATAGTTAAAATAGTGATCGAAAGAATAGTAGTAAAACTTCCCCCCTTAATCTCTTCCATTTTCCTTCTTAATTATTTTTCATTCTTTTCCCTCACTTTCCACAAGTTCCAAACAAACAAACAGATCATCTTTCTGGAAAATGGGTATTGCTTTGTTTTCAAACTTAGGTAGTGCATGAGTTAGTCTGGGATTGTTTAGTCTTCGGGAAAGACTACAATACATACCCCTTATTTGGGTGTGTATCATATGTATCCTCCAAAATGTTATGAATTGTAAAAAAAATGTTACGAATCGTATTCTTAAAAAGTTACGAATCGTATAAATGTTATGAGATACACCAAAATATTATGAATCATAATGAAAATGTTGCGAATCGTACTGCTGAAAGGTTATGAATTCTAAAATAAAAGTTACGAAACACACTAAAATGTTATGAATGAACCATAAAATAGGCGCATATGGTACACCCTTTCAAGGAGTGTGTATTGTAGACTTTTCCTTAGTCTAATAGCTCTTTTTATCTAAATTAATGGGCTTATAGTTGAATTTGATAAAAAGGAATCCATTACGCTTTTGTGGTTTGGACCAATTAGTGTTGTTTTATTTAGATTCAGGAGAAGATGAGCTGGGAAAAAAAAAGGGAGAAGGGGAGACCATTGCCAAATTACACTGAGAAGGTCTAGAAGGATGTGAACCCTAACAGGGGAGAGAGTTTAGTGGATAGTTTGGCGGAAGTTTCTGAAGAGTACAAACTTTACTTTGATACTCTTTTTCACTCCATCTCTTACCTTGATGGATTTTTGTCAACAAATGCACTCAATAGGCAGAGGCTCCAATTGCTGGGTGTTTTTTCAATGCTTGTGGCATAGTAATGGATAAAATAAGATTAGATAAGATTTACTCTAGCTACTAATAGATAATGGTTAGATTATTGCTTACGTCGAAACCTTGCCTTCAAATATAAGGTTGATAGAAACCCGAAGCGTAGGGCTAGGTCGTTGCTCGCATAATAACCGGAAGACCGGAATCGTTCCCACAGAGAATTCGATAACAGCTTGATTCGGATTGAAGGTTTTATGGTCGGTTTGTGGCGTTTAAGACGGCCAACTATCGGTTTTGCTTTGAAAATGGAAAGACTAAAACGAAGACTAGAATTTTGCTTACTTATCTTAAAGAGGCAAGTCTAAGGATCTTCTAACCCTTGAAAAGACCGCTTTCGGTTCTCGATTATAACTCGGCGAGAGTCACGACCGCGTGCTCACGCTTGGAAGATTAGCTTTTTTGACTATGTTTATCAAAAGATGTGTTTCGAAGGCGAACCAACTTGTTTTTATCATTAATCGAATCCATAGGGGGCCAGAGCCCTCGACATACTATTTGCCAAGACCGCTTGACAAAAAGCATACCAAGGAGTTAACACCCTAAGTTTAGAACCGAATTTGCAAGGCAAGTTCTATTCGAAAATCATGCATTTAAGCCTGATGGCTCAAGAACCAATTAACAACCTAAGTCTTTGGGAAATTATCTCGAGACTTAGCCAAACGACTACTCAAACATACTTAAAGCATACATCAAAGCATAAAAGCAAGGCGTGATATTTAGCCGACGGAAATGAAAATAAACTTGAGATTAACGAGGAACTAGTCCGTAACTACAACTTTAATAAACGGAAAAACAATAAACGAGAATCACTTACCTATGAACTTGAAGAATTTAGCAAGAAAACCTTGAGCTTTAATGGAGGTAAGTTAGGAAAATGAAAGACTTCAAATGGGAGAAGACAAGAGTGAGATACAAGAGTGAGAGGGTGAGGTATTTATGCACATGGCCCAGTCTCACACTCTGCACGTCCTAAAAATATCCCAAAAGAAGTACAAAATATCCAAAAAGTAGAAAAATTCCAAAACTGGAAATATCTCCAGTAAGCAACCTGTATCGATACAGCCAAAAAGCTTGTATCGATACCATGAAGTTATGAGTTGCTCTTGCTCGGTTTTCATTATGTATCGATACAGCTTTTTGCCTGTATCGATACCGCTTCGCTATGGCCTGCCTCTCAAGTTTTGGCCATGGCTTGGCCTGGCTGCCTTCCAACGGACCTGACGGCCTTCCAAATGCCTGGCAAGCATCGCCAAGCGGCCGATTGATCATTTCGATGCCCGACGGCCAAAATCTACCGGGCAAACACGCTTGAATACCCTCAAGGGTTGCACCAAACATCAAAACACGCCTTTAAAATGCGTTTTGCCTGAAAAATGCTCAAAAGAAACCTTACGCGCAAAATGGCTTAAAACGACGATTAAATAAAACGAAACTAATCTAAAGCGGGACTAAGCGCACCAAATATCTACAATATTGGGTGCTTATCACACCCCCCAACTTGAACGTTGCTAGTCCCGAGCAACCCAAGTACACAATTAAACTAACCATGAAATCCTTTCGTTTAAAATAACTTGGCACACCTAACTTGTATCCAACTAGTAAGAGTTCCAAAAGCAAATTTATTCAAAGTCCGCAACAGACAGCTGAAAACTAAGATGGGTTACTAAGTATCAAGCGCATCCAAACCAAGTATCAAAAGCCGTATCCTTAACAAAAAGGAGGATACGGACGCCACAAATGCATTAGCACGCAACTAACCATATCCCACAAAAAAGTGCTCGGAAGCGGGCCATGGGAAACAAAAACGCCATGCCTTGGTATAAAGAGAGCACTTTGAACGAAATTTTAAAACACGAATCAAAAGTTAAAGTAATGAAAGCAGGCATGCCACGAGCTAATTATGCAAGTTATCAACGAAATGAATCAAAGAGGAATAGACGCGCACTAAAGATCAACTAAGGGCTTCATTAGCTAATAACGACCTTGGATAAACAAAAGAACGGTTAGCAAAAGCAAGTGACGGCCCTATGCTAGCTTGGTCAACTATCTACCCTTTGGCCGTCACCAACTATGAAAAACACCAGTCAAAAGGCCACATGCCGGCCACAACAAAAACCACTTGAAACTACTAAGCACGAGTTCAACAACTAAGCAAAAGAAATAAATAAAAACATGATAGGATAGGTGGGCTGTCAACCACCACGCACCCCGACCAAGTTTAGGGTTTTTCAAATACTACCACCGCCAACCACTAACTATGGCTCATCCCCAGAATCCGGCTCATCTCCAGCAAAATCATCGGAATCCTCAGCTTGCTCAACGGGTGGCGGGACATAAGGCTCAGTAGAAGACCCTTCAGCCCGACTAGTCAGCCACTCCAAACGATGCTCCATACGATCCTGTTTCTTTGCCCTGGCCCTCCTCTCTTTCTTTTCCTTCCTCCGACTTGCAATCATTGCTACCCCTTGATAGAACAGTTTCTTATACCAAGCCTGCTTCGGTGCATCCCTAGGCGGAGGTGTTGTCAAATAATCACCTGCTGGCGCAGCTCTCGGAACCCTAGTTTGAGACATGCTCTTAGTCAGCACTGTACTGTTGATAACCCCAGGTTCCAGCCTTCCCTTCTCATTGTACCTATCCGATGACACACCCTGTTCTTTGCAAACTTTGGTAATCAAGCAAGGATAGGGCATCCTTGTATTCAGCGGTGCATCGGCCTTAAAAAACACAATTTCCCGAAAAATGTAGGAGGCCCAATCCGTTTTCATCCCTGATTGCATGAACGCATAGAGAAGCTCCGCATCTTTTAAAGTTGGTTTGTTTTCCGTACCACGAGGATTCAAGTTATGATGTACAAATTGATTGATTAACTTATACCTCTCACGGAACTTGCCCGGCACATGAAAATCACCTATATTCCCAACTTCAACCGCATACATTTCTTGACAAATTTCATCAAATGTAGCAAAATTAGCCCTAGGGTAATTAATCTCATGAGCAGGCGGGCGAGTATAATCTAAAGCTTTAGCAATAATTTCCCGGGTAATCACTATATCAACTCGCCCAATTTTCGACACAATCCGGGCCTCATCTTTCCCCATATCATCAGGGTCAGGCGTAACCATCTTCTTATAAAACGCAGCTACTAAACTCTTATTATACCCAGGGCAAACACCAAAGAAATAAGACAAACCTTGGTCTGTAATTCGCCGAATAGCTAGATTCTGTGAACCAAAACTTGAAGCATCTACATGTCGCTCGTTCTTCACATTCCGCTTCGCAAAACTCTCCTCCCACTTCTTTTGACGGGCCGACACCATCTCCTCGGCAGTCCTCTTCCTCCGACGGGAAGGCCGAGCATCAACCATCAACTCCTCAGCCCCCTCCGGCTGCACATTGCCCTCATCCTCACTCTCAGAGTTTCGAGAAGGGGCCGCATCAAGCGGAGCCTTCCCCTTAGCCGATTGCGCAACAGGTTTAGCCCGAGGCGGCATACTTTTCGGATTTTGGGGTTAGGGTTTAGAATTTTTGGGTTTTGGACAATGGAGTCGAAAGTGATGATGACAATGGGTGTGGGATGGTTTATATAGAAAGTATATAGTGGTTTAATGGGTGTTTAAGGGTAGAATAAGGCAAAAACAAGGAGAGAGAGAGAAAGTCCGAATTTACCTTGCATGAGGGTGATTGACGAACCAAATCCCCAATCCTTGCGCGAAACCTGCCAAAAACATGATTTGGGACTGATTTGGTGCAAGAATCACGGGATTTGGTGGACTTTTGGAGGGATTTGGGAAGAGAAATGGCGGAGGTGAGGCGGTTATGGAGGAGAGGAGAGAGAGAGAGGGGGAAGAAATGAATTTGACCGGGCATGAAACCGTCTGAAGAAGGCCTGATAAGGCTTCGGTATCGACACAGCTCTTTTGCCTGTATCGATACCAGTTGCCTATATTCTGTCCAGCCTCTATTAGCTTATGGTATCGATACGGCCATTTCCTTTGTATCGATACAGATTCCTTATTGCTGAATTTCACTTGCCAGCCCATGTCTTGCCCTGTCACTGCCCCATTAGTCTCAGAATGCACCCAAAAATTCCCCGAAGCCTAAAAAAAAACTGATGATTCACCCTTTAGATCTCAAACCAAGTTCCAACAACCACCCGAACATCCGGTTGCCTAAGGATATGATTGTGACACGGACTTGGCTTTATGTTAAAAGGGCCGAAGAGACTCATATGTGGTTTAATCATAGAACAATGCCGTGTATCACATCCTAAGTGCGCCATAAATTCCAAATCGATTCAAATTCGACAATTAACATACTTAGGCATGAACATGAGATGATCTACTTACTTACAAATATACGAAAACTAAAACCGGGATATGGGCCAAACTTGGCTGAAACACACTCAAACTTCGTAAATGCCACCTAAGTCCATTCATGCAAGTTGCGATATACAAAATTTGCTTAACAAACTCTTGCGAAATTGACACCAACGAGCATGTGCCAAGTTATTTTAATCCACTAATTTTGTAATAACGGAAGGAATTCAACCTAAAACCGGAAAAAAAACTAAGCTAAAAGCGAAAAACAAAAACGAAAAAGAACATATCTAGCATAGATACACCCCTCCCCCCAACTGAAGATATGCTATGGCCTCATAGCATGGAGAACAACAGTAAGGAGAGGGAAAGGACAAAAGATACCTCGACCAAGTTGGAGGCTTTTGCGTCACCGGCGCCTTTCGTCATCCGAACAGCTTCCAAGGTCGACTCCTTCGGCTCTACCAACGGAACCACAGCTAGTCACACAGGGACATGGCCAAATCTTTTTGGACTAACAACCGCGACACGTAATCGCACCCATGCTTAGGGCTCCTGAATGCCTCAATCACTCCAGCTTTAGACCCAATCCACCAAGGCTGGTGTGGTAGCACGTTTACCCTGCAAAAGACTGAAGCTCGAACTACCTACTAAGAGCCAAATGACATTAGAACCGCTCGGCTCATGTTATCCGAGCACCAAACAACAGAAATAGAAATAAGACCAGTAAAAACACCACCCGATATTCACGCAATCGCACGAGTCATACTTTTCTTCCCGTATCGCACCGCGAGGTAGGACACAGGTGGCTATACTAGACCGTCAAACACTTGTTACATCATGCCCGAAGTAAAATTTACCGCTTGACCTCGCCAAGCAATTAAACCCAGCGTTCCCTATGATCGAAACAAAGTGAGACTAGACAGAGCCTTGCGCCAAAGCACGGGAATATCAAGTCACACCCAAAGACCTAAACTGCTCCCGATAGGGACATATCTGAAAGCATGGATCATTAACGGTAAACTACTACAAAGAGAACTAATGAAAGCCCGATACAATGATGCATTGGTGATATCTCTTGATTATAAAATCCCGAAACATAGAAAACAAGCAGAAATAATGAAAGAGCTAGATACAATATACACACTATGAACACTATGTACAAACAAAAAGAATTTAATATCAGAACTCGGAGCGTCCAAGTCACAGATGGACTCCGCCAAACAATGAAGTCCAGCGTCCCCTAAGATCGTAGCTAGGCAGGCACAAGATAGAGCCAAGTGCGGTAGTGGAGCACGGGAATACCAAGGCCGAACCTAGGATCTATACCGCCCCCGTTGGGGCTAATCTGGTAGACGTGAGTGGTTCACTGTGAATTACTCCTATCAGAAAAGCTAATGAAAGCCCTATGTCACTGATATTAAAATTTGCCCTTCGAACCGGAGCTGGGCACACGATCCTTATTTTAGTAGCGGCGTGCGGAGCTACAAATACCCAAGTCAATGGAGGGTACCCCTTACCCGAGGGCCGGGTCCGACAAACAGTTAAGTTCAGCGGTTACGCTTTCGCTCCCCGTGCAAATTAAAGTAACACAATCTAGACGGACGAGCCATCCGAATAAACGGGATCGGCCAAGACCTCATCGGGCTCCCCAACTTCAAAGCCACCGAGAAAAGGCTTAAGCCGTTGACCATTAACTTTAAATGAGGAACCGTTTTGCATGCTTTCTACTTCAATTGCCCCATGAGGGAAAACGGTTTTTACTACATAAGGACCGGCCCAATATGACCGTAGTTTGCCGGGATGGAGATGCAAACGGGAGTTATACAATAAAACTTGTTGCCCGGGCACAAAAGTTTTAACCACAATGTTCTTATCATGCTTTGCTTTAATTTTAGACTTGTAAGCACTAGAGTGGTCAAAAGCAGAATCCACCGGATCAATCGCGCTTTGGCATCTTGCTTGGTAAAAAGGTACTTGAGCGCCGAATGATCGGTATAAACAGTGATTGGGGCGCCCACCAAGTAGGATCGAAACTTGTCCAATGCAAAGACTACCGCCAACAATTCCTTCTCGGTGGTTGAATAGTTCATTTGGGCCTCATTGAGAGTCTTGCTCGCATAATAAATCACATACGGCTCTTTGCCTTGGCGTTGGCCCAAAACGGCCCCGACAGCATAGTCACTGGCGTCGCACATAAGCTCAAAAGGCAACTCCCAATCCGGAGACCGTACGATAGGCGGGGAGGTGAGACTTGATTTTAGTTTGGCAAAGGCGGCCTCACAAGTCGGCGCCCACTCAAACGGTACATCTTTAGCTAACAAATGGCACAACGGGCGAGCGATGGCACTGAAATCCTTTATAAACCGCCGATAAAAGCCGGCATGCCCCAAGAAGGAACGGATATCTTTCAAGCACTTCGGAGTGGGAAGGTTGCTAATCAAATCAATTTTCGCCCGATCAACTGCAATGCCCTTTGAAGAAACGATATGGCCAAGCACGATGCCTTCGGTTACCATAAAGTGACATTTCTCCCAGTTCAACACTAGGTTCTTCTCCTCACACCGGCCTAAGACGAGCCCCAAGTTGGTCAGACACGCCTCGAAGGAATCTCCAAAAACGGAAAAGTCATCCATGAACACTTCCATGATCTTTTCCACCATATCGCTAAACAAACCCATAATACACCTTGAAAAAGTACCGGGGGCGTTGCAAAGCCCGAACGGCATACGACGATACGCAAAGGTCCCGAATGGGCACGTGAATGTTGTCTTCTCTTGGTCCTCCAAAGCTACCTCAATCTGGTTATACCCGGAATACCCATCCAAAAAGCAATAAAATTTGTGGCCGGCCACCCGCTCCAAAATTTGATCTATGAAAGGAAGAGGAAAATGATCCTTTCTTGTACTTGCATTGAGCTTCCGATAGTCTATACACACCCTCCAACCGGTTTGAACACGCGTTGGGATTAGCTCATCCTTGTCATTACGCACAACCGTTACCCCGGACTTCTTCGGAACCACTTGAATCGGGCTAACCCACTTGGAATCCGCTATCGGGTAAATAATGCCGACGTCCAATAACTTGAGCACCTCCGCCCGCACAACATCTTTCATAATCGGATTCAACCGCCTTTGAGGTTGGTGAGATGGCTTGACATCTTCTTCCATGTAAATGTGATGCGAGCAAAGCGATGCATCGATACCCTTAATGTCGGCTATGGACCACCCGATGGCTTTGGAATGCTTCCGCAACAATACAAGCAATTCCAACTCTTGAAGGTCACTTAGGCCGGAGGAGATCACCACCGGGTAAGTTCGGCCATCGCCAAGATACGCATATTTTAGTGTGTCCGGGAGCGGTTTCAGCTCAAGTGTCGGGGGTTCCACATAAGATGGAACGGCTCGCTTGTCAATAGGAGGCAACTCTTCAAATTTCGGAATCCACGGATTGATACCACACGCCTCCTCCTCTTCTAGCAAAGATACCAAGTATGCAACCTCGGGAGCATCAAGAAAATCGGCCTCGGCGGAGGTAAGTGCTAACTCCAAGTCATCCTTACAAATAAACTCATCGACATGATCTTGAACAAGCGAATCAATCACGCTAACCCCGCATACATCCTCATCATCCCCCATTTGGCTTCCAATATGGAACATGTTGACTTGCATCTTCATATTACCAAAACTCATGTTGAGCCGGCCATCCCGGCAATGAATGACGGCATCGGATGTTGCCAAGAAAGGCCGCCCGAGAATAATAGGAACGGAGGACTAAGCCGCTGGCACCGGACAAGTGTCTAGAACCACAAAATCAACCGGGTACACAAATTGGTCAACTTGAACAAGAACATCTTCGACCATTCCCTTCGGAACCCGGATACTCCGATCCGCCAATTGTAACGTCACCCTTGTTGGCTTCATCTCGCCTAACCCAAGTTGCTCGTACACCAAAAACGGTAGAAGATTCACGCTCGCCCCCAAATCAAGAAGAGCTTTCTCCACAATCTTACCCCCAATGGTGATAGATATCGTAGGACACCCCGGATCATTATACTTGGGCGGAAAGGTTGATTCAAAAAGTGAACTCACTTGTTCGGTCAAGAAAACCTTCTTCTGCACTTGGAGCTTGCGTTTATGAGTACACAAGTCTTTCAAGAATTTAGCATACGACGGAATTTGCTTGATGGCATCAAGTAAAGGAAGGTTAACAGTCACTTGCTTTAGCACCTCATAGATATCGGTATTCAAATTTGGCTTAGCCGGTGCCCTTAACCGATTGGGAAACGGGGCGGGAACGGTAAAAGCCGGTGGAACAGCACTTTCCTTAGCCTTTCCTTTCTCCTTTTCCGTAGAAGCTTGCTTGGGAGATTCCCCATTTGGTGATGTCAGCTTAGGCTGTGGCGGAATAGGAAACAAAAGTGGCTGTACCGGTGGCTCCACTTGAGCATTGTCAACATTCTTCCCACTTCTCAATGTTATAATGGCCTTGGCTTGCTCAGGGAGAGGCACCGAAGAGCTACCAATTAGATGTTGTCCTTGAGGGTTTGCCAATGGTTGAGTGGGAAGCTTCCCCCGTTCTTGTTGTAATACACCAATAGCCGTGGTCAATTTCCCCATCTGATGCCTTATATCGTTCATGGCCTGAGCAGTTTGCTCATTGGTGGTAATTTGCATTTGACAAAAGGTATTCATAGTGTCCTCCAAAGAACGTCGTGGTGGAGGCGCTTGTTGGGGTGGCTGAAACTGATTTTGGCCTTGAAACGGGCCCGATGGTATGAATCCTGGCGGGCCTTGAATAGCAGGGAATCGTGGCGGGCCTTGAAGTTGAGGTGGCCGCCAATTTTGTTTTTGAGCCGGAAGCGGAGCTTGTGGAGCCGATGAAGATCCTGCCTCATTTTGATTACTCCAACGAAAAGCCGGATTAGACCGCAACCCCGGATTGTAAGTATTGGAATACGGATCCCAACGTTGGTTGAAAGCACAAACCTCTTCCACGGGAAGTTGACTATAGGGTTGGCGAAGGGTGGGAATGGTATGACAATTATCGGTCGAATGTCCCACGGTCTCACAAATGACACACACTTCCTCCACTTGTTGCACTTCCTTTACCGCTTTCACTTCTTTAACCTGGATTGCATCCAACTTCATCTTGTCCAATTTAGTCGAGAGCTCATCTAGCTTAGATTCAAACATCGTATGCTCGCTCACTGAAAACTTGCCAGAGCCACCCGGTCCTTGATTCCTCATTGCTTGATCACCCGGATCTATAAATTCCCAAGTTTGAGCCCTTTCGGCCAATGCATCCAAGAATTCCCATGTAGCATCCGGATCCTTGCCCAAGAAATCTCCGCTTCCCATCGTGTCAAGAAGCTGCTTAGCTTGTTGATTACATCCCACATAGAAATAATTGATCACCAAGTACATCGGATAATTATGGTGTGGAACGGCCGCAAGCAAATCCTTATACCGCTCCCAATACTTGTAAAAGATCTCCCCATCTTTCTGCTTGAAATTGGCAATTTGATCCATTAGAAGTTTGGTGCGGCTAACCGGAAAGTACTTCTGAGTAAACACATCCTGAACCTCCCTCCAAGTATGCAACGACCGAGGCTTCAAAGAATGGAACCACTGCTTCGCCTTATCCTTAAGTGAAAAAGGAAACAACTTCAACCGAGCTTGGTCTAATTGGCCCGGAGTTGTCACAAATGTGCTAACAATAGTTTCAAATTCCCGGATGTGAGAATACGGATCCTCTAGTTCACGCCCCCGAAATTCCGGTATAACCCGATGATATTCTGGCTTGAAAGCAAAAGCATTGGCGGCGGTGCAATTCGGAATGGCAATTGGTGACACATGCGGACCTCTTTCCGGTGTGAGGTAATCACGCAAAGTACGGGCTGCTGGTTGTTCGTCCATTGGCCTTAACGGAGGTGATAACTCACGCGGTGGAGAATGTGCCTGAATAATATTACGAACCCTTGGCGGAGAAGCAGACCGATGTAGCCGATTTGAGAAAGGGCTACGGTAAACGTTTAGCATACACCCTGCACAATCTATCTAACAGACTAGAGGGGCTATGCCGCCGCCTCGTTCACAAACAGTCTCGTGGGGTTATGCCACCACCACGGCTATGGAATAAAAACAGTAAAAGGCAATTGACGCTCCCTTTAGCTTCGTTAAACCTCAAGTCGAATGGGTGGCTCGGTTAGAGGTATCCGCTAATTTGAGTTCAAATGACACAAAGTAAAAGAAAACGGAATACTTACAGTGGTTTGACGAGCCTCCAAATAAGCTAGAATAAAGGCTTCCCCGGCAACGGCGCCAAAAATGCTTACGTCGAAACCTTGCCTTCAAATATAAGGTTGATAGAAACCCGAAGCGTAGGGCTAGGTCGTTGCTCGCATAATAACCGGAAGACCGGAATCGTTCCCACAGAGAATTCGATAACAGCTTGATTCGGATTGAAGGTTTTATGGTCGGTTTGTGGCGTTTAAGACGGCCAACTATCGGTTTTGCTTTGAAAATGGAAAGACTAAAACGAAGACTAGAATTTTGCTTACTTATCTTAAAGAGGCAAGTCTAAGGATCTTCTAACCCTTGACAAAGGCCATTACCGGTTCTCGATTATAACTCAAGCGAGAGTCACGACCGCGTGCTCACGCCCGGAAGATTAGCTTTTTTGACTATGTTTATCAAAAGATGTGATTTCCCGAAGGCGAACCAACTTGTTTTTATCATTAATCGAATCCATAGGGGGCCACGAGCCCTCGACATACTATTTGCCAAGACCGCTTGACAAACGGCATACCAAGGAGTTAACACCCCTAAGTTTAGACCGAATTTGCAAGGCAAGTTCTATTCCGAAAATCATGCATTTAAGCCCGATGGCTCAAGAACCAATTAACAACCTAAGTCTTCGGGAAAGATTATCCCGAGACTTAGCCAAACGACTACTCAAACATACTTAAAGCATACATCAAAGCATAAAAACGAAGCATGATATTTAATCGACGGAAATGAAAATAAACTTGAGATTAACGAGGAACTAGTCCGTAACTACAACTTTAATAAACGGAAAAACAATAAACGAGAATCACTTACCTATGAACTTGAAGAATTTAGCAAGAAAACCTTGAGCTTTAATGGAGGTAAGTTAGGAAAATGAAAGACTTCAAATGGGAGAAGACAAGAGTGAGATACAAGAGTGAGAGGGTGAGGTATTTATGCACATGGCCCAGTCTCACACTCTGCACGTCCTAAAAATATCCCAAAAGAAGTACAAAATATCCAAAAAGTAGAAAAATTCCAAAACTGGAAATATCTCCAGTAAGCAACCTGTATCGATACAGCCAAAAAGCTTGTATCGATACCATGAAGTTATGAGTTGCTCTTGCTCGGTTTTCATTATGTATCAATACAGCTGTTTTGCCTGTATCGATACCGCTTCGCTATGGCCTGCCTCTCAAGTTTTGGCCATGGCTTGGCCTGGCTGCCTTCCAACGGACCTGACGGCCTTCCAAATGCCTGGCAAGCATCGCCAAGCGGCCGATTGATCATTTCGATGCCCGACGGCCAAAATCTACCGGGCAAACACGCTTGAATACCCTCAAGGGTTGCACCAAACATCAAAACACGCCTTTAAAATGCGTTTTGCCTGAAAAATGCTCAAAAAAAACCTTACGCGCAAAATGGCTTAAAACGACGATTAAATAAAACGAAACTAATCTAAAGCGGGACTAAGCGCACCAAATATCTACAATATTGGGTGCTTATCAATTATATTAGATAATTCTAGATTCCAATGGATTCTATGGGAGATAATTCTAGAAGATATGGTTAGCTTTTATGAAAGATAATGTTATATTCCATCTTGATATTCTTAGATATTGTAGGGATACTTTAGATATTTCCCTCACACAATAAGATTACATGGGATACACCTTGATTTTATTAAAGATAATACAAGATATTATTGGATAATGTTAGATTATATTAGATACTCAATAGATATAGTTGAATTTTTTTAGATTTAGTCTAGATATTATTGGATATTTCTAGATATCACTAGATAATAAAAGATTTGTTTAGATTTTATTAGATATCACTTGATACTATTAGATAATGAAAGATTTGTTTGGATAAGGTTAGAACAACCTAGACCTCTTTACTTGCCTAGTATAAATAGGCATACTCCCTTCACATTCATTCCACACCACAAGCACACACAACACACACACGACACCAGCAAGAAAGAAACAAAAGAGAGAAGGAAAGAAAGAAAAGAGAGAGGAGGAGGAAAAAACTTGGTTCCGTTAACTAATTAGTGGTTGTTAGTACGGTAATTTGTGCTTCAGAGGCAAGGTGAGTTATGAATATACTTTGGCTACATATTGTTTTTCTAAAACTTTTCTTGTGATTGTTTTATTAAATCTTATGTTGAATAAAAAAAATTATATAAGTATAATTGTGAAAAGAAAAATATTTTTATAAAAAGACATGGGATTGATTTTCTTAAAATGAAGTTTAATGGATATTGGTGTAACATCTGGGCGAAGAGCTTTGATGAGCTATGTTTGAATTGACGTCTATGGATTGTGGAATGGATACGGTCAGGTATCCATTGGATTGATATCAATTCCATTGTTTTGCTGGGGTCGCTCCTCGGGCTACCGGATTACCGCCCAAGATGATGGTCAAGATGATAATATGATGATGATTGATATATCTCTCTGTCTCACTTGTGGTGATTGTAACTTGAATATGATTGTTCTCTCTCTTACGATTTTGCAAGCTGAAGGATTATTAGCTATATTTTTATCCTACTTAATCCCATGTTTATTATGTGGTCTTAGTATATCGTAACTTACTGAATTGGTTTTGTGTTTTCATAAAATCTTTCAGGAATTCAGGGTTAAAGAAGTTTATCATTCTATGTGGAAGATTCCAATAGTTATGGCTAAATAATAATAAGATGTGATGATAAGTGGCACGTGTGTGTTGGCCACATTGATGTAGTTCGAAGTCTGTACTGGGTTCGGACGCTATTAAGCTCTGTTGTAATATATTTTAATTTATAGCCTGAGAGTTTTTAGAATAAAATTTTATGGTTGTTGATATCAAGGCCTGTGGTGATTTTAAAATCACTGGCCATGTCACGGATTTTACCCTTCAAATTTGGGTCGTGACATCAACCCTGTGCCACGCATCTGGAGGAGCAACTGGAGGTCTCACAGCCCTTGGTTTGTCCTCGGAAGGAGCAGATATCCCTCAAGTTGTCAAGCTCATCCCTAACTTCAACCAACCCTGGCTGAATTCAATTAAACACTGATTCACGAGTTTGTTTGGGAGGGGTCGGTGTGCATTGTAGCTCTTCAGGTCTGTGAAAGTTTTCTTGCAGGTGGTGCACTGCCATAAGGTAGGTTTCTTGCTGCTTTTGCCTTTTCCTCGGGCCATTTGGATAGAGTGAATGAACGTAGAAAGAAGAATCGAGATAATTTAATCTAAAGAGAAGAATCCTGAGAATTAACTCAGCTTTACTCTTCCTATTATGGGATCCAGATATTTGGTTTCCCCTGCACCAGTAGTATGTCACTAGCTGCGTAATCGACTCGATAAATACACATGGGGTGTTTGGTTACTTAATTTTTGCATTTTAAGTGTTTGGGTACCCTAAACCAAAACCCATTCTAGTATAATGAGTTCTTCATTTTGATGTTTAGATAAGATTAAAAGTAAGAAGTAGAGGGAAAAGAGCTTTTTGACTTCTCATTTTTGTTAACAAAAAGACTAACAAAATATATTCTGCACATATATCTCAAACACTAATCATATTATAAAATACATTTTACTCTGATCTTCCAAACATTTTACTAGATTCAAAACATATTCTGACCATAATCTAAAAAGCCATAAGGCAATGACTAAAATGCAAAAAGCCAAAAATTGAGGCTCATCATTTTTCAAAATACATTCCGCACATATCTCTCAAACACTGATTTTATTCAAAACACATTCTTACCCCTTCTTCCCTTCGACCTATGTGGCTCCTCAAAATTGGGTTCAGCCCTTCCCACGATAATACTCTTCTAGGCTGGCTTGCTAGGACTGGCATGATGTCCACACTCTGTACAATCATGGAACAAGTTGGCCTCTTTAGTTTCTTCACTCCTGTAGGTTTGGACCACCATGAATTCTGCTTTTCTAATCTCCTGACCCATTCAGTCCTGTAATCCCCATCATCATAATAAGGATTCCAGTACCTGTCTGGGCTGGACTTGTACACTGCTCTGGAAGGGGCTTCCAAACTTATCTTTGGCCTAAGAGCAGTCCTAGGCCTGCCTCTCATGTTAACAGAGACCATATTTGTACTAAGCCCTGAGGGAAAAGGAAAGGGTCTTAGTCCATATATTTTTTTCACTACGCGATCTCTAATGTAAAAAGTAAAAAAATGACCAAAAAAATCCTTTATCAATGCAATGAGATGATATATGCATTTGTTCAAGGGGATTTGATACGCATGAATAGGGTAATAATGAGTTGTCATACCTTTTTTTTATACATGAAACCGATATTTTAAAATTGTAATTTACGTGAACTGATGATGAAATTTTGAAAGGGCATCTTTGAAAAATTAGGTTAAAACTCCATTTCATTCCTATGCTTTCAATGAGTAAACAAACGCTTGAATATGATTTTTTTTTTCCCTAGTCAAGGTTAATGTGTTGAAACAAAAACTTGAATAAGATTGCCCATCAATCATATTTTCAAGAATCACGTTCTTGGGAATAGAATACCCATTCCTAATTCTCGATTGTTGTCATCCAAACTGAGGGTTATTGGTTTGCTACTAACTGTGCACCCCGGAATTAACTTGTCACGAATTGCGCAAGCTCTTGCGATTCGGGTTGGATTGAAATTGGGAATTGCCCCCAACCTTACACACGGGTGCACCTCGAATCGGATGCGGAAGCAGTTGTGAAAAGCTGCTCGGCCTCATAAGCCCTCCCCCTCCTCTGACATTGTGGTGCTTACACATGATTGTCTTATTTTGAAGAATCGGTTTATTTCATGTGATTTAATTATATGCCCGTCCCCCACTGCGGTGCTTACACATGATTGTCTTATTTTGAAGAGTCAGTTTATTTCACGTGATTTAAATTATATTAAACGTGAATGTAATTGAGTTGCACATATTTGTGCTCAGAAAGCTCTTTCCATAGTTGGTCCCGTTTGAGAACTTTCATTTTGCCCCCGTGCGGTTCTCAATTGTCTGATATGTGTAGGCTTAAACCTCCAGATGGAATTTTTTTTTCACCATTGACAAAAAAAAAAAAAAACGAACAAACAAACAAACAAACAAATGTCCGAACCCATACCCAAACCTGTGTCAGCAATTTTTTTGGCTACTTTATTTCTTATTGGTACCATTTAATTGCACAATGCCTTGCTAATGTTCTCATTGGTACACATGTTCTTATTACCTTATTAAATTCTTAATTATCATCCTATATAATTCTTAATTATCAACCTGATTAATGACAATAAGGGATGAATTTTGTTTGGTTATATAGTAGTAGTAATATTTTATGAGGTTCGAAATTCTAAATTACATATTATAAATTTATATTAGATGGATTCGAGGCGGGCAATGGATTGGGCTACGTAAAATCAACCCGATCCAAACCCTCAAAATATTATGATTTATTTGTCTAAAATTTTGCCTTCCAATAGTATCAGAATGGAAAAGAATAACAATGTTACTCCATTGGTTTGGTACCATTTTGACACAATCTCGAAATCAGACCATTTAATTAAACCTATTTCATTTTACTATGCAAACTGATGACATTACAAGTTCAGCAATTGCCAAAGTTGATACGATATTACAAGTTCAACAATTGCCAAAGTTGATACCAAATTTGGCACCAAGAATAAAATTATTGTTGGATAAAATGAATTTTATTTAATAAAAATTAATTTGGGAGTGATTAAAATTGACTCCAAAACAATCACATGATATTTGGTTGAAGTATGGAAGGGATTTGTATTTCACATTGGTTAGGAATGTGGGAGATAATAAATATATGTATAGAAATTGGGCTTGATCAACGCAGTAGATATATATTATGTTTTGTATGTGGAAAAGGGAAGAGACAACAGATTTTAATTGGTTAAGTTCAATAACCAATTTGTGCCGTTAATTGCCGACTAGGTGTGTCGGTTAATTGGTAGTTCTTGCCATTAAGAGATGTGGCTTTTCCAAAATGGTGTGTTCTTCCAAGTGGCATTTGTTTGCCACCAGCAGTTGCATCTTTTCCAATTTTTGTTTTACCCGAAGAGTTCCCACCCTTCCATAAGGCTTCTTTCATCTCTTTAAATAGTGCTCGTTTGCATCTTTTTGAAACACCGAAAATATTACAGAGCACAAATATTACATTCATATTGAGTCTGACAGAGAGTACTACACAAGTTTGCGTTCGCTTGTTGAACAGATTGGAGTGCTACTTCCGTTCTTCGAAAATCGGATAATCCTGGGAGGCAAACGTTCAAGAGACCCAAAAGCACCGGTGTGGGGGACGAATTTGCTTTAAGGATATAGTATTCTCCATAAAATACTAGCCTCGATTGCCAATTTCTGGACGCCTGAAATTGGTCCAATAAGTTTTCTAATATTGTTTCTTTTTGGTGTATAGCGAATTTCCAATGATAAACGAATTCCGGTCCCAACAATTGTCAAATTTGGCTTTTCATTAATGTGTGGACTTGCTCTCAGCGGAGTCAAAACAGATTTGGGGGTGACATTATTTAATGATAATCCACTTCTATTGTTAAATATTTGTCACAAAAGTAGGAGGAGAAAAGGTAAGTGTCAAACCAGTACAATTCCGGTTATAAAGACTTCATTTAATTAATTCTCTTATAGTCTCTAAATGAAAATTATTGAGATATTATTTTACATTGCAAACCATTCGTTGTCTAAATCACTAATATTTCAGCATTTATGTGAAAAAAACAAGTTGCATGAATCTTTTCCAAGCTAAGATAGTTACTAAATCAAGTTTACGGAGGGATGTCAGAGCATAAACTTGATTTTGTATTTTGACCCAAGAAAATAAAGTTCAAGTCAAGAAGCCCAAAATAGAAGATATTTTAGAAGAAAATATAAGTATGTAGTTTCTAGAAGAGTTCTATAATATCTAGATTGACGTTTTAGAAAAGTCTTAAGAAACATTCTAGATATTTGTTGTAAGTATTTTTAAAATGTGTAAAATCTAGAACCTAGCTAGATATTATCTTCTTGTAAAAAAGAAATCTAGAACTTTCCATGGAGTAATATAAATATGAATGGGTTCTAGTCATTTTTACTAAGCCAAAAAATTGTGTTCAAGTGTAATACAAAATGCTTAATTACTTCCCGGCTGTAGTCTCAAAGGTAATACAGAGTGCTCACATGTGTGGTTCCTTATCTTATGGGATTTGACATTGTCAAGTAGCTCTAGTGGAGTCAACACAATCGAAGGACCTCTGCAAGCAATGTGGTATCTTACGCCAACGTTTTCACGATGAAGAAAGCCCAACATGTGTCTTCCTCCCCGATCCTGTACAGGAATTCATAAAACTACGTAATTAATAATTCACTTATGAAGAAGGGTTCAAAAAGGCACTGAGGACAACCAGAGGAGTTGTTGGGGGCATCAGAGTTACAAAAGATGTAAGGACTAGAGTTACTTGGGTTATTATTATTATTATTATTATTATTATTATCATTATTATTATTATTATTATTATTATTATTATTATTTTGTTAAAAAGATAGAGAGACCCAGAAATTAAGTTGCTTATTTTGTGTGTTATAATTAAGTTATTTTTGTTTTAATTTTTTTTGGCAGGGTATATAAGAACCGGCATGCCAATTTAAGAAAACTCAAATGTGACGAATGGTGGCTTCAACCACGCCATCTTGACAACCACTGCCTAGTGCAGTTAGTATGTCATCTCTTCCCTTTGCGGGAGGTCCTGGGTTCGACTCCTTGCTGGAGCAATATCCTTGGGGTCCCAAGCTATGGATAGCTTCTGGACTCTGTGCTAACTCTAACACCCCCCACGAACCCGCGCTGATGTATGACGATTGAAAAAAAAAAAAACCACGCCATCTTGATTATGGGGACTGGATTCACTACACCGAATCACAAGCATGTACAATAAAGAACGCATGGGGAGAGTCATGGGGCACCCATAGGGGCATGGAAAGATTCTTCGGGGAAAATCTTTAATTTTTGACGTTGAGTGCCCTTACTTTTTATGACCCCCAAAAAATAAATTTGGCAGAAATGTAACTAGTGAGGTGGGAGAGATATGTAAGAATAGATGTAATACTTTGGTGTGTACTCTCTATCACTTCTTTTCTCAAAACTAGCAAAAACAAGTTCCATTAAAAACTTTCTATCTTGTGACACGGTATTTAAGTAGTTGCAAGATTTTCAGGAAATGAGTTATTGTCGGTGTTAGTCACTAGTCTTACGTGGAATTTCATTCATGAGTTTCTATAAGTTAATGTAAATTTTACTTATTTACGGTGCGGAAAGCATTATTCTAGTAAAAAGAGTAATATTGGAGCTAAAAAGATAGGGAAAATGACCACGAATAACATGATCACTGCTCCCACATAAATATCATTCCCCATGAAGCTCATAAGTTACAGCTCAAACTGAGGTTGGCTGCATGGAATTACATATATATATACGCATGCCTAAATGCCAGCTATAGCCACACAAAAAAAATTGAAATGCCACTGAAAAATCTGTGAAAAACACACATACGTACATGCGTCAAGAGCCCCAACCAACTACGTTTTTATTAGAAACTGATACAATTTCCCTACCAATTATCGTCCACAAATTGAAAGAAATTGAAAAACTCAACTATCTTTTGTAGGAGAGAGAGAAACATAATAAAGGTGAGTCAACCTTATAACCACTACTGTATCCACTTCGCATCAAAAACCATTTCTACCATTACTTTGGGGAAATGATTTTGCCACTCTTTTTTGTTAACGGCACTCTCCTGCAAGTGTATTTTTGCACCAAAAATACACTTGCAGAGAAGTGACATTAACAAAAAAGAGAGTAGCAAAATCAGCAACCTTACTTTTTGCAAGTACTTCCATTCAACCCGATCATATGCTCTGACGATGTCTAACTTCAGAGCCATGTATCCATCTTTACCACTCCTTTCATTTTTTATTTGAGAAAGTGAAGTATTTCATGAGCTACCAAAACGATGTCATTAATCTGCCGAACCTTGAAAAGAAGCACTTTGGCGTAGACTTTGTAATATGCGGAACAATTTATGCTCCCTCAACCGATTGGCCATTGCCTTAGCTATGATCTTGTAAAGTACAGATGGTGTGATACCCTGGCCTGAATCGTAGAAACCGCTATCTCCTCCTGCTCAGTACCCTCCATTCGGAAAAAACCCCGAAAATACTGCAGAAATTGGGCTGCTACTTCCTCCGCTTTCTCACTCTAATCCCCATTAGCTTTTTGAATACCTGAGATTGTGCTTCTTTTCCTTCAATTGGTTCGCAAATCGCAATTGGGGCTCTCCTCGACACTTCCATGCTAAGAGCATCCGCATTGTAATAATCAAATGGATGTGAATAAGCAAACTTAACAATAATTCTCAAAAAACACTTGACATTGTAATAAGCAAAGTTACAAGTCTTTTAGCAAATAATCAAATTCCACCCATTTCATAACCAAACTTAACTTTTACCAATAACCAAAACTCAATAACCAAACCCAATAAGGAAACTTGAAACTCAATAACTCAAAAACACCCCTCATTGGAATCGTCTCATCGAGACGAATAATTTAGTGTGATCGGATGTGTGATTGAAACTCGTTTGCGATTGGACATAGGTGCATTGAGTATTTTGAGATTTTTTTTGGTTAGGGATGCAAAAATAAACAATATGGAGATAGAGGTTGTTAAGTTTGATTATGAATTAAATGGATAATCAAATGCTGAGGTGACACATTTTGGTTATTGATTTTGATTATTCCCATTGCGGATGCTCTAAGAGCTTATCTCGTCCCATGGGGCCACTCACGGTTGGCTACCTCCACCATTTCAGCATCAAAATTAGCCCCACACCATCACCACCCATGTACATCCACCAAAAGACAAGTCACTTGATGCATGTGGACCCATGTACATCGAACGACTCCAGAAGAAATCATGTATGCAAGTGTGTGTTAAAGGTGTGTAGTAGCATTGCTCAAAAGATATGGGGACTAAGAATAATTTTTTTGGGATTCAAATCGAATCACTCTTACAAGTACTACACGTTGCCCTTCTCCGTCAAAACCTAATCACCGTTATCAGTAGTTTTAATTCGATACGTATCCAAAAAAAAAAAAAATACATTCAAACCAATTAAGAGAAGAATTACAAAATCGAACCCAAAAATAGTGAGCTCAAACCCTAAACAACACATAAATGGGTTCAATTCTAGGGATCAGGTAGCAAGAAAGTAATTTCTTGTAAATCCCCTAGTCTCAGCGTGGATGGTCTGTCTTTGACTGAACCGTAGAGGGTAATAGTCGAGGTACCCATAAGCTGGCTCAGCCACACATAATCTTCGCGAAAAAAATAAAAAATAAAAACAAATACTGGATCATAGAAAGGTAGATAGAAGTTAAGAAACAACTGACCACAATGGGTCAACAACCGTACATTCGGATAAATATACAATCCTTCAACTTAAATAAGGGGTTAGGTAATCTCCATGGCAGATAATCACTAGACAATCATAGCACAGTCTAATGAATCATAGAGTAATCTTCTCATAGCATAATTATAAGTCTAATAAAGGCCCACAATGCATATTCAAATGAAGAAACTGGTGCTGCATGACATATATTTTCAATCCAGTGGCCTTCCAATTTTCTACTTCAAAAATCCAGAAACAGGTCATTGTTATTTTGATGCCTGTAACTATGATGTGTCTCGAGGATAGTCTTCTCGAAGATGATGAAGACTTTGAAGAAGAACCACGTACACAAGACAAGTTAATTGGTGGTGAGATTGCAGCAAGTGTGGAGCACAATCCTAGGGATGATGTTTAAAATATAATAATCCTTGGTGGATTCCCTAGTGCTTGCCATATGAAACCCTGAAACTTAAGGTTGTGTTTGGATCCTCAGGGGAGAGATTTTAGAAGGCAAAGTACAGGAAGGAAGGAGAATAGAGAATCAACTGTATCCAGTCCACATTTGTAACTCCCTTTTCTTGTCCGACACCGTAGATCCAAACACAGCCTAGCCGACAAAAAAAGCACAATCTCCTACAAAGTACCAGCACATTCTGAAGTGTTTAAATATGTCTTAGAGCTAACTGCTAATCTGAAATCACACTCAAGAAGGAAAAGTAAAAGTAACTGCCACTGAAAGAGAGATTACAATCTACACTCCAAATACAAAATTAAAGGAAATAAAGGCATCTACAAAAGGAAGATATGAAAAGAAACAAACTTTATTTTATCAGCATGAAAAGAAACAAATTTACTGGTATTCTCTTTGGGTTATCTCTGTTGTGTTTGACAGTAAATAATTTACAACTTGCACCTAAAGGGTTGTATCAACTCCCCGTCTGTGCTGCATGAAAAAAGGGATCAATTAGATGATTTACACATCGAAGGTGGGTAAAAATAAAAAATAAATGACTGTCCATATGGAACAGAATGATAAGCTATTGAAACGGTAATGGTATTGGGCATACCTGCGGGAACAGGGATCGACATTCTACCTTGCTGCATATTGTTACATTTACAACTCTACATCTACAATTCTCTGGTTTCTCACACCCAACTATATACAAGTAACCATCCCTCGTATTTTCCTGTGTATTTTTTCTGCATCTGTCTGCCATTCAGCGGAAGACTACAAGTCTATTCCCATGGAAGAGAAGCAAAAATCATATTATTGGAGACTCTTGATTTGAGAATGCAACAAGTGTTCCGAAATCTTCAGTGGACCATGTGTTTTCAACTTGTCACTTTCTGCCTCTTTGTCAGCTTTCTTTTTGTCAAGCTCAAGTTGCTTGCAATTTTCCTCATGCGCACGATAGAACATTCTAACAAAGTTGAGTAGAGTGGAAACAACTGCAAAATAAACGTAAAAAATGAGAGGAAACAAGACATTTGTAAGTGTGCCCATCATTCACTACACCGAAGAAAGATTATATAGCCTACGTAGAAGACAGATATATAATGGAATTGTTGTTCAACAAGCGAATAGATATTTGGTCTCTTCACCACTCCTACAACAAGGACATACAACTATTCTATTCATTATTTGTCATGTCTAATTGAACAAACTGTCGTGCATCGCAAATTTTCTCTCTTCCATCAAAGCACCATTGATATTGTGAACAATTTCATCAAACAATCATATATAGCAATTACCTTGCTCAAATGTGCAACGAGATGGATCTTCGCCAAAGTAAAGAATCAAGGCATCGACATTTCTACCCTGCAAATAATAAAAAGATTCATGAAAGGAAAACAACACATGGAGCATATCATCATGTTTTCTGAATACACTGGAGACGTACCACCCCAGAATAGAGCAAAGCCAAAGACCTCACTTCTCCCTCAGCAAAAGAAAGGAACCCCTTTAAAGTCTGAGTAACCAGAGAGCAAACCAAAAGACATTAGTTTTACGTGGATAATGATTTACTAGAGGAAACAGTTTAATTTTAAGATACTATACACAAATTATAGGCAGATATAGATACACCTTGACAAACAATATTGTCCACATAACCTTAAACACTTAGATCTATCAAAATCACATCCAATAAGCCGACAACGAAGGGCAGATTCAGTGAAGAAATAAACCTCTAAAATTGATTTGAATGCACAATGCTGCTTTAAGAAGATTGTACTGTCCAGTTTTAACCTTTAGTCTAGACTCTAGTCCCACTGTCCCTTATAGGTTAGACTTCTAAGTTTGTAATCTGAGTTATCTTTGGCACGGTATCTAAGTAGTTGCAAGATTTTCAGGAAATGGATAGTTGTCAGTGTCATTCAGCAGTCTTATGTGGAATTCAATTGCCCGATTGAGTGTTTATTCACGAGTTTCTGTTAGTCAATGTGAATTGTACTTATTTACAGGGCAGAAAGCATTATTCCAGTTGAAAGGAGTAATACTGGAGCTAAAAAGAAAGGGGAAAGACCACGAATAACATGATCACTACTCCCACATAAATATGATTCCCATGAAGCTCACAAGTTACTGCTCAAACTGAGAAGAAAGGTTAATAGTGATCCCTGCACCCCACATCCAATGGTTGGCTGCATGGAATTACATATATAGGTTAATGCTCAAACTGAGCAGAAAGGTTAAAGGTTAATGCCACTGAAAAATCTGTAAAGCAGGCACATTTGTCAGAGTCTCAACCATCTACGTTTTTATTAAAAAGTGATACAATATTCAACTTTAAAGTGGCCACTCTCTTCGCAACGCCTACAAATGGGAGACAAATACAAATTCCCTACCAATTATCGTCCACAAATTGAAAGAAGTATAGAAACTCAACTATCTTTTGTAGGAGAAAGAAAAATAATAAAGGTGAATCAACATTATAATAAATGTTCATACCTTACGGAATTCTTCTGAGACAGGGCCATCATTTTCAGACTCGGACAATTCCTGAACAACTTTCTCCAGTCCTTTGCTAACGGCTTGCATTTCCTCAGCTAAATATTTCAATTGTATCTGAAAGGAATTAGACAATGATATCAATAGAAGCCAGCTATGTTCTCCAACATTTTCTTAAGATGATTATTTAGTATTAGCTACCAAAGATACCTTTGATGCAGGTTCCAAGCTGGCAAGATCCTTTGAGTAATCAATAAGTTCAGGTAGTTTATCAGCAAGCACCTGGAGATATCAGGCAGAAATAATGTGACCAGAGTAAAATCAGAGGCTTTTCCTAATTTTACCTAGTTTTTGGATAGATAAGTTAAAAATAAAGAGGACAAAATGTGCCAAGACATGAAAAAATACAAGCTATTTACATATTAAACCAAGCAAAATAGGCCACTCAAGCACGCTAGAACTGTCTTGAGTTGAGGTACAAGGACCACCTAGGAGTGACTAGGACTAGTCTCAGTTTGCTCCAAGGTTCTAAATGGCGCTTGGCGCTAGTAGGGCGGAGACCCACCTCCAAGCGCCAAGCTGCCTAGGCGGCCGCCTAGGCGGCGCCAAGCAATTCGGCGGTTTTTTTTTTTATTTTTAAACAAACTATTATCCAATCAAACTATATTCCATATATCCATAGTGCAAGTTCAAACTTCAAAGTACAAACCCAAATGAAATTAAGTAGTAATATATGTAGATAAGATTTTGAACTTACATTTTGGCGATTTAAGAAATTCAAGCACAATTTGTGGGGACTGTGAAATACCCAACACCAGAACGATCATTTTGTGTGTGTGACCAGATCACTGAGAGAGAGAGAGAAGAGAGACTCAGAGAGCCGAGAGCGAGAGCGAGAGCGAGAGCGAGACTAAAGAGAGAGCCGAGAGCGAGAGCGAGAGAGAGACATATCGGCGGGAGAGAGAGATACGATGGCATCGACTAGAGCTCTGATCGACTGGAGTTCTTCACTTTCGTTTCGTCTCCCGCCTCTGAAGCTCTGATCGACTAGAGTGCGGAGTGTTGAATGGGGGATGTAAATGTAATTGTAATATATATAGATATGATTTTGTAAAATTACATAATAAGCCCTTTTAGTTTAATAGTATACATTTTAAGCCTCCAAAGACGCCGCCGAGCCCACCAAGGGCCGCCAAACACCGCCATACCTCCTTGGGCGCCAAATCAAACGCCAAGGGGTATTGGCGTGGCGGCGGGGTACCTCCAAGCGCCTAGGCGGAGCCTAGGCGGCTGCCATTTAGAACACTGGTTTGCTCCTAAAAAGACCACCTTCATTCTAGAAAACGTTTAAATCCTAAAAACTCAACAATAATCCATGTCTCACACATTCGTGACATGCTGAATGCATCTTAAAATGCATACTATGGGCTTCAGTTATTCCTTGTGCTGACAAACATTCGTAAGTAATTCCATTTCACAACGGTGCCAAAAGTGAGTGCAATCCACATGTACACAATAAAACAAAAAACGTGTACGTTCTAGGCTGAAAGAATTCACATTCCTACAAAATCAAGAAGTCCCCCAGGAGAGGCCCTGTAACGCAACTAATTAGCTTGATCTCATGGAGGGCAAAGGGTGTGCAGCCAACTTATAATGGATTTACTATATGCCAATCAACTTTGCTCAGGTCATTAACTGTTGGGAGTGCAGCCATTGGTCTTAGTTTTTGAGAGTCATGAAGATAAAGCACTTCGAATACTTACGACACCGATCACTATTGCCTGGGACATAAACCGAGAGCATTGCAATCGTTGCTCTTTGTTTCTGTATTTCCATGAAATATCCAGACTCTTCTACTTTACACCTCTTCATTTCATTGGTCACATAGTGTGTTACAAGTTTCCTGATGGCCCATAAAGTGCTTTTGGTTATGCAGACACCTCATTAGTTTTCAATTTTCTACAAGAATTTACCACTACCTCAGACACTTAAGGTTATGTTCACACTCATAGGATACTTGTGTATTATGCAAGGAAGAAATGCAATTTCTTTGCATGTGCCTTGACATTCCTGGAGCAGCAATTTCTCCATGTGTGCCCTTTCACATTTACGAGGCCGAGATGCAGGCAGGATGAACAAGTACAAAAATTACATGCAGACAATTTTGGTTAAATGCTAGAAAATAGTTCACATGGTGAAGTTCTAAGAACTGGGCTGTACCTTGCAAAGATAATGCATCAGAGTCATCTTGTTGTTCCGGGCACGTGTTTCAGTAAGTTTCAGGAGGCTATCCAACCTGAACCCAATAGCAGAGCCTAAAAGAAGCATCAGGAAAAACTCAGCTCCAAGAAAACAAATTAGAAAGACAGTGGACACCACTAACTATACTCAAGAGGAACATAATTTGTCCTTTGCACGAGAATGTAGGCGAGGAATGCTGACAAGAGGAGGAAGAAGTCTGGAAGCAAGAGTTAGGAAAACTTATCCTAATTCAAAATGGGCCAAAAATGATAAGACCTCTTTATATATTCAGCTAAACCCAAGTCCATTTTATCTTTATACAAATTTCTACAGCTAGAGATGTTGCTCTATCAAATACGCCTCCATAGAAACAAATTATCACTGATAAATTGGGTGCGTTAAAAATAAATTGGGTGGTTCAATTTAAGAAACAAAAGATAAAAACCACAACAAAGTATATTATTTTAACAGCATCAGCTACCCGTTTGAATTTTCCTTCTCTAAATGACCGTATCTCCACGTGCAAGACAAGGTTGCACGTGAGGGAGGGTGGTGGAGAGTTTAATGTGAGTATTTGGCCCAGTTTCAGAATAAGCAGAGATCTAAAATCTACAGCACACATGTAGCTTCAATAAGTGTTTGCTTAGGTTTGCCCCTGATTCCTCATAACATTCCAACTTCACTCACATCACATGTAATGCTTTG
Source organism: Rhododendron molle (assembly GCA_025413875.1). NCBI lineage: Eukaryota > Viridiplantae > Streptophyta > Magnoliopsida > Ericales > Ericaceae > Rhododendron > Rhododendron molle. The sequence goes on along the minus strand of CM046388.1, from coordinate 3,366,749 downwards.
CCACCTTGTGGAAGGGAAGCTAAAAGCAACAGTAGTTTGTGAACCTTCCCCTACTATCACATCGATACATAATTCTCACTTCTCAACCTTCAGAAATTTTTGATACCTAATTAACTTGTGGCACCAAGAAACACTGAAGCCTCGTGAGTACAAATCAAATTTACGCGCATAACAAGCAACTTTCAGTCAACCACTCTAATTTAACTCCAACTCACCCCTAGCAGTTCCCTGATTCAAAGCATTTCCTAATGAAAGAATTGTTTGCATAACTCTTTTGAATTTGACAGAATTCCTGATCTGGTAAGAACACCATGTAAATGAAATGTCAATCTTCACTTGAATACAGTGGCTATTGCCAAAAAAGATTGATTTGCCGAAATGGGTAGCTTGCCTGCTCTGCTGCGGAATTGACCACATTCAGATTATTTCTAAGGTCGGAAACCTGAAAGGTAAGTAAATGCCAGTTAAGTAATTATAAAAATAGCAAAAATCCAAAGTTGGTAGCAAGAAGAAGAATTAATGCTAATGACTAACCTGGGAGCCGAATTGCATCTTAAATGAGAAAACTCTGAGCTTAGATTCTGTACGAGGCACTTGCATTAACTCCAAGAAAAACTGTTCGGATTCACTGAAGAATCATGAAACAAGCCCAACCCATGCCAGGTTTGGTAATATATAATGACTGACCAAAACAAAAGTAAATGATTAAAGACTTCAACTCCACTAACCTGTTCACATTTTCCTAACTTTTCCTTTTCTCCATTATAGCCCTGAAAAGGAATAGTTCCTTGGTTATAATTAAGAAGGAATTGGAACGTATTGTTCTAGATCTACATGTGATTCTAGATCAAGGTGTCTGAACTAAGCGGGGGTATTACAATAGGCGAAATGTCCTCTCTGCATACCTTAAGCAGTTCCATCTCCTCTTTTGTTGGACAAAACTTTATGAGGTTATCAACCTGATCAACATCCAATGCCGAATCCTCCAAGGCAAGTACTGAACTCTGGGTGTAACGATTAAAACGAATAAGAATATTAATGAGCAAAGAGTTGGCAGTAATTTAAGATAATAAAGAACACACAAAATAAAAGGCCAAGAATGAGGCCCCAAAGATGGCCTTTCTCAGTTTCTTGGTTTAATCAAATGATATTTTGTTGCTAATATACATAACACAATTATCCTCGTTCTAGTGACTTAAGCGTTTAGATGAGTTGCTCGTCCACAATTAAATATAGTATCAGTCTATCAGAGTGGTAATAGATCCTGTTCTAACCAAAATGTCTAACTTATAATTAAAAAATACTTGCAATCTTGCATGTGCTTGGCATGAAGGAGAGTACTATCACAACTGAGGGGGCAAGTTGATAATTTACACAATAATGTCTATCTCTAACAGCGTAAGCTTTTGGATGACCTGGGTATCCACAATTAACGAATGCATCAAGTACAGATTCCCCATAGCAAGACAAATGCACAGAAGTGTACCCGTGAAGAAGATTGTGAAGATGAAGAACTACAAATGAATAAAGGGTTAGAAAAAAGTAACAAAACAAATAACAAAAACTAAAGAGAAGATATGGCCCAGCCCCCAGATATAGGGGATCATTTGAACTGAACAGGCTCCATGCAGCCAGCTTGATCTTGGGGCAAGAATTCAATAAAGTTACACCAAATTAGTTATGCAGGGAAAGTACAGCTTAATAAGTTGAAAGCGTAAGACATTTAGCTTACCATCAACTGGTGCAATGGTACTTTGACCTTCGAAAGCATAATTTCACAATTATACGCTCGTCTGTGTTCAATCTGCAAGAAGCAAGAATAAACTCAGTATAGTTTCAAGTAAGAGAGTAGCACTGCAAGCCATTCAAACAGAAGATCGGCTAATTGAATAAAGACAGTAAAATGATGACTGGAACGAGCAAGTTACAAATGGGGATAAAAAGTAGGCCTTACGACTGGTGTATAAGGACCTTCTAGTTTCCCCAATCTACTTTGAATCTGCACCAATAGGGCCAAAATGCCAGTCCAAGCACATTGTAACATTAAAAAATGATACAGCAGAGTAGTACTCTGCAGCAGCTAACCTATAGTGTCACACTCCACCCTTTTTTGGATCGATACCTCATATTCTACCATTCTCCTAAAACTCAATTTTCCCATAACCAAGGGGAGAATTTCACCTTTTCACATTTATTCCTCCCATAACCAAAGGGAGAATTTCTTTTTGCTGCTTGAATGAAGCATGCAAAAGGCTCTACTTATCGTCCATTTTCTCATACAAAATGCCGCCATTTGCCACACTTTTTATGCCCACAGGCCCCCTGTTTAGTTTCTCCTATTTAAAAAAACCACTTGGCTTTTCACAAATTTTCCATGCCTATTTCTCGTAAAATCCCGACTTCAATGCCTGTGAAATAGCTATAGAGCTTTTCAGTCCCATCTTCCTTTCTGTTTTCCCATAACCCCGCCCCTTAAGTGTCCCTCTGTTCGACATGAAGAAAATTTTCTTTTTCCAGAAACATGAGAATTGAGCATTCAGGGGTTCTAAACAGCAGCAGGTAATGTTCAACTTCCCAAACAGATAAAAAGAAGAAAACGCCAATCATTCAAAGGAAGCAAATATCACATCTACTGATCCCTTCGAAGTCTTAAACAAAAGCTTAGAAGGGGAGAAAAGCATAACTGATGGCAATTTGCGAAACTGTGGTATATTTGATTATCAAGAAAGAAAAAAAATTCCTTTATAAGATTTTTTGAAGTGGCCTGAAGGTATTCAGTGTGTAAACTTTTGGGTAGCTTCTTCCCACAACCTATCCTACCAACAAGCATGCCAACTGATAAGAATATAAGATATGCTGAATCAACTCCTTCTGGCAACACTCGGCCGCTCCTCGTGCACAGTACTTGTTAGTGGGCTCCAATGCCTCGGGTTTACTGTGCTGAGGTGGGCCCAACGTAGCCCCATCCAGAGCGTGTTCCCCCGTTACCAAATAAAAAGATTACTGACATAAAAGACTCAACGTGAGGAGGAAGCTAAATTACCAGTTGCACTTTCTCTGGTTTCTGCACAAGTGAAGAACGAGAACCTGATCGGCGGCCTGATCCCTCTTGATCTGGATTTGGAACTGCTGCTGAGAAAAGACTCTCTAGTTCTGACATGTCAATCTCTGGTGCCCTAAATATGCACCAATGGAATCATAATAATGAACAGAAACTTTTGGTATTGGAAAGAAATACAGCAAATACCTACATGGAAGCTTCACCAGATTTTTGTGCTTCGGCCCATAGGCTTCCTTGAACAGCTCTTGTCAACTTCAACCAATGCAATGGTTTCAGTTTCTTCATTTGATTACTTCTCGAACTTATGGTACGTGACAAACCTCGTCCCTTTGCACTGGATGGAGAACTGAAAGGGGGAGCAGGAGTTGGAGGTGCAAGAGATAGAGATCTAGATAAACCCTTCTCTGCATTACTTCCTTTAATGGAAGGGACAGGAGGGGGTGGTGCAGAAGGGACACTTGAAGAATTCTGTGGTGACCTTTCAAGAGTCTTGGATGAAAAACTGGGTGTGGGAGGAGGTGGCGGTGAGGGAACTGAAGGAGAAGTTGTAGATCCTGCAGCTTGCCTAGAAGGAAGAGGAGGACATGGGGGTGGGGGAGGTCCACCTCGAATAGTTGAATTGTCCTTCACAGGTGGGGTTGGAGGGGGAGGTGGGGTTGGGGGCGAAGGAGATCCGATTTTCACACCTTGGTTACCTCTCAAAGGCATAGCTGAAAAAGGTGGCGGCGGATTCTGGGGAGGACGTTTGGGTGGACAAGGTCCAGTTGTAGCAGCAGTATCCTTCAAAAGTTGGGTTCGAGGAGGTGGCGGAGTTGTGGGAGGAGGCGGCTGTAGTGTCCGCCCGGTGTCAAGTGACGAAATCTTCGAAGGCAGAGTTGAAGAAGGGGGCGCAGTTGGAGGTGGTGGAGGAGGAGGAGGAGGTGGTTTAGCTTGAATAGCTGAATTCTCTTTCCAAGGTACTGCTGCAAGTGGTGGAGTTGATGAAGCAATATCAAGAGCTTCACAAGGGGAAGATTGAGGACAAGACAAATTGTCAGAAGTAACCAAGCAAGAACGACTTCCTTCTAGAGAGGTCTCAGACTGTTTGCTAAGTGAATGGTGAGTAAGGTGGGAGCTAGAAAAATGAAGAGGTGCAAGAGGTGAAGATGGAGAAGCATTGCGTTCCCCATTGGAATCGGATATGAAAGGTCGTAATGGAGGTGCGGGAGGCGGTGTTTGGGGTGAAATTGCCAGAAAATCAGGCTCATCATTTTGTTCACCCCTGTCTGGAGACAGTTTAGATGAGGGCCCCGGCTGATCCTCAGAGGCCAACTTTGGGGAGCCCTCAGTGTAACTTCCGAATGGAGCGGACCTTTGTTTCTCCTGCTGCTTTTCAGGGCTTGCAGCATGAGATAAGGTAATAACTTCTGCATTCTGATGAGGATCAGAATAAGTGTCTGGCTTTTCTTGGGCAATATTCGATGCTGTTATTTGGTGAAGGACATTAAGTGCAGCATCTGTCTTTGGACCTAACCAATCAACATTGCTAAAGATCTCTCGAACTTTAGCAAATGCCTCCACTGGAAGGCCGTCTTTGTCCTCAAAACAAGACAAATTTACAGGAACTACAGAAGCAGAAGCATCCATGTCTGAGAAAAGAACCTTCATCCAAATGAAAATTGCAAAACAAACGCACAAAAAATATGACTTGTTAGGGAGGAAACAATACCAAAAGGTTCCATTCAATAAAACACAATGTAGAAATACCTCTGCTCTGAAATCTTTTGGAAATTGATCCTTAGCATCCCATACTATGTCAATTTCATCCCGATTGACGATTAAAATGTTTGACCTAATGAAGGCTGTGTTGAACATTACTCGGAACATCATCTCTTCTCGTTCCATGTCATCATTCAAGCTGATGCACTCAAGCACAACATCACCTTGAATTTGACAATTAATATCAATCTTAACTAGTTCACATTCTGCCTGCAACAACACAGTATTGAGCTCCAGACATTAGCATATGATTGAGATTGCCAAATTGCAATGGATGAATTCTGTCTTGTCCAAGGTGGAGTGACAAACAAGTAACACCGCCACCAAACTAAGCCATGCGTCCCAATCAATTGGAGTTGGATACATGTGAATCCTTTTTCGCCAATCCGCTCAGTATAGGGCTATGTGTTTCGGTTAAATTTCATAACTTCGTTTCATTTATTACCACATGCCATGTCACTAATGACTTTTCTCGCCCTAAAATTTCCATTTACAGAAATCTTTTGGCTTTTGTTTTCTGTTTCACCTATTGGTCTTCATTGAATGCAACTGTACAATTAAAATTCCACAACTATTATGCCATACAATTGGCAATTCTATTGGCCAATATACGAATCCATTAAAAACTGTTAATGACCCCATCCTAGTGTGCAAATTACACAGTACTTGGTAACTTTTTTGTTACCACCAAACCCAGTTCCTTTTCTGATAACTCAGGGTATCCTTGCCTGCATACGTTCACCTCGACAAGTTTTCGATGCCAGGAAATAATATTCCTGGAGTAGACACTAAAACTGAACCACATTGGTTTATTATGACCCACTTATCTGAAATTGGTGCTATCATATCAATTCATATGTGTTTTCGTTTGTAATCTCCCTTCTAGTCTTAACACTCATTCACCTTAACATCTACATTTCGGCTGCGTTTATTTAATTTTATTTATGTATTCTCTCTTAGTTGCCCAACATTCACTCCCACATAGCATCACTTAGATTATAGTTGTTTTGTAAATGTTCCCTTTTCATTTTAGAGGCATCCGTGATCAAATAACACAACATGCAAGTGCAGATCACTTATAATTGGAAAAAGAACTATAGTTGGAGGTATCTGTGATCAAATATACAGTTTCTTTTTTCCTGAAGAGGCAAGCAACCTCAGACCATACTCCATGCTTTAGTATAAACAATAGCAGACTCAACCATCACTTCTCTATTTTGCTTTTTTCTTTTTGCTGACTTAAATAACCGACAAATCTAGCCCAACTTATACTGAATTGCAGTCATCTGGTTTCATATCCACCCCTCGATCAAGGTCCATCCCACTCATTGCAGAAGTCTGGACTAAGAGATCTCCAAAATGACTATTGGCAAAAGGACCACATTTCCACAAGTCGGGGGAGGAAAAAAAAATGTGAAGTTTATTTTGCAAAATAACTGGATGATGGTCCCAAACATGCAACTTTATGAATCAAATTCCACTAAAAACAGCTGCCTTTAGAGATACCATGTTGTACACTGGAGGAACAAACCATCTGTAATTGTTCCTCTAGTCTCTTATCCTTTCGAAGCATAATGGTAAAAACATTTTTTTGAAGGGCCTAAACTCCCGTTTCAAACTCAACTAGAAAACTTAAACATATTCAATTCACTAACTAAAAAAGGGTTGCCCAGCCAATAGCATGACACAAGTTACAATAGCAGTGGAGATCATCTGACAATTGACCTTAACAATACCGTGAGGTTTGTCTAAAGTTGAACTATAAAAGGTTTGGAACAAGATAGCTTTGCTCATGAATCCTCCCATTATTTTAGAACCAAAGTTCATGAATAAGCAACACATATATAAACAAGACAGCTTTCCAACAGCCGAAATACAAAAGCCTGCAGCAGCAGCACTATCAACAGTGAAAAGTCTAAACATTCCAACGGAGAAACAAAGTTATATTGTGTAACATTACTATTCTTCCCAGAAGAACTATGAAGATCTCATGAACTAAGAGTAAAAATATCAATAAGAAAAAATTAATGTTGCCAACAAAGTATGTGAGGCTGAACAAGAACTCTCCACCCAACCCCATTTTTGCAGAAATTATAAACATTCCTGAATGAAAGGAACACCAAATTAGAGATAAAGTGCAGATCACTGTTACCTGCTTGTAGTGCCGGACGGTTTTGCTCTTTTTTGGAGATGAAAACAACACTTTGGGAGTTCGGTCAGGAACATGTAAAGGGTCCTGTCCATAAACGCGAAAGATTGGACGGCAACCTCCCTCTCCATCGAAGTTAGGAATCAGTCTGATAATGACGCAGTCCAAGGTAAGAGCCCTATCCAAAGGAGGCCATTCCGAGGCCACATTTCTCCTCGATACATACTGCAAGTACCTTAGTTGAGAAGGGAGTGGATTCAGAGGAGACAGCAAATGCAAAAGCTCGCGAGGAGCCTGCTTATAAATCATGTCCAAGGTCTTCTGCTCCCCTGTGTAGAGCTTCCTATAAATCAAGAGTGCAGCTAACATGAAAGCCAAAACTGGCCAACCACCTCGTTCACAGTGCATCAAGAGTACATTTTGCTGCCCAAGAGAAAGCCAACTTTCACCTGACCTTAGAAAATGATGGATCATCTCCATTGAGAGCAATGGGCAACCCTCATAGTGACGAGGATAGTCCATTATGGTCATATCATACTCGGACAAAGCATTAGCAACCTGGCTCTCTGTCTCTCCCTCGCGGAAATTGAACACCAGCATTGAAGCATCAGGATAGTTTTCTCGAAGTTGACCAATAATACGTCCTATATAGACTTTGTAATCTATTTCTTCCTCAGCATCAGTCGTGACACAACAATCAAACACTACAAGCACATACAAAATACAACTGTCAAAGGTCAAAATAGAACTTCTTGTACAAGTTGACAAAAGGAAAAATGCAAGACTGGAATCATCAAAATACGTCCTCGGCAGAAAAATAGAAAACCAAACAAAACATAATTCTTTGACTATTGTTAGATATGTGAGAGAACCCTTTTGAAAAATACCAAGTTGTCTGAGGCATGTATTTTGCAAGGCATATCACACAACACCTCATGACAGGAACCATGAGGAAGGGAACCAATGAGCTAGCCCATGTTGAAGTCCCACATCGGTTAATTATCTCCGCCAAAACTAGTATATGAGCCTGGGCGGCCTCTCCACTCGATGCCAATTGGTTTTGAGTTAGATGCTTTAACATGGTATCAGAACTAGGATTTCGCAGAACTTGTTCCCCCTTGTTTGTGTCACAAGTGCACCGTTGTTTGTTGTGATCCAAAATGTTATGGATCGTTTGTTTACCTCTCCACGTGCGAGTCGGGGGTCACACGTGTGTGGAAGTGTTGAAGTTTGTCCCACATGAGTTAATTATCTCCTCCAGCTAGTACATGAGCCTGGGTGACCCCTCCACTCATTGCCAATTGGTTTTGAGTTGGATGTTTTAACATGGTATCAAAGCTAAAGTAGAGGAGAATTAGTTCCCCCTAGTTCGTGCCATAAGTGCACCACTATTTGTTGTGATCCAAGTGTTATGGATCATTTGTTTACCTCTCCACATGCGAGTCGGGGGGTCGCACGTGTGGCGGAGTGTTGAAGTCCTACATCGGTTAATTATCTCCTCCAACACTAAGATATGAGTCTAGGCAGCCTCTCCACTCGATGCCAAATGGTTTTGAGTTGGATGATTGAACAGCCCCTATGGTCCAAATCTCTATAGAGGTGCCCACCCCCTGCCCCCCACCGCTCTCTCTCTCTCTCTCTCTCTCTCTCTCAAACGCATCAAAACACAGCCACTGGTCTTATTGCAATGGGTTCACTGGTTCGGGCTTCACCATTGATTACATAAATCACAATTCAAGTAAGTAGATCTCGAATTCACTTGCAGTAGACGTAACTTAGATGATCGAGGTACCTAGGTGAGCTACCAAGAAAGGTGAAAATCCATAAAATAATGCTAAATAGAGAGTGAGGAGGGTTTTTCTTTCCTCTATCACTTCTCTTAAGCATCAACTTTAAGCCCAAACATAGTGGAAGCAAGCCTTTTGTGCACGTATTTAAGAAATCTGCTCTAAAACCATAATATATTAAGGCTCTCAGCCTTAAATCAAGTTTAATTCTGGTTCCACCTTAGATAACATCATAGCAGTAGGTTGGGTTCTCCAACAGGTTACATCATCATCTCACCATCATATAACCAAACCAGTCAATACTTAATCGCAATAGTATCCTTTCCAAGAATCTCTATAGTCCTTGACAAGACATACACAAAAGGTCTCTCACTAGGGAGAACTTTTATGGAACATTTAGTAAATATACTGCTAAACATATTTTCCATGTCACGTAATTGTGAACTAGGGAGGAGTGATAATTCAGTGCTCCTAGAGCACGGCCACGTAGTGCTACAAGGCTCTTTATCACCGCATATTGATACGAGAGCCACACACTTTGTGGTGAGAAAGAGCCCTCAAGCACCACGTGATTGCTCCGGGAGCACTTAAATTTCCCCTATAGGATGCTTAACTGTGAAGTACCTTGTAGCAAAAATAGCCATTTACGTAACATATCATTCAAAAGTACAGAGTGTACTCTTCATATTAAAGTTGCCAAAAGTCTTTCAAAAATTACTCGTCATCAAAATGGTAGATTCTAATAACACTAGTAATTCGACAAAAAGAACAACTCAATCACAAACAATACACATATATTCCATCGCAGTAGCTGATGCCACACCAGCACTTGTTCAACTGAACCCGCATTGTCATGCCAAGTGAGAGAAATGCACACGCAGGGCAATAAAACTAAATTTCAGAAAAACAGACAGCCGAAATCGATCAGAACGTACCGTAAACTCTCTCAGAGATATCGAGAAGCCCATCAGGCGGCTTCCGAAAGAACAACTTGCGAAACAACGCCATATACTACTACTAATTACCGCAATCACGAAACCCTGGAAAACACCAATAAACTACAAAACCCACGTTCCCTACAATCCAATGTATATACACACATATAAGTATACGTAATTGGGTATTAGAAATATACGTATTGATGGAGTTGTATAAGTCTACGTATTTTGCAGTTTAGAGTTCGCTTTCTGTCGGAGAAGAAGCAACAGAGGACGGCGACATTGGGTGCTTTTCTCTCTCTCTCTCTCTCTCTCTCTCTAGATGTTCTCGCTCTAGAAAATCTGTATTGGGTTTAGTTGGGTAATGAGGGTAATGAGAGTAGTTGATTTGGTTTGAACGTTTCGTTTTCAACTTTTAGGGTTTGTTAGCTGAAAAACCTCTAAGAATTTCAGCTCAGATTTTTACCTAATCTACTTTCAGAGCCACGTCACCGACGACGTGTACCTAAAGGAACGAGATTAGGCTCTGTTTGGGAACTCAAAAGGAAAATGAGAGAAAGGAAAATAAAATAAAATGAAAGAAAAATGAGATGGGAAATTACTATTCATAAAATTTGAAATTGTTATTTTCTTTTTTCTTTCTTTTCCAATCAAACGATAGGAGATAATTTTTTTTAATTTTACTTTCCTTTAGTTCAAATCAGAGCTTAGTCATCCGAATATCTAGACATGGACGGCAAACGGACTTGTAGCCCAACGGCACTTCCCTTCCTCTTTCACGTGGAAGGGGAGAGTTTGGCTCCTGTTAAGAACGCCAGTGTTTGGTGTGGTAATTTTACTTTTCTTAAGTTCTAAACGGAGCTTAGGCTTCGTTTCGTAACGCGAAATAAGTATTTTTTTTAAGAAAGCAATTTCAAGCTCAAAAATGATGAGTTTATTGAAATCTAAAAATATACAATATGGATCTTGTTTGAAAGATCTCATTGAGATCTTTAATACGGTGCAAAAAAAATCAAAAAATTATTTTTCATTTACATTATTTTTTAGTTTGAAAATGTGAATTACGAACTTATTTTTTAAGAAGGTGTTCTGGAATGGGCTCTTAGTCATCCGAATACGAGAGCTATACTCTTTCCTTTATACGAATCGTATAAAGGTTACGAGATACACCAAAAATTTATGAATCATAATGAAAATGTTACGAATCGTATTGCTGAAAAGTTATGAATTCTAGAACAAAAGTTACGAAACGCACTAAAATGTTATGAATGAACCATTTAATAGGTGTATATAGTACATCCCTTTTAAGGAATGTGTATTGTAGACTTTTCCAGATATTTATTGAGTGACAAAAAAATTACCTGAACATGGTTTTATATGATTTTAAACTCTTCAACTTTTTCATGAATGTACTCTAAATTTTCTTTCTAAATCTAAAATTATAAATAAAAAAAATTTCAAAAGTTCACCTAAAGTTCAAATTTCGAAGTATATTTATAAGAAAATGCAGTAAAAAAATCAATTCTCTTTTTGAAAATATAACTAAGAGTAAATTACACTAAGACCCCCTCAACTAACACACATTTGCACTTAACCCCCTCAGACTACAAAACCCGACATCATGCCCCCTCTAACTATCCAGAGTTGACACTTAACCCCATTTTGTTAGGTCAAAAGGCAGTCAACTTAAATGGGATGTTTGGATCGAGCACCTATGCACATCGGATGCCGTTGATTCCGACGTTAACCCACTCAGTTTTTTTTTAAAAAAAATATGGACGCCTTGGATCGGTCGTTTAGGGCTCTCGTAGGGAAAATGCACCTACGGCCGTTTTCGGCCACTGGACGACCGATCCAAGCCGTCCAAAATTTTTTTTTAAAAAAACCAATGGGCTAGTGCGGGAATCAACGGTATCCGATGTGCGTAGGTGCTCGATCCAAACACCCCATTTAAGTTGACTGCCTTTTGACCTAACAAAAGGGGGTTAAGTGTCAACTCTGGATAGTTAGAGGGGGCATGATGTCGGGTTTTGTAGTCTGAGGGGGTTAAGTGAAAATGCGTGTTAGTTGAAGGGACTTAATGTAATTTACTCTATAACTAATGGAAGGGGCGGTAATTTTTCTTCGGCTTTTTGTTTTTCTTAAATTACCTTTACATTTTAGAGGAATTATGAAAAATCAATTTAGTTTGGAGTATTTTTTAGACGTACCAGGATAAAGTTGGTCCAGTTGGAGAATGTTTTTTTTTTTGAACGGCCAGTTGGAGAATGTTATGACTTCATATGAATGAGAAGATAGAATTATAGCTGGCGGTGAATTTATTTATCGTTCTTTTGGAAATTGGTGATTTTAATAATCGTTGAGCGGCCTCTTCTTTTTCGACAAATGAGATCATCCCATATAATACTATATAAAAGAAAACACAGTACAATAAAAACGGACGCTACCGGTCCAAAAATACAAAAAAAAAAAAAAAAACAACAACAACAAACAAAAGCATAATACAACAAACAAAAGAAAAGAAAAGAAAAACCGTCTGGAACTAAAGCGTCGGAGTCGGATCCGTCGATCACACTCGTGAAGGGAGTTGTCTTTGTCAAATGGTTCCTGTAGGACATATGGGGGTTTGGCACCTCTCCAGTTTGGGAAAAAACTGTACAGAGTGCAGTCCAGCCAATTCTGATTCTCTTATTATCTAAAATGAAGAACAGATGATCCTAAAATACATGGAGTAGAAACGTGAGTATCGGACGATCGAGTAGCAAATCCTTTAGGAGATATACAAAGTGCTCGCCTTATTTTGAATAGAAGGAATGGCCCATTTTCGGGTTCACCTCGATGATCATGACTCTTCATCTTGTAGAGCATGTCGATCGAGACATTAAACCATACAAAATCACATTGATCGAATGACAATGAGTAGGTGGTCCAAACCTATTTACATAAAAATAAATGAGTTTCGATCCAATATGTCGAATGTCAAAACCCGTTTACCTCCTCATAAATGTGTTTGAACACTTGCCTTGGTTAGTGTCCAGTCCAGTTTTATTACCCTCCAGTCCGGTTCAATTTTGGGCCATAGTGGGTCCCTCTCGGGCTCACAACAATGATCGGAAATATTCATTTTGTAGAGCTTGTTGAGTATGGCATTCACGCCAAAAAGTAGTTTGATTGAACATCAATAGGTACATGATTGAAATGTATTTGTACAAGAAAAAAATGAGCTATTATGAGTTTCAATTTATTTTTTGTCATTGCATTTTTCTTATACAAATATGTTTTGTTTATGTACCTATCGATGTTCAATTAAGCTAATTTTTTGACATACTCAACAAGCTTTACAAAATGAACGTAGGGGTGTACAAAAAACCGACCGAACCGAATTGCCGAACCGAACCGAACCGGTCCCGAATCGAATCAAACCGAACCGAACCGGTTCGGTTCTTAGATGTTAAAAATTTCTGAAACCGGTTCGGTTCTCGGTTCTTGAAAATTCCCAGCGAACCGAACCGAGCCGAACCGAACCGAACCGAATCGAATCGGTTTAATATATATATATTAAATATTTTTAAATATATTTTAATATATATATTAAATATTTTAAATTTCTTAATATATATATATATATATTAAATATTTTTAAATATATTAAATATTTTTAATATATTTTAATATATATATATATATTAAATATTTTTAATATATTTTAATATATATATATATATATATATATATATATATATTAAATATATTAAATATATTTTAATATATATATATATATATATATATATATATATATTAAATATTTTTAATATATTTTAATATATATATATATATATATTAAATATTTTTAATATATTTTAATATATATATATATATTAATTGCTTTTCCTGAACCGAACCGAACCGGCCCCGAACCGACACCGAACCGAGATCAATATAACCGGTTCGGTTCAGTGAACCTCCCGAACCGAACCGAACCGAACCGGTTCGCACAAAAACGTCCAAGAACCGAACCGAACCGGTTTCAGCCCTAAATGAACGTTTTCAATCGTTGTTATGGGCTCGGGAGAGACCCACAACGGCCCAAAACTAGACCGGACTGGAGGGTAATAAAACTGGACTGGACACTAACGCCTTGCCTTGGAGAAACCTAAATTCTACTAATTACCTTCCGCCCCAATTTGTCTGCCCTTTTGGGAAGCGAGTTTTTACGTGTAGAATAATAGAGAATATAATTGCTATTGACTTTCAATTTGCCCCTACTTTTTGCTTTGACATGACACTTGATATATAAAAAAAGAGTGAAGCACAACTTTTCATGTTGACTTTTTAAAATAGACATTTATTTTGGGACATCTATAAAAGCAAAGAAGGACTAGCAATTTGGGATGAATGGAGTATTTAATAGTTCATCTAATATCTCTCATTCAAGGTAAAGTACGACCTACAATCCTTACTCATGACGTGTAAACGAGATAAGCTTTAGAGTGTTAGAGTTTGGCTAATTCAAAGTTCTGCGAACTCGAACTCAAGCCAAGTTTAAATGAACGAGTTCATTTATTATTTAGGTGTTCGAGCTCGTTCGTTTATGAAACAAGCCTTCAATTATTTAGCTGAACTTCTAAAAATGAGTCAAGTTAATATAATCGATCGGTAACTCGAGCTTAACTTATTACTAAACGAGCTTGAAGATCGAGCTCAAACTTGATTTATTTACCAAATGATAAGTGGTATTTCCAAGTTAGGACCTTCCAATTTACAAATCGACCCTTTTTGTATGCGTATCGAGAAGTTAAGACTTTACGGCAGTAGAACGTAATACCAAAACTACCCCTGCGTCGAATAAATACAGTGGCTGGCTCATATGTACTGTACCCCGCGCCTTCCAAGCCTGCCTCATTTTCAATTCTCCGCATTTTTTCCCACTCACGTAAAAGCGAAACAGAAGCTATAGAGCACACACAAATAGTCTTCGTCTCTCTGGAGGTAAATGATTTGATCATCTCCCAAATTTTGGTTCTATTTCTCGCGAAAATTAATGTTTGCTTATGGAAATTTTCCAGGAAACAAACGTCACCATTTCGTGTTTCTTTGAAGTGCTTGTTCTCAATTTTGAATTGATCGCCAGATCAGGTTGTTGTAGTTAGTTGTTGTGTTTCTAAGGGCTATGGTTATTAATATTATCTACATAATCTTGGGGGTCACAAAAATTAAGGACACCCAACGTCAAAATTAAAGATTTTCTCCGAAAAATCTTCCCATACCTCTTTGTGCTCCATGACTCTCCCAGGAGTTCTTTATTATCCAAAATTGCTTGTGATCTGGTGTACTGAATCTAGTCCCCACAATCAAGATGGTGTAGTTGAAGGCTCCATCCGTCCCATTTGGGTTTTTCTTAAATGGCACACCGCTTCATATATATCCTGCCAAAAAAAATTAAAACAAAAAATAAATTAATTATAAAATAAGCAACTAAATTTCTAGGTCTTTCTTTAACACACACACACAAAAAAAAAAGCAATAAAAACCCAAGCAACCCCAGTCCTTACATCTCCAATTTCTCTAAAATCTTCCGTAACTCTGATGCTCCCAACAACTCTCCGATCGTCCTCACTGCCTTCTTCATCGTCCGGGGCAATGTGGTAAGTTCCATGAATAAATAAGAATGTTTCTATTGAAAGACAAATGAAAAAGAAAAAGTGAATTATTAATTGCGTGGTTTTGTGAATTCCGTACGGAGAGGACACGTGTTGGGATCGTGAAAGCAATTGGCGTTAGATACCGCATTGCTCGCAGAGGTCATTGACTCCACAAGAGCTATTTGACAATGTCAAATCCCATAGGATAAGGAACTACACATGTATTTGGGCTAAATTAGCTTTGATCGGATGGTACACTGTTTGGTGCCACGTATAATTTTCTTGTTGGGTGGCATATTTTAGGATGTAAACAACATGTGAGCACCCTGTACTACAGTCGGGGGTTATTAAGCACTTTGTATTACACTTGAACCCAACTTTTTGGCTTTGTAAAAATGACTAGAACCGATTCATATTTATATTACTCCATGGAAAGTTCTAAATTTCTTTTTTTTACAATATAATTACAATATAATATCTAACTAGGCTCTAGATTTTACACATGTAAGAAATACTTATAACTAATATCTAGGATGTTTCTTAAGGCTTTTGTAAATATCTTATAGAATCTAGATATTCTAGAACTCTTCCAAAAACTACATACTTATATTTTCTTCTAAAATATCTTCTATTTTGGGTTTTTTGACTTGGACTTTATTTTCTTGGGTCAAAATAAGCTTATGCTCTGGCAACCCTCCTTACACTTGATTTAGTAACTCCGAAAAGATTTCTTTAACTTGGAGAAGACTTCATACTTGAGTGGCTTGGTGAGAATATCAACAATTTGATCTTCCGACCTTGCTTATATCATTCGGACCTCTATGTTAGCCATGCACCCTCTTATGAAATGATACTTACGTTGTAACGACCTTGATTTTTGGTAAATACAAATTTCGTTAAAAATTTGAATTTTATTTTAATACTTGAATTTCATTTTTAACATCCAAAAATCGGTCGTTATTGACTTATAAAAATTTTGTTGTTATATTTGAAAATTCTTTATTTGTTTTATAAATCCCTTTTAGCGACTAATAATCCGTCATAATTAGATTTGAAACTTGTAAAATTGAATCATTTTATTCCGGAAAATTTAGTCCTTCTCCCATGACTAGTATACTTGTAAACGTACTCGTATATTTTTCCTAATAAGTAAATAATATCTTTAAATTATATTTCTCGGCTGGAAATCCTACTTAGCAAACATAGTTAGCTTTTAACCGATTAGTTAGCAAACCCTAACTACCGTTTGGCTTAGTGATGCATCGATGCGGGAGTGGTTAGTAGAAAAATTTTGGTCTTTGCCTTGACCGTTGACTTGACTGCTTTTGCTTTGGCTTAGCTAGGCTGCCTTGGCGTCAGACCTGCCTCGCCTGGGCGTCGGCTCGCTGTCACGCCTGCCTTTCTAGGAAAATCTTTATCCATTGGTTATTACATGCTAGGAAGATCTTTGACCATTGGACAATAGTTGTTAGGGAGAAAACCAAGTTTGACTAGTAGTTGGAATAGTCTAGCATTGTACTTCATGATGACTTTCCTTGGACCATTGGTTATTACATGCTAGGGAAAACTTTACCCATTGGATAATAGATGTTAGGATTGCCAAATAGGATGACAAGACAAGTCATGTGTTTCTTCATCATTACTTCTTTCGCCCATTGGTTAATAACCGTAAGGGAAATTATTATCTCTTGGATAATAGCATTGTCCAATATTCCCATGGGATTCTTGGTGAAAGATATGATAGTACTTTCTCCTACAAAAAGAATAATCATAAGCCATGTGTGCATTTAAGTAGTCTTGTCCTTACCTTCCTTGTTCTTTCCATAAATGTGTGTGTATATATATATATATATACATATATATATATAGGGAGAGAGAGAGAGAGAGGGACAGATGAGAGGAGAGAATGAGGTGCATGCATTGTACTTTGACAACTATTGAACAAGTTGCACTTGTTGTTGTACTTTGGCTTGACAAGACAAGACCATGAAGCAAATCCATGGGAGAAGAGAGAGAGAGATGGCCGAATAAGAGAATGAGAGAGAGAGAGGGAATTCGGCCTAAGGAGAGAAAGGGGGGCAGGATGGATGAAAGATGAGTGAGATGTGTGTGTGTATACTTGGATACTATTCTAGCCACCTAATACTTTAGCTTTTTGACTTCATCCTAGACTACTTAAGTACAATTCTAGTCTTTCTTCCAAGCCAACCCATTCTAGGACAAGACTAGTCCATGATCTTCCATGATGACCTAGTCCTAGCTTATAATTGATGTGACAATTGGATGACAAGGCATGGCATGATTGAAAGACTTGATTTGACAAGTCCTTGGAGCAAATCCATGGGGAAGAGAGAGAGAGACATGGCCGAATGAGAGGGAGGGGGAAAGTGAGATGTATGTGTGCTATACTTTGACAAGTTGAAGTACTTTGACACTATTTGACCAAGTGGCACTTGTTGGAGTACTATTGCTTGACAAGACAAGACTATGGAGCAAATCCATGGGGGAGAGAGAGAGAGAGCTAGTGGCCGGCCAAGTGGAGTGAGGGGGGAGCTCCATTTTGTCTATAAATAGCATCCATTCCATGCCTTTCAACTCACACCTTCACCATTCAACTTCTCTCTCTAGAAAGCTTAGTGTTCTTGCTTGTTCTTGCTTTGTTCTTGAGTGTTCTTGAAGTTCTTCTCTTGTTCTTCAAGAAACTCATCCTAAGCCGCCACTAACCGGCCACTCCACCACCCTTCGATCCATAAAAGTTTAGTAGTATAGTCAAGATTTAGTTTCGAGAGAAACCTTTCTCTTTCGAAGCTACCGAAAGTCCACCGTAAGCCGTTACTCCGACGAAATTTCCGTAGCCACCCTACCGCCAAGAAGAACGGTAGATTTTTCTTATGACCTCTAACTCTAAGTATATGTAGAGTGTCCTTACTCTCTACCCCTAAGTATAATTGTATGCATGTTTGAATTAAATGTAGTTAATCCCTAACTACTTCCTCTAAGTATATTGTATTGTATGAGCATGAAGCCATATGTGTAGTATGATTTGTTTTACGTAGTTTACTTTGATCTTATGACTACTTGATTGCTCGATCTCGTGATAGTTGCTTGTTCATGTATGAACTCGTCAGAAGCCATATGTGTAGTATGATTTGTTTTACGTAGTATATTATTGTCTTGAGGATGATTATGAACATGTATGTTTTTGATAAAGCATAAGTGGCTTTCCACTCCAAGGGCGTCCGTACATGTGGCGTTATGCTTTAAGTAATAATTTGAGTACAATTAGGTAATATAGAATTGGATGATCTTGCTAGTTTGGTTTCAAGATTACTTTAAAGTGATTTGTTCCGCCGTGGAGTCTATGCATGATTACGAGACACGAAAATCGAGAAAGTAGAAACATGTCACCTAGAGTGTGGATAAAGGAAATAATTGAACTTGGTAAAATACTTTTGAAACTACATAATGGCCGGACTTGGTAGCCTTATGTTGGTGTGCGATGCCAACAGAGCCGGACTTGGTAGCTTCATTGGAGGTGTGTGACTTGGTTATCCGCGGAGAGGAGCCAAGATGTGACACAATGTGCCGGACTTGGTAGCCATTGTGGCCTATAAGCCGGACTTGGTAGCTTATTGGTTATGTGCGTTCACAATGTGCCGGACTTGGTAGCCCATTGTGTAGATTGTTAACGGAGCCGGACGTGGTAGCTTCATTGATTGATTGGGCTTGGTTATCCGTGGAGAGGAGCCAATGCAAGATTTGATAACGTGGTCGGACTTGATAGCCATTGTGGCCTATAAGCCGGACTTGGTAGCTTATTGGTTATGTGCGTTCACAATGTGCCGGACTTGGTAGCCCATTATGTAGATTGTTAACGAAGCCGGACGTGGTAGTTTCATTGATTGATTGGGCTTGGTTATCCGCGGAGAGGAGTCAATGCAAGATTTGATAAGGTGGCCGGACTTGGTAGCCATTGTGGCCTATAAGCCGGACTTGGTAGCTTATTGGTTATGTGCGTTCACAATGTGCCGAATTTGGTGGCCATTGTGGCCAATGAGCCGGACTGGGTAGCTCATTGGTGTGTGCGTGTGATTTTTAGAAATGATAGATGAGACACAAAACGATGAGTCACGTAGAAGAAACACACAGAAACATGACACCAATGATAGATAGCGAATGCGGATGTGTCATTGTTGTTGTTATTATATTAATGCATGTGCTGTTATAATTCTTTATGATATATGCATGACTTGCTAGTTGTAAGATAAGGGTTAGTGGGTTTTGGATTATTCTATTGAGCTTTCAAGCTCATGGTGTTACTTTATGTGACCCTGGCATATTATACTAGTGGCGACGCTGGTATAATGTGTCAGACTTGTTAGATGAACAAGGGGAGCTGTATACCTTGGAGGCCTTTGGAACTGAGGAACTTGCTAGGATGGAAGAAGAGAAGGAGTTGTAGATAACCTTAGATTATCCCCTCTTTTGTTGAATAACAGTATTCTTGTGAGAATTATGTTGTAATAATGAGTTAGACTCTCCTTCATTTATTCAATAAAAATGTTTATTTAACGTACCCAAAATTCGGGGTGTTACATACGTTGCTTCTTCTTGTGCAAAAGTCCAAACATACACGTATGGATTAAACACTTAGAGCATCCGCAATGGGTTTGTTAACTAGTGTGTTAATTATGTGTGTTAAGACTTAACAAACAAAATTGTATTTTTTGGTGCCACAATGCATGTGTGTTAGAGTATGCTAGAGTGTACTCAATCTAGTAGTGTGTTAGCATGGTTATTAAGTTTGACAACCAAGCTAACAAACAATAAGTGGGTCCTATATCTATTAATCCAAACTTCAACCATAAAACATAAATGCCAACACTACTCTTTTTTTTTATTATTATAGCCATTGTTTTGACATTATTTTAAAGAGTTAACACACTCCTATCAAACTCATTGAGGTACTCATATATTTACTAACACACTTCTAAGTTAACATACACTTATGGAACCCATATTTTTATCTTAACACATACCTTAACAAATATTTTGATACACAAATATAATAAACCCATTGCGGATGCTCTTAGTACGGAGTAGTATTCATGCAACTTGTTTTTTCACATAAATGCTGAAATATTAGTGATTTAGACGATGAATGGTTTGCAATTAATGTAAACAAATATCTCAATGATTTTCATTTACGTACCGTTGTCTTAAACTTAACTTAAATTTGGGAGTTTTGTTCTTATTTAATTTTTTTTCGCATTTGTTAGTTTTGCGCCAAACTTTTGTGGGTTATCGACTCGTCTCGACGAGAGTAATCGAAAAAGTAAATTTTTTTTACTTTTACCCAAATATTTTGAGAAATAACCATTTTTTAACAGTAAAATGATATTTTTTTGCTAAAAATGGTTATTTATCAACATACATGAATAAAAGTAAAAAAAAAAATTTACTTTTCCGATTCTTTTCGTCGAGACGAATCAATAACCCACAAAAAGTTTGGTGCGAAACTAACAAATACAAAAAAAATTCGAATAAAGACAACTATCAGATTTAAGTTAAGTTTAAGTTAAATTCAAGGGAATAAAGACAACTATCAGAAAGCCGGTACTTGTTTAAGCCTCGTCTTTTTGTACTCGTCTTTTCGTATTATTTTAAAAATTATACGTGAATATTATTTTCCTAATATGTAACAGGATTGTGGACTTCAACCACAACCACAACCACGACAGTTAATCAGCCATACAATTAAAGTCGGAGTAAAGGAAAATTCACTTCAAGTAATAAAATGGTATTTTATTACAAAATTTTTTGTAGGTAAAATCTTGTAGCCGCCACTTTGTAAATGTATGCATGTAATTATAAGAGTTAGCAGGTTTGGGATTAAAGATGAGTTATTTCTCCTCTCCCGCTTTGCACGTTTTTAGTTTGGGATCGGACTGTTTCAAATTTCAAATCATCTTTTCTTTTCTTTTTTTGATCGGTCAAATCATCTTTTCTTTTCAACTTATCTGTTTATGATTTCGAAAATTTGTTTTAGTCAACTTGAGAAAATAGGTTTGGCAATATGCTTTTGTACATTATCTACGTAAAATATTTGCAAAATTTCCAACAATTGTCAAAATTACAATTGTTTTGACTTGTTTAGAAAATAGAAACGCAAAACGATTGGCTAGTATGCAATGCATTAGAGCCATGTGAAAATGCAACCACGGTATTTGAAGAAATTTGGAATTATGAAAAATCGCTTTCTCTTTTTTATTAAATTATCTTTACTTTTTAGTGGAATTATGAAAATTCAATTTAGTTTATTGATATTTCTTAGACGTACCAGGATAAAGTTGGAGAATGTTATGACTTCATGTAAATAAAAATTAAAACTAAAAAACAAAATTACAGACGGAAAAAATAGAATTGTACGAAAACCAATTACCAAATTATTATAAAAGTTGATATCAAGATTATGTTCACAAATAATTAGCAAAACACTATATGAATACAGACAATTTTTAAAAATAGATGAACTTACTTTAGAGAAAATTGTTGTTGCGGAAAATAAAAATATCATGAAAATGCAGCAAATTTTTGAGTGGTCCTAGAGCATGGTCACCTTTTGCATGCCTATCCGGTGCGATCCGGTTCTGCCCTTGAATCTTTGGACTGAGTAGGCCAGCTGAACTCCACGCTTTGAGACTTCCCTTAAACAGCAAGATGGGCCACCAATTAGTGTCACCGGTCGTATATTTCATGGCCTTTATCCAAGTGGGAGAAGTGGCTAGGGCATGCCCGTGCCTGAAGACACAGTTTAAACGATCAACACACATAAATAAATTTTGGATTTGCGTGCAATATATCAACCCCCACACAACAAATCCAACTATGCAAAACACAATAACCCAAACATATTCATTGACCTGTTTAACTTGAACCAGCAAATAAAGAATAAACAATTTTTCAATCCTTGCCAATTGAGTCGGTGCCTGAAGGCATGACGTAACACGTTTTTGAACATGACTAAGATGAATTATGAAGAATATCGGCATAAACAGGACCAAAAAAAAATAAAGAAGCACCTTAAGTGCAAATACCTTGTCGAATGTGAAAACCCTATCGATGTGTATCCTTATGAGAAACTGCGACTTCTTTAAGTTTAGGTGTGTGTGTGTGTGTGTGGGGGGGGGGGGGGGGGGGGAGGGTGGGAGGGAGGGAGAGAGAGAGGGAGTATTAGGAAACAAACAATGAGAAAAATTCATTGGGTAGAATTCTAAATGAAGGCACGGCGTGAATTGTTAGCATTCACGTTTGAAAATGGTCCAACATTCATTACCAAATATGGTAATGAACAAAACTAATAATATGGATTGCTTACCAGCATTCATTATCAACACTCATTACCAAAAATTCTTAGCATTCACGTTTGAAAATGGTCCAACATTCATTACCAAATATGGTAATGAACAAAACTAATAATATGGATTGCTTACCAGCATTCATTATCAACACTCATTACCAAAAATTCTTAGCATTCGCCAATTCTTACCAAAACTGCATTTAGAATTCATTATATTCGACTTACCCAATTGTTCAGAAAAAATCATTACCAAAACGGAAAAAATCATTGCCAAAACTGGAAAAAATCATTACTCAACCATTTATTTCAGAAAATGCAAAGTATTTACCAAAATGCCAAAATTTAATAGAGGGTGGTTTATGCACACAAAAAAAAGTGTTAAATCAAACAGTCAAGATTTCTGTAGGAAAAATATGTAGGCCACTAAACCGTCGCGATTTGTATTATAGATTATAGATTATTTGCATATTATCCGTTGGGCGGAAGTTAACAAGACCATTTATTTAAAGCAAATTCTTCAATTAAGTCATTGTACGTTAATATCCAAGTACTCGTTTTCAATTGAGATCATAGCTAGTTAGCAAGACCGTTTATTTAAAGCAAATTCTTCAATTAAGTCATTGTACGTTAATATCCAAGTACTCTTGTTTTCAATTGAGATCATAGCTAATCCACTATTTTTTTGTTTCCCATGTTGAAAGGTTGTCCAAGCAAGGTCTTGTGGGGCCTACCTGAGGCCAGCTCTGCATTGAGATTAGTCTTCTAAAATTATTCAAGGTACGCGTAAGCTGATTAAGGATACTTGAGTTATCAAGAAAAGAGCATTATGAGCTTGTGTATTCAGACAAATTAAACAGCGCATGCTTGTATAATATGTTGTGGAAACAGTCGAGTTTTTCTCCTCCATTTTGATCTAATGAGATGATGGTACTCCAAAGTTAGGTAACATAATTTTTCAATAAGACCGCTCTCTGTTCATGCTCAATTCTCACTGCATGCTCTAACTCTCAATTTTTTGCTCTTACAAGCTTTAATAACATAAGATATTTCAAAAGATGCGGTATTTTCAAAAGACGTTTGCACGCTCATATGTGAGCTTATTTTCACTCACACATGCAAGTTATGCAAACTATATGTTACGTCCCCCAGAATTCTCCGGGAGAACCCATGACATGGAGGCTATATGAAACATTCTAGACTTGTGTACCGAATTCCTGAATGGTGTACACTATTCTATACTCCTACACTATTCAAGAAAAAGAACTATCTCTAGAATTCTTGCTGAGTGTTGGAGGATTCTAAGATCGAAATACGTTCTAGAATTCTCCGTAGGTGCCTATAAAAGGTAGGTAGGTGGCTTCATTTCATCAGGGCATCACACATACCACTCCTAATAACACAATTGTACACTTCTCTAAAGAAATTCACTCTCCAAGAGCCAATATTCAACTCTGTTGTTTATTCATCTAAATCGTGTGTGTGTGCAGGAGGCTATGCAACCGAGAAAACATTTTAAATCAGTTGAAAGAGGAAAAAAAAAAGGGAGCATAGAACATCTGTGAAAAATCGACGTACCTGATCAAGAGCAGTCGTCGGTGAAGGCGAAGTAGCCACACTTGGCGCCGGTGATGCTGCCGGCCAACGGTGATGGTGGTGTAACAGCCGGCGGAGGAACAGCAGGTGGAGGGGTCGCCAGAGGAGGAGTAGCTAGCGGTGGAGCTGAGACCGGCAGAGGAGTAACAGGTGGCGGGCCTGAGACGGGTGGAGGAGTAGCCGGTGGTGGGGCTGAGACTGGAGGAGGAGTTGCCGATGGTGGGGCTGAAACGAGAGGAGATGAGACGACGGTAGGTGGGGCAGCCGCGGGCGCGATTTTGGGAGCTGGTGGTGTTGGTGGTGTTAGGGTGGAAGTGGGGGGAGATATTTAGGGAGAGGTGCGGATTTGTGTTCGTGAGGGTTCTGGGGGTCGAACTGGTCGTCGTCGGCCGTTGTAGATCTGAAAAGGAGGGAGAGAGTGTGAATGAGAGAAAGAGTGAGAGAGACTGAGAGGGTGGGGGTTTGCTTTTGTAGGTTTTGAGAGAGAGAGAGAGAGAAACGTGTATGTAAGTACGATTTTGGGCAAGTTTTTTTTTTTTTTTTTTGTCAAACGGAATTCAAATTGGGCAGATATTTTCTTGGTATCCAAGAAGAGCAAGTGAATACCCACACATACGTACCTATACGGTATACATACAGTATAAACAGAGTTTTTGACCTTATCCAAAAGCATCCCTTTTTTTTTTTCTTTTTTTTGTATTGTATAATTATATTATTAGCCTTTTCATGTGTAAAGGAAAAAATGAATGAAAGATAATTTTGTAATTTTACATAAATGAAAACAAAAAATGATGTTTATTTGGACAAAAGAATAGTGTGAAAAATCAATTTCTTTTGGTGCCACCGTAGCGGACATTTTAGCGTTATCATGCATGTTTTACGAACCAATCTCCACTCATTAAGGTCATGTCTTATTTTATCTTATAAGACAAAAAATGAGCTAACATCATGATGAAGATTGCCAGAATGGAAACCGAAAATAGAAGTTTGGGATTGTGGGTTAATCTGTCGATCTCACATGTTTTGTGAAAGGGAGCAAGCGCGGACACTATTAGTCGGAAATGTACGTGCTTTAATTCCCGTTCTTCAAACGGATAGCACAGTTTGTTAGTTTTTGTAAGCGCCAAACAGGTAATCAAAGAAAATCTCAATTCAAGAATTACTGTTCCACTATTAATATTGAGACATTCTTCACGCATTATAAATAATATAATATAATATGTTGAATACTTATCACATGGTCTCGAATTCCTAACAAGTGAACCATCAATTGAGATGTCATTAGCCTCCATTGGAACAAATGTTTTGGGTCATTTGTGTGAATAAGAAAGCAAATAAACCGAGCAGCTCTTTTCTTTTTTCTTTTTTTATTTTATTTTTATACAAACATGTATGTATGTACAAGTTTTTGCTCACTTTGCAGCAATATCAAAACCTCACCACTCTTGGGGTAACGAAGTGAATTGACATGAGGAAAATCCTTTTACAATATTGCCTGAAAGCTTAGCTCGGGCAGCCATGGTGTACTATATCAATTAGGCGGAATCACAGAGTATAACAGCCGATGAATCAAACTACGATATCATCCATTTATCTTCCTAGTACTGAAAACATTCACCGTGAGTGGACCAACTAAAGTTGTGCATCGATGTGATGAATCAAACATACTAACCATGCTATGCCTCTTTCCAGAACCATCCTCCTTTAAGATAGCAACCTTGTTGAAATGAAAGACAAAAAAGGCAAAGAAAAAAACTCAGAATTAGATATGTGTGGAGAGCTTCACAGAAATCAGTAAGTTAGAAAGATCAAAACAAATAAATGAAACAGCATCCAATATTGTGGCAAAAACCAACAGTCGCATGCATATTTGAAATTCCTAACTAAGCACTTCCTTGATTGTTAGATAAAGCGAAATTATAAGGGGGGAAAAGTGGAGAAGGATTAATCTTACCTTGTTCATCCAGGCCAGGTTTGAGCCTCATAGCTCTCACATTCCACACGCCTTCGCGCAATCCCAATAACACCTCTGTTTGATAGGTCTTAACCATGCCTCCATCAGCAAGATCCTTGGCCTCAAAGGTTATGTAGAAGGTCATAAAATAGGAAATCCGACCCGTTACAAACAAAACCTTGACAAACTCAAGACCAAGTTGTTCCTGCACGTTGCCAATAGATGTCATGTCATCATGAGGTCGGAAACAATTATTCACCGGAAATAAGAAAATATTGATTGAACATGGAGGGGAGGAGCACCTAGAGAGAGTCATGGAAAGAAGCCTAATTATAATCATCATCTTTGTCATGATCATCAATGTATTGAGAAGAAAGCGTTACGGGGGAAGATTAGGAGACAGACACAGACCTTAAAGGTAGAGCTGTATTTGTCGATAGCAAGTTGAGCACACATGTCGTAGTCCTTATACCTACGCTCTTTGGTAATGTCCATTGGGAGAACTCCACCATATACGCCCCCTCTGGGCGAGATCGTAACCTCATACCCCTAACATCAATACTGCCAGTATTAATCAAACAGCAAACAAACAAACAAACACAAGATTCAAACAACACAAACACACACACAGAGAAGCAAAAACGAAGGGATGATGCTATGGTGTCCCCGGTCATTTTTGGGACACCGTAATGTGTGGCATACATTCACCATTACTAAAACCCACTACAAACATAACAAAATCCAAACAAAACATAACCAAGGAATATCCAAAAAACCAACAAGACATAACCAAACTCAACCAAGGCAACAACCTTATTATGGTTCTGTTATGCTTGTAATGAATTTTGGTTATATTCATAATGAATTTGTTATGCCAAAAGTTACGGTGTCTCTAAAATGACCCGGACACCGAAGTCATTCCCAAAACGATATAAAAAAGAATCGAATACGATTCAACTCATTCATGAATCAAAGAAGTCTTAACAACTTACCTCGGTCTTACGACTTTGTTCCAAGTAGGCCAGGTATTTCTCCCTGTCCCGATGATCATACTGACGTTTGGTGTTGGATCTCCAAACGTCGCTGTTCCTGATCAGATCTTCCATTTTTCCCGAGCAAACGCCTCACAATCGATCAATTCCAAAACTTGTTCTGGTTGCCGATAGCCCCTCTATTTATAGGTACGTATATTGTAAATTGCGTTTACACCCTTGTAATCTGAAATATACTTATGAAGATCCCTAAAACTTTGGAACAGCGCCCGAACAAATTAAAACCGGAACCGGACCAAATTGGTGGTGTGGTTTGGTTTAGTGTGGCTTCTAGAGGTAATCCGGTCTGTTGGGTTTGAGATTTGGCCAAACCCAAAAAAATTGGTTCTGTCCGGTTTGTCACTTTTCAAACCGGTATAAACCGGACCGGATATACATACAAAATATATATCTATATAAATCTAACGGCTCAAATTTATTGCTCATAAATCTTACGGCTAAGAAGAGTCCTAGGATTCGAAAATTCTATTTTCAATCTTCTCCAATGTACCTTTTCTATTTCAACTCTCTTTTGTTATGAAAAGATAGAAAGCAATAAAATTTCATTGCCAAAAAAAAGAGCCGGATTTTGGAATAATAAAGGGAAGTAATTTTTGAAAACTTAGCACTATCTCTCCTTGAAGTAAGGCAAAATATTCAACTTTTCCTATTGTCAACTCTCTTTTGTTATGGGAAGATAGATAGTGATAAAATTTCATGTATAAAATTAGTGAAAGGCATATCGTAAACTAAACAAAAGGATAAGAAATATTTTTGTTTGTCGGTTGATAATTTAAATTTTTTTAGGGTGTGTGTTTTTTTTTTTAAACTAAACAAAAGGGTAAGAAAAAAATTCGTTTGATCCTAATTTTTGGGTGTTGCGTAGCACATAGTAATGTAGTCCATGTATACGATTGGATGCTAGAAGAGCACCCTCCAATTAATCTTGACTTCCAGAAGGTTGATGATGTTGGTTGGATCGATGAAGAGACTTTCGTGGCCGGCGCTTCAGGAGCATCACAGGCCTATACAAATGCAGAGCATCATATATACAAGTGTTCCATACAAAGATTAGCGTAGAACATTACAAAGATAAACAATAAACTCAAGGTTGTTTGCCACAAAGAGATCTCAACATGATCATAAGACATGGAAAATGCATTAAGTATGTAAAGTCCATTTTTTGGCAAATCCCATGATAAAATCTCTTTTGATTTGTATCCCATTAATTGTGTTGAAATTTATTGTGTTAGAGCATTTGTTTTAGGAAAGGCTATCAATTATATTGTATAATTGATTGAGAGACGTTGTCAAAGGAAAGTAGCAGGATAGGAAATCCTTTTGCAAGAGGATTTCGTGGATCTTTCATTCCAGCAAAGGAAATAAAGTAATTGGGTGCATGGCTACTATGGAAGGGTTCGTCAGTCAAGGTGCTTGAGCAACTCAGAGGCAATTATATTCAGTGCTCGAGCAACCTTCCGATTTTTTCCTAGTAGTATATTTATATACGGTTTGGCTGGCCTTTAATAGTTTACCGAAGATTTTTGTGCCACTTCTCTCTCGCTCCAAATCAAAGAAATACCTAAAGGGGATTGTGGCTTGTCTCTTGGAGTAATCATATGATCGGTTGATCATCAGACTTTCAACTTAACTCCAAGAGTTCTTTTCAAACTTTGATTCTATTGAGTGAATCATTCTTCCGGTGGAATTCCGGTGGGTACCGACGGTGGATTCCGTAGGTTATTGGAAGGCTTGAGCGATTCAAGGCAGCGGCGGTCAAGCACTGTGTGCGGTGAACGAGTGATTCGGCAATCAACCTTGGTCAACCGAGAGCGATTCTAGGTTGTAAGTATAGGTTTGTTTGTAACCGTACAATGAGTTATAGTGCATGATTTCCTTCCCGTGGTTTTTACCCGTTTAAGGGGTTTTCCACGTATATCTTGTGTTCGGTACTGTTCATCGTTTATTGCTTTTCAATTCCTTTTATTTTGCTTGATTAAGTTTTTAGATAGAGAAAAAGGATTTTTCAAAGTAGGCCTAGGATGCCAGATATTTAGCAAGATCGGCCCGCATACGTCGAACAAATTCAGTTGGTGAAGACAACTATGAAGATGAAGTGGAAGGCCCTCCTCAACCTGGGGACCCGGCAAAGCAATGAATCCAGAACTGAAATGCATTGCTCAGAACTGAAATGCATGGCTAGTATTCATCACATGAATAAACGCCGGTCACAATTGAGTCTTGTCGAAATGAGCCATGTGGGTTGGGGCGAGCAGCGAGCAACACTAGGCACACGCGTACAAAGGAAATGTCAAGTCTATATATTGCTCATTCAGAATCTCTGACGAAGTATTTTTCTTGTTGGCGATAACTCAAACAGATCGATGACGAACTCACAGAGAATCGACCTGTGAAACGCCTCATATGTTGCGGCAGTTCAGTTTATATGCATGTAGTCGACGAAGAGCCGCTTCAAAAACACTGATCGAACAGGTAGACCTGTGTGCTTATAGTAGTTCACACTTTTTGTTTTGGCACAAGTGAAATAGTTCACACTTACGAAAAGACAAAAGGGGATCTTTTTGTTTCTTTTTGTGAATTTGAAACTCACTCTGCCTTCTAGCCGAACCTAATTTCTTCATACACAATGTAGAAACAAATTGCCGGCCGATCACAGATTGAAGCAATCGATTCATCTATTTATCTCAAGAATGATTGTGCTTGGGATGACTTGAGAGCGCGAGCATGACTTGGAGCATGGCTTGGAGGAGTTCCCGCTATTGGCTGTTTGTCATAATCAATTTTTATGGATTGGTATCGATGAGTCAAATCTAAAAAGTGAAAAAAAAAATTATGTTCAAAATTACAAATGTTTTTAAAATATAAAACAAATATTTCGAAAATCTTTTATGTTTTGGATTGTTTTTGTCTTTGTTAAAAAAATTTAATTTTGATTGACTTCTTAAATTTCCCTCGTTGAGACGAATCAGTAATTCAAAAAAATTTACACAAAACCAACAAGTACCATAAACATTTGAATTGTAATGAAGGATAATTCTATTGACTTTTTTAAGCCAAAATAGGCCTAAGAGCCTTGTTGGAAACAATCCAAAAGTTATATGTGGAAGTTCATTTTGTGCATCCTTTCTTTTCGATTGCCTAACCAAAAGTTTAGAGACGAAAGCTTCATCAGTATGACAGTATCATCTTAATTTCCACCAATATCGGAGATCCTACACACATAATTCGAAGGTTCTGATCAGCAATTGCCTAGGTAAATTGGTACATGGAATTACCCTCTTGCCCTCTTCCAAAACTTGAAGGTTCTGATCCCAATTCCTGAAATCATTGCTCAACCTTCAACGTGTGCTTCTACATCGAACCGAGCTTGAACATTTTAACCTGCACATAGGGGGAATAGAAATTCAATATATATACTTGCTTATAAACTTTTAATCTGAACTAAACTTCTGTGATCATAATAGGGTAGGATAGATAACAAAATTTAAGTGTTCATAACATGAACCCATACTTACCACTAATTGCCACTCCTTCAAGCACATTCCTTCTCTCTTAATCCATGTCAACTTATCTTGGGGTGAGGTGGTGGATAGATGATTAAGAAAACTAGGACAGTGATCGATGTACAAAGTTCAGATAGACATACTCTCTTGGCCGCTAATAATTGCAACCAAGAGTAATTCGTTGTGGCCACGAGTAATTTTTCATGGCCATGAGTAATTATTTGCCGACAAGAGTAATTCTTGGAGGCCAGATGTAATTCTTTGCAGCTACGAGTAATTCTTCGCTGCCAGGAGTAATTATTTGCGGCCGGAGTAATTCTTCATAGCCAGGAGTAATTCTTTGCAGCCAAGAGTTATCCATCGCGGCTAAGAGTAATTACTAGTATTCTCATGAATGGAAGAAATCGAGAAGTGAACAAAAGGATCTCATATAGGGAGATTGATCAATGTTGTGGCAAAGGTAACGAAGAACGATGAGACTTGTCCACGCACCCAAAAAAAGGGTCCACACTCTCAATCTGGTATTTCGTAAAACATATATATCATCACACATATCATAAACAATTGAATTAATATTGTGCATCGGTATCCCATAGAGTACAACAGCTAATAAATCGAACTACGACACCATCCATTTATCTGGTACTGAAAACATCACTGTTAGTGGACCAACTAAAATCGTGTGTCGATGTGATGATTCAATCATACTAACCGTGCTAAGGGGTTCTCTCTTTCCAGAACCATTCTGCTCCACGATTGCCTCCGAACATACTAACCGTGCTAAGAAAGTGCTACTCAGGATCTCAATAATTGCATGCATGGATACCTAAGATCGTAATTTTCACCTTCCATGTATCGATTGTTTTTACCCAGATCCTCTCTGCCCTTGACTTCTTGTTCTGGTTATGGGCATATTCAAGGATTTCTCCTGTCACTCTAACCGCTAAGATTTGGGAATTGATTCACAAGTTCTTAGTTATTCAACAAAATATGAACTAGAACATTGCACGTGTGTTTGCATGCACACACACAAACATGTATGTATATACATGTTTTTGCTCACTTTGCAGCAATATCAAAACCTCACCACGCTTGGGTTAACGAAGTGAATTGGCATGAGGAAAATCTTACATATTGCCTGAAAGCTTAGCTTGGGCAGCCATGGTGTACTATATCAAGTAGGCGGAATCACAGAGTATAACAGCCGATGAATCAAACTACGATATCATCCATTTATCTTCCTAGTACTGAAAACATTCACCGTGAGTGGACCAACTAAAGTCGTGCATCGATGTGATGAATCAAACATACTAACCATGCTATGCCTCTTTCCAGAACCATCCTCCTTTAAGATAGCAACCTTGTTGAAATGAAAGACAAAAAGGGCAAAGGAAAAAATTCAGAATTAGATATGTGTAGAGAGCTTCACAGAAATCAGAAAGTTAGAAAGATCAAAACAAGTAAATGAAACAGTATCCAACATTGTGGGGAAAACCAACAGTCGCTTGCATATTGAAAATTCCTAACTAAGCACTTCCTTGATTGATAGATAAGCGAAATTATACAAGGGGGGAAAAAAAGTGGAGAAGGATTAATCTTACCTTGTTCATCCAGGCCAGGTTTGAGCCTCATAGCTCCCACATTCCACACGCCTTCGCGCAATCCCATTAACACCTCTGTTTGATAGGTCTTAACCATGCCTCCATCAGCAAGATCCTTGGCCTCAAAGGTTATGTAGAAGGTCATAAAGCAGGAAATCCGACCCGTTACAAACAAAACCTTGACAAACTCAAGACCAAGTTGTTCCTGCACGTCGCCGATAGAAGTCATGCCATCACGAGGTCGAAAACAATTATTCACCGGAAACAAGAAAATATTGATTGAAAATGGAGGGGAGGGGCACCTAGAGAGAGTCATGGAAAGAAGCCTAGCTAATTATAATCATCATCATTGTCATGAGCATTACGGGGGAAGATTAGGAGACAGGCACATACCTTAAAGGTGGAGCTGTATTTGTCAATAGCAAGTTGAGCACACATGTCGTAGTCCTGATACCTACGCTCTTTGCTCATGTCCATTGGGAGAACTCCACCATATACGCCCCCTCTGGGCGAGATCGTAACCTCATACCCCTAACATCAATACTGCCAGTATTAATCAAACAGCAAACAAACAAACACAAGATTCAAACAACACAAACACACACACACAAGCAAAAACGAACAGATGATGCTATGGTGTCCCCGGTCATTTTGGGGACACCGTAATTTTTGGCATACCTTCACCACCATTATGAGCATTACTAAAACCCACTACAAACATAACAGAATCCAAACAAAGCATAACCAAAGAATATCCAAAAAATCAACAAGACATAACCAAACTCAACCAAGGCATAACAAACAAGTTATGCCGTGTTATGGTTCTATTATGCTTGTAATGGGTTTTGGTTATACTCATAATGATTTTGTTATGCCAAAAGTTACGGTAGCTCCAAAATTACCTGGACACTGAAGTCATTCCCAAAACCATATAAAAGAGAATCGAATACGATTCAACTCATTCAAGAATCGAAGAAGTCTAATAACTTACCTCGGTCTTACGACTTTGTTCCAAGTAGGCCAGGTATTTCTCCCTGTCCCGATGATCATACTGACGTTTGGTGTTGGATATCCCAACGTCGCTCTTCCTGATCAGAGCTTCCATTTTTCCCGAGCAACCGCCTCACAATCGATCAGTCCAAAACTTGTTCTGGTTGCCAATAGCCCCTCTATTTATAGGTACGTATATTGTAAATTGCGTTTACACCCTTGTAATCTGAGATATACTTATGAAGATCCCTTAAACTTTGGAACAGCACCCGAACAAATTAAAACCGGAACCGGACCAAATTGGTGGTGTGCTTTGGTTTAGTGTGGTTTCTAGAGGTAATCGGGTTTGCGTTTTGGCCAAACCGAAAAAAATTGGTTTTTCTGTCCGGTTTGTCACGTTTCAAACCAATATAAACCGGACCGAATATACATACAAATTATCTATATTATAAACCAGCTCAATATTTGAATTTTATGTACATAAATCTAACGGCCTAAACTTATCCCTCATAAATTCTATGCCTGAGAAGAGTCCTAGGGCTGGAAAATCCTATTTTCATTAATCATACGTTTCCTATTCGAACTCTCTTTTGTTATGGAAAGATAGAAATCAACAAATATTAATGGGAAAAAAAAAGCTGGATTTTGAAATAAGAAAAGGAAGTAATTTTTGAAAACTTAGCAATGTCTCCCTCTTCAAAGTAAGGCGAAATCTTCTCTAACTTTTCCTATCTCAACTATCTTTTGTTATGGGAAGATAGATAGTGCAAAAATTTCATGTATAAAATTAGTGCAAGACAAATCGTAAACTAAACAAGAGGGTAAGAAATATTTTTGTTTATCGGTTGATCAATTTAAATTTTTTTGGGGTGTGTGTTTTTTTTGTAAACTAAACAAAAGGGTAAGAAAAAAAATATGTTTGATCCTAATTTAAGAAAAAATCTTCCCGTATAAATTAGTTTCGTTGGCGGGGTAGTAAATGCATTGCGTCGTGCCTTCACGCACGGACAAACTCTAGTATATGTATATTATCTATCTATCTATCTATCTATCTATCTATCTATATCTATATCTATATTTTATATTACATTACATCTATTATACAAATCGCGACGGTATGGTGACCCACACATTTTTCCTTCATAAATCTTGATCGTTGGCTTAACACATATTTCCCTGCACAAATCTCTACCCTTCATTCAACCCTTGGCATTGAATGGCTCAGATCTATTTCATCCGACGATTGAGAGTGATTTTTTCAATTATTAGAAATGATTTTTTCAGTTTGAATGTTGAATTTTTGGAAATGTTCAGTCTCTTAATTTACGGGAATCTTGATTGGCATGGCAAATACATATACAAAGATTTGATTGGGTGAAAGAAAATAGTGACAGATTTTTTGGTAATGATTTTTACAGGATTGATAGGCAAATACATATACAACGACTTGATTGGGAAGTTTGATTTTTGGTAATAATTTTTGATTGTAGATTTTTGGTCAAATACATATACAAACACTTGATTGGGAAGCTTGATTTTTGATAATGTTTTTTTATTGCCGATTTTTGGGTAAGGAATATAATGATAGATTGGCGTTTATTCTCATTTTCAATTTATTTTGAAGATGAACATTCCATCTACTTTGATTGAACCCTGGGAGGAATAACATCTGAAGCGTTGCAGTAAGGAGTTTTAACATTTCTCTTGGTTAAATCTCTCGCAATTTTCTGATATATGATTTCACATTGAAATGAACAAACTTTTTCGTGCATAACTCAGTCGTTCAGACAAGCTTATCCACACCTCGACTAATTCTAAAAACCAATTTCATCGCCCACTTGTGGGGTCCCAATGGGATCTCATATAATTGAAATGAACAAACTTGAAACCCAACAACTAGCTTTCTTTAGCTGATTCTTGTTCGTTGGAAGATACAACATCAAATTATATTTCCTATCCTTTTGAGACTTGTAGCCAATGATCACGTTTCTTGATAAATATGCAGTCTTTGAGCTAGTGCTGGCTGACTTTAAAAAGATAATGCAGGTATTTGCTTCAATTTGTGGTGACTCTTCCGTTTGTTTCTTTATGTAGTACTCCCTTTGTCCCATTTTGTTATGCCCTTATTTTTTTTGGAATGTTCCAAAATGATGTGCTAGTTTCAAAACTTTTCAATTTTGGACGAGTTGAAAAAAAAGTGGAGCAACTTAATGACATGACAAAAAAGGGAAATTGATTTTGGCACTCCAAAAATTGATGGAGGGACTCCAAAACGACGTCGTTTTGGAGTGCCAAAATCACAATCCCAAAAAAGTTGACAAAAAGTCATAAGTTACAAATGGGTAAAATGATAAAATTGAAAAGTCAATGTAATACTCCCTCTGTCTCAAAAAAAAATGATGATTTTTGAAAGTCGTATAATTTTTCGTTGCTTATATCTTTCAATCCATAGTGTTTTTCATGAGTTTGAAAACTCTGTATAATAGATTTAATCGAGAACTATTAAACAAGATCCATATTGCATATTTTTTGAAATCTATATTGAAAGACATAAGAAATTGAAATTGACACAGATACCCAAAATTGACATCCAATTTAGAACAGAGAAAGTAATAATCTTTTCTTAAATTACGTGAAAGTCAAAATGAGCGAAACAAATTGGGACGGAGGAAGTAACTTATTTCAACTTTCAATGCCATGAGTTCGTTGGGAACTGTTAATCTTCAGTTTGTGGTGACTCTTCAGTGTTCGGAAAAAAAGAATTCAAAGAGACGTGATTAAGCCCTATAAATTCAAGGTTGTGCCTTTTCAAAATTCCAATCTGGGATCTGCCCCATCTTGTTAGCTAGCCATTGAACCATGGCAAACCAGAAAGACAGAGTAAAATTCAACGTTGGAGGCAAGACCTTCGAAACGACAGCTAGCACCGTTGCCGTTGCCGGCCAGAATTCCTTCTTCCGAGCACTGTTCGAG
Organism: Rhododendron molle; assembly: GCA_025413875.1. Lineage (NCBI taxonomy): Eukaryota > Viridiplantae > Streptophyta > Magnoliopsida > Ericales > Ericaceae > Rhododendron > Rhododendron molle. The sequence continues at coordinate 3,330,388 of CM046388.1, read as the reverse complement.
GAGAACTGGAACCGTCAACTGGATGGTTCCATAGAGTATTTCATCAATCGGGACCCAGATTGCTTTGGTGTGCTTCTAAATCTCCTCAGAACAGGGAAACTCTATATTCCCTCCAACATCCCTGAGAAACTCATCTACGATGAAGCCCTGTACTATGGCCTTCTCGACCACGTTCGGTCTGCCAAGTGGGGCCCATTCGACGGCAACAGGCTACGCCTTTCACAATCAATAACAAATTATGCTGCTGCTGTTGGCACGGTGATCCGGGCCGGACCCAACGGTGGGTGCTGCGTAGCACATGGTAACGTAGTCCATGTGTATGATTGGATGCTGGAAGAGCACCCTCCAGTTAATCTTGACTACCAGAAAGTTAATGATGTTGGTTGGATCGATGAAGAGACTTTTGTGGTGGCCACTTCTCAGCGGCAAGGCGGTGGTGGTGGGATGGGTTTGTTCAGTGCATCAACTGGGGAGCTCAGGCACAGATTTCAGGTTACATGTTGGGATCAGTTGAAGGGTTACACCGCTGGTGCTCTATGTTCAAGCTCAGACAAGATTTTTTCGAGTTGTAAAAGTGGAAATAATGAGCATGGGATATGTGTTTGGGACAAAGTTACTGGAAAACAGATTGACTTTTACCATGATTGGTCACTTGGTAATGCAGACAGGCTGCAATGGTTACATGGTACCAACTGCTTGATGGTTGCTTCTTTGAGTAAGAACGAGAAGGACTATTCTTTCATTTCTTTGTGGGATGATAGAGTTAAAAAGAAGGTCTGGAATTGGTCCGACTCCTTTCGGTATGATAATGATTCCTGTTATTATGATTCGACAGAAAAGTGGGTGAGAGATGTGATAGCCATGGAGGAGGTTAATTCTATATGTGCGGTGAATCAGTATGAGGAATTTGGGTTCTTGGATTTGAGGAGTCCTAGGGAAGTAAGGTCTGAGAAAGGGTTAAGGAAATATTTCAGTACGAGCAATGAATCAAAAGTGAAACTGGCATTGCATGACGGCCAACTCTTTTTATTGACGGGTCGGAGAATATCAGTGTTTTGTGGTCCTGACTGGGAACTAACATCTAGGCTTCAGTGGCCCGATGGAGCCGCCATTTGTGATATTTCATTGTGTGGGGATAGGCTTTTCATTTTGCACAGGGAGGAGAATGTGTTCGATATATGGGAGACTCCGCGACCGCCTATCGTCTAGTTCTGCTAACTTATGCCGCTCCTGTTTTCCTAGTCTGGGTGTCTTTCATAGTGAAACCTACTGTTTTCCATTCTTGTTTCCTCTCGGTTACGGTAGAAGATGAAATTGCAGATGATGCTCAGGTTAATAACCATGTTCAGGTCGCAGTCGCACTTGCCTAATGTGCTCAGCCAAGTAATGGTTTTTGTGGCAAAAGTTTTGTGATCATCAGCGACTACACTTGAATTGAGACTTCAATAACAAGTAATGGGCGCGTTTAATCCTGGGATAATTTTTAGGCTCGATATTTTGACCGTTGAATAAGGAGGGAGATAATACAAAGAAGAGGATTTTAGCTAATTGTCTAATTCGGTAATACCACCCTTCTCCCTAGTATTAATTAATACTCCACATGGGGTACCAAACGGATAGATAATCTCACCTTGTCCTATCCAGCGATTAATCAAGATGCACACAAAAACGGGACTCACAACTAAATGATACAAAGGTGTGGGCCCTTGTGTTTATCATAATCCTAATCCCACCTTTCTAGTACAACAATCAAACATGCCCAATGGGTTGACCCGAATTTGCACGTTACAACTAATGTAGAAACTCTTGCGACCACTGGAAGTTTGTTAGATTGTTAATTTCAAAACGTCGGAATTGGTCGAGGTGAGTGTAAGCAAATTTGGACACACAATTATTTTTAAAAAAAAACGTATGAGTTAATTTTCTACTGTTATTCTTTGATGAATCAAATTCTCATGGTGCGCGATGGGGTTTTCTTGGGAGCAAGGACCCTCTAGTGAGCAACCATGTAGCACCCCTATAGTGCGCAATTCGAGTTATTCATCTCGACAATCAATGATTCAGATATATTTGTTAATATATTACTGGTAAAAGATGACTTTGACTAGTAAAAATTAACAACAAATATGAACCATCAATTGAGAAAACGGACGGTTTGGCTTTCTTTCTCATTTAATCCGTGGTGCATGATTTTCACACATGAGTCTAAGTGTGCCTAGTAAGAAACAATTAATCTAGCACCACATGACACTATTGATCACTATGTGCATACTTTGAGGATACATAACTTTTTCACATGCTTCCTTTAGTACATGCAAATACCAACAGTCCATAAGCCATTTAATAAAAGGAGTTCTACTATACGTACCGATCCAAAATCCACCAAAATCGTACCGACGGTCGCGCCGGGCTGTCTCTGGTCATTGGACGGTCGATCCGAGCAGTCCAAAAATTCTATTAAAAACATGAGGGGCCCACGCGGGAATCAACGGCATCCGATATATGTAGGGTGCTTGGATCAAGAACCGGTTTTAAAAAAAATAAATTTCGAGAGCTAATGTTATACATTTAATCTTCAACAATAGCTTAAGAAGCCCTTTAAAAACACACTCTTTAAAACGCCACTGGTTCTAATGGGATTCGTCATTTTCCAAATATTAACGAGTAATTATTCAGCTTTCCCAAAATACCCATGCGGCGTTGCCTAGTATTCTTAATCATTTACGTAGCCACAAATTGCGTGGTAGAGACGTTATCTTTCATTGTGTCGGGTGGTTGTTAGACAAACAATGACCTACATTGTATGGTGACAATCTTTTATTTTTAAAAAGTACCACAAAATAATGCCACATGGTACTCTGAAAACACCAAATAATTGGCCTTTACGTGTTAGCCCATGTTCAGCTGTTGAAAAGTAACCTGTGTCCCCAAAGTAACCTTTGGAATTTAGAGGAAGTGAGGGAAAGAAAATGAGAGAAAAATTGAGAGAAAATAAGAGGAAAATTTTACTGTTCACAAAACTTGAATTTTCTCCTCTTTCTCTCCAATCCAAACAATTTGAGATAAAAAAAATTTAACTTTTCTTTCTTATCTCTCACTTTACCTGAATTCCAAACAAAGCCTAACAGTAAAGCTAAAGATGTGAACACATGTTCATGTTACTACCCACTCCCACCTCTTGCTCTGTTCCTAATCCTTTGTAGAAAGTCTACGGCCACCGCATCAAAATGCAGTGGCCGGCCACCGCACGTTATGTCAGGTCATTTTAAATCTCGTATTGATAATTCGAGTTGTTTAATAATTTTATAAAAAAAAAAATCGAGTGGACATCACGGAATATCAGCTCGATCCGATATGTGTAGGTGCTTTAATCAAGCTTCTCATATTTTTATACACCATAAAACCAATCTTTCCAATTTTTTCCTATTTTTCAAAGATAAAAAACTTGATCCGAGCACCTACACATATTGAATCGAGCTGATATTTCGCGATATCCACTCAAGTTTTAAAAAAAATTATTGAACGATTCGCATCATATGTGCAGGATCCGGGGTGGGCCTCTCACGACGTACGGTGGCTTAGCGCTACTCAATCCTTTGAGGGCATATGGGGTGTTTCAGTTTAGGTTCTTATTTTAAAAGTTTTTTTTTTAATTTTTAAACTCAAATATAATAAAAATAAAAAAGGATTTTTTATTTTTTTTTACACCGTATAAAAGATCTCGATGAGAGTTATGAAATAAGATTCATATTAGTAAAAAATTTATATACGTAAATACATAATTTTTAAACTTAAAATTAACTTCTTTTTAAAAAAATACCTTTTGGAAAATCCGGAACACCCCATAGTGGCAAACAGGCAAAAGCACAAACCGCCTTCTCTCTCTCTCTCTTCAGTCTTCACCCCAAAGAAATCACATCCTAACCTCAACCTCCCTTCAATCATCTATACCTCTCCCGCAAGGTCATGCCCCACTTTGGGAAATTCACGGCAACTCAAACTCAAATATAATAAAAATAAAAAATATTTTTTTAATTTTTTTTACCATATAAAAGATTTAAGATTTATTAAATAAAATTCATATTAATAAAAAAATTATTTACGTAAATATTAATACATAATTTTTGAACTTAAAATTATATTTTTTTAAAAAAAATACTTTTGGGGGAAACCGGTACACCCCGTAGTGGCAAACAGGCAAAAGCTTAAACAGCTTTTCTCTCTCTCTCTTCAGTCTTCACCCCTAAGAAATCACCACATCCCAACCTCAACCTCCCTTCAATCATCTATAACTCTCCCACAAGGTCATGTTCCACTCTGGGAAATTCACGGCAACTCAAATCGACTCCCTCTCCTTCCTCAGTAACATCAACAGTAGGAGGTTCTGCACCCTATTAGCTTTCATTTGACTATAACAAGGACCACATTCAGAGAATTGGGCACTTTAGTTTTACTTATAACTATAGAGCACTAGTCACAATGGAATATGGGAGAGTCAGACCCCTTCTTCCGCTCTAAGGTCAGGCCATTTGGCCGCGGGGTTTTTCTTGTGTGATTGAACGTTTTTTTTTTTGGAACAGTTTAGACGTCGAGGTCTCCGATCGGTGAGCTTTAGTCCGATCATCGTATAATTTCAGGTTGTTCCTCGAGACGGGGAGAAATGGATATTTTACTGACACAATCTCTACTTTAAGGTATCGGGTAGTGTGCAGCACATTCCTAACTAAGTCTCTTTGCAAAGAACATTCTTTGATTCTCTCGTATTTGCCCTCATTTGATCTCTAAGCTTATTGATTCGATTATTGTCATATTTTGTATATTTATTTCAAGCTTCATGTGTAATATTTGAGAATAGTAGAGATGATGATTATTTCTTAGGCATAATAGAAATTCGCGTCGTCACAGGTTTATGAGTAGTAGAAGAGATGAAAGATAATGTGGTGTCAATGTGTCATGAGCAGCTCAGATGCGTTCCACTTTTGTTCCGTGGTAGTTTTGTTTGTTCATAAGTTTTTATCCCCAGAATAAATGTTTCTAATTTGCTAATTGATTATTATGAAAGTGAGCTTTTAGCCTTCACCTCTACTAAGCTCAAAAACTACATTGGAAGTCCATCAACATGTAGTAACTAGTGAAGCGGCTGGATATTCACACAAGAAAATGCTCATCAAATCCTAACACTGAAAGATGGATCTGTTTATGTTATGGCCCTACTTGCTTTATTCTTCTCGCACCGAAGCATAGCACAAGCCTCTCCCCTAAGCCCTAAGATGACTGCCTGGAAGTTTTTGAGTGCCTCTGTCGAAGGCTAATATAGTTAAAGTTCATTAATGGAAAGGGTAAAAGCTATGCTGTAGGTTGTAAAGGCATGCTTGTTAATCGATTGTCAATGCACTGTTTGTTCGCCAAAGTGCGTCTTAGATGAAATTTTGGTGGCTACCTTTAACTTCTCTTGTGTTTTGTGTTTTGTTGATGCAGGCCATCAGTCTGTCTACTTTGCTTGAACCCTGGGAGGTATTACATCTCCAGTGTTGCCGCACGGAGTTAACATTTCGCTAAGGTTTGATCTCTCGCAATATTCTTCTGATAGTAAGTTCGCATTGAAATGTAGAAACTTGAGACCAACAAATGAGCTTTTGCTTTCTTTAGCTGATTCTTGATGATATGTTTTTCCTTATTGTCAAATAATCTAGAGTATATTTTACTGATGATTTTGCATGGGAATTGTCTAATAATAGCCTTTTGAGACTTGTAGCTAATGAGCACCTTTCATGATAAATATTCAACCTTTAAGCAAATATTTGCCTCAGTTTGTGAGTAAGTCTATAAATTCAATGTTTTGCCTTTTCAGTAGTCCCATCTGGGTGTGCCCCAACTTGTTAGCTAGCCATTGAACTATGGCAAACCAGAAAGACAGAGTAAAATTCAATGTTGGAGGCAAGACCTTCGAAACCACAGCCACCACCTTTGCCGTTGCCGGCCGGAATTCCTTCTTCGGAGCACTGTTCGACAAGAACTGGAACCTTCAACCCGACCAATCCAATGAGTATTTCATCAATCGGGACCCAGATTGCTTTGGTGTGCTCCTAAATCTCCTCAGAACAGGGAAACTCTATATTCCCTCCAACATCCCAGAGAAACTCATCTACGATGAAGCCCTGTTCTATGGCCTCTTGGACCACGTTCGGTCTGCCAAGTGGGGCCCATTCGACGGCAACAGGCTCTGCCTTTCGCAGTCAATAAAAAATCATGCGGCGGCTGTTGGCACGGTGATCCGTGCCAGTCCCCATGGTGGGTGTTGCGTAGCACATGGTAATGTAGTCCATGTCTATGATTGGATGCTGGAAGAGCACCCTCCAGTTAATCTTGACTTCCAGAAAGTTAATGATGTTGGTTGGATCGATGAAGAGACTTTCGTGGTCGGCGCTTCTGAGCGGCAAGGTGGTGGCGGTGGGATGGGCTTGTTCAGTGCATCAACTGGGGAACTCAGGCACAGATTTCAGGTTACAATGTGGGATCAATTGAAGGGTTACACCGCTGGTGCTCTATGTTCAAGCTCAGACAAGATTTTTTCGAGTTGTAAAAGTGGAGATAATGAGAATGGGATATGTGTTTGGGACGAAGTTACTGGAAAACTGATTGACTGTTACGAGGAACCCCCTGGGTCCCTACTTGATCGGTCACTTGTTAATGCAGACAGGTTGCAATGGTTACATGGCACCAACTGCTTGATGGTTGCTTCTTTGGCTAAGAACGAGACGGACTATTCTTTAATTTCTTTGTGGGATGTTAGAGTTAAAAAGAAGGTCTGGAGTTGGTCCAACTCCTTTCAGTATTCTAATGGTTCCTGGATTAAGTATTCTGGTAGTTCAATGAAAACCGTTAGAGACGTGATAGCCATGGAGGAGGTTAATTCTTTATGTGCAGTGAATCAGTATCAGGAATTTGGGTTCTTGGATTTGAGGAGTTCTAGAGAACTAAGGTCTGTCATGGGGTTGAGTTTCTTGAGTACATTCCTCACGAGCAATATATCAGAAGTGAAACTGGCATTGCATGACAACCAACTCCTTTTATTGACGTATGGCGGAATTTCAGTGTTTTGTGGTCCTGACTGGGAACGAACGTCTACGTTTCGGCTGCCCGATGGACGACGCTCCATTTGTGATATTTCATTGGGTGGGGATAGGCTTTTCACTCTGCACGAGGCGAGCAATGAGTTTGATATATGGGAGACTCCGCGACCGCCTATCATTTAGTTCTGCTCACTGCGACCGCCTATCGTCTAGTTCTGCTCACTTATGCTAGTCTTGTTTTCCAAGTCTGGGTTTTTTCCATATTGATCTACTGTTTTTCATTTTTGTTTCTCTAGTTATGGTAGAAGATGAAATTGCATATGATGCTTTCAGGGTAGTTAGAAAGTCTGGAATTTTGTGTGCAGTTTGCTGTATTTCACTTTTTTGGAGTTTCTAATGTCGTTGGTCCAAGGGTTTGGTCAAGTGAAAGTTCAATAATAAGTAAAGGGTTACCCCAATTTGCATGTTCGATGCCTACCGCTAATAAAAAAAAAACTGTCAGCCACTAAAAGTTTGTTAATTCCGTTTGCGTTTCTTAGTTTTGCGTCAAATTTTTTTAGATTATTGATTCGTCTTGACATGAAGAATCAGAAAGTAAAATATTATCACCGAAACCCAATTTAAGTCCAAGAATTTGGGTTTCAATCATAATTTTTTATTTTTTCAATTTCTCTTGTCGAAACGAATCAATATAATCTACAAAAGTTTGACGCAAAACTAACAAACGCGCAAAAATTTGATAAAAGACCAAAAAAAAATCCAAAAATCCAAGCGGCTTTTTTGAGAAATTTGGCCAAAAAAAAATCTCAAAATGCTTACTCAAGGCTCGTGTAAGCTGATTCCAACACACTATTATTGAAAAAAATCTTGTGAATTAATTTTGGGAAATGATTTTGTCACTCTCTTTTTTGTTAATGCAACTTCCCTGCAAGTGTATTTTGCACCAAAAATACACTTGCAGGGAGTGACGTTAACAAAAAAAAAGAGTGACAAAATCAGCAGCCTTAATTTTCTACTTCTATTCTTTGATGAATGAAATTCTCATGGTGGACGGTGGGGTTTCTTTCTCATTTAACTGCACCAAAAATACACTTGCAGAGGAGTGACGTTAACAAAGAAAGAGAGTGACAAAATCAGCAGCCTTAATTTTCTACTTCTATTCTTTGATGAATGAAATTCTCATGGTGGACGGTGGGGTTTCTTCCTCATTTAACTCATGTGGTGCGTGGTTTTCCCACTATTGATCACTATATGTGTAAAGTTTGAAGACAACATGCATGACTTTTTCACATGCTTCCTTCCTTAAGTCATTGAGAACAATTCAAACAAAAAAAAGGTGTTACAATGGCTGGTCAAATTGGTTAGTTGCATTGATTGGTTGTGATGCACTTTGGCATTGGTCCCATCAGCTTGATTATAGATCTTCATAAAAAGCAACTTCTTCTTTTTTTCAAAAAAATTAAGAGCTAATGTTATGATTTAATCTTCAATAATCTCTTAAGCTTGAAAAGTAAGTGAAAAATATTTTGTTTTGATCGAAGTAAATCCTATTCTACACTATCACAGAGGAAAGTGGGGGTGGAGGTGGGCGGGGTTTGAACTCCCACTAAATGAAGTGTCAATTACCTGCTTTACTAATTAAGCTACAAGGCAATTTGAATAGAAAAATCAGATAAAAAAAAAAAACTTGAATAGAAAAATAAACAGTTTTTTCTTTGTTGTCTGTGAGGTTAACATCTTTAACTTGTTTCACAATAATAATTTAGATGGCATTTTTTCGCTTTAGTCACACAAACAGCTAAAAAATAAAAAATAAAAATCAAGTTTATGCGTATCGTCGTAAAGAGATCTAGTACAGCTAAAAGCAGCCAATAACTTCACAAAAAGTGTACCACCACAAACAAATACACGCACCCACATTTATTTGTGAGTCCCACACACTAGATGTATAGTGCGGGTGCTTGTGTAATTGTTTGTGATTGTAGAAGAATCGACAACTTTATGAAAGAACCAAATAGTACTCATCATTCTTTTGGGGCTTCTATTTTTGATAACTCAAGTATCGGGAAGTTTAAACTCACCTCAATCCAGCGCGACCAATTCCATTGCCCACTTGCGAGTTCGAATTAAAACTAGAACAAAATTTTGTGTGGACTGGCCCATAATAATGTCATTCTTAAGCCAGAACAGATCTAGGTTACATTAATCATCCAAAACAAAATAACTAATCATTTAATGTTGTAGTAGTAGCAAAAGAAAATTCTCATGGGATATCCATGATAAGTCAGCTTTCTGCAACAAATCTCTGCAACATTAAATAATTAGTGGGTCCCACACACTAGATGTGTAGTGCGTGTGTTTATGTAATTGTTTGTGGTTGTAGAAGAATCGACAACTTTATGGAAGAACAAAATAGTACTCAGTAACGTCATTCTTTTGGGGCTTTTATTTTTCAGAAATGATATGTATACCGACGGATTTCGGACAGAAATCGTACCGACGGCCTCGGTCGGCCGTCTCCGGCCACCGGACGGCCGATCCGAGCCGTCCAAAAATTCTAAAAAAAATTCCGAGGGGGCTTACGCGGGAATCAACGGCATCCGATGTGTCTAGGGTGCTCGATCAAGCACCCTATTTTTCGTGTATTTATATGCACTTATATAAATACACGAAAAATAGGGTGCTTGATCGAGCACCCTACACACATCAGATGCCGTTTATTCTCGCGAAAGCCCCCTCGGAATTTTTTTTTAGAATTTTTGGACGGCTCGGATCGGCCGTCCGGTGGCCGACCGAGGCCGTCGGTACGATTTCTGTCTGAAATCCGTTGGTACGGATAGCATCACTCTTTATTTTTTATAACTCAAGTATCCGGAAAGTTTACACTCACCTCAATCCAGCGTGACCAATTCCACTACCCACTTGCGGGTTCTAATGGGTTCTAATTAAAGCTAGAACAAAGTTTTTGTGCGGACTAGCCCATAATAATGTCATTCTTAAGCCGGAACAGATCTAGTTTACATTAATCATCTAGATTACATTAATCATCTAGTTTACAGATTTTTCATTACCAGTAGACTTTTTGAAAGAAAAATCTCATAGGATATCCACGATGATAAACCAGCTTTCTGCAACAAATCTCAGCAACTCGCTTTCCCTTTCTCACACACACGTTTTGTCCATCACTGAAAATACAAAATGTCGTGATGGAAATCATGGTGCCATCCCAACAAATTCTATCCACACTTGGCGGCTACAAGTCACAGAGAGAGAGAGAGAGAGAGAGAGAGAGAGAGAGCAGCCCCACGGGTGTGTCTCGAGTTTAATAGTATAAAAGGCTCGGCGTTAAAGGGACCCTGGTCTTTGGCATTGTATTTCCCACCACATCTCCAGTAACCAAGAGAAGGGGTAGGGTGCCCCTCCTCGGAACCATCTATCCTCAAGAGTGGTGGGTTCTTGTGGGTTGGAGTTCTTGCAATATCTTGCCCAACAATGGCTTGCACACTCGCTGATTCAAGCTTCCTTTCATTGGTACTCTCTCTCTCTCTCTCTCTCTCTCTCTCTCTCTCTCTCTCTCCGCCCTTTGGATTGAGTACTTTGGTGAGAAATGGAGAAGTACAAGAATGATATTTCTGAATGGCTAAAACTAGAAGGCTCCCCTTTCTAATCGCACAATTTCTCATCATGCTAGTTTGCATTGCTGCTTGTGATTTTAATTGCAGGGCCACCAACAAAGACTAAATCAACGCCATGGATTTGCCCCACTTAAATCACCAGGTTTGATACTCTGCAGTTCTCTCCTTCAGACGACCCTAAGTACCATTTGGATTTTGGGTTTTGCCTTTTTCTTTTATCTCTTTGGTTTTGTTGGGGATTTTGAGCTTACTTTATATCATTCATATAGCTTGATACAAGTTGGAGTTACTAAAAGTTCTGATTTTTTTTATCTGAATCGCGATTCTGGAAACAAATTGCACTTTAGTATTAGCAAAAACTCTCCATTAATTGTATTAGATTTCTTAGAGGGTCCAGCCTAATGCTAATTAGCAATAAGTGGATTAGGCTCTAGCATATATTAATCAAGTTTGGGCGGCTTACGTAAGCGATGTGGGATAATTGATAAGGTCTAATACTTCCCCTCAAGTGCAACGGCTGCAGCCTGGTAGCACGTGGTGGTATAGATTGACCAGGTGAGGGAGTTGACCCCAGGCGGAGACTCGACCATGTGAGTTGAGGCCACCCAAGACCTAGGTCTGATACCATGTCAGATTTCTTGGAGATTCCACCTAATCCAATTGGCAATAGGTGGTGAAGCCTCTAAATTATATTAACCACGCTTGGGTGGCTTACGTAAGTGATGCAGTCGCCCCGGAGTGTTCAACTGTTGAGGTTGTAAGACCCTTGGATCTTGTTTGAATACCTCCACTCCTATACTACCCATATGTGGGTGGTTTGGGATGAAGTCTAACAGGATGTATTGGGTGAGGTTATTTTGTAGATAGTTTTCTTTTTAATCTTTTATCTATATTCGATGTATAATGTGGATCCAGATTACAAACGTGGAAAATGCGATCAACTGCCTGTTTTTTCTTGTTAGTGGACATGTTAAAAGGATTTGTCGATTTGATATCTGCTGTGACTTGGGTTTTCTCATTTTGAATTGGTATTTGAGATTTGGGGCATAAGTTAATTTCTTCCATCACGAACATTACCTGTTGTTTACAAAATGCTTGAGCATGAACTTTGGCCTCTAACCCTTTCACAGGTGAAGTGATGGTTGCTACTTAGTTGTGGGTTTGTTCCATTTGTTAGTTTAGTTGTTATCCATTCAGTTTCTGCTTTCACATGAGTTTTCCAATTGACATGTTTATTTACATTAAGTCTATACAAAAGATACTAACAAAGTTGGAGTAGGGCGGATTCTATGCTACTTTCAAACATATTTATATTTCGATCCTAAAGTTTTGAAATATGTGTCAGTACTTTTAGCACTCATCTAGTTAGGCAACTCATTTCTGATATGATTATTGACAGGTATATGTTATTTCAAGTGGGAAAATCTACCCACAAAAAGGGTCAAACACCAAAGACCTTTGTTTCCGATAAAGAGGACTACAATTGTACGAGCTGTGGCAGTTCCAGTTGCTCCATCTCCAGCAGATAGCTTACCATCTCCAGCAGAGAGTGCAGAATATAGAATTCAGTTATCCAAGACATATGGTTTTAGGCAAATTGGAGAACCACTTCCAGATAATGTTACTTTGAAGGATATCATTGGTACCCTTCCAAAGAAGGTGATTCCACTTGAACTAGTTAATCCTTATGATGCTCTGTACTCTTTACATTAGGTTTCAATATGGAGTAAATATATAGCTTGTATGGCTTTCCCACAAAAATGACATGGCTAAAACAAAATTGTGAGTCTTGGCCCTTCAACTAAACCAATCTCGCTCAAAATTCATTACAAATTAAGAGAGCAATGTTGTTCGCCCTCACCTTGGGAGAGGATAACTTTACCCACATATGATGAGGTATGTTCCGAGTTTTGATCCGGTAATTAGAACCGCTTCTTTTGTATTGATTGATTTATTAGGAGACCATGCAAAAATTCAACTCAATCGAATATCGGCAAGTATTTCATCGAAAATTCTAATTCTTGGGTTTAGAACAGGATAAAGCAAAAGGGGGTTTTTTTGATCGAGGAGCTATTGATAACAGGTTGAGCTAAACTTTAGTGTGGTCTCCAAACAAATCAATACATACGAAATGAGCAGAATTACCGAATCAGCAGCCACAACATTCCTCACCGAATATGGATAAAGTTACCCTCTCACAAGGTGAGCGTGAACAAAATTTGTGCTCGATCTATTACTCATGGAAAGGACATTATATACTTTGTTGTGAGTACTGCAAACAGTTCCATGAGCATGAACAAACAATCCAGAATTCACAATGTTTAAGCAGTTACAGGAGCCCAATTGATTATCGAGCAAGCCAAAGCTTGAAACTAGCTGTTTCCTGAACAAAACTTACCCGTTGGGCTGTTTCTTGCTTCCCTAATTCAGTTTCGATTTTCTGCCATTTTCAAAGTGAGGCTTTGCATTAGTTTGCAGCATGCCTTAAATTAATCACAACAGCGACTAATGCCTCACATATATGCCTTTCTAGAATTGGGAGATAAGTAGTCTTTGTACGTTTCAAATAATCTAATGCCTTTATTATTTTTTCTCTTTAATCGAAATCTTAAGGTGTTTGAGATTGATGATATGAAAGCATGGAAGTCGGTCTTAATATCTGTCACTTCCTATGTCTTGGGTCTCTTCATGATCTCCAAATCCCCATGGTTTCTACTTCCTCTGGCTTGGGCATGGACTGGGACTGCAATCACAGGGGTTAGTGCTGTCAGCTAATAAATCTTCAAGGATTGCTTTTTCTAACTTATATGCCCCCTTGTACATCCGGCCAACTCTTTTTATTTGGTTCCTTTTTCTTCTCCCTCCATCGTTAAGTTCTTTGTTATAGGCCATGATTGTGCACACAAGTCATTCTCAAAAAACAAACTAGTTGAAGACATTGTTGGGACTCTGGCCTTTTTGCCGTTGATATACCCCTATGAGCCATGGCGTTTTAAGCACGATCAGCATCACGCAAAAACAAATATGTAAGTAACATAAACTTGTCATCCCTTATGTCTATGATGAAAATCTCTCTTGAGTTTATTTTTTAAACAATTTGGTTATGTTATCATTCATCAACCATGTACTGCGAGGTGGATTCTTTTTTCTAGTCATGACAAGTTTGTTTCTTTTATGCCCACATTCAGGATAGGTAATTAAAGGGACTAGTCCAAGAAGAAATCAAATCTCGATATAGGCATAACACAAACTTGATAAAGATATATTCTCGTATATGACTGCAATAATTTGGTATTTTACTTTCAAGAAGACATCTAAAACAAATGCGCTGCTGAGCCGCGGCCTGAGGAGAAGGGAGGAGGAGGAGCTAGAAAAATGAAACATTAAGATAGTTACTCGAACCTGATGAGACCCATAATTCTCACACTACTGAACAAGTGATAAACTAAATGGCTTACTTATTGTTCAGTATCAAACATGTGCTTCTATTCTCCACTCTCACATTTTCTGTTTAAAAAATCCACAATGGGTGCTTCTGGATCATCAGTACAACTATTTTGTATCCTATTTCATCTTTACCTTTACCTTTATGTTATACAACTTCACACAGCTGTCCCCTGTTATTCCAGGTTGTCCGAAGATACAGCTTGGCACCCTGTTTGGAGAGAAGAGTTTGATTCATCTCCCGTTTTACGAAAGGCAATTATATATGGCTATGGCCCATTTCGACCTTGGATGTCTATAGGTCACTGGTAAAGTTGATGAACAAAGCATTGTGATATGACAACAATTGCAACTTTTCTTTGCTTTCCCATGTGTTTTTATGGATTTTTGAGCAATCCAACTTCATATGTTTCTTTCTCTTGTATGTAATTAAGTTATTAACAGTATTAAGGATGTTATTAGGTTGATGTGGCACTTTGATACAAAAAAGTTCAGGCCCAATGAACTAAAGAGGGTGAAGATAAGCTTGGCTTGTGTTTGTGCATTTGTGGCAGTGGGATGGCCATTGATTGTCTACCACACGGGGATCATGGGATGGATCAAATTTTGGTTAATGCCATGGTTGGGTTATCACTTTTGGGTATGTATCGCTTCCTTGTCTTTTTCAAATGCTTCATCAGTTCTCTGTCTATCTCAACTGCTTCTGTGCACACGAATGATAATTATAAATTAATGGACTGTTTGGTACTTCAAGTTATTAAGGAAATAACTATGACTGTCTTGAATATTTCGGGATACATGGGAAATGTTTCTGTTTCTGGTCAAGTTGTCAAGAAGGTTGTGATAAGTAGGACAAAACAGGCTATATGGCATGTCGCTTTGATAGTTGTTGCCGAAATAATGAAGAAGTGGAGACAAAAAGCCTTGGCATACGAAAGAGTGAGTTCTGTCTTGTCATACGAAAGTGAGCAATTTAGTTATTTAGAGGTGATTATTAACGATGAGGATGTTGGATGATGTGACCATGAAAGTAGAGTGGGTTGTCAGCAATGGAAGGGTGCTTCTGGTATTTATGTGAATTACGACATACCTATCAAATTGTTTTTATAAAACATCTATAAGACCTTCGAAATGTTGTGCAAATAAAAAACAACAAAGCAATGAAATAAATATAGCTCAATTCAGGGTTTAAGATGGATGGTGGCAATATCTAGAGGAGAGAATTAGCAATGAAAATATTGGTGAACTGGTATGAGTCAGCTTCAATCGAAATTGTTGAGAGAACAGACTATTGGGGTTTGGTGATTTTGGTCATCCAAACGTAGACGGGTTGCTGCAACTGTAACAAAGAGTGATGAGACAAATGATGATGGAAATTGCAAGGGTAGGGGAGGGCCTACCACGTGATGTTGTTAGGATGATTTCAAATTCATGAATTTAACTGAAAATGTAGCCCTACGTATATCAGGGCGGGGAAATGGATTGGTGTAGCCAGCCCCTATCCATGGGGATGCTAAACTTTGTTTGGTCCGGTTTGGTTAACAAATGAATCTCGTGAAATCCTATATGAAAAGTGATATGCCCTAATTCGTGCAGTTCATTGTGAATTTCAAATTGTTTTCTTTTTTCCTATGATTTGTAGATGAGCACTTTCACGATGGTCCATCATACAGCTCCCCATATACCTTTCAAACATTCAGATGAATGGAATGCAGCACGGGCTCAGCTCAATGGGACAGTTCACTGTGATTATCCTCATTGGTAATTATTCCTTTTGCTGTAATTTGTTGTTTCTCTCTTCTCTTTCAGATGCATAACTACAAGGTTCAGGTTACACGAAGGGATAAAAGATCTCTTTTTTAGTTCTTCCTTGAAGGGCAACGGGTACATTGTCCTCCCTCAGGGATGCGGTAGTTCGGCATTTTTTTATTTTTTATTTTGCTCCAATTGATGGGTATACTTGTTCTTGTGTTCTATAATGTCTTGCATGAAGGCCGGACTAGAGAAATTGATTGCACTTTCACAAATCGAATGCAATTATCCTGTTATTACTAATTAGGGTGTTGTGTTTGAGATGACTAGAAATGTCTCAATTTGTCCGAGAAATTTATACTTTTCAACATTACTTCCTTTGTAAGCGGGGGAGCCTGTGCACTGGATACAATTTTTGATACTTTCTTCTGGACAGGATTGAGACACTTTGTCATGATATCAACGTTCACATCCCTCATCACATCTCTCCTAGGATACCAAGTTATAATCTGCGGGCAGCTCATCAGTCTCTCCGCGACAATTGGGGAAAGGTCCGTATCATTTTTTGTAGGTTTTTGCTATTTAATGTCGTGTTCAACTTGCTCCTTTGTATTTTTTCTATTTAAAGCACAAACCCCAACCTTCGAATGATTGCTAAACATTTGTCTCCCCCATCTATCCTTGCACTGCACACAAACAAAGGTGAATCTATTATGGAAGTTGGCAAAGTGATAACAATATGAAAGACTTATATAGGAAAATTTAATTTGTTCATGGTGCCAAATCTCTCATTCGGCTACTGACAAACACATTCTTTCGTTTCATCTTTTTTTTTATGCCGCCGCCAACAGTATCTGAACGAGGCTACCTGGAACTGGCGTCTAATGAAGACCATATTGACGGTATGCCATGTTTACAACAAGGAGCAAAATTACATCCCTTTCGATGATATCGCCCCCAAAGAGTCCTATCCGATAACGTTCCTCAAAAAGGTGATGCCTGATAGTGCTTGATACATCGCTGCGCCACATGGGTCCGATGATTCTTTCTTATCTGCTACTTTTCTCCTTTTTTTGGTCAAAATAGTGGGAATGCTTTCCCAAACTTTATCATGTTCTTGCTTCATGTTTCACAACTTTCTGCGCCACATCTGAGTTAAAGAAAAAGCATTGTAGCCTGTAAGAAGCTTCATGGAGATCTGCATTTTTGCCTTCTAGCGATTATGGAAAACACTACTGCTGTATTTTTTAAGATCAAATTTTGCCGCGTGATGCGGATTTTTTTTAATTGTATTAAAACTATACCTTTTGGCGAAATTAGTGCAATAAAATTTGGACTATAATACTGTTTGTTTCTGCAGAGGTTGATCTGTGTCAAACTATAATCTTGTAATCTTTTATTGGGTGAACGCACTTTACCGTGTGACACTGATTTAATTATCCCAGATTATCTTATAAAAATATGCATTCAAGCATTGTTCTAAAAGTTGGCTGTCTAGGTGCTTGGCAGTGGTCCAATGCCTAGATTAGATAGCCAACTAGTCGGCGCCTATGTCCCCGCCTAGGCGCTAGGCGGTCGACTTGGTGCTAGGCGCTGCTTTTCTGCGCGACTAGCGACTAGCAATTTTTAGAACATCACATGCAAGTGCAATGTATTTATTTTTATGTCAAGTAAATGATATCCTTTGCATAATTTACAAATCACAAAATGATGGAAATGTTCAAATTTACACTTGAATAACACTTGTTTTTCTAGCTCCTAGTGAACTGCCGTCCGTCGATAGAGTCAAAGCAAGTTTTTAATATTGTGTGGGGCTAAATAAATTGGGATTTGTTTCTTGTCTAGAAGTAAGAACATAATCTAATCTACTGCACTTGGCTAAACCCTGCAAAATTGCACATAGATAGAGGGAGTCTTGTATTTTTAGTGCCAAAATTGAACAAAAGTAGGGGGACCCTTTAAACAAAGGATACCTATCCCAAGTTTCCTTTAGTGACCAAGGCTCAAGGCAGGATTTTGGTTTAGTGGTCATGGTCTAGAACGGGTTTGCTCCCTCTTAAGATCTCAAGTTCGAAACTTCTCAGGTATTGTCAACTCTTTAGGGCCAGTGAGTGGTGTGATTTGTGTTGTCAACTCTTTAGGGCCAGTGGGTGGGGTGATTTGTCTTTCAAGATTAGTCGAGGTAATCATGCCGAGACACCTAAGCTAAAAAAAAGACAAGAGTCCTGATTTTTTGATGTAGGTGTGGTTATCACCAGATTTGGTGCCCTCAAAAAAAGCTCATGATATTCAAGGTTAAAAAGTGTGGTCTAAGATCTATGGCGAAAACTGACACATCAAACTGGAAATGAAAGTAAAGCAAAACCCTAACCACTTTTCCCAGGTGAGCTACTTCAAACTCTGCCCACCCGCTCAGCAGTTGTAACTGCTCACATGCACTAAGCCCCCCCTGCTATGCCTAGGTCAAAAGAAAATAATGTCCAAAACAGAATAGGGGAGGCTTGTAGTGCACAAAAACAAGAGCAAAAGACCAAGGGTGGTTCAGTGGTAAAAAAAACTTGGACTTGGTTGGATAAGGCCCAGGTTCGAGTTTTCGTAGCCCCTTATTAGGACTAAACATACTCATAACATCACTATATGACTTCAGCTTCGGTCTCGACGTAGTGGAATCTCATATGCATAGTGGTATGGCGTAACGGGACAAATACTCTATGGCTGCAGCTAGACATTAACTTGTATGTGAATGCATCAACAGAGAGAAACAGATAGTTCAACATACGGTTGTTAAGCTATCAATTTCATTCCTTTGTCATATATGTAAGAAAGTGTTATCCACAAAAGTGACAAAACCCTACAGACACTGGTTTCTGACTTGTAAGCATCATATAAACTTCATCTTCTACATTCTAAATAAACAAACTGAAAACCCCTTTAGATCAAAATACAAAAACAAGACAACCATTGAGCGCGGTTAGGCAATAGGCGGCGGAGGAGTCTCCCAAATATCGAAAACATTCTCCTCACTATGAAGAGCAAAAAGTCGATCCCCGCCAATCGAGAAATCGCAAATCGAACCACCGAAACTCCGGTGAAGCCTCGATGTCAGCACCCAATCAGGACCCGAGAACACCGAAATGCTATCATTCATCGACGAAAAAAGCTGGCCCTCATGCAAAGCCAATTTAGGGTAACAAGGTTCCTCAGGCATTTTCCCCTTCATTAACCTACTCCTTGAGCACCACCTCACACTCCCAGCGCTGCTCCTCAAATCCATAAACCCTAAATCCTCATACTCATTCACCACACACATAGAAGCACTCTCCTCCATCGCAATCGCATCCCGGACCCGCCTCTCATCGGTAGCCGGAGCACCGACGTCCGACCATGACCAAACCATGTTTTTATCCCTAAAATCCAACAGACTGATGTAACAGTTGTCCTTCCTAGGGAACAAAGTAGCAACCAACAAACAGTTGGTGTTGTGCAGCCACTGCAGCCTGTCTGCATCCCCAAGTGACCACCCAATTGGCTCATAATAGAAATCTGTCTGTTTTCCAGTGATTTGGTCCCAAACACCAATCCCATACTCATTGCTCCTCCCTTTACAGCTAGAAAACATCTTGTAATCTGAACTGAAACTCAATGCACCAGCTGTGTAGCTCTTCACTTGATCCTCATGGGTGACCTGAGTGACAGTTACAAGAATTTTTGTTAGAATAATTTCGTACAAATAAAAAATTTAATTCAATTTCATAAAAGAAATTGTACACATCTACGACCTCTAGTACCTTGATGTAAACGTTTTGCCAACACTTTGAAATAAACAAAGCTTTATTAATTATGATCATTCATTACTCATTTGGTTCAACTGTCTATTTGCTCAGAGTAAGTACAATGGTGTGGTGTGCCAAATGCTCTGCCAAAGCCAAGATTTGGCATCAAAACTGGAAAAAAGGAGCCCCACTGACAACTATTTTCGTTGCCAAAATTTTGGCACCGCAGCTATTCTTGGTGCCAAATTTGGCAGCAAAAATGGCAAAGCCAAACCATCACAACCGCCAATTGATCCCTACATTTCTTTCCCATGGAGATGAAAGCTGAACAACAGTAAAAACTCGCGACTGAAAAGTGTAAACAAAATTTGGCTTTTACACAGCAGAAAAATATAAACTTATTTTGACAGCACACTTTTTTCTTTTTCTTTTTCTTTTTTAAATCATGCTTACTGTGTCTGTTTTTAGTATATTTCCTTATTTTACTAGTAAAAAACCAAATGAGCCATCAAAACACAAAACCAAGCAATCATTTAACTGACCTCAAACCTATGCCTGAGCTCCCCTGTAGTTGCACTAAACAGAGCCGCACCACCTCCACCGCGGCCCAGCCGCTCGCAGGCGGTGACCGCCACTGTGTCCGAATCGATCCACCCAACATCATTCACCCTCTGATAATCAAGATTTATCAGAGGGTGCTCTTGAAGCATCCAATCATAGACATGTACAACACTCCCATGTGCCACGCAGCATCCGCCATCGGGCCCGGCACGGATCGCGGTCCCGTCTCCGGGCGCCTGTCCGGGAACTGACCGTGAAAACCGAAGCCTGTTTCCGTCGAACGGGCCCCACTTGGCGGACCTGACGTGGTCCAGGAGCCCATAAAACAGGGCTTCTCTGTACAGGAGTTTTTCTGGGACGTGCGAAGGAATACAGAGCTCCCCTGTTCTCAAGAGGTCTAATAGAACAGCAAAGCAATTAGGGTTCCGATCGATGAAATATTCGTCGGAGTTTTGGGTTTGAAGGTTCCAGTTTTCGTCGAATAATGCGCCGAAGAAGGAATTCCGGCCGCCGTTGGCGAGGGTTGTGGCTGTGGTTTCAAAGATTTTGCCTCCCACATTGAATTTCACTGTGTCTTTTTGAATACCCATTGTTGATTTTCTGAAGAATTGGGGAGACCCAGATGGGAATTTGGATTTGGGCGGCCAAGAAAAGGTGGGAAAGTGAATTCAAAGCACGGAAAAGATTGGAATTTGTGGAGAAATGGAGGGTTGGAAGAGAGATGATCGATCCAAATTTGTACTTACATGCAATGCAATGCCCAATAAGTTGGGCAATCCCAGATGGGAGTTTGAAGTGGGGACCAATAGAAATCGGATACAGAATTCCAACCTAGAATTTGTGGAGAAAATGCAGGTTTTGGGGGAGGGAAATGATTGGTTTCCGGGAAAAGGGGGTGTGAAAATTTGTTGTGTAGTCAAAAGAAACCGAATTTAATGAACGAGTGGAAATTCGAAGTTGGCTGAAGACACAAATTGAGGAAAGGTCAACAGCAAAAAGGATCAGAAAAATTGGGGGGGGGGGAGGGGGGGGGCGGGGGGGAAGTGTGGGTTGTGTGGAAGAGAGAGAGAGAGAGAGATTGCTAAATTAAAACCACACGCATAAGACCTGATATGTAGAAACAGGTGAAGAAATTGAATTGCTCTTGAAGCCGGAAAAAGTGGGAACAGATCGGAGGAAGATTTTTAGTGAGAGAGAAATCAGAGCGACATGGTATCTGGGTAATGAAGATTTGAGGGTTTGGAAGGTGGGTTTTTATTCTTGTGGGATTTGGTGAAGAACTGTTAGGAGAATTTGGAGGGGTTGAATTTCAAAACAAGCGGAGTTGTTTTCTGATCTCACCTTCTCTCTCTCTTGGCTTCGCGTTTTCAATGAAGTCTCTCTCTCTCTCTCTCTCTCTCTCAGGTCTCTTCCAATGGTCCACACCCGATTCGGATGTAAAGCTTTTTTGTTCCACAATGTGTTCAAATCAACTTACGTGTACTTTAAATAAATTTTTTTCTCTATTTCGGCCAAAGACACATCGTCCATGTCAGAGCAACGGAACTCACAAAAACTTTGCTTAGAATCGAATCATGATTAATTGAGGAGCAAATCAACTAACCAAACTAATCCTTGGAGGGTCCACTTTAGCAGTTTACTACTGTAAATCAATGCTCTGTGGGGGTCCACGTTAGCAATTACTAATACTCCTGTGATTTGGGCCCTTGGATGGTATTGGAATTTATATGAAACTTATCTCTTGATGCCATCTGAAGGTGGAGGGTTTTAGGTATTAGGATAGGACATAGGAACCCCTTTGTAGGGCACCAATATGTCCCTTAACTTAGAGAAATTTCTGCGTGTTGAGTGGGTATCACGTCACCCTGCTGATGTGATGTCCGTGCAATAATCCGAACAGTTCAAAAGTGTATTGGACGATTCAAATTGAAACACTCTCTCTCCTCTTCCCCTCTCCTTTTTCTCTCTCCAAATTCAAGTTGTCCAAAACCGAAATGGGCGACCCGAATGTTCCGAGCAAGCACCACGTGGGACCCGCTCAGCATTGAAAACCTTCTCCTCTACTTTAATCTAAATTCTAGAGAAACAATGCTTTATGAGATGGTTTGCTCATATCCTCCTCCGTGGAGACCAAGGTTCGAGTCCCAAGAGGGGTGGGGTTCGGGATTTCAAGACCTTTAAGCCTCCTCATTGACTAACTTTCCACTAAACCCCGCAAACTATAAAATAAGGCAAAAATAAAAAATAAAAAAGTAAATTCTAGGGTCAAGTCAGCTCCTTGGGTCTTTCGATGGATTTTAATTTCCTTTGAAAATGAGCCCAACAATGGAAGCAAATGTCATGTAGAGTAGGAGGGAGTAATTTTTATTTCAATATCGAACCCCTAAAACAATTTTTCCGAGTAGTTTTTTTTTTTTTTTTTCGGGGCAAAAGTTAAAGTTAGTAGTGTTAATTGTAGTAATTAATAAGGTTTGAACTCCAGTCCCAAGGATTAATCCAATGGTTGGTGGATCTCCCCACTCAATTGATCAACGTTTGATTCTTGAAGTCACGCCACAAGCAAAAAATTTCACGTGGGTCCGCTGATTCCCGACATGAATTTCATTCCCTAGACCAGACCGAGAAGGGATTAGTCAAGATGTGCGTAGACTGGCCAGAACATCCCTAACTTCAAAAAAAATAAAAATTCAATCCCCATCAAAATGAATGGGATTACATAGTGTCTACTACCCACTCCACTTGCAATTGTTTGGTATAGTTGCTCAAACTATTTCATGCTGTGTTTGGATTGGATTTTGAAAAGTTTTTTGAAAAATAATAGGGGTAATAAGTGGAGAGAGATAGAGAGAGAAATGTTGGAAGTAGGAGGAATCTAGGGGGAATTTTTTGAAAAATTCTTTTTGAATATCAAAGAGAACAAAAGTATTAAGTTTTTAAAAAAATTCCTTCTCATAAGAATTACCTACATTGTGAAGAAAATTACTATTACACTAACCAAGAAAGTTAGTGGGGAGAGCCAAAACCCTTTACTTATTTGAGACTACTTCAAGATAGGGCTTTTTTTTTTGGTAGCCCTTCAAATCATGCTACTAATTAGGGTTATAATCAGCATCATTTCATAATAATTATTTGATAGCATTGTATGATATATTTTATGTACACGTATATCCCTAATTATGTCATATGCAATGGGTTATGTCTAATATAATATCTTACTTGAACAAAAGTCTTGATTTGACCCTTTTTGGGCTAGTGGTGTGAAAACTCTCACCATTTTGTAAACTCAACATCGGTCACTATTCCTTTTCTGAATAAATTATAGTATTTATTAACAAATTAGAAAGTAACAACGATAAGGTAAACTGTATGTCTATATTCAAATGCTTAATGTTATGAATTTTCATGTAAATATTACTATGAGTTTCGAAATTCATATCGAAAAGTAAAACGCTCAAATACAAATATTTGTTGTTGCACTTTGACTAAACATGAAAATCATATGTCTATGTAAAAAAAAAAAAAAATTCAAATATCGATGAATTCTAAAACAAAAATAAGTCTCTTCGGGGTTTAAGAATTTGTGAAATTTTTGAAAGCAGAGTATTTATTTTGGAAAGATAAAGAAGGAATCGGATGCGGAGTCGATTGTTCGAAGCTTTTCCATGTCAAAAGATCCACCCTCTGATATCGCAGTTTTGGTACAAGATTGTTTAGCATTGAAGGATTCGTTTCAGTTGTGTGAATTTAGTTTTGTCAAACGTGATTGTAATAGAGCTGCACACGTTTGTGCAAAAAAAGCCATTTCTTGTAGTTTGTCCGGTCTGTGGACAACTACCTTGCCCCCATGGGGTTCCTCTCTCTTTGATGTTTAGGCGTTTTTCCGCCTCTCAGATTTATAAAATCTTCTCCCTTTTGTCAAAAAAAAAAAAAAAAAGAAGAAGAAGAAGAAGAAGAAGGAATCATTTTCAAAAGATAAATTATGTTTCTTTTAGCTTTTCTATCTATTATTTTCCTTTTCTTCATACAGTAATAATCACTCTACAAGTCCACGAACCAAACAAAACGCAGCCCTTTTTTTTTTTCAACCTGGACTTATTTGAAATGCTAACAATTAGAACGGCACTGAATTGGTCATTTCTAGCACGGCTTCATCTCTTAATTCTTGAAATTGAAAAGGAAAATGGAAAATTAAATTGCGAAAAGGAAACAAAAGGTCGGGCCATTTTCATATTTTTCGCAATATATCAATGTGTGCAATATGAATTTATGATATTATCACGATGCGGGAAAAAGTTTTGGACCTTCTTTTCTTGTAAAAAATCATGCTATTGCCTAACAGTGCGTCTAAGTTCATTCAATTTATATTGTGCTCAAGTGATGTGATGAACTTTTTGCAATTATTTCTCAAGGATGGATATATTGAGCCTTGAGCACGTAGTGGCGAATAAATGCAACATATAAACTCCCGACATTATATATAATTATAGACTTCATAGTTAATATTTTGACCCACAAGAGAATTTGTTTATAGACTTCCCACAAGAGAATTTGTTTATAGACTTCATAGTTAATATTTTGACCCACAAGAGAATTTGTCCTGAGTCTCCTGACCAACCAGAAAGAAAAACAATTTGTCTCAGGTCAATCGGGGCAACTACTTGAAGAAACTGATATGTAACTTTTTAACCAAACGGTGGGGGAAAATGCTTAAATATGCAAGGTCGGTCCTGACTTTTCAAACAATGGGATCATTTTTTGTTGGACTATTGTAAAGGGTACCAAAATATATAGGAGGGGCGCTTGAAATTTCGTAATTTTCAACGGCCTGGCTGAGGACCGGCTCTGCAAATAGGTAGCGGTTCAAAACCAAAAAAACGCAAAAACCTACTCACCAAAAAACATAAAGAAAAAACTTCTAATTCCAATATACTATTAATGTTGCTGAGAATTTGGATATATACAAAATTCTGGTGATCACTTTAGTGGGTGGCTCTGGACTATGATTCATGGGTGCTGTTTCTTCCTTTCAGCTCAAACAATGAATCTTACTTCAAACTTATGGTATCATCATTTTTAAAGTTTGCCTTGCTTTCAAAGTGACTCCTCCTAATTATTGTGTCTCTTGCCTAAATCTGCCTAATAAATTGACAGTTAAGAAACCCCAATTGAGGTTGGCCTAATGATCAGGCCCTCGGACTTAGGAGTTTGCTCTCTCTTAAGATTTCGTGTTTGAAACATTTCAAACGCTGTTAACTCTTTCGAAATCAGTCCATACGGAGTTTTGCTCTGACTTTAATCGGGACCCCCGCAAATGGTCTTTGAGATTGATTCCTTAGGATTGGTAGAGTTATCAAAATAAATAAAGTGATAGATATCTACAAAGTCTGAAACTTTGCTCTGTGTTAGGATAATAATGTATTTGTGAAATCTAATGTTGGGGGAAAAGCAAAAGACAACAAAGAAAAGAAGAGATTATAGTGACGTGAAGAAATTAAATTACTTTAATGATTTATATCTTTATATATAGGTGTCTTTTCTTTCAATATAAATTTCTCTACGAATTCGTGATAAATGATGAACTTGAATCTCTGTGTCCGTTTGATTCGAAAGAAAATTACGCTGGAAAGTGAAAATGAAAGAATGTGAAGTAAAAGAAATTAAAGAAAGATTTATTTTCCCATTAGAATGAAAATTAAGTTTATAAGAACCTCGTAAGAGAATATCTTTTGTTACTAACTTACCCTTGACATTGAATATGGATCATGATGTATAGGAAAGGAAAAATTATGAATATAATAGGAACTTTCATATGAGATGACAACTTTTACAAGAAAATAGAAAATATTCACGTTTTAGCATTTTATACTATTCACATGCTAATTAAACACGAGAAAGATGTTTTTTTTTCTCCTCCTTTTATTTTTTCTTATTGTTTTCACTCTAATCGAACGGACTCTAAATTGATTAGTTCCGAATTCAAAAGAACCTGTTATAATCAAAGCGATGTAGCATACACCTTACGGTACTTAAAATGTCTCGAACTCAATCGAATCGATAGCGAAAAAATGACAAACATAAAAATGGCTTAAGACTAGTGATGTAGTATCAGTCTGAATTTAATCAAGTGATTAGACTTGAGAAAATGGCTTATCTACCATACCAATTGAGACAAGAAGTCAAGTTTTCTGTACTTCTTTTTGTTTTCTATACGCAATTAGCTTGATGCTCTTATCAATATGCACCCAACCATCCACCAACCATTCACCCCTATCAAGCCAAGGATCAAATAGTGCTATTTGATTTATTTATTTTTAATATTGTCGACGCTGAATTATTTTTACAGAGTCAAAATTGTACCGAAATTTATGAGTAAGTACATAGATGATGCAACTCAACAATACAAAATAAACTAAGCCCAATAAATTTTAAACCAAAATAAGCATGTTCATAAAATTTCTTTTTATGTTTTTGTCACGGCTGAACAAAAATCCTGGAGTCGCCCTTAGTCATGATTTCCGGCCCTCCCTGTCTTCTCCAAAACCCAAAATACAAGTCAAATTTCTAGAGAGAATATGAGTGGGTCAGTCCAAATTGGGTCAACCCACCTTATCAATTGGGCTCTAGGCTGCTGGTAAGTGTCCTAAATTTCAAATTCCCACTTGGTTGTTAAAGGGATATGTCTGAGAATTGAGGGCCAGCCAATCACAGGAAAACATCGAAGTTTCTTACTCAATTCCAAGAATAATGTAGTGGGGCTTGAACGCGATAAAGTTGCCAACGGGGTTGTAGCCCAATGACAATTCTTCATCTCTTTCACATGGAAGATGATAGTTTGATTCTCGCTAAGAGCGCGAGTGTTTGGTGTGGTGGCTAACGACCTTTTGGCTTGCCCGATCCGTACACTGCTTAGCGGTACCCCTTCTCCATCTCCTTAGGAATAGGCTAGACATCTATCTGAGTGGGGAAAAAAAAAAAAAAGAACGCGGTAAAGTTTGATTAGAAGAAAACTCTAGAAATTTGACTTCAAGACACCATCTGATGATGCGTATGGGGGTCGGCTTCTTTCAGCTCTTTTCAAGACCAAGTTTAGTGGGGGGGGGGAAAAGAAGAGAGCAACCATGTTTTGTTTGGTTGTCACACTTTATATTTGTATCGAAATCATCAATTGGGTTAGCTCATTTTTGCCGCCCTTGTACACTTTTAAATAAAAGGTCGGGAGATCATGAATGTTTAACAAAAGCAAAGATTGATTATTTCTTCTCTTGACTGAGGTTTTCCGTTTACTTATTTGAACTCTTTTTTTTTTTTTTGGGTTAATTACTTATTGCCCCCTTTATCTATACACGTTTTTCACTTTATCTCCTCCTACTACAGAACTCTACAATCTATCTCATTTATCTTCCAATTCCTAACACATAAGGCCTGCCGTTAGTCTGGAATCCAAAAAATCGTCAAAGGGGTATGTGCATGTCACATGATCTATAGAAAAGAAAAAATTAAGTGCTCTAATTTTCAATCCGTTTGAACCGGTGCGAAGATTTTATTTCTCTGATCATTTTATCTTAAAGGATCATAATTAATTTTTGGCTCTAGAACTCTCGTTAATTAGTCCTAAGAAAGTAGTAGAACCAAATATCTCTTAGGGCTAACTAACGAGAGCCCTAGAGCCAAAAATTAATTATGATCATTTAGGATAAAATGATTAGAGAAATAAGATCTTCGCACCGGTTCAAACGGATTGAAAATTAGAGCACTTAATTTTTTCTTTTTTACAGATCATGTGACATGCACATGCCTCTTTGACAATTTTTTGGATCCCAGACTAACGGCAGGTCT
This sequence comes from Rhododendron molle, assembly GCA_025413875.1. Taxonomy (NCBI): domain Eukaryota; kingdom Viridiplantae; phylum Streptophyta; class Magnoliopsida; order Ericales; family Ericaceae; genus Rhododendron; species Rhododendron molle. The sequence continues at coordinate 3,302,314 of CM046388.1, read as the reverse complement.
TATGTGTTAGGAATTGGAAGATAAAGGGGGTAGATTGTAGCATTCTATAGTATGAGGGGGTAAAGTGAAAAACGTGTATAGATAAAGGGGGCAATAAGTAATTAACCCTTTTTTTTTGTCAGACGATATAAATCAGCAGAGGTTAGTGGGGGGTGTTAGGGTTAGCAATGGGGTCCAGAGGCTATCCTAGCCTTGGCCCTGCCCCCTGTGGCACTCAAACCCAAGACCATCCACTGCACTAAGTAGTGGTTGTCACTTATTTGAACCCTTAATGGAGCTGTTAGTTGAGTTTATTTTGATTGTTCGTGCTGCACACATATATCTAATTTAATGTTATTCAAGTACCAGTATTAGTTTCTAATTTGTATTGATCCCCACTCTATCCCTCTATCCCATTGCGGTGGATTGTGTTATTTTACCTAGTCTTCATTTCTTTTCTAAACAATATGCTATTTCATTTTAAAAGTCCGAAGACATTTCAAAGATTTCATCACAAGGTACATGAATGAATAAAAGCTAGACACGAGCACATACACTTTTGCAGGCTCAATGACACGTTGCGAAAGTAAACCAACAACCAGGTCCAATACGGAGCCACTCAAAGATATAGTGGTAGAGGATTCCATAAGTAAACCCAACTCAAACCCATGAAAAAGGCACAGATGAATCATGAAGAAACTCCGTAAACCAAAACAAACCACTCCATAAAAGGAGGGGAAGGGAGAACAAAAGAAAGAAAAGAAAAGAAAAAAAAACACCCCCTTGTTCGGTCTGACTTGTAATATAGCTTTGTGCGTTTGTTATTTGTGAGAAAATTAACAAACGAAGTTATATCGTATCATCCTTCTACACAAAACAATGAAATCGTCACGTCTGCTTGCCATCCACGAAAAACTTACAGCCTGTGTGGCTCTGGTTGTTATAGCATTTGTATAAGTGTATGTGTGTGCCATGTTTGTAGTGTGGGAAAAAAGAGAGAAATATTTATGTTTGTAAGTTTTTTTAGATTAAATGTGATATAGTGTATCCATATAAAGGTAGTATAAGAGACGCTGAAACTTAATTCCGAAAATTTTTTCTTGGTAATCCGTGGATAAAACCATAAGCGATTAGTGACTTAGGATTGGATTGGAACCAAACCGTATGATTTTTTATCTGGATTTGGATCGCATTTTCTAAGAACCGTGACTCGCGATTCGGTTTTCGAATTCCTAAGAATTTGATATGATCCGGACCAGACCTTGAGCAGTCCTTACTAGTAGTTCCTTAAAAGATTGGGCCCAAAAATGAGATGGGCTTGCAAACCGGCACCGGGTTGGGCTCATTCATAAAAGGAAGCACTCATTTAAACGGACCAGAGGCCCGCCAAACCAAGTGGTGGCTACTGAGCAGAATCTCTTGATAGGGGTTACGTAAAGGAACATTTTGAAAAACAACTACAGGTAAATTCAAATGGTAGAGTAAGTTAATTCAGTCCATAGTCTGGACCGCAAATGTCCACCACGGGACTTGAACCCTGGCCTCCCATGAGAAAGAACTAAGAAATGTCATTGGGCTACAGGCCCTTTGGCACCGTTTTTGTTAATCTCAACGAGCAGTTTTTCTTTATTTGGAGATGGTGGACTATACAAAAAATGCGGTATACAAAAGGTGGTAAAAATGAAAACTTGTGCAAAAGTCCATCTGACTCTGGTGTTTTTTTGGCCAAACCATAGGCTACGAAGTCAGCTTCCCCGAGAATATACTTCATTTTGACATCCCATTTAAGGGCTAAAATGATATTGCAATGACAGATACGAGATAACAATAAAATTGTAGAGAAGCCTTTTTAAAAAATAATAATAATAACACATAGGAGCAACAAAAGGTGTGAAATTTTATATTTTCTACAAAACTTCAATTACTATAATATCGGCGATAATACCGAATCATCGTGAACAAAAAAAAAAAAAAAACACATGGCAATAGGCTTGGCAAACTATTGCATTTTCGATGTCATTAGTGTTAGCTTATCAATTTACGATCAAGGGTGAGCTTCCACAAGTGCGTAAAGTTTTTTTTGGTATTTTGTGAAGGAAAAAAGCTCGTTTAATGACCAAAAAAAAAAGCTCATCCCGTAAATTTTGGTAATTTAGAAATCTAGGCCTAACTTAACTTTTTGTTTAAGATAAGAGTGTTCTAAATCATTAGCTTATCAATATGCAATAAGGGTGGGTTTCCCAAAAGTGTTAAAAAATTTCTTTGTATTTTGTGAAGAAAAATGTAACGACCCGGAATTTCAACCCAATTTTTTTCGAATAAAGAAATTATTATTTTAACTAAATAGTCTATAAGTAATGGATTTTTTTTTATAAAATATAATTCGACTAAAACCTAGATTTATTTTTTTGTGATTAAAATTTATTTAAATGTTACATTAATTAACTTGTGACCATATAATTGATGTAATAACCCGAAAATTCTTAAATTAATAAAAATATTAAAAGTATTATTTAATTCCAATAATATTAATTTCCTTATTAAATAAATAGTAGATAATTACAAAAAAATAAGTATTCTATCTAATCACCTCTTAAAAATTATTTTGTCATTTTATACATACATATAAATGCATGCATGCACGCCTATATTCTCCCTCACTCTCCTACTCAATCTCTACCTCCTCCATGACCCAAAATTCGTGCGTAATTCGTCCATGCAAAAACCCGATACCGTTAGGACTCGTTTTAATTCGAAACTCATCCAATTCTCCTATATATACACACCACACCGACTCTAGAGCACGTACACTATTCTACCACCTTCCACGGAGCCAGAGAGAGGAGAAAAACCCGAGAGAACTGAGCTTTAATCGATAGAATTTTAGAGAGAGAAAAAGAGAGAGAGAAAAGTGGGTTTCGAGGTTCCGTTCGTCCGAAACCCAAATTGATCGTTCGAGTTGTTTACTACAGTCCCAAGGATCACCGTAGATCAAGCAATTCGGTCCCAAGGTCCTCCGATCGAAGGAATTGAAGTCGTCTTCCCCAAAATCACGTTTTCGATCGAAAACGAAATTAATCCGAACCGAGGTATTATAATTCAATCCGAAGCCTCCTCTAAGTATATATATGATTTATAGACATAACCCAATAAGCCCCGTGCCCCCATGCATCGAAAAACACGACGAAAAAGCAAAAAAACCAAAACAGTCGCCGACCTTGCGGCCGCGACCTTCGGGGATCCCAGCCGCATGAACCAGCAAAACAAAGTTCGCGGCCGCGAACTCTGTTATTTCCAGCCGCGCGTATTTTTTTTGTTGGTTTCGAATTGATTTTGCGACCTTTAAAAAATAGGTTTTGACTCCCGAATTAATTTTTCTAGGTTCCTAACATTCTAAAGTTCATACCTTGTTAGTTTCATATTTTTCTTATTTAATCTTCGATTTATTTAATTTTTATTCGTAATCGTGTGATCGTTTGTAAACTAAAAATCGTTGCGACCTTTTAAATTATTCTATAAATCCCCAAACTATTTTTCTTAGATTCCTAACTTCTTAAAGATCATAAGTTGTTGATTTCATAACTTTTTGATGTTATTTGTTATTTATTTTATTTTTAATTAAAGTTACAAACGAAAAATAGTTACGACCTTACAGAAAATATTTTTAATATCGAAATTATTTTTCCTAGACTCCTGACAGTTCAAAGGTGATATTTTATTAAAATAAAATTTTATTTATTTGATTTACTATTTATTATTATTTAAGCATTGTTTCTTAATAATAATATCGTAAAATATTATTCAGGAGGTCTAAAATTCTGAATAATTTTATTTATACTTTTTACAGCCCCATAATGTTATTCTGTAAATATAAAAATATTATCAAATATTTAATCATTTATTGTCTATTTAATCATGTTTTGCCTATTAACTTGAATCTTTTATTCAAAATAAATCCGTGAGCATTCAAACCCAACTTTTAAGACTTGAACTTGTTATAGAGGACCTTTAGGACCCTTATTAGGATTACGATAATTATTTTAATATTTTTACCTAATTAATGCATTTAATTAGTGTTTAATTAACTTAATTACTTATAATTAATTAATAGAAGTCTAGAAAATTATTATTAAATCTTAATTAAATAATTCTTACATTCTTAAAGACTTTGTGATCATATGAGATTAAGGGCAACGGCCCAGTCATAAAAAGTTATGTGATTGCATTGCTTATGAATTGTTTCGATCCATCTGTTATTTGTTTTAATTATTTTTTGTTTATAATTGATATTGTATCGATGCTTGATTTGGATATTAGATTGGACCCTAGGGACATGGGGTGGTATGCGAATTAAAAATCACGTGACGATGTTAAGTAATGGATAAAGTGTGAGGTTTATTTTGTTTAGAGGTTGCCTGCGGCGTGATGTTGTGATATGATGAGATTGTGATGAGGATTGATACTGGCGGGATTGTGATGAGAATTGATAGTGGCGGGTGTCCGTGATGAATTGATAGATGGCGTGCGTCCAGTGATGATTGTGAAAAGAATTGTGATGTGCCCTAGTCGTGATACCGGCATGATAAGCTTACCCCTTGTTGTAGTTATTGGGGGTGCACACTCGGTACATAACTTAGGTGTTCCTGCGACAACAACGGGAAGTGATCTCATGGGACTGAGCATGGCTAGTGGTTGGGGAGGAAAGATCTCGTGGAGAGATCTTAGATTTCATGTTAAGTTAATGGATAGTAATGAATCAAGTTATGTGAATTATCTCTGTTTTACTTTTTCGCACCATATATATTCTGTTTGCCTGCTAGCTGTAAAGTAAGAGGGGTGGTTGGGTTGGATTATTTTACTGGGTGATTTATCACTCACGGGTACGTCTGTATCCTGGCAAATCGATTGCTTCGGCGATCAATTTGCTAGAGGGCGCAGGATTCAATGGAGGAGATTCAACGATGATGCAGTTCGACACGAAAAGAACATCAGTAATGAAGATCGAGGATGCTTAGGATTCGTATCAAGATTAGAGTAAGCTCTGAAGTTAGTGTATTTTGATTCAGTAGATCTATTTTGAAATTGTAATGGTTAAACCATTGTTTTGAAAAATTATATTTATTTAGCAAACCTTCTCATAGAAATTATTTATTTTTCTCCCGAAAAGTCGGGGCGTTACAAAAAAAAAGCTTGTTAGTGATCAAAAAATGCTCATCCCGTAGATTTTGGTACTTCAGAAATCGGCCTAACTTAACTTTTAGTCGAGGAGTGTGAAAACTGGTTCGGACACCTGAATTATCAAAAGAAGGAAAAAAAAATAAAGGGAGAAAAAGAACTTTTACCGTGGTTAACTTATCCACGAGCTCTGAAAATATTGAAGGATTTTATTCACTGGCCTCTGACGTGAGCCCTGGACAAGGCTGAGAAGTGAGAAAGGCAGAACTGGATTGGTTTCAAAAAATATTCTCCTTCAGTAGAGGATGAGGATCCTCTTTGCCACCCCTTTTTACCATGCACTGACATTTTCCTTTTTGTCATTTTCCTGAAAGAGTTTTAGTAAAAAAAAATTGTAGATTTTTATTTACGGTCGAGAAGTTGTTAGGTGTTTCTGCCTTCTGGTAGTGAATAAGTTATTGAGAAATGTCAAATTATTTCCGGTAGTGAATAAGTTATTGATAGGTTTGTGAGTAGAGTTATCATAGCAAAAACAGTTTTTGTCAACAACTTTTTAGTTAGTGAAAACAAGATGATAAAATACTAAAACTTTTTTGCTAATAAAAACGATATGGTAAAATACATTACGTTTTTAGTGAAAACAGATAATAAATTCACTCTAACTAAAGGACAAAAAAGAGAGTGCCATTACTAGGAATGGGGTGACAAAATCATTTCTCAACATCTCTTTTTGAAGACATGGCATTCTTCTCAGATCACAAAAAAACACACACGGGACGCAATGACTTGTCTTTCACCAGTTCATGGGTCCGGAGCCCAAATCAAGTGATACCAGCAGCAGCGCAATCTCTTTCCGATTTTCAGTGTTGAGCAGGTATATCTTACGTGGTATCCGTTCGGCATATCCGAGCCATCCGATACGCGTTTGGATGGCTTGGATTAAAATCTTTTCTCTCTTATCACCCCAACACTTTCTCTCTCCAAATTTGAGCCGTTAAAACACATAATAGAAGGCTCAGATGCGCAAACGGACACCACGTGGTATCCACTCAGCACTGAAAATTTTTCCCCCTTCCCGGTTCCACATTAACATTTCAAGTTTTCAACCACAGCTTCTCAGACACGCGCGGAAAGAAATATACAAAAGCCCAAAAAATCGAAATCATACTTCTTTCGTCTCAATTTGTTTGTTCAATTATCGAAATTCGTGTCTTTTAAAAATGTACTTATATCTTACATTTTATAATTTTTTTATGATTTCGAAGATTTTGCATAATAAAACTAATTGAAATTTATCAAACAAGATCCATATTGCATATTAAAAATATGACGAATTGAAAATTATAGATAATTCTTTGAAAGGTCAAATGCTCTAAAAAAGTCAAAAAGGGAACAAATAAACCGGGATGGAGGGAGTAGTAAATAATCGGTTACTGTTGTTTGACAATTTATTGGGTCTCGGGTGGCTCCAATACAGGAGTATGTGGAGGTTCATGATGAGCACCCAATATTATAGATATTTGGTGCGACTAGTCCCGTTTTATGTTATTTTGTCTTGCTTTTATTTAGCTTTTATAATGATATTGCACGTAAAGTAGGTTTTTTGTGTGTCTCAGGTAAAACGTGCAAATAAGGCGCATTTCAATGCCATGCATGGCCCAAGTGTTTTCAAGTACCCGAAGACCTTGTCGGCCCCTTAAAATCTGTCTAAGAATGAAAAAATGACTTTTTGAAAAAGTATCAATTTTTGAGATTAAAAATGGCGGTAATTGATCCTTGAATTTTTCTAAGAGTAATTACAAAGTTGCAAGGTTTGATTTGAAGAGTAAGGTCATGTTTTGAGCCATTTTCGCTTGAGAAAAACATGCAATTTTCCATTTTATACTAAAAGTGGGGGGTTGGCATTTTGATTTAATTGGAATCTTGAAATTATGGCAATGCCATTGTTTCCAAATAGGGGGTACTTTCTTATTTTCATTAAATAAATTAAAGTAAAGAAAAGGTAAAAGAAATGTTTAAAATGTAGTTTTTACTTAAATTTAGAGAATGAAAATAAGGTGCTGAGAAGCTGAAAGTTGCTGGGAGCTGTTTGCTGAATCTGAAGCCTGCCTTTGAAATCTGCAGATTTTCACAATGTTATTGATAATATTGTTATGGTTATCGATACCATTTTGATGATTTTGGTTGAGAAGCTTTCCGGTCCTGAGGGTATCGATAACATTGTTCTTAGTTAGCGATACCATGCAATTACGGGGAATTTCTATTTGATGTTATCGATACCTTTATTGATAGGTATCGATAATCTTGGTTTCCTGCATATATTTTTACTGCTTTTCGGACTTTCCATTTATGGAATACTTGCCACTTTTGGCAAGTTTAGAGATATTTGGTGGAGAGAAAAGACTGAGTTGTATAAATACCACTCTCTCTCCCCCTTAGTCATTATCTACTTTATGCTTTAGATTAGTTTTCTCTCTAGTTTTTCTCCATAGCTTTTCTCAAGCTTTCTTAGTTTAATTGTTCAAGAACTCCTTAAGGTAGTTGTCTTATGTTAATTTGTTGCTTATAAATGTTGTAGCTATGGTTGAGATCTTTGCAAATATCAAGTTTATTTCCGTTTTTATCGGTTAATCATGTTTTGCTTTTCTAACTTAATTTCTAGTCTTTTTGCTATGTGTGAGTAATATATAGGTTTGGTCATGGGGTGAGACTCACTCTATAGCTTGGTGATAAAATGGTTTCTCTAAACTTTAGTTTAATCTCAAGGTTTTGAATGAATTAAACTCATGATGTCTAACTTTGATCATGAGGTCGGTGACTTTCTTGATTATGAGTCTATCGCTTTGTGCTACGTGCTTGATAATCTTACGCGTGCAAACGATCCTTTTTCGTCTCTCACTTGCGTTAAATGAGTTCAATTTGAATTAAAGTTTTGAATTAAGTTACAAGTAGTTTTCAGCTCTTAATTATTCTAGTGGAATCCGGACGATTTCGGTTCACTTTTGAGTTAGATGAAGAAACCGTTTTATGGCTAAGTCGTGGGTAAATCAATCCCTTTGACTCGACCATCTTAATCTAGTTTATTTCCAAGTTTATTATTATCAATCGAATCAAACACCAAAGTTGGCCGCTTGAACGCCAAAACTCTTTACTCTACATCTAATCCGAATTCACTAAAGAAGATTTCTATGTGGGAACGATCCGGTCTTCAGGTTTATATGCTGTCAACGACCTAGCGTTATGCTTGCGTGCAAATCTTTCTAGAAGGAGTAAGCAGTTCAAGCGAATTCTTTGAGTTCAAAAATTAACTAATTTAATGGTATTTATTACATATATATTTGATTTTTCTTAAATATTGTTGGCAACGAACTTTTTATACGTAACCAAAATGAATGAAAAATTAACTTTTAGTTTGTAAAAAAATACTGTATAATAATATACTTCAACAAAATGAAATAAATTAGGCCTAAGAGATTCTCAAACAAATATTAAATATGTTTAGCTTGTATGGAGCTTTGCCTTTGTTCACTTGCCATTTTTCAAAGCTATTTTTTATCTTATGCCCGATTTTCAATAAATTTTTTTATCTATCTCTTTTCACTAATTACATCAAAAATGCTATTTCTGAAAACTTAAAACCAAAAAAATAAAAATAAAAATTTCCAATAAACTTTTTCAAGGCCCAAAAAATGGAGTATTTTTTACAACCTTGCTACTGGTACAGCGATCTATGCACAAATTGTGCATAGATTTTTTTGAGGGGCTCACTAAGGGTCCTATACAAATAATCCATTCCGTTAATTATGTTTTAAATTTTTTTTCAAGGGCCTCCGCCAAAAATTAGCTCAATTCGATACTTATAAGTACTTGATCTAATGATCTAACTTTTCATTCAGGTTTTTACAGAATGAAAAGTTAGACGATTAGATCAAGTATTTATAGGAGTCGGATTGAGATGATTTTTCGCAGAGACACTTGAAAAATTGTTTTAAACATAATTAACGGATCGGATTATTTGTATGGAATTCTTAGTGGACTCATAATAAAATATGTACACAATTCGTGCACAAATTACTGTACCAATAGACTTTCTGTATTTTTTAGTACGCTTTTGTTACCGCTGCACTAAAATCCTAGACCTAGACCTGCCCCTGCACTCGGTTGTGAATAAACGAGGAAAATGTATAATAAAAAAAAAAAACAAGAAGACATTTTTAAAAAATTTCAAGCTAACTTTAACACACACATGTATGTATATATATTTTTTGTCTTTTTCCTGCTCCTGCCTTATTGTCGAAAGCCTTAAAATAGTAGTAATACTTTTTCAAACCTTCAATTGAAATGACATAAAAACCCCTGGTCGGCTGCAGTGTCACCTGTCTACTGGCTGTAATTTAACCAGTAATCCTACCCTACGCCACAAAGGCCCCCCAGAAATGGGAGTAATAATCCTCCGCAACTCACCCCACCGTTACTACACTATTTCGTAGGGTTTAATGGTGCTCTCTTCCGCCTCCTCACTCTCTCTCCGTCTCTCCACCGATAGCCGCAAACCACACCTCCCGTTCTAGAGAGAGAGAGGCTCGACCCTTGACAGCGCTTAAAAGCACCGCGTTGTGTGTATGTATGCATCTCTATCTATACCCATATCTGTATAAGTGGAAAGAGAGGGATTTGGATGCCCTTTCATGGCTGAAACTCTGTTCGATACGTATAAATCCATTACGAACCCGGACGACACTTCGTCGGACCCATCGGATCCGAGCAAGAAGACGGATGGAGCTCCGTTCAGCAGGAAAATCGACTTCCACTTGGCGAGGAAGCCGTTCAGTGGGTTCATCAACGGCGTCGGTGGGTTTAAGCTGGAGACACTGAACCCTACGAGTTCGGATCCTCACAGGCCCGGTGGATCGAGCCAAGGGAGCGGGTTTTCGGGTCTGGGTGGGAAGAATAAGCCGGATGGGTCGTCGTCGGAGTTTTTGGATTTCGGGTTGGATCCTGAGCTCAGATTCGGGATTACTTTCCGGAGAATCGTGAGTTGTTTTATCTTTCGTGGAATTATTTTTCTGTGTTTGGGTTTGGGCGTTTCTTCTTTGGATTGTTCTGTCTATGGGTTTTTGGGTCTTTTGCAGCTAGTTATGTTATTTTGAGTTGAATATGTGCATGTATAGGTCTACGCATTTGATCAAGTTAATGAGTGATGAGCACAAGGTGTTCTCCCAAATTAGGAGGGTATTCATTACATGCTCTTTTCTAAATGCAAGTAAATGGGTTGGAACACTTGTCCTTGAATAGAGAAAAGGATATATGACCAATATGGCGACCATGCAGCCAATTTGGACATTTACATCCTCCAAAATCCAAATGTTTATGATATTTGGAAAAGAAGAAGCTCACATAAGCATTGTATTTGTAAAAGAAGCTCACATTAGCTAGAAAACAAATTTGATAATTGTATATGGATTGAATGTAAAAATGATATATCTTCTGTAATCCTATTTGACGACATGTCTCCATACCCATGGATAACTTTTTTATTTGGATTTTGAAATGGTGGTTCTTTAATTATTAGGTTTGTCTACGCATCCAGTTATTGGCAATTATCTTGGTTGTTAAGTTGTTGGGTTGCTTAAGGAGGATGGATGAATTTCGCAGGGTGCAGGACTGAAAAATCTTGGAAATACTTGCTTCCTCAATTCAGTATTACAATGTCTCACGTACACAGAGCCTTTGGCAGCATATTTACAAAGTGGGAAGCATCAAAATTCTTGTGAGTTTCTCTGGCGCCTCACTTGTCGAATCTTGCATGCAAATTGCACATCGAACTGAACTCACAATTCTACAATTCTTAATGTCTGTGTTCCTTCTCCCTTGTACATTTACCCGGAAAACAAACCTTGGGTGAGATAATCTGGGGACAAACTCTACATGGCCTTGGCTCAACCTTAGGCGGGATTTTTAATCAAATAAGACCCAAGAAGATCTCTTCTAGTTTGTACTTTGTCCTGTATCCTTATATTCGTGCATTTTATTTCCTTACATGCAGATTTTCTCTAAACACATGCATGCATGATACATTTTTTAGTTTATGTGCAAGAATGTCTCATAATATTGGGTAATATTGTAGCTAAACATAATCCTAAGTTAACCATCTTATAGAAACCAGACGTGGGTAGGCAACCCCTCCTGTAGGTCTACCATCTTAAAGTTTTCTCATTTTTGTATGATGTATATTCCTTTGATTTCTTTTTTGTTGGATAACACATATCTGTATTGGAGCAGTGTCATGTATTCTTCTTCCATAATAATTTCCTTGTTTCATTTGATTCATGAAGGCCGTACTGCTGGATTTTGTGCTTTGTGTGCTATCCAGAAGCACGTTAGCCGTGCCTTGCAATTACCACCTGGGAGAAGTTTAGCACCGAATGATCTTGTTTCAAACTTGAGGTGTATCCTTAACGATTATGGTTGATCACTTTCTTGAAGTTATGCTAAAGATGCAAGTGTTTTTTTTTTTGAATTTTTATCGGTACTGTTGTATTCTTCACTCTCAACTATTTGCTTTGCCCTTTTGTTGTGGTTCTTGAGTTTTAAAGTTTGAATTCTATGGAAGCAATGTCTTTTTTCTTCTGTTATGTATAATTTTTTTTTCTGCATGTTAAGTATAGAAGTTGTGAATAGAGTGCTAATAGAAGTTTTACTCTCAAACTGATGTTTTGTTAAGCTTACAAATACTTTGCAAGTTTGGACACTAATGGGCAGCGGGAACACATTTCCTGCATAGCTTCTATCAGGCTCAAATTATTCTTTACATTCACCTTCTCCTCCCAATAGAATTAAAATGATCACCACATGGTATATTTTCATTTCCCTAGTGTTTTCAGAATTTGAAATCCTTGACCACAAATTAGGCATATCTCGGAGCTTCCGAAATGCCAGACAAGAGGATGCTCATGAGTACATGGTTAATTTGCTGGAGTCAATGCACAAATGTTGCTTACCTGCTGGAGTATCAAGTGAATCACCAAGTGCTTATGAGAAAAGTTTGGTCCATAAAATCTTCGGTGGTCGCCTCCGTAGCCAGGTACTTTTTTCTTGCTTGCTTGTGGAAGACATTTTAGCCTTTGGAATGGCAATCAATTCACCTGATTTAGGGACTGGCAATAGTTGGGGGAAATTTCAGGATATTAGAGAAATCTATTTGGAATTGGGACTCCTGTTTTTACCTTCAGTAATTTTATGATTATTTTTCAGGTGAAATGCATGCAATGCTCCTTCTGCTCCGACAAATTTGATCCCTTCTTAGATTTAAGTCTTGAAATCATCAAGGCAGAATCGTTGCACAAGGCACTCACACACTTCACTGCCAAAGAATATTTAGACGGAGGAGAGAGGCAGTACCAGTGTCAAAAGTGCAAGCACAAAGTAAAGGCTCTCAAGCAGCTCACTATTCACCAGGCCCCTCATGTTCTTACCATCCATCTAAAGCGCTTTGGTGCACATCAAGCTGGGCAAAAGGTTGACAAGAGAGTTCAATTTGGTCCGACATTGGACTTGAAACCTTTTGTCACTGGTCTCTATGTAAGTAGACTTTTTACTGAAACCAGTTATACTGTTGTAATATTCTTGTCTTATATAGGTTTTGATGTTCGTATGTCTGATATCGCTATTAAATGATGGTTTAGTTGATGGTTATGTCCATAAATTTGATTTTGTCACATCATTGGATTTTTTGCTGTTTGAGTTTTTGACATTAACGAAGTTTCTAATTGTTCGAAGTATATTTGTTGCCATTGAGTAAGGCTTGAGATATGTTACACATAAGTTGCAATTGACTTTTGAAAAGAGCTTTGGAAATGTGGAAATAAGAATCAAATGAGAAGTACGATGGGAATAGATTGGAAACTTACATTGGTTTATGCCTTTACCTCTTTCTTGGACAAAAGTTGATAAGTGGATAAATTGGTGCTGGAACTTCATTTGTTAAGTATCCAGTAACCAAATCTGTTACATGTTTTGGAGACTTTTGCATGTAATGGTAACTGGTGCTTTCTATTTGGCAGGAGGGAGATTTGAAGTATACTCTTTATGGTGTTCTTGTTCATGCTGGTTGGAGCACCCATTCTGGCCATTATCACTGCTACATTCGCACATCAAGTGGCATGTGGTACTCCCTTGATGACCATCAGGTATCACAGTTTTCTCTGTTTGTTTTGAGTTTTGTCGGAGGTAGAGAGGTATATATGTATGCTTGATTTTTGCGGACTTGTTAATTTGCTAATAGTACGAGTTTAAGGAAAACCAAGTTATGAAATTTTCTTTTTCTTAATTTGGATTTGCATTTTCATCCACGTTTTGTGTTAGAAAGCATAGCTTTTGAAGATTTGAATGAGAGAAGTTTGCTAAAATATTTACAGGAAAGTGTTGTAAATGTCGGGGTGTGGTTTCCATATTTCAGAATTTAAATTATCCTTCATTTGTAGGGATTACACCTGGACCCTGGTGTACTTTTAATCCTTTATTTTTCTTTCGTTTTTTGCGTATTATTTTTCTTTCTTTTATTGCGTATTGGTGACTCTATTTAAAATTATCTTTATTTGGTGTATACATTGGGTTTAAAGAATGAATCAATGGGTGATAAGTGGAGGCCAACCTTATTGTTAGGCCATTGTCTTAATTCTTCCCGTATAATACCTTAGCCCCTGAGCTAGGTGTCCTCTAGTGATGAAGGGACTAGGCCTTTTGTGGGAATCAGTTAGAGAATATGATTTTGTGAAACCTAAAAGCAAGTGGTGACTCGGCATCATGCAATCCTAGTTTGCATTTATGTGACCACATAGATAGCAGCTTCATCCAGTGAATTTTGTTTGGGGTATCGGTGTTGTGGGGTATCGGTGTTGTTGGCTATCGGGATAAAATAAAGAATTCATTGGCTTGTGAGCTAGCGGATTTTGGTCACATGATGTCAGCTAGTGCTTGGTGTGGCTGTGTTTTTGATTGCGATCGGTGGCTTATTAAGACTCTCAGGGAATGGTCGACTGCGATCTCTCATGAGTCATATCCTCTTGACCCGAACCGATTTTTCAAATATGCGGCCATGTAGAAAGGTATTGCATCTTGATTTACAGTCGAAGTCATACATTGTGCAATCCCACAATCCTAGTTTGCATTCAGATGACCCGTTGGATCTCAGATTCAGCCATTTGAATTTTTCGTGGGTTATCAATTTTGTGGGCTATCAGAATTATTAAGAAATTCAATGGTCCATTATATAAGGAATTTTGGGTCACATGATGTAAGGTAGTGTTTGGGTGTGCTTTTTTATCACAATGCGAGGCTTTATAAGGCTTAAGGGAGTCGGCCAAGTGCAAACCTCCCATGATCATATTCGGTTGCTGCGACCATGTACTAAATGCTGCCTAGCTTTCGTCGCTCTTAAAACTACTCTGCTTTTATAAACGCAGGCAGTTGTCTCATAGTATTCGTCTGAAGTAGATGCCACGCTTCAAAATATTGCTTTGTTTGATTTAACGCTTCCAACCCAACTGTTCTTGCTGTAAAATAAAAACGTTTCAAGACGAAGGGACTAGGCCTTGTCATGGAGTCATATGTAGAATAAGGTTTTTCGGTACCTAAAGGCCAAAAGAAAGTGGCAACTTTTTTTTTGGTAAGTAAATTGATTATGGTAAGTCAAGTGGCAGCCAGCTTTTTGATGTACAATCCTAGTATGCATTCATGTGACAACATGGGACATTGGTTTTTAGCCATTTGATTTCTTTGTGGGCTATGACTTTCTGGATTAAAAGGGAATTCATTGGCTAGTGAGTGAAAGGATTCTGGTTACATGATGTATGCTAGTGATTGAATGCTCTTTCAATTGTGGCTTTACAAGGCTCAAGGGATTTGGCAAGTGAAAACCTCCCAAGAGTCATTTCCTCCGGGCCTGGCTTATCAAAATACGTCCCATTTCAATGGTACCGTTCATTGATTTACAGTTCACTGTGCTTCCACACTTTGTTGTTGACTCTAAATGTTACAGTCTGCTATGGGTTGCCGCAACCATGTACTATTATGGTGACTAGCATACTTTGGTTGTAAAATTACTGTGCTATGACAGAGAAAGGTGTATACTTTTTCCGCTGCTTCAATGAACTGATTTATGATCCTTCTAGCCAATAAAGAATGGTGATTCCTTTTTTATGATGATTATTACCTTGGTAAAAGACTACCATGTTTATCATAATTCACATTCTGATCAGCGATGTATATCTCACATTTCGGAGAATACTTGCTGCTTGTGGCTGTAGTTTATACTTCATAGTGTCCCAACAGCCCATTCTAAATTGTTTTGAATGTGTATGAGCAATGTTTTGCAATGACTATAATGTATTGAAATCAGGTTCGCCAAGTTAGTGAAAAGGTGGTTTTAGAGCAGAAGGCCTACATGTTATTCTACGTTCGAGACAGAACAAATTCTGCTCTAAAGAAGCATGTTGGTTTTGTTCAGAAAGAAAGCATGATCACAAATGCCATTGGAAACAAAATGCGTTCCACTTTAAATCAAGGTTCACGGGAAACAGTTCAAAATGGCCCAATTGATAAAAGAGTAATTGACTCTGCTGCTGCCGTAACCAGGAACAATGTTATCATCAGTGATGTACTGATGGAAAGCCTCACGAAGGAAGCTTCTATTCAGAAAACTAGGGGTCCTACACTAGAAATTTCATCCAAGGTGCCAATATCCAACAATGCAGTAAATAGGCTTCCTATTCTGCATCTGAATGGAGAACATTTAACAAAATCAGCTTGTATCGAGGGCTCTGATAAAACTGTCAATAATGCTTTGGGTGCAACAACTGACGGTAAAACTAGCGATTGCAACAAGGATCGATGTACCAAGGAAGACAACACTGATTTGGTTGTTGTAGCGCCCAATGCTCAAGTTTTGGTTACCAATAAAGATCAAAGCTTTGTCAATGCAAAGGCCCATATGGGCAATGACACAAGTACCAAGAAAGATATGAGTGACTCAATTACCATAGCTCCCGAACTCAATGGCCACCAAAGTTCTGCTGGAGATTCATGTATCATGGAAACGACACCTCAAAAGGTAACGAGTGTGATTTACTATCCATTTCATTGATCTTTAGCTTGTGGTTTTACCACCCCCTTTTTATTTTGTTGGAACTGCTTTTTTTCCCTTAATCATTTAATTTACAACGTTGCCCTTTTATTTGTTCACTTTGTCTACCTATGCAAGGGCAATGTTGTTTGTAAATTACAAAAAGGGATTGCAGATGGTAGAAGGGGAGGGCAGAAATCAATTACCCTCCCATCCCTAGTTGATATTGCACCTCAATTCTCTTTTAACATGACCGTGCTATTATTATCCAGATACATAGTGAGGCTTCATTGCAGAAATCTAATGAGAGAGAATCTGCGTTTATTGACCATGTAAAATCATTGGATGAGCCAAGCTGCGTAAACATTCAGGTATGTATACTGTTTCCATGCATTATACCTCAGAAATTAATTCGTTGGTCAAGTCTTTAAGTTCTCATGTTTTAAGAATTTTTTGATTTATATTAGGCCAAGGGTTTGTTGACGGATAGTACTCTTGGAGATGGTGGTCAGAGAAAGGGTGTTATTGAATCAGTAGGATCATCAGGCATACGAACCATGCATATCTCTTCACCCATTGGGGCTGTTGACCGTAAGCGCCAACAAAAATTGAAGAAGAAGCTTCCAAAGTGTCCGATTAATAACGTGCACCTTGGCTCAAGCATCCTTTTTGGGGTATATTTAAGCCTGCGGAAGAAGAAGCACAAAAAGATCAAACGGCGCGTTGTAAAGATTGGCAATGTAACTAAAGAGCACTTAATGGACTCAGAATGTAGTCCATCAATGTCTGAAATAACCAGGACACTGTCATTTAATGGTAAACTTCACTCTCAAGGAAAGCGGTTGAAATCGTGTTCAACTAAGAAAGACAACGTTGCTGTTGCAAAGAGTGTTAAAAGTTCAGATGGGAATTTAGCGAGGGGGATGATTGATGAAGAATTTAGAGAGAGAATTGTTCAAAATGGTGCTGTGCTTTCAACAGATATACCGCCACTGAGGAACTTTTGCTTCCCTCTGACAGGAAATGAATCGGGTGCTCGATGTGCTAATGGTACAAAAGAAAGTAGTGGAGATTCAGTCCAAAATGGCTTAATGAGCATGCTTACCAGAGGATTGGAAGAGAAAACTGGTGAGTGAATTTATGTTACATCATATGCTAAAGATATATTTCTCACCATTTCGCAGTTTCGCTGTACAAGATAATATTTGAAACAATGGTGGTGGTTGTTTATACTGCAGTTGCACGTTGGGATGGGATAGAACTGCCTCCTCACATTACAGAATCAAGTTGTGTGCAGTCTGTTAGAGTTGGTTACATCGGGGATGAATGGTGAGTGAATATGTTCTTCAATATTCATTCACATTTCCCTGTCTTGCGAATTTCCCTAGAAATGTATAATCAATGTGATTGCTGATGATTGCCAAATGTTTATGGGCCACCCATCGGTTATATGGCCGCTAACAGGATTAGTCAGATTGAGTCAAATTTATGCCATGCGACACACAGCTCCAAGCACTACCATTGGTGTTTGGGTTGAATTTTTCTTACCGCTCAAAACTGTGAAGTTAATTGAAATCCAATCATTTGTGTACATGGAAAGTTTTTAATTTCCTGATTAAATGAGTTGAAGATTGTGGAATTTGCAGTAAATGCAGTCAGAGCACTGGTAAGAGGTTTGATATTCATGTGAAGAACTAACTGTGTGCTAATGGGTTCTTTAGCACATGGACATGCAGCTAGGGAAGAATTTTTGCCGAAAGCCATTAGTGATAATGATACTTAGAAAAGGCTTTGCCGATGTTTTCCTTTCTCTTAGTTCTCATATTGCAGGCATTGGGAAAATTATTTTCACTTGTTACTGACATAATTGTGCTGACTGTATATGAACTGTAAAATTTCTGTTCCCTTGATCTTATGAGTGATGTATCCTTGCCCAATTCAACAGGGATGAAGAATATGACAGGGGAAAGAGGAAGAAGGTTAGGATCTCGGAGAATGTTTTTGGCGGACCAAATCCATTCCAAGCAATTGCGAGCAAGAAGGCCAAGTTGAAGAAGGTGAAGATGGACCAGTCCAGCTCGGGAAACCGACCTTACAGGATATGAAATATGTTGATCATGAGCTGAGCAGAGAGCGTAATGCGGAATGCATGCGGAATAATTTTGCTTTTGAGAGTTTTTATTTTTATTTTTTTTCCAGGTTTTGCTCATTGTGAAAGGGTAACTTGGGAATCTGTACGGACAATTTGTATGTGGGAATATCTGAGTAGTTGGGAAATGTACAAGCTGTGAGAGCTTTCTTGTATTTATGGAATGTAACAGCCTTAGAGCTGGTATGTTGCAAGCTAAATTTTGTATCGGGATTGGTAAACCAAAGTCAATGGACACTTTTTAAGTTTGTTAAGCATTGAGAGTTGTTGTATGCAAAGGTGAATTAGATCTGCATTTCCATTAATTCTTACAAAGTCTCTTTGCCCAGATTTGTGCACCCATCCAATGCAAGTGAATTCTACGAGATAATCGCAAGGAACCCATGTGTAGAGATGGTAATTCAATCCGCGCAGCCCCTTGCGGGATTTTTTTATATTTTTCGGGGGTCGGGTCGGAAAATTGACGAAACCCGATCGGGGTCGGGTTGACATTACCCCATTCGGGCTCCACCCCGAAATCATTTTATGCATAAAGAACTATTTTTATTCTTGTATTTTTACCCATAGAACTAAAATACCACATAAAATATTAATTATTTCTTCCATTTTCCTTTTAGATAATAGATTTTGGTTAAATTATAATAGTTATTTCATAAATTTTTATTGTTTGTGCTCACTTATTTTAAAATCTAGATCATATTTTCTCAATAAATAAAAAAAATGAGGGGAGCGGGGTAGGGCGGGTAAGCCCGATACTCGATAGGGGCGGGGGTGGGGTACCTATAAATTACCCGGTCCGGGTTCGGCGGCGGGGCTAAATTTTCTGGTCAGAGTCGGGGTGTGGCAAAATCCGCCCCGTTGCCATTCCTATCAATGTACATCAGATGGTTCGGAACACATGTTCAGATCCATGCACAAAGTCTGTGCATGTAGCATTTTTCCTTTCCTTTTTATTATTTGATTTATGTTTTTAATTTGCCAAAGGTGCCGTTTGTAAAGTACACCTTCCACACACATGGTCCAACAGACAGCACTCTTCATGCTTTGCTCTTTCAAGGCATGGAAGTTAATTATTCTTTGTTGTCACTCGTACTCTTAGCTTTTGGAAAAGTTCTTGCATATGATGGGGGAAAATAAGCTCCAAAAGTGCTTTTAGGTCTGTCAGTTGATCTCTCCCATCCTGTGATTACTTGGAGGGAGTATTCTTCAGCAAGAATCTGTTGAAAATGTCCAAGAGGAAGTACTACTATGATTAAATGGGTAGCAAATGTATGAAGAGGTGGGGCTGATGATAACCAAAAGAAATACTCAGTTGAGGTTTGTGGTTGAGGTTTCAAATCAAATGAGAATGGCACTAAAAAGGAGCCAAAAACAGAGAATAGTGCTCCATCAATGATGATAGCAAAGTTATTGCTTATGATTCACCGTAAAAGAGTTGAGCCAAGCTTTGTTGAGCTCGAGCTCGTTTCCTAAACGAGCCGAAAACATGAGTTTGAGTTTAGCTCGAACCTTAACGAGCCGATCGAACTTAGTCATTTACTAAATAAATCTCTTTAATCGAGCCGAGCCGAGCATTAACGAGTCAAACTCACAAGCTGCTCGACTCGTTTACAACCCTACTTATGTATAGATCTTAGAATTGTGAATTATGGAAATAAAGGAATAATGGAGAAAAACATAATGAATTGAAAGAAGTTGAAGCACAATGTATGCTAGAGCCTAAAGGTAGAAATAATAGAATTCCAATTTTAATTTGGATACTTGCATAAGTTACGGACGACAATTTCGAAAAATAATCCTATAATTATAGGACCAAAGAGAAACGTAATAAGCCACTCGAGTTCAAACTAGAATTCACTTGCTAAAACTCATTTGAGATCGATTTGTTATTAAGTAACCAATGGTTGAACATTTCTTGAAGCTTGTTAAAGCTTCGAAACCAATCTGGAGCATGTTGCTACGTTCAACGAATCATAGCTACATGAGATGGACTTACGAAAGTATCCAATGCGCACGTGTAAAATCGGCACACGTGATTGCGATCAATTCAATTTACAACTTGTGTAAAATCGGCACGCCTACATAAATTAGGTTTGAACGTATTTTTAAAACTCGTTAATTTGCCAATCAAGCTTGAAGAATACATTGCTCAGTTCGTTCGGCTCGTTTTTTAAGCTCTACCCTTGTGACTTGTGTATGACAAGTTTGAAATGGTGGGTATTTTTGCAGTCAACCATTTGATAGCCCTGTTCCTGAATATACAGAATAGGCTTTCGTCTTCAATTTGGGCCTGCGCCACTAGAGGTTTGTCCGCTGTTAACTTCATAGTCTCGGGATTAGTCAAGTTGCAGTATTGCACACATTCTGACGTATATGCACGGTATAAGAAAAGAACATGCAATTGGGCAGATAATATCTCTATTATGGCACGTGCATCTTCTAAAAACTCAATAATATAAAACACATACTCCCTTTGTTTCTTTTTGTTTGTCATTTTCTGATGTTCGTGTCAATTTTCAATTAATTTTATCTTCTTATATAAATCGCAAAAAAAATTTGCAATATGAATATATTTTGATAGTTCTCAATTAGTTTTATAGTAGAAAGTTTTCAAAATTATAAAAAACATTAGAGATTGAGAGATATAAACGTTTAAAGAATGACACAGACAACGAAAAATGGACAAACAAAAATGGGACGGAGGGAGTATAATACTTATGGTGCAAACAATTTTCCATCCCAAAAGTTTTTTTGGCCGAAATACAGGTATGTTTATCTCTGTTTATTACTACTAACAAATGTGACAACAGAACCAGAGAAACTTTTTTACAGTGGAGCCGTGAATATATTTTATGGCACTCGATTACATGCGTCTAAAGTATTTTAGACAGTCTAAATTTTAAAAAAAATGATTCGCTTGAAGAGTTTTTAATTTTTTTAAAATTCAAACGATTAATTATCAAAACGGACGACTGAAATATTACATAGCCATAAATAACTTATTCACGGCTTACTCCCCAACAAAAACACAATCATCATCTGGAATTCTGGAAATCAGTAAAGGGCTTCAGACAAGCATAGGGGCACAGGGCTCCAAACCTATTCAAACATGGAATCTAATCTCGTTTATGTCAAAAAGTTCTACTAACATTTTAATCGACCATATCATAGGCCTCGGGATGGGTACGGTCAGGTTTTCCTTTGGAAAATGCTAAAATAGGCCCAGCGAGCTCATGTTAAGGTTTAAAAAGTGTGTTGAAATGTGTAAAAAGTGTATAAAAGTAGGTATAATTGTATTGAAAAGTGTAAAAGCTGTATTGGAGTGTGTGTTTTTTTTTTGTCTTTTTCTGTGGTTATTGTGAGCTCAGTGGGCTCACGTTAAACATGCAACCTCATGAATAATAAATACTTATTTATTTTCTCATACCCACTTGCCCAAACGCCTTGGGTTATGGGGATGATCATGGTGAGATTTGAGAATATATATGACAATTGATATTGGACAAATTGCTAACTATATATAGTAAAATAACATCTTTTTGAGTTTTGAACTTCTAAATTTCAAAACTTAAAGAAATTACTCAAATTAGTAGTGAAACCAATAAACCTAATTCATTAATTTTTGCAAGTTTTCTTTCATTTCCATCTTCTAAAAAACAAGAATATCTTGTCAATGGTGGGTTTGAATCATTAATTAATAATGTTGGTTTGAATCATTAATAATGTTGGGTGGCTACTAGAGAAGCTTCCTTGTTATTTTAAAAAATAAGGACCACCGTTTAATAAAATTCTACTAGAAGTTACAATTACAAATTAATTTCAGCTTCATCAAAAAAAACCTTTCAAAGTTAAAAATTCTGTTATTAGATATGTTGGTTACATTAAATAACATACCTAATTATAGTAGACGTTAGAAAAAAAATATGTACACATGAGATTCGTAACGACCCTAATTAACTAACAACTCGTTTTAGGAAAATGCTAATGCGACGACACATAATTCTACTGCCATGATCTTTCTAGCGAATCTAGCCATCTGACGTTTTTACCCTTGAGCGTAAAGGGTACCTAACACTGCCTAGCCTGATTCTCTCTCTCTCTCTTTCTCTCTCTCTCTCTCTCTCTCTCTCTCCAAAGATTCACATCTCAACTTTTCTCTCTTGTGGTAAATATTGAAATCCAAATACAACGGTCCTTTTTTGATGGACTGAAAACTCCGTCGAAGTCAAATGGTGAAACTTGTGAAACGATACAACCTGAGTTCTTTCTCCGAGGGAGATTTTGATACCGGCAGCGGCGGCGGAGGGAGACAGGGGTGGATCGGCCTCGCGGAGAATGGGTGTTGATTATTCGCGAGTGGGACAGCCGAACGGAAGCAAAATCTTTAATGACGACATTATTGGTCAGAATCTCATGCTGGTTCTCTGTTCTTTGTGGTGTTGCGATTCTAGAATTATGTGTGTATATGGGTTCATATATATATAAAGAGAGGGAGAGAGAGCGAGAGGGGAGGGAGAGTCAGCTCTTTAATAGTTATATATGGTTTGCATCAGTTCTTGAATTCAATTTTACTTGTGAAGTAAGAAGGTTTTTTAATCCCCATGGTCGGGTTGGATTGGAGCTAGGCGGAGCCTCCTAGGCGCCATGGATGGATAATGGAAAGAGAAGAAAGATTCTTCGTGAAAGAAATTTGAGGGTAAAAGGGGTAAACGACAAAAATGCTCGTGGCACTAAACAAATATGTCCTGGCATTAGGGGTGTCCTTGTTTTAATATTATTATTGAGTCAACTGGCTAATTATGCTAAAAATTAGTGCATGACATCATGTTGTGTATGAAAAGATCAATGTTTGGCAACTTTTCAAGTTGTGGTGATTTAAGTCACGTAGTGCGCGGGCAGGTGCAAGAGCGCATGATGAAAATATTCATCTTGTTTGGTTTAATTTTTTGAAAGTTATTTTTGATGTAATGAGTGACAATAAGTGGAGAAAGATAAATAGAAAAAGGTATTGAGAAACGTATGGAGAGAACAATGAGATGAGAGTTGAAATTGTCTTTCAAAAACTCCTTAGACAACTACAGTTCGTGAGTGCGAGGATTGAGAGTAAGAGAGCTGAGTGACAACTGAGAGCAGAAGGGAATGTCGTTTTGAATGATGTCGGATCGGCTTTTCCATCATCTCTCCTAAAATTAATTGGTGTTAGGAAGGGTTTCAATTAAATCTTTTATGGTATTCGACATCGCACCCGCAAGTCTGTTTTTATAGCGGTCGCAGGGAGTGACATTGTATAACTAAATCTATGGAAACACTACGGGCCCAACAAATTATTATGTGACCAAAGTGATGATGCCACAACACTCATGCCTTCTACTTAAACATAGTACATTCTCCTTGTCATTGACTCATTGCCCATGATCTTAAATCATGACTAGGAAAAGAAACAAGTACATATGCCTGGACTACAGAACGAAGAGGCTTGTCTTAAACTTTCCCATCTAAACAAAGTTTTGCTAATTAATTACATTGATAATTAATGTTGCATGCCTCTCTTTCCAAGGATCATTAATTGTACTATGAATTGCAAAAAAAAAAAAAGAAAAGAAAAGGCACACAATAATACACTTGTCAAGTCGCGCATATCATTAACTTAATCAAAGGGATTGTAACCCAACGGTTGTCTCTTTGTCCTCTCATAAGGAAGATCAGGGTTCCAACTTTGGCAAAGACATTTGGGATTTAGGTAAGAAGTACAATAAAAAAGGAGAGTTCACGCATGAGACTCTTCTCATGTATTCTACTAATTAAAATAAGTACTTATTTTTTAAATTAAAAGTGATGTATTATGAGAGAATGTCTATCTCATAAAGCAAAAAATAAGTACTTAAAAAATAATAACCTTAGTAAAATGGAGCCAATAGCTTGGAATTGTAGCTTTAAAAATAAGTACTGTATGTACTTGAATAGTAGCTCATCACTCTAGCTGGAAAATAGTAGCGTGGAATTATCGTGGATATTCAAGGGTTAATGAGCAACTATTTAATTTTCAAGCTAGAGCGATGACCTTCCCTCACATAATTCTTCAAGATGTTCTGTGCTTTCTCTCTCAATTCTCGTACTGTGTTTGCGCTCTCAATTTTCGCTTCCGCAAATTTTAGTAGTTTAGGATGTGATTTTAAAGATACTTTCAAGTTCGCGCATACTCGCGCGAATTATGTGACTTAGGTGACCACCCAACACTCATTTGTGTTGATTCTGTTGAACCCATCCACGCTACTATATTGTTGTTGTTTTTCAAAGGTAGAAGTTTGATATCATTAATTAATTGGACATTGTTTAAAGATTTTAATTAATTAACCCATCATTGGTTAATTTCTTCTCGTCAAAACCACCCCACGGCCCTACCCAACTGTCAATGCAAATCATGAAACAAAAATAGCCTTCTCCATAATTCCTCACTTCTCTTCCCTGTCGGCCTCGACGTGCTCATCTCTCTCTCTCCCCTGGCAATATTTATTATTTCTTGGCATGCTCATCTCTCTCTCTCTCTCTCTCTCTCTCTCTCTCCTGGCAATATTTATTTTATTTCTTGGCAATTCATTTAGGCACTTAAAGGGGTCATGTGAGAAAATAAATACGCCAGCCTCATATATCATTGAGTGTTCCTTTCTGTAAGAGTTATAGACTTATAGTTGTACATTATATATCATGCACAAACTATATCGAACAAAACAATATGGTACAAGGATTTCGGTGCACAAACTTGGTAATAGATATGTTCGGAATCTTTCGATGTACGTAAACCCCGCAATAGAAGTTTCGGGTTTGATTTTGGGATGATGCAGTCATGTTCCCGTGCTGCGTAGATTGACCTAATTGTTCCATTTGGGATTTTTCTATTGAACTGAGAGGAGATGTAGAATTTATTTCACTTCACTCACATTAATAGGCCAATTTGGCTTTAAAAGTCAAATAGTGACTTATTTTTTGTTTTTATTCAAAAAACAATCACATTTGTTTGTTTTGCGTCAAACTTTTGTGACATATTGATTCGTCTCAATGAGAAAAATCGGAAAAGTAAAAAATAAATTTTTTTGATCGAAACTCATAATTTTTTTAAAAAAGACAAATATAAGTAAAATAAGTTGAGTTTCGATTAAAATTTTTTACTTTTTCGATTTCTCTCGTCGAGATGAAACAATAAGTTAAAAAAGTTTAGCGCAAAATCAATAAATACAAAAAAAATTTAAATAAAGACAAAAAAAATAAGTTACTAACTTACTGTTCAATCCGAACCCACGCAACCGAGAAATTATTCGTTGCCCTTGGGGCAACACGTGGCCCTGCCCCAGCACATCAGAGCCGTCCATTCGGCCCTTGGACGGCTCAGATTTAGTGAGAGAAATGATAGAGAGAAAGGAGAGAGAGAAAGGAGGAGAGAGAGTGTTTTGATCTCGTCCGTTCGGTATCCAAACGGACGGCTCGGATGTACCTAAGGGGCACCACGTCAGCTCTTGCCCTTGGGGCAACGAATAATTTCTCCACACAACCCCACCCCACTTTAAACAAAACAAAAATGTAGGGTGAAAAGCAAGGAAACTTTACGTGGGTAAAAAAGTCAACAAAGGGCAACTACCCACCTAAGCTTCTTCTTCATTTTTCTTGGTCCTCCTAGACAAAATAGTTTAACAACTGTACTATTTTTCTTTCATGTGAGTAAGAGGGTACCTCAGTCTCAAATTAGATGTTAATTTTGATATTTGTGCCAATTTTAATTTTTTATATTTTTTAATATGGATCTCAAAATATTTGCAATATGGATCTTGTTTGATAGTTCTCGATTAGTTCTACTATAGAAAGTTTTCAAATTCATAAAAAACGTAATAAATTGAAAGATATAAGTGGTGAAAAATGACACGAGTTTCAAAAATTATCATCCTTTTTGGGACGGAAGAAGTATCTTTTTTTTCACCTATTTTTATGACGACAAAATGTAGGCCTCCAATTGGCCTATATTTTTGTTGACGGCTCGAATCGGCCGTCGGTTGGCTAGAGACGGCCCGGTGAGACCATCGGTATGATTTCGATGGGGGTTTGGTCGGTCCTTATAGCAGGACTCATTTACAACTATCGATCTACCACTTGAGGTTGGGCCTCGAAAACTTTTTCCCTTTTGCGGGCGACAGGATATTAGTATATTAGCATTTGTTAGATTACTACAAAGGCCAATTGTCTTGTCTATAAGAGTTGAACTCAAACCTTACGCTCCAAAAGAGCGCCACACGATCATTGAACCCAACCTTGAGGTCCGTTTGGGCCTTGAAAACTTGAAAAAGAAATTTCCAAGTCATGCTTAATTAACTAACATGTAAGAGTATCCTCATCTGTCTCTCTTCTTCCCTCCAAACTAAACTAAAGAGCCAAAACTGAAAAAAAATACCCCATGTATCAGCCCCTCTTTCTCACTCACTACTTTAATAAAAATTAACATTTGCTACAGTGGCTCTTTTTTTTTTTTCTGAGCCATTGTTCACTCGCATCCGAATTTTTTAATCACTCCCTCTTTGTAGGCCTGGTTGAAATCACCAACCGACGACGATGGCGACGAAGGCCTGGTTGGGGAAGTAGGCCGTTGAAGATGAAGACCACAACGCAGACGACAATGGCGATCGGTTCGAGTCTGAATTGAAAGCTACGGTTTCACGGTGGTGGAAGATCTGATTTGGAGATTTTGTTTTAGAGGCCGGGGGGGGGGGGGTTGGTTTGTTTGCTAGTTTTTTTTGCCGTTGTTTTGCTGGTTTGGCGGGGGAGTAGAGAGTAAGAATAAAAAATCTGATTCTGTGTGTAATTGTGATCGAAAAAGTGATATTTTAAAGAAGAGAAGTGAATTTTGAAGATTAATTTGATCTAAAATCAACTGAGGCTAGTGCTGATCGAAAAAGTGATGTTTTAAAGTAGAGAAGTGAATTTTGAAGATTAATTTGATCTAAAATCGACTGAGGCTAGTGTGGATGCTTTTGGAGATATAGTAGTATGAACATTCAGATACACACACGAAGAAAAAAGAAAAAGGGAAACGAAACGAAAAGAAAAAAAAGCACTTTTTAAGCACAATTTTGGGCCACCTTTGCGCCAGTCAGAAGGAAAATGCTACTAGTAATTATTCTAATCTAATATAGGAGTAGTCTATATAAAGGGACACCATCAGCTCGGTGTCTCCCATTTTTGAAATCCTGTTACAAAGTGGTTCTCATAGGTACCCTCTTAAAAAAAAGTGTTTATGACTATTTTTAACTTGCCGTAGAATAACTGTCAGGGGCAAAATAGTAATCAATTTAAAATCACATTTCATAACCACCACCCTCATATCCCACCCATTCCCTCAACGTGCACGTACAAAGTGCGTGCCAATCTTCTAGTTTCAAAATGTGCATTGATAATGACACTCTCAAAATTTATAATGTCACTCCTCAAGTTAATAATTGCACTCTTTTTAAAAGTGACATTATAAATTTAGAGAGTGACGTTAACGGCTTTGTTCTGTTCTTATTTCTTAACTTAGTTTTAGTTTTGTTTCCAATCATTACCCTATATATTTCTCCAATCATTACCTTATATTTTCAATTATTAATTTGATTTCTCTCTCTATCTCTCTCCAATCATTACCCCTATTTTCAATCATTACTCTATTTCTCTCTCCACCTACTATCAAAATTAAACTAAACTAAACTCCGAACCAAACACAACCGTTATAATTTCCCCCAGAAATATGTCAAAAAGTTGAGATTACAATTGATTACAGGGGAACAGGTAGTACCATATTTCCTTTTTCTAGGGGCCCACTACCGAGAGAAAAGTCTATTTTTAGAAGCATGGAAAGACAAAAGTAAAAAATCTCCAGGCATAGAAAGAAAAAGAAAATTTGTTTTCTTTATGGACGGTACAATCTTTTACTGGTAGATGGGAAGTACCTTGTTTTAACGAAAAAAATCACACACACAAACAGAGGGAACCTTTACAAAGCAAAACAACCATGGCGTACAGACTTTACAAAAGCAACAACTATGGTGTTACGTAAAGTTTAAGCTTCTACTAATTTTGGTTGATAAAGTAGATGTTCGGGGCAGCTTTCATGTACCTCTATTCATTTTGGAGCTCTTGAATTAATGAACGGGTAAATCCTTCAATGACATTAAAATTTGAAATGTTTGACCTCTATCATAGCAAATATTGCAATATTTTGCTCCTAAAAAAGGCTTTTCCTTAAAATTTGGCCTGGCATTGGACATGAACGAACAGGGTTAAGAAAATTTACCCATTTGCCATTGAGATCCGAACCCAAGATCGTGCCAAGTTTAAGTACCAGGTTAATCAAAGATTATTTTCAAGCTTCAATTAGTAAAATGAGCAAGCTCATAGTAACTATATATTTGACAATTAAGACATGTGGAATTTAGGAATTTGCTCTATTTCAGGATCGGTCAATTCATAGCTTAATCATGGCTCCCGCTAGTAGATTACATTGGCCCTCATGGATTATTTGAGATGTTGCATAAATTTATCGTCTAAAATTATACAGTATATAAAAGAAATAAAAGGAAAAAAGTATGGGTTGTACCAGCAAAAGGCGCAAAAGTCAATACATGGAGTTGAAAAGGAAACCAAACTTTTACAAATGCTATGCATTTTGCAAAACAGAATAAAGTGCCAGCTTTCTTTTGACCTTTTGAAATGATTATTTTCTGCACCAAGATTTTATTAAGATTACATAAAAATAGAAAGAAAGCAGTTCCATCCTCATTAAAGAGATGAAATCGAAACATCTTCATCTGGGGAGAAAAAAGATGATCAACCAATACACTCAATTAAACCATTGAATACCCACCAACACTTTCCTGTTAAATTCACCAACCCAACATTTACATTTCCTTCAGCCCTTTAATTCATGATAATGCCCCAACTTCTGACCACTCCACCCCACTGTCAATTTTCTCTTCCCAACATTACCTCTCTCTCTCTCTCACACACACGCACACACACACACACACACACACGCACACGCACTGGCACTCCCTTGTTCTCATTTGAAAAGGCTTCAGTTGGTTTGTTTTCTTTGTTGGCCTTTTTGTTTTCTTTGTTGGCTTTCAGAAGCCCGGGCAACTTGAGGTCACATTCCTTATCTTGAAACCTCTAAAACTTCGTTTGTTTTCTTCAGCAACCCATTTGTTCCTGAGCAGTAGTTTTCCAAACTACAGGCTAGTTTTTGTTTTTGTTTCGATTATTGGGGTTTTCTGTGGAAAAAAAAGACCACTCCAAAACTGGTGGAAAATGGTTTGTTATATCTCAAAGATTGAGTCTTTAACCCAGTAATCATATATTTGTTGCAACTCCAAAGCCACTGCTCACTTGGTGGAGTCTGTTTTTCTGGATTCAATGGAGTTGGAGTGAAGAAAGGAATGGGGCTTTTGAAATGGTTAGAGGGTTTTGATACATTAGCTCCCTCTTGCTTCTGTTTCTGAGATTTTAGCCCCTATCCTGAAATGGGTATTGTGTTTTTCAGCTCTATCCTTGTTCTACCACTCTTCTTTAGGGTTTTAGTATTTTGTCAAGAACCCAACACTGATGAGTACTTTGTCTCTGATTTCTTCCAGAAGATGGGTATAGCTTCTTCTGATGGTAACAACTTTTCTGGTCCTGTTTGTTTATGGGAAGGAGTAACCTGTGACCATGAAAATGTTGTTGGGTTAGTGGCTTCTGGTTTGGGTTTATCTGGTTTAATTCCTGACACCACCATTGGCAAGCTAGAATATCTTGAATACCTGGATCTGAGCAACAACAACATCACTGGCTTGCCTTCAGATTTCTGGAGTTTGGGTTCTTTGAAATCTCTGAATCTCTCATCTAACCAGCTTTCTCAGACCCTCCCAAGCAATATTGGCAATTTTGGCTTACTTGAAACCCTTGACCTTTCTTCAAACAATTTTTCTGGGGGAATCCCTGACGCCTTTGGCTCCCTTCTCAGCCTTCAAGTTCTTAAGCTCAATCTTAATGGCTTTGAATCAAATATTCCATCTGGGATTACTAACTGCCAATCTTTGGTTTCAATAGATGTGTCATCAAATGAGCTAATTGGTACTCTTCCTAATGGGTTTTTTGCTGCATTTCCTAAGCTTAAATCCTTGAATATAGCTGGAAATGGGATTCAAGGCCGCGATTTGGATTTTGAGGGGATTGGTTCCACTTCCGTTACATATCTAAATATTTCACGGAATTCGTTTCAGGGTCCGGTTATCGGTGTTTTTCAGGAGCCATTGGAGGTGATTGACTTGAGCCAGAACCAGTTTCAGGGCCACATTTCTCAGGTGAATTTCAGTTCTAGCTTCAATTGGTCTAATTTGGTTTACTTGGACTTGTCTGAGAATCAACTTAGTGGGGAGCTTTTTAGTAATCTGAGTGAAGCCCAGAATCTGAAGCACCTTAATCTTGCTTACAATAGATTCTCTGCACAACCATTTCCAGAAATTAGTATGCTCTTTGGTTTAGAGTATCTCAACTTGTCTGGAACCAAACTCATTGGTCCCATCCCATCTGAAATTTCAGAATTGACTAGCTTGGAAACACTAGATCTTTCCCAAAACCAACTAGTCAGCCATATTCCTCTAATAAGTACCAAAAACCTTCAAATTCTTGATGTTTCCTATAACAATCTAAGTGGAAGCATCCCAACATCCCTCTTGGACAGGCTCCCATTGATGGAGATGTTCAATTTCTCCTACAATAATTTGTCCCTTTGTGCTTCGGGATTTTCACCCGAAACCATCCAAGAAGCCTTCTTCGGATCAGTAAATAGCTGCCCAATTGCTGCAAACCCAGATCTCTTCAGGAGGAAACCACACCAAGATAATGGTTTCAAGCTTGCTCTTGCTTTAACCGTCTCCTTGGTTTGTTTACTTGTGGGATTACTGTTTTTAGCCTTTGGGTGCCGTAGAAAAACTAGAATGTGGGCAGTGAAACAGACTTCTTACAAAGAGGAACAAATCCTTTCCGGTCCCTTTTCGTTCCAAACTGATTCCACCACATGGGTAGCCGATGTTAAGCTCGCAACTTCTGTCCCAGTGGTCGTTTTCGAGAAACCATTGTTGAATTGCACATTTGCAGACCTCTTGTCTGCGACTTCACATTTTGATCGTGGCACGTTGTTGGCGGAAGGGCGTTTCGGTCCAGTTTACAGAGGGTTCCTACCCGGTGGGATCCATGTAGCTGTGAAAGTTTTGGTTCATGGCTCAACCATGACTGACCAAGAAGCTGCAAGAGAGCTTGAGTACCTTGGTCGAATCAAGCACCCTAATCTTGTTCCACTCACTGGATATTGCTTAGCCGGTGAACAAAGGATCGCCCTTTACGATTACATGGAAAATGGAAACTTGCAAAACTTGCTCCATGATTTGCCATTAGGTGTTCAGACAACCGAAGACTGGACCACAGATACGTGGGAAGAGGACGATAACAATGGGATTCAAAATGTGGGGTCTGAAGGTTTGTTGACGACTTGGCGATTTAGGCACAAGATCGCGCTTGGCACTGCTCGTGCCCTTGCATTTCTTCACCACGGGTGCTCACCTCCTATAATTCATAGGGATGTAAAAGCTAGTAGTGTTTATCTTGATTGCAATCTGGAGCCTAGACTGTCTGATTTTGGATTGGCAAAGATTTTTGGGAATGGACTAGAAGATGAAATCACTCGTGGGTCCCCCGGTTATGTCCCACCGGAGTTTTTGCGACCGGAAACTGGATCCCCAAAGATCCCCACGCCTAAATCGGATGTTTATGGATTTGGGGTCATTCTGTTTGAGCTCATTACTGGGAAAAAGCCGGTTGAAGATGACTACCCGGATGAGAAAGAAGCAAATTTGGTTTCTTGGGTGAGAGGACTAGTGAGGAAAAACCAAGGGTCTAGAGCTATCGATCCGAAAATTCGTGGAACTGGATCAGATAAACAGATGGAGGAAGCCTTGAAGATTGGATATTTATGCACAGCTGATCTTCCTTCGAAGCGACCGAGCATGCAACAGGTAGTTGGAATTCTCAAGGATATTGAATCAATTAGTAATCAATGAGGAGCAAAACTTCTGGTTTCTCTGCAATTTTCTTGTTTATGTTTTCCATGTCCTATGTTTTAGGTCCTTCTTTGCTGCCATGGATGGACATGTACAGTAATCTTGAGGTTCTGTTTTGAAATTTGGCTTGTTTCTTTTCCTTACCATTGTTGGTGGCAGAAGAGCTTGATTATATACTTGGGTTGATCTTGATCCTTCAAAGATTGCATTCTTACAAAATTATCAAATCTTATCGGATTTTAGAATGTACGTTCTGAAACATGATACACCTTTTGTTTTCCTGAAACGTGGACTTTAGATTCAAATTGGTCCCCAAAGCTTTTCTTGTTTACTTAAAAACATCAGGCAGTGGATCTTTGAGAATAGAAAATGTAAAACCAGTGGTTACCATGCTCTGAGAAAATTTGTTTTACTTTTCCTAATTTCAACAAATGTACTTTGTTTTCTTGGATCCTTAGAACTTGTACGAAGTAGATTCTCATCTTCTAATTCATTTGAACCTACACATGAAACCTTTGCCTTTTAGTCCATAACCGATCCCACCAACCGCAACAGCAAGTTACACAGTTGCACCATGAACCGGAACCCGTGTATTGCTATTTCACACAAGCTTTAGCTTTCGGGAAGGGTGGCCCAAAAGATTTTGCTTTTAGTGAGTCTTTTACTAGAGCTTGTGTTAATTTGCAAGACACTTGCCTCGGCTCTGCAAGGCTTTGCATAGCATTTGAGGTAACACTTTAGGGTACCCTAAAGAATGGGGTTTTAATTACTAGAACTTGTGTTAATTTGTAAGACACTTAACTCGGCTCTGCAAGGCTTTGCATACCATTTGAGGTTAACACTTTAGATTACCCTAAAGAGTGGGGTCTTAATTTAATGGTCAATGGGATGTTGGTGATGTCTAGGACCACTTGTTTTCTATATGTTTGCCCATATTTAGACCCAATCGTTCAGAAAGCTCCCATAGGCTGTTAATGGTGTTGGAACTCTCTGAAAGAGGCAGATGCATGCTTTTGAGTGGTGGAGAGCAAATGATGGGGCAGCATTTTGTTTGCTTGTTTTATGCATTCTTTTAATGCTTTGTTTGTACTGCCACTGGTATGTTTTGATGGAACTGGCTGGTAAATGTGGGCACCATTATTGTTATGACTGTCAGCCATTTTCCTGTACTGATACACCATGCAGGGCCGGCCCTGGGCATAGGCCGACAAGGCCGCCGCCTAGGGCCCCCAGTTTTGGACCAAAAATTAGGGCCCCCAAACATAGAATGTAATATGTAATATATGTACGTTCAAAGGGCGTGAGGGCCTCAATGGCCCAGTGGTTAGAAGCACCTTTTTGAACTTGCATGTCCCAGGCTCAAAACTTGGTCACTGCAATTTATAAGTTTTACACGCCTGGGCCCTGGACTCCTATTATTATATGGGCCAGATTTTTCTTTATCCTTCCTATATGCCCAAGTTAATTTTTTATGAACATTAACATTATATATGTAAATTACACACCATCTAGTTTGTTTGCGTCTTTAATATTTTTCTCAAATTGTAATGTAAAGCCTTCTTTAATTAAATTTATTCAAATATCTTATTAAAATGCTATACCTTAGTTCTTAAAAATTTCGCAACTCATCAAATGCCTATTATGTGCTAGTTAAGGACGCGGTCAAGAAGATGAAAATAAACTATTGACAGTTCATAAGTTAACGTCAAATACCATATAATGTAAGCGATTGAGACGTGAAACAATGCCTTCCTGTCAATTTTATTTAATGGATTGTGTCAAGTTGTTTTTTTTTTAATTTTTATTGCCAATCAAATAACGTAAGCCATTGAGATGTGAAACAAGGAGAGGGCCCATTTGCTATTTTCGCCTAGGGCCCCCATAATCTCAGGGCCGGGCCTGACACCATGGACCACCAAACTGGACCACTATTCCATTCCTGAGCCATGCATGTGATCGTTTTGACTTTGAGAGAAGAAATAGGTAAACGAGCCAAATCGAGCAGAGTAATACGTAACTACGTATTTTTGTAACTTACTTTTCCGGTAAAGGCGATGTGAAGGAACGGAGTCTTGCCTTGCTGTAACTTGTTCTAGCATGACTCGAAAACTAGTTAAGTTGGAAAATCTGGTAAAACTTCTTGTTTCTCTCTCAAACGACTCGTTGCTTGAACAACGGACGAAAGCGGGTTATCTGCCTATGTTTTCCAGCGGTTGTTGGGTCATTACAGGTTCTTATTGGGATTTTTTGGGCAATCTCGTTTCAAAAAACTGGTCAAGCTTGTCTCATCTCTCTATAAAAGGCAACTTGGTTTGTGTACAGTTCAATATTACAGATAAGCTAAATGAAAAAAAACCCAAACTCAAAAAATTAACGAGCTTCAGAATTACTGACGTTTGACTTGTTCACAATACGAGTTGATCTTAAGCAAGTTATTTTGAGCAAAACTCATGCGTAGTGTCATGCCCGAGATTTTACCCTTGCGTGTCGCCAGGCCTTTTTTAGGGTTTCTATGACGGAGAGGCCCCCAGATCGGTTTTACACCCTATTTTGTTGTCTCTGCACGATTGCATCTAAAAATACTAATCTCATTCCAGCCTTCTAGCTACCGAGAAAATGCATCATTGCCTCACTTCTTGGAGAAGCTCTTTAGTTGCATTATCATGTCCGCTTAGCATTAATTAACATAGTTAACAACTATCAAGAGCATGTGGATAAAAAAAAAAATATGGAAAGTTAGTGGTGAGAGGCTCCTATCACAATAGATACCAAGAAAATGCATCATTGGCTCACTTAGTCAATACTACTATAGTCAAAGGCCATTCATGATGTAGCTGTTAATGGCAACATTTAAATAAGGTTAATGTTGGATTTGATGGTTGAGCATATTGGACTTTTTAACCCAATCTTGCCTCTGGTCCACGTAATAGAATGAACTGTGCTTTTAGAACTTGAGCATCTGCATCTTGCTCGTGGAACAGCCTCGCTTCGTCAAAGTAACAAGAAAACTCTAGTTTCTCTCCTGCACCAGCCTTGCTTCTTCCCTAGCTACTTTCCAAAATATTGACTTTGGAACAGTTACTCTTTTCTGTAAGCGAGACACTATTCACATTTTATTCCTTATTTTAATGTTTTGTTTCCCTTTGTTTTAAGGATCATGTTTGGAGCACAACACTCAAAAAAATAAGTGTGAACAAAAGTATGAATATTTAATTGAGTAGAGAATTAGAGTAAAGAGTCTGATGCAGTGGACATTGTAAAAATGGCTAGCTAAGTAATAAAGTGGGTTCTTAAAGTATAATTTGGTCCAAAATCAGCTGAGGCTGATGCGGATGCCCTAAGCAAAGTTCACCAGGGTTTCAGGTCTTGTTCCTCTTAATTTTTTCTAAAAGTTATCGTTTTATTTTTATTTAAGTTTTTTTTTTTTTCGTTTATTGGTTTTGCGCCATATTTTTTAGGATTATTGGTTTCGTCTCGGCAAGACGAATCGAAACAGTAATTTTTTTTAATTTTTATTCAAATATTTTGCAAAATAACCATTTTTTAGCAAAAAGTCAAAAAAATTAGTTTTTTTTTTTGTGCTAAAAAGTGATTATTTCCCAAAATATTTGGATAAAAATAATTCTTTTTCTTACTTTTTCGATTCCTCTTGTTGAGACTAATCAATAAGTCATAAAAATTTGGCCTAAAACTAACAAATGCGAAAAAATTCTAATAAAAGACAACAAAAAAAAGTCTTAAAAATCGTTAGGGGAATCCCACCTCATTTTGGTCTAAAATCTCCATGAGTCTCATTTTAATGATTTGAACCGTTCTGAATATTGAAAATAAATCTAGACCGTTCATTTTTTTTCCATCAACATTTTCATGTACCGAAAGTCTTGTACTTCCGGTGGGGGAAGATCATCAAAAGTTAAATTCCCGAAACATGATGAGAGAATTTCAGTGCGTGCAACTTGAAATCTCTCTCTTCTTTTCAATGCATTGTCCCACCTAATAGTAGGTGGGACAATGCTACTCACACAACAATTCAAACACAATTTACACAATCTCTTATATGCATATAGGATCCATACATAATAGTGTATGTGTGGAGCTCACGTATATGTTAAAGATTATATAAAAGTTATTGTGTTCGGATTGTTGTATGAGTATCATTTTTGTTGCGAGTATGTACCTCAGTGACGATTGATACGGAGGCAGCCAACAACCCCCCCCCTCCCCACAAAGGAGCCCTTTTCCGAGACTAGAGACCCGAGTTTCTTCCAGGGAAACATCAATGGCTTCCAAGAACTGTATTTAAACACACTCACCAAAACACTGATCGGTAAGACGCCACCGACGCTGAGGAAGATGACGTCGACTCCGTCGGCCACGGCGGCGAGCAAATCTAATTTTCTATTATTTGCTGACGGTTATGATCCTACTGTGGGAAAAGCTGCAACAGTGGAGAGAGAGAGAGAGAGAGAGAGAGATGTTGTGGCCTGGTGGGGGGGTTTCGTTCGCCGGAAATGGTAATCGTTGTCGGAGCACGAGGTCGTCGGATCCGTTGATGTCGTGGAACAAACACTAGCGGTGCTGAATTCGGGGCCGGGGTGGCAGCACTGTAGGGCAGCATGACGGTTCCAAAAGTATTTTCAATTGTCCGGATTTAAAAAAAAAAAAAAAAAAACTCCCAAGGAAGAGACTTTACCAGAGAAGTTTTTTTTTTCTTCTTAAATTCGGACCATTGGAAAAGTGTTTTTAAATTCGGACCATTGCTGTGATGGGAAGATGATCGGTTAATATGGCGAAAGAAGCCCTAGAAGGTGCTGAATTGGGAGGCACGAAGGATGAAGAAGGGTAATGTTGTCTTCTTACGTTGAAGTTCAGCTTTATTTAATTTTTCTTATAATTCCAACTCTCGTGGCATTCCGTTTAGTAATGGAGCAAAGATCAAACTCGAGTTTTGGGCTCGTTCACTTAACGAACTGAGCTCAACACTCAAAAACTTGACTGTTTGTGTAAACTCGGCTTGTTTTAAGATGCCCATTAAGTAAATTAGCGGGACTTGGCTCGTTAAGGACTTGGCTTGTTTGCATCTCTAGAAAAATGCAAGAGGAGCACTTTAGTCCGAAACCACAAAGGGGTGAATTGGTCATTTTTAAATGTTAGGGATATGATGTGGAAAGGCTTAAACCACATGGAGCTGATCTGCATTTACCCCGTTTGATAAAGGGATTGGAGGTTGGGATTGGATTGTGAAGGTGATGGTATTAGTAATACCTTGTTTGGTAACCAAAATTGGTTCGGACTAATAGTCCGATGGGATTAATAGAGGGGGTATTAGGGGGTATTGTTAATACCCCGTGGGACTTGGTATTACAGGGTATTGATAGTCCAATCCCAACTCCTTCACATTACCAATCCCTTTTCATTACCAATTTCTTCTAACAATCCAATCCCATCATCTAATCCCATCTCAAACAAACATGATATTAATAATCCCATCATCTAATCCCATCCCAAACAAACATACTCATTATCAATCCTTCTCATTACCAATCCCATCTCCTTACGAATCCCAATCCTAATCCCATCTCCTTACGAATTCCATCCATCTATCACTGTTATCAAACGAGGCCTAACCCTTACTTTAAGACGTGATGCTAGACCGAGATGTTCTCCTTTGTACTTGTAGCCCAGGGGCTCTTACTATTGACTTTCCCTCCAAAATCATCAAAACGGGTATGAATAAGATGAAAATGCCTCCTAATGAACATGGTGCTCCAAAACTGTCCGGTTCAGGTTCAACTTTGCAGAAGCAAGATTTGACCTTGCGGCTGTGAGATCCAAAATGTCAAACCTTGCGGACGCAACGTCGATCCATGCAACTTTTACGAGTGTGGAGCTGCATGGTTTGCGATTGAGGGGCAGGTCCTGGGCACTGGAATACTAATTTTATCCTTACATTGAAACCTTTTTGTTCTATTTGGTCCCCTGGCACTGGAATACTAATATCATTGAATTGAGATTCTATGATGTTAAAGTCAGCACGCTGATTCAGTTTTTGAGGAATTCCAAAATTCATTGTTTGCATCATATTAACAGAAAATTTCTCTAGTATTGAGTCGTCGTGCGTAAATTTACTGTGAAGTTGAAGCTGATCCCGTAGACTCCTGAAAGGCGGTCCTGGCGGGGATTATTAGGATGGTGAATATGTGAAACAACCCAGTCCTGGCTGGCGGTCCACATTGGCAGTATGTGGGGGTTTATAAGCAGGATCAGTGAATCCAGAGGCCAGATGACATTATTTGGCTTTCCCTTTTTCGATGGGTTCCCGTGGTGGTTACTTATGGTGTCCAAATTGTAAGGAAGACGAAAAACACTGGACTTGCTGTTTTTCACTCATGTTTACATGAGTTCCCAGGGAAATGGAAACATTTCGTCATTTCGATTACCTTGATGGAAAAGGGTGGTGTGATTTATCAAAATAAATGGGTTTACTTTTGGGTGTTTTCAAAACCTTCCATATTCCTTCGAAAGCTTTTATTTAGAGAGTTTGGTATGTAATTTCTCACATTTCTTGAATTTCATACTCCAAGTCAACTTTACCTGCGTTGCTTTATTGCCTCATTTCAGTTTGGTAGTAGCTCTCTCAAGTGTCAACGCAGCACAATTGGCAATTTGTAGTTTCTCACATTTCGGAAATTTTATACTACAAGTCAACTTTACCCGCGTTGCTTTGTTGCTTCATTTTTGTTAGGTAGTAGCTATCTCAAGTGTCAGCGCGGCACACTAAAATTTCTTTAATTTTATACTTCACGTCAACTTTACCCTCTTTGCTTTCTTGCTTCATTTCAGTTATGTAGTAGCTCTCTCAAGTTTTAACACAGCACACCTGCACCCTCTCTCTCCACACAAACACACAGACAGGGTTTCAGGTTTTCTCTCCATGAGCAAGTGATGGCTTAACCTGTTGTATTTGAAATTTTTAATGTCAGACTTTTTACTCAGATTACTTGACTTTCTTGTTGTCTGTGTCAGGAGATTTGGGAATTGATTTCTGGTGCTGTGTAAAATCTCTGTGGTGTAAGATTGATATAAATCCCGTCCTAGTCCTGAATTGATATGAATTCTGTATTCGTAAGGCTCGATTGCTGATGAATCAACAGAAACCCTGTAATCTGTTGGTAATTCTTGTTTGAACTTCTCAGTTGTCTCTAGAACTAAAACCAGGTTTTACTTGTCTCGAGAATCCCAAAAGAAGGTTTATGGTTTGTCTCAAGAACCAAAAAGAGCACTTATGGTTTCAGCATACCGGAATCATTTCGCGATGTGTGAAATTTGGAATATTGATTGTTTGGCAGTTAAACTTGAGAGAGTTACGTTACCTGCCAAACCAATAAATATTCCAAGTTTCACATATCGCGAACTTTTGATTGGTTGAATTAGAAGGGAGCTTAATCACCGTGTGACCCCTTTCAGTCGAATAGAGTTACTTGCTGATATTGGGATCTTGGAATATGGGTTTCGCAGGTAAATTAGAGGGATTTAAAGCATTTGCATGAGGAAGACATGGCTCACAATAGAAGGGGGTCAGATCAGCAGCCGCAGAGGCAGATTTTGGGAACTCGGACTGCCCATTATTTAGGAGAGACTATGATGGACAGTGAGGTGGTACCCTCATCACTTGTTGAGATTGCACCAATTCTCCGCGTTGCGAATGAAGTTGAGCCCAGCAACCCCAGGGTGGCTTACCTTTGTAAGTCCTAATCCCCCTCATTGTCCATGTTATTTTTGAGTTGTATCTACTTATGAAATTTTTATCTGAATTAATTTATATAATAATTCTGTTCCCGAATCTATTAAATTTGTTTATTTAAAGAGCCTGTACATGAGGCTCCACAAAACACTGGCACAGGACAAGAGATTGGGCTCCCTTCCTTGGTTGAGAGAACCAACTCCCAGTTGAGGTTAGGGATTCCCTCCCCTGGTCTTGATATTCTTCTATGACCTGAGCTCAGGGAAGCCTAACGAAACATTCTCCAATGCAAGCCATTCAACTAGGAAAACTTCGTTTATGTTGATATCGTCACGGACAAAGGGAGGAAGATGAGTGGTTTGGTGGTAGAACTCCTTCTTCGTGCCTTTGAACGACGTTGTTTCGACTCAAGACTCAGAATCAACTTCACCCCCTCTTTCGTTTGTGTTAAAGAATACAATCTTATGTTGCTTGGGAATGGAATGGGTAATCGCTTAATATAATGTTGGGATCTCTCCACCTATGAACTCTTAAGATTTTAGGTTGGATACAATGTTTCTACATGTTATCAGAGTGGGGGCCATTCCATCCCACATTTTACAAAATATGGCCACACCCCACAATGACAGACCCAGTAAAAGAGATGTACAATGATACACCCAAAAAGAGGTTACGCTTGACAGACCTCAAACGCGCGCGGCTGCACTTGAGTGTAAGATAACTTGATATATATTGTTGGGCCCATTTCCTAACAACTTAAGCTTTTGGTACTACTGGTTACTTAACATGGTATCAAAGCTCAGGTTGTGAGAGGTCTTGGGTTCAAGTCTCTCTGTTTGCATTTTGTTCCCCATTTGCATTATGCTTCTTTCCTTCGTATTCTGTTTTGCTCTATCTATGAAAATTTGAATCTCCACGTGCAAGATGGTGTTGCACATGAGGGAGGGTGTTAGATAACTTGATATACATTGTTGGGCCCATTTCCTAACAGCTTAAGCTTAAGCTTTTAGGACAAAATGGTAACTTAACAATGAATGGGGGATGTTAGTTAAAGAATGCAATATTATGTTGCTTGGAAATGGAATGGGTGAATATAAAGAGCTTAAGCTTCTGGGTTGAATATAAAGTTTTTACAGTTTGTGCTCTCAGACAGGAAATATAATAAAGTTTCTGCAGTTTTTTTTCTTTGAACTGCGTGCCCAAGCTGGTTATATCAATAATGACTTAATTCAATATACACTGACCTACCCTAGGGTTCCTCATAATTACAGGCACCTCCCCTCGGTCTCTTAAAATGACATTGACCTCCCTTCTGCTTTCCGTTTGTGTTTCAGTCTTCCCCTCCGTTAGTTAACTGTAAGTGAGTTTAACGAAAATTACTAAGGTCACCAAACTTGTACTCCCTATTTCCTGGTATGCCATTTCCTTTTCATTTGTCTACACCTCTTCCCCTCCACAATCCACCCTAGTAAGGCCTTCTTCCTACCCACCTCCCCAATAATCCAGAATAAGCTCCACCACATTCGTTTCACATTAGTTATATCTTTTTATATCCGGAAAATTATTATTTTTTAGCACAATACTTTGCCCCACCACACCAATATTCAGCTCAGTAGAAAAAAAAACTTAGCAAGATAAATTGGAGATACTTTTCTCCATACCATATATAAACGGGAGTTGTAATTTTCATCGGCATTTGCAGAGCTCAAAAAAATTGATTATAATAAATTTTGTCAAGAGTGATGTTATTCTCTTATTGCTGTTTGGAAAAAAAATGCAAAGGTCATTTGAACATGAATCCACTATAAACCTGGTGCATATTGATGTCGTTACTGGGATCAGGTCGGTTCTATGCCTTCGAGAAAGCTCACAGACTAGATCCAACATCACTTGGACGTCGAGTTCGGCAATTCAAAACCGCCCTTCTGCAACGCCTAGAGAGGGTATGTTGTGCTTTTTCTTGATACAGCTAAATGTGCATATTACATCAATAGGGGTGTAAATATAGACAATCTTATTGTGCATGAACATTTAGATGGCTGAAAAAAGAGAATACCGTTGTTGAGGGTTAGTGCAGCTATATCATGAAACTATATTGCAGAACCATAATAGTGTCAATAAGGACGTTTCCTGATGTCTATGTAAATGAATTTTTGAACGGCGAAGAAATTTTTTATTAGCTATAAAAGATCAAAAGCTGGAAACAGTAAAAGAGGGTGACATCGGCTTTCCCTTTCCCTTTCAGATGAGTTCCCGTGGTGGTTACTTATGGTGTCCAAATTGTAAGGAAGATGAAAACTAAGGAGAAACCACCAGCCACATTTTAGGCTAGTTCAAAATGCGAAACTAAACATTCCTGAAGCCTCAGCCTAAACTAGTTAATAAACATGTAAGATATTTTCCAAAGGCACCTGTAATGCACTTCAACAAACTGATACCCATTTAAGATATTTCCCTAGGCCTAGGCTATTCTACCCTATTAGTTTTTAATGTGGATTACCTTTTACAGCCTTTTTTTGAAAGTAAAATCTAAGATTACACCCGTTGCTTGAAGATTTTGCATGTCGTAACTGATGATAACAAGAGAATCTCTGCGCATGTAAACTTTTTTATTTTTTCATACTCAGGCTCAATTTTTCTTTTTGTTCTCTTTTTAACAAAAAGAGACAAATATAAAAAGCTCTTTCCCATATTCCTTAGAGGTGTGCTTAATAAATTTCTTTTGCCTATCAACATTAAAAAAAAAAAACTCGATTTGCTGTTTTTCACTTATGTCCATGAGTTCCCTAGGAAAAGGAAACATTTTGACTTGCTGTTTTTCCATTGTTCTCTTCAATCTCTATTCAGAATTTCACACTATGGCTTCGTTTGTTTTGACGTAAAATGTTTTCCATGTAAAATGTTTTTTCAGAAAACAAACATCAAATTTTTGTATTCCGGTGTTTGATTGGCACTTGAAAAATATTTTTAGAAATCGATAAAATAGTGTAGAGAG
Organism: Rhododendron molle; assembly: GCA_025413875.1. Taxonomy (NCBI): domain Eukaryota; kingdom Viridiplantae; phylum Streptophyta; class Magnoliopsida; order Ericales; family Ericaceae; genus Rhododendron; species Rhododendron molle. Next base: position 3,259,036 of record CM046388.1, on the reverse strand, counting down.
AGAGAGGGAAGGGGCTTAAACGGTGGAGAGATCTGAGAATATTGGAATTGAATGTGGGTTAGGACTAACTATCGAGGAAACTGAGCAATGAGAATTGCAGTAGTAGGCAGCGGGTTTATTTTGGAAAATAACTTACGGAAGATTTAAGGGTAAGTCATTTTCATCCAATTAATGGAAAATGTTTTCCTCATTTTTTACACAACCAAACACTAGAAAATAGGTAAAACATTTTACCGGAAAACATTTTACGCTCAAACAAACGGAGCCCATAAGTTGATGACCTTTGTTGTTTTCAGGAAAGTGTAACAACATTAGAAGGACGAACAAAAAGTGATGCTCGTGAAATGCAAAGTTTTTATCAGCATTACTACAGGGAATATATCCAGGCTTTACAGAGTGCAGCTGATAAAGACAATCGGTAAAATATCAGGGGGCCATCTAACTATCTGCTTGGAGATTTCACCATTTTGCATTATGCTTTTGTAAAGTAAGCTTAATTATTTCTGGTCTTTTGTGTTGTTTAGGTGAGGAACCAATGAGTGTAGATGAGAGGGGGCCAAAACCAAGATGTCTTTGAATTCATTTGGGGGGTTGGGAGTTGCCTAAATTAGGTTTAGTTGTGGGGATGAGATTGGAGTAGAACGTGTATAAATTCCTGTGTATGCTTGTGTTGAAATTGTGGGGAGAGAGAGAGAGAGAGAGAGAGAGAGAGAGAGAGAGAGAGAGAGAGAGGTGTTTGTATTTTGCAAATTGAATACAATCAATATGTGTCAAATAAGAATGGACTCTCTTAATCCCATTGTATTTTAATAGAGACATAATTTGCCCCCTAATCCCGTGCTCGGCTTACGAAGGCTTATCAAACTGCTGCTGTTCTCTTTGAGGTTTTGAAAACATTTCTCCTGACTGAATCTGTTTAGGTGAGGAACCAGTGAGTGTAGATGAGAGGGGGCCAAAACCAAGATGTCTTTGAATTCATTTGGGGGGTTGGGAGTTGCCTAAATTAGGTTTAGCTGTGGGGATGAGATTGGAGGAGAACATGTATAAATTCCTGTGTATGCTTGTGTTGAAATTGTGGGAAAAGAGAGAGAGGGGGAGAGAGAGAGAGAGCTTGAGCAAGAGAAGAGAGATATGGGGAACCCAAGGGGGTTTCCCCTCAACCGTATGTGTGAGTGAGGGGTGTTTGTATTTTGCATTTTGCAAATTGAATACAATCAATTAGTATGGTGTATCAAATAAGAATCGGCTCTCTTAATCCCATTGTATTTTAATAGAGACATAATTTGCCCCCTAATCCAGTGCTCGGCTTACGAAGGCTTATCAAACTGCTGCTGTTCTCTTTGAGGTTTTGAAGACAGTTCTCCTGACTGAATCTGTTGAAGTGGCTGAGGAGGTGAAACGGAGAGTTTTTATTGGTTACTTTTGAGTAATGTCAAATCTTTAAAATTTTGCAATTCAACTGTTGAAAACAAACCTTCTTCTTTTAGAACTTGATTTGCCTCTGGTAGTCCTCTTGCATATTCTGTCCTGGCATATATACGTATGCACACACGCACGCGCACACACAGACACATATATACACACCTTTTTCTTGTCAAATTGATGGACATAAGAGCCTGTTTGGTAACCTTCTTATTTTGTTGAATTTACTATCTGCCCAGATTTTGGAAACTCACGAAAAGGTTGTTAAAGAGACAAAGATATTAGTACATTACAACATACTTCCTCTCGATCCTGACAGCTCGGATCAACCAATTATGAAATATCCTGAGGTTAGATTCTGAATAACTGGTGTGATATCATGATCTTTATCAGTTTCATTTTCTATTACTTAGTTTTTTCCAATCAGCAGATTCAAGCTTCTATTTCTGCTCTTCGTAACACTAGGGGTCTTCCATGGCCCAAGGACCACAAGATGAAAGTAGACGAAGACATTCTAGACTGGCTCCAGGCTACGTTCGGATTTCAGGTGGCGGACTTGGACTTGTTGCTTTCGATGATTTCTTTGCCTATGTGTCATGAAGGGATGATGTTTAACTAATATTTTTGTGCAGAAGCATAATGTGGCAAATCAAAGGGAGCACTTGATATTTTTGCTGGCAAATGTTCAGATTCGGCAATCTCGAAAGCCTGATCAGCAACCTAGGGTATTACACTCTGAAACGCCATTGGCTCAAAATATCGTATTTCAAAAAAGATGCTTAGTTGACTTACATGTCATGATTGGGGTGTAGTTGGATGACCGTGCTCTTGAAGAAGTTATGAAGAAGCTTTTTGAAAACTACAAAAAGTAGTGCAAATATTTGGGTCGCAAAAGTAGTCTTTGGTGAGTATGTTTTTATTTTTCCTATCATTTTAGGTCTGCTGGGAGGATCATATTCTTCTTATGAGTTGTAGTGGTTATTCTCCATATTGGATATATTCTCATACTTTCTTCGTGAAAAATTAAACCTTATATTATCTTAGGCTAGGTTCCGTTTGTTTTGACGTAAAATATTTTTATCAAAACTAATTTACTAATGAGTGGTAGTGGTTATTCTCCGTAGAAATTTCTTTCAAGGGTTGATGCCAAATACTAAAAGATAACTTCAACAAAATCATTTTACATGTAAAAAGTTTCACTTTTCTCGGCAATTATTTTATGATGAAACAAACATAGCCTTAGGCTCAGTTGCTATAAAGTATTTACATTATAAAAAAAATTCCTCGTAAAATTGTTGTGCTGAAAATAAAACTGTTCTCCTGTCTTCCGGTGTTTGGTTGGCACTAGGAAAAATATTGTCCAAACCAAAAGCTCAAACCCTTGTTAGCCTCCAATAATTACAAACCACCGATACCTCAATCTCATGGAAATTCTGCCAAGTGCCAACACACTCAATCAGCTTGCTATACATATATACATGCATGTAATATATGTATACATACTCGTGCGTTTTTGGCATTGTACATATAACCGCAGGTTGGGATGAGGCCAAGCCAACCTTAGATTCCAAACCCTCTTAATCAGCTCCATTCCATGCAGTACATTGTGCAGATGTCAATATCCTACTCTCACTCTTCTCGGGCTTTGACAGGAAAATGACTTACATAGGGATTCATGTGTAGAGGCACAAGTATTTTACCTTCCTGCATGGAACTATATCTTTTAGTGTTTGGCCTAGGTAGATGTGGAGAGGCACTATTCACAAATGTATTTTACCTTCCTGTTTGTTGAGGCCTGTGCAAGCAGTTTTTTTATTCTATATTCCCTGGCTAAAATAGCTAACATTCCATTTAGCTCATTTGGTGCACTTGCTCTAAGATCGGGTTATTCTGCAATTGCAGGTTGCCAACTATTCACCAGCAACTGCAGCAACGTAAACTCTTGTACATGGGACTATATCTTCTCATATGGGGGGAGGCGGCTAACTTGAGATTTATGCCAGAATGCCTATGCTATATTTATCATCATGTAAGTATTACGATGTGCTCTTTCCTTTGCGCATGACAAACTTGTGTTACAAATTGCCTATTTGTTTTCTAAATCTTCTTGTAGGATTTTTTTTTTCTTGACATTTATCGATAACTAGCTAGTGTCTTTGCCTAGTGCGTTGCACATGGTACATATTTTTTCCTTGGCTTTGATATTGTTCTTGTGTTCAGAGTCGGGTGACTCGGGGAGATAGGAGTCATCAAGTATAAGAAGTTGTAATAGCTTTAATATGATATTCCTGTGTACGTATTTTTGCCACCACTGTCATTATGAAAATTAAGTTCATTGTAGAGTGTAGACTATTATTCCCCTACGGCTAGAGAGGTCTAAGATTTTGGCATGGATGGACTGGCTTTCATATTTTGTTTACTATAAAAGTATCCAACTCAAAATTAATTTGCGTGGAGAGGCCATCCAAACTTATGTACTCATTTTGGAGTTGATATTGAACAAATGGGACATGCACTGACACTTTCTGGACATGCAATCCCAATGTGTCGAGATGTAAATAAAGGATCCATTACATAGGGATCCCACTGGAAGAGGTGCACTTAAAGCCCAAACAAAGGGTTATCAATCAAGAAAGTTTTGTCCAAAATCCTCCGAAAACCTATTGCTGGTACTATGGCAAATCATCAAACTCAAAACCATTAAACAATGAGTGAATAGGTTGCCTAGACTCATATACTAGTTTCGGAGGTGATAATCAACCAATGTGGGACAATCAACATTTACTAGTCCGAGTGTTAATGTTTCCCTCTTGGTTTTTGTACAGATGGCATTTGAACTGTACAGTATGCTAGCTGGGAGTGTAAGTCCCATAACAGGTGAACGGATTAAGCCTACATATGGTGGTGAAGAGGAGGCTTACCTAAGCAAAGTGGTAACTCCAATCTATAACGTAATAGCCAAGGTGTTTCCTCTGCTTGTTTCCTGTAGTTTTTGAAAGTCATTGATGTGATGATTATTTCGTTTTCTATGGTTCATATATATCTTAGCATTTTTGCCGCTTTGTGCTTCGCAGGAAGGTAGAAGGTCCAAAGGAGGAAAGTTGAAACGTTCTCAATGGAGGAATTATGACGATTTAAATGAATACTTTTGGTATCATGCTTATTGTTTGTAACCTATATTTTTTTCTGAATTTGCATATAAACATTTTTTTGAATATAATCTTTTTTTTTTTTCAAGTGTAAACGAATCTAAGAATAACTGTAGGTCAGTTGATTGTTTTCGGCTGGGGTGGCCGATGCGCGCTGATGCTGATTTCTTTTGCCTGCCTATTGACCAGTATGAGGTATATAACATATGGGTCCTAGTAAATAACTACCCTACTGTTCATTTTTTCTTTGTTACAGACGTTTGACTGTCACTTTATAATCAATTATGTGAAAGCTATAGGCTGTTTCATGAATTTTTTACCAAATTAACGTATTGGGACATATTTGAGTGTTCTACCTCATGGGTTATTGACTCAAGTTTACTGTCACTCTCTCTAGCTATCACACTGATTTTCATATTCAGGAGATCATACCAGCTACCGGGGATCGATGGATTGGCAAAGTCAATTTTGTTGAGATCTGCACATTTTGGCATATATTTAGGAGTTTCGATAGGATGTGGATCTTTTTAATATTGTGTGTACAGGTAATCTAGTTTGCATTCTTTCTGTTTTCTTCTAAATAGTTGTTTCCCTTATGTCTTGGTATCCCCTTATCACATCATGTTGACATGAATTTTCCTCTTAAGGCGATGATCATCATTGCTTGGAATGGATTAGGCAAACTAAGCTCTATATTCAAAGGTGACGTGTTCAAGAAAGTGTTGAGCGTCTTTATGACCGCTGCAGTATTAAAACTTGCACAAGGTAAATTTTGCTTAATTAGATTATTGTTTCTTTTCTGGTACCTTCGATTACCACACTCTCATCCTGATGCCTGCTGACAAGCGTGATTAGAGCCACAAGAGAAAAGAAAGATTCGAAATACGAGAAAACCCTAATTCTTTCCTCAATCTTGAATCTCAACATCAGAAGTGCCTAATGAAGATAATAAACCTAGTATTTATGGGCTAACAACACTATTTCTAAAATAGAAATAAACAATAGATTCATAACAACGTATAAGATACCTAAAGTACAAAAATGAAAGACAAATTAAAAATAGAACAACTATCAACCTTCAGTCCTCATCTCATTTAGGTGCGGGTGATCTTGTGCCTCATGTGATCCCCATCATTTCTCCTTGATTGAAAAAGTAGGCAACTCCGTTGAGTTGGCAATTGTGGAACTGCTCTATGATATCTAGGGCAAGATGGTGTAACTCCTCATCGAGAACCAAGGAGCATCGGGGAGTGGGCAATTTTTCCATTTGATCATAATATACCTCTGGAAGCTGCTGTAGCATGCTCCTATAATCTCTTCCTCGAGTACGTTCTCCACCTGGTCTATGTGCGGCAAAATGTGTGGAGCCACCAGGAGAAACGATGTAGGAGCTCTCCCTGTAGGACACATGCAATGCACAAGAGGAGGCCCAAATGTGCCTCGATAAGGAAACAAGTCCATCACATTTAAAACAAGACTTTTTTTGAACGGGTTTAAAAAAAATTTGAACGGCCCATTTAAAACAATACTAATCCTCATATAAGACCAGATGGCAAAATCGAGAAAATATGCATTAGGTTAAGTCTACGAATAATGCAGTGGGGAAGTTTTTAGATAACAATAACAGTCATACTCATTGTATTCTTGATTCTTGCTGTGAATATCAGCAACAAGTACGTAGTTTCATGACTTGGTGCAATTTTACTCCTATGAGCAAAGAGTAAACACACAGGCTCTCTCTCTCTCTCTCTCTCAATCCACTTCCCTTTCTCCACATTCCTCCCTCCCACGATGCCAAGGGATCAATTCCTCTTCATAGTCCCTCTCTCCTGCCCTCCAAATACTCTTTTAAGGCTCCTACTCCTGAGTCGACACCGAGAGTCGGAACTGTTCATCTCGTAAAACTTGCAGTTAGCTACGTCCGGAAAAAAAAAAAGATTCATCGGACATCTATAAATGTGTAAACAAATCGCAGTTTGGTTCAAACATTGGACAGTTAAAGTTTATAGCGACATAGCTTTCCATTACGTGGAACAAAATACGATTTGTTTATACATTTATAAATGTCTGATGAATCTGATTTTTTTCACAGACCTATATAATAGCAGATTCTACAAGATGAATAGTTTCAATCCTCGGTATTGGCTTGGGAGTGAAAGCCACAAGGGGAGTTTGGAGTATGGAGAGGAATTGATCCCCAGAAACCCAAACCCTGTCCCTCCTCGCCGCATCCCTCACCATCACCTGCCTCCTTGTCCTCACCATCCTCTACTGCAAAAAACTCTCACAAATGCACCACTCCAATAGCAGTAGATCAAATAAAACGCTCTCCCCCTCACCGCTTCTCCTACTCTGTGGGTTTGTGTCAGTTTTCAAAGGAACACTCAAATACAGCCAAAACATCGCCGTCCACAAACAAACTGATGGACTGGAAGAAGCAATTCGCAATTGCGATGAACATCGCGGAAGGGATTCAGATACTTCATTGTCTTACTCCGCCAATCATTCACAGGGATATTAAACTGTCTACTATTCTGATTGATGCATTTTCAATGCGAAGCTAGCTGATTTCGGGTTAGCTTACGCGCTTACTTCTTTATCTTTAATCCTTTACTCGAGAAAAACTCAGGGTGTGTTTGGCATTTGTGGGAAGAATGACAAAGGAAGGGAACATAATTATGAAAGAAATTGAGAAAGTTGGTTACTTTCCTATGTTTGGGTTTGCAAACAAAATGAAAGAAAAAGAAAGAGAATGAGGATAAAAAAATAACTTTACTGTGTTGGACTATGACGAGAAAGATGATAGAAAACAGTAGCGATGACTAGCAAGCAAAGAAAGAAAGTGAGAGTACGGAAAAATAGATGAAATTGTGAAGAAAAGAAATTTCTAAATGATTTGCTTGATTTTGTTTTATTTCTTCCCAGAATAGGAACCGAACATAACAAGGAAGAAAAAGTTGAAGAAAAAAAAAAATGTACTTTCTCTTTCTTTCCCTGTATTACAAACAGACCCTGAGGTTTCATGGAGGCCTCTACATTCAGCAATAAGATACAACAACAATAGCATAGTACCCATGTAATCCCCAATCTATGGGGGTATGGATGGGGGATGACTAGAGACAGATTCAATCTTTGGCTATATATGCCCAAATTGGCTTCATTTAGACCTATAATAGCGGCTTCCCTATACCTCCAAAAATCTAGGAACTTAAGGGACGTCCCGGATCAAAGCTGTAATGCATCAGAGAGGGCAGGTCTAGGGATCCTATTCAGTTTTTGTGCTCATTACCTTCCTTTAATCAAAATCTAGAGCATCTTTAATAAACAAATGGAGTCAGCAATAATGAAACAATAATTTTGACGGTGAAAGTTAGTGAATTTCTTTTGCTTTTTGTGCTTGCAGCTCTCCTTGACATAACTATGAGCTGGAAAGCCAGGCACTGCATGTCATTGCTTGTAAAGCTAAGATACATTTTGAAGGCTGTTTCTGCTGCAGCTTGGGCAATAGTTTTACCAGTAGCTTATGCATATAGTTGGAAAAATCCCTCTGGTTTTGCGCAGACCATTAGGAGTTGGTTTGGCAACCGTTCAAGTTCACCTTCTTTCTTCATTGTGGCAATTCTAATGTACTTATCCCCGAATATGCTTTCTGCACTGTTGTTTTTGTTTCCATTCATTCGCCGGTACCTGGAAAGATCACACTATAAGGTTGTGATGCTCATTATGTGGTGGTCTCAGGTATGCAAGGACTTCTCAACCTTGTCTAATACTCTCTCCGTCCCTCTTTGTTAGTCCATCTTGGGGAATCCAATTATGCAGGAGACATATTTATTGCACTTTGAAGACTAGAGTTTCCAAGAGTACGCCACGGATTTTTTTATATCCCTCCATGTCATTTGAGTTCTTAAAGGCTTGTTCGTTTTGGTATTTGGATTTTGGATTTTGAGTGGAGATAGATAGATAGATCGATAGATAGAGAGATATATATATATATATATATAGAGAGAGAGAGAGAGAGAGAGAGAGAGAGAGAGATGAGAGTAATGATTGAGAGAAAATTTATTGAGACCGTGCGCAGGGAGAGAATCCAAAACCCCATGTACCAAAACGAACAAGGTCTAAGTGATTTCAAAAGTGAAGGGCAAGACTGTATTGTGACAATTTTGCTTATTGACCTTTGAAAGTGGACATTCTTTCTGGGACAGCCAAAAGTGAAAAAACGAACTAACAAAGAGAGACAGAGGGAGTTTCAAATTTCTGTGTTTCTCTAATCCTTAATTCCAAAAGTTATTGTTTTCACAGATAGAGTGCCTGATGCTGCGTCTTTTAATATGTTGTTACTTTGTTCCGTTTGTGTTAGTGTTGCATTCTTTCTGATATCCTGTGATGTCTTGCAGCCGCGGCTCTATGTTGGAAGGGGAATGCGTGAGAGCACATTTTCTCTTTTCAAGTAAGAACAAAATTTGGACTGTGAATCTTGCTGGGATGGCATGAATCAGATATCTGCTGTTGTAATGGAGTAGTTATAACTGTTTCAACTTTCAGGTACACTACTTTCTGGGTTCTCCTGATTGTGGCGAAGTTAGCGTTCAGTTACTATGTACAGGTGTTTCTCTCTTCAACTTCTACTGCTAGACCACTAGCGTTTATTCTAGCAAGAGTGGAATCTTTGGTTCATTGAAAAATGGGTGGGACGGAAACTGTTAATTTGGCCAACTTACGGCAGTAATCTAAGAAGATCTTTCATGAAATGTTTGGGCCGTTTGGCTGCTTTTGGTAACCATAGATTGTAACCCTTCTGCAACAGTATGATAATCACGGAAACTGAATTATTTAACCAAGCACTTGTAATAAATTGTATCAGTGTAAGAAGGGCAATTTGAGTCTAAGGTAGTCACTCTGATCTTTTAATTCGCACCACTGGCAGTGTCTTGCGAGTTTTTAAGCGATTTAAATTCCCAGATCCTAGCTGATGAAAGTTCTGTCTCATCATAGAGACTAGAGATTAGGTATTGTTTCCCCAAGACATCGGCCAATTGTCTCATTCGTTTTCTGTAATTACAGATAAGACCTCTTGTGGGTCCTACCAAGGATACTATGCGACTTCACATAACAACTTGTCAATGGTACGAGTTCTTCCCTCATGGTAAGAAATGATTTGACTGCTATTCCGCAAATGGGTAGTATAAATGTACAAGCTGGAGATGGTTTTTGATATTATCATGTGCTGTTTGCAGCCAATAAAAATATTGGTGTGGTGATTACACTCTGGGCACCTATTGTTCTTGTAAGTTCATTTCCATTTCGTGCTGGATCTGTTCCACTCTGTTCTCTAAGCTCATTTGGTTCCCGATGTCTAAAGACTAAAGCAATGAATACTGCAGGTCTATTTCATGGATGCACAGATTTGGTATGCTATTTTCTCTGCAATATTTGGAGGTTTATATGGTGCATTTCGCCGTCTTGGGGAGGTTAGTGGATCTTCCTATTCTCTAACTCTAGTTCGTATATGTTATTTGTTTCGCTGCACTGTTTTGTTTTTTTACTCCAATTTTGTTTTATTTTTATTTTTTGAACGTGGTTCAAAGGATTAGTGAATTTGCACACAAACACAGAATAGTTTGGCTAATGATTTTGCCACTCCCCTATTTATTAATGCCCCTCCCCTTTTTGTTTTTATTAGGGTGAATTTACTAAAACACCCTTGCACTTTATGATGCTAGCTTTTTCTTGCAAGAGTGTTTTAGTAAATTCACCCTAATAAAAACAAAAAGAGGAGTGGCATTAGCAAATAGGGGATTGGCAAAATCAGCTGCCAATAGTTCTTGTCATAATCAATTTGTGAAAATTGGGTGTCGCATTTCTTGAAAAGGTGCAATTTATTTCTGTATCTTAGGTTCTTTAAATTATTACTCACCTTTTCTGTTTTGCATTCAGATTCGGACACTAGGGATGCTGAGGTCCCGATTTCAATCATTGCCAGGTGCTTTCAATGCCCGGTTGATTCCACCGGAAAAGAATGAGCAACCTAACAAGGGACTGGAAGCTGCACTATCCGGCAAATTTCACGAGGTTCAGTTACTTTTTATTTAGTATTTATTTTTGTTTGGTCCTTTATGAAGTTTCAGGAATTGTTAAATATGCAGTTCCCATCGAACGAAGGAAAGGAGGCGGCAAGATTTGGTCAGTTGTGGAACCAGATAATAACTAGCTTCAGGGATGAGGATCTTATAAACGATAGGTATTATGGGGATTCCAAGACTGGAAAATCTTTCCCTTTTGGTTTCATCTAGTTTATCACTTTCCTCTATATTATCCGTTCTGGTATTCTTACTTTTGTATGTTTTCTGGGTCCTATCCTGTGGTGCTTATGTTCGTGTCCTTTCAGGGAAAAGAACCTATTGCTTGTACCATATTGGGCTGATCGCAACCTGGATCACATTCAGTGGCCTCCATTTTTACTTGCTGGCAAGGTTTATGTACCTTGAGTTACTTCCTTCCCTTGAATGAGGTTTTTATCACCTTAGCTACTTTCATCTGTTATCTTTGTTTATATCCTCCCTTTTGTGCTTTGTAGCTTCCTGTAGCAGTGGATATGGCCAAAGATAGCCATGGGAGAGATCGTGAGCTCAAAAACAGATTGCAAGCAGACGAGCTCAAAAACAGATTGCAAGCAGACCATTATATGTTCTGTGCTGTCCGGGAGTGCTATGAGTCATGTAAAACCATTATCAACTTTTTAGTTTTAGGGGAACGCGAAAGAGTGTAAGTTAATTACTGACCGTGACACTCATTCAACCTAAGCATACTGCTCTGTACTTCTCTCCTTCCTCTCTCTGTCTCCATATCAATATTAATATATAGACTATACAGAAATACCCATGTCCCTCCATTATATTGTTTTCCATTTTCGGGAGCCTTGCAGTAATTGGATCAAAACTAATCAGTTTGGTTTATTGGTGGAAATGTTTTTGAAAAATTGTCCACGAATGTACATTATTCTTTGATTTGATTAAATGCACGAGCCCTGAAAATGGACAAACAATATAGAATGGGGGGATTTACCCAAAAAAAGAAAAGAAAAAAGGTGGGAGTATATAATATTCGTATGTACACATATATAGTTGGTGTCCCAAAATATCAGAGTCAGTCCTCTATTCCATTTTAGAATGTCCCAAAACATTAGTTTTCTGTGAAAAGTCAAGTAAAAAAGTGTGTAGATTTCCTAAAACTTATCCTGATAAATCAATGTGTAATATATCGGAAAGCAAAGCTAACTTAAAGTGGGAATCAATGAGTAATATTGGAAAACAAAGCTAACTTTCTAATGAAACATGCATTTAATGCATGTCCCCTGAAAAAGTTTGAACTCCCAAAAGGACCAACAACTAAGGGATGGAGAGATTGCCTATTCTACTTTGGCTTGTTGTTGACCTGTGTTAACTACTTGCAGTGTTGTAAATGAGATTTTCTCAAAGATCGATCATCATATACAAGAAGACGATCTGCTACAAGAATTGAATATGAGTGCTCTGCCTCTCCTCTGTGAAAACTTTGTTGAGCTTATTGAATATCTGGTAAGCAAAGAAAACATGCATCATTTCAGTTGCTAAGGGATTCAATAGGAAGTGTGAACTTTATGTCCTTTGGTTTTTTCTGCAGCGAGAGAATAAACAGAAAGATAAGGATCAAGTTGCCATCGTACTGCTCAGCATGCTGGAGTATGTGACCACAGACATATTGGAGGACCCAAATCCTAGGTACACATCCAAACTAGTTCCTTTCTGCCTTTGTACTTAAAGCCACCACCGGACGAAACAACAGTTTACAACAGAGCGACCCGGGACATCGAGCGAAGAGCTCCAATGCGCGTATTCGGAGCATAGACTGACTTGATTCCTAATTTTCATTAATTTCTCTATTAGTTTGCTAGATTCAAGCCATGTTGGATCTTATGGAATGCATGAGGGAATGAGACTGACACCTCTGGATCAACAATATCGGTTCTTTGAAAAACTGAACTTTCCTATTACAGAAGAGACAGAGGCTTGGAAAGAGAGAGTAAGTGTAACTTTAATTTGTCCGTGATTAGATTAGATCTAATTTAGGGTGCTTATTGTGTGGTTCTAGTATTTTTGCTAGAGTTCCAGTTTTATGTTCTACTCTTAGCAGTAATTATCGGCATTATTATTTTCGAAGACAGTTCTTCCGAACATTTTTTCATAAGCTGATAATGATAATAATTTTTAAAAAATTGATCGTATGGCGGAATAGTTGTTGAGCCTTTGAGAACATATTTTTGGTGTGTTCGTGGGAAATGGGTTGTTTTCAAAACACTAAAATCTGAATATTGGATTTGGAAACAGTTCACCAAGAAATTTTGTTGTGGTTTCCGTGTAATGAAATCAGAAAACAATATCTATCAGAAGTAATACAAGCTTTGTCTTCAAGTGATTACCAGGTACTTCTTTTCTTTTTCTTAATTTCTTCAGATTGGAAGGCTTCATTTTTTGCTTACGGTGAAGGAGACTGCTATGGATGTGCCATCCAATTTAGAAGCTCGAAGGCGTATTTCTTTCTTCTCAAATTCATTGTTTATGGACATGCCCACGGCACCGAAAGTTCGCAATATGCTTTCCTTTTCGTAAGTTTTGATCATACAATACAATAATATAGTGGATATGGCCTTTGAGTTTCGTTTTTTGTTTTTTGTTTTCTATGAATGTGTCTTGTTTTCCAGTATGCTATTTTTTATTTCTAAATATTCCGAGCACTTGTGGGACACATTTATTGGTTTAGTCTTCCTATTTGTTTGGGAACCTTTATATAAATGTCAGGACTATTTGGTCCTACTTCTTTACTAATGCATAAACTACAGAAAACTATTTGCAACTGTTTAAATTTAGTTTTTGGACTTTCACTTCTATAATATTTTGTTTATAACATATCAACTTGCGTATATGTGACTCTTTATGTAGTGTCCTTACTCCGTACTACACAGAGGATGTCCTTTTTTCCATGAATCTCCTGGAAAAGCCGAACGAAGATGGTGTATCTATCCTATTCTACTTGCAAAAGATTTTTCCAGGTTAGACTTCTTATGAGTTGTCTTGTCGCCCTTTGATCTTCTGTGAATGATATTGTTTAAGCATAGAACTCAAAATTAATTGGCTATGTGTGGAGAGGCTACCCAGGCTCACATATTAGTATTGGAGGTAGTAATATGATAGGTGATTAGGGTACAGTGCCCTAACTCTGGATATATGTGAATTGTTCAGATGAATGGAACAACTTTCTTGAACGGGTTGGATACAGCGAAGAGAAACTAAAGGGAAATCCAGAACTGGAAGAACAACTTCGGCTGTGGGCGTCTTATAGAGGCCAGACATTGACCAAAACTGGTATTGTTTAAGTGCAATATCTTTGTGGCTTTATTTATTTTTGGATAGCTGTTGTTCCTTCAAATGATGAAAATTTTCTCTATGCTCTAACTCCATGCTTACCAAATAAGTACGAGGTATGATGTACTATCGGCAGGCTTTAGAACTTCAAGCTTTCCTTGATATGGCTAAGGATGAAGGTACTTAAAGCATGATTATATATTCTTCATAGTTTTGTATGGTAATTAAATTCTTATTCCTTTCTCGTATTATTTGCTTGTTTTCTTAAGAGTTGATGAGAGGTTATAAGGCTGCTGAATCCAATACTGAGGAACAACTAAGGAATGAAAGGTCGTTGGCGGCCCAATGTCAAGCAGTAGCTGATATGAAGTTCACGTATGTGGTGTCGTGCCAGCAATATGGCATTCAAAAACGAGATGGAGATGCTCATGCCCAAGACATTGTTAGGCTTATGACAACGTATGTTTTCAAGATTGAGTTAATTGTTTATGCTATGGTTGGATGCGCGGAATTGTGCGTGGAGCCGGGGGACAAGTGATGGCGGTCACCACCTTTACAACAATAATATTAGACTTGTTTTTCAACAATGTTAGATTATAGACTATGTTACATGGATTCTTTATTTTGGCTCAAGTACCCGTGTCGATGTGTCCGACACCAGTATCCTATTTTGGACACTTGGATCCTCTAATTGTTATGATATTTATAGAAAAGGAATACCAAATTAGCTAGAAAAGAGATATTTCGAGTATTTTACATGGACAAGAAATAGCAAAAACATATTTTTCTTAAACCCTTCTTTTTTAAATACATTTTTTTGTTCAAGACGTGTTCCGGTACCCATATCCAATTTGGGGACACAAATCCTAGTATCCTAAGTTTTAAGTTTAGGAAGGTTTGACGCTTGGACTTGCACCCTGCACCCGGTACTCGCACTCGAGTCCATGTAACATAAATTATAGCACTTCCCCTTCTCAGATCTAATAAATAGTAACCCTTTCCTCTGCTGTTTATGTAGAATGCCTAAAACTAAGTGGTCGAAGGCCCAAAGCCCCCAAACTCAAGTGGCCGACTCAAAACGTTAAATTTATGTCTGAATTGAGGGGGGGAATGTGTGTATAGACCATATCGTTCTATGTTCACAGAAGCAAAACAATCTCTATGCTTTTGAGTCATTTCCATCATCCCGCGGACGTTGCAATTGAAGTGCTCAATTTTTTGAACTCTTGATGCTAATGCATATAACTTGAGAAATACTTTGTTGGAGTTTTTGATGTTGATTGTACCATAGGTTTATTTATTGACATGAATTAAAGCTGGTTGAACACAATGTAAAATGTCTCACTTTAGTAGATAGAACTTCAATTATTTTTCTTTTGTTGTCTACGTGGATACGAGAAATATGTTAATTAAATATTCATATAGCATTCTATCTCTCTATCTGCTTTGCTCTAATATATTTTCGTATTAGCTTTTTGGTCTCTGTTTGCCACCCTTTTAAGTAATATCTCGACTCCGTCCCTCCTTGAGAAGGAATGGTAATTTGATTAGTAGGAATCAACTACCTAGTAATCTATTACCTTGATCAGGAATTTAACTCAAGAATCATTTTTTTTTTCTGGGAGATTTGTTAGAGTCAACGTTCTTAGGAAAGAGCTTCTATCATCATGTATCGAGAAGAACCCGCCCAAGAAGCCCCGATAGAGATACGAGACGCGGGCACGACACGACACAAATATGCGTACATGTGATTCTTCTTAAAACTAGGACAAGGACACGTTGGGGTACTTGAAATACATAAATAGATGACTGTATAGCTATACACATAAAGTTCATAGAATTTGTGAAGATATTATATTTTCCCAAATTAAAGATAAAATCCAATGACAAAAATGAGAATGGCATATTGAGTTTTCTCTTTAACATAGATTACCTTCCATATTTCTTCTCAAATATACTGTTGGGAAGAGGATGAAGAAGAAGAAGAGAGAAAATAGAGATACGGATCCCAAATCATAGGGAGCCCAAAATCATATAACTCAGAAAAATAAAGAAAGGAAGAGAGAAAGAGAGAAGAAAGACATAAATGCCTGGATTAGAGTATCTGGTGTGCTGAAATCTCTCTCCCTTGTCTCTCTTAGTCGCACTCTGTTATTCTGTCTCCTAGGGTTTTCTCAGTGTGTACGTTACGCTTTTCATCCTTTTAAAGTTATTTAAGTGTTTAATTCTGTTCACATTTCAAATATAACATTTTTTACCCTGTTTGAAGTTGTAAAAAATACATTACAACCAAAAAGGTGTCCCACGCATGTCCGGTAAGTGTTGGAGCATGTCCAAAACGTGTCCAACTCAAAAAAAAAAAACCAAATTAGATACTTGGACAAATAATTTCACTTGTCGGACACTTGTCCAAGCTAGTTCGTACCCAACATGTCTCTGATATGGACGGAAGGCCTGAAAATGTGTTCATACTTCTTAGCAACCAGCAAATATAAATTACCGTGGTTTAGGGAGGGATCAGATTCTTGTTTGGTTTACTTAGTTTTGGAATGTGATAACGGGTAGATGTGTCATTAGGAATCACATTCCTATTCCAGTCCGTTCCAAATGTAGGAATCATGAGAATACATCATCACATTCCAATTCCTCCCCAAGATTCTTGCTCTCGAAATACAGCCTCGAGGTTTATTTCTTACCATTTTCTTGTTTCTCGGGTCAGGTATCCATCTCTTCGCGTAGCATATGTTGATGAGATTGAAGTAACCAGCGAAGATAAATCCAAAAGGACACTCGACAAGGTCTATTATTCAACTCTTGTGAAAGCTTTACCGAAGTCTGTTGACTCATCTGAAGTAGACCAGGTACATATTCCTGCTGAAATTGGACTTGGCCAATCTACTTATTATGGTTAGTTTGAAGTTGAACATTGGATAAATCACTTTAACTCTAAGTTTCCGTCCCATTCAATAACAAGCATTAGTGGCAAATGGCAATTGCTCAAATATCCTTATTCAGGTTATCTATCGGATAAAACTACCGGGACCTGCTATATTAGGTGAAGGGAAGCCGGAAAATCAAAACCATGCCATAATTTTCACACGTGGGGAAGGCTTGCAAACAATAGATATGAACCAGGTGACTATCTTATATACGTCTTCTTGTCTACTTAATGATAAGCTTGATTTCAATTCCTGAAGTAAGATCGTTAAATTCTTATTCACAGGATAACTACTTGGAAGAGGCCTTTAAAATGAGGAACTTGCTGCAAGAATTTCTTAAAAAGCATGGTGTGAGAAATCCAACAATACTGGGACTTAGGGAGCATATATTCACTGGCAGGTACCAGACCTCCTGTTACCATCTGGTGATGGATTCTAGTTGGTATATTGTTCAGTGGTTAGTGACAGTTCCTTTTTATGGGTTAATTTGTGCAGTGTTTCTTCTCTTGCATGGTTCATGTCAAATCAAGAGACAAGCTTCGTAACAATTGGACAGAGACTGTTGGCTAATCCCTTGAAGTAAGACTTCAGTTTCATCTATCACTTATCTGTATGGTGTGTGTGTGTGTGTGTGAGAGAGAGAGAGAGAGAGAGTGATTGGGTTGGTAGGTGGTGATGGGAGCATGGGAAAGGTGGTGGCAATTGTAGTGGTGGTTTTCTTGATTCCTTGTAATATGAGATTAATTTGACAATCTGTGTAAAAAAAACTGTTGGGTTTAGAAGGTGATTGCGGGTTGTCCACAATGTCCTTATGAAGAAGGATTTAAAATATTTTTGCTAGGATTCAGTCGCTGTTTAGCTGGCTTCTTATGTAGTTGTTATCTACTTTGTTCTTGTATGTTTAGTATACTGAATGTTCGTAATTTTCTCTTTCTACCCATTTAGGGTTCGTTTCCACTATGGTCATCCAGATGTGTTTGATAGGCTCTTTCACCTGACCAGGGGTGGTGTGAGCAAAGCTTCCAAAATGATCAACCTAAGTGAAGACATATTTGCAGGCATTGTCATTGCTTCGGGCCTTTGTTTTTAATTGTAAATACATGATTTCAGCTTCATTGTCCATCTTTCCTGCACCTCCATGATGTGCAGGTATCAACTCTACTCTACGAGGAGGCAATGTTACCCATCATGAATACATACAAGTTGGTAAAGGGAGGGATGTGGGCCTTAATCAAATCACGCTTTTTGAGGCAAAGATAGCCAGTGGCAATGGTGAACAAACACTGAGTCGTGACATTTATAGACTTGGCCACCGTTTTGATTTCTTCCGAATGTTGTCATGTTATTTCACAACTGTGGGGTTCTATTTCAGCACCTTGGTATGATATGGGCTAAGTCTCAACCAATTGGGGTCGGCTATGTCAAATTTTATTTATTGTTGTTGTATGGACTGGAAACATATCTTTCATTGTTGTCTGATCACTATGGTTCTTTCCTGGCAGATAACTGTGTTTACAGTATTTGTATTTCTATATGGCCGCCTTTACCTTGTTCTCAGTGGTCTTGAAGAAGGACTAATTACTCAACCGGCTATTTGGGACAGCAAACCTCTTCAAGTAGCTCTTGCTTCTCAGTGTTTTGTTCAAATTGGGTTTTTGATGGTGTTGCCTATGATGGTGGAAATAGGCCTTGAGAGGGGTTTCCGAAATGCCTTGAGTGATTTCTTACTGATGCAACTACAGTTAGCTCCTGTATTTTTCACGTTTTCTCTTGGAACAAAAGCCCATTATTTTGGAAGGACTTTGCTTCATGGAGGTGCACGATACAGAGCTACAGGTCGTAGATTTGTTGTGTTTCATGCGAAATTTGCTGACAACTATCGGTTGTACTCACGGAGTCATTTTGTGAAGGGGATTGAATTCATGATCCTACTTATTGTGTATGAAATATTTGGCCAATCTTATGGAGGTTCAGTTCCATACATACTGATTACAGTATCAATATGGTTCATGGTGGGGACATGGCTGTTTGCTCCCTTCCTTTTTAATCCCTCTGGGTTTGAGTGGGAAAAAATCTCCAATGATTGGACAGATTGGAATAAGTGGATAAACAACCGCGGAGGGATTGGGGTGATTCCTGAAAATAGCTGGGAATCATGGTGGGAGAACGAACAAGAGCATCTTCGGTATTCTGGGTTGTGGGGTATCATTGTTGAGATTTTATTGTCCTCGCGCTTCTTCATCTATCAGTATGGACTTGTCTATCACACGAGCCTTACCAGGAAAACCAAAAGTGTTCTGGTATTTTCCTTGACCATATCTACTCTAGTACGTGCAATTTTGGTTAAGAAATTTCAATCTTCTACACTTAAGTGGCAGTTGAATTTACTTTATTTTTCTTTGGGCTACAGGTGTACGGTATATCATGGCTTGTGATCTTTGTTATACTGTTTGTGATGAAGGTGAGTGATCAAATTTCTGCATTCCCCAAGTTTTTATCTTTCGAATTTTTTTTTCCCTCCTTCCCTTTATACCAAGTTGAGGCTATATACTAGGGTTTGCGTTTTCTATTATATGAAAACAAACTAGTATTACAAAGTGAAGAAACAAGCACCTTTGGTCTTTCTTACTGCTCTTGTAGTCTTGTGGGTCTAAAAATAGTACGCACTCCATCCCAATTTGTTTCTCCATTTTGGGAGCCCAACTTTTTAGGAAACACAATGATTGCACCTAGAAATGTTTAAGTTCCAATATTTGCTCTTGAACTTTTTTGAAAAGTTACTTTATTTTAGAAAAACAAAAGTAAAAAGGGAATTTCATTCATCCAAAAAGTCAAATGGACAAACAATTTGGGACATGCAAAAGTCTAAGAGGGGACAAACAAATTGGAACGGAGGGAGTAATTTGCTTCGAATACCTACAGAAAATAGAAGTGCCCGAAATCTGCTCAAGCTAAACGTATGTGCATACGTTGTATGTCATGGTAGACACTAGATGAGTAGCGGGAAACAGCTGATGAGAATTATTTGAAGTTAGTATTCAGAACCTATTTTGTGGAGTTATAGACAATGTAAAGGAATGAGGAATCCAAAGTAAAGAATAAGATATTTGCCGCCAGGTGGACTCATAATCAAGAACGGATGTTCACAACAGGAACTTTTGGTTAGACATAATACAAGACTTCATGAATTGCTATATTGCTGCTGATTTCACTCTTCGGCATGTTGTTGATGCTCAATTTTGCCCCACCACTCGCAAATCATCAGAAGATTCAAAACAACAAGCCATGCACCATGTGGTCTCTTGGATTTGCTGTTCGTGTGTTTGCCTAATTGAACGACCGACCTCATCATTACAATCTTTGCGGTACACCAAGACAGACTTTTGACTGTATTCAGGTCCCAATCAGACACCATTAGAGCGTCGCACAACAGTGTGCAACAGTAGCCAACAAGGGATGATAACCCACCTTGTCGTATCACTACATGCGTTTTCTGCAGCTCTAATTGCGTCACCCCTCCCCCCACCCATTTTTTGGACTATAGGTAGCAAGTCCTTGTTCCAGTTTTGATATCGAAAAAATTCCAGAGAGAGAACTCTGGGTAGAAAATCCAGAGAGCCTTTGGCAGATCTGAGCGTGTATTCATTGGCCCAAAAAACTTCCGAAAGTGTTCGGATTCTGTCAAATTCCCCCATAACCCTCCAAAGTTGTAGGCTACAACATTAGTATAGCTCGAAAATATTGTGCTTTACTAGAGCACTTTTTCAAGTTATAATTTCGTTTAGCTTGTGTTTCAATTCATCAAGGGCTTCATCTTCCTCACGTTTGTTACTGGCCTAATTTTTTTAATAGCATTCTTTTCACAAAAATAAGAAAGAAGCATTCTTTTCAAATTTTGCAGGTTGTGTCCATTGGAAGGCAGAGATTTAGTACAACCTACCAGCTTGTTTTTCGATTCATCAAGGGCCTCATCTTCCTCACGTTCGTTACTGGCCTAATTCTTTTAATAGCACTTCGCCACGTGACATTTAAGGACATTATAGTATGCATTCTTGCTTTACTGCCAACTGGATGGGGGTTGCTTCTGGTGAGTTATGTCTTCTTTGTTCCTCTCACTTTTCAAGTTAGGTTGTGTTCCTCTCACTTTTGTTCTTTCATTTTTTTTATAACTCACATGTCCGACCCAACTTACACAAACCTCGACTAATTCTGGGGGATCAATCCTTCAGCCCACTTTTATTCTTTCATGTCAATACACATGTATCATTAAATTAGTAACTGATTAATAGTCGGGGTGGGACCCATGTTTGTTTAAGAACTTCATCACAAAATCAAAAACTTAATAGAAACCTTGATTTGAAACAACTAATGTTTTTGGAAATGTTACTCCATCCTCTAGTTTAGTTTTTCTTCGCCTCTAGGAGTGTTGTTTTATTTTTGCCTTTTTTGGGAAATTAACTTTTCTCAACTCTTAAATAGCAAAATTTCTGTGTATGTATTTACTAAAGGCTTTTTGCCCGCACTTTATGAAAATTGTGTCTCTGCCTCTAGGCTAATGTTTTATATGAAGTTGGCCTTTGACCATTCACCATGTTTCTGGGGATCTCGTGTATTTGAAGATTGCGCAAGCTTTGAGGCCTCTAGTTCATTGGGCTGGATTATGGGGATCAACTCAAAAGCTTGCTCGTGGCTATGAAATAATGATGGGCTCGCTTCTATTCGCCCCAGTTGCATTTTTGGCTTGGCTTCCCCTTGTGTCAGAACTCCAAACACGGATGCTGTTTAACCAAGCATTTAGTAGAGGTCTACAGATCTCGCGTATTCTGGGTGGACAGAAGGACAGGTCCTCGAACAAGAAAGAATAAGCTTTGTGAATCTGTGATCCACGTACGTATTCTCAACACCAGTTCCTCTGTCAAAGGCACTACTTTCATTTCACATACTTCTGTTGGTATTGTTCAGCCATTCTAATATATATCCATTCTAATATATATAAAATCTGTACTGGTTTTGTTGTAGACATAGATTGGAATTGGAAATGAGTACATGTATAATTTTCAAGCCATTTTACACATGAAAGTGGTAGTTTTAGGCATAAAGGGGAAGTGTAGTGGGAAAAAGACCTGTTGTTTATGATGATTCAGTGTGGACTCGTCTTTAAGTTATCCTGAATATGACAGTGAGATATATTAAGGCTGTATATGAGGTTTTGTAAGATATATAGGAGGGGCCAAGTTGCTGGTTTGTTCAATAAACTCTGTTGTTTGCCGAGTTTGGCCCCTTTTGGAGTGCTGTATATGCTTTGTCTTAGATTTTCCTCTCGGGATGAATTTTATCCTTTGCAAGTCAGGTCTTCCACGCTTCTGGCATGCCTTAAATTCATTTGTTACTGCACCAATGATTTCTCTATCAATCTTGTGTTTGTATTCGCGATTTCAAGCACAGTCATGCAATGGTTATATTTAGTTTGTGATTTGTGTTATTGAGATAAATTTTGTTGGGAGAGATGAGTTGTACAGACAATTAGTGCATTTGCGAAGATTCGTGTCAAGCTAGTCTATGTTGATTGACGAATCGTAATCTCCTTGGGTTTCACTCTTTCGGGATATATAGTCTCTGACATAGGTTATACGACATTACTCATTAGACAGGTTGTGTCATTGACCAATCCTTGCCATTGAGATGGGTGGTGTCAGTGAGATGATCCGGTTGAGATAGATTTTACAATGTATGAATCCCGTGAATCTTCTTGGTGACTATCGTTAGGGATTGCAACCCTTCCGGTAGTCTCTTATTTTTGTTGAATAATTACTTTAGATTCAAGTACAATCATGTTACGAGGAAGAGGTGAACTCGAAACCCTAGTCTAGTTCCCCATTAGTGGGATTCAAACTTGCGACCTCTTGTTAAGCAAACTCTTTAGTTGCTTTCTTATGCCAATAGCCCACTCAGTCAAGAGCATGTGGAGAACAATTTCAAGTTGTGGTGAGAGGCTCCCATCACCAAGAAAATGCTCATCATTACCTCTGTTGGTCTATACAAAGTAGTCAAGGCTTTCATAATGTAGCTGTTAATGTCATGTTCACGGCAACATTTAAATATGTTAATACTGGAGTGGTGGTTGAGCATATTAGACTTTTTGAAACCAGTCTTGTCTCTGGTTCACTTAATAGATTGAACTAGTGTTGTTATAGCCCGAATAGTTCACCACGGTCCCATCTCGGTCTAAACATAGAGCCGTGAAGTCTCCACGAGTCTTATTTTGATGATCTGATGTCGAACCCTACAGGCTGTAAGAGCACGGTTCAATTCTTCAACTGCACTAAACAAGCCTTTTTAAATCTTCTTCACATATTGAATAATGGAAACAATCTATGGCACCCTGCTGTGCCATTGGAATTTCTTAGTTGATTTTGTTACCTCCCTGCATCAAATAATGCAACTGAAAACATAACCTAAATAAGTAATATGAAATTACAATCATAACAAATGAATAAACTTTAACTTCAAGGGGTTGGCCTGGTGGTCAAGGCTTGAGACTTAAGAGTTTGCTCATTCTTAAAGTCTCCGGTTCAAAATCTCTCAGGTGCTATCAACTTATTCGGAGTTAGTTGCACCTCCGCAATTGGGTGACAAGATTGGGCGCTGAGATTAATCGAAGTGCGCATAAGTTGATCCGAACACCTGAATTATTATAGAAAAAACAAATGAATAAACTTGGGCCATTACATGGTTGATTTCCTTTTCACACCCGTGCCATCAATTTGACCCAAAATCTTTATTGCCGACTCTATCATACAAGTCGGTGGGAATATAATGATTGTGGGAAAAATTATTCAATGTCCGTGGGGTACCGCCACGTGATGCTCCAGACCTCTCTTCAACCACACATTTTTATAGGACCCGAGACTAAGTGTGAGGACCCCACAATAATAAATAGTGGGAAGAGATTCACAAGCACCGCCACATGGTGCCTCCCATGAAATGTATTTTTGTCACAAAACATTCAGACTTTTTGCAGCTCGTTAATAGATAATGTATCTTTACACCAGTGCCACAACCCCTACATGAACCATCGTCCTCTCCTCATCTCTTCACCAAATTCTACCGCTACAACCACTCTGCTTCTTCACTACTAGCTAAGACTAAACTACCATTTGCCATTGTCATCACTTATAACACCACCTTCTCATTCGCTAACATAAACACCACCAAAGGCTACCATGACCACCATCTATTTGCCGCGCCACCGCATTCAATCAACCCCGTCCCTGACCGCCACCACAGTCGCTAATAAAATCAAAGAAGATAAAGCAATATAATCATAATTCGTTGATCTTTGTATCAGTTCAACTCCTAATTTTTTTAGTATCAAACAGTTGTTCAATTAAAAGACAATTCAGCATTTAATCAGGACTTCATTTTTCATATTTTAATTTCAATTTCCAGTTACATGAACACATTTTCAAATGAAAACCCTCTTAGTCCGTGAACAAAGTCGGGTCCATATAGTAGCTTGGCTGTAAGACTATTCCTCCATTTAAAAAAAAAAAAGAGCATTTGCTGTTTTGGATACAATAAAGCTAAGGTTCCCGACTGGAAGGGATACCGACCGGTTCCTGACGGCTCACCGGGCCCACTCCGGCCACCGGACTGCTAATCCGAGCTGTCCAAAAATTTCTAAAAAAAAACGAGTGGGTCTTCGTGAGAATCAACGGCATCCGATGTGTGTAGGTGCTCGATCCAAACACTCCATTTTTTTTTTGTATATATATGTATTTGGATCGAGCACCTACCCACATCGGATGCCGTTGATTCTCGCATGGGCCCACTCGTTTTTAAAAAAATATATTTGAACGGCTCGAATCAACCGTCCGGTGGCCGAAGTGGGCCTGGCGCGCTATCGAAAACCTGTGGGTATCCTTTCCGATCGGGAACCGTAGCACTGCTGTTTTGGATAATAAAGTGCGTTTTTTTTTTTTTTACTTTATAGTTTATTTTTTTCTAAGGTGGAACTGCCAATCCTTGCTAGTGGGGAATCTGAGTTTTTATGTCCCATGGCGTGTGGCATCTAATTCCTTTTGTGGAAAATGAAAACAAAGAAAAGAAAACGTGCGAGCTCACATGATTATAGTAGGAGTCAGCTCCTCTCACATCCATAAAAATGAATTGGACTGTTATTTGGCCCGTTGGTGGGCCCGTCCTGGATCTATTTGACTATCCAAATGGTCCGTGTTTTAAAATTCGTTGAGAACATTAGTTACTCTAAAATTAGGTTATTGTAGAATTATTAAACGGTTTGAATTATCCGTGCGGGAATCGAAACTGGCCCCGCGGGCCAATGTGTGCACCGTCGGTGCACAGATGGTCGGTTCCCATAGAAGGGCTCATTTGTAAAATTTGTTGAGAACATTAATCACATCAAAAATCAGGTTAATCGGACATCGTTTGATATGATTTCAGAGCAAATTTGTTTTAAAAACATAACAAGATTACAACTTTAAATTGGAACCCACCTAACCCATTTATCTCAAGCAAGTACATTCTAAAATTACATCAATCGGTATCCAGTCAACATGGATTTTAACGTGGTTGATGTTATTGATGAGCTCTAAAACGTGAATTGTTTGGATCATCAAAATGAACCCGAAAAGAGCTCACAAAATGAGTTAAGGGGCATTTACCGGCCGGTCCTAAAAGAAGAATCAAAACTCCAGAAGCTCCAAGCCCAACCCAAAATGCACGCATAAGGACACGGACTAAAAAATTGCCAAAAATACCCTCGGAATAAAATACAGCTTACTAACGCGAAGAAACATTCCTTCTCTCCGTCTACACCATCGCCTCTGTCTCTCTCTCGTAGCCTGTTCTCACTCTGTCTACACCATCGCCTCTGCATCTCTCTGGTAGCTTGTTCTCTATCTGACTTCTCTCTCTGACTTCTACACCATCGCCTCTGTCTCTCTCTCGTAGCTTTCAATTTCGAGATCTCGTACCTTGTTCTCTCTCTCGTAGCTGGTTTTCATTGTCGAGAAAATGAGGAAGAAAAGTAAGAAATTCATTACTCGTCTAATTTATTCATTACTCCTTTAATCTATTCACTAATGACAATGCATGCAAAGAAATTCATAACGGAACTATAAATCGTCTTAAAAATATCCGATTCGAAATTGCGAACCCTAAATCACCTTAGATATTCACGGTGAGCTTTGACAACTCAGTCTTTATTGTTTTATAGATTGTTTCAATGCTTATGATTTTCCTATGAGGATTTGCGTTGTTTTGATTTACTGTAAATAATGCTAGTGACACATGGTATTTCACTTGCTAAAAACTCTCAGACCTATTATATGTATGTGAAAAATGTGGAATCAAAATGTGCCTGGTTGCGAAATTGTTCGTATGAAAAAAACATTTTGAATATATCAGTATGTCTTATTAAACAATTTCGCAGAGGTTTTGTATTGTATTTGTCATTGGTTATTTAATTTTGATGAATAAACAACGTATATTGCTGCAAAACATTTCATATGTGAAATAGAACATCTTGACAGACCTTTGTAGGATGATTGTGTTTACATGTATTCATAGCTTATATTTAATCAGTTATCTGATTTGTTTACATGTGAATCTACTGTATCTCGCTTAATTTTCACTTTGCGTAGTTTATACTTAACCTGAGCGTGTCTCTAACTTGAGGTTTAACGAAGCTATAGTAAGTATAAACTACCTTTTTATTTATTGTCTTTACTTGTTGGGGCGGCGGCATAGACCCTCTTGTTTGTTTACGTTGCATTGCAGTCCATTGGTAGAGCCTCATTGCATTATTCTAATATAATCTAATTTTCAAACATTTGAAACATCATCTTCTACAATGTACAAAGAAAAAAAATTTTTGAATATATTAGTATGTGTTGTTAAAGAATTTCGCAGAGCTTTTGTATTCTATTAGTCATTGGTTGTCTGATTTGTTTACATGTGAATCCACTGTAAGTATCTCGCTTAATTTTCACTTTGCGTAGTTTATACTTAAACTAGTGGATACCTCTAACCTGAGCGTGTCTCTAACTTGAGGTGTAACGAAGCTACAGTAAGTATAAACTACCTTATTATTTATTGTCTTTAAACATGTCAGATACAATTAAACTAGTAGGATAATTGTCTAGTGTACAATTACCACTGGACATAATTGAACTGACAGATTGTTCATTATTTATGTTGCATACCTTATAATGGAAGATTGTTTGCAGGTTTAGCATTCAAGAAGAAAGCAAGCAAATCAAGAAAAACTTCTGTTGCAACACCAACACCATCAACCAGGAAAAAAAATAGTAGTCCTTATCTTAGACATTCACCATACAGAGCAAATCTACGGGCTGCGATAAAGTACATCCCAATGATTGAACTTAGAAAACCACATATTGAGCTTCTCAAGGAAACACCATTTTGGTTGCTAATAAATATATTGAAAGAAAAGGCTTTGAAACTAGAGGAATTCAGAAAAGTAGATTTTTCTGTGGAAATGATATTGAAGCAATATAGAGGAAACGGCCAATTCCTTATAGGTAAAAAATTGGTTGAGCTTCGAGTATCGGATATCCAGTTGATTTTTGGGATAAGAAGTGGAAAAGAGAAGGTTTCTGGCTTGTACTGTTCTTCTAATAAAGTGAAGTTTGCAAGAAGAAAGAATTTGCAAAGATTGGACCAGCAAGCAATTAAGAATATGATAACTGAACAACTTCTCAAAAGTAATAAGAAGACAGATGTTGAGGATGTTGCTCGACTTTTGTGTCTGTTTTTATGTGCAACTCTGTTTTTCACAACTAGTGCAACACTATCATGGGTGTATGTTAAGCACATGGATGACTGGAATAAAATGAAGAATTATGATTGGGGTACAACGATAAAGGACATGTTGATCAGATCAATAGAGAAAAATATTGCTGACCCATGGAAAGTACAAGGATGTGCCATTTTGTTGTTGGTAAGTGAAGAATATTGTTTTATTTTTTATATAGAAACAATTTTATGTTTGTATATCGAAATATAATATTGAATTTTTTGTTTTCAGTATTGGTTTTGTGAACACACAAAAATAATGCAACCAAAAACCGAGCTTGCAGTACCAAGATTTTTAAACTGCGACATTTCAAGATTGCATTTGCAAGATTATGTGATCGGAAATATGGCAGATGACCAGGTAAAAAAAGTTCTGAAACCATTAGCATAGTAGTTTGCTCTTTTTCTTGAATTATATTACTGGTCTTTTGTTTAAAAAGACAATTTCACAGACATTTTTTTCAAACGGACAAGTTAGTTTTGTGTCCAGTGCTAAGGAATGACGAATGAGAGAACTGGACAATTTCGCAGACATTTGTATTGTTCAAAGTTCCACAATTTCGCAGGGATTTTTGTTGCTGTGTTTTCTACATCAAACAAATTTGCAGGTCTTTGTGTATATCAGTATGTTCAAAGTTGAACAATATGCAATGAAAAAAACTTGTTGGCTGCTAGGTCTGCGAATTTGTTAGGTTTATATTGGTAAAATATAAATTGAGAAGTAACAAAATCAATTTGATTATACATGTTTTTTCTTAACTTCACATTTCAACAGTCCACAGGGGTCTGCGAATAATTTGATTATACATGTATAATTTGATTATACATGTTTTTTCTTAACTTCACAGTTCAACAAGTTCGACAATTTGGCAAGGATTTTGTTGCATTATGTTGAAAGTTCGCAGGTCTTTGTATATATCAAACAATTTCGCAGACATTTGTATTGTTCAAAGTTCCACAATTTCGCAGGGATTTTTGTTGCAGTGTTCACCAAGCATGAAACAATGTTTATATGTCAGATTGAATGGAAAATGTTCACAGGGATCTGCGAAGTTCACAGGGGTCTGCGAAATTGTTTATATGTCAGATTGAATGGAAAATGTTCACAGGGATCTGCGAAGTTGTTTACTAGACACTTTTTGCAGACATTATTCATGTTAGGCCTTGTACATATCATATGCGAACTTGTAAGGCAGACGGTTCTGCTAGGTCTGCGAATTTGTTAGGTTTATATTGGTAAAATATAAACTGATAAGTAACAAAATCAATTTGATTATACATGTTTTTTCTTAACTTCACAGTTCAACAATCCACAGGGGTCTGCGAATTTGTTGAGAATTCAGATTAAATTGGAATGAAAATAAACTAAAAAGAATTTTCACAAGAGTCTGCGAAAATAGTTAATACGTGGGCAATCTGATTGTACATATTTTAAAATTTTCAGTTCTAGGATTGTTTATATGTATTACTTGTCGGCTCTTCGAAATTGGCTACTTTGAGGCAATTCTATGATTGTACATATTTTTAATTTTATGAATGCTAGTGTTTGTGCAGAATAGAATCCTTTGTGTTCTGAAACCACTAGTATAGAATTCTTAGTGCTCTTTTGTTTAAACAAATTCCAGTGTTCTGAATTTGATTTTGACAATTCTTAGTGATTTGATTGTAACAATGATAACATTACTGACATAACCAGGTCAATGAAGATGAACTTACAACAACAGCAGAGGAAGATTTGATTTACAAAATTCACATTGAACAAGAAGAAGGAGAGGAAGGGGAAGTGGAAGAGGAGGAGGAACAGGAGGAGGAGGACGAGGAGGAAGAAGAAGAAGAAGAAGAAGAAGAAGAAGAAGAAGAAGAAGAATATGAAATAATGAATCATCAACACGAAATAGAACAAGAAGTAATACACATTGAAGAAGAAGAAAATAAAGAAGAACTAGAAGGAGAAGAAGAACGAGATGCAACACCACTTGAACAAGTTGTTCAAGAACATAATGAGGCACATTTAGTAGAAGAAGAAGAAGAAGGAGGAGGAGGAGGACAGAAAAAGAAACAGCAAGGCAAAGAGCAAGAGGAAGAGGAAGAGAAAGAGGAAAAGGAAGAGGAAGTACAAGTAGATGGACGAGTAGAATCAATTGAAAAAGTTGTAAAAGGAGGAGATTCAGAATATTAACAGCAAGGCAAAGAGCAAGAGGAAGAGGAAGAGAAAGAGGAAAAGGAAGAGGAAGTACAAGTAGATGGACGAGTAGAATCAATTGAAAAAGTTGTAGAAGGAGTAGATTCAGAAGAAGAACAAGATTCAATTGAAAAAGTTGTAGAAGAAGGAGGAGATGATAGTGAAGGAGGAGATGATAGTGAAAGAGCAGGTCATGATGATACTGAAATGAATGAAATGTTCCATACTGCAGAAGCTGTTGATGAACAATTCCAATCAACAAACCAATCAGCTTCAACATTTGTTCCCGAGACGCAGTTTTCAAAACAAGCAAGAGTTGAGACTGCAGTTGAAAGGCAAACCCAAGTAAGAAACGTTTTTGATAAATTGGAAGAACAAATAGTAAAATTGCAGCATAACTGTGGAAAGCTCAAAGAGGACAACGTCATTCATGAAGCCCAAATTAGAAACCTTGAGATTCAAAACAGTCAATTGGAAAGACAAACGTTGCTGCTGAGGTTAGAGATAAATGAAGAGCAACAACGTAGGGAAAGAGTTGAATTTGAAAAAAGGAAGATGGCTAGGGAAAAAGATGCGGAAATAGCATTTCTGAAACAAAGGATAAAGGAATTGACAAATCAAGTGAAACAGCAATGGAAGCAAAAGCAATCGGAATCAACAATTTTTGATTCTATGAGTGATGCCCAATTGCATGAAATAACCCAACAAGGGCGAGCAACCATTGAGAAAAGGAGACATGCAGAAATAATGTCTCGATCGTGTCAGCAAAGCACATATATCATACCTTTACTGAAAAAAGTTTGGAAATTCTGTGCTCAAGAACAATGTACAACAAGTTTTGATAGTGAAAGTGAAAGGCTAGTACACGAACTGACACAAAAATTTGGGGTCAAGAAGGATGAAGAAGAAAAAAAGAAAGAAGTTTCGCATCAAGTGAACTCAAAGAAGAGGAAAGCAAAAATCGATGTCAACGAACGTGCTAAAGATCCTGGACAAGCTCAACCAACAAAGAAGAGAAAACTTTTGAAGACTGGTCCAGTATTCAAATATCTTTCGAAAGAGTCAAAGAAAAAGTTGACATCATTCTGGAAATCAGCTACTGAAACGTAAATTCATTACTATAACACAAAAATGTTTTAATTTCATATAAAATGGTTTCTATATTAATTTATCCTACTTTTTTGCAGGGACAGCTTGTGGGCTGGTAATCATTATGAAACATCCATTTATGCGGATGAAGTAGGTCATATTCTCGAGCAGGAAGCCATAGCAAACAGTGTAAGTAATTTAATCTTTTTAGAAAAGCAGTGTTGTGCTTTATTCTAGTTAGTGACATAATTTTTGGAATCTTGTAGACGATAGATTCCTATGGTGAGATTTTGCTTGGAAAGTATCCAAAAACGAAATGTATGATATTGTCAACACGTTGGTTGGTAAGGCATCCTCTCTGTTTTTTCCAACCTTTGTTGTTAGATTTGTTTATTAGTAAGATATTTTTTTTGGGTAATTTATTTTCTAAGTGGTTGATGGTATTGCAAATATAGTATGTGGAAGCAAAAGCCAATGAAACAACAAGGAGGAAGATGTACGATGATGATTTGAACAACGTGTTGACATTCGATTTTGTTATTTTCCCAATACACGAAGATGACCACTGGACACTTCTTGTCCTAAAAGTTTTAGAGGGATCTTGGTGTTTCTATGATTCAATGCTAGAAAAACGAAAACAAATGTCAAACAAATGCAAGCCAGCAACACTCCTTGTAAGGAAACTACTTACTTTGTGCTCTTCTCTGAAAATATTCGAACTGCAAAATACAAAACTATGAATTCCTTTTGTTTCTATAAAACAGCAAAAGCGTGTGACCGATTATCTTAAAGAAAGGTGGCAGTGTCTACAAATTGAGTCAAAAGTACGGATAGAACAAGGTTGTCCGCAACAACCTCCAGGGTAAGCATCTGCATCATTAAATTTGTTTGATGTTAGTCAAAACAATATGAGATCTGACATTTATAAAACATACTATGCAGATCCGATTGTGGGGTAATGGTATGCAAGATAATGAAGCACTTGGTTTTAAATGAAGAAATTCAGTCCCACATATCAGATGAGGAGAGCAACAAAATGAGAGCAGAAATACTGGAGGCATTCATTACAGATGAAGATGGGTCATGGCAATCTCAGGAGGAGTTGTAGTTTTTAAAAATATTTGCTTGTTTGGGTTGAATGCTAATGTTACATTGAAATATCCGTAACTGACCACTCCTAAGTAATGAACAACAACAAGTTCGACAATTTGGCAGGGATTTTGTTGCATTATGTTGAAAGTTCGCAGGTCTTTGTATATATCAAACAATTTCGCAGACATTTGTATTGTTCAAAGTTCCACAATATCGCAGGGATTTTTATTGCAGTGTTCACCAAGCATGAAAGAATGTTTATATGTCAGATTGAATGGAAAATGTTCACAGGGATCTGCGAAGTTCACAGGGGTCTGCGAAGTTCACAGGGGTCTGCGAAGTTCACAGGGGTCTGCGAAATTGTTTGTATGTCAGATTGAATGGAAAATGTTCACAGGGATCTCCGAAGTTGTTTACTTCTAAGAATCCCAAATTTCGGAGTCATATGTATTTCATAAGAATCCGCAATTGAAAACTTTCTATGGTAATTGTCCAGAACTAGACATTTTTTGCAGACATTATTCATGTTAGGCCTTGTACATATCATATGTGAACTTGTAAGGTAGACGGTTCAGTAATTCATTTAATTGGACAATTCCACAGGTCTGCGAAATTGTTGACAATTCAGATTGGCTGTGCGAAATTGTTGAGAATTCCGATTGGTTCTTGGAGATCTCTTTCAAGATCTTCCTCTTTGTTTAAATGGTCCAAAAAAGGATAAATTTTGTACTGCCACCCAGCGCATGGGTGGGTTTTATGTGAATATCAATTAGTCGAGTTGTTGTTAGTCTGCGAAATTCCCAATATGTTCACAGGACTGTTCGAAATTGTTCACATGTGGGCAATCTTATTGTAAATATGTTTAATTTAATACTTCTATAATTGATTTTAAATTTCACAAGGGTCTGCGAAATTGTTGAATCCAGATTGCCTGCATATGTATTACTAGTTGGCTCTGCGAAATTGTTTAATTTGGGAATGAAAATAGAAGAAAAGAACTTCAAAGGAGTCTGTGAAATTTTTTATTTGTGGAAAACCTGATTATAGTTATATTTGTAATTCATTTTTAATTTCAGATTTTTCAATATTTGTCATTAAATAGTTCTATTTGTTTGAATTGATTATTGGTGTTATTCTTAGTAAATTAGTCTGCGAAATTCTCCATACCTGCGACGCAGAACAACGGTAGCATTAATCACCAAGCATGATATTTTAAAAAAGACTTGGTAGCTCTGCAATTTTTATATATCTGTTAGAAAAAAATTTACATGGACTCTGTGAAATTGATTTAAAAAACTGGAATAAAAATAGAAAACAACTTCACAGTAATCTGATTATAAATATATGTCTAATTGAACAATTATATAATTGATTTTTAATTTCACAAGGGTCTGCGAAATAATAAAATGAATTTAATGTTTTTTTAAATTGGTTCCTTAATTTATTTTATAAGCAAGAATACGCAGGAAATATTAAAAATAACAGTCCATTTTATACAACCAAAATAAAGGTCCGCGCCTTTACTGAGAGTGTAAAAATCGTACAACCTTGTCGAAGGCTCTCCGTCTCATTTCTGCGTTTAAACTTGTCGAAGCCTCTCCGTCTCTTTTTTTCCGCTCTGATTTCTTCGACTTGAAGTGCTGAAGATATACGAAGAGAAGAAACTTCAAGCCAAATGAAACGTAAAAGAGGACAGAGTTCAAGCAGAATGAAGGGGAAAAGCGGTATGACTTTGTCTTGAAACAATGCTCGTAGAATTTTTTTGGAAAAATTGTTTGATTAATTTTTCTCATTGTTACACATATTTTGTAGTTTCATTTTTCTCGTATTGTTACACATATTTTGTAGTTGCATTTGCAGTAGATATTCTTACAAAATAGTCTGTTTCCTAAAAACCGGAGACTTAATTTATTACGAATTACGTAGACTTATAGCATCAGAATGTGTTATGTATGTAAATTAAAATAATTTCCACGGACTCTGCGAAATTGTTCGATTCGCAGATTTATATAAACAATTTCGCAGAGTGATAAGTATTTTTTAAAATTTCCTATTATGACATTTTTAGGGTAATTAAACAGTGATGACGAATAAGCAATGACCTTGTATTATATGGAATTATTTTGTTTTGTTTTGAAAAAAATAGTCATTTAATATGGATTGCTATACAATATTTCTGTAAAAGAATTTATTTATGTGACAATTTTGAGTGTCATTTGGGAATTTATTCTATAACATTCAGGTGGTGGGAATGCATATAAACTGAGACTGAGGGCAAACATCAATCGGTCAACAATGGAGGAACCTGAAACTAGTATAACACCAACAAAAAGAAGACAAAATCAAGGGGAAGTTCAGTCCAAGAGCAAACATAATAAGAAAAAACTGGATGCTGAAGGAACACAGGTCACATACCGATCGAACCTGCAAGCGATGGTAAATCTTATGAGAGATTTACAACTGCAGGAACACCATTTGAAATTGCCAAGGAGGACTCCATTCTGGTTGTTAATTGATGCGTTGAGAAAACAAAGACTGTCAAACGACAATTGCATGAAGTTTGATAAAGTAGCTCTCAAAATAATAAAGTCCTATGATCATGAAGCGAAGACATTCAAAATTGGTGGACGAGGTGTAAAAATTCAGGCTAACGACATAGCGCTGATTTTTGGAATTGTATCTGGTGAGGAACCAATTCCAATTACAAATCAATACCAGAAGCGGAATGAAGTCAACTTCTAATAAGAAGAAATTTAACAGAAACAAAAGGAATGACAACTAAAATAGTTGCAAATTTGATCGAAAGCATAATAGAAAACGATGATGAGCAAGCTATCAAAGATGTTGTGCGGCTAGTATGCTTGTACCTGTGTGGTACACTATTTTTTTCTGGGCGTGGAATTCAGATCAGTTGGAGTTTTGTTCAACTAATGGAAGACCTACCAGCTATGAGCAATTATAATTGGTCACAAGCAATACTCGACAACTTAATGAAATCAGTTGAAGCGTATGCTACAAAACCAAAGGATGTTGCTGGATGTGTTATGCTATTGTTGGTAAGTCAAGCAAAGTTTATACTCTTACGATTGACTGATGCTTATAGTTTAGTTGTCTAATATTTTTGTATACATTATGACTACTTTGCTGTATTGGCTTTGTTAAAGGACTAATATAATTGAACAAGAGACACGACTCTTCACTGTTCCTAGAATTCTGAAGTGGAATTTGCCAAAGCTGAAAGAAAAATTGGAAGGGATAGAAAGCTTGGACAATCTCAGAAATGTACAGGTGAAATTATTAAATGAGTACATTTTTTCTTCATTACTTCCTTTTCTTTTTGCTTTATTTGGTCTTATTTGGCATTAAGAAGCGAAGTACTTTTCAAAAATTACATATGTGAAGCAAAAGAGACGAATAGTTTGCCAATCCAGAGTTATCTAATGAAAACAACATGTTGCATATATCAGTATGTTCAAAGTTCCACAATTTCGCAGGCATTTTGTTCCAGTGCCTTCTAAAGCAAACAAATTCGCATTTGCTATTTTACCTTTAATGAGTAAACAATTTCGCAGGCATTTTGTATTCCTGACTTGAAAACTATTACATTGCAGCTGTTGGACGGTACGCTTCAACAAACAGAGAGGGAGGTTCGAGTTTTCCGTACAGTTCGTAACAATCAAACCACTAGCTCAGACCATGATGATAGCTCAGAACATGATGATAGCTCAGAACATGATGATAGCAGTGTAAGCCCAGAAAGTGATGATGAGCATGATAATGAAAGTCAAGATGATGATCATGGAAGTAATGACAATGATAACGAAAGCCAGTGTGGTGAAGATCATCGAAGCACAGAAAAGGATGGTGAATATGATTTCAGAAATGTACAGGTGAAATTATTAAATGACTACATTTTGTCTTCACACACATATCCTTTTGGTTTGATTATTGTTTTCCTCTTTTTGCCTTTGTAGAATTAATTATTTGGTCTTATTTGGCTTTAACAACCAAACTACTTCTCAACGATATGTATGTGAAGCAAAAGAGAGGAATGGTTTGCCAATCCAGAGTTATGTGATTGTGAAATTGTTAATATGAATAAAAATAGGAGAATTTCGCAGACCTTTGTTGAACTGATCTGTTAAAAATAGCAGTGCACATTGTTGAACTGATCTGTTACCTATTCACCTTCGTTGGGGGTAATTGTCCACTGTTTTCTACAATACGCAAATGAAAAATATCATTTGGTATATATTTGTGCGTTCAAAAGTTAAACAATACGCAATGAAAAGAACATGTTGCATATGTCAGTATGTTCAAAGTTCCACAATTTCGCAGGGGTTTTGTTCCAGTGCCTTCTACGTCAAACAAATTCGCAGACCTTTGTATTCTATCTGGCATTTGCTATTTTACCTTTAATGAATAAACAACTTCGCAGAGGGTTTGCTTCTTCTTCTTTTTTTTTTAAACATAGATTCCTGACTTCAAAACTATTAAATTGCAGCTGTTGGATGGTAGCCTTCAACAAACAAACCATGATGATCATGATGATGGAAGCTCAGAACATGATGATCATGATGATGGAAGCTCAGAACATGATGATAGCGGTGGAATCCCAGAAAATGATGACCATGATAACGAAACTCATTGTGCTGAAGATCATGGAAGTTCAGAACTTGATGATAGCGATGAAACCCCAGAAAATAATGATGAGGATGATAACGAAAGCCAGCATGGTGAAGATCATGAAAGTACAGAAGCTGATGACCTTATAAGTAATGAGCACAGAACTCCAGTTTATACTCCTTACTTTGGTTCATTAGTATCAGAAGACGGACTTGAAAGAATAGACTTGAATCAAACTGAGCAGAACATCCTTCAAAGTGAGGAGCAATCTCCTATTTATTTGGATTCTCGCAATGACAACCAAATCGAGTCTTTATCTGCTTTCAGAAACAGCAGCCATCGCACAGCAATCGAGCCTGGTATACAAAAGAAGAGTGAAAATTACAGGAACTGAATCACAAAAAGAAGAGCAATCAAGTCTCAAGGATCAGTTGGTTAAATCTACAGAACCGGAACAGCAATCTTGTCGTTTTCTGGATTCCATAATTACACCTCAAGGTGAGCAGATGTAAATGACTACTTTTTTTTCTTCATCACTCCCTGTTCCTTTCATTACTATTGTATTTAACAGTGCTCAATGAGATTGCTTATTTGGTCTTATTTTGGTTTAATGAGCAAACTACTTTTCAATGATATGTGTGTGAAGCAAAATTGAGTAGTATGTGACTGTGAATTTATTAAATGTCAGGTGAAACACCACCAATCGAAAAGCCATCGGGTTATTTTCTGGATTCCAGAATTACACTGCAAACTGATGAGGTGGAAATGAATGGAATTGAATCACAAGAAGAAGAGAGATCAAGTGTGAAGGATCCATTGCTCAATTCTACAGAACTGGCTTGTTCAACTCTTTATCTAGATTCAGCAATATTGGATAAGAAAATGGAAGAGCTTCAAAGACAAATTGATGATGAGAGAGCCCTGAAGGAGAAAGAAATGGAAAAGAATGAGGAAGTAGTCAAGCAGATAGAGGATATACAAAGGACAAATGAAATACTTCTAGTGGTCATTAACTACATCAATGAAATAGCAAAGCAAAATGATGAAGAAAGAGGTGCCAGGGACAAAGAAAAAATGGAAAAATCTGAAGAACAGACACGTCTTATGTTGAAGGAGAATGGAGTCTTGGAAAAAGAGAATGAAGCTGCAACTTGCAGAATTGGAGAACTTGAGAGAGCCCTGAAGGAGAAAGAAATGGAAATGAATAAGGAGAATGCAGCCCTGCAAAGGGAAAATGAAGCTGCAACTTCCAGAATTAGAGAACTTGTTGAGCAAATTGATAAAGAGAGAGCATTAAAGGAGAAAGAAATGGAAAAGAATAAAGAACTAGTCAAGCAAATGGAGGAATTGAACTGTCAAGTAGTAAAGCAACAAGAACAGAATGCAGCAAAAATTGCTCAACTTGAAGAACACAATGCTGTGATGAATAAAGAGAATGCAGCGCTAGTCATTCAGATAGATGAAGAGAGGGCTCTCAAACAAGATACAATGGAGAAATTGAACTCAATCATCGAAAAGAGGGATAAAGAGGTAAAAGCTATTGCATATAAGATCCATACAACTGAGTTGGATGAATTGACCAAAGCTCAGGCTGAATTCAATAAATTGAAGAGAGAGTA
The DNA here is from genome assembly GCA_025413875.1 of Rhododendron molle. Classification (NCBI taxonomy): domain Eukaryota; kingdom Viridiplantae; phylum Streptophyta; class Magnoliopsida; order Ericales; family Ericaceae; genus Rhododendron; species Rhododendron molle. The sequence goes on along the minus strand of CM046388.1, from coordinate 3,220,678 downwards.
CAGAGAACAAATTCTTCTGAGAGATGGAAAAATTAAAATGCTCGAAGAACAAATGGCTGCTCCTGTTCGTCCAGAACCTCAAATGGCTGCTCTCGTTGCTTCAGAAGCACAAGTAAATGCTCTGACACCACAATAGAACATTAATTCTGAAGAAGATCGTGTGGTTGAGGAACTAGCACCAGAGAAGGAAGCTATTGTAGAAAAATTATCAAGGAAATTAAAGAAAACTACTGTGATCCAGAAGTGCTAGAGAATGCAGTCCACCGCATGAACAAAACGTTCATGCGGAGCCCAAATTCGTACATCAAAAGACTGAAGAACAAGACTGGAAGGAAAAACACAAAAATTGCTGAATATCATTATACACCTCTCAAGAAGCAAACAAGAAAAGGAGCAGAGCTGAATGTGGAAAGCTTCAAAGCTTATGAGCCACCTGTTGCAACGCAGCAGACCACCAATGATGAACACAAAGAACATTCTGATGATCAAAACAAAGAGATGGAAGCGATTGATTTTATTCCAACAGAATACAGAGTCATGGTTACTACTATATTGAAGGATGAGTCGAGGTAAGAATCGTACAAAAAATTGAAGTTTGATTTTCCCAAAGTACTTTAAAACTTTACCTACTAACATAGAAATCTAACTTGCAGAATTCTTGTCTGGGCTGGAGAAGAACTTGACAATTATGTATATGATGATGATTTCAGATTTCTTATGCTAGATGATGCGCTAACGTGTGGGGTAAAAATGAATATGCTATCTTACTTTCATTAAATGTGTTCAGCTCTTGCGTACACTTATCGTCTTGCATATATATCCTCACACAGACTGTAGGTGCTTATGCGAAAATATTGATGGATCGAAACAAAAACAAACAAAGTACAAATCCAACATTTTCACTTGGATTGGATACACAAACGTCATATTTGTTCAGCACCAAATTCACGGTAATGAGCAATACTATTAAATTCCATGCAGCATAACAGTTTGTTCATTAAGTTTGTTAACTTAATTCAACTCTATGGACATGTGAAATCAGCTAATGAAATTGAAAGAGCAAAGAACAGATGTGCTTAAGGACAGTCTTGCAGCTGCTATGCAATGCACGTTTATTCATTTCCCATTGCTTCATTGTAACCACTGGACACTGCTTATGCTTAATACACTTAATGGGAGATGGGATCTTTATAACTCATTGGCAAAACTGAACAAGAAGCATGCGGACAGGGCAAAACAACTTGTAAGATAAGTGGTTGCATATTACATTTTTCATATTGTTTGTTTTGCATTAGACATAATGTTTCAAAATGATTTGCAGGCAAATCAAATTGCAAACGACATAAATGGCTTGATACCAGGAACCATACGAATCACTAACAAGGTCAGGACTGTAAGAGCTACACCGCAACAACACCCAGATTCGTAAGTTTTAACGAACTTTGAATTCGTTATCAAAGTTTAACGCTTAATTCACTAATGTCAATACAATTTTTTTGCAGTTACGATTGCGGCGTTATAGTCTGTTATTTGATGAATAGAATTTCAAGGAACAAAGAAATTGATCCCAACCTATCAAGGCAACAATGCATAAGATTCAGAGCAAAAATTGTTCTTAAATTGTTAAGCGATAGACCAAGATCATGGAATCCAGAAGACAATGAAGACTCTGATTTTGATATTTGAGTTATCTTAAATAATGCTAGTGGTTTTTTCTTTTGTGCAAACAAATGTAGAAATCTCCTCCTTCTTGGACACATGCTCTTTCACTTGCCACAAATTCGCTGACCTGTTATATGTATCTGAAATTGTTTGTCTGTGAATCCAAAGTTGCATGGCTGCGAAATTGCTCATTCAAATTTTGTAGGAATGATCACTGCACAATGAGTACTTAGCATTATTGAACTGATGCGTGGTGTATTCATAGCTATTTGGATCTTAAATATGGATCTTATATCCGATTTATATTGTCATAAAACAAACTCGCAGAGCCTCATTGCATAACAAATTCAATGTAACAAATTCGCAGAGGGGTCTGCGAAATTGTTTACATAAATTGTTTATTTATAACTCATAGATATTTGGATCTTAAATATGGATCTTTATATCCATTTTATATTGTCAGAAAACAAATTCGCAGAGGCTCATTGCACAGTAACACACACATTAACTTATGGCGGTTAACTAGGTGCATCCCGTCCCCTCAACTACCACGTTTCTCTTTTTTCCTCGGGATAACAGCCCACGATTCACGTCTGTAGGTCTTCTTTAGTCTATAAATATCAAACGTAGGTATGGTGTTTACCACTTGCACACCTGCTCCTTCTCTAAAATGGTCGGCAAATGCCAGAGCAACCTCCTGCTCTCCCCTCTTTACTCAAACTCACCCCGCCTACTCAAACAAGCCAGCAACGAACCTCCTCCGGGTTCTACTCGGAGACCACACCGAATGGTGACCACCAATGTAAAGACCACACCTAACAAAGAGGGGAAGCATCCGCACTCATCCATGGACCTGGGGTGGAAGTGGAATGGCGCTCGTGATGGAGTAAAGCATGGAGTTCACAATCAAACTCTGTAGCGGGTACTAACTGGAAGGAATGGCACCTATCGAAAGTGTTAGGTCTCTCTTGAATGCAGATCCTCCATGGCTCTCGCACCTCATCGGCTGGAAGGAGGGCTCCTGGCATGTATGACATAGGCCTCTTTCATCTAGCCTGTTCGGTGGTTTTAGTAGTATTTTGTTTATAGGTCCACTGTAGATCTTTATTTTGACACTTTATATTCTCTCATGCTCCTAGTTACGCATTCTCTCTTTCGCTCCATATATAACAGTGGAAATTCGCAGGGGGTCTGCGAAATTGTATGTATGAATTGTTTATTCATAGCTCATAGCTATTTGGATCTTAAATATGGATGTTATATCCGATTTATATTGTCATAAAACAAATTCGCAAAGGCTCATTGCGTTATTCTACAATAATCCTATTTTCAAACATATCCCAGGGGGTCTGCGAAATTGTTCATCTAGAATCTTGGCTTGTTCATCTAGTATCATGGGTTCCTGGTGTCTGCGAAATTGTCTATATGTAGGCGAGCTGATTGTAGATTTTTTTAATTTGACACTTCTTTATATTTGTAATGGAACAACCCCTTGAATTTCTTCAGATGTATCAGTACGTCACATATGAAATGTTTCGCAGCATTTCAAATATAAAACAGTGGAAATTCGCAGGGGGGTCTGCGAAATTGTATGTATGAATTGTTTATTCATAGCTCATAGCTATTTGGATCTTAAATATGGATGTTATATCCGATTTATATTGTCATAAAACAAACTCGCAGATCCTCATTGCATGTATAAGCATGACTTGTTTTAAAAGTTCCCAGGGGGGTCTGCGAAATTGTTCATCTAGAATCTTGGCTTGTTCGTCTAGTATCATGGGTTCCCTGGTGTCTGCAAAATTGTCTATATGTAGGCGAGCTGATTGTAGATTTTTTTAATTTGACACTTCTTTATATTTGTAATGGAACAACCCTTTGAATTTCTTCAGATGTATCAATACGTCACATATGAAATGTTTCGCAGCATTTCAAATATATAACAGTGGAAATTCGCAGGGGGTCTGCGAAATTGTATGTATGAATTGTTTATTCATAGCTCATAGCTATTTGGATCTTAAATATGGATGTTATATCCGATTTATATTGTCATAAAACAAACTCGCAGATCCTCATTGCATGTATGAGCATGACTTGTTTTAAAAGTTCCAGGGGGGTCTGCGAAATTGTTCATCTAGAATCTTGGCTTGTTCATCTAGTATCATGGGTTCCTGGTGTCTGCGAAGTTGTCTATATGTAGGCGAGCTGATTATAGATTTTTTTAATTTGACACTTCTTTATATTTGTAATGGAACAACCCCTTGAATTTCTTCAGATGTATCAATACGTCACATATGAAATGTTTCGCAGCATTTCAAATATAAAACAGTGGAAATTCGCAGGGGGTCTGCGAAATTGTTTGTATAAATTGTTTATTCGTAGCTCATAGCTATTTGGATCTTAAATATGGATCTTATATCCGATTTATATTGTCATAAAACAAATTCGCAAAGGCTCATTGCGTTATTCTACAATAATCCTATTTCCAAACATATCAAACATTGTCCCCAAGTTCTAGGGGGTATGCGAAATATAGAAAGAAAAGAACATTTTGCACGAATATAGGAAGAAAAGGAAATTTTGGATGTATCATTATGTCTTCCAAGTTCCCAGGGCGGGCTGCGAAATTGTTTATATTTATTTAAAAAACTTCCAGGAGTTCAGCAAATTTGTTCAATTCAGATTGCATCTATTCTTTATTGTAGATGTGTAAATTTATTCAATTTAGATTGCATCTATGCATATTAGTGTTTCAGTAACGAAAAGTGTAAATGAAAACCTTGTAGAACTTCCGTCAAAATGAAAAGCAAAAACATTACTCATATTAGTTTTTGTCTTTTAGCAACAAATGCAAATCCGTACAAATTTATACCAGTCATTGTCGTTTAGCAAGAAATGGAAAACCCTACGCGTTTTAGCCAAAACCCTACGCATTTCTCCCAAAGAGCGAAAACGCAACAAAAAAACCATGGCAAGCCGCCTGGAAAAAGTGAGTGAAATGTGCGAAATGGTCTACGCCGGTACGCGAGTGCTGCTACGTGAGGTGAAAAAACTCAGGAAAGAGATAAAGAGGCTAAAAGAGGAAGAAGAGGCTATGAACTTGCATCTCGAAGAGGACAACGACGACAACAACGACGAGGACGACGACGACGATGACAACAATGAGGAGGAAGATGACGAGGACGACGACGAGAACGACGATGACGAGAACGACGATAACGAGGACGAGGACGAGGACGACGAAAATGAGGACAACGGGGATGAGGATGAGGACGACGAGTGAGGATGAGGACAAGGGAACTAACGATATGCACTATCAACAAGTCATCACCAACGGACACAAAAGTCCCCTTCCTAGTCCCCTTCCAAATCTGTAAAAGAATAAAAAACGTAGATATGAATATGTGGCTAGTTTAATGTTACAGCTTTTTCTACGTTAATGTTAATGGTATCTAGTTTCGTGTTGCGAAATTGTTCAAAGGTGCCTGGCTGCGAAATTGTTAGTATGGGAAAAATAAGACAATTTCGCAGACCTATTCACACCTATCTGAATCTTAAATGTGGACTGATGGGTTACTGGTCTTTCTACTTTAATGTTAATGGTATCTAGTTTCGCAGGTCTTTGTGTATATCAGATGTTCAAAGTTGAACAATATACAATGGGAAAAACTTGTTGGTTGCTAGGGCTGCGAATTTGTTAGGCTTTGAACAATATGCAATGGAAAAAACATGTTGGTTGCTACGTCTGCAAATTTGTTAGATTTATATTGGTAAAATATAAACTGAGAAGTTAAAAAATCAATTTGATTATACATGTTTTCTCTTAACTTCACAGTTCTTGTAAGGCACCCAATTCAGTAATTCGTTTATTTTGACAATTCCGCAGGGGTCTGCGAATTTGTTGACAATTGAGATTGGACCTGCAAGATTGGATAAATAGCAATCGCCTGTATATGTTTTACTTATTCGCAAACATGCCTCATACAACTGAAGTTCCATTTAGTATACTGACACTTCAAACTCCTACTTATGCACAATAAGGATGTTTTTTTTTTTTTTTTTGCCCCCTGTAATCCTTTAGCATCTCAAAACAGCTCCACTTGCCATAATCTAATCAGGCCAAGTTCTTCGAAGAGCCAAAAAGTTCAGAAATAAAACATGACAATGCTAAAAATTCTGGTGTTCGAAATGATATTCCCAAAGCAGGCTTCACAATATAGGCTACCTTTGAAGGGTTACCTCTAATTAAATGACTCCCCATACTATATATATTTCTAATTGAACAGTTTCCAATCATGTCAAAACACCATTTATACAATAGCCAATGAAAATAAAATTTCAGTGTACAACTTCGCAAACCTTTGTACCACTGCCTTCAGCATTGGACAATTTCTCATATTTCATAACCACATATGCCAAGGGAATGCGAAAAAGTTAAAAAAAGTGGTGGTGCTACATAGAATGACGAACAGAAAGATAAAACTTCACTGGACTTTGCGAATTTGTTTATATGTGGAGCAAGTAAAAAGCAGACTAAAACAACTAAAAACACTATAAGTAAAGCACAAATCCTGTCAGTGCTCCAATGGTTCTTTGCACCTTGCCCTATTATGTCTCCCAACTTGGCCACACCTCCCGCATGTGATCTTCCTGGTTTTCACTCCAGTTGAAGGGATACGTTCAGTTCGTGGTCTTCCTGGTGGTCTCTTATTACACAGTGGAGGAAGAAGAACATTGCCATCAGAACCAACAGTGACATCCTTCCATATGGTAGGTACAGGATTGATGGATTTGGAGTATGTATTTTGAAAAGCATGGACAGAGTAGTAATGATCCACGTAGTCATTCAAATTTTTCCCCGCTCTCTTGAGAGCACAAAATGCATGAGCACATGGGAAACTATTAATCTGCCATTCTCCACAAGAACAACTCCGGGAAGCTATATTTACACTCACAGAAGGGTCGCACCGAACCTCATCCAAATCATCACTTGACCTAGAAATAGCCCACGTTTTTGACACATTGAACAACCCCTTGAATTTCTTCTCCATGATAGGACATATCACACCTTTCCATTTCATTGATATTGATCTCCTCGCAGACAGCTGTTCCATTATTTTCAGCCTAATCTTATCAAAAAGCAAAGTAATAGGCAAACTCCGTTCCTTTTTTATCCAATTATTAAAGCACTCAACTAAATTTGAACTCAATTCACCATATCTCTTCCCTGGAAAATAAGCATGACACCAATGCTCATTATCTAATGTATCCAGAAAGGCAGAAACTTTTACTCCACCTTCTTTCTTGAGTTTGTTCATCAACTTTTCAAACTCTCTTACAGTTAGTGCATAAGCACACAAGTTGAACAAATTCAGTAGATACTTCTTCTTGCTATTGTCCAACCCGCCAAAACGTTTCTTCAAATTTTCTTTTAAATGAACCAGACAATGTGAATGTGGCGAAGAAGGGAAAATTTGTTTGACAGCTTGCAACAAACCATCATGCCGATCAGAAACAAAAACCAAAACCCTTCCATCTTCAAGGAAATCCTTCAACTGTTCCATAAACCAATACCAGTTTTCATAATTCTCTGAATCAACGACAGCAAGACAAAGCGGATACAAACCTACAATCAATCCAAAACGGATAATAAAATTTAACTACTTGACTAACAAATCCCCAACAGAAGTCAATCAAGAAATGCATATCCTACTACTTAGCAGAAGCAATTTATCACTTAAATTTTCTGTAAACAGGGAAAAAGGAAAAATGCAGAAACCTGTCCCCAATAATTGAGGAGGGGAAAAAGTATTGTTTGTATAAAAATGGTAGTGAAATGTTACCTTGGTTACCATCTTTTGCACAAGCTGATAACAAGCATCCATTGTGTGTGCTCTTCAAAAAAGTGCCATCGACAAACAGAATAGGACGGCAAAAGGTAAAGCCATACTTGCAAGCGGCAAACCCGAGAAACATCCTCTTGAAATGGTCAGAATCATGACGCTCTAACACACACATACTATCTGGATTTGAAGCTCTAAAAGCACCAACATACCATGACAATTCCTTAAACGACTCCATATAATCCCCATATACGTGTGCTCTAGCTTTTTTAACCGCCATCCAAGCTCGACGATAAGTGATCTCAACCCCATAATCTTTCTTCATATCCTTCATAACCTCAACTGGGCGTTTTGATTCATCAGATCGCATGTCTTCATAAACCAATCTACTAACAAAACTAGAAGTACTACGAGAACTACTATATGACAATGAAGCATCCCCACAAGTGTGCTTACCAACAAACTGCTTTATAACAAAGAAAAAAATAGGAATTTCTAACTTGTCCTTCACAATCCACTTACATTCCTTTGATGTATGCCTTTCCAAACAAACAGTCTTCACTGTTTGGGCATCATTTTTCGCGTAAACATATTTGAAACCATGGAACAACGAGTACATAGACAACGCATCACGAAAACCAACAGCCCCGTCAACAAAGACTTGACCAACTCCAACAATTGCAGTACACCAACCAGCTGACTTCAGAACCTTACTCTTATTATTATCACTAAATGATGGTGGCAAATCCACTTGAGTGCCAACGCAATCTAACAACACCAACTGATCACAACCTACATCACCACTACTGCTACAAACATCAACAACAGTAGACACCATACTTGTATCAACCAAATCTTTGACAGCAACATCAACAAACTCAGTCCTAGATGACAAGGTTAAAGCATATAAGACACACAAGTCCTCATCACACTCCAACAAACACTGCGGATGGCCAGCAACTGAGAAAGAAAGAGAGAATGAGCCTTCGGTCAAATCTTTCCACTTTGCACATAACTTCGTCATCAAAGTTTGAAAACTCAAAGTCCGTTCTAACAAAACACCACAACTAACATCACCCCGTTTGCACAACAATACGACAGCATTTTCCATAGTCCCCGTAGACCTAAAACAAAACAAAAACACTTAGAAAACAGCCACCAACAAAAGATCAGTATGACTTCTTAAAGAAGTTCACTATTTGTATTACAATTTCATTATTTTCACAGACGTTCTTAATACAAATAGTCATCACAGGGTGGTCTGCGAAATTGTAATACAAATGTCTTGGACTTCTTTAAAAAGTCAAACAGAAAATGATATTCAATAGTCTCTAATTTGGCTAGATGAAGAACAAACGAGTTTATCTAGTTTGTCAACCTTCATTACGTTCAATAGTGTAAACAAAGAAATTCACTACTTTTGGATGTTTGAGTTGTTTTCGTTTAATATTAATGATTGCAGTGGTGTTTTTTTTGCAAGCACAAGTTGGAATAACCTTCTTTGGACACATGTTGTCTGACTTGCACAAACTCGCATACCTGTATGGCTGCGAAATTGTTAATCTGAATAAAAATAAGAGAATGTCGCAGACCTTTGGTATGGTGATTGTCCATACAAACGTCATTACTTTCACAACTTCAAACCCAAAGAAATTCAGTAGTTGTAATAATTCACATAATAAATCACAGCTTTCAACTACTGAACCAACAGAAATCCACTAGTTCCACCAACTCAAAACACCATCAATGAGTTTAACTAGAGTAAATATCAAGCTTCAAATTCAGTAGTTGTAATTCACGTACTAAATCACACCTTTCAACTACTAAAGCAAGAGAAATCCACTAGTGCCACAAACTCAAAGCATCGAACGTCATTACTTTAACTAAATCGATCAAGTAACTCAAGTGAAAAAGAGAGAGAGAGAGAGAGAGAGAGAGAGAAACGTTATCTCAGCAGAAATAAATCCAGTGAATCGAAAAAACAAAATCTACGAAAGTAAAAGAAATCGCGAGAATCGAATGAATCAAACAAACCTTCTGGATTGAAATCGATCCAACGGTCAAGCCAACTAGATAATCGAATGAATCGAATGAATCAAACCCTCGCGAGAATCGAATGAATCAAATAAACGAAATCACTGAAGAGAATGGAAAGCCCCAGCGATTAGCGGTGGAAGTCGTTTATATTTTTGAAGAGAATGAAAGAGATCAAACGCGCGAAAATAAAGGGAATAAGGGTAGAGCGGTAATTTCAACTCCAATTTATCCTTCCACGTAATTAAACAGATTCTCCATCCTTAATGGGAATTAGGAATCCAAAATCAGGACCGGCCGGTAATTTTCTCATGAGTTAACTAACCGGTCCAGTCCAATCCATTTTCATGGGCCAGAGGATTCTCTTCCATTATAATACTCTTGAAGAGCACATTTCAATTGTGGAATGGAAAAGAATGGAATTGGAAAGAATGATAACACTGTTCTACTTCTACTTCTACTTCTGCCAAGGAGAAAAGGTGAAAGTTTAACTAGAATGGAAGGTTTGTGTTAGGTTCAACCGTTTACCATTTTACCAAAGCCCGTAGGCAGTGGTAAATGCGCAACTTTATTTCCTTATACTAAAACACAGCAAATCCCAAATATCACGGTTCAACCCGCATAGGCAAGATGCTGGCCTGCAACCAACAGTTTGGAATGAAAAAGAAAGGAACTGGAAATGGTGTAAAAGAGGTAATTGGGTCCCTCAATGACTAATGCGGTACGGGTTATAATACACCTTGGTAAATCTTTGGATGTAGAGACCCGTATTTTCGGAAAATCGTTTAAAGGTTTTATTAATGTTAGAATATTGAAAAAAATGTGGAACCTTCTTGAATTTATATGATTTGGGACTCGAATGATAGAATTGTAAGTTGAGGGAGTGCAAGAGTAAATTGGATATGTACTAGTATATAAAGGGGGGGTGTGTTGTAGGAGATCAAAAATCTCCTATCTCTCTCTATCTCTATCTCCCGTCCCTCTCTCCCTCTCACGGCTCTCGCTCTCTCTCCTACTCCTTCACTCACAACTCACTTCTAAACTCAAAACCCACCCAAGATCCACCACCTAATCGACTTCCTCAAGCGTTCTAGGCCTCAGGTTGTGTTCGTTCAAGCTCGGAGGAGGTGTATTTCGCTCGGTTTCGCTTTTGAAGTCTAGGGCTAGCTCAGATGTTAGGGTTTTGCTCAAAACCCTCGAGATAGGGATTTCTCTCCTCCTTTATGTGTTTATGAGTTGATTTGATGTGTTTAAGAGTGTTTAAACGTCCGTATTTATTGTTGAGAGAAATCTGGCGAAACTAGAAATCGTACGCTGAAAACCCATGTCCTACCGGAAGGAGTTTTGGACCTACCGGTAGAAACGCTGTCCAGTAGTGTCGCTTTTGTGAAATTTTGGTCTCCTACCGGTAGGTATTGAATATCTACCGGTAGGTATTCAAAAATCTGTCATTTTTGAAAAATTCTGGTCTTCTACCGGCCTATCGGTAGGTATTCAAAAATCAGCATTTTTGGCAAAACTTCGGAAGGGCATAACTTTTTCATCCGAACTCCGTTTTGGACAAATTTTATATCGAAATTGATGTACAGAAGGCCTACTTTCTAACGGTGGTGGTCTCATAGTCTAATCCTAAACCAATAAAATGTTATGGCCAAAATAAGACCGGTTGTGGTAAGATTTCATGTTAACTTTGGGGGTTAGGTTAGGTTTGAGCCTCACGATTGGTTTAATACACTTCTAGGTCTTTGGGGTGGATACATCGGTATACACTTGGCATCATTTTTCCCTTAGATTCACTTGAGTGAGATACGAATGCTCCTATGTTCGTTTAAATAATTGAATGGTCTAACAAGGCTTTGGTGATATGCCACTATGATTGGGAAAAATGTTCATTGACACGTAGGAGAAATTTTTGGTGCAAGGGGGTGATTGTGTATTAAGATTTAAATGGGAATACTTAAATAGTGATGATTAACTAAGTTTATGATATGGTAACGTGTGGTACAACTATTATTCTTTTCGATTGAACTATAAATTGAAATATGAAACTGTTTCTAAGTACTTGCATGAAGTTGAGCTATGAAATGACTAGTTGATGCTCCGTGGTACAACCAATAGATGTGGGTATGTGAGTTCCATGATGTCGTGATTGTTAATCCGCTTATGTAGAATTGTTTTGATGTGTATGAATGAGGTAGATGTTTGGATATTTGTTGGACTAGTGTGATACGATAAATGAGATACGCTTGTTAACGAATTGTGATATGGAAATTATCAAGGATAATGATTGGTTGTGATTGAGGGAACAGACTCAGGGTGACCCTACGCTCGAGGGAAAAGACCTGAGGTGACCCAAGTTATTGTGATTGAGGGAACAGACTCAGGGTGACCCTACGCTCGAGGGAAAAGACCTGAGGTGACCCAAGTTGTTGTGATTGAGGGAACAGACTCAGGGTGACCCTAACGCTCGAGGGAAAAGACCTGAGGTGACCCAAGTTGTTGTGATTGAGGGAACAGACTCAGGGTGACCCTGCGCTCGAGGGAAAAGACCTGAGGTGACCCAAGTTATGTGATGGAGGGAATAGACTCGGAGTGACCCTAACGCTCGAGGGAAAAGACCCGGGGTGACCCATGTGACCGTGACTAGCTAATATTGAGAAAACAATTGAAGTTCCTTGGTTGAATAGGAAGGAAAGGAAAGGATTTTAACAAGGAAATCCTCTGGCATTTTTGAGCGAATCAACGGACTCCGGTATTTTGGCACAAATCAACGGACTCCGGTATTCAAGCTCGAATCAACAGAGTTTGACTCGTATTAATTTTGTGCACCTCTACACTACTTTACTAAAGTAATTGGAAGGTTTTATATGAAAATGGTTTATAAACCCACAAGGTGGAATTGAGATATAAGTAGATATTCGATGAAGAACATTGAACTTGAGTTGGTATCTCATAGATTTCTGATCATTGGGTTTGTTGTCCTGATGTCGGTTTGGTTGACACATGTGTATCCGTGTGATTGTGAATTACTCATGTTAGGTTGACGTCGAAGTAGAAAGTATGATAGTGTGGGGTAAAGATGAAAGATTATATAGATAGTAACGTGGTGATTTGTTTGGTAGGAATGTTTGTGTGATACATTATGAGAGGTTTATAAAGGATACCTGCATGCCAAAGTTATAAAAGGGAATTTGAGGTGAAGTTATTTTGGTAAATGATAACTTTAGACTAGAATATAATCGTGGGTAAGAGAGCGGAATAAGTATTTATATATCGACACTACCAAGATGACGTGATAAAGGGGACATGAGAGAGAACACGATAAGTGCTCTTAAAGGACTAAATCGGGTAGTCGTGTGAGTTCCTTTGTGTCGTCAGGAGGTTGGGTTCGAAGTGTCTTGTTCGTTTTTTACATTTCTCTTTCTTAAACCTGGTGTGTGTATACTTAGTCAAGACGTGGGCTTGTGAAGTGAGAAAAGAAAGAGTAAATAACCCTTAAAGAACCCGAAGTGCTTCTAAGTCATTGAAAGATAAATGAAAAGACAAAATATGATATTGGGGATGACAACTGGAGGTTTTAGATGAAAGGTGTATGCGCGAGGTTAAGAAGGTTGGTGTGTGAGATAGAGTTCTATGTAAGCCTTTGCATGAAAGTTGGGATTAAGTCACATATAACTCTTCTAGTCAAACCATTATTATTTTATCAAAATGTTTTCCTTAGCACTCATCTTCACGTGAGCATATAAAGTTGTTAGAGATTTTCCTACTGGGATAGTGTAGCTCAACAAAATCCTTCTTTTCAGGTTTAAGTTCCGGTCGATAGCTCGCATACATCGAGTGCTTGGATGAAGAACAATACTTTTTAGAAGCCAGCTTCATTAGTTTCTTAATCATCTTGAAATGGTCCCCCTTTTGTTAAAGACGGCTTTGTAACCAAAAAAAAAACTTTTGAATTCCTTGACCAAACCGGTTGTAATCCAATAATTTGTTTGTACTTGTTCTTAAGTTTAATATTTGGGTCGGTGTGCCAAATTGTACTTCGTTTAATCTTGAGGACTTGATTTGTAAATTAATCAGGTGGAAGACTCTTTTGGGTATTATTCATGTTATGCGAGAAACTTTTATTTAAAATGGATTATTTATTTTTGTTAAAAATCGAGGGCGTGACATTGGATGTAGCATTATCATTACGATTTTAATCGTTGATTTTACTACAGAGTTTCCTTTAATTTTATTTGTACAAAAATTAAACTAATCGAATATTTGTAGTCAAATGATCAGTCCAATTGATTGTAGAAACAGTGTGTTCAACAACTGGCGTAAAATGAGCGTGATAAATCATCTGGAGTGCTAGGTACCAAGAAAATATATCCCAAAATTATCTCAAAAAAGGTAAATTAACGGTACAGATGCATCTCAAAGTGAATCTGTACCGTTGATTTACCTTTTCGGGATATAATTTTTTTGTACTTAGAATTTCTCAATCATCAATTATTCTAGAACAACAAATATTTCACGCACATACTCACATCTTTTGATGGGTCCACACACGTTGAAAGTGTAGTGTGAGAGAATTCCAATGTGAATGTGAGTGCGTTTGTGTGAATATTTGTATAAGTGCGTATTGTTATAAAATAATTGATATATCATTGATCCAACAATTCGCATTGCTGCTATTTTCCAGTGAAAGAAGAAATATATTAATACTGATAATAATAATATTATTAAAAAACATTAAAAACTTAACGCATTTTCCTATCTCATTTTCACTAACAAAAAAATTTCAACATTTTATATTCTCGTTTCTACTAAAAAAAAAGTTGTCGATAATTTTTCTTCTCAATCATAAATAAAAATTTACAAATTTTTCATTACCAAAAACACCCCTAATACAATTGATAAAACGATATCAACAAATAACATATCAAATCGAATGAATTACATATATAGTTATAAATTGATCGGAAGGTCAAATGAATTTATGCTATTTTCAATGGGTTTTTTTACCAATCAAAAAATGCAGATATATTATATATAAGAAAGCAGTACAATAAAAATGGACACTATCGATCCAGAAATACAAGAAATATCTCTTTAGTTTTCAAAAAGAATTTTTCAAAAAATTCCCCCTAGATTCTCCCTAGATTCCCGTTACTTTCAACATTTCTCTCTCTATCTTCTCCACTTATTACCCCTACTATTTTTCAAAAAAAATTTCAAAAATCAAACCAAACACAGCAAGCTATTTTCAATGGTTGTGTAACTTCTAAAACTGGTATAAAGATGCTGCGATGGACTGAATCCTTTCCTATTTTATACTCCTAGACAAGTCTTTCTACCACCACACTCATTTACACACCCCCACTCAAAATAGGGGTGGAGGCCGCATAAAATGCACACCTCAAAAATACTACTCATACAACAATTCAAACACAATCTCTCACATACAAGTGGGCTCCACACATACTACTATGTGTGGGCCAGTATGTATGAGTCCCATATGCATGTGAGAGGTTATGTGAGTTGTTATGTTTAAATTATTGTGTGAGTAATATTGTCCTACACACCTAGCGTGTGTGGACCCACACTTATTTTGAGTGGGGTTGTGTAAATGGATGGTTGTTAATTATTGTTTATAGACGGCAGAGAGAAAAAGGAAAAAGGCTTTCTTCAACATTCTTTAGAGGGAGAAAGCAACTTTGAGATATCAGAGTGAGAGAGAGATGTCGGACGAGGAGCATCACTTCGAGTCCAAGGCCGACGCTGGGGCCTCCAAAACCTTCCCACAGCAGGCTGGAACCATCCGCAAAAACGGCTACATAGTCATCAAGAACAGGCCTTGCAAGGTCTCTCTCTCTCTCTCTCTCTCTCTCTCTCTCTCATGTGTGTGTGTATACGTGTATCTCTCTTTTTTGTTTGAATTCGTGGTGGTTATCATCATCTTTCATCTGGGTTTGTGTTAATTTTTCCAGATCTCAGTGGTTTGTCTTGTATATGCTCGTTTTATATCTATCATTGTTGTGGGGATTGATTCAACATGTTATTGGGTGTTTATTGTTGTTTTTTTGTTTCAACAAGTAATTGAGTATATACGGATTGCATGGAGACTAAATTATTGGTTCCAGTGACAATATTGATACGTGAATAAGAACATTTTTTTTGTGATTTTGGGACAGATAAAAGGGACTTGATAAATTTACAAAAAGTCAACTCACACATACAAAAATTCATATAATCGTTTAGCTTATTTTAAATACACTAATGGATAGAAGCAACTAACTGAAATTTATTTTGCTAAGAGTAGTTTGTCACAATTTAAGAGGGTTCTGAATCTCAACCGTTACGCTTTGTTTCCCCTGCTTAACAAAATCTTATGGCCTACTGTATTGATATTACCCTGTATATCGACCACTACTGTGTGATATTGGCTGATACATAGCTGTGTCACTGATACTTATCCAAATCCCAATACCACCAGTGTTCTAAAAGGCAGCCTAGCCGATTAATCGGTGCCTAGGCGGTACCTCGCCCCCTTGCCTAGGGGTCTAGGCGGTGATCTAGGCGCTGGGCCAATTAATCGGCCGCTAGGCGGGATTACTCAGCAATTAATTGGCTAAGCGGCTAGGTGAGTTAGTGCCTTAGTGGGATAAGCGTCTAGGCGGGATTCAGTGGACAATTAATCGGCTAGGAGAGGTGATTTTCAAATTTTAAGGGCTTTTACTGTCATGGTAGCACAGTATAAGGGGCTTTGGTGTAATTTTTGCCTATGATATAAACTAATTTCCAGAAAACCCAGTACCCTGTTCACCATTGAATACTCAAAACCCCAAAGGCCAAAACCTAATCTTACTATGTGTCATCATGCAAAATTGATTGCTTTTTATAACAGTGCAGTGGTGTAATTTGTCCTACACTTCCTTTTCATAATTTGTTCATGTGTATCTTAAATGGAGATGCTGCACTACTCACAAAATTAACCTTGATTCCGATGCTCTTGAGTCACTGAGTGTGTCTGATTCTAAGCATTCCAAGGGTAAGCTCAGCTTACTTTCGTAGCTTAGGTAACCTTAAATCTTGTCAATGATGAACTCAATCTATTTACTAAATTTCACGCCAAACTTGTTCCCAGAGTGCATCTTCCACTTTAAATACATTAGTTTCCTTGCCTTGAGCATCTCAAACATTTAAAATGATGAGTACTTTCGTACTTAATTTGATGCATCTAGCAAGATCGATTTGGCTCAAGACATCTACATTATGCATTTGACAAGAAAAATTTAGGTTCATGCTGACTTCAATTTGATGCAATTACTGAAGTTTATTTATCCCGAGTTTCCTTAGATTTCTGCACTTTAGTGTGGGTAGGTTGTCTCGAGTGACCTTTTTTCCCCTAATTAATCTAGCAAGAAGGGGAAAGTTGGATTTGATGCTTTTTTCATGTTTTGGTTTATGTTCATATCTCATCAAGAGATGCAGGGCCTCAGGTGTGACCTTTTTACTTCTAATCTTTGTCAAGAAGGTACATGAACTTACAAGTTCCTTCATCCGAATATAGCGTCTTCACAAATGCACCTTCTCTAATTTTTGACTATTTCAAAGCATAGCAGAGGAACACTGCTTGGGTTATAGGCCCTCAAAACTTAAGGAATGTGTTCACGCCATGCATGATTTGTAAAGAATGTCATTGTCTCAGAAAGATGAAATAAAACTAAATACAATCAGCAAAAGGCATGTCCTGTCTGTAGGTAGGGATTATCAAATATATGCAAGTAGGGACTGATGCAGGACATTTAAGAAGGATCAAACCTTGAATCATGTCTGCACACAAGTAGTTGACCATTCTCTTTATGGAGATAAGATTATCGGGCCACCTTAAGTTTTGAGGGCCTATGCCCCATGTAGGCTGCCCTCTACATATTTGATTTTCATATTATTTTTTGTTATATGGATTTACTCACATAGTGATATGAAGAGTAGGATATGATGGATGTAAAGAAAACCGGTGGATCTGCCTAGGATATCAACTATATTGCTTGATCCGAGAATAATGGATGTATTGTATCATCTAGAATATTTTCTTTTGTCAATTGGTAGGATACTAAGATTCATTTGTTTCATGAAAATTACAGTAGCGGGACACTACATCAACCATGTGAGAGTCTGCAATGGCTAAATCAAACACTACCAATCGAAGAAATAGCCCTGTAAGATGGAGAAATGAACCAACAAAAAAAGGCTCCGCGTAGAAGAGAAATGATGATCAATTCTTAGGCAATATTTGACTCCCTGACCCTCATTTGAAACTATACAAGGGTAGCCAACTAGGAAGTTATCTAGTGTGAAGTGAGATGTGCAGAAGAGAAGGTTGAAGACTGTTAATCTAATATTGCTGTTGCTCCTTTTGGTACTGTGAAGTATAAACTGTGTTAGAAGCAACTTTGAAGTGCTGAGCTTACATGCCGACCAGGCTTACAGATGGCATAACTTCTTTGGCAAGGATTTTCGTATTTGGTCACACCTTTTTATCATGAATCCATGCTGCAAGTCTACTAAGATGTACTGATATTACATGTTGCTAGCTCAAAAGAAATGGTCTTTGGCCCTTGTAGTATACTTTGTCTTTGTAGCTAGCAAGATACAGTTGTAGACTTCTCTCTTTGATCTACTGTATTCTACTGTAACACTGTTGTAAGTTGGTGAACAAGTCTAGCTTAGTAGCTTTCTTGTAACAATCCTTTGCTTTTCTCTCTCCTTTTTTTTCCGACAGGTTGTGGAGGTCTCCACCTCAAAGACTGGCAAACATGGACATGCAAAGTGCCACTTCGTGGCAATAGATATCTTCAATGGCAAGAAGCTTGAAGATATTGTTCCTTCGTCCCACAACTGTGATGTAATGTCATGCTTTGCTATTAGTTTTTCTTTTTTCTTATGTTTTAACATTTACATTTACATATGCATTGTTTCTTGCGTTACAAACCATGTAATTCTTCCCCCAGTTATGCATTTGTTTTGTTGATTTTTGTTTTCTCATTCTGGTCACTTATTTCGTATTTTAATCTTTTCTCAGGTTCCCCATGTCAATCGTACCGACTACCAGCTGATTGATATCTCTGAAGATGGTTTTGTAAGTTTTCTGTTATTATTCGAAAACAAGATATGGTTCGTGGCAAAAGTAGTGTGTTCAACAGTGTCCCCTTTCAAATCAGTGTCATGCTAGAGAGAGAATGAATTTGTTTTCCCTGTGTTAATTTCCGTAAATGGTTTTAGAATAAGTGAGGTTCAATATAGAGGGACCCATATCATTGTCCATTCTTGTTTAACTGTTTCGCCCCTGACCAGATGTGGGAGTATCCTGGGCTGGACTAACTTGTTCAGTAGTCGTGTTGGTTCAACGCTTCCATACTCAAATAAAACTCTGGATTTGTGTTCACCAATAGACAATCACGTTTGAATTGGTAGTTGGAGTCCTGTGATCTTAAATGATTTGTGTTTTTTTTGCTTTTTCAGGTGAGTCTTCTGACTGACAATGGAAACACCAAGGATGATCTGAGGCTTCCCACGGATGACGCTCTCCTCACCCAGGTACACCATGTAGAACCAACCTGTTTTTCACCTTGAACTTCTGGAGTTCCTAATTTTTCTACTCTTCGCTATATTTATTTGTTCCATTCATAATTAGAATGAGCTTTTTGTTTCTACATGTGTTGCGTGTAGATCAAGGATGGGTTTGGTGAGGGGAAGGACCTTGTGGTGACTGTTATGTCTGCAATGGGAGAAGAGCAAATCTGCGCCCTCAAGGACATTGGTCCCAAGACTTAACAATGCGTCGTGCTTGTGGGCAGAAGCTACCCTTCTGTTCTAACAGTAAATTTTATTGACTATATGGTGTGTAAGGGCGTGATACTTATCAATATTATCTAAAGCCGTGTAACTAAACCCTGTTTCCTGGCTTCTGTCGCCCGAAAAGGGTCCTTGTTCTTGTAGCAAGATGAAATTCATAAATGCACGATCTCTGTGACATATTCCATTTTGTCCTTGTGTTTCTTTGACAATTGTTTGAAGCCTCAGTTTTCATTTGTCGTTCTTCCTCTTTCTTACGAGGCTGGTGTCCAAAATGGGTTAGAAGTTGGCACCACAATTTTCCGTTACTGTACGATTTGAACCATGAATATTGGGAAAGCTTGTGGGGCTTTCTTTGAGGACGAGAAAAGCTCGGTAATGACTCCAGTGAAGCAGCAGCCCCAGCCGACGAGGATATTGCCTTCAAAACAAGATGAACAATGCATTTCTATGATGTAGGCTCCAACCAATGGCCATCCATCCAGAGGGACTTTGCACCATCCGAAGTACAGTAAAAACTCACCCCCAATATCAAAACCAAGGCTGTTGACGTCGGGGGCTTGTCTGCACAATGACCTGTGTCCATCGCCATGTCCGTGTCATGCCCTGTGTCCATCATCGTGTCCGTGTCATGAGAGCCGACTTCCTCAATTTCAAATACGCATGCACGCATAGTATATCCGTCATCCTTCTTCATATTAGGGAAGAAGGCAAGGAGGCAGAAAGAATTTGCTACCAGATGAGTAACAATACCAACTACGCGCAAGTCCCGCTGGGAAATAATCGTATCGGTCACGTCCTCCAAACCCCTCACGGGTAATAATACCAAATGCTCACCCTCTCTCAAGAAGATGATCGAATTCTTCCGGCATGATTACATAGCCCTTCTTGATGGCTAAATCGTACGCGTAAACTCTCGGATGGGAAATCAGATCCGCCCCAAATACGAACCTTGTGATGATTCAATCTTGAAGATACAAACAGGTCCTAAGCAACTTCTTCCACGACCTCCCCATCTTTATTGATCATTCCATAGATGTCCCCCTAAGGTCGTCAAGGAGGTAGCTCAACTTGGGTCATTCCGAGATCAATTAAATGAAAAAGGTAAAGCAAACACGTCTCCCCTTCGTGCGTCGTGCACCATGGATGTCACTGCGTGACATTCATTAGCTCTCGGATCCTACACAAACACACATAAACTTCTATAGTACTATCATACAGAACCATGACAATGAATGACGGAGATGAGACCAATGGCACAACCGTAAGAATCCCGCAAAGGGGAACCAAGGCAAAATTAATTGAAGTTTGGAGGAACTACTTCAAAGAACATACTTATTTATACTATGAAGGGGCTAAGGTTAAATGGCATTTGTCTTGGTCTGCTACATAGAATTGCACACATAACAAGCACAAAATATTTTAGAGCACTAACCTTGTGATCATTTGCTCTCAATCATGAAAATGCAAACAGATCTGAAGCAACTTCCTCAATTTTTGTCAAAGTGGATGTTCAAATGAGTGCAGCGATAAATGGGAAACTGGGATTGCTCGACCAATGAACGAGGTGACTTGGCAAAAACCATGGGAGATTGATGGTGACCGGCTGTTGGAGGTATCTGATACTCTCGTCGATTCGAGGATGCATTATACCATTCGAATGCGATTCTCTCCAAATGATCATTCGCCGTTCATGTGAAAAAACATGCAGTGCAGAGGGTATGATACCGGTCCACCTTGATCCAACTTCTTCTGCATTTCTGGTCAGATTCCAAAAATCCATTGCTTATATGGTGAAAGTGCAAAATAATCACCAAATCTTCAATCATAAACTCAACGAAAATAATATCTTCAAAGTCACAATTAGCAAGAGTTTTTGAGGCAGTTGGTACTTTCTCATCATACTTGGAGATATCCATTTACTGCTAAAATGGGGAGAGTCCCTTCAAAGTCCGACCCAAGCCTGAAGGTAAATTCTCAACTCATTGACAGCCCTACCTATGACCTCGACAGCAAAAAATAATGAGAAGCAACGATTCATTCTATCAAGAAGCTGAATTCTTGATTATGTCAAACGTTTCAGCTAATACCTGCTCTTAAATGCAACATCACCTAGAAGAAAAAGAAGAAGCAATCAAAGAACAGCTTAAATTGTATGGAAGTATCACTTTCGTTTTCTCCTCCGAACCTTTCAGCTTCTCGGGTTTTACCACGATTACATCATGTCTAAATGCAATAAAAGAGGAATACCTTCATGCTCACGTATTGAATACCTGTGGCTCTTACCCTAGTATCCTGTTTGAACATGAGGCACTTCCATTAAACCAGACACAAACCAACTCCCATTCTTGAACATATAGATGATGTCGTTTCAAAGTGGAGTTGGCGATAGCTCCCTTGAATTGTCTTCCGTAACAGTAATGAAGGCACGCATCTCCAAGATATTCAGTTTCGCAACTCTATGTTCATACCGTTCATAATTCATGATTAAGAAACTACGGGTCTAGCTTTAAAATGAGGTTCAATGCAATTTCTAGGCCTAATGCAATTCCTAATCCAACTGAAGCAGAAGATGAGGTTGTAACATGAAAGTAAGAAAGAATACCCATTACTGATGCTCTAGGGGAGCCAACCAGACAACCCCAATTAAAACCAAAATCCCAATTACCATTGTTCTTTTTAACAGCAGCACAAGATAACTTTCACAGGTCATTGAAAAACGAACAATATAGGTAGAAATCTTCTGTGCAGTTCCCTAAGAGTTCTTTGAACCATGATCTCTTCAAAACAACGGGGTTTTCAAGAACCTCGCGTGTTGAAGAGGCTCGCAAGCTGTGTTGAAACTAATGTTAAAATTTTACTCAAAGAAATCCCTCTACTTCTGCTCCCACTTCAAATGGGGAAAATCGAATGGCTTGAAGTCGACTGAAAAAAATCGAATTAGCTCGAAGGCAATGACAATGGCGAACTCCTGAAAACCTAAAGATCTTCTCTCTTGCTCTGTCGTCAACAGGTCTGCTTCTCTCACTCTCTCTCTCTCAATTAAGTTTTTTTGTTTTTTTTCTTCTTTCATAAGTTATGCTACTAGGATGAATTCGCCGGACTAAATAGCAAGGAATTAGCAATCCCACATCCATAACTACTAGTACTAGTAGTAAGCAAATGGATAAGTACTTCTGGTAATGACTTTATCAGGACATGTGTAATCAGTAAGCCAATACCATTACATAATCCATCCGATCATACAGGCTCAGTAAATTAAGTCTACAGCCTATTATGATTACCCAATTCAGAAAATACCCAAATCCAATTGAGCAAACCTAGATATTAGAGAAAAATCAGACGTTTCATCGTTCAAGTACCTCATGGCATCACAATGTAAGAAGAAGTGCCCAATTCAGTAAGTCCCTAAATTTCTTTTCTTTTCTCACTGATTCCTCCAATGGGTTTTGGGCATAAACCGAAAGTACACGTGAATCAGGTGGTAGACTCTCAAATTTTCAAATGGAATGAGTTTGGTGTTCATAGTTGATTGAAATGCGCTACTCAGGTTTGAGCCGGGGTCCAGTCCGTTTGGGATTCTCTACTATCTAGATCTAGAATGGTTCTCATCTGGCGATTTCAACAGTCTTGCTTTTGCATGGGGTGTCTGTGTCGAAACCTGGGTAATTTTGGCTCATTCTTGTATCTTTTGATGAAATCTGTATTGCCTTCGAGCTTTGTTATGAAATGAATTGAATTGAATGTGTTAAAAAAAATAGTTGATTGAATAAGCACCAGGTGGTGTTCAATGTTAAACATTTTGGTGTATGAAAAATAGTTTATGGTGTTCATTTTTTATTTTTTTTTTTGAAACGGCAAAATATTACTGTATTAGGGAAACTTTACAATGGGTACATCAAGTGGAGTAGATGGAAGGAAACATCAACCAAAACTTATACAAAACACCAATAAGGACAAAGTCCAAACACCTAGGAGGGCCGAAGGTCAAATTCTAATAATGGGCCAAGCCCCAAACACCTAAGGGCCAAAAATGCTCAGATCTGAAAATTACTGACCCAAAAGATCAGAGGGAAAATGACGGCTCAAGACATATTTTGATAATTAATATCCGCAAAGAACATGCTAAGAACATTTGTTAATGCTGAAAATGTCCTTAACGTGTATTAATTATTAAAACACGTCATTTTCCCAACAACAGCCGAAGGGCCAAAGCTATGCCCTGTTTATGGTGTTCATTTTACTCTGTTGCTTCTAATGTGAAGTCATTTTCAATCTAATGGAACTGCTGCCGTTGTTGGGACTTAAAACCCCACTCGAGGATTTTGTGTGATGGGCCATTACATATGGACTGGACCTGTTTGTCCACCCCGAGTCCATTTCAATGATTGAAATTGTACAATTTTTAGATCTCGTCAAGTTCATTAACCAAGATTTAAAAAAAAACACGAATGTCGTTTGATAGAATTCGGAACATATTATTTTTTATTTTTTATTTATTTTCGGTTACACAAGAGGGCCTAGGCCCTAAGAAATAAAAACATTTAACACAGTAGCTCGATATACTCTGAACCCTTTGCGGTCATTGGTCAGAACATCCAGCACTTCTACCGGGTTGTAATTTTTTGGTGGGCTCGGAGAGGGCCCAAAAATGGACCAACATGACGGCCAGTCCATTTACATGGACCGGAGCGCTGTATCCAATACCAAACAAGACTGTCATTTGTGTGCCAGAATTTGGAATTATGCAAGGCCATTTTTCTAAGTTTCAAAACTATTCTCTCGTTTATACCCTTTATATTTTCCGAAGTTTAGGGCATTTAGCTCAGAATCACTTGATTTACTTGTGTCACATGTTCTATACAGGGAACTGTTAGCCCAAAGTTTCTCCGAAAAGAATATGAGTACTTGCGTGGGTACACATACGTCTTTGTGACCCGTTTGAGTCTCACAAAGATGATTCGAGCCGCTCATCTTATTCAAAATATGTTGTTTAGGGCCCCTATAAAATGTCAGCTCATTTGAATATCGGTAAGAGCGTTTACAAAATATCCAACTTTGATTCAGAATTTAATTTCCCAAGCAAATAAGGCCATTCACAAAGCCTTCGTATTAAGAGAGATTATTGAGTGCTCTTGAAGCAATGGTCCACACCATTCACAATGTATCACGTGTGATTTTGTCTCTTAAATTACCAACACAAAAAAGGTTGGAGTCCTGCAGTTTTCAACAATTCCAATGCACTTGGAGTGCCACATGGCCTTGGTCTAAGACCTTTCATAATTTCTCTTGTATTGATGGCTAGTTTGTTTGATTGCACATGAACATCGAATTGGACTATCTATCAAAGGGACTAGACATTCGGTATCCAATTACCGGCCGAATTAAGCAGATGAATTGTGGAACTCATTCCGATGATGAAGTAGTATATAATAGCATCTCTGATGCACAGAGAGCTCTTGACATATGACGGGGAGGGGGGGTGTCTGTTCCGGTGTATCCAGATTCGGTCCCCTATAGATAGTCAATAGTGATGTGGTGCGACAGAGCAATATTTCCTAGCAGAGGCGACGTAGTACCATACATGCACTTCCATTTTGTGTACCGAAAAGAATGTCTCGAGATTCCCGTGTTTGGAGGTTCGTATATAATTAATCTACGAAAATAAAGGTACACCAGTTTTTTTTTAACAGAGAGAGGACCAGACTGCAAGGAAAAAAAGACCCATATTCTTGTCTAAATTGAGCAATGACCATTGAGCAGTAGACAGACACCTTGAATGGAAATTCAATGGCTACACCCAACTAACCTTCAATTACATATGAACCAAACAGATTATGAGGAATCCTTACTCAACGAATAGTTACCGTAGATATATGAAGTGAATCCCCAGAAGGTAATGATCAGAGACAAGATTTTGAATCCACTCATAGGGTCCTTCAACAATATAACTGCAGCAATGCTTGTGATAGGCACCCTCACTGCATTAAGAACACCAGCTAAGACAGTTGAAGCCAAGAAAAGCACAGCAGTGCTTCCCAAAACTCCCAGCTGGAAAGTAATAGCACCCCAGATAAGAACCATGATATACGAGACTTTTCCGCCATCGAAACTCCTGGCCTCGGAACTCATCCCTTGGAAAGCGTTGTCCGCGATCATCCCAATTGTGGTGAACACAAAGGCGAAGAAAGAAACCATTACTTGTTGCTCTAGAACAACATGGAACGATCTCCTTCCGAGCAGTTTCAGGAAGACTAGCTCCGAGAGAGCGAATATGAGCCCGTGGAGAGCGGACCCCATGATATCCCAAACGAAGCCAATGATGTACTGGCTGTCAGTGACATCCCCGTATCTATCGGAACTCGAATCCAATCCAATGATCGCCATGGCAGCGGTGATGATCACGATTGCATTTATTGTAGAAGCGTTGATTTTGTTTTTCACAAGAACGTATCCAAACAGGGCCGAAAACACTAAGGATGATGATGCTAAAAGAGAAGCAGTTGATGCTGGGAGATATGCATATGCATATGCGTACATGAGGTTATCAGCTGCACTTAAGAAACCCAACACAATATAGGAAAGCGTGAGTTTTATGGTAAGGGGAGAGGGAGAAGTTTTGCAGAAGAAGTATGTGGGAATGAGGATTAAAGCCGTTAGTGGCCACCCTACAACAGCAACCCAAGAAATGATCCATTTGCTCTTCCCTCCGTTGGAATAATAGACACGTGAGAGGAGACTAGAAGCAGGGAATGCCACGAGCATTGCACCGCTGCTTAGGAGTAGAAGAACCCAATAAGAGATTGGCTTGCTTTTATATGTTCCCCACACCATTTTCTTGTAAGTGGAAATTTTGTCCATAAATGAAACGGGTGGTTTTGGTGCTCCCTCCTCCATACCTTCCGGTGCTAGCTCCTCCTTGCCTTCCCCTACCATGGTTGGTCCTAACAAATACCAAAATAGTGTCAGGTCAGA
Source organism: Rhododendron molle (assembly GCA_025413875.1). Taxonomy (NCBI): domain Eukaryota; kingdom Viridiplantae; phylum Streptophyta; class Magnoliopsida; order Ericales; family Ericaceae; genus Rhododendron; species Rhododendron molle. The sequence goes on along the minus strand of CM046388.1, from coordinate 3,194,324 downwards.
TGTTCCCATCATGAAAGGAGCATCCATGAAACACGAGAATCATGCATCTGCAGACATTGAAGATATATAAGACATAACATGCACAAACAAATCCTTGAAAATCAACTACTCTGTTTTTATACAGAACTTAAATGATATTGGAAACTGGTGCTTTTTCGGGTGCAGGAACTGATAATTGGGTAGCAAAACAAGTTCCTGTGTTGGTTTCAGAGAAGTTTGATACATCCCAAAATGAGTATGATTGTGTCTGCTAGAGCTGTAAGACAATCCAATGGTAGGTCATCGGCTAATTAACATTCAGTGGAATTCATTCAGAAAACTCATGGTAAAATTAGCAGCTGAACCAAAAGTTAATCATAGCAACTAAATTGGCCAAGAACATATTGGCAAGGCGATGCAGTACGATTAAAGAAAGCTAAAAAGTCATAGCAAATTAACACCACAAATTATCGTAACATTTGCACCCCAAGGCATAATATTTTCACCACAAATGGTGAATAACCTTTTCTCAAAACGCCATAACATTCAGTTACTTTATGTTGTCCTTTCGTAAGATCCATCACAAATTGACATAACGTTCACCACAAAAGGAAATGTCTCAACATTTTTATGGTGCTCCAGCGGTTCGAATCTTACTCCCATGAGGTTTGGTGACTAGCAGAACATAGGACTCGTGCCTATAAAACCTAAGGAATGAGATTCTTGTCACCGTGCCCCTCGGTGGGAATGGGCATGGATCTCTGTGCTAGTTCTGGCAGCACATTCCATTCCTCTTTTCAATACCCAAATTCTCTAAATCCGGTACTCAACTTTCCAACTGCATACCTTTTCCCACTCAAATCAGCCACCCGAAAAGCCACAAGGATTTGTTCCGGTAACTGTAGCGAACGCATCATAGATCACAATTTCTACAAAATTTGCCAATTTCACTTACCAAGAAGCAATAAGAAACACCCTCAATTCATAACAACTAACAAGCATATTACATTCACATGTAAGAATTATGCATACAATCCAGCACAGCAAAAGTGACCGAACCCACCAGAGCATCTCCATCCCTAACCCCTTTTTCTTGAATTAAAACCAAAATTTGAGCAAACCCTAAAATTCACTCCGATTCTTGACTCAAAACCAATTCCCAATTGAGTTCTTCCCAAATTTTTATTCAAATAAATCGAAGGAAAGGAGACTCAAATTCTTATTCAATCCCTCTCAAAATAACAGCTATGTCAATACGGAAGCTTTTACTCAAAGTAGTAATACTGGCGGATCAGTGAAATTGAGCTCACCTGGTTCGATAAGTGGCTGTTGCATTTAAACCCAGAAACTGTGCGAGCCGGAAAACTGGGGAATACTGAAGAGCTCAGTCACGCCTGGCCTGGTGGGTGTTGTAGCAAATTCTGGTCCAGCAAAATTCACTATTTTGGCTAAACCCAGTTTGGACAAATAAGCCATTTTGGCTTATTTTTTGTTCTTATTCAAATTTTTTCCGCTTATAATGTTTATTGTCAATTTTTTGGGGATTATTACTTTGTTATGACGAGAGGAATCTAAAAAGTAAAAAATTTTGGTCGAAATCCAAATTTTTGCACAAAAAGACGAAAACATGATTTTCCCGCCAAATTTCGTCGAAATTTCAAAAAAATTGGATTCCGATCGAAATTTTTTACTTTTCCGATTCGTCTCGTCATAACGAAGCAATAATCCCCAAAAAATTGACAATAAGCCAAAAAATGCGAAAAAAATTTGAATAAGGACAAAAAATAAGCCACAATGGCTTATTTGTCCAAACGCCTAATCCTTCAGATTATTAATTTTTACTATCTTTATTTAATTTTTTTATATATTTATTAATTTTACGTCAATTTCTTTTTTAAATAATTTCCCTGTGCTATGCAAACACTAAGCGGATTTATTCCACGTACAAAAAAATTGGCTAAACGGGTCAAAACCCCACTAATAAACTTGGTTGGAGGGTAAAAGGGACCACTTTCTTTCATTTTCGTTTTCGTTCTTTAATTGGATTTTATTATGCTGTTGATAGCTGTATTTTTTTTTTTAGACAAATTAAAAATCACGTTTTTCGTGCAATTAATTAATAATGGAGAAGGCTTTTCGGCAATCCCACTGCAATTTCCAAGTTTTGGGGCTTTGCGCGGTTTATTTTAATGTTTAAAATTGTTCAGTTTGTAGAATATATCGAGAGCATTAATCGTGTTAAAAGGGTACATTCCATTTTATTTTGATTTGAAAACAAATACTTTGTCTAGAAAAGTAAACTATTCACTTAATTATTCTTCCATTAAGGATTAATCCTTTTTCCCTGATTTGCAAACCGATTTCCAAAGATTAGTCATGCTATATTGACTTTATCGAAAATATGAAAAATGTAGACCAATATTTTTTTAGGTCACCATGAACTATCAAATCAAATACTACTATATGGCTAGAGAGGGCTAACTTTTAAAACAAGACAAGAGATAAGATGGGATATGGACATGGACACTGAGGACCCGTTCCGGAAACCTTTTAAAAAAATAAGTACTTATTTCTCATATTTCTTATATTTGAGTTTGAAAATTGAAGAAAAGGTATTTTTAGAAAAGGAAGGGAAAGTGGAACGGGGCCTAACTTTTAAAACAAGAGATAAGATGGGATATGGACATGGACACTGAGGGCCCGTTCCGGAAACCTTCTTAAAAAATAAGTACTTATTTCTCATATTTCTTATTCCACCTTTTTATTTTTCTCAATCAAAAAGTTTCTTTCACATTTTTAAACTCAAATATAACAAAAAAGAAATTTTTTTTTTTTTGCACCGTATTAAAGATCTCAATGAGATCTATCAAATAAGATCCATAGTGGTAGGAAAATTTTTTGCGTAACCCTATTTTTTTTGACATGGAAGTTGCCCTATACAAAGAAAAGGACTGTTGGTGCAAAAAAAAAAATTCCCGACCGGCAGCGGCGCCGGGCCGTCTCCGGCCGCCGGACGGCCGATCCGAGCCGTCCAAAAATTCTAAAAATTAAAAACAAGGGGGCTTACGCGAGAATCAATGGCATCCGAGGTGTGTAAGGTGCTCAGATCGAGCAATCTTTTTCCATGTATATATGAGTAACAATATGTTTTGATACATACACGAATAAGGATTGCTCGGATCAAGCACCCTACACACCTTGGATGCCATTGATTCTCGCGTAGGCCCCCTTGTTTTTTTTTTTATAGAATTTTTGGACGGTTCGGATCGGCCGTCTGGTGGCCGGAGACGGCCCGGCGCGGCCTCCGCCCTCTCCGGCCCTGGGGTGCTTGATCCACTGTTTTGGTCTTACTTGTTTCAAAAAATAAGAAGGGAGAAGTTGGGGAATGGGGCTTCTTATTCATCAAAAAATAAGAACTCAAATGAGTTCTGGAACAGGCCCTGAGAGCACAATGTTTAATTCAAATTTGTATGTTTGAATGAGCCAACCATTTCGGTCGTTCATCTTGGCAATGGATGGTTCAAATTTTAATCTGAACAATAGATGGCTCGAATTTGTAGAAACTTGGATTAAATTCGAGCCGTCCATACCGAGATGGATGGTAGGATCGATCGTAATGCGGCTGCCCCTCCCAATCCCCATCTTATATGTAATGTTTGAATTTGTTTCTTTACGTTGAATAAGCTAAACCCAAAAAATATACGAGCATTATAAAAATCAACTCTAGAGTTTTAGGTGGACGATGTGACGATTTTAAGAGATTTTCTTTCTCATTCAAGTATGTTTTGTGTTCATACGTTATTACATGGGCACAAAATATCCGTACATGGTTTCAGATAAATTTTTTCTATCCATTTGTTTCCACTTATTATTCTAAAAAATCTCTTTTAAAACCAAAACCGAATAGGACCTCCGTAATAACAAAATAAGACCAAAGCAGAAATAGCCTCACAGAGGAAAAAATAAACAAACCATGTTACCCCATGAGTTTGCTTAAAAAATCCTTAAAATCCACAAACATGAATGGCCTTCGTTTTAATAAGGGAAAAGAAAATGATTTTCGCACTGCTCCTTTTATTTACTTGCACTCATTTTCTTGTTTTCATTCATGTGAAATTATCAAACAATCCTCACTTATTCGCTCACTTTTTTACACATGAAGGGCATTTTTGTCATTTATGTGAATAAAAAAGAGTGCCATTAGATAAACAGTACAGAAATCATTTTCCTGGAGAGAAAAAAAAAAAAAAACCTTCTAGCACAACGACAAATATGAGGATGCTGTTGAGCAGTTCCCTTTCGAGCGGTCGTATATCTCGGCACGGACGGCTCGGATCAATTCTGAGCTCATACGTATACAAACCATCAATTCTTCGATTAAGATCCGAACCATCTATTGTCGAGATGAGCAGACGGATCGGCCGCTCTGTACTGCTCCGCGGGAAGACGAGGTCCCACAACAACAGGGGTCATTTTAGCAAAACGAACAAACACAACAGGGGGTCACTGTGTCAGAGTCAAACGGTCCAGAAAGGAACGTGCGCACCTACTCCTGACGCCGTTAAGAGAAAACGTCAACGATCCTCGTTTCCCGCGCCTAAAGTAACGGCCGCATGAACGGCGTGGAGAAAAAGAAACCAAACATCCGAAGCACCTGAGTCAACACCAGTCAAAAGCCCCATAAATGCAAATCAAACGAACGAATAAAAAAAAACACACACACTCCCACTTTGAACGACACGAAAAACATTCGGATTCGGTCACCAAAATCGATGCGAAAAGGCTTCTCATTGGAGGCCTCGTTTGGTTACTACCCAAACCTAAAAATTTGAATTTTTGCAAAAAACTAGGTTTGAAGTATAGAATAAATTACTCGTAGTAGTTTCGTTATCGTAATCAGATCCTGTTCGGTTTTAGTTTTGAGGGAAGTTTTTAAGAGTAATGAGTGGGGAAAGATGTATATAGAGAAAATTTATTGAAAACCTTGCGCAAAGGTTTTAAGACCCCCAAACGAACAAGCCTTTAGATTTAGAAATAGTTTTTCAAGAATTCGAACTAGAATTTGAATATTTTTTTTGGAAAACATTGGGTTTTTTCGGGAGAAATATGCTTACCAGTGCTGGAGGAATGAATGAAAGATCCAGCTTCTCGCCAGTATGGGATCTTACCATCGGTTTTGAGGGCTCGCCACAAGGGTCCTTTGACAATTATCTTGTTGATTTTTCACACTGGATTTGTTTGTTGTTTGGTAGTAATAGTGAATTTAATAAAAACGATGACACAATTTTAACAACGAATTAAACTAAACGAAATGCTTGGAGGTCGAAAAGATGAATCGTTGAAGTAAAGTCAACGGGCGACCGCGATGACTTGAAATTGGATTGGTCCATTCATTCCACAAATCCTCACAAAAAGTGCAATCCCATTTAGTTCACATTTCTCATTTTTTTTTGAATATTAATGAACAAAATCAAGAAGAAGAAAAAAAATAAATAAATAGGACTCTCATTTACTTCATTCGCTGTCTTGCTTAAACAACTCAAATGAGACAATCCAAACGGGTGATTAGTTATACAAGTAAAAGTTTTCATTACTATGAAAATCACATTTTGCCTCCTATCTAGTTCATATTAAAACATCCGATACATACAAGATTACCTCAAAATTTAAAAAGATTCGGACGCTCTGTGTTTGGAACTTTGAGAAAAGTGGAAAAAAAAAAAGAAGAGAAAAGAAAATGAGAAAAAAATTGTACACAATTTTAAATTTTTTTTTTTTATTTTCTCTCATCTTTCACTCCAAACCAACTAGTATAGGAGAGATTTTAAAAATAAAAAATATATAAAAAAAATTTCTTCCTTTTTCTTACAAGTTCCAAACACACCGTAAAAGATTTCATAACTAATGGTAATAAAATAAAATAATTACACACCAAAAACCGCTCGAGAAAACCTTTACTCTCTCTCCTCTCTCTCTCTCTCTCTCTCTCTCCACCTTCGAATCGGCCATGGAGAGTAAGCAGCAGCAGCAGAGCCTCGATTCTCTTGAAGAAGCAGGGAAGACGACGTCGTCGGCAGATGAAGAAGAAGAGGAGGAGGAGGAAGAAGAATTGAACGAAGTTGATGACGACGACGACGACGACGGTGATGACGGTGGAGGCGAATTTCGCGTCGAGCCGAGGAAGCAACCCGGCGAGTCGCCGAAAAATGAAGCCCGAGTGAAATCTGAAACCCTAGCCGTGGCGTCGTTGTCGGAGAAGGATTTTAAGTCCAATTTCGCTGCTTCTGCTCACCTTCTCTCAGGTATGATCACTCGATCAGTTATTTATATTTACTCTTGTCTCTCCGTGTGTATGTGTGCGTATGCATGTGTGTAATTGGGGGTTAAAAAGGGAAATGATGTGACAGAGGTGCCGGTGGATTATGCTCTGCTGCGGCCGCTGGAGTCGCCTAATTTCAAGGTTAGGACTTTACTCTCTCTCACTCACTGTTCTGCTGTTATTTTATTTTATTTTATATTTCTCCCATTTCTGTTTGTTGCTCTGTTCTAGTTTCTTTTCTTGTAGACGGGTATACGCGTGCGGATTGCCATGACTGTGATTTGTATCTCTACTAGACGCCCAGGCACACACGATGGATTACTCGCGTGAAAAGAGGAAAAGTGAACAACTTTCAATTGAGATTAATCCGTAGTGAAATCTGAGGCGTAAAAGTAGAAGAAGGGGAGAAGAAAATTAGAGTGGTGGTTTTTTCTTCTCTTCTTGGCAGTTCTTTGTGTAAGGAGGAGTTTAGGGAATTAATAATGTGAGCCAAGCTTCCTAACCGCCGTTCACACCATAAAGGGGTTTTCTTTTTATATTAGTAATAGATATATGTATGTGTTATTGATGAACTTGGAGTGGTTCTGGTATCGGTTTCAATTGGGCATTGGGTGGCTCAAAGTATTGAAAATTTCTTTGATTTTTGTTCAACGGAGCTGGTTTATTAATTTGATCAGGAATTATCTGCAATTAGTTAAGACTTTTAGAGGCATATGGCGGAGTCGTTCTTTTTTTCTTTTTCCCCCCAAATGCTGGAAATATGGGTTCCTGTTTTAAAGTCATGCTCTATGTCTACAAGGACAGAGCCTTAATTCATTTTTGGGGGTTGCCGAAGCTTGGGAAACAAATTTCCATCCATGGGAAACGTTTATAATTGTGCCGCTCGTATAGAGTTTTCTGGCAAGTATAATTCCACACTATATACTCTGGTGGTGGTGGTGTTGGCAGGGGGCTGCTGTCATAATGACCTGCCAGTTCTATTTTGCTGGTTCAGGTGTTGATCAACCTGAAATTGATGAGCATATCGAAGATGAGATTCACCTTGAATTCTGAAAACTGTCAGAATCCTCCATCAATCTGTATACGATGCCTACTAGTGATGGGAGTGTCCGAGTGTGTGGTGGAATATTGATTAAAGAGAGGGCTTTGTGTCGGAACAGAGAAGTAAATAGAGTACAAAACCGGAATAGGATGTTTTCGGATTCATTCGAACGGTAGAAGTTCTGCAAGAGTGTAAGTTAAGTGATTGCTGTGCTTTTGGCTTGTGTGGAAGTAACTGTAATAAACAGCCAACAATATCTGAATTCCGTCCCCTTTTGCGAAGTCCTTCTAGATACCTTAATTGCATCTGTTCCTCTACCACCTGACCGTTAACTACTATATTCTACATGTATTTGATACATATTCTCTCGATGGCACTTCCTCCGAGGGTACGTAGTCCCATTGTTTTATACATCCAGTGTTACTCTTTGATTTCAGTTTGTCTTTTCACTACTGTCCGGTATTCTGGATATTGTATTTGCCGTACAGCATTTTACCTTCAGAAGAAGTTGTTTGAAAGACCTTATGCCGTCTTTACCAATGGCATTCCCTTTTCTTCTTTTTTTTCTAGAAAGCATGTAAATAATTTCTTTAGGGTGCCAACTAAGTCATCTAGTTTAGGGAAAAGGGTGATTGGTGAATTGTCTTGATAAACACAACCATGCCTTATTGCTGCTACGGAATCAATGGCATATGTATCCATCTTTTTGAAATATACTTACTGCTATGTCTCAACAATCTATTTTTCATTGTCCTTGCAAAGGGAGGAAGTAGGATAGGGCAGAAATGTTTGGTTACGGTTTGTCGTGATGCCGAATCTTTGACATACAGAACATTGACAACTGAATCATAGGTACAGTGAGAGTTACGAAGAGGTTGGAGGTAAAGGAAGCAAGTCTTTAACTCCGGTTGATTAATTGGAGGTGTTAGCTTATGCAATCTATGTCATTGGGCAGCCGCCTTGGCATTGCTTGAGTGATGGGCCTTGAATTAAGTGACTGCTCGACCTAGTGTTACTGGTCAATTGCAAAATATAAGGAATAAGTTGTTGCAACGGAATCCAGGGCTGAGTTGGGGGGAGTACTGACTAACCTTCTCTTTTACAACTTTTAATTTTACTTAAAGTATTCATCACAAATAGTGCATAGAGTATCCTATTCCTGCGAGAAAATCGTTTTGAGCCTAGTGAGGCTCGAATCCATGTGTTTAATATGGATTAAACTATCAAATGGCCTTTAATTACAAGCCTGCTACGGCTCGAGCGACATCAATTACTGAACTGCGCCAAGGCCCTATTGACCAAGTGTTAAGCAGTTAGCTCTTAATTTTTTTTTAAGTCCTTCCCTTTTCGATGTCTACCTGAGGACCTCTTTGGGTGTATCGGAATGGGGATGCTTCCTCCTAGCTCCAAGTCAAGTGAAAAAAGAAGAATGAACTTTTCATCCTTAATTGGTTTCCAAGGCACATGATGTTATACGTTCCCTGCTTGAAATAAATAACATGAACTTAATGAAGCTTGAACCTAGGGTGCGTGCATCGATTAAGCACAATTAAGCACAAATCTTACTTTTCCTTTAGATTGAACTTTCAGAGTAGGTAACAGATACCCCTTGAAGGAAAAAGAGTAGTACTCCTAGTTAACTCCCACACAGACACCTATATAGCTGAACTTACCTCATAAATTAGTGAAACTAAATTGTAGAATGTCTGAGCAATCACATGGGTGGGCAGTAGATCAAGCCCATCGTTGGAGGTTTTTGAGCTAAATCGATTGTAAATTTTGTCATTCAGATCTTCAAGTTGGGCACAACTTTTGCTCGAATTGGAGTTTCGTTAAGAGAGATATGGTCTTTAGAAATTGACCATAGCTGTGGGTAGAAGCCGCAACTCAAGGGCGGAGCTACCGTGGGTCAAGAGGGGTCACTTGACTCCACTGATTTCCACATTTATGCATTATATTTGTTAAATTTTTCCTACCCTGATGATTATAACATTTATCCGTTAAATTGGTTAAATTGTCCTACATTTTGTGTATTTGACTTCACGATTTTAAGTACATTGTCCCAAGTATGAAGTAATCCCGCTAAAACTATAAATATGCCATATTTTTAACAGTAGAATTTCACTAACCAACTTGTGGATAATCCTTATACAGTGTTAAAGAAGTTAGAATTTTAATTCTCATATTTCAATTAGAATACACATTTGTGAACTTCTATGCATACACAGTTCATAATATCGAGACAATTTTTGCACAATATTGCTTCCTAAAGGGCTGTCAATCACCAATAATTTTCTAGTGCTAATACATTCGATTTTTTTATTAGCAAATAAGAAGAAGATCAAGTATGTTTCTAAATATTGACCCCACTGTCAGATATTCTTGGCTCCGCCCCTGCCACAATTGCAAGCTTGGTCGACCAGCCTATTGCATAACTAGCATTGTAATCAACCAAGACTATAAGACATGGGTTTGGTTCACCAACTGGCACAAATTTGACAAGACATGCTGTTTACAGCTGTTGCAATTTAAACCTATTATGGCATTAACACCTCAAAACGGCAAAACTAATGATTGGGATTTTATACTAAATACAACTGATTGATAATTCACCTTCCCAAACTAGAAAATCATAAAATCTGAGAGAGAGGTAAAGCTTGTCTCTTTGAATATTCATATAACAAGTTTAGAGTCGAGCAAGCTTGAAGATCAGAAATTTTGTTATAGACACGTATGAATTTGTGACTGTAGACTAGGAGTATTGTTGTAGGTTGGGGTTTATCCTAGAAACCCATTGTTCTTTATGTGTTGAGGAAGACCTTGGCGGTAAGCTTACAAATTCCATTGTTCGAGTTGGTTGAGAGGTTGTGGCCCCGCCCTTGCAGGCGACCTTGTAATACCCTTTTAAGCTTTGTGAAATAAATTCCGTTGGAGGGAATCTTCTGGATTGTTGTTGGCAATCTGAGTGGGTTCTTGGGTGCCATTTGACTGAAACCAAGATACTTGTGTGTTTGAAAAATTCACTAGAAAGGTTCCTTGTGTTTGCTGCTATTGGTGATTCAAGTGGACAAAATCGTTTAGAAGGTTCTTGGTGTGCCGCTTTGAGTGAAAAACATCGAACAAAATGTAGTGGAGGACTATTAGGAAGTGTTATGGGTTTCTCATTTCTTAGTACAAAATCTAAGAAATGCTATCGGGACTTGGGAGATCCTGACTCGTAATAGCTTAGGTTGAAAGATATACCAAGAAATCAAACATGGGGGGGAGGCTCAGATTTTGGGTCAACCTACTAAAATTCCATTTGAGATATTGAGGAAGACCGGGTGCGCTAGTGTGCTAATTGTTCAATGTTTTGTTTGAGTCCAAGATTCGCAGATTTTTGAGTCTCAAATTGGGAATTGCTACGTATCTTAGATGAATTATTGAGGTCTAACAATTGATTAGTGAGAGCAACCTAATCAATCAAACCACCTTGACTTAGGTTAAGACAAAGAATCTTAAGTGAATAATCCTTCATGTACTCAATCTCTCAGTTTTGATTCCAAAAGCATTCTTGAAACATATAGCATAAGTGAGCGAATTTAACCATAGGAATATAGGATACAAATTAAATGAAATCCATGTAGGGGAAGAAAGGAAAAGAGGGAAGATGTGATTGTAAACTTGTAGATTTGGGATTTTAATCCCCCACACACACACACACACACCCCAACCACCACTTTCCAAATGACCGGGGCATGGTTACATCCATTTTCAAAACTGATATCACGAACAACTAGGGACAGTTTTCACTATTGTGAAAGCTTAGCGCAACTGCAAAACTCTGCAGTTTGTTTTTCTACTTTGAAGTTACTCTGGTATGCTACTTTTGTCTCTCTCTTTATTTGTAAAATTGTGCTCCATCATAAGGAAAGTTGAAGAAAAAATTCATTGGCTTATTCCAGTCTCTTTTTTTTTTGACAAGTACTTATTCCAGTCTCTTGGTAGTTATGATTTTCACAACTTTTTCTTGTCCTCCTAATTCTAGGCGTTTTTTACTTTATTTTTCTTCCCTACGTTTCTTCTTGGAAGCCTGTTGTTTTTTATGGTTGCTTCTCTCACTCTCTTTCTCTCTCTCTCTCTCATGCATAGACACAACATCCACGGTAACATGTCTCTTTAATCTTTATGCATGGTATTGTTGCACTGTTGTAGGTTGAAATTCATCTGATCATTTTCTTTTTGCAGGATCAAGTTGGGAAGTCCCACCAACAAGCTTTGGTAAGTGTAATAACCGAAGCTGCTCAATCGCAGTTACAGAATGAGGTGACTGAGTCACCTCAGTGTCCAACCTCTTCATCTGAATTGTCACCAACTTCTGTTACGCAGTCCATTTCATCAGACCCAACTAATAAAAAACTGTCACTAGTAGCTAACACCAATAGTGCATGTATGCCGGAAGTGGTACGGCAGAATTCTTCCAACCGTAAAAGTATACTGTCCACTGATGGCTATAATTGGCGCAAGTATGGTCAGAAGCAGGTGAAAATTCCGCAAGGCTCCCGAAGTTACTACAGATGCACATATTCCGAGTGTCACGCTAAAAAGATTGAATTCTCTGATAACTCAAACCGTATGATTGAGATCATTTGTAAAGGCGAGCACAATCATGATCCGCCTAGGAGAATAAATTGCACTAGGGAAAGTAGGCTAGCATTACCTGCTGCACCTAACAGTCCTAGTAGTACAGGTCATCCAGTGAGGGTGCTTAACGATTCAGATCCATCGACTTCTTCAAGAGAAGTCATACAAGAAACACCTGTACTACCTGAGACAAAACGACAGAACTGTATTGGGTCAAACGGGACTGCTGATGTGGACATTAAAGAGGAGCATGTTGATGAACCAGAACCAAAACGAAGGCAAGTGGCTTTTTAGTCTGTTCTCTCGTATTCACGCTTATTTTTGCTAATTTGATTTCTTTCTTTTTGTTTGGCAGTTGTGCTGTTGGTCGGTGCATATTTTGAATTTTTGTCCGTTTTTGTTTTAAGTTTGACCTTTAATTACCTGTCCATGTAACCAGAGTGAAAAAAGGCAACACTGCATATTCAGGTCCTCTATGTAAACCTGGCAAGAAACCGAAAATTGTTGTGCACGCAGCTGGTGATGTGGGAATCTCGGGTGATGGCTACAGGTGGCGCAAGTATGGACAAAAAATGGTGAAGGGAAATCCTCACCCCAGGTGCATGCCTATCTAACCTTTCTCTACTGAATCTTATCTCAGTATCTTCTCAGGGTATAAATTTGTTTACCACTTTACCTTAATATGGTCCTCTGTCTAGAGGCATAATGCTGATTGCAGTAGTTCTGCAACACCTTTATTGATAAGTAACTATTAGCCCAATATGTTCCTTGAACGCTTTAAGTTTGTACGGGAGTTGGACTCATGTTATATCTGGTGTACGAAGGACTAAGTTTACCCCCATTAACTGACAATGAGAGACAGATTTTACCAAGCCTTGAGTTGGAGTAGATGCCTTTTTTGTGCTTGTTAAGCATGGTGATTACTACCTTGATTTCTTTTTTGAATGGGATTACTACCTTGATTGGACATGAGGGATTGTTTAAGCCATGATTGCATGGTTTTCTTGATGAAACTTTAGAGAGATTGGCTAATTTAGTCTTTAGAAGCTCATGATTAGCACAAATCATCCAAGTGCACATGATTAGCACATTTTGCCATCGCCCAAATAAATAATCACAAAAACTTTCTTGAAGCTTGAGGACTGATCCTCTTATGGCCTAGAAAGAGAACTATTTTCTTGTTATCTGGTCAAGGTGAGACAAAGTGCCTTTGATCCAGAAACTGCTTGTCAGCTTTTAAACTGCTGAAGTTTTATTTTTCACCTGTATGCTTTGAGAGGAGGGGATTTCTAGTCAAGAAGTAACCATTGAACCGGTTTGAGGTTGTGGGTTCGAGCATTAGGGCAATCACTTTTATGCGAATATTGCCTATGATCATGCTTGTATGTAATTTAGCGCTCTAATCCTCCGTTACTGGGTACTGAAGGTGTTTCGAGAGTTAGCAAGCCCATTATTTGACCAAAATGCATGTCCTTGATACATTTGAAGTCATCACATGTGCATTATCACTGTCTTGTTTTGAAAACCTTCCGTAATTGTTTCCAGGAACTACTACAGATGCACCTCAGCTGGATGTCCAGTGCGGAAGCACATCGAGAGAGCAGTAGATAACACTACCGCCCTCATAATAACATACAAGGGAGTGCACGATCACGATATGCCTGTACCCAAGAAGCGGCACGGCCCACCTAGTGCTCCTCTTGTTGCTGCTGCTGCACCTGCTTCCATGAACGCAAACTCACAATTCAAGGACACTGAACAAACCCAGAACCAAATATCACCAACCCAATGGTCAGTGGCCACAGGAGGAGGATTAACTAGTGAGGCAATGGATACAGGGGAGGAGAAGGCAATGGAATCTGCTCGAACTCTTTTAAGTATTGGATTTGAAATCAAACAATGCTGAGAAAGCCCAGTTGATGGCCCAGGAGAGAGGAAATGCGCAAGTTCATGGGAGGAGACAATGAAGATTATTGTAGATTCTCAATGGACTTTCTGCATTGGACTAGCATGGGTTTCCAAATAAATTATTACATTTTTCGTGTTTGATTTCTTTTTTTTGTGGCTATGTTCATTTTGTTTGTTTTGGTTCTGTTGTAGTCTTTAAGCAATCAGTTGTGTACATTTGAGCACATAAACTGGATTTGCGTTGAATGTTGTTAGTAGTGGATTAGTGTAAAATTGGTTGATACCCATTGCATGACCATCTTTGTATTGCTTGAAATAGATGCAGATAGAAACACGTAACCAATTCATATCTCTCTCTCTCTCTCTCTGCGCGTGTGTGTACATGGCAAGAATACGTTTAACCGTCCAAGTAATCCAACTACTTCTTGGTCAAATTGGAGGTGAATGACTTAACCCTGTTAAATTTAACAGGTAGGGATGACGGCAAGTCGCCAAACCCAATCAGAGGTTTACTACTACTGCTGAACGCGAATCACAAGCTGATAGGCTTCTTTTTGCCTAGACTGTATTGACAGGTATCGGTTTGGTTTTGTTTTTCCCGACCCTGGTGGCTGAGGCTATCGGTTTGGTTTGGTTTTTCCCGAACTTGGTGGCCGAGGAAGGCCACGAGTGGCACTCGACAGGCATGACAGTTGCAATGTGTGGTGAGGGAGTGAGAGGGTGTGACTTGAGTTGGAGACTTTTGTGTTGCTTGAAATAGATAGAGATCGTGTATGTTCTATTGACAACAAATAGATGGAGATCCAAATATAAAACCAATTTTTTTTTTCTCTCTCCAATAAATTCGGAAATTCAAGTTATCCAACCATTTTTTTTTTTTTTGTGTGTGTGTGGTCAGATTAGAGGTGAATGACTCAGTACCCCAGAACAGGGTTGCCCCACTTTCACTGGCGTGATCTTGCTCTCAACAGTGGAAACAAGCTGCAGAAGTACACATTTCTTTCGTCCACAAACGGGACACAAGGAGATGGTGTCACCAAACTACCCATTGTCAATCATTAAAAGCCAGATCTGACCTGCCGATCTTTACTTCTCGAACTACTCCATGACCCGGACCACCGCGTAGTATTTTACCTTATTAAGACGGATATAAAAGAACCCGCGAAGGGTTTTTACTTGCGTTGCGCTAGGAGGCGGGTCTCAGAGAAAGTAAAACCTTATCTATCCAATATATGACTGATTATAAGCTGCTGAAACCAAACATAACCCTGAATGATCTACCCAACGTTAAGAGGTACAGAGAGACAAACCCAGGAGACATGTCGTCCCGGAGGCAGAACAAACTCTAGGGGGAGGAGGGTCCCATCACGTACGTCTGATTTTATGTAAGTCATTCATTATTATGTTGGATTCCGCAAGTTGATCGTCCTTGGCAAAGATCAAATCAATCAGAACACCTATCATTACAACATTAACATAGACGAATCATGTCTCGAAAGTTAGAATGACTAATAAAATTCTGAAAATAAATACCAAAATAAAATTGCTTCAATTATATGACTCCCTGCTCATGAAGTAGCCCCCACAAGGAGGGCACGCCCACAGGGGCACAGAAAGCCACCCTGTCGCTGAGGGAAGATGGCCGGTCCCCACTCAGAAACTGTTAGGGCACAAACCCTAGCACAGATACAGCAGTTATACGTATGTTCCCTGGTTTCAGACAAAGAAATCCCTAGTACTATTAACTAACCCTTTTCCACTGTACAAATAGTTGTAAATTTCCCGGCAACGGTCACCGCCGCCGGTAGACTTAAGTTCATTCTTGCTAATCTACAACCTAGGAGTGGATAGAAATTCATGAAGAATATACACACAGTTACCATCATTCCTGTCAGCGTCAAGTGGAATCAAATAAGAGTCAGGATGGGTAAACTTGGTCATTCCAAAGCAAGACTCAGTTCATCTATAGCCCTGCGTATTTCCGGTTCCATCGCTTCACCTGTTTTCTTCTCATCAGCACTGTCCGAAATGACCTCATTCACTTCCTTTCCCTCCGCAGCTGTTGCGCATTCATGGAATCTGAAGCAGCTAATTAGGTGATCATTAGTTATACCTGCTACTTGCATGAATGAGTACACAACGGTGGGTCCCACACTCCGGAAACCCCTTCTCACTAAGTCTTTGCTAATCGCGTCTGCTTTTGGGGTCTTTACAGGGACTTGGCGAGGGTAACGGAATCTGCTAATTATAGGCTTGTAATTCACAAAGCTCCAGATATAATTGTCAAACGACCCGAATTCGTCTATGACCTGGAATCAGTAAAACCTGCGAAAAGTTAGTTCCAGCATAATCATAGTAAGAATATCAAGCGTGACCTTACGGTATTTGTTTAACATTAGCAACAATGTTTAGTGATTAGTGGGAAAAAAATAAATGCAAGCTGGCATTTTCAATAAGAGCAATAATTAGGTTGGAAAAACTATTTATGGAATAATAGGTGACATAGGGCTTCACTAACCCATTAGTATTATGTAATCATACCACTTGAATAATGGTTAGGACCACAATTATTGAGGACCACAATTCCACAACCTCCAACCTAATTTTTCCTGATGAGATGATCATTAGACACCCCCATTCAACGAATGCAATTTTGTTCACCCTCCTTAAAAGAGGGTAAACACTATCCTCCCTCTTATTGGTTGAAATGGTGTAGGTCCCACCTCTGCAATACATTTTTTGGTAAGCAAAACATTACTTTGTGGTGGGATCCATAACATTTCAACCAATAGGAAGGAAGGTAATGTTCACCCTCTTAAGTGGAGGGTGAACAAAACTCAACTCCCATTCAACATTCAAATGAAGGAAGTAGAAGATAATGAAAAGGACATCTTGGCCAACTAAGATACTCAAGGGAAATTCAATTTTACACTCCAATTGCAGATGAAGCTGCGCAACTGAGTTGGAATATGGGGTGTAGACATGGATTATAGTCTGTTGCAATGATTCTGAAACAAATACATCAAATTTCATAAAGCCATAATCCAATACTGTGGATCAGCCAATGCCAACGGGAAACGTTCCATCATGAACTACTAAGAAATAAGTATAAGAAGCCGTTCAAAAAAAAAGACATAAGTATAAGAAAACAGATTCAATCCAATTGCAAATAGAACTTAGAAATCTAGGGAGAATGAAAGAACTGTAACCCAAGGTCATAGAAAGAACCAGAGCCCAAAGTTCTAAGTCGATTCTTTATTTTTCCGACAAAAATTGACTAAGACATTAATAGAAGACCGCTTATTAGAGAGTAAATAAAGGACAGTTGACCCTTCGTAATGTCAAATCTATTGCATAAAGAAACAATCAAAGCCAAGATATGTATCTTGCCGTTAAACGGTTTAGGGGGAGGGAGAACTGGGGATCTACCTTCGACATTTGGCGTGCATTCTCAATAATGGCACGCAATTTGAGCTCCGAAACTAATGAGCTTGCAGTGCTTCCAGGTGCTGTTATCTTCTTCTCATCAAATTTTGCCACCATAATAGGATCAAAATCTGCAAAGACTTCTCTGCATAAAGGAACTTCTCATGTGAGGAGATGAAGCAGAGACACCACACTGAAGAAATAATCCATCTGAGTACATAAAGGCAAGATTAAGTTTTCACTGGAATACCTGAATACGTGCCTTTTGCTAAGAATGGCAGGCCATGTAAGTTCAGCCAAAGCCCCTGAAAAGACAAGAAGCTCAAACAATTTCCTGCAGGTATTCAAGAGCATAAATTATAGCTTTATTTTAGGGAGTTAGACATTCGTAGTGGATGAGGTAAACGTAAACAATGTTGAGTTCACGTACTTGTCGTCATGCACAGGGAGTCCCCATTCCTCGTCGTGGAAAGTGGCATAATGAGGGTCTGGTTGAAAATATGGAAATTAGGATGTACTAATACAATGTGATTAGGATGTAGCATTGGATTAAAAAACTGGTAAACATCATATTGTTCCAGACCCGGGATGAATGTGAATGAAACTAGACACCCTGCATCATACACACCACTAGCAACATTACCTTTAGTTCCAGTAATAATAAATCAAAACTTGGTTCACTCAATTGGTCATGTGTCAAAAACACGTATTATAAGTAAAAGATTGAAGAAAATCTGCTTGTAGGTAAAAAAAAAGTCAACCTTCATCACTGCAAGGGCAACCATGTCTTCTGGCCAATGATGAACCTCATTAAAGCTTATAGGTGTACTTTAATGAGTGGCATAAAGATAAAGAAAAACTTATGTGCAACTACTGCAATAAATAAAGAAACCACTGTTGATCAAATTGACAACCTAGAAGGCCACTTTAATTCGGTTGTGTATGTTATACTATGTATTAGGAAGCTATTGCTAATCTTATGCTACTAATACTATGAAGACGATCAAATAATTCTAAACATTGAATAAACTTTGAAGACGGATAGAGGAAAAAACGCAAGTTTAAGAACCAAATGCATCTAAAGCCTCGAGGTGGAATATATTAAAAAGATGTTGATGGTGGTTGTCTGCAAAGGGTAAACAACACAAGCGAGATAAATTTTTAAGAACTAATAAAATATAATCAATACCAACAGAAACAAGCTGGTTTCCTCAATTTCTACAAAACAGAAAGTTCCAAGGGATATCGGACAACCACTGTCCAATACAAGTTCATAACCGACCCACAAGTTAAAGGATGGAATACCATAACTTACCTTCAGAACATGGCCACGGAAAACAAAAAATTTGGATTTTTTTTTTTTCAAATTTCTTAATCAAGATGTCCAAAATTATCGCTTCCAATATGCGATAGACAAATAAGAAGTTACCATGGATTCGTTTGCAACTATCCCACATATCCCCCTGACAGAGCACATGCATTGACCAGAGGATACTAGAAAAAAAGATATATTAGCTACTACACTTTCACCCAAGGAGATTTCTCTACCATTAAAGGGCAAAAGCTGCTTTTTTCCAGGAGTGTAGAAAAGGAAACTATGAAATCAAGTTAATCAACCAAGACACAAATTTTGGAGTCTACTTTCCAGAAACAACAAAGATTCTGAGCGCACATTGACACAAAGTATCCATCAAGATAATAACTATTGACTATTGCTAGTAGAACTAAGAGAAAACAAGCACAAAAATCATATTCAGTATGCATAACTAAAGGGAATCAAACCAAGAACAACTTACCAGTATGGGGTGTCACCCAGGCACACCTTTTCTTTAGTTGTAAGCTATCTGCTAGAGGCTCCGAAATACCATCAAGAACACTAGTTTTCGACTTCAAAGCCAATTGCCTCCTCTGGACTGCTATACCGTTCGACCTATACACACGACCAGTTGATGCACGGCTATGAACCGAATCCGAAGACGCATCAGACGAACATGAAGCACTGCGTGATAAACTAGCATGAAGTAACTGCTCTTGCCTACTAACTGAACGCAAAGGAGGCGTTAATGGCACAACAACAGTAGCTGATGATGTTAAGCCATTCTTCTCTTCTGCAAATACCGTAACCCCCTCCTCCTCCTCCATCGATTTCTCCATCTTTCTCAGAGGCTTGGTTAAGGGTTTCCGCGAACTCACTGACCTCTGTGCCTTGTTTCCTTTGGGTCCAAGAACAGGCCTGAACTCCGAATCAACCCCATTCGTCGACCTAACTCTTGGAGTTCCTGACATCTAAGAAACACCCCAAAATCTTTCCCTTCTTCCACCAGACTTCAGGGTTATTCCATTCAAATGCTCAACTTTCCTAACTAAACCCTTTATACTCATTCAAAAAAAACCCATCTCCCTCTTAGAGCTTTTCAATGTAGAAATGTTGAACTTGTTGACCCCTAAATTACCAGAATTAACTACTACCTCCCCAGAGCCTCACACAAATCCTAAGGTAAGCCCTAAAAACCACCCAAACTCACCTCTATTCCTCAACCCCAGAGATCTCCACAAAAGAATTCAGCTTTTTCCCATCAAAAAATTCCCAAAAAGTTACACCTTCCGACATTCCTCAGGGACTCAATGAGACCCTCAAAATGACTTCCATTTCCAGATAATTTCTACTTCTACTACCTCTCAGAACCCCATACTTTCTTGCAAATGCTTGAATCATCCAAATGTAAACCCAGCTTCTTCTTCTTCTTCTTCTTTTTTTTTACCAAAGCTAGGGCTTATAACACATACGTACACACTTTATATGTGGAGGACATCAGGACGTCTGTAATGGGGATTTTTTTCAAGGGAATTTAGAGCAAGTTCATTTGAATAAATAATGGGGTGTGTGAGAGCCTCGAGAGGTAGAGATTCGGCCGTGCAATGTATGAAGGAATTATATACATGTGTGTGAGTGTAATTCGAACAGGGGACTTCTGACTTATGCCTTTTCAGTGCTTTGTTTTACAATGGGGAAAAAAAGCTGACACTAGTGACTACTACTGTATAATGGAATTCTGTTTGATATTTTCCGAGCATGTGGAGAGAGAGAGAGAGAGAGAGAGAGAGGGTCAGGTTTACAGGTCACGTACCTGAGAGAGAGAATTGATCGTTCATGGAAGAGGAAGAGGAAGAGAGCGAGAGAGGTTTCAAAGAAGCAGAAGGGGCTTTTTAGGCTTTTTATGTTTGGTCCTTATTTACAAAAAAAAAAAAAATAGTTTTGTGCCAAAATTTTGTGAATTATTGATTCGTTTCGACGGAATCGAAAAAGTCGGAAAAATTTAATTTTGCCTAAATATTCTAGAAAAATGATTTTGGCACTCCACTAAAAAAAATCATATTTTTTAGTTTTGTGCCAAAGTGATTGTTAATGTATAATTTTTACATTGAAAGACAAGTTTTTGAGTGTCATCATAAATAAATAGAGTGTCAAAATCATTTTCCATTTTTTTAATATCCAAGATAATTTCTTTGGGCTTTATCTTTGATATTTTCAAAAATATTTAGATAAACAATAATCCATATTTTTGGAGTGTCATCGTAAATAAATGGAGTGTCAAAATCATTTTTCATATTTTTTTTTGGTCTCAACAATAAGAAACAACAATCCACGAAAAATGTGACGCAAAACTAATAAAAAAAAAAAAATTGAATACAGACAAAACTCAAGAAGAACAAAAAAAGAAAAAAACCATAACAGTGAGGTTAGTGACCCGAAGTATCTTGTGAACGAATTATTGTTATAAATATACTCTAGGGTTTTTCGCCATCGCTCATCTAACAAAAGCACGTTGTCATGTTTCAACCTATTAAAATTTGTCGCAACGCGAGAGAATCATATGACTAACGCCACTTATTCCAAGAGTATTGGATAATTATCTGTCTTACATTAATTTTGGTGATTTGAGTCGTTGATTTATCATATGTATCAATGGTGTAAATTATTTATGTAAAAAAATCAGACAAATTGAAACTTGATAGGCGCTTGGTCAAATCATATTTTTCTCAAGAAAATACAGGATTAAAAGCAAAATGAATTTGTAAAATCTTACTAGTAACTGTTAAATTTTTTTTTTCAAGATAAGTAATAAATACGGGTTGAGATGACTACTACTACGTGATTGACATAATTTCCGCAATAACAATTTATATATCAAAAATTAAAAATAAATAACTCGGACTAGCAAAATGTAACCGTAACCGATCTCATTTTTGACCGGAGAGGATACATTCTCGTTGAATGTTTTTACGGGTTTTGACGTTATGGTTTAAACTGCTATATATTCTCTCCTTTTTCTTTTTCTTTTTTTTTTTTCAAGGAATAGGAAAGCTATTCTTTTTGCTCTCTTGTAGAAACATATTTTTAGTAGAATTTTTTTTACTCAGGTAAGAACAATATCAACAACTCAGTTTTTTCCCTTTACCTATTGTATGTATCATGTTGCTAATAAGGGTCTTTTGAATTGTGATAAATCTATTGGAATCAAATGCCAATTAATACTAGGGAATGACTTCGGTGTTCCCAAAATAACTTTTAGCATAACAAAATCATTATGAGCAGGTTTGTCAATGGATTCGATCCGAAAAATCCGATCCAGATCCGTTCCAAATCCGATAACGTAGATCCGATAATCCGAATCCGGTAATTCAAATTTGGATCGGATCGGATTCTGATTGGATCGGATTTATAACGGATATCAATCCGATCCGAAATTTTATTTTTAAATTTTTGAAAAAACTGTAAATTTTTTATTTTGAAAAAAAAAAGTTTAAGAAGTTGTATTTTTATTTTCAATTTTTTCAATTTTTTTTGGAAAATAAAACTTTTTTTTTTTTTGCTAAAATTTTTGAAATAAAAAAAGTTTTCGGATCGGATCTAGATTATCACTATTGGACTTGAATCTTATCGGATTCGGATCGAATTTGAGTCTTATCGGATCCGGATCCGGCCCATTGACAGGCCAGAGTATAACCAAAACCTATTACAATCATAACAAAACCATAACAAGGCATAACTTGTTTGCTATGTCTTGGTTGGGTTTGGTTATGCCTTGATTGATTTTTTGGATATTCCTTAGTTATGGCTTGTTTGAGTTTTGTTATGCTTGTAATGAGTTTTAGTTATGTTCATTATGGTGAAGTTATGCCAAAAATTACGGTGCCTCCAAAATAGCCGGGGACACCATAACAAAGATTACTTTGTGCAATGTTCAAGAGTTGCAGTGAAAATCATTATTTGAAGGATGATGCTACGGTATCCACCCGCCATTTGGGGACACCGTAATTTTTGGCATAACCAACCATTACAAGTATAACTAAAACCAGTGATATGTATAACTAAAACCTTACAAAGGCATAATCCCACAAAATCCCCAGAATTTTTGGGGATTTTGAGAGTTATGCCTTTGTAAGGCCGTGGTCATACATATCACCGGTTTTGGTTATACTTGTAATGGTCGGTTATGCCAAAAATTACGGTGTCCCCAAATGGAGGGTGGACACCGTAGCATTTCCCTTATATTTGAAAATCAATTTAGAACTATTTTTTTCACGTCTCTTTTCAATGAAAAATGACTTAACTATTTTTTAAATCAGAAAATGACTTTAACTAATCATTTAGGTTTTGCCATCAATGTCACTACTAGCTCAACTTTGAAAATGCATAAAATTAACATTACTTTCTTCATTAAGGTTTCTTGTTGAATTTGAATACCTTAATTAACACTGCATTTTCAACCACCCTATGCCTCTAACCTAGATGCTACATAGTTTACAAACTTCATAGATTTGCACCACGTTGGTTTTGTAGACTTTCAAATAGTACTATATAGGTTTTTCCCTCTTTTATTATTATTATTATTATTTTATAACACCGCGTAATAAAAACGTATTGATTGCATAAGGCTATTTTTTTCCAAACAGATCATGGTCCTCATGGATAAGTTGTGAGAACAAATTTTCTTCCGCTTTAGTACCGCACGCCATCGACCAAAACCATGTGAGATAACACTTTACATATCGCTCAAAAAAGAAACGAAAGACTAAGGGATCGGTCTGAGGCACTTGTTACCAAGTGTTTAGGTTCGATTATGAAGGGTACAAATAGAAAATTTTGCTTTCTTATTTTTTGCATACCGGTTCTCTCGAAAAAAATTCCAAAAATCCCAGGTTATGACTCTTCTAAAAGAATTAAGAAAGAACATCTAAAGAAATTAAGCATACAAGGAGTGTCTTCTAGCTAGGGGTAGCACTTCAATATTGAAAATTAATACTCCTATCTAACCATTCCCACTTGGTTCTTTGTTCATGAATGTGATCGATGAGCACGACCCTTGGGTTTGAGTTTTTTTTTTTTTTTTGGAAGTTCTATGAATTGGCATATGGAAGGCGATTGTAGAAGACTATACAGTGACAAAGAATAGTGGAAATAAGGGATACTGTTAGTTGAAAGCACTTCAATATGTTAAACTAAAGGGAAGATGCTACGGTGTCCACCCGACATCGTAAAAAATGGCATAACTAACCATTACAAGTATAACAACGACCAGTGATGTGTATAACCAAAACCTTACAAAGGCATAACTCTCAAAATCCCCAGAATTTTTGGGGATTTTGGGAGTTATGCCTTTGTAAGGTTTTGATTATACACATCACTGGTTTTGGTTATACCATTAATGGTCAGTTATGCCATTTTTTACGGTGTCCCCAAACGGCGGGTGGACACCGTAGCATTTCCCTAAAGATTATATCAAGAGTAGTAGCAAAGTTGTCAACATCATCAATTAGAAGGACACAGCATGGTGTTTATAAAAATGAGAGTCCGACTACGCGCACAGGCAAAGTGTGCGCACAGACTGTGCAAAGAAAACTTGTGGGGCTCACTCTGGGATCCCACACAAATGATTCGGATTCTGAATTTTGAATGAAAAGTTAAAAGATTAAATCTAAGAACTTATGGTTATCTTATTGAACTGATTTTTTGCAAGGCTACTCGAGAAATTATTTTAAATTCAATGTACAATACATCATTTGTTTGTACCCTCCAAGTGACCTATCAGATACATAATCCCACGAATTGTCGAATCTATTACTGTAATATCTTATGCAAATGTGTTATGCAAATGTGTGTGAGTTTCCAAAGCCTCCAAACCCTTATTAATTTCTAGATTTTTCATTTTTCTTATTTTTTAAATTGGGAATTGAGAGAGGGAGAGAGGTGGATTTAGAGAGGGGGGAGAAAGATACGTGGAGAGAGAGATTTTAGGGAGATGGGACTTGGGAGTTGAGTTTTATAAGATGAAAAATATGTATATAAGTATTACAATTTGTGGTGCATCGAGACCGAAAAAAATTATTTTCTCATCAATCAATCAACGTTGTATCCGTTCAATGCATAGAACCAGAAAAAACACCAATATAATTTTTTTTCCGTCTCCTACATCAAATGGGTACAACGCAAGTATACAACAACATAATATACTAAAGCTTCAGTACATCTCCAACTTGGAAATCTCCACCAATTGGCCAAGCAATTCTCTTTCTTGCTATAAAAACCAAAGTGAGCATTAACATCTCCAACTTCCCAGTGCAATTTTGTTCACGCTCCTTAAAAGAGGGTGAACATTATCCTCCCTTTTATTGGTTAAAATAGTGTGGATCCCACTACAAAATGATGTCATGTTTATCATGCAATACACTTTTTGGTAAACATGACGTCACTTTGTGGTAGGACCCACATCATTTCAACCAATAAGAAGGAGAGTAATGTTCACCCTCTTAAGTGGAGGGTGAACAAAACTCAACTCTAAGCAGAGATATGACAATACAGGAACATGAATAACACCAATGTAAATGCAACTGTATCAGAAAGTTGGGTCAACCAAACATAAAATGTGAAACATCATATCATTCAGACAAAAGCTTCTCCATGAAGAGGAATGGCTGATCATGTGTTTTTACCTGACTACAGAAACAGAATATACGGTCGAAGTTTTGATGACTTAGTACGAGCACTAATGTCCCTACAGTCAGTGTACCATATCTACAGGAATTCCTAGTGGTATACATAGCTCTAAAATTGTCAAACACCCGTGTCGAATACTCGACACCCGAGTAAAGGTGTGGAATAGTATATCCAGCAGTGCTTAGTTGCGCATTCGCAACTATGACTAAGCAATTGAACTTTACAACATAACAATGGCCACTTACGGATGAAAACACTCTAGCGTAGTACACACTATGCAGATACCATTCACACTTCAAATATAATGAAGGTTTGAGAAAAACCAATTCTAGCCACGAGGATTAGATGAATGTGACACTTTACACAATCTGTCGCCAAGTCCATGTATTGCAATGCCTTCCTGACAGAGAAGTAAATCATACACCGGATAACGGCTACGAACATCTGATCCTCCATTGATCCCATCATAATGACAAAAGATTTTGCGATTGAAGCAAAAATATGGAACGAAAATGACTCGATACATCATCCTTCTGACATCCACAAGCACAGTCGAAAAAGGTTCGAGAATCCACAAGATACAATAAGTTGGCAAAACAAAATTTTCACACAGAAGAAAGATGCAATCAAAGTTCAGAATTGTTATCCTTGTACTAATGGACAAGCCAAGAAGAGGCATAATAACCAAAACACATCTATTGAACGTTGTCTTCCAGCTGCCCTACCTCAATTATGTCCATATGTCGACATGACTATGGCAATCATAGCATTCGAAAATGACATCTGCAAGTTAATGAAATTGCCAGTTAAAAATAGGAATAGCGCATTCAAGTAAAATTAAAACCCCTTCCCCAGAACCCAAAAATATATATTTTTTTAAAAAAAGAGAGCACCAAAAGAAAAAGAGAACAAATAACACCTACTCCTGTCTCTATCTCTAAATTATGCAGACACGCAGTCCAAAAAGAATAGAAAAAGTTACGTTAATCAAGTAGCACGTTTGAGGAAACAAAAACCTAACTAAGAATCAGAAAATAGTTAAGAACATAGCAGCTAGTGTTATTCATTTTCCCGGAGCCAATCTTAATATTTTCTGTTGATTTCACTCATGGTAGTCTACTGGTAAATATGAGCAACAAACGCGCGCGTGCAAGAGAGAGAGAGGGAGGGCGGGAGGTTAAAATAAAACATGAAAAAAAGAGCAACAAACGCCTGTTGCAACCGACCATTGATCCCGAAAGACTAGTGGGAGGCGGCAAATCATTCCCTTATCACCTAACAAAATGTCCCAGTCAATCAAGGCAAAAGCCACTGCAAAGTGGAGTGATGCCCCACACCAAAGTGCTCTCGAAAACATTCTAGAACCCATCGAAGTCCAATTCCTTCAGGTTCGTTCAAACATGTAATGACATTTTCAAGAAAAACAATCACAAGAAGTACAAATCACTCCAGCTAGAACTGACATGCAAAAAGGTTTAGTCAATCATCTAAATCATAAAATGAGCATTGAGAAGATGAACACCAAACATACCCCAGTAAGCCACGACCCTGCCATACTCTAGGTGTGATTGTCAGGTTGACAACTGCAGCTTGCCTCAAAACCACTACAGATACTCCACGGCCTTGATTTGACTGAGCTTCAGAAGCAAGCTTTGACAACAAATTATCACCAGATTCCACATTCCCAAATTTCACAATCTGGTCTCCAAGTTGTAAGCCATCTTCTGCTGCTGGAGAATCCTCAGCTATCTCATCAACTAAAGCAAATGGTATGCTGACAGTTGCATCAACATCCATGGCACTTATCGTGTTTCCAGAAAGAACATTGTGGTAGGACGCAGATGTACCAACATGGACAATAGATGAATCTAGACTATTTGACCCTTCAACATTACCTTGGAATATTTTAGGGAAGAACAGTTAGGTAGTTGCAAAACTCAGAAAGGAACTTAATCAGAGTAAAACAACAGACAGATGCATATCCACTAAGAAAAATTTGTCCATCAAGTTATTTATTTCAAGGAAGAACCATCTGCCACTCATTGGAAGTGCAAGAAATCTTTCAGAAACGTGTGCCACTTGTTGAATTGCTGCTTAATGGTGTGCTACTTTTTTTCACAATCCAATATCATGTAAAGGTAAATGAAGCACAAACACTCTCACAAGCAAGAGTTAGACATAACAACAATGGAGTGCAAGTGGACTGAAGTAACTCCCTTAAGCAGTTAAAAGGGCAAATAATGCTTCCTCAATTTGCAAAAGTGTGAATTTATTTTTGCATCTAGAGAGGAAAAGACAGAAAATATAAGCCCTTAATCTCGTGTAATATTTCTGATGAAAAGAGAATATTTTCGATGAAGAAGATGAGGGAACTAGTGACACAATTTTACGTAGGCATGCGTGTTTGACGGGAACATGGGCGGAGTACTTAAAAAGTAGCAGTCAATGTTGATTGTTTCCACTTTCCACTGCAAGGCAATATTGGAAGTATAGCACCAGGAGATAATTACCTCACATAAATTGGCTAATCTACTGCTCCATCGATCAATGGTGAAGAACAGAATCAACGGTGCAGAACAGAAACTTCATACATGACTTACTGAAGTAAACATGAAATGCATCCAAATCTCTATACAGTTATAGATTGAAAAGAAAATGTTGGCACAAAATCCAAGTAAATATTATCCATAGTAACATCAGCATTCACAAAAAATCAAATAATTCAAGTTTGTCATGTTGAGTAGAAAACTATCAAAGTACAATTAATTGGACTGCTTGCAGTTAGATGGCCCAAATAACAAAAGCTCAAACTCGCTAGGGAAAAAGAAGAAATATCTTTTGAAGCAAGAAAGATCCACAAAATAAGTCATTGCAGAAAACTTGGAATATTTCCCCCTTGCAAACAGAGAATATCAAATGGATCCCTTCTTCCTACCTGAATGTACAAGGGGCGAAGACTTAGAAGCCAGCCTTGTTGAATGCAGAAGTTGTATATGTTGATCTATTCTCTCGGTGATAACCTTATGATCACTTCTCAATTCTGCAACAGACAAGTGAAAAATTAACGAAGCTAGAATCATCAATAGTGCTGAAGACTTTTACTAGTTACTGCCAAAGCAGTAGTTAACACTACCACTCAACATGGAAATAATGACAGAGACGGGTATTGAAAAGAAATTACGCCATTATGTAATGCAATTAACGCATGCCCATCCACTTTTAACCACAAAACCAACTAGACTTCAAAAACAGGAAACCTTCCCAATAACATGAAATCCAGCTATCTTCGGGCAAGAACAATTTCATTAGTCATTACCAAGCTAAACCATGGCAAAAAAGTCACAGCAAAGGAAGGAGAAACCTTGAAAAATAAAAGTACAGCAAAAATTGGGACAAAAGTCCCATAGTTTCCGATGGCAATGAACATTTCCAAGCAAATCTACTGGTTTCCATTTATTCATTGACTAACATATTCCATAGAATGATATTATGTTGTACCCTCTTTCCGTCAAATTAAAAATTCAGGTGATACATAAATAGAACTTGGACGAGTCTACGACCCATGAACACCATTGAGATTTTGTTTATTTCACAGATACAGCTAGAGTACGCATTACAATTGAACTTCACCAGGAATCTTAACACGCTCCTTGAACATGAAGTGTTCAACACGAGGTTTACAATTCCTACTCTGAACAAATACCAAGAAGCCCTTTGAGCAATGCATCCCATATAAAGAGCACTACAAACCATAAAATGATAACAGAGAAAGTGCAAAAACGCACCAGCGAGACGGTGCCGGTCTGCTCGAACAACTGGAATGTCAATATCCGCCCTTGGAAACCCCTGTAGAAAACAAAATCTTCAACTTACTTCACCAACTGTAAGATGTAAGGCACTCCCATTTGTTGGTTGCTAATCGAATAATACTTTTAAGTCATGTTGTGAGCCCGCTATTCCACTGCAGTGGAGTGGACTGTGGAGGGGTTACACATACCAATCCCTTGAAACAAGGGACGTAAAATAATCAGGAATGTGGTAACGTGGCATTGGTAAGAGCATCTCCAGCTACTTCTACTCAAATCTCCATTCAAACTCAAACCTATATCTAAACGAGTTTTCTGAAACCAAACAACTAAAATCTTTATTCAAATTTTTAAAGGCATTTGTGTCTATCAAATTTACATCAAAGCAACTAACGGAACTTCTACTCTAATTTACGCTTAGGTGAGAGTTTGCCCTTTTAAATGTTTCATACCAATGAAGCTTCGAGTTTGAGTTAAAAGCTGGAGCTTGTCTAATCACTGCAGCAACAATCCAGTCATATTACTCATCTGTGTTACATACCCTATTATCCTCTCGCTATTAATTCATCCAATCGCCGTTTCCTCACTTTCCCTGAATTCCCCACCACCCAAACGGCTCAATTCCAACACCCTTAAACTCAATTCGCAATCCAATTAACAAACACAATTACAATTGCACTTTAAGGGAGTCACACATAAACACAATGGAGAGGAAATTTCCGATATTATTCACCACGTAATAAAATCATACAAAACAATCTCTCTCAGTTCCACACCTTTCTACTCTTACACATACATGTATATATACAAGAAAGGTGAAACAAAAGTCCAAAGCCATTCAAGGCTCAGTCATGCGAGAATCAAATCGCTGCCTAAAATCTCAGCTGTTGGTGGCTGAGATCTTTGACTTTGGGGCCTGGGTCACTCTCAATTGGGACCCTCTCATCAATGGGTAAAATCCAACAATTACACTTACAAAAACAATCGGAGGAGGGTGAAGAAAAGTCCACTTGGAATCAAGTCCTATGCTCCAATTGGAAGTGTGTTTGTGTTTTTTCTCTGTTTGCCTTTCTAGGCTGCCTAGATGTTGGTTCGTTCGCGTGACTGTAATGTAAGGTGTGGTTTGGGAGGGCATGCCTTCCCTTGTGTATGCCTGCCGTAACCTTGTTTTGGTTGGAGTTCAATAAAATTTAATTTACCCAAAAAAAAAAAAAACGCACAACTGCTCGCATAAACATGCAAAGAAAAACAAAAGATAAGATTATTTGCCTCGGAATCGATGAGGTTGCCGGAGAGGCCGGGGCCGCCGGGCCGGCAGAGGCTGTCGATGATGACGTTCATCTCGCCCTCCAGGGCAGTCCGTTTGTCCATCAGAGACATGGTTTCCGCCTTCAAATTCGTCCCCACCATTCCTGCTGTTTCTAGGGTTTTGGTCCCCAATTTGTGTACTGGTAGTGGTAGAATGACGGTACTTGGCTTGGGGAAGAAGAAGTCTGGTTGCCTTCATATGATGTCGTTTTGAAGAACCTCGCGTCTTGAAAGCTGGAGGTCGATAAGTCACGACGTCGTTTCTGTCATGTCTGAATTTGGGGGCCACATCTACTTTTTTTTTTTTTTTTTTTGTCATTACTTAAAATAAATATGAGATTTAAATTAAATTTGAGGAGTGATTTTTACACTCCATTTTCATTTTTTAATGTTGACGGTGTATGTGATTTTTTTGCTGAAAGACAAAAAAAAATGAATGTGGATATAAAAAAAATGAAGTGTAAAAATCGTTTCCCTTAAATTTTTATAGATTAGCTCAATGAGGGTAATCAAAAAAATTATAAAAACATATAAAATTGAGAAAAATAATAAAAAGAATTCAAAAGATTGTCGATTTTGAGGCTTATTCGGTAGTTAATAACTTTTAAGAAAGATTTTGTTACAATCAAGTTGTTAGATATTTTCGGTAGTAAATAAGTTATTCAGAAGTATCAAGTTATTTTCGGTAGTGAATAAATTATTCAGAAGTATCATGTTATTTTCGGTAGTGAATAAATTATTCAGAAGTATCATGTTATTTTCGGTAGTGAATAAGTTATAAATGAATATATGAGTAAAAAAATTATTGAGAAAGGAGTTGCTGTTAACAAGTTATTAGTGTGAATAACAAGCTAAAATGCTAGTAAAACTTATCGATTAATATGAACAAGATGGTAAAATGTGGAGTATGTTTTTTCACTAAAAATTTAGCAGAAATACCACTATGATTTTGGAAAAAATTCAAACAATTTGCAAAAAAAAAAAAAAAGTTTTTTTAGGGAGGACAAAAGGCTTCACCTACCAACTCATCTAACCAATTACTGATCAGTGTGAGAAGCCAAAAAGTGGGGGAGAATGGAACATAGAACACTGGACAGCACTGAATAATATTTCGGTGCATATGCTGGTGATGGTGACTGATGTCAGTGCACTCATCATCTCTCCGTCCCTCCCTGTCAAAAGTGTGGCCAACCCAAGGGAACCCAATCCGCTCACTCTTGCCCTCCCTCAAAAAAAAAAAAAAAAATCCTCTCACTCTCTCTCTCTCTCACTATTGGCACAAGCCAATAGGCAAATGGGAGAAGTTGCACTATAAATAGATAGAGACACCCCACATCCTAAAATGGCCGCAATTGTGGTATCTTTAATTGCCTCTTCGCTTGCTTCGACGACTTCCTCATCTTCTCCTTCACTTGTTTTCAGAAAATTGCGATCCACCCCCCTTCTGGGTCTCTCTTTTGCAGTCACACCCTTGTGTTGTCGCAGGCCTAAGCGCATGGCTCACTCTCTCGCTCGCTCCACTCTCGGCCTCACTCACCCTGTTCAAATCGACCCCCCCAAGGTATCCTCTCTCTCTCTGTACACATATGTTTGTATGTCTCTTTGGTTGTATTGCTCTATGATTGTTTGGGCTAGAATCAGCCAGTTGTGGACTTCTTTTATATGGGTCTCATTCCATATGTGTATTTAAACGTTGTGTCTTAGTCAATGTTCTGAAAATGGCTGGGCGCTAGATGGGCGAAAATGGGGGGCCTAGCATCTTGGCGGCGGACTTTTGGAACACTGGTCTTAAAACGTATATTCACTTTGTATTTTGTAACCTCCTATGTTTGTATGCCTCCCTCTCTTTGATTGTTATGTCGTATGATTGTTTTTGTTTTGGCTAAAATCAATCAATTGTGGACTCCTTTTTCCGTGTATGTATCTAAAAATTTGGTGTATTGACATATACACACACTTTGTATCATGTAATCTCCTGTGTTTGTATTTGATTGTGTTGTGTGACTATTATTTTTGGCTGAAATTCATTTTTTGTGGACTTCTTTATCTGGTCTCATTACATATAATGTGTGGAAACATTTTGTGTGTTGATGCACTAATTGTTGAGCTTCTCTAGTTCAGTTTATGTGTTCACTCTTTTTTTTTCGCATAAGTTACGACCTCTGAAGTGTTATCAATTCCACTGATTGTTGGTTAATTGAAATTTGTATTTGGGTCTTCAAGTATGAATCTGTCGTTCTTTTTTGTTCTATAGCCCTTGCTCAAATCTTAGAACCCCCCAAAGGCCCCCTCTCTTCCTCACTCAAACTTGTATCAAAACAAGTTTTAATCCAATCAAAGGGGACTTTATTTTACTTAAATTCGCAAGTCTACCTTGTGGCTTTCTAAATTACCATTTTTCTGCCAAATATGTATGCTTAATTTGAATTTTTTCATTGGAGTGCTTCATATCAAATGAATCTTTTACTCAAAATTTTTTTTTTTTTTAATCGAAGTTAAGAGTTTGAGCAAGGTGGTGGAGATGGTCTCACATATAACCTGTCAACTGACGTTGTTTCTAAACTAGATTATGTGAGTAATTGAAATTCTAATTATTTGTGCTCATATGTTTGGGGAAATTCTGTTAGATCTCTTTTTCTGCAAAAGAGATCGATGTGGTGGAATGGAAAGGAGATATACTGGCAGTGGGTGTTACCGAGAAAGACATGGTCAAAGATGAAAACCAGAAATTCCAGAACCCAATCTTGAAGAAACTGGACTCCCATTTGAGTGGTTTATTGGCTGAAGCTTCTTTGGAGGAGGATTTTAATGGGAAAGCTGGAGAGTCAACTGTTCTAAGGCTTTCGGGAATTGGGTCAAAAAGGGTTGGGTTAATTGGGCTTGGACAATCCTCATCAACCACCGCTGCCTATCGGAGTCTTGGTGAGTCCGTTGCTGCGGCAGCAAAGGCTTCTCAGGCGAGTAATGTGGCCATTGTGATTGCTTCTCCTGAGGGGCTCTCAGCGGAATCAAAACTTCATACTGCTTCAGCGATAGTATCTGGTAATAGTTTGCTTCATTTTTTATTGTTTTTCAACTCCTGGGAGCAACTCCAACCCTGTTCTCCAATATCTATTAGCCAAGTGTACTTGGAGCAAATCATTTTTCCAAACATTTCAGCCATAATTCTCCATTTCTATATCTTTTTTTTTTTAATCCCCTGCATTATCTTCACAACTCAACTTTCTCTCCAAATTGTTGATTTGGATATTTTTATATAGCTATCACATATGTCCACATTGACATGATTTTGATTGCATTGTCAATAACTGTTCAAAACCATTTTTATGAACATCTGGATCTGTTTATACGGAGTAATTAGTTGTGTACATTTATGCAAATGGAGACATCTATATTTTGGGTTGAGTCTCCAAATTTGGCAACTCAAATCAGGGTCTGCATTTCTCTGAAATGCTGCTGGGTTGGAGATGCTCTGTATTGCAGTGGACACATGTTTGGGTTCTTATGGGATTGAATTTGGTGGAATGGCTTGAATGTTGTAGGAACTGTGCTGGGTACATTTGAAGATAATAGGTTCAAGTCAGAGTCAAAAAAATCATTGCTTACATCTGTTGATATTCTTGGTCTTGGAACTGGATCTGATCTGGAAAAGAAGCTTAAGTACACTGAAGACGTTTGCTCCGGGATTATCCTTGGGAAAGAGCTGGTAAATGCGCCTGCCAATGTCCTAACCCCTGGTCTGTATTCACTATTCAACCTTATAATTTTCCTTGTTCTTTTGTCTACTTTGTATAATGTGCATCTGATGCATACCTGTTGTACCTTTGATATGTTATGGTAGTGTCTAAAAGTGCCTTAATTTTCCATTCTTAAAGTACCTTTGATATTGTACCTTTGATATGTTATGTTAGTGTCTTTGATATGTCATGTCACTATTCAACCCCTGGTCGATGTTTTCTGTTCAGTAAGATAACCGTTGTTTATGATGACTCTTATATCCTCAGGGGTTTTAGCAGAAGAGGCTTCAAAGATTGCTTCCACGTATGGCGATGTTATTTCTGCAACAATTTTGGATGTAGAGCAATGCAAGGAACTGAAAATGGGTTCTTACCTTGGTGTTGCTGCCGCATCGGAAAATCCTCCTCATTTCATCCATTTATGTTACAAACCGCCCAGTGGACCTGTTAAAACAAAGTTGGCTTTAGTGGGAAAGGGCTTGACCTTTGACAGGTGATTATAAATATCTATTTTCTCTCCAAAAAGGAGAGATTCTAGTTCGAGTCATCACTTGACGAAAACAACATGGGTTTTTAGTGGTTTTGTGCCATTTAAGTTGGAGAATGTGAACCGTTTACGTCGATAGGGGGATGTCTGTTCACTTGAGGTTCTTATTGCTCTGGTTGATAAAACATTTATCCTTCTTCTACAGGAACTCTTAGTTTCTACTTCAGCTGGCTCTCGTCTGCATTGGTTACAGAGCCTAAGTTTTTCAGCTTAATTTCTAAACTTATTTTTTAGTTTTTAGTAGATTTTTTGTTTTCTGATTGATCTCGTCATATAAGTTCAGTGAGGAGGAAAAAAAGACTAAAAAACACCCAAAGCTTGAACATCCCAAAGACGCTGATACTTATCTCTTATGTCTGTAGTGGCGGCTACAACATCAAGACAGGACCTGGCTGTTTAATTGAGCTCATGAAATTTGATATGGGAGGTTCAGCAGCAGTTTTGGGTGCTGCAAAAGCTCTTGGTCAAATTAAACCTGCTGGAGTAGAGGTGAATTATTTTTTATTGGGCCTTCATATTGTCGTTACATTGACCCAGTGTGACATGAATTATCGGTTCAGCAGCATGTTTTTCCTCTTTTATTTTTCTATTGCTTTCCCCGTCTAGATGTGTGCTTACCTTTCATTTTCTGACTTAAGTCTTTTGATTGCAGGTTCATTTCATAGTTGCAGCTTGTGAAAATATGATTAGTGGAACGGGTATGAGGCCTGGAGATATTGTCACAGCTTCAAATGGAAAGACAATTGAGGTAGTTCCTTGAGTCTGAAGGAAGAAATGTGAAATGATATATTGTATCTTACTAATTATCACATATGTATTCTTCTCATACTTCTCTTTGTTTTTTGGTTTGGTAAGTATTGGACTTCTTATTTGGCACAAGGAATATAAGTTCACTTTTTATGTGATTTGTCACTGGTTACTGTTGTGACTACCGAATACTCACCTCAGAGAAGGAAACTTCATGGGGTGTTTGAAATAGATTGACCTTTTCATAAGTGAATGAATAAATGGAAACTTGAAATAAGAGAGAAGGTAGAAGTGTTCCAACTACCATAAATGGGGGTCGGGGATATGGCAATCCGATGGAGAAAGGATATAGCCTACTGCAATCATATCCAGTCTAATCTCGCCCAAATGGTGCAAACTTATCCTGCTACCAAACATGGCATGAGAGTCTTCACAAGACTATGATGCAACAATGGGAGACAATGATTCATTCTGTAATCATATTTCCAAGTA
The DNA here is from genome assembly GCA_025413875.1 of Rhododendron molle. NCBI lineage: Eukaryota > Viridiplantae > Streptophyta > Magnoliopsida > Ericales > Ericaceae > Rhododendron > Rhododendron molle. The sequence continues at coordinate 3,158,391 of CM046388.1, read as the reverse complement.
GACCCTTAACTAAGCTGTACACCATCCAATTTTATTGGATATTGGCTGTACTAGTGTACATAACATAGTAAGTAGACTCGTATTGTCCTCATGTTCTCTTCATTCTCACAGAGTACTTGATGCATTGCAAACTACAGTTTAGTTACTGATATGTCAATATAATGTTCTATTTCTACGATGCAGGTCAACAACACTGATGCAGAAGGCAGACTTACGCTAGCGGATGCTCTAGTATATGCCTGTAACCAAGGTGTAGAGAAGGTACCATAATATAGAACCATTAGGCAATACTCCGTATTACACATATCACTTATAAACCAAGCCGGGTAAACTTTATATTTGCGTAGCCCACTGGTCCATTTTTATCACCCTTCATGTAAAGTTTTTGAAGGCTACTTTGGATTTCAGAGCTTCATTGACACTATTAAATTGATTTGCAGATAGTTGATCTGGCGACACTAACAGGGGCATGTATCGTTGCTCTTGGGCCCTCAATTGCTGGTATTGTTCTCTGAAATTCCCCTCTTTATTATCTTGTTGTTAAACTTGGGATGTGAAACTGATGTTGCTTCTAGTAATTAGCTGAGTTAGAGAATCATGCTGTAATGTTTTGTACGTATGTCATGAACTACACCCAAAGACAAATTTTTGTAGGAGTTGAAGTGATAGTGGGGAGCATATTATGGAAGAAAGCATAACATACTATGGAAGAAAGCATAATATATTAGTGCATTTGTTTGGAGAAGAATGGGCCCCCGGAAGATGGGATTCCCCTGCACAATTTGCATAATTACATCACGTTTCACACCCAAAGGATTTCAAGACATTTTATGGAATAGTGTAGTTTGAACTTTGAACGGGGTTTGGAGCTTTTTCTATTTTCCTCTTTGGGATTGTTCTTGGTAATTTGTATGGAAACCTACTCATGAGGCGGTTAATCTTAAAAAGAAGATAAAAACGGAAAAGGAAAATTACACGCGAGGCAGGCATTTTCCTTGACATAGATTTCAAACAATTTTAGTGTGTTCTTGATTGGAGACTGTGTTTAATAACAGGTGTGTTTACGCCTAGTGATGACCTTGCAAAGGAGGTAATGGCAGCTTCAGAGGTAAGTGGGGAAAAACTTTGGAGGATGCCTATGGAGGAAAGTTATTGGGAGTCGATGAAGTCAGGAGTAGCTGATATGGTCAACACTGGTGGTCGTCAAGGTGGTGCCATCACAGCAGCTCTTTTCTTGAAACAGGTACCTGTTGCTTCTACTATATACGAACATGTTTGGCATAGAATGCCATGTCATTGTTGACTTAAGGAATTAAAATACAGCCTTTGGATTAGTTATCCGAGTCTTTTGGAACACGACGTGGCCATTTGGCTTGTGCTCACCTTGTTCCCTTTTCTCTTGTCCATATCATGATCCTTAATTGGTTTGTCACTCCAGTGTAGTTTCAACCTTCAAAACTTGGGAGTTAAATTTCTTTTGGATGGAAAATTGCTTCTGGGGAACACCACTTTGGAGAGTGTTCACTCTATATGCCAATCTGAGACTGTAACTGGATCACGGAAGTCTGTGTTTAGAGTTAACACGAAATCAAAATGTCATTTGAAGTATCTATGTCTTGCGACAATTGTAGGGGAGCATGTGCTAACCTTGTTCCCTTTCCCTTGAAAAGATAGGCACATGGCCACGTGGTTTTCGATGAACACTACACACTAGAGTCTTTTGTCCATTATGATATCACGTAAAATTTATAGGACTTCAATGCTCATTTAAGTATCTTATGTTCTGTCATATGTTTATGGGTCTTCGATGCTTGTTACTCGTTAGTGGTTCTTTTATCCATCATGATAGTATCACATAAGATTTAAAGGACTTCGATGCTTGTTTGAGTGTCTTATCTTTCTGCCAGGTCTTCTTGGTTTTAGGCTGACAAAATTTGACATTGAACTTTTTTCCCCCCTTCTTTCTTCAGTTCGTTGATGAGAAGGTTCAATGGATGCATATCGACATGGCTGGCCCCGTCTGGAATGAAAAAAAGAAAACTGCGACCGGATTTGGCATTTCAACTCTGGTGGAATGGGTTCTGAAAAACTCATCCTAGTTACATCCTCAGAATTTCCTCTTCAGGGGAGAACAACACCACTTTGAGCTATGGACACAGGTAAAGGAGAGATCTTAATGGGCTGTCGTTTGGCGCGGTAATATCCCTGAGTTGTCGAATAAAATCTTTTTCAAGGAAAGAATAAGGCAAGTTATGAGCCGAGGCACTTGGCTGTCCAGAGTTTTGCTTCGGTAAAAGTTTGACTGTTTGATTTTCTCTTTTCTACTTACCAGAACTAAAATTGGAATGGTTGCCTGATCTTTTCTTTTCTTACTCGTCCTTTTCTCTTTCTTGCGGTGTTTTACGTGTTTGTGGGTACGACTGTTTCTGAGAATATGGCTGATTTACTCGAGTACGAGTTTGTGTGTGCCCGTTCGAACTCGGTGTGGTAGGTAAAACAAGTCGAACTGAAGCTCTTACGTTTTTGAAAAACAAGCTATTACTCGACTCATTTTTAAAGAATTCAGGCTATCATGGTTGGATCAAGTAAAAATCGTTTGAGATCGGCTCGCTCGATAGACGAGTCGTGCTCTTGAATGATCTATTAGCCCATTCGACAAGTTCTAAAAGCTCTCTCTCTCTCTCTCTCTCTCTCTGAGCAGTGGCTCGAATCAAATTCTACACAAACGGGAATTAAAGCAACGGAACATTCTGGATATGAAAGTAGTTGAAGCGTATATTGGTAAAAGCTTTATAATGACATCTTAAAAGTAGTTGGCATCAATCCCTGCCGGGTAATTGTTCAGCGCAACTCGAATAGCCGTGCGACGTTTTCATGTGTCATTTTCAACTAATGGCGTAGCCACGACATAAATGAATCAATCAACATTCACTTGTGTTAAATAGTTAGGAGACATAGTATGATTCATGGTACATACAATTCGAAAGAGTATCGAACAATTTTCCTTTGACCATTATACGTTCGACCATCATACGGTCGGTGGGCCTGGATAGGGTTATGGCTCTATTCCGGCCCTTTAGTTCCAGCTCTCAGTAGGGCAGGTCACGGTTAGACTTGGGAGAGTTGTCAATGCCCTCCTCTTTCCCTTCTTAATTTGACTGTTGGGTTCGGAGTGCCTCCATGGATTTGGTTACATAATGCCACTCTCTGTGACCGCTCTAAAAAACAGATTTGCTGGTGCGATGTCGAATGCCATAAAAGACTTAATTGAAACCCTTCCTACCACCAATTGGTTTTAGGAGAGATGGTGAAAAAGCGGTCTGACAAGTGGTATTAGAGCCAATAAGTCATGGGTTCGAGTCGCGGGAGCGTCATCGTGAGGGAGGGATTGTTGGGCCCGGAGTGCCCCCATGGATTTGGTTACACAATGCCACTCTCTGCGACCGCTCTAAAAATAGACTTACGGGTGCATGCGATGTCAAATGCCATAAAAGACTTAATTGAAACCCTTTCCTACCACCAATTGGTTTTAGGAGAGATGGTGGAAAAACGGTCCGACATTGACAAACACACAAAAGAAAGTAAAATGGATGTTGTTAAGCTTTCAAAACGATTTGTGGTGATCTTGCTTCCTAGTTATGCTTTGTTGCTTTTTCTATAGCTTAATGATCACTCATTTCTCTAACTTCCAAATTCCAATTGATGGGATGTGCAAACCAGATGAGCAGGACCCTCCAACTCTCAAGGGCTTAATTTAAAGAATGGACAGCCAAACAATTAGACAGAAAACTCGGTTTAAAAATGTTAGTTGTAGATTTTCGTTTTTCCTTTTAATAACTTGGTGTTTGAGTCTAACTTACGCTTACCTCAGCTAATCCAAAAGTCTTGAAGTTAACAACTGTGTACATCTTCACCGCTCAAAGAATTTTGTTTCTCTGCTAGTACTGAGATTAAACCTGCGAGCTTAAATGGATAAATCTCTCAGGTGGTGTTCCACTTTCAAAAAAAGGCACTGCACTTTTTTTTTTCAAACGAAGGTAATTTCAAACTCAAATATAATAAAAATGAAAAATATTTTTTCAATTTTTTTGCACCGTTTAAAAGATCTTAATGAGATCTATTAAACAAGATACATATTGATAGGGAAATTATTTGCATAAACACATAATTTTTGAGCTTGAAAAATCTTCTTTTTCTAAAAGTACTTTTTACTGTTGATCTGGAACAGGCCCCTTACTGTCATGTTCCCACTTTGACCAACCATTGGGCTTCAATGTCATTATGTTAGATGTGGCTAATGTCTTGCGAGCCAATTGGTAGGGCTAAAGTTGTTCCCTCTGTTTGCCATGGTCTAATCAACTAGGCGATTGCATTATAATGGATAAGTTTGTATGAGAAAATTTGCCAACCCATTGTTTGGTTTGGTCAATTATAGTAACAATGATTGGAATTTGTTTTCCTTTTTAAAATGAGAGAAAAATGATAAAACTAACCCAACGGCTGTCAGTTAAGATTTAAAAAGCATATTGATTGAAATTTGTCCCACATCCATCAAAAAAAGAAAAAGAAAAAGATTGGAATTTGTAAAAAATCGATCACAGATACAAAGGTCATAAACGTCTCCTGCAAGTCGACTCCGATATCACGAGCAACAATCACAACAACTCGCTAAGCTAGTTTGATTCGTTGTTCCTACATTTATCCGAATCATCGATGCAAATTCTAAATGGTGACCGATCGTTTTCACACTATTCTTCTGTAGTTCTGTTAGTATCTTTGATTTGAGATGCAGGAGAAGTCCAACATATAAAAGGGCAACCATTTTTAGCTCTTCTATTTTGATTCGGGCTTAAGAGGTTTTCTGCTCCTCTAGTTTGATTCATGCAATTATAACAAGAGGGTGGAGTGTGACAAATTTATTACTCCTACTAAAATTAATTGGTCTAACGTACGTAGTCCATATTTGTGTGTTATGTGTACATAGATCAAAATAACCCTATTCATACTAGACTAGAGATGCATCCAAAAAGGATATTTATGGCTTTACGGGCCTTATAAGAGCATCCGCATTGTAATAAGTAAATGAGCGTGAAAAAACAAACTTAACAACAATGCTAAAAAAACACCTCACATTGTAATAAGTAAAGTTACAAGTCGTTTAGCAAATAATCAAATTCCATTCATTCCATAACCAAACTTAACAACTTTTACCAATAATCAAAACTCAATAACCAAATTCAACAAGCAAATTCAAAACTCAATAACTCAAAAAACACCTCACATTGGAATCGTCTCATCGAGACGAATAATTTGGTGTGGTTGGGTGTGTGATTGGAACTTATTTGCGATTTGACATATGTGCATTGTGTATTGTGGGGATTTTTTTTGGTTAGGGATGCAAAAATAACCAATGTGGAGGTAGATGTTGTTAAGTTTGATTATGAACTAAATGGATAATCAAATGCTGACGTGACACATTTTGGTTATTAACTTTGATTATTTTTCCATTGCGGATGCTCTAAGATGAATGATTCAGATTGCTATGATAAACGTGCAGTGAGGCCATAGCGGCGTTAGTGAAAAATTCACGATTTCCACCGCTGGCGAAAAGAATTTAAACTCATTGAATAAACCAGTGGGGTGGTTCAGATCCTGCTTGAGAGGAGACAATGTTGTTTCATGAAGCAAAGGGCCTTATTGGGATCGGCATTTGCTTAGAAATGCAAATAATTTTGAAGGCAAGAAGTCAAACTAAATATATGAAACCAACGAATGTCCACTTTTTATATATTGAAGTTTTGAGAGTAAAAAAATCTCGGGTTTGTTTGTACCTCGTTGTCTACTTTTATACGTACTCCTGACGTAGTAAATTCGTATTAGCATATGCCACCGACATGTCTCCTAGTGTAAAAATAGTACATTTTCATGTAACCGATCTCAATTAATCGAGACTCAACCCGACAGTATGGTATAAATGTTGTCTGTACCAAAACTGTAATGCATAAACGCATTGGGCTTTGCACTGGAGACAAAGATTTTATGTATCAAAACTCTAATGTATAAACGCATTGGGGCTTTGCATAGGAGACAAAGGCCTTGTTCGTTTCTAAATTGGGAAAATGATAGTCCAGGACGTGTTTTGATAATTGATACCAGCCAAAGACATGCTGAAAACATTTGTTAACGAAAATGTCCTTGGCGGGTATTATTTTTTTCAAAACACGTCATTGGCCATCATTTTTCCTTTCCAAATTTTACTTTGTTTTTCAATCATTATCCTATATCTTTATCTAATCGTTATTCTATTTTTCCAATTATTAATTTCATCTCTCTATCTCTCCTCACTCAGTACACCTCTTCCAATTATTACCCTATTTTTCTCTCCGCCTATTACCAAAACTAAAATACCCAAAGTTACCAAACGAACAAGGTAAGATTTTATGTACTACAACTTTGGCACAAACAAAAATAGTTTTGACGTTAGCAACACTTTAAATGTAGTAGGATAACTCAACCCACTCAAAACTTTAAATGTAGTAGGATAACTCAACCCACTCAAAACCGCTCATTTGCCATATTTAGACAAACTCTTCATAGGGGGAGTCCTGTCTAATCTGATGGCCCACAACAATGATCAGAACCGTTCACTTTTTAGAACACATCAAGAACAAAGACCGTGTTCAGAATGAAGTTCATCGGATAAGATATGATTTCGAAATGCACTAAAAGTTACATAATCGTGCCAAATGGGTTGCAATCCAGTGTTACACACTTTTTAAAAAAAAGCTTAATACGTTTCAAAATCATATCAAATTATATCGGATCAACTTGATTTTGATACAGTCTTTGTTCTTGACAAATTCTAAATTATGAACGATTCCGATTATTATTATGAACTCTAAAAAGAACCACAAATAGCTCAAACTGGATGTAAGCAAACTGGGCTGCTCCCTTTTACGGTAGGAGAGGAGACCCAGAGGCCTCGTTTGATAACGGGTTTGAGGGTTGGGATTGGAATAATAATCCCATGGGACTATTAATACTCCGTTTGGTAACAAAAAAAGGTCCGGACTATTAGTCCGATCGGATTAATAGAGGGGGTATTAGGGGGTATTACTAATACCCCGTGGGACTTGGTATTGAGGGGTATTAATAATCCAATCCCAACTCCTTCACATTACCAATCCCTTCTCTTTACCAATTTCTTCTAACAATCCAATCCCATCATCTAATCCCATCTCAAACAAACATGATATTAATAATCCCATCATCTAATCCCATCCCAAACAAACATACTCATTATCAATCCCTTCTCATTACCAATCCCATCTCCTTACGAATCCCAATCCTAATCCTATCTCCTTACGAATCTCATCCATCTATCTCTGTTATCAAACGAGGCCAGAGTGGTTCCACACAATCCAGTGTGTACCCGCATGGGTTTTTTCCCCCTGTCCTGACCTGAACCGACACATCTAAAAACTTCAACGCAGATCAACGCCTAGGATCAACTCTCTCTCTCTCTCTCTCACTAGGCTCTAGCGAGTAGCGTAGGAGTATTTTCCCCCACAAATACTCCAGCCACTTGCTTCTTCTTCTCTCGTACTCCTACGACCATTAAAACCAGAAACTGACACACTGAGCGAGAGAGAGAGAGAGAGAGAGAGAGAGAGAGAGAGAGAGGGCGTCAGTTACATATAGTGAGAGAGAGTCCATACCTGGATCTAGATCTTCTTCGCCCCGTACGTTGACCTCTCTCTCTCTCTCCTCTCGTTCTTCTCAATCGCCATGATGGCGGTTCGACGGCCTCCTCTCGCATTTCTCCCATGGATCTCCGTTCCTCTTCTCCTCTTCATCCACCACGCTCACTCCTTCTACCTCCCCGGCGTCGCCCCAGAAGATTTCCAAAAGGCAAGTCCTCTGCACTAGACATTTATATATAAACACAACATTTTTATGTATAGGTGTGTCGTGCGTGTTTGCATCTGATATGCATGTGTTAGATCTTGTTGATTCTGTAGTTTGACGTATCAGTTGCTTTGTGATTTTGTATGTTTAAGGGCGTTTTGGTGTCGGATCTAACTCAATTAACGGCGAGGAAATCGATTCTGGCCTAATTTTGTGAAATGTGGTCTTTAGATGCTTGTTGTTTGGAGATCTATGTGATTTGCTGGTTGTTGTTAGCTATGAAACTGATGTCTTTGAGCCGGTGTAGCTAATTGTTCTTACCTACCAACTTGTAAGTAGACACGCTGCTAGAAAATTAAGGAAATCACCTACGGCAAAGAGTCCCCTTAAATGGTAAAAGGAGACTGATTTTAAACAATTCCGATAAATAGCCAAGAAAGAGATACGTATATCTGACCAAATAAGGTGAGTTTTCAACATCGACTAGTCTTGCAACTCACTTTCAGTCCATGAGCCTTCCACGATTAAGGGTAAATACGTCATATTTTCGCATTGTAGTAACTTCTTATGTCCTTTCAATCTGCCAAAACTTGCCATATTTTTAGTGCTCATATCCACACAAAGGACTCAAGTGGTTAGTATATAGTACAAACTTTACAGTATGAGTAAACCTTTGGACCCCTCGTAAAAACAATTAATGCACTTTCTGGGTGTTCTCGTAAGATCTCATTCACTTCCATTAAGGAAACGGAAACCTCACACATCCTATATAAGAGGATGACGAAAGAGAATCAACCACCATATACACCAAATTATATTCGTCAAAAGATCAACGTGCTTTCAGATATCTTGGTCAAGGACTTGGCACTAAAACTAAACATTTAATACCATGTATAATATCTAGGTAGCAGTAGAACTAAATCACTAATGCACTAATAAATATCAAAAACTTGTCAGTAAATGAAGATTCGGGTTTTCATTCAACCACAATGTCACTACTTCCTCTGTCCCCGTTCTTTTGTCCCTCGTCCTATCCCAACCGGATAAAAAACTATTTATAACTTTTAATTGGTAATACTATTTATGCAATATGGATGTTGTTTGATAGATCTTAATGAGCTCTTTTAAAAGATGTTTTCAAAATCACCTAAAAAATTAGAGTGCAAGATATAAACAATTGAAAAGTGGCACGGACTCGCAAAAGGGACCGAAGAATGGGGACGGAGGGAGTATATTTATCATACGCATCAAATACATACCCACAAAGACACAAACTTCGCCACACATTGACACCAACATTTACATTTTGCTTTCTTCCTCTTGGCTTTATCTGAACCGTGACATTTCTTCCCAGTTCCCACCCTTTTTTGGCAGCATCGTATTGGTTTTCTATAGTGACTTTGCTGCGTAGAACACCTTATCATGGATACAGACAACAGTTATTGATGTCAAACATGGTTTATTGAAGTCTTTGATGAACTGCAGAACATATGTAATCTTTTCTTTTTTGCTCATTTGGAGTGTAAGCTTTGTGGAAGCTGAAACTTCTTGTGTTGAACCTAGTTTGTTTTTTGGAACTTTTTAGTTATTTTTGTTTTGAGGAGGGGAGGGTGGTCTAGGTCCTGGTTGTGTCTTAATCCTACTACAGGATCTTTAAAGTGTTGTAAATATAGGTGGTTGTGTCCATAGACTCGTATAATATGGATTATTTTTTACTTCTTGTGGATCATGACTAGAATGGACATATTATGATGTTCTGAACTATGTTATGTGGAACATAGATCGTTTCCGCATGATGAACGGTTACGTGGTATGATTGGGGTATAGGCTTTTTGAGCTTACATTCCCGGAACGTTCTCATCTAAACTTCCAATGAAGTATGATATTGTTTGTCTAGTACACATTTCTAGAAGCATTATGGCCGACTTTCCTATATTTTGTTTTGCTAAAGCTCCAATGTCTCTAGCCTTTATTTGGGAAAAAATGGCATCACTTTGGATTGCTAAATTCACTGTTTCAGAACATAGGTTTACGACATTTTGAGACGTGCATTGCAAAACCTAGTTCACTAGGTACTAGCATTTTCTGGGAACATTGGTTCTGAATGCTATTATTGTAACTTCTGCTATGGCTAAGTAACTTTTATGCATATTTGTTTCAGGGTGATTCCTTGATGGTGAAAGTGAACAAACTGACTTCTATAAAGACACAGCTTCCATACACCTACTATTCCCTTCCTTACTGCAAGCCGAAGGAAATAGTTGACAGTGCAGAAAATCTTGGTGAAGTTCTTCGTGGCGATCGTATTGAAAACTCACCTTATGTGGTCAGATACATTTCTCAGATGATTTTGTCTGTTCTTACGTTCCTTGAGTGTGTATTACTGAATTTCTTGTTGAACTTGTTGCCTGCAGTTTAAAATGCGAGAACCTCAAATGTGCAATGTTGTCTGCCGCCATATCCTTAATGAAAAAACTGCTAAGGAATTTAAGGAAAAGATAGATGATGAATACCGTGTGAACATGTGAGGCTTCTTTCGGGGGTATCTCTAGCATGACTAAAATTGCTTACTGCTTAGTGTTATTGAAATATTGATTCTTTCTGTTGCATCTTGCAGGATTTTGGATAACCTTCCTCTGGTTGTGCCAATACGAAGGTTGGATCAGGAATCTTCCATTGTGTATCAGCATGGCTTTCACGTTGGTCTCAAAGGACAGTATGCAGGAGTAAGTACCAGACAAATAAGAATTTTCCCTCCAATTGCTGCAGATTTTAGACTTTTTTTCATGTCTAAGCCAGCAGTTCTTATAGTTTCTTTCTTATCAATACTATTTACAGACCAAGGAGGAGAAATATTTTATCCATAACCACTTAACATTCACGGTGAAGTTTCACAAGGACCAACAAACTGACGTTGCTAGGATTGTAGGATTTGAAGTCAGGCCATTCAGGTACATCATGAATTCTTCATCTTAGTGTTCACTGGGTGGTTTTATCTCCTACTATGGATGCTTATACTATGGTTATGCTGTTCGTATATTTCGGCGGAATTAGTGTTAAGCATGAATATGAAGGAGAATGGAGTGAAACGACTCGTTTAACGACCTGTGATCCCCATGCAAAACGCTCAGTTACCACTTCGGATTCTCCTCAAGAGGTTGAAGATAAGAAGGAAATTATCTTCACATATGATGTCGAGTTTCAGGTAAGCTCCCTTATCTCATACTCCATTCTTTGCCATATTCTTGGTCCTAATGGGAATTCCAACCTTATAAGCTGACATCAATTAATGTATTTTGGAACTCATACCAGTGGCATCATTTTCTAATTTCACCCCAGTTTTCCCCACTTCCAAATAAATCCGTAGGTATTTACAATTGGCAGTGTGTTGAAGATTACAAATTTTGTTGCTTTTATCTTTCAAAAAATAAAAATAAAAAATGGACAGTACTTAGGGGACATCCAGAAAAGGAAAGAGGAACCAAGAATATTGGACAGACTAAGTAATTAACTTCTCCGGTTAATGTTGTGTGTTGTTTCAATGATGTCTTCTGCATTTCAGGAGAGCAGTGTGAAGTGGGCATACAGATGGGACACGTATCTTCTAACGGCTGATGACCAAATCCACTGGTTTTCGATTGTCAACTCACTGATGATTGTTCTTTTCCTCTCTGGCATGGTGGCCATGATCATGCTTCGGACACTATACCGCGATATCTCCAAATACAATCAGCTTGAAACACAAGAAGAAGCCCAAGAAGAAACTGGATGGAAGCTGGTGCACGGAGATGTCTTCAGACCACCCACAAACTCCGATCTCCTCTGCGTTTACGTAGGAACAGGTGTCCAATTTTTCGGAATGATCCTCGTCACCATGATATTTGCCGTCCTAGGGTTTCTCTCTCCTTCCAACAGAGGCGGTTTCATGACAGCGTTGCTTCTTCTATGGGTCTTCATGGGCCTTTTTGCGGGCTACTCTTCGGCCCGTCTCTACAAGATGTTCAAAGGCACGGAGTGGAAGAAAATCGCTCTCAGAACGGCTTTCATTTTCCCAGCAATAGCCTTCTCCATCTTTTTCTTCTTAAATGCTCTAATTTGGGGTCAGAAATCTTCGGGAGCAGTCCCATTTGGAACCATGTTCGCTTTGGTAGTTTTATGGTTTGGGATTTCTGTTCCTCTTGTTTTTGTCGGTGCTTATGTTGGATTTAGAAAGCCACCTCTTGAGGATCCGGTGAAAACCAACAAAATCCCAAGGCAAATTCCGGAACAAGCTTGGTACATGAACCCGATTTTCTCTATCCTCATTGGGGGGATCCTCCCGTTTGGAGCCGTATTCATCGAGCTCTTTTTTATCCTCACTTCCATCTGGTTGCAGCAATTCTATTACATCTTTGGCTTCCTCTTCATCGTCTTTGCGATTCTGATTGTGACTTGCGCGGAGATCACTATCGTGCTGTGCTATTTCCAGCTGTGCAGTGAGGACTACCTTTGGTGGTGGAGGTCCTACCTCACTTCCGGATCCTCAGCTCTTTACTTGTTCCTCTACGCCGCTTTCTACTTCTTCACTAAGCTTGAGATCACGAAGCCGGTTTCTGGGGTTTTGTACTTCGGCTACATGTTAATTGCTTCATATGCTTTCTTTGTGCTCACGGGTACCATGGGTTTCTATGCTTGTTTCTGGTTTACAAGGCTCATCTATTCATCGGTGAAAATTGATTAACAGTGTAAATCTGTCACACGTGAAGCAAAGCAAATCGGTTGATTTATGTCTTCATGAGGTAAAGAAAAAGCAAGGTACTTGCCATTCGGAGGTACCTGTGAATTTGAATTTTTAGGTCTTATACAATGGAAATTGGTCTCGTTTTCCTTCTCTCTTTTGATGTCTAGATACAAGTTATTGCGGTGTCCTAGATTTAAGTCTTCATTCTTTTTGGGTTCGTTTTTTTTTTTTCCTCTTCTTTTCTCCCCATTATTTTGTACTGAGACGTGTGAGATAATGCCTATTGCTCGTGCAAATTCCGTGTCCTAAATGACTGGCTATTGTAGAATATGATTTGGAGGGATTCTTGTATCATCAACTGGCACAAAACTGAAGGTTATATTGATCATTGCTCTACACAGAATGTGTCCTTGGATGATTCAGGTACTTCCTTTGAAGTTTCGGTAGTGCCCCGTGATGCTTTAAGCTCTTGAATGCTGCATATTCTTGTGGAGTCCACAATTAAAGTACATAGATCCCATAGAAATATGTGGTGTTAGGGCACTGGTGGTGTTCCAAAACTACTGAATAATCACCAAGTGCGGCTTTGTATGGGGTTATGCTTGTACTAACTAAAATGATCAGTCTTCATTTCAAAATGGTCATTGTTGATTGCTTTGGAACATATGCAAGTCCAACCGCGTGGTCATAGAGTGTTTTTTTTTCTCATTCGATAGATGTCTAACTTATTCTTGAAGAGATGAGAAAGAGGTACCGCTAAGCGGTATACGGATGGGGCAAGTTCGAAGGATATCAATCACCATGTCAAGCACTTGCGCTCTTCTGAGAATCAAATCCCGTTGGGCTACAATGCCTTTGGCATGTGGACAGATAGCTCGAAGCCTGATTTTTATGGAAAATGTTATGATACATGAAAGAGGTCCATAAAGAGAAATTAACGGCCCAGCTCACTCAACACTGAATCTGTGAAAGTTTCTTTTATGGACATTTTCATAGACCCTATCAACCCTTAATTTTTATTTACTGACTTGACGGTCCTGATTTTTATTTATTTTACAAGTCTCGTGATGTTGGAGCGACTGTCCATTTGAGATTTTTTTGGGGTTTGTACTCTTCTGTGTTAGCATAAATGAAAGAAATCAGCATGATGATGGATACGCGATGTTTATTTCTGGCAAATATAAGAACTTCTTTGAGTATACACGTCCGATAAAAAGAAGATTGAAAAAAAAGAAAAGAAACCATTATCTAAAATTGAAAAAGATAATGAAAAGACGTGATCTGATCTGAACCCATCAAGCCGGAAGGCATTGCGAAAATCAACTCCATTGAAAGAGAAATTTTTCTTTCCCGAGCTGGTATTACGTAGTACCTGCTCGGTGCATCCGGGCCTTCGGTTTTGGACAGCTCGGACTTGGAGAGAGAAAGAGGAGAGAGAGTGTGAGGGTGAGAGAAGAGAGTGTTTCAATTTGGGTCGTTTAATACACTTTTAGATGGCTCGGATGTGTCCGCTCGGACACTATGTCAGCCGGATAACGTGGTACCCACCTGGCACTGAGGTTCGATTTTCGACGATCTCCTGGTAATTTGACTCTGCATTCTTTTTTTGATGCTTAACCAAACTGGTCGTCCTGATACCCGCCATTCCACGTTCAATTTTTGTGTGTTCCTCGGCCGTAACCTCATTTTTGAAGTGATAAGAGATAAGAAACAACCTACTGTCACGTACGTTCTAATGCAGTACCCCCCACATCCAAACGAGATAAGACTAATTCATCTAGGGTCGGCCGCAGAGAACCAACATCCACAGAAAAGTAGTGAGAAGCAGTCAGAAGGGAGATCACTGGACACGCTCAGAAAGCTACCCATATGGACTTTCACGAATAATTAGTTATGAGAATTGAGTACTTTCCTTTCCCGCACCCACAGGCGGCTCCACATAAGGATGGGCAAACAGGTATTTTGTGTCATTTTTGTGTTATGTTTCCAAAATCTTATTTATGAATTCTCACCATATTTTCTCAAATCTGTCGTGTTGTTGTTCATGCCGAGTTGTGTCATGCCAAAAAATCCTGCTTTTAGCTAAATCTTCATTGTTATTTATTGACAGCTCACCAAATTAATCTCTAATGAATAAAGGTACTCATAAAAATGTTTACGTTTAACTCAATTATATAGATTTATTTTATATTTCCATGTTAGGCATGCCCAACCCTAGCTCCGCAGCCGAAGGAGGGTGTTCACATGAATACCCTTAATAAAAAAATCTCATTGGAGTAAGTAGTACTCCAGTAATAGATAGTTTTAAGCTCAGCTCCCTAATTTGGGAACCCGGGGAGCCAGTTGTGCAGCGGTGCACAACATCCCTGTCATGCACCATCTCAGCTGTCCCTTTGTGTTTTGAACCGTCCGGATTTAAATAAATTTTTTTCCTAAAAGGAGCTTATTCTCGGGAAAAGTTTATTTTAAATCCGAACTGTTAAAAACACAGACGGACGACTGAGTGCACAGCAGACCCCTCGCGTTCATTTTGACACCCAATCTGTAGCATATTTGAACATCCACTAACCGAGTGCCGATTTATTCACAAACAACCTTTTCAACTGAAAAATACGCCAGCGGAAACCTTCCCTTATTTGGTCAAAAAATATCTCAGCAGAACATCTGTGTGTATGCTTAAGGATGTCATCTGTTCAAATATTCTGGGTATATCCTGTTTTATACAGTTCTACTGGTATTTATACTCAGGTTTATGATGAGTGGAGAAATTTTGGTTACTCTTTTACAGTATTAGCTATCCGATTGTATGGTCAAATTCACTTTTAAAACACAATTCCGGATATTAACGTGTTTGGAACCGTTAGTAGATGTATTTGAATTAGATACATCTAATGCATCTAGACGCAATAGCAGTCGGAGTTTTGTTTTAAAGGTGTCTTCCTAGACTTCTTATTTGTTTATTATTCATCCTTAATTTATCTACTATCGGTGTTCAAAAACATTTGTTAGTTTTGCAAAAATGAAGACTTAAAAATAACTTATTGTTCTAAAAAAAAAAAAAAATTCAAACTTCTTTCATATATAGAAAAAATTCATTGATATCTAGTAAATTATTATAGTAAATTTTTTTTTTTGTTGAAATTTTGTACTATTATTTTAAGTTCTCGTTTTGTTACCGGTTTGGGACGAAGGAAGTCAATACGTCCAAGTCAAAAGAATAATCAAAAATTATATTTTCGTGCTACATAGACAATTCAAAATAATTTTTTTTTTTTTAATTCTTATGATGATGTGTTTATTTTCACTCTATCGGACAGATCATTGAGAAATCCTGGAACTGGAAGCTCAACACCAAAAAACCCTTTTGGCAGAAGAAGTCGATACAGATTACACAGAGAGAGAGAGAGAGAGAGAGAGAGAGAGAGAGAGAGAGAGACATTGGGCACATATCCTCCCATGGAAGTCTTCTCTCGTCTAAAATGTAACCACTTTCTCTTCCGCCCCTCCGCTCCTCGACGCCCATGTATATCTGAGAGATTGGGCACATATCCTCCCATGGAAGTCTCCTCTCGTCTAAAATGTAACCACTTTCTCTTCCGCCCCTCCGCTCCTCGACGCCCATGTATATCTGATTCTCTCTCTCTCTCTCTCTCTCTCTCTCTCTCTCTCTATATATATATATATATATATCTTCATATAACGGTTGACTTGTCTTTCATGTGTACTCTTTCTTTTTTCTTCAGGTACGAAGGAATCAAGGCTTTTGTTTCCATCGCCTCTTCGCCCGGTAATTACACACTGTATTTTATTGGTTCTCATACTATGCTCTCTATCTCGTTCGTTTAGGCTTTAGGGCTAATCGATGAGCCGAACGAGCTGAATTGTTCAGGCTTGGTTTAAAAACTTAACGAGCTTCAAAAGTACACTCAAGCTTAGCTTGACTATGATATGAGCCGATATCAAACGAGCTTTTAATTGAATTGATCTTGTGAAGTTTCGATATTTTGTATGGTATAAGACGAACGAGCCGAGTAGGAGCTTGCTTGAGCTTGGCTTGAAAGCTTTGACTACTATCAAGAAAATAATCAAGCTTGTCGAACACGATTTTGAACTCGAGTCTTTTTATCAGTTGTAGTTAGGATCATATTAGGGGAATCAATTGATTGTTTAGTTGTCTTATTATTACTTTGGTGTGGGAATTTGTGGACATGTTTATGCATTTAAGTTTTTGTTGATTACGTGCCAATCCCTCTCACACACATACACACGTTCATTAGCTAACACTCACTGCTTACAGCATTAGGAAGAGTCCTAGTATCCGAATTTGGGCTTATAATTTGTTACATTTGATCCCAAGTAGGTTTTGCTTGAAAACCGGCCAGTTTTAAAAGCTTTGCCTTTTGGTCACTTTTAGCTTTAATTTTTCCTGATCTTCTTATGCTCTGCAATGGTTTACGTAGTAATATCTTTGCTTTTGTTTAAGTAAATTCCCAGAAGAGTTTCTTATTAAAATATCTTTCATTGATTAGGTGATAACCTTCACTGCTTACAGCAGTAAGAATCCTAGTATCTGAGTTAGGGTTCCGATGCCAAGTGGGTTTCACTTGAAACCGGTCAGTTTCAAAAGCTTTGCCAATTGCTCAATTTTAGCTTTAATTTTTTCCTGATTTTCTTATGCTCTGCAATGGTCTGCGTAGAAACGTCGTTGCTTTGTTTGAGTGAATTTCCCTAAGAGTCAATTGGCAAATGCATAAAGTTATTCACTAGTGCATTAGTAGATCAGGTTTTCCCTTACCTAACTTGTGTTCAAAGATGCTGCTGTATAGACATTGTTTCCTTCTCCAAGGTCAGACGGAAGTGTTGGTTGCTGCTGCTGTTGTGTTTCCTCTTTTTATCGATTCATTTGGCAGTTTGCTAGTCATCGGAAAGCAGTTTCGATAGAAAAGCCCGCTATGAGTTTCTTTTCAGTGTCCTGCTTTCTTTATTTTTAGTATCCTTTAGAATTACTTATACTCCCTCAGTCCCAAAATCATTGTCCAATCCGCAAAACGGAGTCTTAAAAATAATGCGATTTTTTAAAGAAAAAATTCGAACTTTTTTCACAAATTAATAGAACTCATTGATATCTAATAAGTTGTTAAAAAACTTTTGAATTTTTCTTGCAAAAATCGCATTATTTTTAAGACTCTGTTTTGCGGATTGGACAATGATTTTGCGACGGAGGGAGTACTACTTTAAGCCCTCCCATGTGGGCAATGTTGGCATCGTAGGAGTTTGGATTGTTTGCAATATTGTAAAGGAACGTACACAAGAGGTTAGCAAATAGCGAGGTTTGCTGGGTGGTTGCTGCATTTTGATTTTTTAGATTGATGGTCTAGGGAACCTTGTCTCCAATGTCGTCTAAAATTTGACTTATCGTATATCGTACCAATTGAGAGGTGAAAAATCAGACCTATAGTCTATCAAAGAAAACTCTGGACGTACTACAAAGTGATCCGTTGTTCCTGTGTGATGGATATTATGTTGGATTGTTTTCATAGACGTCCACAAATATAACTGCTTCGGATTTCAGTTACTGACTATTCAGGTTTGACAAATAGCTTGGGTACATGGATGATTTTGCATAGCATTGTTTTCATCTTGCATCCTGTTTGGTGCTTTAGTACATATCTGTCGTAGGTCTCTTGTGTAGTAGTAGGTTGAATCTAGGTTAGTTAGGAATCACTCATTCATTTGAAGTTCCCAAATTCAGAAACCAGTAATATCCTCTTATATATGGTCATAGAGGATATGCTCTTTCTCCTTTTCTCCTCCCTTCCTTGAGGTGGCCTTTAGAGTCGATCCTTTGAATGCCTTAGATTCTAAGGTTTATTTATCTTTCTTCTCGTTTCCTAACTTTTTTAAACTGATCATCCTGTGCACAAACTTGTAGACACAACCAGTCCTCGAATAAGGTTTAATGAGGGGGTCTTATTGTGGTGCTGCTCTACATTTATTCTTCGTGAATGTGTACACTTAGGAGAATGTATCCATGCAAGGACAAAGCTTTGACAATGCAACAAAGAGTAAACTTAAGATAGTGCCTTTTCTTTCTATCATGTATAGCTTCAGTTACTGGGAATCTTGTTTATGACTGCTATTAATGTGTTCTGCAGTCGTACAATGGACTATATGTGGGGTCCTCTCCATCTAGTCATGCAACTTCAGGAAAGGCATTACATTGTAAGTTTACATCACTGGCGAAATAAATTTGCATTGCCTTTGCCGCTATTCCAAACCTCTGACTTTCCTGCACCCTTGCAAATATGATTCAACCGCCTTCAAGGTGGCTATACATCTCGGGCCTTTGAAGCCTAATGAGTACTGGACTCAAGGCTCACAGTTTTGCCATTACATCCGTCTGTGGGAGTAGTAAGGGGATTTTGTTAACTTTGTTATTGTAAAACCATAGCAACATATAAGGTTGCTAACCCTGGTTGCCTCTTGGTAACTTCTTCCTCATTATTGGATCACGGGAGCCATGCATGTCTCAGGGGCAGAAGCAGTTGGCCTACATGTTGTTTTGTTTTGTTTTTATTTGGTGTTTTCAGAGCCCACATGAAATATGTTCCCATGTGTCTGTAAATCCTGCAGCTATTTGCTAACTGAAAGAGTACATGACATTCTGTCAGGGAATGGAGGTTATATCCCCAATATGCTACTTTTTTCCATGTCATTATTTCTTCTTGTTGAGTTCCACTTCTTAATTATATGTGGGAATAAAATTGGCTTTGTGTGTGACCTCTAATTTTGCTGCTTGTCTTCTGCAGGTGGTCCAGATAGGATTTTATTTAGGCCAAGGAACTACGCAATTGCAACTTGTTGCTCTTGTAATCCAAACAAAGGGTGTTATAGTCTATATCTGGATAGTGAATCGCGTAACAGGAAGAAATTGTCGAGATACATAGCTGTAAGATCTGAGCTTGCTGGAACTGGGACTTCTGGTGCTTCTTATCCACTATCAGGTTCCTTACCGTAGACCGTCAGCCGTTTCTGGTTTTCAATTTCAATCTCGAATGCTATCCTTACCTTCTTTCCTCTGCTTTTATCCTTATTAAAGCACAGGACTTCATGTAGTTCCAAAAGTGAGAGGAATTTGCTTTTATGCTGTTACTGGTGTTGTCGCCATTTTCCTTTTTGTGCTGATGCTGGTGGCACATCCTTTCGTGCTCTTGTTGGATCCATACCGTAGACAAGCTCATTACTTTATTGCAAGAATTTGGGCACTTGCAACTGTCACTCCATTGCTCAACGTTGACATTGAGGGTTTCGAAAATTTGCCGGCACCAGATACCCCTGCTGTATATGTGTCCAACCACCAGAGCTTTTTAGACATATATGCTCTTCTTGCTATTGGGAGAAGCTTCAAGTTTATCAGCAAGACTTCTATTTTTGTTTTTCCTGTTATTGGTTGGGCCATGATCTTGATGGGTGTAATTCCTTTACGACGCATGGACCCCAGAAGCCAATTGGTACTTCCCTCATTCTTTCTATATACTTATGTGATAAGTATGACTAATGTTAAGTTAACAAAATTTTCTTTTTGTTAAGTTTTCCTGTGCGTGTGTGTCTGTTTCTCTCTCTCTCTCTCTCTCTCTCTCTCATTTATGTTTATTTTGCTGAATTTTATTCTGTATGCTTTCCTTACAAATGTAGGATTGCTTGAAGCGGTGTACGGATTTTCTTAAGAAGGGAGCATCTGTTTTTTTCTTCCCCGAGGGTACTCGAAGTAAAGATGGAAAGTTAGGGGCCTTCAAGGTAAGATCGTGTTTCGTTTCTCATCCAAAAATGCATGTGTGCTTCTTGAGTACTGTCCTCGAGCCAAATCCAATGCCAACAAAACAAAAACCTGTGTCATTGCATAACCTGACTATTGACATCCATCCTTGCAACTGTTATTCAGTGGCTGGAAAGCATGGAAGAAAACAGAATTCAAGTTTCTATTATTCGTCTTCTCAACAGCATAATGCAGTAGGGGTAAATTGTTCCAAAGTCAGAGCTGTTGTGTGTACTTGAGGAAATATAGATGTCAATGATGCACTGTGACCATTTGTCACGTCTTTTATCCATTCAACTATGATAGGATTCTCATGTCTACATCCAAGGGACTGAGTTTTGCAAGCTTATGTTAGGAGAAATCACTTACCAATAAAAATTGTAAATTTTTTCCCTTCGAGTAAAGTTGTGAGATCCACTCAGTCTCTCGTTTTCCTGTTTGATTCCATTCTACGTTTGTTGATTCACAGAAAGGTGCATTCAGTATTGCTGCAAAAACCAAAGTGCCTGTTGTTCCCTTCACTATTATTGGGACTGGTAAAATCATGCCTTCCGGAAGGGAGGGTATACTAAATCCGGGATCTGTTAGAGTTATTATCCACAAGCCCATAGAAGGAAGTGATCCAGAAGTACTTCGAAATCAGGCCAGAAACATTATTGCAGATGGGCTTGTTCATCAAGGCTGATGCTGCTTAAATTTTGTCCTTGCATCCAAATACGTAACCCTTGTCGCGGACAGGGGTAATATGATGTATGAATTTTCTGACGCATTGTTCTACCATGCATAGAAATTAATGTAATTTTTTTTTTTTGATTATCCATGATGCACTTAACCTGTCAGTGTAGAATGATGCTATAAATACAAACAGTTCTTGCAAACTTTTCTTGCCGACTGATCTGGCATGCATTTGATGAAATTTTCGAATCTGGAAGCTGGACCAGCTTTAATTGAATTGATAGGTACCAGAGGTATGAGGAATAGAAGTTTGTCGATTGTAATAGTTTGTTTGGCATTACCGACTGTCATTTGAAATTTTGAACTGCATTTTGCTGCTTTGTTGCAGATGTAACAAATATGTAATCCTCCATAAAAATGCCACACGCTCTGCCTTAATTTCAACCCGCCCACACACCGCGCCCCCCCCACCCCCCACCCCCACTTCCAAGTTTCAGTTTGAGTGTACTCAAAACCATGCGAAAACGAAGCTTGGTTGGTAAACGAATAATTGTTTAGATAATGGTAAGAATTAGACCTCTGTAGGCAACGGTTTGCGGCGGAACTTCATTTTCGTATTAGCTGGAACACATACTATGGTACCTTCCGTAACTTGCCGCTTTGGTTGTCACATGATTGAAATTTGCTTTCATTTCCTCCATAGATGTTTGAAGTTTCTCTTGCACTTGCCTGTGAATTGTGTATTGTTTTTTGCTAAGCACCTGTAAATTGTGGTTGATGCAATGGATTCGGCCATCCTCTTGTGCAGATTGTATTGACATTCTAAAACTGTTCCCTACGAAAAATCTTGTTACGTATTTTGGTGTGGCAACACGCAAGCTTCCATATTGGAGTCATGGCAATTTGACATTGTTTCATTAGAGCTTCCTCTTCTTCAGTTTTTGTTGTCAGAATCAGTGACTACCAATGTGTCCCTTGTACCGATGCGGCTCTTAGCCCATTTGTTCGAAATCCTTTGGTTTTAAGGAGGTCCGGGCCGGGTTCAAGTCTCGATAGAAAGACATCGGACCCCCTTGGCCTTTGGTTGGTTACCCACTAATTGTCCAGCTTCTGAGAATTTGTTGCATGGTATTATCTTCTACTCGTACTAGAGAAGCATTAGTTGCAGCAAAAGAAAAGAAAAGAAAAGATAAGGATAACGCGTTGAGAATGAAATAGGAAGCACGCTTTCAAGCTAAATGGAAAGCAGAAAAAGGATCCCATACCACTGTTTTAGAGTGCTTCAAACAAAACAATCGACTAGAAGAATATTACTAAATGCTAAAGCATCTAACTCAAAACTACTTGAGCCGAGAGAGCTTATTTACTAAGTTTGGAGTAACCAACGTGACAGAAGCTCTAACATTAAAAAACGAAAAACTTCGAGTAATGGAAGAACTATAAGGTCATAACTGCAATAAAAATAAGTTTTTTTGTGATCCCAAGCATACGAATTCGAAGTTCATAGAGTCATGAAAGTACACCAAGCCGGCATTCGAAGGACAAGACTGTATTTATCATCTGTTCACTGAGATCACCGAAACACGTTGATAATAAATCTTCCTAAGGGAGGGCCTTGACGACACCATTTGAGGTAAAATATCTCTGCTCACTTTTTCACACCCAGATAAAATCATTTCCCGCAGTCTTTCGCAATTCCTCACCACCTCCGTTACCCCCTTCTCTGTCACTTCTTTGCAGTATCCAATGTGCAAAAATATTGGAGATTTCGACACCTATTTCCAATCATTGCCATTCCTTTGTCATTAATTTGGGTTTCACGAGCTGTCAAAAGTCTTCAAATTTACTACAGAATGGTCAGAACAACATCCAAAAATATATCTGAAACCTCAAGACCGTTGATATGCAGTCGTGTTATGGCGGGGCATCTCCTCAAAACTTCTCCAATGCCAAAATTGGTGAGGTGCGGACAACGGCTTACACCGAGGAACTGAAGATTTGGGCAAACTTGCCCAAAGTTCTTGAGCGTCGTATCAGTCAACCAACTATTCTCGCAAATATCAAGGTGTCGCATGCGAGAGTTTTCCTGTAAATATTCTGGAGAAAATTTGTCCATCTCTTGTCCATTTGTGTATCCCATCTCAAGTGTTTCAAGTAAAGGGCAACTTCTTGTGAGGGTGTAAAAGGTGATACTAGTCAACCCAAAAGACCTATCCAGATCTATATAAGTTAGATTAGAGAGATACTTAGCTAAATCGCCCATGCCTGTGTCTGTGAGTGGCCACCCTCTTACGGTTAGCTCTTCCAGTGTCAACTGACATGCCTGCAAAAGCATTTTTAATGCACCATGGATTACAAAATACTGGCCCTTGATGTCAATGAGCTTCAGCTTCTTTAATGGAGGACGAGCTTCTGCGAGTAAATAAATGCACTTGTACGAAATGAGATCTCGACCCATGGTGAGAGAATGCAGATTCTTGGCGTTGGTGAACGCGTTTTCCATTGAAAAAGATAACGCAGAATGTTGTGATGACCACAATACTAGCGAGAGAGAGGTCAAATTGGGACTATGCCGCATCACAAAACCAATTCCGTCTCCAGTCACACGATGTTGACTGATGCTGCTCATGCAAAGACTGATTTTCCTCAGTTTTATACATTTTATGGAAAGAGAAATAAGCGATTTATCAGTAATGGAACAAGCATCACCAGTAAACGCAATCTGCTTCAACTCCTTAAGCTTTGATGCCAATGCATCAACACCATCATCTGTTATGCGCGCCGCAACCTTGTCTTTGCCTATTTGGTTACCCGCACTAATCCTGAGTTCCTCAAGCCGCGGGAAACAATCCCCTATCGAAACCAAATTGTTGTCTTGCATAGAGATCAGTCCACAGAAATCCAATACCTTCAAATTGTTCTCTACATTGTTGTTCAACGCCAGTGCTCTAAAACCATCTCGCGATGGTTCTGTCAAACCGAAAAACTTTATGGTTTCGAGATTCAATACTCCAAACTCAGCAATCTTATCAACGACTCCGTCTCTGTCTTTCTGGGCAACAGTGTAGATGAATATGCTTTTGATGTGTCGAAATCTTCGAAGAAGATTCGGGAGCAGAGGGAGTGTGCCGTCTGTTACATTTAAGCTAAGCTTCACCCGATTAGATATCGAAAGAAATCGCTTTGAGACCAAAGATATCGAATCCAAGTCGCGCTCGTAATCTTTTCTAAGTTCTTGAAATATAAGTTCCCAGCAATCATCTGGGAAGTGACCATGTCCTCGTTTCTTCATTGTTGATGAGTTTGAGAATTAAAAAAGGAGAATAAACTTCTTCTTTCTTTGTTCAGTATATAACCCATATATAAGTTTTTGGAATATAAGGATTCAAATCCTTGTTACAAAAGGATACGGAAAAAAAAAAGGGGAAAAAGAGTAGGAAAAGGGATTAAAAAACTGGGGGTTCTTAATAGGCTGGACTTTATGGAGCCCACGCAATTTGGTTCCAAAGGGCTAATAAACGAGCCGAATGAGCCGAACAGTTAACCTTAATCGTTCAAGATTGGTTTGAATACTTAACAAACTTCAAAAACAGTTCCGGGAACAAGTGCCCTGTGACACAAGTTAAGGTGCAATAAATATGAAATGTTTTCCAATATTTAATGTTATTTTCTAAAATAAAGTCAACAAAAATCTAAATAACAGATACTTACTCAACTATTTTAGCATGTAATTAAATATCTACCATAATAACAGATACTTTCCAATTTTATTCACATGCTCATTGAGATGTAATATATCTTCTCCAATTTGTATAACGTTTTCCTCTTCATCAGGAATCTATTCAAGTCAAAATAATTGTTTCATTTTTTCATTGAGTGAACTCATTTTTTTTTTTTGGTAATGTGATTTTAAATTATTTAAATATAACCTAGATTAAACTACAGCTTAAAAGATACTAATGCACAAATTCATACCCCAAATTGGGTCAGTAATTAAAAGCCCAAGTCCTGATCATAACCATTCATACAAAATGGCCCAGAAACTCTACTTTACTTTTTATACCAAATAGAGGATGTGTGTGTACGTGCAAATGTTCCCATATGATTTCACATGTTTCCCCTGTTTTAGCGATAGAATGTTATGGACATATAAGAGGCAGTGATGACGAGTTTGAATAGGGCGACGATGCTTCGAGGGGGAGGTGATTCAGGTCAAGTTTCCACTATTTTTTTATTTTTTATTTTTGGCCTTCAAGCTAATGACAATAGTCAAGTTGTTTCTGCTAAATGATATTTTAGTTTATGTATGTTAAGAGAATGATCTGTCTAAGAATCTGTGGAAGAAACATTGATTTACTCTATTCCTACATTTAATTTAGGGAAAACTCTTTCCTCAATAACTTAGCGCTTGGCCGCTTGCCATGTTGTGGTTTAGAGGTGGTTTGGTAGTTCAGGCGCGCGCGCCCACACAGTGGGTGATCAGTACGGGTTGTTTAATATGCAAAAGAGTCACAAGTTCGTGGGTGTGGGAGGGAGCAAGAGCGAGAGCATGAAAGCACCAATTCTAAAAAATGATAAGGACAACCAAGAAAGCATGAATCTAAAAAGTTTCCATACATGTCGCATGGTATTATCTGTACTAGAAGACTAGAAGTACCAGTTGCAGCTGTTACACCAAAGATCGAAACTAAACAACGAACACACACGCGCACTCACGATCAAACAGAAGACAAGATTTACGTGGTTCCCCGAATTCGGGTACTTTCACGGGGACAACAGTTCTTATTTTTAATGGAGGAATTACAAACATCTATCAGTTTCAATCTTTCAGAAAAAGAGCTCTCTCTGTTTTCTGATTCATGGATGCAATCCGGAGGGCTCACTTTATAGCCAGAGAAGTTAGCCCTGCTTCATCTCCACACCAGACCAAGCCTTAAACATCATAGAGTTGTGCAAAGACGTTTGCAGAGAGCTCTAATTAATATGGGATAAGCTCTAACACTCCCCGCGTGTGCGACCCTGGCTCACAATTAGATAGATAAATAAAAGATCCATAACATAGAAATCCCAACAAAACAAGGTGTCCTTAAAACACAAACAATGGGACAATCAATTAAGAAAGTCTTGTCAAAAGCCTCGAAGAGCCTATTTCTGATACCATGTTAAAATATCAAACTCAAATCCAATTTGAAATGAGCGAAGAAGCCGCCCACAGCGGAGAGACTGTCCATGCTCATATAATACTAATTTTTGGCGGTTATAATTAACCAATGTGAAGTCACAAGCTCTAATAATGAAAACGAAAAACTGAAATAATGGAAGAACTATAAGGTCATAACTACAATGAAACAAAGTTTTGTTCGCGATAACAAGCATATGATTTCAAAGTAATTAGGATGACAACTAGAGTCGAATTGCGCTAAGCCGGCATCCGAAGGTCAAGACTTTGTCTATCATCCGTTCACTGAGATCATCAAAACATGGTGGCTCAATGTTCCTAAGGGAGGGCCTTGATGACACCATCCGAAGCACAACAGAGGCGCTCACTTTTTCACACCCACCCATAAGGATATCCCTCAGTCTTTCGCAGTTCCTCACCACCTCCATTACCCCTTTATTTGTCACTCTTTTGCAGTTTCCAATGTCCAAATATTGGACGTTTCGACACCTTTTTCCAATCATTGCCATTCCTTCGTCATCAATTTGTGTGTCTTGAGCTTCCAAAGTCTTCAAATTCAATACAGAGTGGTCCGAATAGCTCCCAAAAACATCTGAAATATTAAGACCGTAGATATTCAGTTGTGTTATGGCAGGGCATCTCCTTAAAACTTCTCCAATGCCGGAATTGGTGAGGCGCGTACAACAACTTACATTGAGGATTTGTAGATTTGGGCAAACCTGCCCAAAGTTTTCGAGTGTTGTATCATTCACCCATATATTCTCGGAGATATCAAGATGTCGCAGTCGGTAGTTTTTATGTTCCGGAAAAGAAAGATCCATCTCTTGTCCTCCCGTATGTGCCATATGAAGAATTTCAAGTGAAGGACAACTTTTCGTGAGGGTGTAAAAGGTGACACTAGTCAACCAAAACGGTCCATAAAAATATATACAAGTTAGATTAGAGAGATACTGTGCCAAATCGCCCATACATGTGTCTGTGAGTGGCCACCCTATTAGGGTTAGCTCTTCCAGTGTCGACTGACATGCTTGCAAAAGCATTTTTAATGCACCATGGATTTCACTATACCAGCCCCCTAAGCCAACAAGCTTGAGCTTCTTTAACGGAGGACATGCTTTTGCGACGAAACAAATATATTTGTCGTCCGAAAGGAGATCCCGACTCATGGTGAGAGAATGCAGTTTTTTGGCGTCGGTGAACACGTTTTCCATTGAACAAGAGATTGCAGAACGCTCTGGCGACCACAATTTTAGCGAGAGAGAGGTCAAATTGGGACTATGCCGCGTCACAAAACCAATTCCGTCTCCAGTCACGCGATGTTGACCAGTACCGTTACTGCTCGATGAAAGACTAATTCTCCTCAGTTTCACACAATTTGTGGATAGAGAAATAAGTGATCGATCAGTAATGAAACAAGCATCACCTTTAAAAACAATCTTCTTCAGCTCCTTAAGCTTTGACGCCAATGCATCAACGCCATCATCTGTTATACCGTTGTCTTTGTTCGGAACCGTACTAATCGTGAGTTCCTCTAGCCGTGGGAAACAATCTCCTATCGAAACCAAATCGTTGTCTTGGATAGAGATAAATCCAGAGCAATCCAATACCTTCAGATTGTTCTTTATATTCTTATTCAACGCCAATGCCTTAAAACCATGTCGCGGAGGTTCTCTCATCATCATACACCAACGAAACTCTTTGGCTTGGAGATTCAATACACCAGACCGTGAAATCTGATCAACGAGTCCATCTATGTCCTTGTGGACGTTGATGTCGATGACTATTGTTCCGATGTGTAGAAATCTTCGAAGAAGATTCGGGAGTAGAGGGAGTGTCCCGTCGTTTACCTTCAAGCAAAGCTACACCCGGTTAGATATCGAAAGGAACCGCTTCGAGACCGAAGATATCGAATCCAAGTCACGCTCATCATCTTGTCTCAGTTTGTGGAATACAAGTTCCCAGCAATCATCTGGGAAGTAGTTACCAGATGGTCCAGATCCTTGTTTCTTCATTATCGATGAGTTTGAGAAAAGAAAAAAATAGGTTAAATTTCTTATTTTTTGTTCGGCACAGGTGTATTTATAATGGGTATATCGATGATGTATTAACGCATCTATAAGTACAAGTAGGCAACAAGGATTCAAATCCTGTTTAAAAAAGGATTGAGAAAAAAAAAGAAGGAAACAATAGGTTAGATTTTATAGAGACCCACGGAATTTAATCCTAGGCGGGCTCATAAGCGAACCGAAGAGTAATGCTAGGTATCCTTACAATTTATCAGAAAGTACCCCGAAAAGAAAAATCGAAGGTCCCCTTGATTTCGGATACTTTATGGGTAAGCTTTTTTTTGGGTACCTTAGCATTAATGATTCGGGAGACTGGGAGTTGGTTTATACCCTATCCTACTTCTCCTAATACACTCCCAATATAAAAGGATTATAAATATTATTTGCACAAAAGAAACTCGAAGGGCGATCTTTGTTTCTTAGGAAAAGAGTGTTGGAAAAACCTTGCTGCAAATTCTGAACTGTTGGCGAAACCTCCACAAAACCTGAAAAAACACTTCGAGTCGCGATGTCGCTTTCCTAAAGACAGTATTTGCCCCCACCAATAACGGTATGCAAAGGGTTACAGCAAATCTGCCTTCAAGATAAAACGAAGTTCGAACTCTAAGTTCTTTCCGTTTTCGATTGCACTAACGAAATGGACAGAATACCCGCTGTGTGAATATAAGAACCGAGAACCACTGAATTCTGTTTTCTGCAGCAAACAGAATGCAGAATGAACGCTAGAAAATATAGAGACAGAATGCAGAATGAACGCTAGAAAATATAGAGAGAGATGGGAGAGAATTTCGGCATAATGTGTGGGTTTTTTTTCCTGTACGAATTCTGACAAGTAGTGGTCTACGCACCCATTGTGAATAGGTACGCACCCGATCTAATTCCAACTATTGGATTGGATCCTACGGTCTTGATCGATCAGTCACACCGAACCGGTGCACTGTTTCACTCACACCCAATCGGATTCAATTCGATCTGTTGGATCGTGACCCTTCGCGGCCGACGGCTGGGATTGCAACCCACGAACCGGTGCACCCATTGGCTCGAGTTGCACCCGATCGGAACCGCTCCGTGTGACTCACCTGCCACGCATGTCACACGCGGCATCCACGTTAGTGCCACCGTATTGCCAACTCGCAATAAGAAATGGCACCTAGCGTTGACGTGCTAAGTGCAAAGTGCGCCGCTAAAGCGCCACAGCCCACACCACACTGCCCACGTTCGCACCGGCTCCACCGGTATGGTGCGGAGCACCATAGAGCTGCACCACACTAGATCATTAGTTATTCATATTAGGAAAGTTCCCTAATATATACCACTCCAACATCTCTCAACTATCCAATGTGGGACAAAGCTTACAAAGAGGAAAACCAAGCATTCTAAAGGAATCAAGGAAATTTTGCAAAACCAAAACGCCGACTCTTTATTTTGAAAATCTCTAACAAAGAGCATCATTCAATCCCGTGCAGAATGGGGTGTATCCTTCCTAAGAAGAGCGCGATTCCTGTGCATCAATGGAGCTGATCTCAAGTAAGGTAAATTTATTTCGTATCATAATACATAAGCCAAACGAGCCGAGCTGTAGTTTGTTTGAGCTCGGTCCAAGAATTAACAAGTTTCGGAAAGATGTTCAAGCAACCAGCTAATTAGTCGAGCTTTTAACAAGCGAGCATGAGCTTTTAAATTGATTCACTTGCTTGTTTGTTTAGGAAACATTTAGTTTCCTCATTAACCAGAAGTTCAGATCCTTTTTCCCCAAGGAAATTTGGCTTCCACTCTTCTTTTTGCAAGTAATCCTTTTCCTTACAGGTTTTGGTTTCCACAGTACAAACCTATTTACATATGTATGCGCCGATTTAGGACTATGTACGTTTTCTCTCTGTTTTCTGGAACATCTACTTTCTTTAATCTCTTTCTCCCTTTCTCAAACTCATCAATAATGAATGGTTACTTCCCAAGATGATTGCTGGGAACTTATATTCCAAAAACTTAGAGAAGATGATGAGCGCGACTTGGATTCGATATCTTTGGTCTCAAGGCAGTTCCTTTCGATATCTAATCGGGTGAAGCTTAGTTTGAAGGTAAGCGACAAGACACTCCCTCTACTCCCGAATCTTCTTACAAGATTTCTACACATCAAAAGCATAGTCATCGGTTCTGACATCAACAAAGACATAGATGGACTCGTTAATCAGATTGCACGGTCTGGAGTATTGAATCTCCAAGCCGTAAGGTTTCAGATTCGGTGTTGTTCCACAGAACCTCCGCGAGATGGTCTTAGGGCACTTGGGTTGAATAAGAAGATAAAGAACTATTTGAAGGTATTGGATTGCTCTGGCCTGTGCTCTATGCAAGACAAGGATTTGGTTTTGATAGCGGATTCGTTCCCACGGATAGAAGAACTCAGGCTTAGAACGGGTACTGATAAATCCAATGACGTTGCGGCACGAATAACAGATGATGGCGTTGATGCGTTGGCATCAAAGCTTAAGGAGTTGACGAAGATTGTGTTTAAATGTGGTGCTTGTTTCATTACTGACAAATCACTCATTTCTTTATCCACAAATTGTGTGAAACTGAGGAAAATTAGTCTTTACATATCCAGCAGAGGTCCACATTATGTGACTGAAGATGGCATTAATTTTATGGTGCAGCATAGTTCCAATTTGACCTCTCTCTCGCTAAAATTGTGGTCATTACGACATTCTGCATTCTCTTTTGCAATTGGAAACGCATTAGCCAATGCCAAAAATCTGAACTCTCTCACCATGACTCAAGAACTCATTTCGGACAAGCGTATTTGTTTAGTTGTCAAAGCATGTCCTCCATTAAGAAAGCTCAAACTTGTTGGCTTCGGTCCCAAGTATCCGGAAATCCATGGGGGATTAAAATTTCTTTTGCAGGCATGTGAATTGACGCTGGAAGAGCTAACTCTGAGAAGTTGGGCCCTCTCAAACACGGGTATAAGTGATTTGGCTCATTATTTATCTAATCTAACTTCTATAGATCTTGATGGACATTTTGGGTTGACTAGTGTCACCTTTTACACCCTCACAAAAAGTTGCCCTTTACTTGAAATACTTATGATGACAGATTCGAGGGGACAAGAGATAGATACTTTTTCTCCAGATCACTTACATAAAAACTATCGACTGCGACATCTTGATATCTCCGACAATATGTGGATGAATGATACAACGCTCATAAACTTTGGGCAGGTTTGTCCGAATCTACAATTCCTCGGCGTAAGTCGTTGCAGGCAACTCACCAATTTTGGGATTGGAGAAGTTTTGAGGGGATGCCCTGTAATAAGACAACTGAATATTGATTGTCTTGAGGTTTCAGATATTTTTGAGAGATATTCTGACCACTCTGTAGTGAATTTGAAGACTTTGAATGCTTGGGGGACGCAAATCAATGACAAAGGAATGGCAATGATTGGAAATGGGTGTCAAAATCTCCAATATTTGGACATTGGATACTGCCACGAAGTGACGGAAAAAGGGGTAATGGAGGTGGTGAGGAACTGCTCAAGACTGAGGGATATAAATCTAATCGGGTGTAAAAAATTGAGCACCAATGTTTTACCACAGATGGTGTTTTCAAGGCTCTCTCGCTATGGAAAGTTGAACAGACGGAGCTGGCTTGATATGAGTGAATAGATGGTAGACACAGTCTTGTCCTTCGGGTGCCAGCTTCGCTTACGTCCATGACTCTGCGTTGTTGTAATCCTAATTTACGTTGAATTCATACGCTTGTGATCTCCAACAGAACTTTGTTTTATTGCCCTTATCTACTTCTAGTTCTTCCATTTTTTAAACCTGTTTGAATCACTATGAAACAGTCTCTTTTGTGTATCTATTTACTTTGAACTTACCACTACAGCCGGTTTCATACGTACAAGGCATCACACCGACGGCACTGTGTTCCTCTGCAAATATTTGTTTCCTGTTTGGAAGAAATAGCAGCTTCTGTTATTACCACTTTATTTTCATCGCGTTGGGCGTTGCTGCAACTGATAAACTAGTAGAGAAAGAATACCATTCGACGCGTGTTGGCAAAAACTGTTAGAAGCTCTGACATACAGTTTAGTTGTATACGAATTTACTACTTACAGTCTTAACAGATTAGTAATTACTGATTCTGTTAAGCAGACGGGAGTTCTTGATACGTTTGATAACCGGACCGCCTGGACAAGGAAGGCAAAATTCAAATGATGCAGAAACAGGTGTTTTTGCAAATTCTGAGAGGCTCTCAGGTGAAACTTACTGTTGGACACTAAGACCTTGTATAGTTGTATGTATGTATGAAGGAAAAACTGTCTGCCAAACAACTTGTAACAAAACTGACAAGTGAATATAGGCTATACGTTTACTTCTGTAATGGCAAGTTCCGGTATCTACGACAACTCTGCTCAATCATGTAGTTGTGTTTTTCTTTCTCTGACAAGCCCTACAAAATTAATGTTTCAGGGACCCACGGGAATAGGCTGATGGCTGACCTTTTGCGAAAACGGCTGTTCAGATAGTTTTTGCATACAGGTTCATAGAAGCATTGGAGGGCTGCACCGGCTTGGGCGGCCTTTCATGAGCACATGGAAAATTGGTTATGGCAGGGAGCATATCACGATGTCACCAGTAACTAAGGCTAAAAACGAAGTGAGTTGTTCGTGATTTATGTATCACTCGATGTGTTTAATGTCTATACAAAAGAGTGCACTACCTCGGTGTTCATTTAAACAGATCATATTTGTTACTATAAGTGAAATCTAGATTGTCAAATCCTGGCTCTTTATCATTCTTTATACAAACATAATCCGGCCAAGCTTTTAGTGATGTCTAATCAATTTGATTCTTTGCATGAACATTGAACACCATTGATACTAGATGAATGGTCCGAGTCGTGTGATAAAACCGTGATGAGTCTCGTTTTGTGTCAAATGAAAAATTACATGAGAATCCTTGCATGATGTAGTGTCTTGTTGTTTACGCTCAACCTATGCTTCACAGATATCTCATACGAGCATACATTCCACCAGAATTCTTGTTCCAATTTAAGGGAAGAATTACTTATGGCCGCAAAGAATTACTCCTGATCGCAAAGAATTACTCTTGACCGGAAAGAATTACTTGTGGACTCTTGGCCACAACAAATTACTCCTGGCTACAAAAAAATTACTCATGGCCAAGAGTAATTCTACGCGGCCAATTAAGAGTAATTATTTGTGGCCAAGAGTCCATGAATAATTTTTTGCGGCCAAAAGTAATTCTTTGTAGTCAGGAGTAATTCTTTGCGGCCATGAGTAATGTTTACTGCTCCAAAATAGCGGTTTCTAAGAAGCAAAACACGGCGGGGAAAATTCTAAATCAGGGGCTCCACAATGCTTGACTGCCTAATAGTGTAAGTTCTAGTTCTAATTTTGCAATCTCTTTATTTCTCATTCTTATCACAATCAAAGTCGCCATAATCACAACTTAAGAGTAGCTTGAGACACTGAAATTATAATCTGTGCCCCTTGGCATTGTCTCGTCATCGGGATTTCCTCGTGTTTTTTCCCCATTTTTAATACAATCCAATTCTTTTTGCCCGTTGTTCAACTTGTATTTATCGGGAATATGAGTCAGCGACAAGTTGAACAGTGGTATGGCCATGTTCAAGACCTTCTCGATCAAAGATGATTTATTGTTCGAAAATGGGATAACCCAAAAGACCATAACTAAAAGCAAGGGATTGTTGAAGAATCGTGAGCTTCAACTCGAGCTATGGGTACTGTAATTGAGCCAAGAACTTATTTTCTTGTGTACTTATTGTCGAGAGTCTCATCTAGAAGCTTCTGAAAGCCTACCTCTGTTGGATGGACGGTGGGCCTTGAAAGAGGTAAAACTGATGATCGGTATCTCATCAGAATTGAAATCATTCTGCATGATGAGCAAGTTTGGGAGGTGTGGACCGACGCATGACAATGGCGGGAAGCTCGGTGGGTGATATACCATCATCAATGGAAGCCTTGCTGCTGCGGTTGAAGGGCTGGAAATTCAAACTAAAGCAGAGGACAGTATTCTACTTGCAGTTATGTGAATCAGAGAAATGCATGTGTGGTGAGAAGATTGTCATAGCCTTGCTCACAGCTTACAAATACTAAGCTTAGTCTTTTGTTCATATGTCTCTTTTTGGGTTGGCACGTTGCCAACTGTGTTTAGGTTTGGGTTCGGAGTGGCATATGATTGTCGAGTGGTTAGGTGTCAATATTACTGGGATGCTTCTTTCTCGTCGTGATGCCATCATGCTTGCAAGCAATTTGATTAATCTTCGTACCATTTCAAAGGTTAATAAAATTCTCTTCTTGCTGTTCCAAAAAAAAAAAAAAAAGCCTACAACTGTTACCATGTCAAAGAGTGAAGAGACCGCCCAAACTGATACTGTAATTTTAGAGGTTATAGTCAACTAATGTAGACAAGAGTTAACATCTAAACGAAAAATTGGAAATAGTGGAAGAACTATAATCAAACAAAGTTTTGTTTTTTGTGCAAGTTGTGTGGGGTGAATTGCCGTGTGCTAAGTTAAACGCTACTTTTTGGTAAGTTGCGCATACCTTAGTTACATGTATTTTTTGAAATTTTGGAATGAGATGCCATTGCTTGATTTTGCTAGAAAATATGGAATTTGAACTTTCTACTTGGTTTAATTGATGTTAATGCACGCGTTGACTGGTTTATAAATCTTTTGAGTTTCAGTTAAATTAGACCATGGCAAAATGTTTTGGAAATTTGAATTTTACTGGTTGCTAGTACATGCTCGTGATAATATGATTCATTCAAACGGTGTCCCGAGCGCTAGGGGACGGGTAAAGATACTAGTGGCGTGAAGTAATAAGGTAGGAGATGCAACCAGGCATCACCGGGTAATGATATCTTACCACTCTTCAATGGGGTCGCTCCCCAACCGACTAACAATAAATACCGTTGAATGCTATTGTCGCTCAAAAGTTGAAATAGAAATGAAATGAAAAGGGTCCATCTCCTAGACCAAAGAAATGAGTTTACGGACAAAAATGCATGTACTCAATGGTCAACAAAATATTTGAATTGTTGCTTAATTTGAATTGTTTTATAATGTGGGGTATTTCCATGGTCAAACTTGTAACTTTGGTATACGTTTCTCACCCGAGCTTCGGCTTATGAAAACCTTTTTCAATTTTTTAGGTTAAGGTAAATACCAAGTTGAGGACTGAATGAGGTGCTAGAATAACTGTGGAAAATCATGTGTAGTCTAATGGTTTGTAATTATTATACTTGTACAGCTAGAAGCTCTGGGATTATATTATTTATTCTACGCTTCCGCATGCTTTGCTTATATGGTTTAAAATGACAATGATGTGAGAAATCCCTAAACTAGAATATGAGCATGCCTTCGGCGGCTTAACACCCGCTTGGCTAGTCACGACTTCCAAGGTAGGTTTTGGATTGTGACACCAATGTCCAAATATTAGAGATTTGGACACCTTTTTCCAATCACTGCCATTCCTTTGTCATCAATTTGTGTCTTTTGAGCTTTCAGAGTCTTCAAATTCACTATAGAGTGGTCCGAATAGCTCCCAATAATATCTGAAATATTAAGACCACAGATATTCAGTTGTGTCATGGCAGGACATCTAGAAAGAGACGAGCATAAATCTAATCGTATTCACTTCGATTAAACTCGCAAACCAAAAGCATAAATATGTCATGATAGTTATATATATATAAACTTGAATATGTATAAACTTCTGTATCAATATAGTGAAAATTTTATAACTTGCACAAGTGTACACTTATACAAGTAATGTACACTTATATATCTATTTTTACTTTTATAATTTTGAATATGGATGAACTTATTTAGTACGTAACAAGATTTTTATATGTAGCTCTAAACTCGTAATTCGTAGCGGCCAAGAGGAATTAGATGCGGTCAAGTGCAATTCGATGTGGCCAAGAGCAATTTGTAGCGGCCAAGTGCAATTTGAAGCCGCCAAGAGGAATTCGATGCGGCCAAGAGTAATTCCATGTGGCCAAGTGCAATTTGAAGCGGCCAAGTGCAATTTGATGCTGCTAGGAGCAATTCAATGCGGCCAAGTGCAATTCGAAGAGGCTAAGAGTAATTTGAAGTGGCCAGATACTGTAGTTCGATGTGGCCAAAAGTAATTTGATGCGGTCAGGAGTAATTCGTCATGACCAAGTGTAATTCGAAGAGGCCTAGTGTAATTCGATACGACCAAAAGTAATTTGATGTGGCCAAGTGCAATTCGAAGCGGCCAACAACAATTTGAAGCGGCCAAGTGTAGTTTGATGCGGCCAAAAGTAATTCGTAGCGGCCAAGTGCAATTCGAAGTTGCCAACAACGATTCGATGCGGCCAAGTGCAATTTGAAGAGGCCAAGTACAATTTGAAGCGTCAATTCGATGCGGTCAATATTAATCCATAGAGGCCAACTGCAACTCCATGCGGCCAACAGTAATTCGATGCGGCCAAGTGCAATTCGATGCATTGTTAAGGCTCGTGAACAAGTTCAAGCTCGACTCAAACCCAGGCAACCTCAACTCGATCGAGAAAGCAAGTCCAAACTGGGTGGGCAGCCTTCTGGGTTAGTACAAAAAAAAAAATAAAATGGTTGGCATCTTTACTCTACGGATGATTTTATTTTTGGACTTAGAAGTATTGTGGAGTCTTTATAAGTCTGTGGGGTGTGTTGGGTGTGGGTGGGGTCTGGCGTGGGCTAGTCATGAGTAGGTCTGGGTTGAGTGAGAAACGTACTTTTGGTTGCAAATCGGGTATCACGTGGTACCCGTGCAGTGCATCTGAGTCGAGCAACTGACGGTTCGGTTGCATTTTTGGATGACCCGAATGCACTACATGGATACAACGTCAGTAATACTCTATTTGCACCCAAAATTTTCTCGGGTTGAGGAGTTTTTGATGGGTTTGGTCTTGGTCTATGTTGGAGTCTTCTGTGTCTGTTATCATGATCGAGGTAATTTGGTGAATCTTTTTGGGGTAATGAGAAGATTGCCATACTAAAGCTTAGTGATCTTTTGTTCATGTAAACTAATTGGGGCCAGTCCTGATGAGGATTATTTTCATACATTTATCTTTTTGGGGTTGGTATTGTTGGGCCCGGAATGCCCCCAAGGATTTAGTTACACAATGCCATTCCCTGCGACCGGTCTAAAAGCAGACTTGTGGGTGCGATGTCGAATGCCATAAAAGACTTAATTGAAACCCTTTTTACGACCAACTGGTTTTAGGAGAGATGGTGGAAAAGCAGTCCGACAGGTATCTTGCCAACTATGTTTAACTTTGGGTTCGGGGTGGCATATGATTGTCGATTGGTTAGGTGGCAACGTAGTTGGGATGCTTCTTTCTCGTTGTGATGCCGTCATGCTTGCAATCCGTTTGATCTTCGTGGTTTAAAGGTGGTTTGGCAGTTCAGCCCCGTGCACACATACAGTGGGTGAGTACGGGTTGTTTGATATGCAAAAAGATCTTTGCTTGTTTCTGTGGTAGCGTTAGTGCAAACAGATGTGGAAAGGCTTGAACTTAGGTCACAAGTTCGTGGGTGTGGGAGGGAGCAAGAGCGAGAGCATGAAAGCACCAATTCTAAAAATGTGTAGTATTGAGAGTCCATTCGCAGGCTTGTTTTTTTGGAAAGGTTAATCACCAATTTATACATTAGCGCTCAATATCAATCAAAAAAATTAGCTAAACCTCTCTTATGAATGCTCTATACATGTAGAAAGGTATTATCTCTAATAGAAGTATTTAGTTGCAGCTGTTACACCAAAGATTGAAACTAAACAACGAACACACACACACACACAATATCAAACAGAAGACAAGCTTTACGTGGTTTCCTGAATTGGGGTATTTTCACGGGGACAATAGTTCTTATTTTTAATGGAGGAATTTCAAACATCTATCAGTTTCAATCTTTCAGAAAAAGAACTCTCTTCGTTTTCTGATTCATGGATGCAATCCAGAGGGCTCAATTATAGGTAGAGAAGTGAGCCCTGTTTCAATCAAGAGAGTTTTGTCCAAAGCCTCGAAGAGCCTACTTCTGATACCATGTTAAAATATCAGACTCAAATCCAATTCGAAATGAGCGAAGAAACCGCCCACAGTGGAGAGACTATCCGTGCTCATATAATACTATTTTTGGCGGTTATAATTAACCAATGTGAGGTCACAAGCTCTAATATGGAAAGCGAAAAATAGAAATAATGGAAGAACTATAAGGTCATAACTATACAGTAAAACAAAGTTTCGTTCGTGATAACGAGCAAATGATTTCAAAGTAAATTAGGATGACAACCAGAGTCGAATTGCGATAAGCAGGCATCCGAAGGGCGAGACTTTGTCTATCATCTGTTCACTGAGATCATCAAAACAAGGTGGCTCAATGTTCCTAAGGGAGGGCCTTGATGACACCATCTGAAGCACAATAGAGGCGCCCACTTTTTCACACCCACCCATGAGGATATCCCTCAATCTTTCGCAGTTCCTCACTACCTCTATTACCCCTTTATCTGTCACTTTTTTGCAGTTTCCAATGTCCAAATATTGGAGGTTTCGACACCTTTTTCCAATCATTGCCATTCCTTCGTCATCAATTTGTGTGTCTTGAGCTTTCAAAGTCTTCAAGTTCAATATAGAGTGGTCCGAATAGCTCCCAAAAACATCTGAAATATCAAGACCGTAGATATTCAGTTGTGTAATGGCAGGGCATCTCCTTAGAACTTCTCCAATGCCGGAATTGGTGAGGCGTGTTCAATAACTTACATTGAGGATTTGTAGATTCGGGCAAACCTGCCCAAAGTTTTCAAGCGTTGCATCATTCACCCAGATAATGTCAGAGATATAAAGATGCCGCAGTCGGTAGTTTTTATGTTCCAGAAAAGAAAGATCCATCTCTCGTCCTCCCGTACGTGTCATCTGAAAAATTTCAAGTAAAGGACAACTTTTCGTGAGGGTGTAAAAGGCGGCACTAGTCAATCCAAACGGTCCAAAAAAATATATAGAAATTAGATTAGAGAGATACTGTGCCAAATCGCTTATAACTGTGTCGGTGAATGACCACCCTATTAGGGTTAACTCTTTCAGTGTCAACCGACATGCTTGCAAAAGCATTTTTAATGCACCATAGATTTCACAATACTGGCCACTGAAGCCAACGAGCTTGAGCTTCTTTAACGGAGGACGTGCTTTTGCGACGGAACAAATATGTTCGACCGAAATGAGATATCGATTCATGGTGCAGATTTTTGGCATCGGTGAACACGTTTTCCATTGTTAATGATATTGAAGAATGTTGTGGTGACCGCAATTCTAGCGAGAGAGAGGTCAAATTGGGACTATGCCGCGTCACAAAACCAACGCCGTCTCCAGTCACGCGATGTTGAACGCTATTGATTAATGAAAGACCAATTCTCGTCAGTTTCACACAATTTTTGGATAGAGAAATAAGTGATTGATCAGTAATGAAACAAGCATCACCTTTAAAAACAATCTTCTTCAATTCCTTAAGCTTTCACGCCAATGCTTCCACACCATCATCTGTTATACGTCCTGCAACCTCATGATTGTCTTTGCTCGTATACGCACTAATCCTGAGTTCCTCTAGCAGTGGGAAACAATCCGCTATCGAAACCAAATCGTTGTCTTGCATATCGGTCCATGCAGAGCAATTCAATACCTTCAGATTGTTCTTTATATTCTTATTCAACGCCAGTGCCTTGAAACCATGTCGCGGAGGTTCTGTCATACACTGACGAAACTCTATGACTTGGAGATTCAATACACCAGACCGTGAAATCTGATCAACGAGTCCATCTATGTCCTTTTGGGATTTGATGTCGATGACTATTGTTTTGATGTGTCGAAACCTTCGAAGAAGATTCGGCAGTAGAGGGAGTGTCCTGTGGTTTCCGTTCAAGCTAAGCTTCACCCGGTTAGATATCGAAAGGAACTGCTTTGAGACCAAAGATATCGAATCCAATTCACGCTCATTGTTTTCTCTCATTTTGCGGAATATAAGTTCCCAGCAATCATCTGGGAAGTAACCAGATGGTCCAGATCTTTGTTTCTTCATTATTTATGAGTTTGAGGAAAGAAAAAATAGATTCTAACATCTTATTTTGTGTTCAGTATCTATAAGTAGTACTCCGTATTAGGCAACAAGGATTCAAATCCTGTTTAAGAAAGGATTTCGGATTCTTTTCCCCCAAGGTTATTTGCTTAATTCCTCTCTTCTTTTTGCAAATCATTTTCCTAATAGGTTTTGATTTCCATACTACAAACCTATTTCCATA
This sequence comes from Rhododendron molle, assembly GCA_025413875.1. NCBI lineage: Eukaryota > Viridiplantae > Streptophyta > Magnoliopsida > Ericales > Ericaceae > Rhododendron > Rhododendron molle. The sequence goes on along the minus strand of CM046388.1, from coordinate 3,117,687 downwards.
TCTATCGACACACTCGGCCTCTTATACGGACGCCCTCAAATAAAGAAAAGGCGGACATCGTTGTCAGCCGTTGGATTGTGTTTTCAATGGTCCGGGCGCCCTTATAGGAAGGGCCATGTCTAATTGTCTATCAACATATGTATGCGTTGCTAGAAATTGCCCGTGCCTGAAGGCACGGTGCAACACATATTTTAACACGATTAAAATGAATTAACTTCTAAATTTTGAAATATGAAGAGTGCAATTGTGCCCCTGCCTGAAGGCACTAATTCAAAAGTATTGACATAAAATAATGAAAAACTTTCATGCACCCTCAACACTAAAGTTGCTTAATCTCAATAGAAGATATTACCCAAGGAATCAAAGCAAATGCAAAATTGTTCAAAAAATTAGGGAGCTTTTATTCAAGATTACATCAACAAAACCGCTATTTTTTCTCGTAAACGTGTCAACAAATTGGTACACATTAAGAACACAAACAGTGATCAAAGCAAACACCAATAGTATAATGAAGCGTCCTCCTTCCTCTTCAAAGCACCAACTTAATCACTTCCGTAGCCAAAATAACTATTTTCCTTGTAACAACATGAAGCCAAAATAAAAATGCAAATGACTGAAGTCAAAGATAAATTAAAAAGACGCAAATCTACATCAAAGAGCCGCAAGTGATCAACTAAGTTACTTTTTTATTTTGATAATTTACTAACTTATAAAATAATCCAGAGAAGCTAACAACTTAATAGGCCTGTGTGTGATTTGTGATTGGAACATACATTAGGACGTGGTTCCGCTGGCATGTGATAAATTTCCTTGTGCCCTTATATAGCAAATATCCTGAGGATATTTATGTTTCTCCATACGTATCTTGTTTCTACGTAGAGAGGCGGCAGAGAGAAGGAAAAGAAGGAAAAAAATGCTTAGGGAAGACATGCATGCTAAGAAACACATTGAAATCTAAATAGTATACGCAAAAGTTTATACACCATGTCAGTAAAAGGAAAGAGAGTGAGAAACTTCCAAAATGAGAAAGAAAAAGGCTTTTTTTAATCTGCAAAGGGCTTCATATATGCATTCACTCTCTCATTTATACACCATGGTTAAACCGTATGTACCTAGTTCCAGTACTTCTTAGTAAAATGCTTTCACACCAATTGGATGAAAGAAAATCCTGCTTGGGAGTATGTACAAAGAAAGAAAAAGGGCACATCAACTTATCTGTTTTCATCGAAATGAGAACACGGACGCTTATTGTGCTTTAAATTAATGTAGGAAGCTTTGATATCCAAGACATGGGAAAAAAAGAATTGGATAGAGAACTAATTTTTTGATTCACAGCCGTCACAACCGTTTAAAAAAAAAGAGAGAACAAAGAGCCATACCTATGGAGAGAGAACTGGAGAGAGGGCGAGAGTCAGGGAGATAGGAAAGAGAATTGGAAAGAAAACGATTAGGGAAAGGGAGAGAGAAATTCCTTCACCCAAAATTCGACTTAACCAAAAATTTGTTCATTACCAAAAATTCTGTAGTCTACCCCTTTGTATTCTCTTTCAACGGTAAATAACTCATTACCAATTTGTTCTCCCAATCAACGACAATTTTAGAAATTATTACCAAAAAGGTTTTTTTATTAAGAAAACCTTAATTGCAAAAACTTTTGGTTAAGAGAAGTAAGAGGAAAGAGAGTGAGAAACTTCCAAAATGAGAAAGAAAAAATGTTTTTTTAATTGACAAAGGGCTTCATGTGTTCTTTTTAAAAAATGATAATGATTCATTACCATTGCCAAAACCAAAATGCTACAGAACAAAGCTTACCAGAATTCAAAAATGGTAATGAGCATTCCTTACCAGGATTCTCAATCAATACGGAAACAGAAAAATTCATTACCAAAACTAAATTTATTACTCAACCATTTAATCCAGAAAATGCAAAGTATTTATAAAAATGTCAAGGTTGAATCAAGGGTGGAGATTTATGCAGAAAAATGTGTATTAAATCACACAGTCAAGATTTATGCAGGAAAAATGTGTGGGCCACCACACCGTCGCGATTTGTAATATACTAGATACTAGATATAACCCGTGCCTGAAGGCACGGCGCAATACATTTTTAAACTAAAATGAATTATCGAGGAGTGTAATTTTTTTTCATGGTCAATGAATGTGTATTCAAATTTTGAAAATAGTCCAACTTCTGATATGAGTGAGAAATCAATTCTCTTACACAGTTAGTACAACTTTGAATTTGCACACACGACATTATAAAACAGAGCACACACAATTTTGAATTTGCACACACAGATTGAGAGAGGGAGAGAGCTGCTGCTTTGGGATACACTTGAGTGAGAGAGAACAATTCAATATGAGAGTCTTGTGTTATTCTATTTTGGAGACCCTCCTCCGGGCATGATCAGCTTGTGTTTCTCTAGGGCTTGCCTGTTTAGGCACGAATCAAAGAATTCGTTATTCAATATGATTTCGAGTGACCCAGCAACATAATTTTATCACCACGAAAAACCAATTACTCATTATACTATTGACTACATAGACTAATAATGTAAACAACACTAATAATTTATATCTACTATCGAATGCTCTAAAAAACCCAGAAGTAAGAGAGCAGAACATTTGTACCCAAAAAAAAGAGAGAGCAAAACACACACACACTCGTGTGTCGTGTTCAAGACACAAATAAAAAATGGGGTCATTCTAGCTACCAAGATACCAACCAACCAACCAAGAAAAAAAAAGGCTGCTGATTTTGCCACTTCCTTTTTTGTTAATATCACTCTCCTGCCAGTGTATTTTTTGTGCAAAAATACACTTACAAGGGAGTGACAAAATCATTTCCAAAAAAAAAAAGGCAGCACATAAAGATCAAAAAGAAGAGTCACCAAAAGCAATGCATGACAATAATTTCATTCCTATTTAAGATAACGAATTTGCCCATCAATCAAATAAGTACTTGAACACACCAATTTTTCACGCAAACTTATCCACTTTGAATAAGCGGCAAAGCTTATGATCTTTAAACTCCAATACCAAGCTCAAATCAGTAAGGGTCCCCAAACGTGAGCACAATATGATCCCAGCAAAAGTCCTAAGGTTAACCAATGCAAGCTGTTAGAGAGAATAAAGCAAATTAATCCAAAGTCCATCATCCCAATGTTACACAGAATAGCTATAGAGAAATAAGATGAATACAAACCGCATGCATAAGAGTAAACCACCATCAAAGATTTGGCGAATCAATATCAAAATGGGTAATCTGCAAGAAAAAGTAGATTAAAAGGTGGCTCAACATAACTTCGTATCCAGATCCCACATTAATAAGTAAAAAGATGCTGCAAAGACCAAATTAGTTGTCCGCATATGACATGGTACTTTGCCATGGATTAAAAGGTTTAAAAGAAGTTTAAGTACATACACAATCAAATGCAAAACGGTTAAGGAATTTCTAAATTAAAATATTAAAATTGTTTAAGAATCGAAATATGATAATACTTACAACCCCGTCACTCTTACGAATCGGAATAAAGATATGCCGTCACTCCTACGAATCGGCAAACAACAAATAAAATGATGCTCAAGATCTACTGTAATATCAAAAAGAATGAGAAACTGATCTATTTTTCAATTGCGAACATATTTTTCACACAATATGTACTTTGGCATGCATTTGTTAGGAAAACAAATACTAAAGCGGGGAAAAAGAAATACGTATATCCAAGCATTGACATATGCAATTTAGATTTGCCCACCATATGCTACTAATACGACACCAAAGCAAAGGTCACCAATATTTAGTTTATTGGGACTGAACAAAGCAAAACTCAAGAAACAGGTTAATAGGGGGGAAAATAGAGTTTACAAAGGTGTAAAATTTCTATGATATTTCCTATTGGCAATGCGGATATGGGAGAAGAGGAAGGGAAGAGGAGGAGGTTGTACAGATATGTACATTCTTGGGGCCCGTTGGGGGTTCTTACAGATTGATTTAGCTCCACTCCATACTCTTATCTACGATACCCCACCAAACTCAAATTGTATGACTCCAACGTAGGCTAACAAAGAAAATCAATTAAAACCGCCCATCTTGTAGATTTCGCCCTCAATAACATGTGTGGAAAAAATGAACTTGGTCCGATACAATGCCCTTTAGAAAATTGAAACGTTGCTCAAGCGTGAAAGATAAAACATAAAACGAACAGCACCTTGTTGTGGATTGAGTTTTTGAACAAACTATAAATCTTGAATGGAAATGCCCATATCACAATAATAGTGGACAAATCTAAAACTGTACCAGCAATGAAATTCAGTCTTGAACCGAGAAGAAAGAATACGATGTTCTACCTCACTTTGCAACCATTGCTGTGAGTAGTTTGGTTATACCTGAACTTGGTGTTGGTGTCTAGACAGAGATGTTAATGTGAGAGAGAAGGTCCAAAAGAGATTGCAATGTTAGGAGTTCAAAATTTGAAATGGCTAATAATGGCCGAAAGTGTTGGGATTCCCATTTACTGTGTTTGGAAAACCAACATCCGAGCGTGAAGTGAGGCTTTGCTACATTTTTTCCTCTGAGCACATATAACCCGTTCGATTAAAGGTTGAATAATATGAATCCTGTGATTTATGGTACATTAATGAGTTGATAGCTGTAAAACTTTGGTTTTGGTTTCCCAAGTAAGGAAAGGAAACAGATTTTGAGTTTTTTTTTCTTTTCTCCGTTCCCAGTATTGAAGAAAGGAAACAGAAAAATGAAAATCCACGACCAAGGTATAAAATAAATCAATTCTCATGTCCATAGATGGTTAGATCGTCCGAAATTAAAAGTCCCAAAGAGTTGTCTAAAATGGGTCAACATTATTTTACCATCAATGGCGAATATTGTTGAGTGATAAAAAGCAGATTAAAATAAATTAGCTCTTAAGCAAAAGAAAGCTAATAGAAAAGGAGAATAAATTCAAACAGATTGGCAAATAGTATGGGAAGGGGTCGATGGAATTGCTAAATTTTTCGAATAAATCAATGGCGAATATTGTCCATTAACATCACCATGTCTACCGTCTCACTTCAAAGAAATTGATTTAGAAAAATATAGCACCACTAAAATCACCAATCCTTTGTAGAAAATTGACCCCAATTGACATATATTGTACCCAATCTCCAAAAAAAAAAAAAAAAAATCCTACAGGTGTGATATTGTTATGGGAATTCGCAAGAGAACTACGACCTTATGCCCGTGCCTATGGCACTCTAGAGAATTTGTAACTACCCATTAATTAAACCAGAAGAAGAAACAAAATGAAAATTTGCAAGAGAACCTGAAAATCGATATGATTTTGAGAGAACATCAAAACTATACAAACTCAGTTGTCATACTTACCCAAAATAAAAACCTTTTATCATAACCGAAGGATACTTTTATTTTGATTAGAGTTCAAGAAATAGGAATTGAACCCACTCCAATGACCTTATCAAACTACCTGGAACAAAAAATCACAATAATACACTTAAAACACAATAACTACTCAAGACACTATTTGAAGACAAAAGATGTAGCAAAGATCAAAGGAAAGGGATTTTGTACCATGCGTTGAATAGAATCCTATAACACTGAGAACAAAAGAGCTATACCTGTGGAGAGAGGGCGAGAGTGAGGGAGACGGGAAAGAGAATTGGAAAAAAGAAGTTTAGGGGGGAGAGAGAGAAATAGAATAGGAAACAAACAACAAAAATAAATTAGTTTGGTTAATTTGTTTAGCATTCATTATCGAGAATAATTGAAGATGTAACCAAAAATTTGTTCGTCATTCAATCCTTACCAAAAAAATGCATTTAGCATTCAACGCCTAAAAAAAAAAAATTCAACGCTAATCCTTATCCTTACCAAAATTGCATTAGATAATTATATTCGACCATTGAAATCATTACTCAAAATTGCTATAAATCATTACTAATTGTATTTGACCATTTCGAATTCCTTACCAAAACTGCATTAAAAAAAAAATCATTACCAAAATTGAAAATCATTACTCAATCATTTATTCCAAAAAATGCAAGGTATTTACCAAAATGCCAAGGGTCGAATGAATGGTGGAGATTTATGCAGAAAAATGTGTACTAAATTTAACGGTCAAGGTTTATATAGAAAAAATATGTGGGCCACCACACCGTCGCGAAATGTATTATAGATTATTATTATTGTTTCTTCTTGTGGAAATGAAATGGAAACTAAAAAATTACGATTTTTTTGAGTTTTATCTTGGGTATTTCAAAAAATGTTAGGGTAAAAGAATTTTTTTAAAAACTTTTTGGACTTCACTCATCGAGACCAATCAATAATTCAAAAAAATTTAGCGCAAAACTAAAAAAATACAAAAAAAATTAAATAAGGACAAAATTAAACAATTTTACACTTGGCCGCGGAAAATTGTACATGGCCGCTTATAATTGCAGTTGGCCGCGGAAAACTGCAGATGGCCGCGGAAAATTGCAGATGGCCGCTAGAAATTGCAGATGGCCGCGGAAAATTGCTATTGGCCACACGAAATTCTTCTCCTGGTCGCAAAAAATTACTCTTCGACGCATTGAATTACTCGTGGCGGCAAAGAATTACTTGTTGCCGCGCAAAATTATTTCTGGTCGCGAAGAATTACACCTTATCGCAGCGTTTTGAAAGCGTGATTACTATATACGACAGTCAAAGAATTACTCTGGCTTCAACAAATTACTTTTAGCCGCAAAGTTTTGAAAGCGTGATCACTATACACTATGGTTTTCGCAATTGGGTTTTGAAGAGGGCAACTTGGGCTTATTGGATTGAATTGAGCTCGGCCTGCCTCTATTACCATTCAAATAAAATATGAAAAAATGCCTTTAGAAATCTTCCAATTGGCTCAAAATATTTTTTTTCTCCCAATGTCTTGGACATTTTGGGCGAGTTTATGTTTATTTTGATTTTTGAATTTTTTTCTTACATTTAAGCTTTATTTTTGGGATTGATCATCCGTCTGCATATATGAGAAAAGTCTGAAAGTAAAAAAATTATGATAAAAACTAAGAAATAATTTGACTAAAGACGAAAAAACACCAAACAATTCATATTTTTTTCTCTACAGTACAGTTTTATATGTATTTTTTCAACTTTGGTCCATATTTTTTTATTTTTTCGATTTCTCCTGTTGGGACGAACAATTTATCCCAACAATTACTACGAAAAGCTAATAGTGACGGCTTGTTCCTCTAAGAGCTTTAGGGTCTTTTTGGACTTTGTGAAATTTGTTTATAATCAAAAAAATTTTGCGTTGGTAAATTTTGCGTCAATCGTTTGTGGATTATTGTTTTTTCTTGTGGAAACGAAATGGAAACTAAAAAATTACAATTTTTTTGAGTTTTATCTTGGGTATTTTAAAAAATGTTAGGGTAAAAGATTTTTTTTTAAAACTTTTTGGATTTCACTCATCGAGACCAATCAATAATTCTAAAAATTTTAGCGCAAAACTAATAGTATACAAAAAAATTAAATAAGGACAAAATTAAACAATTTTACACTTGGCCGAGCATAATTGCACATGGCCGCGAAAAATTGCACATGGCCGCTTATAATTGCAGTTGGCCGCGGACTACTGCAGCTGGCCGCCGAAAACTGTAGTTGGCGGCGGAAAAGTGCAGCTGGCCGCTAGAAATTGCACTTGGCCGTGGAAAATTGCTATTGGCCACACGAAATTCTTCTCTTGGCCCAAAAAAATTACTCTTTGACGCATTGAAATACTCGTGGCTGCAAAGAATTACTCGTTGCCGTGCAAAATTATTTCTGGTCGCAAAGAATTACACCTTACCGCAAAGTTTTGAAAGCGTGATTACTATATACGACAATCAAAGAATTACTCTGGCCGCAACAAATTACTTTTAGTCGCAAAATTTTGAAAGCGTGATCACTATACACTATGGTTTTCGCAATTGGGTTTTGAAGAGGGTAACTTGGGCTTATTGGATTGAATTGGGCTCGGACTGCCTCTATTACCATTCAAATAAAATATGAAAAAATGCCTTTAGAAATCTTCCAACTGGCTCAAAATATTTTTTTCTCCCAATGTCTTGGACATTTTGGGCGAGTTTTTGTTTATTTTGATTTTTGAATTTTTTTCCTTACATTTAAGCTTTATATTTGGGATTGATCATCCGTCTGCATATATGAGAAAAGTCTGAAAGTAAAAAATTTATGATAAAAACTAAGAAATAATTTGACTAAAGACGAAAAAACACCAAACAATTCATATTTTTTTCTCTACAGTACAGTTTTATATGTATTTTTTCAACTTTGGTCCATATTTTTTTATTTTTTCGATTTCTCCTGTTGGGACGAACAATTTATCCCAACAATTACTACAAAAAGTTAATAGTGACGACTTGTTCCTCTAAGAGCTTTAGGGTCTTTTTGGACTTTGTGAAATTTGTTTATAATCAAAAAAAATTTTGCGTCAATCGTTTGTGGATTGGGAATTGGCTGTGCCTGAAGGCACGGCTCGAAATCAGTAATCAACTAATATCCAATTTTGAAGGCCAAGTATATCCACGGTTTACTTGAATCGGAACATAAAAAAAAACTAACAAACTAATAGCTGTAGCACCCAGGCTCGTACCTGAAGACACTTATCGTCAGCCATTTAAATTCACAGCCAATTGGCAAAATCTAACTGTAATCACAAAATCCACTTTATGTCCTTAAAAAAAATCAAGTTTCAGAATGTAAGAATACAAAACCAGTAATTAAACATAATGATAATATAGCAACATCTAGCTTTTATTCATCAAGTTTTATAAAATCAAGAAGAAAAGACAAAACATAATCAGCCCTTGAATTGAATATAGAAATGTAATTCCACTTCTACTAAATCATTGATAATAAAGTTGTAGACTTTCTAATCTTCATGCTCCAACCAACAACTTGGTATCTGTTACTGGTTAGCCGATGCAACCCACTAAAAAAACAGATGACGCTTTAGCTCATATACCATTTCAATCATCAATTAAGCACGAAAATTTAATGTCATACAACATGTCAAAAAAGAGTAAACAACAGCAAACCGTGACTTTTTTTTTTAAACACAGAAAATTTAATGGACCTTTTTTTTTCAATAAACTAATGGACTCACCTCATTGATACGGATGTCATTGACATTTTGCTCGTCACGTACCACAATCCCAACATTTCTTTGTAGAGGATGTCGATCCAGCATATTGTTAATAGAGAGACTTGAAAGAGGTCGAACAATATTTTTTTAATAAAAACTCTATACAAATTCAAAGACTCATATCGGTGCATTTTCCTTTCCCTTGGCAGTAGTTCGTGTTTGTTTTTTTGTTGGACCATTGAGCCTTCTGTTTCGCAATAGATGTAAGAGGCAAAATAATGAACAAATTTTCAAAATCAGATGCAGTAAATAGTTTCAAATGCAGTAAATACGTCAAAATCGAGTAAAAAACAAATGTACCCCGGCCACATGTACGTATTCAAGGTGAGATATAAAAACATTGGATGTCGATGTGTTTGATCCAAGACCCAAAATCATTTAAAGTTGATTTATACAAAAGGGATCAAAACAATCTGGACTTGCTCACCTGACTTAGAGCCTTTTTTTCTTCCCATTTTCACTAAAAGAAAGGATGTCAAAACTTGTGCATGTTGCAAAAAATGGCAATAGCAGATGCTACTCGCATAAAAGGGGCAAACTATGGTTCGAATCAACCCAGTTACATTTTTTCCAAAACTCCAACTAAGCAATTCCACTAAATTTCCATTCCATGACACAACCATGTACTTCTTCTTTCTTTTTTCTTACCATTATTCTGTGTGATTGAAGAGCTAAGTGACCACCATCATAAAAGAACCTAGACTCCTTTCACTTAGAGTTTTGAAGTTCGAAGCTCAAGGGGTGGGCAAACTAATGGTTAATTTCCCTCACGCCCTCTTACGGTTCCTATCCTCGAACTAAACACCTTCATCGACAAAACATGAATAATAATAAAAGGCCTAATTTATCAGTCCATATGCAAGCCAATTCATGAAATAAATCGAAGTCACTCAAAATAACGAAACCGACAAATTTACATGGAACCAGTAACGAAACCGACAGATTTACATTTAAGTAATAAAGCAATCGAGATTTTCGTTACCTGTTTCAGTTTTGGCCATTTCCCATTTTGACATCTCGAAGAACTTCATGGCGTCATTTCCAGTGAGACGACCATCGCCATCTGTGGATACACAAAAGCTATGATTAAACTTTCGCAATGCATATATGTACAGATAATCTATACCCAAATTGAAAGGCGAACCACTGCTGATAGATTTTCTGGTGTTCTTTGGGACATGAAATGATCGGACCTGATAAGATCTCCATCAAACAATCTACACCAAAATCTAAGCTTGAAACAGAAATTGATTAGGATGAGGATTGTGATGGTGAGGGTCAAGGGATTTGTGGAGAGAGGGAGAGGAAGAGGAGGAGGGGGGGCTGCCCATGCCTGCAACACCATTTGACGACAACTTAATCCCATTAAACCCGTTGTAACTGAACACTCTTTCTAACCATCCTAACAACTAAGGAACTTACACCCCCCCCCCCCCTAACCCAAAAAAAAAAAAAAAAACCCATCCCCAGCCCCTAAAGAATTCATAACGTCTTGACTTATTGCTAGTTGATCAACCCAATCAATGCAATATAAGAAGAAAAAGTGGGGAGAAGCATATTTAAGATAGATGAAAGTCTCATCTTCCATAATGGTTAAGTTTAAGCAAATATAGACAATTGAACCTTAAATCATCCACCCATTATAGCTTCCAACGCAAATAGCATCTCATTAGAGCAGATTCCCCCCGATTTTTTTAAAATAAAAGTAGAACCGTACCCTCGAAAAGTATTCAAGGCCAGACCTTTACCGCTCTATTGTGTCGATGTTGCCACTTAATCATGCCTGAAAGTAATTCAAATAAAATTATGAGAGAATTCAAATTAACCTGAATAGGAGTATTTGAAATCAAAGTCACCATCAAAAGAGAATTCAGTTAACACCTAAAGGAGCTAGGCACATTAATTTAACCAAGAACTTGTAAACTCAAACTTTAACCAAGAACACCCAAAACAAAATCCAGAGCAATGAAAGAAGAATCAATCGACAATAAGCATGAACAAATAGAAACATCGAATCCCAACACAATAGAGCTGATACATGTAACATCAGCTAAAAAACACAGTATACTTAACTTCGTTTTTCTCTTTACAATGATATTAATGTATTTGCATGAGCCGTGTGACTCGTGTGTTAATATACAGAGTATGGACACATAAGCAACAACAATATACCAATCATATGATTTACAGCACCTAGAATTGATAATTTAGGATTCACGAAATATCTAATATTCGAATAACCACAGTTGCGGTACGGAAAGAAGTAATATGATGTAAAACAGACAAACCAGGGTTATCAGAGAATCGATCGGAATGGCAGGACCTCGCCGAGATCGTAATTGCTGCCGCCGGCAACTCCTCCTCAGTCGCTATCGACATTGGATGTCGATGTGTTTGATCCAAGACCCAAAAACAGAGAAATTCATTACTAAAAACTGAAATGAGAATATATTATTACCAATATCGTTACCAAAAACTCATTCGCCCAATCAAAGCAATTTGCCTTACCCGATTTAAAGGATATTGTCTTCCAATCAATGCCAATCACCAACAACTTTATAAATCACTACCAAATGGGATATAATGACTGAAAGAATTAGCAATTATAGTGCACCCAACCAACGACAATCAAGTCTTTAAGCATGTCATTACCCAAACAGTCATTATAGTCCATGATAACTGAATATAATGACTGAACCTCATTACCAAAAATTCGACTGAAACCATATCGAGCAACTGATCAACGGGTAGGATTTATGCAGGAAAATGTGTACAAAATCAAATGGCCTAGATTTATGCAGGAAAAATGTGTGGGCCACCACACCGTCGCGATTTATAATATAGACTAGGCATTGCCCGTGCCTGAAGGCACGGCGCGACATGATCTTAACGCAACTGAACTAAACCACTCTTCCCTACTATTGATCGACAAACCTGACTTCAGGAGAGTTTGCTTTTCAACGATTTCAAAGCTACCACATAATAACAATAAACCTCCCATTACTGAAAACAGCCTTCAGTAATCAAAAATCATGGGCAAGAAGGATCTATAATAACATTGAGCTAGTATAATGGTCTGAACATCAATTCCAGTACTTATATACCAACTTGAGCATCCTAGCTTACTTGCAGTCCTTTTTTGAAGGCCTACTTTTAAATAAAAGCATCAACAACTAATTAATTTCAGCATGATCTCAGCTTTTGCAAATATATACGAAAGGAACCCATATAAATAAAGAGTACTTAAAACAATTCCTAGTTCCGCACCCTAATCACTTGAAGATCCACCAGCATCATCTTCATGGTCTCTCACAACCTTCTCTATAAGCCTTTGCTGAACACCATCCAGAACTACGTTTCTTGATTGCTCGTTTCCACTTTACCCATAATGAGGACATGATTGGATTCGCAGAGGACCAAGGCAACACCTACCAATTCAGAAGTCATAAAGATGAGAAACGTAACTAAGTACTTAAATCACAATGAACACCAAGCAATTAAATCACAATGAACACCGAGCAACATAGGGCATTTTATCAGTAAAAATTGGCCCAAGACCAATTTAAGCTGCAGGGGAAACAAAGAGTTAAAGAGAAGGGGAAAATGTTGCAAGACTTGGTTTCAAGCTCTATGTTCTGAAGATCAACTGAAAAGTTTGTGATCACATAACTAGTTAAAAAGTAGTGAAGTAATGCTAACGAACTTTTTTTTTTGCCCTCACAATGATAATGAATAACTATACTAATCTCAAGCCCCTTCCCCCAAGAAGTATTAACAATCAACAGGAAGCCATATCCAGCAAAAATTTCACCTACTTTTGCATCTCTTTTTTTCACCTTCATCAATTAATATATGGCTAACTTGATCTCAGCTACTTTTGGCATAAATTAAATCCTTTCAATTTATAGAGAAGAAAAAAAAAATACCGTATCCGTGACGGTGCTCTCATGAGACGCAGAAAATGACAACGATGTTGGTTTGAGACAATAATACCTTAGTCCAAAAATACTAAAAACTTGTCCTACAAACCCACAACAAATTTAACAAAATGATACAAAATCGACAAAGCTTTAGAAAATTTCGGAAAGGTAACTAATAAAATTATCAGTTTGTTTTTGTATGATTTAGTCTTACCATTTCAAAGATCATCGAGATTTGCACGAATACCCTTTCCCTGGTAGACTGCTATCCAACATGAGAAATCTGCAAACATACCCTAACAACTCAAATAGACTAATATTCAAAGGAGAAACTTCGAAAACTGATATTTTAGTGACTTGAGAAAAAAACAAATAAAAAGAAAATGGAGATACTAAGACTACAGCTAACATTAACAATGAGAATACTGAGAAGTGAATCTATAATGAATTATGGAATCACAGGATTAATAGCTATGGGGGTGCCCAAAATGAGACTCAAGGAGGATACGTCAATGACAAATCAAATCTTAAGTTCACCAATGGTAACAAACTAACCAAAATTAAAATACCTTACTGGTCCAGGACAGAAATAAACGTAAGTATATCAAACCATAGTCACAACGTAATAGTTGTAGGCTCAAAAATAAACTGGAAAACAATTGGGCTATGATGCCCTATTTCCATATTCGTACTGCAACTTAAAGAATTAATCTAATAGGAAACTATTAAAAGTAAAACATAGATGTAGAAATAAAGTCACAGATACGATTTTTCAAATCTTTCATATGTACACAGATAAACCAAAGTAAAAAGACTTACTTTTCGTTGAGATTGAATCACCAAAGGGGTTCGAATCGTTTGAATAACCAGACACCACCTTCAATTTCTTCGAGACTTTATAGGCCCGTTTGATAAAAATAAAAATAAAAATAAACCCTAAGTAGGAAAAAGAAGAAGAAGAAGCAATTGAATCCTAGTAACGGTACCTTCTTCGGGGCTTTCTTGGCAAGGTACTCGGCAACGTCATGGTCCGTAATCTTCTTTGAAAACGATCTCTTCCTCCCCTTGCCATTGTCGCTATCCTCAGAATCGCGGCACCGTCGGCTGCAGTGGCTGCAACTCCGCTGCAGCAGCGTTTCTTGGCTACCCGCGTCAGAATCGGATGCAGACGCCGAGTCCGAGTCGGGGAGAGAGAGAGGAGGTAGATCTGGTAAGAAAACTGGATTGACTAAGAAAACTTGAAAAATCATTACCAAATTCCCTTATGTCAATATTGTTTCCATGCGTGAAATCTAATCTCCTAAGGCTTAATTCCATGCATAAAAGCTCTGATTTGGAAATGATTTGGCCAAAAAAAAAGAGTGAGGAGATCGAGATAACTGGGTATCTTCTTTACCCAAAATTTGTTTAGTGTAGAAACCCAACTATCATTACCAAAAATAAGTTCTTTATGTTCAGAAACTGAAAAGTCATTACCAAAAACTCGGATGAAATCAATGGAAGATTATAAGAACCCAAAAAAGGAAGAAACTCAACCATCGGATGAAATCAAGGGTGGAGATTTATACAGAAAAATTTCCATGCATGAAATCTAATCTCCTAAGGCTTAATTCCATGCATAAAAGCTCTGATTTGGAAATGATTTGGCCAAAAAAAAGAGTGAAGAGAGATAACTGGGTATCTTCTTTACCCAAAATTTGTTTAGTGTCTTCACTCTTTTTTTTGGCCAAATCATTTCCAAATTAGAGCTTTTATGCATGGAATTAAGCCTTAGGAGATTAGATTTCAGGCATGGAAATTTTTCTGTATAAATCTCCACCCTTGATTTCATCCGATGGTTGAGTTTCTTCCTTTTTTGGGTTCTTATAATCTTCCATTGATTTCATCCGAGTTTTTGGTAATGACTTTTCAGTTTCTGAACATAAAGAACTTATTTTTGGTAATGATAGTTGGGTTTCTACACTAAAAAAATTTTGGGTAAAGAAGATACCCAGTTATCTCTCCTCACTCTTTTTTTTGGCCAAATCATTTCCAAATCAGAGCTTTTATGCATGGAATTAAGCCTTAGGAGATTAGATTTCACGCATGGAAACAATATTGACATAAGGGAATTTGGTAATGATTTTTCAAGTTTTCTTAGTCAATCCAGTTTTCTTACCAGATCTACCTTCTCTCTCTCTCCCCGACTCGGACTCGGCGTCCGCATCCGATTTTGACGCGGGTAGCCAAGAAACGCTGCTGCAGCGGAGTTGCAGCCACTGCAGCCGACGGTGCCGTGATTCTGAGGATAGCGACAATGGCAAGGGGAGGAAGAGATCGTTTTCAAAGAAGATTACGGACCATGACGTTGCCGAGTACCTTGCCAAGAAAGCCCCGAAGAAGGTACCGTTACTAGGATTCAATTGCTTCTTCTTCTTCTTTTTCCTACTTAGGGTTTATTTTCATTTTTATTTTTATCAAACGGGCCTATAAAGTCTCGAAGAAATTGAAGGTGGTGTCTGGTTATTCAAACGATTCGAACCCCTTTGGTGATTCAATCTCAACGAAAAGTAAGTTTTTTTACTTTGGTTTATCTGTGTACATATGAAAGATTTGAAAAATCGTATCTGTGACTTTATTTCTACATCTATGTTTTACTTTTAAAAGTTTTCCTATTAGATTAATTCTTTAAGTTGCAGTACGAATATGGAAATAGGGCATCATAGCTCAATATTTGTTTGTTTTCCAGTTTATTTTTGAGCCTACAACTATTACGTTGTGACTATAGTTTGATATACTTACGTTTATTTCTGTCCTGGACCAGTAAGGTATTTTAATTTTGGTTAGTTTGTTACCATTGGTGAACTTAAGATTTGATTTGTCATTGACGTATCCTCCGTTGAGTCTCATTTTGGGCACCCCCATAGCTATGAATCCTGTGATTCCATAATTCATTATAGATTCACTTCTCAGTATTCTCATTGTTGATGTTAGCTGTAGTCTTAGTATCTCCATTTTCTTTTTATTTGTTTTTTTCTCAAGTCACTAAAATATCAGTTTTCGAAGTTTCTCCTTTGAATATTAGTCTATTTGAGTTATTAGGGTATGTTTGCAGATTTCTCATGTTGGATAACAGTCTACCAGGGAAAGGGTATTCGTGCAAATCTCGACGATCTTTGAAATGGTAAGACTAAATCATACCAAAACAAACTGATAATTTTATTAATTACCTTTCCGAAATTTTACTAAAGCTTTGTCGATTTTGTATCATTTTGTTAAATTTGTTATGGGTTTGTAGGACAAGTTTTTAGTATTTTTGGACTAAGGTATTATTGTCTCAAACCAACATCGTTGTCATTCTCTGCGTCACATGAGAGCACCGTCACGGATACGGTATTTTTTTTCTTCTCTATAAATTGAAAGGATTTAATTTATGCCAAAAGTAGCTGAGATCAAGTTAGCCATATATTAATTGATGAAGGTGAAAAAAAGAGATGCAAAAGTAGGTGAAATTTTTGCTGGATATGGCTTCTTGTTATTGTTAATACTTCTTGGGGGAAGGGGCTTGAGATTAGTATAGTTATTCAGTATCATTGTGAGGGCAAAAAAAAAAAATTCGTTGGCATTAAACTGAAAAATCATTACCAAAAACTCGGATGAAATCAAGGGAAGATGATAAGAACCCAAAAAAGGAAGAAACTCAACCATCGGATGAAATCAAGGGTGGAGATTTATACAGAAAAATGTGTACTAAATCAAACGGCCAAAATTTATGCAGAGAAAATGTGTGGGCCACCACACCGTCGCAATTTGTATAATTACTAGGGTTTGCCCGTGCCTGAAGGCACGGCGCAATGCATTTTGAACACAATCAAAATGAATTATGCAATTATTGGCCACCCCCGCCAACGAAGTTGATATACGGAAATATTTTACTTCGATTAGGTTCATGCCCGTGCCTGAAGGCTCGACTCAAACGATCGCACACGCAAATAAACGTTGGACTCATGTGCAATATATCAATCCTTACCCAACGAACCCAACTACGCAAAAAAAAAAAAGAGAGCACATTCATAGGAATACGTGATGGAATAGAGAGTTTGCAACTATCCAGAATTACAAATGGGCTAGAAACAGAGACAAACATCAATAAATAAAAAAACGGCCCCACCACCTCAGATATGAATAGCAAAAAAAAAAAAAAAACAATCCTGCCACCTAAGATATGAAGAGCAAGATAAAAAAACGGTCCCACCGCCTGAGAAGATCGAAATAAATACCTTAGAACTTACAAAACCAAGTTGATATTGTTGTGGCTTTCCTACATTCATCCAATATGACTCCCTAGCAACCCTTTTCAACTGTTGTGGCTTTTTTGCTGGCTCTTGGACTGTGATTACTCTATCCAGAATGAAATAGATTAAATTGCCCATCAACTAAAAATTAACACAAATAGAATTGCTAATCAGTCCCCAAAGCTTTGTTCAACTTCTAGAAAACCAACTCTTATAACTTAACTTGCACAGTCACGTTGAACACCTTAAATAGTAAGAGAGTTCAAATATCAAACATGAACCTATTCAATCTATATTGCAGTTCAAAATACTTGAACACAGATCTCGAAGGAGTCATGATCTGAACGTATGGGCGAAGTAGCTGTGAACTAAAAATAAATTATATTTGGTCTTAGACATCATTGAAGTTCTTATAACCTTCCATATCATGGTCGCAGACTTGCAGCTAAAAGTAATTATATAAGAAACTTGTTTTAACTAATGGATATGTGCCCCAATTAAGTGGGGTAAGCCTAGCTACAGTCATCAAAATCAAGAAGGATTATGATAATCACTTACTGGATATCAAACTTCTCGTATGGACTTTCATACAAACACCTTGAATGCAATATAAAATTCTTAAAGCTCTGAATGCGTAAGAAAATTAAAAGGTACACAGAGAGAATACCTGAAATTATTAAAAAAAAAGTCAAAGAAATTACATAGGAAGAATACCTAAATAAAAAGAAGAAAAGAGAAAGGTAGGACTCTCTCTAGGCTGTTTGCCTTTCTTCCCTACATTCTCTACTATTGACCACTCTCGCTACGTTTTCTCGAGAAACAACTAAAATGAATTATCGTTCTCTGCTATTGACCACTCTCATTGGAAGCGGCCGATCACCGGTGCTCCTATCACACCCATGTAACATATCGCTCGCCCAACAACTAACCAAACCAAAGAAACAAAAGAGAAAGCAAGCACAAATGTTACAACCCATCACAGTGGGAAGACTTGCGGACATTTCAATTGTCTGCCCCTTAATGTACGAATGAAACACATTTTGATCATTTACATGCAAGCGAAATTTTTTGACACATGAGGCACATTTATTTCATCTATAAAAAAAATTGCAGTTTATTCAATGTAAGCAAACCAAAAATCGCAGTTTAATCTTTGTAGCTAGAATTAATGCTTACCAATTTGTTGGTCAATTTGTATATTTTGGTCTTCAACTACTGCTTGAGCATCCTCATGCGTCTCCACTCGTCCAGTCACTGGAACCATGTTAATTTCATTCTTACTATTCATCTAGTAATTTTGGACACCCGAAAAAAAAAAGAGATTCGAACAAATGGTGTCTCATTTTAAGAGAATAAAAAAAGACATAATAAAATAAGAATCATAAAACCGTAGAAACTTGCCGAATAAAAAACTTCACTATTTTTTTCGCTTGCCGAACCATTCAACGGTGTGCTCCTCATGCCCAATTAAAGTTGATGTAGAGTACTACTCCCTCTGTCCCTTTTTTAGTATCCTGCTTCGTAACTCCAACTTATTAAAAAGACATCATCATTATACCTTTCACATCAACTTTTTCCTTCACTTTTCCTACTTACCCATCATCATTACTCTTTTACTCACTCACTTTTCAAAAAGGAATTTACTTTTTTAGGGACAAAATAGACAATATACCAACTTTTACCCACTAACTTTACAAAATGGACACTTATTAAGGGACAGCCCAAAATGGAATACTGGATAATAAAAAAGGGATGGAGGAAATAATAAAAAATTCAGTCACTGTAGTCAATAATCTATTAGTCCATAATCAACAATTTGCAATTCTATTAGTTCATTATCGAAAATTGAAAAAATTCTAACTCTACCCGTGCAATATGGTTTATGCCCGCGTGCAACCCTAAAAAACAGTCTTACTGATCTTATACCCGTGCAATATGGTTTTTGGAAGGATTTTTTGATTCATTCCAACTCCCAATTAAAACCAAGAACTAATTTTCTAAGGAATGTGGAGAGAGAACAAAGAACTGGACAAAAAAAAAAATAGAATTAACCGTGGATAGAGAACAAAAAACAAATTTTTTAAACAACTAATTTTTGGATTCATATCCGTCACAACCGTTTTAAAAAATTAGAACAAAGAGTCATATCTATGGTGACAGAACCGAAGAGAGGGCAAGGGTCAGAGAACTGGAAAAAAAATGTTGTTTCGGGGGGGGGGGGGGGAAGGAATCATTACCAAAAGTCAAGCTTCCCAATCTTAATTGGGTGGTCTCCCCCCAACAGTTTTGATTTCTATTTTATGTTATGTAATGACGCTATTGGTTATCAATGAAATTCCGTTCAAAAAAGAAATCAAGTGTTTGTATATGTATTTGACCAAAAATCAGCAATCAAAAATTATTACCAAAAATCAAGCTTTCCAATCAAGTCTTTGTGTATGTATTTGCCAATCAATCCCGTAAAAATCATTACCAAAAAATCTGTCACTATATTCTTTCACCCAATCAAATCTTTGTATATGTATTTGCCATGCCAATCAAGATTTCCGTAAATTAAGTGCCTGAATATAATGACTGAACATTTCCAAAAATTCAACATTCAAATTAAAAAAATCATTTCCAAAAATTGAAAAAAATCACTCTCAATCGTCGGATGAAATCAATCTGAGCCATTCAATGCCAAAGGTTGAATGAATGGTGGAGATTTGTGCAGGGAAATGTGTGTTAAGCCAACGGTCAAGATTTATGAAGGAAAAATGTGTGGGCTACCACACCGTCGCGATTTGTATAATAGATAATATATATATATATATATATATATATATATATATATATATATATATATTCGTTTGACCGACATTCAACCTGCCTAATATTGACCCATGTCCAACCGGCCCATATTTAACCCATGACCCATTCCATTAGGTCCGGTAGCTTTTAATTCCCAAATCCTAACAGGTTTACTCTCCTCTTTTCGCCAATCCTTCTCCTAACAGGTTTTGATTTCCATACTACAAACCTATTTACAGCTATATCAACATAAACTTCCGTTGTTTTCTGAAACATCTACTTGCGTTGTTTTCAAAACATGGTGATTCCCGAAACAAATTATGCTAATCTTTACGTCCCAGATGATTGCTGGGAACTGATATTCAACAGATTGGAAGAAGATGATCTCGACTTAGCCTCGGTGTCTTTGGTCTCCAAGCGGTTTCTCTCCATCATAAATCGTCTCAAGGTTAGCCTAAAAATCACGGACGAGATGATCTCTTTACTCCCCGGAATTCTTCGAAGATTTCAACACCTCAAGCACGTAGAAATCAAAATTGAATCCCAAGAAGATATGAACGGACTTATTCATCTGATTTCACAGTATGGGCTAAACGTCGAATCCCTTAAGTTTTCATGCAAAAAAATTCCTTCACATGACAGTTTTAGGGAATTGGGATTGAATTTGAAGCGTTTGAAGGCATTGGATTGCTGGAGACTTTACTCGTTGAAAGACAGTGATTTAAACGCAATCGTAGATTGCTTTCCAGGGCTAGAGGAAGTAACTATCAGTGGTTATGTAACCGATGACGGGGTTGAGGCGTTGGCATCGAAGCTTAAGGAATTGAAGAAGATTGTGTTTGAAGAAGGTAGCTATTTTTATACCGATCGATCACTTGTTTCTCTCTCAAACTGTTTGAAATTGCGCGAGATTCATCTCATCGACAAGAACCCTCTTGTGACTCGCGAGGGAAATGGTTTCATGATGCAACATAGTCCCAACTTGACCTCTCTCGCGCTCATGTCAGGGTCGACGGGCTGTTTGAGAGGTTCTGTTGTTTATGAGTTTGGAAGTTCAGTCACTTGCGCGAGGAAACTACACTCTCTCTCCATTGAAGAAGATTCAAGCAAGCTTCTTTCTTGCATCACAAAAGCACGTCCCCCATTAAAGAAGCTCAAACTCTATGACAACCGGTGCAAAGGATTGTCATTGCTTTTGCAATCGTGTCGGTCGACTTTGGAAGAGCTAACCCTAGCAAACCGACGTCTCACTAAAAGGCGTATGAGTGAAGTTTGTCTCGCTAATCTAACTTTCATAGAGCTCTATCGGTGTTCTCTATTTACCAGCGACACCCTTGTCTCTCTCACAGAAAAGTGTCCCCTTCTCGAAGTTATAATATTGCATTCGACGAGTGTAAGAACACAGGAAACTTTTTTGTTGGAGTCCTCTCACAGGAACTACAGAATGCGATGCCTTGATATAAGCCAGAACAAGTGGTTGAATGATAAAATACTCGAAAATTTTGGGCGGGTTTGTCCCAATCTACAATCTCTCTCTGTACGTAGTTGTCATACCCTCACCCAACTAGGCATTGGGGAAATTTTGAAGAGTTGCCCCAAAATAACGTATTTGGACATCGAACATCTTACGGTTTCAAATATTTTCGGGAGACAATCGGAGCGCTCTGGTGCGAAACTGAAGACTCTAAAAGCTTGGGGGACGAAATTGAACGACGAAGCAATGGCGATGATTGGAAACAGGTGTCCCAATTTGCAGTTTTTGAATAGCGGATGTTGCGAAGAAGTAACAAGTGATGGGGTAAAAGAGGTGGTGAGGAAATGCAAAAGACTAAGGGTGTTAAATGTAAGATTGTGCCCAAATGTGGGCATTGGTATTCTGGATTAGATGGTGATTTCGAGGCCGTCCATTGCTCTCAAGGAATTCTGCTCACCATGTGCTTTTCCTCCTCCTAGTAAAGACATGAGAAACTTGTTCCTGTGCTTTGGTTGCCGGCTTATATAGGATTCAACAACTACATAGGGAAATGAGTGCATAGGATTTGATTCCCTGCAAAGCTTGAGGAGTTTTTGATTTATTTTGGGTTGGATTTGGTCTTGGTCTAGTGTTTGGGGTCTGTCTGGTGTCTATGTTGGAGTCTTTTTGGGGTAATGAGAAGATTGTCATAACCTTGGTTACAAATGTACTAAAGCTTATTAATTTTCATATGTCTCCCTTTTTGGGTTCGGAGTGGCATATGATTGTGTAGTGGTTAGGTGTGAACGTTGGTGGGATGCTTCTTTCTCGTTGTGATGCCGTCATGCTTGAGGAAGGGCCTTGACAACACCATCCAGAGTAAGATATTGCTGCTCAATTTTTTCACACCCACCTAGAAGGATCTCCCTCAGTCTTGCGCAGTTCTTGACCACCTCCATTACCCTTTTATCCGTCACTTTGTTGCAGCATCCAATGTCCATACATTGGAGATTTCGACACATTTTTTCAATCATTGCCATTCCTTTGTCATCAATTTGTGTCTCTTGAGCTTCCAAAGTCTTCAAATTCACTACACAGTGGTCCGAATAGCTCCCAAAAACATCTGAAATATTAAGACTGTGGATGTTCAGTTGTGTTATGGCAGGGCATCTCCTCAAAACTTTTCCAATGCTGAAATTGTCTAACTGTATTTGCCTCGATTAAGCTCGCAAACCAAAAGCATAAATATGTCATGAGAGTTTTATATATAAACTTGAATATGTATAAACTTTTGTATCAATATAGTGAAAATTTTATAACTTGCTTAAGTGTAAACTTATACAGGTAATGTACAATCTAATTTTTTTTTTTAATTTTGAATATGAATGAACTTATTTAGTACGAAACAATTTTTTTATATGTTGTTCTAAACTCGTAATTCATAGCGGCCAAGAGGAATTCAATGCGGCCAAGTGTAATTCGATGCGGCCAAGAGCAATTTGAAGTGGCCAAGAGCAATTCAATGTGGCCAAGAGCAATTAGAAGCGGCCAAGTGCAATTTGATGCGGCCAAATGCAATTCGAAGCGGCCAAGAGCAATTCGATGAGGCCAAGTGCAATTCGAAGCGGCCAAGTCCAATTCGATTTGGTCAAGCGCAACTTGATGTGGCCAAGAGTAATTCATAGCGGCCAAGTGCAACTCGATGTGGCCAAAAGTAATTCGATGTAGCCAAGAGTAATTCGTAGCGGTCAAGTGCAATTTGATGCATCTTTAAGGCTCGTGAACAAGTTCAAGCTCGAGTCAAACCTAGGCAACCTCAACTTGATTGAGAATGCAAGTCCAAACTGGGTGGGCAGCTTTCTGGGTTAGTACAAAAAAATGGTTGGTATGAAGTATTGTGAAGTCTTTATAAGTCATGTGGGGTGTGTTGGGTGTGGGTGGGGTCTGCCGTGGGCTAGTGTGTAGGTCTGGGTTGAGTGAGAAACGTACTTTTGGTTGCAAATCGGATATCACGTGGTACTCGTGCAACGCATCCGAGCCGAGCAACTGACGGTTCGGTTGCATTTTTTGACGGCCCGGATGCGCTGCACGGGTACCACGTCAGCAATACTCTATTTGCACCCAAAAATTTCTCGGGTTGAGGAGTTTTTGATGGGTTTGGTCTTGGTCTATGTTGGAGTCTCTTCTGTGTCTGTTATCATGATCTTTGTACTATTTCAGAGGTTATTAAAATCCTCTTCTTGCTGTTCCAAAATAAAAAAAGCAAATGTACTTCTGATAAATCATCCAACTCAAAATCGAATGAGAAAGACCTATAAGTTCATGACTGTAATAAACAAAGTTTTATTTTTTTGTGATCACAAGCAAATGAAAAAAAAAAAGGTGAATAAATTTCTGCTTCTTTGTGCAGCAACGCTTATATAAGAAGTTGTATGCAACAAGGGTTCAGATCCTCATCACAAAAAGGATATGGAAAAAGGGGGAAACAGAGTAGGATAGACTTTATGGAGCCCACACAATTTAGTTCTAGGATTAATAAACGAACCGAATGAGTCGAACAGTTAACCTTAATTGTTCAAGATTGGTTTCAAAACTGAAAAAATTTCAAAAAGGGTTTGGCTAACAAGTGCCCCTGATGCTAAGGGCACAAGTTAAGGTGCAATTAATATGGAATGTTCTCCAACATTTAATGTCATTTTCTAAAATAAAGTTAACAAATCTAAATAACAGATACTTATTCCACTATTTTAGGGGGCACATCCCGTCTATTTGCTTGGGGCCAGTTCGGTCCATTTGGTGCATCTGAGCCGTACAAAAGTATTTTGGATGGCCAAGATTTAAAGGGGTGTTTTTATTAAAAAAAAAATTAAAAAACACTCTCTAAATTTGGGCCGTCCAATACTTTTGGAAGCCCTGGATGCACCCAAATGGACCAAATTGGTCCGAAGCAAATGGACAAGATCCGAGTCCTTATTTGAGCATCTAATTAAATATCTACCATAATAACAGATACTTACACCACTATTTTAGCATGTAATTAAATATCTTGCTTGAAGAGAGGCTGTTCGATGAATAAACCGCGGGCTAAGCCTCATGTTGTCGCCGTTGACTAGGGTTGCTAAACGAACCAAACGGCTCAAGCCAAGCTCGAGTTTGGCTCAAATTTTGGCTTGTTCAAACTTGTTTGAAAAAAATATAAGCCAAGCTCAGTCACAGTTTTTTGTTTGTTTACGAATTCAAGCCAAGCTTGAGCATATTAGTATTTGACTCGATAGACTCGTGAACAAAGATGTCTTTCCATAAATTATTACAAATAAAGGGGTAGATTTAATAAATGTCCCAAAATATGAGATCAATGTCGGCCTTTTATATAGATACTTTCACCAATTTTAAAGTACCAAATAGAAAATATCCTATGTGAGATATGGAAATTTAAGAGTTTGAGGGTTTTAAATTTAATGAAAGTAGCCAGTAACTGAATTTTATGTTTATGAGTTTTTTTTCCTAGATTAATGAGGGTAGTTCTTCTTTATGGCCGTGTGTTCTCACCCACTTGTTGACCTCAAACTCAAGTGAGCCCCCAAGAACTTAGGCACAACAAGAAATGAACCGAATCGTTTGTAAATTGTTCGAGACTCGATTCAGTCAAAGCTCGTTCGAGTTTTAATTGATTCCTCTATTAAACGAACCAAATATGAGCGCTTCAATTTTATGCTCGTTTAATGAATGAGGCAAGCATAAATCTTACTGTATTAATTTGCCTAGATTAAGCTCGCAAGCCTAAACCATAAACCATAAATATGTCATGAGAGTTTTATATATAAACTTGAATATGTATAAACTTCTGTATCAATATAGTGAAAATTTTATAACTTGCACAAGTGTAAACTTATACAAGTAATGTACACTTATATATCTTTTTTTTTTATTTATTTATAATTTTGAATATGGATGAACTTATTTTGTACGTAATTAGATTTTTATATGTAGCTCTAAACTCGTAATTCGTATCGGTCAAGAGGAATTCGATGCGGCCAAGAGCAATTCGTAGCGGCCAAGTGCAATTCAAAGTGGCCAAGTGCAATTTGATGCGGCCAAGAGCAACTCATAGTGGCCAAGTGCCATTCAAAGCGGCCAAGTGCAATTTGATGCTGCCAAAAGCAATTCGAAGAGGCTAAGTGCAATTTGATGCTGCCAAGAGCAAATAAATGCGGCCATGTAATTCAAAGCGGCTAAGAGCAATTCAAAGCGGCTAAGTACTGTTGTTCGATGTGGTCAAAAGTAATTTGATGTAGCCAAGAGTAATTCGTAGCAGCCATGTGGAATTCTAAACGGCCAACAGCAATTCCAAGCGGCCAAGTGTAGTTCGATGCGGCCAAAAGTAATTTGATGCGGCCAAGAGTAATTCGTAGCGGCCAAGTGCAATTCGAAGAAGCCAACAGCAATTTGATGCTTGGCCTTGGAGCCTTGGTTCCAATCTCAGCTTTGGGGAGTAACTGGGCAAGGTAGATTCACTCCCATCGGCGCCGTGGGCCGGTTCGATTGAAGTTGCTAGCCCAGGCAGATTTCTTCTTCGTCCTTCCGAGCCCAGAGCCTGCTCTTGCCAGCGGGGGCTTGCCGGAGAGGTGTCTCCACTGCTCCGATTCGGGATCCAGTTGGTGCCCTCTTTTTTGGCGGCGGGTGGTCTGCTCGGTCGGGGCTTGGCCGGCATGCATCAGTGGTAGTTATCCATGGTGGTGGTGTTTATTTCCTTGTTTGTATTTTTTCCCTGTATCCATCGGTTCAGATTAGTTAGTCTTTGATCGGGCTCGTGCCTCCGGCCGGGGCAACTAACGGATAGATTGAGGGCCCCTCGTGACCCGACCCTTTGAGGCGGTGAGACGTGCTAAGGTCTATCCTCTAGTTCATGCCGGTTTTGTCGGTGCTCCTTTGTCTCCTGTTTTCATAGTTTTTCTTTGTGATGGCTTGTTGTACGTTTGCCCTTTCTATGTTTTGGATGGATTTGCTGTAATATGCCTATTTTGGCTTTTAATGAAAATGTGTTTCGGATACAAAAAAAAAACAGCAATTCGATGCCACCAAATGCAATTTGACGCGGCCAAGTGCAATTTGAAGCAGCCAAGAGTAATTCATAGCGGCCAAGTGCGTAATTCGTAGCGGCCAAGTGCAATTCAAAGCGACCAACAACAATTCGATGCGGCCAAATGCAATTCGATGCGGCCAAGTGCAATTTGAAGCGGCCAAGTACAATTTGAAGCGGCCAAGAGTATTCATAGCGGCCAAGTTCCACTCGATTCGGCCAAAAGTAATTCGATGCGGCCAAGAGTAATTTGTAGTGGCCAATTGCAATTCGATGCATCGTTAAGGATCGTGAACAAGTTCAAGCTCGACTAAAACCTAGGCAACCTCTACTCGATGGAGAAAGCAAGTGCAAACTGGGTGGGCAGCCTTCTGGGTTAGTACAAAAAAATGGTTGGCATCTTTACTCTACGGATGATTTTATTTTTGGACATAGAAGTAGTGTGGAGTCTTTATAAGTCATGTGGGGTGTGTTGGGTGTGGGTGGGGTGTGGCGTGGGCTAGTGAGTAGGTCTGGGTTGAGTGAGAAACGTACTTTTGGTTGCAAATCGGGTATCACGTGGTACCCGTGCAGCGCATCCGAGCCGAGCAACCAACGCTTCGGTTGCATTTTTGGATGGCCTGAATGCGCTGCATGGGTACCACGCCAGCAATACTCTATTTGCACCCAAAAATTTCTCGGGTTGAGGAGTTTTTGATGGGTTTCGTCTTGGTCTATGTTGGAGTCTTCTGTGTCTGTTATCATGATCGAGGTGGTTTGGTGAGTCTTTTTGGGGTAATAAGAAGATTGCCATATCAAAACCAAATCAAATCGTTGGGAAACAATCTGCTATCAAAACCAAATCGTTGTCTTGCATGAAGATCAGTCCAGAGCAATCCAATGCCTTCAGATTATTCTTTATGTTCTTATTCAACGCTAGTGCCTTAAAACCATCTCGTGGAGGTTTTGTAGACCACCAAGGAAACTTCATGGCTTGGAGATTCAATTCGCCAGACCGTGAAATCCGATCAACGAGTCCATCTATGTCCTGGATCCTGTCGTAATTAGTGTCGATAAATATTTTTTCGATGTGTCCAAATCTTCAAAGAAGATTGGGGAGTAGAGGGAGAGTCTTGTCGTGTACGTTCAAGCTATGCTTCACCGGGTTGGATATCGAAAGGAATTGCTTTGAGACCAAAGATACCGAATCCAATTCACGCTCATCGTCTTCTCTAAGTTTTTGGAATATAAGTTCGCAGCAATACTAAGTACAGAAAAAATAGGTTAAATTTCTTGTTTTTTGTGCAGGATAGGTGTATCTATAAGTACAAGAAGGCAACAAGGATTCAAATCCTGTTTAAAAAAGGATTGGGAAAAAGATAGGAAACGAAGTACGTAGGAATAGGACTCAACAAGAAAGGGCATTTTAATAGGTTTGGGAAACATCGAGTTTCCTTTTTCCCCAAGGAAATTTTGTTTCCACTCTTCCTTTTCCAAATAATCCTTTTCCTGACAAGTTTTGACGTGCACATCCAGGCCGTCCAACAAAGCAACAGACGGTCCGGATTGAAACACAGTTTTTCTTTTATTTAAAAACCCGTTTCGGTACTTTCAATCCGGGCCGTTGGTTGTATTTTGGATGGTCCAGATGCGTGTCGGGTACCCGATTCGCAACCAAGAATTTCTCTATCTATCAACATATGTATGCGCTGATTTAGGACTATATATGTACGTTTTTCTTTGTTTCCAAAACAAAGAAACTACTTTCCAGATGATTGCTGGGAACTGAGGAAAGAAGAAGAAATTTAAACTCTTTTCTCCTTTCTCAAACTCATCAATAATGAATGGTTACTTCCCAGACGAATGCTGGGAACTTATATTCCAAAACCTGAGAGAAGATGATGAGCGTGACTTGGATTCGATATGTTTGGTCTCAAAGCGGTTCCTTTCAATATCTAACCGGGTGAAGCATAGTTTGAATGTAAACACCATGATGCGCCATCTACTCCCAAATCTTCTTAGAAGATTTCGACACATCAAAAGCATAGTCATCTGTTTTGATATTCGTTTTGCTTTTGAAAAAGACCTAGATGGACTCGTTAATCAGATTGCACGGTCAGGAGTACTGAATCTTCAAGCCATAAGGTTTCGGTGTTCCACAGAACCTCCGCGAGATGGTTTTAGGGCACTTGCGTTGAATAAGAATATAAATAACTATTTGAAGGTATTGGATTGCTCTGGGCTGTGCTCTATGCAAGACAAGGACTTGGTTTTGATAGCGGATTTGTTCCCACGGATAGAAGAACTCTGGCTTAGAACGGATGCTTATATCTACAAAGATGCTGTGGCACATATAACAGACGATGGCGTTGATGTCTTGGCGTCAAAGTTTATGGAGTTAAAGGAGATTGTGTTTACAGGTTTTTTTTGTTTCATTACTGATCAATCCCTTATTTCTTTATCCACAAATTGTGCGAAACTGAGGAAAATTAGTCTTTGCATATACAGTCGCTGTCAACATTATGTTACTGAAGATGGCATTGATTTTGTGGTGCGGCATAGTCCCAATTTGACCTCTCTCTCGCTAGAATTGTGGTCATTACAACATTCTGCATCCTCTTTTGCAATTGGAAACGCATTAGCCAATGCCAAAAATCTGCACTCTCTCACCATGACTCAAGAACTCATTTCGGACAAGCGTATTTGCTTAGTTGCCAAAGCATGTACTCCGTTAAGAAAGCTCAAACTTGTTGGCTTCAATGGCCAGTGTCCTGAAATCCATGGGGGATTAAAATTTCTTTTGCAGGCATGCGAATTGACACTTGAAGAGCTAACCCTGAGAAATTGGACCCTCTCAAATACGGATATAAGTGATTTGGTTAAGTATTTATCTAATCTAACTTCTATAGATCTTGATGGACATTTTGGGTTGACTAGTGTCACCTTTTACACCCTCACAAAGAGTTGCCCTTTACTTGAAATACTTACGATGTCACGCACAAGGGGACAAGAGATAGATACTTTTTGTCCAGATCCCTTACATAAAAACTACCGACTGCGACATCTTGATATCTCCGATAATATGTGGGTGAATGATACAATGCTCGACAACTTTGGGCAGGTTTGCCCGAATCTACAGTTCCTTGGTGTAAGTGAATGTCTGCGCCTCACCAATCTTGGCATTGGAGAAGTTTTGAGGGGATGCCCTGAAATAAGACAACTCAATATTGATTGTCTTCATGTTTCAGATATTTTTGGGAGACATTCGGACAACTCTGTAGTGAATTTGAAGACTTTGAAAGCTCGTGGGACACAAATCAATGACAAAGGGATGGCAATGATTGGAAATAGGTGTCGAAATCTCCAATATTTGGACATGGGATACTGCAACAAAGTGACGGGTAAAGGGGTAATGGAGGTGGTGGAGAACTGCGCAAGACTGAGGGGTATAAATCTAATCGGGTGTGGAAAAGTGAGCACCTATATTTTACCTGAGAGGCTGAGATGGTGTTTTCAAGGCCCTCACTAAGGAAAGTTGAACAGATGGAGATGGTTTGATCTCAGTGAATAGATGGTAAACACAGTCTTGCCCTTCAGCTGCCAGCTTAGCGTTATGAACTTTTAGTTCTTCCATATGCTTGTGATCTCCAATAAAACTTTGTTTTATTACCCTTATGAACTTTTAGTTCTTCCATTGTTTACCTGTTTTTCTTTTTTATGTTCTTGCTGGTCAATTGTCTTGTTTGAATCACTATGAACTTACCACTACAGTCAGTTCCATACATGTCATGCATTACAACAGCGCTGTTCTTTATTTCACACCGACAACACTGTGTTCCTCTGCAAATTTTTTGTTTTTTGTTTGGAAGAAATAGCAGCTTCTATTATTACCACCTAATGTTCATCGCGTTGGGACGTTGCTGCAACTGATACACTAGTAGAGATAGAATACCATTTGACATGTGTTGGCAAAAACTGTTAGAAGCTCTGACATGGGAACAAATCCGCTATCAAAAGCAAATCGTTGTCTTGCATACAGATGTACCTTCAGATTGTTCTTTATATCCTTATTCAACGCCAACAAAACTTTATGGCTTGGAGATTCAATAAACCATACAGTGAAATCTGTCCGACGAGTCCATCTATGTCCTTGCGTTGCGGGTCATCAGTGTCGATGACTATGGTTTCGATGTGTGGAAACCTTACAAAAAGATTTGGAAGTAAAGAGAGTGTGACATACGCTTCACCCGATTAGAAGGGTCCAATGAGTCCTATAAATAACAATGTATTCTTAGCCAGTAGTACCTCCCCAATCAAACCTCAGGACAACTAGAGTAGTCAAGAACTGGACATGCATGGATGGAACTGCCCTTGTTCGCAAATAAGGTCTGTCTTCCGGGTGTACCGAAAGCTACCAGCCGACCACCTGAGACAAGCTTGGGCACCACCCCCAAAGGCTGCTCTAAAGCGCCCAGCCACTGGCCCAAGTAGGCACCACACAGAAGAGGGTCGCTCGGCTTTGACGATTTTTATAGTAGTCTTGTTTCTAATCAGTTTTCATTAACGAAACCAAAATAAATTTATGGTTTGATTCCACCAACTTTTATTACTTTAAAAATATTATTTATTGATATATAATGGGTCTTGATCCAATTTGAAATGAGGGACATACATGCATTTAACCGAAATGCATCATTTTTGAACCATCTAGGGTAAAATGGTCACTTCCTTTGATGTAGAAATGATTTTTGATCCAAACTACTTGGGCTAGAAAGTAAATTGGATAAGCTTTCTAGCGGTTTAAATCACGTGCAAATTGGAGTTCGGGAATATTCGGGACAAGTCCGGGAAATTTGACACACGTTAAGCAACATTAATGTGCGTCAGGCGCATCTAAATGCGCCCTAGGCTCAATCCTATGCGCCCAGGCGCATATAAATGTGCCCCAGGCGCATCTTGAACATTGCACAACAAGTTCAACTTTGTGAATTTGCCCCACGCACTCCTGAACTCCAATTTGCGCGTGGTTTAAAATGTTAAAAAGCTTGTCCAATCTACTTTCCTACCGAATTGGTTTCGACGAAAAATATTTTGTACATCAAGATACATGACCATTTTACCCTCAACTGGTCAAAAAATTAAATTGTTATGTAAAATACTCGTATTGCTCTCATTTTAAATTGGATTAAGACAAATTATATAATGATAAGGTTTTCACTGTACTAAAAGATGATGGAAACGAACAATTAAAATATTGAAGTTTTATTTATGAAAAGTTCCTTAAGGAAGACCAATTCAAAGATCATAGGAACGACAAAGGCTAAAGTACGTTTCGGCGCCCATTTACACATTTTAAGTTTCATTCGATGCACACCTCCCTAGTTCAAGGGTACTCATTCATTTTGTAAGAGTGTCCACATATGAATATAGGGCTCTTCGCACTTCATTAAATAATCAGAACTCATTTCATCACCAGGATTCACCCAATGTGGGACTAGTGATGAGGGTGAGAGAAAACTAGAGGGAGTTGAGCTCGGAGGGTTGCTCCTCTGTTCTTTATTTCAGACAGATGGCACTGTGTTCCTCTGCAAATTTTTTGTTATCTTTTTGGAAGAAATAGCAACTTCTGTTATTACCGCTTTATTTTCATCGCGTTGGGACGTTGCTGGAACTGATACACTAGTAGAGATAGAATACCATTTGACGCGTGTTGGCAAAAACTGTTAGAAGCTCTGACATACAATTGAGTTGTATACGTATTCACTAGTTACAGATTAGTAATTACTGGTTCTATAAAACAAGCTTGCAGAAAAAAACATCGAGTACGTTATCTCCAGTTCGACTGGAGTTCTTGACTCGACAAGGAAGGTAAAATTCAAATGCTGCAGAAACAGGTGTCTTTGCAAATTCTGAGAAGCTCTCACGTGAAACTTACTGTTGGACACTAAGACCTTGTATAGTCGTATGTATGTATGAAGGAAAAACTTTCTGTCAAACAACTTGTAACAAAACTCACCAGTGAAAATTAGCTATAGGTTTACAAGAGTAATGGCAAGTTCCGCCATCTATGACAACCCTGCTCAACCATATAGTTGTGCTTGTCTTTCTTTGACGAGCCCTACAAAACTAACGTTTCATGGACCGGGAATAGGCTGACGAAATTTTGCAAAACAGCTGTTCAGATAGTTTTTCTGAATGGAGGCAAACCCAAGTCCATGTGCTCCCAAAGTCTTGACTCTCTTGTGGTTTTTGCGTACAGGCTGTGTTACTCTTGTTTTTGCTCACACACACACAGACACTCACACACATAGAAGCATAGCAGCTTGGGCTCACACAACTTGCATTCGTGTGTGTTACATCAACATTAATTAGAGCCCGAAGTCAGGGTGTCAATGGGTTAGTAAATAGATGACTATTCGAGATGAACTAAACAAAAGAGGGCGCACAGGTCTACCACAAAAACATAAGCCTAGTTAGAGGCTTTTTTATCCTCCAGGAAAGGGGTAGAAGGGCAACGTATCTCTTTTAAGGTGAACTTACTTAGCCTAGTAGCCAGGTTGACTGGTACATGGGAGCGATATTGAATCCATGCAATTATACTCTGTTCTGGAGAATCAGATTAGAACTAGAACATGAACCAGCTCTATGTAATATGTATTGTATTCGCGGGCTTTCTTTTCAGAAAGGTTAATCACCAGTATATGAGTTAAGGCTCTGTATTAAACAAATTAAATTAGCTAAGCCTCTCTTAGGACAGCTCTATACAGGTTGTGGAGCTTTTAACTATGCAGTGATCAGTCTTAAAAGTTTGCACCCTACACAAACCACTACTACTATACTAGTGTATTATACTAACATATCTTGGATAAGAAAGTCCAAGGAAAAAATCAACACAGTCACTATCCCCGTGGCCTTTCATCGAGATACAACTATCCGTAGTTGTAAAAATGTTATGCAATGAGGATAGGAGAGACCACCGTTAAGCTTCCAGGCATGCTTTAGCTTCAGCCATTGTTGTCGATGATCTTGCGATATGATTCTTGCCTGGACAAAAGAACTCTAGTCGAACAAGAGACAGAGTACTTGAGATTGTTTTTTACAGAATCAGTAAGCTATGACGCCCACCCTGTACGTATACAACTAGCTATGACACCTTGTAGGCTTGTACAGACACATAAAACTAAGGTATATGCCAAAGACTGAGATAATGTGCCTATACATGTCGCATTGTGTTATCTCTACCTGAAGTATAAGTTGCAGCGGTGAGGCCAAAGATTGAAACCAAACAACGAACACACAATCAAACACAAGACAAGATATATGTGGTTCCCCAAATTCGGGTACTTCACGGGGACAACGGTTTCTTTTTGTAATGGAGGAATTTCTGCTTCTACGAACTCTCTTCGATTCCTGATAAATTCATGCCATCCGGAGGGCTCACTCTATAGGCATAGTCTTTCGATGGCTACCCAAAATAGTTGAGAAATAGGCAGCACAGTTGATAAAAATGGTACAAAAACTACGAATATTTCTTGCAAACAAAAAATAAAATAAAAAAGAGAAGGAACAGAATGGAAAACAGAAAAAAGATCCCACATCACTTGTAAGAGTGGTTCAAACAAAACAATTCCTTACCAGACTATTAAATGTTAAAACACCCAACTCAAAATTAATTGGGAATCAATGAATAGGCCGCCTGGGCTCATGTACTAGTTTTGGAGGTTATATCTAATTAATGTGGGATAAGTTCAACCAATCCTCACACTTGGTGCCTCTGACCCGGACGTGGGGAGGTAAATAAATGATCTATAACATGAAGATCATCACAGAACAATGTGTGCTTAAGGCATAAATAACGGGACAATCAATCAAATGAGCCTTATCCAAAAGCCTTCCACCCTCTGGAAGCTTACCTCCGTTACCATGTTAAAATTTCATCAAACTCAAAATCGATTGGTGAAGAAAGAAAAGGCTACCCGGAGCGGAAAGGTCGCCCAACTTGGTGGCTAGATGTTCCTGAGGGAGGGGCATTGAAAACACCATGTGCTCAATTTTTCACAACCAATTAGATTTATATCCCTCAGTCTTTGACAGTTCGTCACCACCTCCATCACCCCTTTATCTGTAACTTCTTTGCAAAATCCAATGTCCAAATATTGGAGATTTGGACACCTATTTCCAATCATTGCCAATCCTTCATCGTTAATGTGTGTCCCACGAGCATTCAAAGTCTTCAAATTCACTACAGAGTTATCAGAATATCTCCTCAAAACATCTGAAACCTGAGTAAGACCATCAATATTCAGTTGTGTTATTGCAGGGCATCTCTTCGAAACTTCTCCAATGCCAAGATCAGTGAGGCGCGGACAACCATTTACGGAGAGAAATTGTAGATTCGGGCAAACTTGCCCAAAGTTCTCGAGCGTCGTATCAGTCAACCACATATTCTTGGAGATATTGAGGTGTCGCATACTGTAATTTTTATGCAAGTAATCCTGAGAAAATGTATCCATCTCTTGTCTTGTGGTATGTGCCATCGTAAGTATTTCAACTAAAGGACAACTTTTCATGAGAATGTAAAAGGTGTCACCAGTCAACCCAAAACATCCATCAAGATCTATAGAAGTTAGATGAGAGAGATACCGAGCGAAATCACTTATATGTGTGAGGGGCCACCCTCTTAGGGTTAGTTCTTTCAGTGTCAACTGACATGACTGGAAAAACAATCTTAGTGCCCCATGAGTTTTAGGATATTGGTCCCCGAAACCAACCAACTTGACCTTCTTTAATGGAGGACGTGCTTTTGCGACTTGACAAATAATACGCTTGTCGGAAATAAGTTTTTGACTCGTGAGAGAATGCAGATTTATGCCAAGACTAAGTCTCCTCAATTTCACACAATTTGTGGATAGAGAAATGAGCGATTTGTCAGTAATGAAACAAGCATCACCTTTAACCACAATCTTCTTCAATTCCTTAAGCTTTGATGCCAGTGCCTCAACACCAGGGACGGATTCAAAGGGGGGCACGCGGGGGCACGTGCCCCCACTCGAACGCGTGCCCCCACTCGAAATTAAAATATTTTTTTATATATATTTTGTATAAATTAGCATAATATGAAAGTGTGCTAATATATAAAAGGTCTTGCTATTGTCAACCCATAAATACACTAGAAAAATAAGAAAAACACATAATTCTGTGTACTTTTTACACCTTTTAATACATATTCACGCACTTATTATTGTCAGTCCATTAGGCTGATTTTAGAATTTTTCATATATAAATATACACACTTGCATATACACACTTGCATATATCTCGAAAATGCACATATATAATTAGTTTTATGGCTGAATTTCACCATATAGTGTATTTATATTTGTTATTTTACGAGTTGTTTGTCTATTTGAAACTTTTCTTTCTTGATTCTCTTTATTTTTAACCATCTGGGAGAAATATTTTAAAATAAAGTCATTAACAAAACTAGCTCGATCATTCTAAAACTTGTCGACGTTCATTTAAAACTTATTTTAAAATTTTTGTATGAGATTTTGTGCTCATTTTTACCTAATTTAACTTAAATTATGCATTATAAACTTTTGTAGTTAGTAATGCATGCCTTAATTTTGTACGATCTTACTATGGTTGACTAAAAAAAAATTCGCAATTATAATTAACAGGTGCCCCCACTAGGCTGTATTTCTGGATCCGTCCCTGCTCAACACCATGATCTGTTATACGTGCTGCAACCTCCCCATTGTCCATATCGGAATACGCACTAATCCTGAGTTCCTCTAGCCGTGGGAAACAATCGGCGATCAAAACCAAATCGCTGTCTTGCATCGAGATTAGTCCAGAGCAATCCAATACCTTCAGATTGTTCTTTACATTCCTATGCAACGCCAGTGCTCTAAAACCATCTCGCGGAGGTCTTGTCGAACACCAAAACTTTATTGCTCGTAGATTCAATAATCCGGACCGTGCAATATGATCATCAACAAGTCCATCAATGTCTGACCGTGCAATCTGATCATCAACAAGTCCATCTATGTCCGACCGTGCAATCTGATCATCAACAAGTCCATCTATGTCCGACCGTGCAATCTGATCATCAACAAGTTCATCATCAACAAGTCCATCTATGTCTTCATCATCAACAAGTCCATCTATGTTCGACCGTGCAATCTGATCATCAATAAGTCCACCTATCTCCTTGTGAGCGTGGGTCTTGCGGGCATGGGTCTTGATGACTATGGTTTCGATGTGTCGAAATCTTCGAAGAAGATTCGGGAGTAGAGGGAGTGTCTCGTCGGTTACATTCAAGCTAAGCTTCATCCGATTAGATATCGAAAGGAACCTCTTTGAGACCAATGATATAGAATCCAAGTCACGCTCATCATCTTCTCTAAGTTTTTGGAATTTAAGTTCCCAGCAATCATCTGGGAAGTAACCCTGTCCTTGTTTCTTCATCGTCTTCTCTAAGTTTAAATTTCTTTCTCCTTGTTAATAATATATAGGAGTATTGTTGATGATGAATTGACGCATATTCAAATCCTCGTTAAAAAAGGATACGGCAGAAAACGTAAACAGAGTAGGAAAAGGAATGAAGAGGAATGGCAAAAAGGCCATCCCATAACCGACACCTAGGGCTGCAAATGAACTGAGCCGTTCGTGAATTGTTCGAGACTCGACTCGGTAAAGGCTCGTTCGAATTCGATTCGTCTACTTAACAAACCAAACCTGAACCTCAATTTTAGGGCTCGTTTTATAAATGAACCGAACATGAATATAGTAGTATTCAGCTCAATTAGACTCGCGAACCTGGAGTATATGTATATCATGGGGATTTTATATAATTACATAGTGAAAATTTTAAAACTTGTACAAGTCTACATGTTTACAATTACTAAAAACTTACTTATGTATACGTTTTTATCAGTTTATATGTATATAAACGTATTTATGTACATACTAAAATTTTTACTTGCAGCTTTAGACCTGTATGAGAGCATAAATATATGATATTATTGGGTCGTTAAGGCTCGTGAACAAGCTCGACTTCGATCCAAACCTAAACAAGCTCGGTTCGAGTTCGGCTCGTCGTACTTTTTATTACGGATCCGGATCGGATCCGGATCGGATCCGGATCGGATCCGGATCGGATCCGTTATCAATCCGAATCCGAACTTTATTTTTTTTTTTTACTTTTTATAATTTTTTGAAATTTTTTTTAAAAATACAGTAAATTTTTTATTTTGAAAAAAAAATGTTTAAGAAGTTGTATTTTTATTTTCAATTTTTTCTTTTATTTTTTTCTGGAAAATATTTTTTCTTGAAAAAAAGTTGTATTTTTAAAAAAAAAAATATTTTTTTTTGGCTAAAATTTTTGGAGTAAAAAAGTTTTCGGATCGGATCCAAATTTTTCGGATCGGATCCGGATTTCCGCTATCGGATTTGAGTCTTATCGGATTCGGATCGGATCCAAGTCTTATCGGATTCGGATCTATCGGATCCGGACCGGATCCGGATCCGATCCGGCCCGTTGACAGGCCTATATGATATTATTGGGTCGTTAAGGCTCGTGAACAAGCTCGAGTTCGACCCAAACCTAAACAAGCTCGGTTCGAGTTCGGCTCGTCGTACTTTTTATTGAGTTCGGCTCGAGCTCGAGTTCGCTAAAAAGCTTAATGAAGGAATCTGAACATTCTAATATTCGGCTCGATTCGGCTCGTTTACAGTCCTACCGACACCCAGGTGGCAAATTGAACCCAAACTCATTAATATACCCAAATTCATCCACTGATAAATAGACTAGACCCAACCCATGTATTAGTTGGGTTAGAATGGGTTCAAACCCATTTAACCCATTTATTATTGGGTCTCAATTGGGCCTCAATTTAAGTGACCCAACAAGTCATAAATTAACCCACCACAGGAAAAAAAAAGAAACTGACGACTTGTTTTCTACAAATTGTTTTCCGTTTCCGTGGTCAATGTCTCTCTCTCTCTCTCTTTGGCTTTCTACACAAATTTTTTTTTTTTTTGCTCGGCAAACGAACGTTTTATATAAGGGAAGACTTGAGAGGGAACAAACAAGTCGGGGGAAGGGGGAGGGGACTCCAACCGAAGTTGAAGAAATTTTAAAAAAACACCCAAACGGGCCAAAAGGCCCAAAACCTAAAATGGGTCAAGCCCAGCGTACACCCAAATGGGCCAACGGCCCAAAATCTAAAAGGGCACAGGCCCAAACCAAATACTGCTACCGGCCCAAAGAGAACCCTAGACAACAAACTGGCAGCCGACCAGCACCCAACTTCCACCACCGGAGACCCCATCACCGCCAACGCCGAGAAGACATCGTCACCTCCAGACCTACTGGCCATCCAACAGATCTGATCGGAAAGAACCCAGGTTCAACCGATATTCATCGGCAACGCCCCATCAACTTGACGACAACGAAAACGGGGCCCTGCAGATCAACAACAGCCACCGACCAACAACAAATCACTACCCAAACTCCTCTCGCAACCACCAGCAGAACCCCACCTGACCACCACCATCCGCCGCCTCCACAGAAACCGAGGACCCCGCCACCAGTCGATGCACCACAAGCACGAGCAGATCGAGATCAAAAGATGAAGATTTCCAACCGAATCCAGCCAAGACAGCTGAGGGAACAAGAAAATCAGAACAACTTTCTCAAGACAGCGGGAGACCCACACCTGGAAGACCCAAATCGCCAAACAGAAAGCGACTGCCGTCGACGCCCGACGCCCCATGGAGCCCGACGGACCACCACCACCAACAGCACAAGCCTCCACAATTGGTGGCTGGGTTGGGTTTGAAATTTATATAATCAAAGAAGTTTCCATCAATCCATACTTGAAATTAGAGACAAACAAGAGAGGAAAGTCGATTCATTTGGAGAGAGAGAGGTACCGGTTCAATTTGAGATAACGGGTGATTCTGATCGAATGGAAATTTACGGGTACAAACAAAACAGATATATACATTTCGCAACAATTTATTATATAGAAAAACCCTAGCACTTTATACAAGTCCCAAATTTTTCTATGTACCTGCACCTTGAAATGTGTTTAAAGAGAGAAAATTCAACTTATGAATGGAAAGCTGGCATGTTCGTGGCTTATTTTTTTGTCCTTTGTGTGGCCCGTGTTCTCTGATTCGAGTCCTTCCTCTTCTGGTTCAGGGTTGGTCCAGCGTCTTCCACCTAGCCTGCACCACGAAGCATGACTAAAGACCACACCGGAAGAGCCCCGGTATGGCCCTCCGGCGCAAGGATGAGAATGGTGCAGGGAAAGCAAAAGAGAGCTAGGGTTTTTGTGTGGAATGGCTATGTACCTTTTAGGGTTGTGAACCTTTGGTATTTATAGAACCTTCCTAACTTGCTCTCCAAGTTCGTACACGTGCTCCGCACGAGCTGAGTGACGTCATTGTGGTGTCACTGGATTAGACATTTGTAACCGTTTTGCTATGAGCTAGCATTGCCCATGTGCGCTCATCATTATCTGTCTGCGTAACCGCTTTAGTCGCGTGAGAGAGCACGCGACTCCGCGGGTGGCCGAGCACGAGACTCCGCGGGTGGCCAAGCCCAATGGGTGACTCAAGCAAAGAACCCTCCATCGGCGCTCTCTTCGCGAAGGTGGCCGAGCCTGAGTGACATGGCCGTGGCCTAGGGATAGCAATCTCGACCGAACCGATGGGTACCCGAACCGTAACCGCTTTTTTTCCCCGAACCATAACCGAAAAATTCCCCGTTGGTGCGGATATGGTGGAGGTTGGAAGATAACCGAACGGGTTCGGTTCGGTTACGGTTGAGCTGATAACCAAACCGTTCCCCGAACCGAACCGAAAATAGGTTAATTACAAAAATACCCTTGTATATATATACACACACTCTTATGGCACTTAGGGTTTTCATTCCTAGTTGTGTCTGCACTCCTCTCCGGACCAAACTCCAGAACTCCAGTCTCCATAGCAGCGACTCGATCTGGACTCTCTCCTCTCCGTGAGATCTCTCTTAGTCTCTCTCTCAATCTGCACAATCTAATCTCTATTGGCTATTGCATACCTCATCGTCTCTGAAACTCCATTTTTGCAGGCTACGATTTCGATTTCGACAAGCGATCGTGAGATTTCTCTCTCTCTCTCTCTATAGAATAACCAAGCTGCTTCGTCCTAACCCCGTTCCAATCATACCCTGGTAATTCCTCTCCTCCTTCAAGTTCCATACCCCCATTGTCCTCTCGCTCAATATCTGTTCCCAGTTCGATCGAGTAAGTAAAATCTTTGAACATCAAACTAATGGTCTCTTGCTCTAAACTGCTTGTTTTCCTTCACTCTCTCTCGATCTTGTCTCTCTCTCGATCAGTATTTTTGCTTGATTTCGGTTATCCATTCGGTTCGGTAATTACCCGATATCCGTTTGGTTCGGTTATGGTTACCCAATTCCCTTCCCGTTCGGTTATCGGGGTGGATATGGGTGGTACTTCGGTTTCGGGTATCGGGTACGGAATACCCAATATCCGCCCCGTTTGCCCCGAATGCCATCCCTACCGTGGCTGAGCCTGAGTGACATGGCCGAGCCCACACATGGCCGAGCCCGGTGGGTGACTTAAGCGAAGAACCTTCCATCGGAGCTCTTTTCCCGAAGGTGGCCGAGCCTGAGTGACATGGCCGAGCCCACACATGGTCGAGCCTGAGTGACATGGCCGTGGCCGAGCCTGAGTGACATGGCCGAGCCCACACATGGCCGAGCCCGATGACATGGCCGAGCCCGGTGGGTGACTTAAGCGAAGAACCTTCCATCGGAGCTCTCTTCCCGAAGGTGGCCGAGCCTGGTTGCTTAGTTCCGGGCCGAGTCGAGCATGGAGGGAGCATCGCGGGAGACAAGGCCGAGCTTGGTTGCTTAGCTCCGGGCCGAGCCTGGTTGCCTTCCGCCGAACGTAGCGATTGTGGCCGAACCAGAATATTCGGCCCACTACAATAGCCCCTCAACTTCTTCTGATACAATAGAATACAGGAGAAGTTGACAATGAGTCTGGCCGAATATCAGTGGTCGAATCGTAATGAAAGCCTTTGATGGTGCGAGGGACGAATGCCGTGCGAATTCTAAAGAGCCCCGACGTTTGAGAGTGGCCGAAGGCCGTTGAGGGTTGGCCAAAGGCCAATGATGGCGCAAGCGCCGAACAGTCGTTTGGACTCTAGAGAGCCCCGACGGTTGAGGTTGGCCGAAGGCCGTTGTGGTGGCCGAAGGCTGTTGATGGCGCAAGCACCGAACAGTCGTTTGGACTCTAGAGAGCCCCGACGGTTGAGGTTGGCCAAGGGCCGTTGAGGATTGGCCGAAGGCCGTTGATGGCGCAAGCGCCGAACAGTCGTTTGGACTCTAGAGAGCCCCGACGGTTGAGGTTGGCCAAGGACCGTTGAGGATTGACCGAAGGCCGTTGATGGCGCAAGCGCCGAACAGTCGTTTGGACTCTAGAGAGCCCCGACGGTTGAGGTTGGCCGAAGGCCGTTGAGGGTGGCCGAAGTGATGGCGGCCGAAATCTCTGAGTCGAACCAATGATCAGCTTTGTACAATGGTGACACACGGGTGTGATTAGAATCAGCGTTGCAGAGGTCGAATGTAGCCGAGATAAAAGAACACTAAGAAAACTTTTGCAAGGTGAGCGTTCTGATTGACGGGGGGAGCGCGGGTGCCTCGTACCTCATGCTTGGCCAAGAATTTTTCGTGAGTCTTTGGCAAATACTCCCTCCGTTCCAAAATAATTGTCCCATTTGGGACTGCGTGTCATTTTCAACGGCTTATATCTTTTGATGTGAACCTCAAAAAATATGCATTATGGATCTTGTTTGATAGATCTTAATTAATTCTATTATACAAAATTTTCAAAATCATAAAAACTACTATAAATTGAAAGATATAAGTCATTGAAAATGGCACGCAGTCCCAAAAGGGACAATTATTTTGGAACGGAGGGAGTATGCTCCATGTTTTTGAAGCTCGACCTGGATCTTCTTTGAGAAGGGAGCTTTAGTGAACTTCCTGAGCTGGTGGTGAACCGGCTACGAAGGTCGGCCGTCACAGTTGGACCTCCAGTTTGTTGCTCTTTGTTCGTTGGTTCCCCAAGCGCTGGTGGATCGGCTTCGAAGGTCAGCCGTCACAGTTGGACCTCCAGTTTGTGGCTCTTCGTTCGTTGGTTCCCCAAGCGCTGGTGGATCGGAGACCTTTGTTACCTAAAGGCAACGTTGTCTTTGGCTCTAACATTCTTGAAGGGCGGAGTGATTTGATCATCGACCAAACGATAGTGGTGCTCATTGTTTCCTGCTGTTGTTTGAGCATCTTGAATGTGGGCGAGGGTATCTTCTGCCATGGTGGGTGGCCGCTGGGTCACGAGATTGGGGCCAGGAGGGATGAAGCCTGGCTAGTGAGAGAGAGTCTCGTTAAAGTTCCTCCGCTCTCAGAGGAGACTAGATTGATTGGGGGAGGAGGAGGAAGTCCGCCCATCTCGTTGGATAGAGGTTTGATTTAGAGAAGAGAAGAAACGAGTAGGAGGGGGTGGAGCCACCGTAGTTCGAAGTAGATTCACGTCGCTGTAATAGGCGGATGTAGGCCGTCGTTACGTCCTCCGCGACTGGTGATAGCCCCGAGCTTGCGGGGGTGGAGATGGACATGTGCCTTTCAGGAGGCGGTAGGATGGTGTTGCCGCTTGCGTCCTTGGCCCCCGAAGTGGTGACGTCTGTTAGATCTCCGCCCATGGTGGTTGAGTCTTTGGTTGTTTTGAGGAGGAGAAGGTTGCAGCGAAGGAGGAGCGAGCCGCTTGAATCAGAAGCGATTCACGTCAGGTTCACCAATTGTGTGGCCCGTGTTCTCTAGTTTGAGTCCTTCCTCCTCTGGTTCAGGATTGGTCCAGCGTCTTCCACCTAGCCTGCACCACGAAGCACGACTAAAGACCACACCGGAGGAGCCCCGGTATGGCCCTCCGGCGCAAGGATGAGAATGGTGCAGAGAAAGCAAAAGAGAGCTAGGGTTTTTGTGTAGAATGGCTGTGTACCTTTTAGGGCTGTGAACCTTTGGTATTTATAGAACCTTCCTAGCTTGCTCTCCAAGTTCATACACGTGCTCCGCACGAGCTGAGTGACATCATTGTGGCGTCACTAGATTAGACATTTGTAACCATTTTGCTGTGAGCTGGCATTGCCCATGTGCGCTCATCATTATCTATCTGCGTAACCGCTTTAGTCGCGTGAGAGAGCACGCGACTCCGCGGGTGGCCGAGCACGAGACTCCGCGGGTGGCCGAGCATGCGACTCCGCGGGTGACCGAGCCCAATGGGTGACTCAAGCAAAGAACCCTCCATCGGCGCTCTCTTCGCGAAGGTGGCCGAGCCTGAGTGACATGGCCGTGGCCGAGCCTGAGTGACATGGCCGAGCCCACACATGGCCGAGCCCGGTGGGTGACTTAAGCGAAGAACCTTCCATCGGAGCTCTCTTCCCGAAGGTGGCCGAGCCTGAGTGACATGGCCGT
Source organism: Rhododendron molle (assembly GCA_025413875.1). Taxonomy (NCBI): domain Eukaryota; kingdom Viridiplantae; phylum Streptophyta; class Magnoliopsida; order Ericales; family Ericaceae; genus Rhododendron; species Rhododendron molle. The sequence continues at coordinate 3,073,449 of CM046388.1, read as the reverse complement.
GGCCGAGCCTGAGTGACATGGCCGAGCCCACACATGGCCGAGCCTGAGTGACATGGCCGTGGCCGAGCCTGAGTGACATGGCCGAGCCCGATGACATGGCCGAGCCCACACATGGCCGAGCCCGGTGGGTGACTTAAGCGAAGAACCTTCCATCGGAGCTCTCTTCCCGAAGGTGGCCGAGCCTGGTTGCTTAGCTCCGGGCCGAGTCGAGCATGGAGGGAGCATCGCGGGAAACAAGGCCGAGCTTGGTTGCTTAGCTCCGGGCCGAGCCTGGTTGCCTTCCGCCGAACGTAGCGATTGTGGCCGAACCAGAATATTCGGCCCACTACATCCTTATTCAATTTTTTTTACTCCTACGAATCCAGAAGTAATACTTATAGATATTCGTTGAAGTTGATTTTTAACAATACCTATAAAATAATATTTTAAATTTTATGGGCATTTTTTAAGATTTTTGTGGGATCCAAAGTGGTCCCCACATAAGATATAGTGTGGATTTGTTCCGCTTTCCCTCCTTAAAAAATAAGTTCTTATTTGTAATTTTCAAACTTAAAAATAATAGCCTTATTAAAATTTAAAAAAATGCAATATGGATATTGTTTAACAGATTTCGATGAGATCTATCAAACACTGCAAAAAAATAAAAAATTTATTTTCTTAAGTCTATTTTTTTTAAGTTTGAAAATAGGTTCTTATTTTTTAAATACTTATTTGAGAATCTAGAACGGGGCAAGTGTAAAATGGTAGTGTACCCTAGCTTTTTTGTTAACCTCAATTGTTCAAGATTTTTTTGTTTTGTGGGGTGAGTCTCAATTGTTCAAGATTTGTTTGAAATGTTACGAGGTTTAAAAATATGTTCTAACTTGTTCATTTTATAAAACAAACTTCCATATATATTGGAGTCATGGCAATTTGAGATCCTTATCAGAATCAGCTAAGATTAGTTGAGGGCTCGGACACCTTGCACTACAAGAAAAACCAGATTAAACAACATTTGGAACACGGCGTTTTTTAAGCGCCGGAAACATACGGTGACATCCTTGTCCCCGACGCTTGGTATAAAATGCCGCTGAACATTTGGTGGCGTTTAACGGGTCTCTAACGGCGTTATTCAAGCGCCGGCAAACGTATTATTCCTTGTAGTGTTGAGATATAAAAGAATGCCAGGTAATGTTTTTTTTTGTTTTTCCCCAATCGATAGCCTTTGTTCTTATTGATTACTCCAATGAAGAAACATCAAATAGAGCTTCTCTACAAACCCAGTTTGGAAAATTATTTTCCCAGGTTGTAGATAACTCCAAAGAAAGGGCATATTTGGCAATAGCATTAGCCACCCTATTACATTCTCGAGAAAAAATAGTAAACGAAACAGAAATAAAAGAATCAAATACACGCAGCGGGTCTGTCTGGCACTCGAAGGTTTCACCCCTTTAAGCATCTGAACAACATTCTTTGCATCTCCTTCCAGCACATATCGCATTCCCCCATCCTCTTTTACCCATTCGACTGCCCCTGAACCCCATGGCTTCCACTAACGACCTCCGCCGAGTCGCCGACACAACATCAGAGACCGGGAAGGGAAAGAATGCCTGGTATTGCGTTAATTATTTTGTTGTCTCGTGTTTGATAAACGGTTTATTGATCTTCACATTGGCGTAGGGTTGTGACTTGTGATTGCTTGTTCTTATTTCCCATTATTCTGGTTGCTTTAATTCCCGAATCCTAACCAAACACAGTAGGAGATCAGTAACTACTAATCCTAACCAAACACATTTACTCCATGACAAAGTAGATTTGTTTCGTGAGCAGATTGTACGATATCTAAAACTGTTCCCTTCGAAAAGTCTTGTTCAAATTTTGTGCAACAAGCAAGCTTCCATACTGGGAGTCATGGCAGAATTTGAGATTCTTGTGAGAATTAATCAGTAACTACTAATGTGTCCCTTGTACAAATGTGGCTCTTAGCACTCTCTCCGGTTGCATGTACTCCTCAGCTTCTAAGGGAGAGGTCCGGGGTTGAGTCTATAGAAAGACGTCAAACCCCTTTTGGTTGTTAGCCCACTAATTCTACAGCTTCTAACAAAATTGCCTACACATGTCAGCATGTTATTATCTCTACTGTAGAAGCATTAGTTGCAGCAACGTCCCGACGTCATAAAAATGGTAATACAAAAACTGCTTATTTCTTGCAAACAAACAAACCAAAGGAAAGAAAAGATAAGGAAAGCACAGTTTCAAACTAAATGGAAAGCAGAAAAAGGATCCCATATCAGTGTTTTAGAGTGGTTCAAACAAAACAAAACAATTGACGAGAGAGCATATGTATTCAAAGTAAAATTAGAATGACAACTAATCAGGAAGTCCGCTAAGCCGGCAGCCGAAGGACAAGAGTTTCTTTTTCATCTGTTCACCGAGATCATAAAAACCTGGAGGATCAATGTTCTTAAGGGAGGGCCTTGACGACACCATCTGAGGTAAAATATCGGTGCTCACTTTTTTACACCCGATTAGAGTTATATACCTCAGCCTTTCACAGTTCCACACCACCTCCATTACCCCTTTATCTGTCACTTTTTCGCAGAATCCGATGTCCAAATGTTGGAGATTTCGACATCTTTTTCCAATCATTGCCATTCCATTGTCATCAATTTGTGACCAACGAGCTTTCGCAGTCTTCAAATTTACAGTAAAGTGATCAAAAATATAACTCCCGAAAACACCTGAAACCTTAAGATGATTCATATTCAGTTGTGTTATGGAAGGGCATACCCTCAAAACTTTTCCGATGCCGAAATCGGTGAGGCTCATACAATTACTTACATCGAGGAATTGTAGATTCGGACAAACTTGCCCAAAGTTCTTGAGCATCATATTAGTCAACAGCGAATTCCCGGAGATATCAAGGTGTCGCATATGGTAGTTTTTATGTAAAAAGTCAGGGAAGAAAAGATCCATCTCTTGTCGTTTCATATTTGCCATCTTGAGTGTTTCAAGTAAAGGACAACTTTTCATGAGGGTGTAAAAGGTGGCACTAGCCAACCCAGAACATTCATGAAGATCTATGAAAGTAAGACTAGACAGATGCTGAGCCAAATCGCTTATATCTGTGTTTGTGAGGGACCAACTTCCTAGGGTTAGCTCTTCTAATGTCAACTGACATGCCTGCAAAAGCAATTTTAATGCACCATGTATTTCAAAATACTGACCCCCGGAACCAAAGAGCCTGAGCTTCTTTAATGGAGGACATGCTTTCGCGACTAAACGTATATGCTTGTCCGAAAAGAGTTGTTGACTCATCGTGAGAGAATGCAAATTTTCGGCAATGGCGTACGGTTTTTCAATCTTGAAAGAGGATGCGGAAGGTTGTAACAACCACAAATTTAGTGAGAGAGATGTCAAATTGGGGCTATGCCGCATGACAAAATCAATTCCTTCTCCAGTCACATAATGTCGACCGCTTCTGCTTATGTCAAGACTAATTGTCGTCAGTTTCACACAATTTGTGGATAGAGAAATAAGTGATTGATCAGTAATGAAACATGCATTACCTGTAAACACAAACTCCTTCAAATCCTTAAGCTTCGACGCCAATACATCAACACCAACATCTGTTATACCTGCCGTAACATCATCATTGGTTGTTTTCTTGTACGCCCTAATCTTGAGTTCCTCTAGCCGTGGAAAAAGATCCGCTATCATAACCAAATCGCTGTCTTGCACAAGGATCAGTCGAGAGCAATCCAATACCTTCAGATTGTTCTTTATATTCTTATTCAACGCCAGTGCCTTAAAACCATCTCGCGGAGGTTCTGCCAAACGCGAACGAAACTTTATGGCTTGGAGATTCAATGCACCAGACCGTGAAATCTGATCAAGGAGTCTGTCTATGTCCCTGTGGGCATTAGTGTCGATGACTATTGTCCCGATGTGTAGAAATCTTCGAAGAAGATTGGGGAGTAAAGGGAGCGTCCCGTCGTTTACGTTCAACCGAAGCTTCACCCGGTTAGATATCGACAGGAACCCCTTCGAGACCAACGATATCGAACCCAAGTCACGCTCATCGTCTTCTCTAAGTTTTTGGAATATAAGTTCCTAGAAATCATCTGGGAAGTGGCCATGTGCTTGTTTCTTCATTGTTGGTGAGTTTGAAAAGAATAAGAAAAGAGATTGAATTTCTTCTTTGTTAAGTGTAGGAGTATTTATAACGCATTAATTCCCAATCAAAACAAACGCATTAATTCCCAAGTCCCAAGAGGAATAGGTTTCCTGTTTACTTTTTGGAAATCCATATTAAATTTAAATAGAATTTCAGATCCTTCTTCCCCAAGGAATAGGTTTCCTGTTTACTTTTTGGAAACTATAATACAAAATAAATTTTAAAAAAAATATTGGGGTGTTGAACCGCCAGTGGTCTCCAAGCAGTTTCTTTGGATCACAAATCATTTTAAGGTTAGCCTAAAAATCAAGGACGGTAATCTCAATTTTCGGTTCGGTCTCGGTTACCTGAAAATTTATCTGGACAGAATCGATAGACCCCAAAACCATATTGATTTGGACCCGTCAATGAAAGCCTGTAAAGCCCTCCTGAATTCCCACGCCGTCTTCATCGTCGAGGGTAACATCAACGAGCGCGTCTTTTATCAAAGCTGTTTGATACCGTGACTTTCACTCACGTCATGCACTTGGCCGCGCAGGCGGGCATGCGCTACGCCATGGAGAATCCCCAGTCCTACGTGCACAGCAACACTGCCTGGCATGGTGATGGAGACAGGGGAGATGATGGTGGTGATTTCTTGGCCAATTGAGTCGAGGATGCTGGTGATGCTGGTGATCTGTACATGGTATTCTGGATGGGGGATTTTATCGAATGGGTGGTGGGCAATTGGTTTCCGTCCAAAATAATAACAAAAGCTGACACAAGATTGACATTGAAATCAAGTCGAATAACTAATCTATCCCTTGCAACTAAGATACATAAGCAGGAGGAATTACATTTATCTATCAATCTCAATCTCCAAGTGTATGAACTCTCTCTGTGTCCTGGCTCACTTTATAAGCAGAGAAGTGAGCTGTGATACTCCACCCTAAGACGAGTTTAGTAATGGAGGAAGGTGTCGATAAACATAATTGAACAGGAAGCAAAAAAGAACCCAAAAAATAAAATAAAATCAATGGAATTACAGTTGGGACAAGACAAGCCGGCATCCGGATGACAAGACAGTGTTTATCTGTCACATTTTTGCAGTATCCGACGTCCAAATCTTGGAGATTTGGACACCTATTTCCAATTATTGTCTTTCCTTGGTCATTAATCTGTGTCAGAAGTATTCAAATTCACTACAGAATGGTCAGAACAGCGTCCAAAACATCTGAAACATTAACTTTATCTATATTCAGATTCAGATATGTTATTGTTGGGGCATCTCCTCAAAACTTCTCCAATGCCAAGATTGGTGAGGCCCTTACATTGACTTACGGAGAGGAATTTTAGATTTGGGCATACTTGCCCAAAGTTCTTGAGCGTCATATCGGTCAACAGGGCCGGCTCTAAGATTTTGAGCGCATAAGACGAACGCAGATAATGAGACCCTTAATAAAATTTACGAAAATAAAATAATAAGTAGATAAATGATTTTTTTGAAAGCCAAATGCATGTATTCGATAAAGGAAAAAATCCATGCAAATACTTTCTGATCATGTTTTCTCTCATTTGATCTCTAATTCATCTCCTTCCATTTTATTGTGTGTTTATAGAGATTAGAGCTGTAAGAATAAAATATGCATAAAACTTATCGAGGAACCCACCACATGGAATCATTTTTCAAGGGGCTCTACATGAAGATAGCCGCCCGTGATCTGCATTTTCTTTTTCCTTTTTTGTTTCCTCTAATTGAGCAAGTCAGGTTGGACTCAACTTTTGGATCTGTGTCCCTTTAGTGAAAAACAGGTGGTTTGGGTATTAAAATGGGCCTCTAATATTGCTATACCTAAAAAGATTGGACATATATAATAGATACGCAAAAAAGTAGGAGGCCCTAGTTCTACACATTTTTTGGGGCTTAAGGCGCCGGCCTCTTGGGCCTTAGTCCAGAGCCGGCACTGTCAGTCAACCACCAATTACGAAAGACATCAAGGTGTCGCAAAAGGTAGTTTTTCGGTAAATGTTTCGGAGAAAAATTGTCCATCACTTATTTTCTCATGTATGCCATCTTAAGTGTTTCAAGTGAAGGGCAACTTTTCGCGAGGGTGTAAAAGGTGATACTAGTCAACCCAAAACATGCATGAAGATCTATAAAAGTTAGATTAGAGAGATTCTGAGCCAAATCACTTATAGCTGTGACTGTGAGGGACCAACTAACTAGCATTAGCTCTTCTAGTGTCAATTGACATGCCTGCAAAAGCAATTTTAATGCACCATTGATTTCAAAATACTGGCCCTGGAAACAATTGAGCTCGAGCATCTTTAATTGAGGACATGCTTTTGCGATTGAACGTATATGCTTGCCTGAAATGAGATGTCCACACATACTTAGAGAATGCAGATTTTTGGCATTGGCGTACGCGTTTTCCTTCGTAAAAGAGAATACAGAAGGTTGTAACGGAAACATCAGCGAGAGAGAGGTCAAATTGGGACTATGCCGCATCACAAAATCAATGCAGCCTCCAGTCACATAATATTGACCGCTTATGCTTGTCCAAAGACTAATTTTACTTAGTTTCACACAATTTGTGGACAGAGAAATAAGCGATTGGTCAGTAATGAAACAATCATCACCTTTCAACGCAATCTCCTTCAATTGCTTAAGCTTTGATGCCAGTGCTTCCACACCATCATCTGTCATACGTGCCGCAACCTTACCAATGCGACTACACTGACCCGCTTGAATCCTGAGTGCCTCTAGCCGTGGCAACAATTCCGCTATCAAAACCAAATCCTTGTCTTGCATAGAGACCAGTCCGAAGCAATCCAATACCTTCAGATTGTCCTTTATATTCTTATTCGACGCCAACACCTTGAAACCATCTCGCGGAGGTTCGGTCATACACTAACGAAACTCAATGGCTTGGAGATTCAATACAACAGACCGTGAAATCAGATCAAGGAGTCCATCTATTTCCTTGTTTCGATGTTTTGAAATCTTCGAAGAAGATTCGGGAGTAGAGGGAGTGTCTTATCGCTTACCTTCAAACTAAGCTTCACCCGATTAGATATCGAAAGGAACCGCTTTGAGACCAAAGATATCGAATCCAAGTCACGTTCATCATCTTCTCTAAGTTTTTGGAATATAAGTTCCCGCAATCATCTGGGAAGTTACCATGTCCTTCTTGTTTGATTTCAATTCAGTTTTTAGTCGGGGTACGGGTGGGTTTGGCCGGCTTCAGTTTGGACCGAACCGAACCGATCAATTTTCGGTTCAGTCTCGAAAATTTCTTTGGACCGAACCGATATACCCTAAAACCATATGGATTTGGACCGATCAACCAAAGCCATCCATCTTAAACCCCCCAAAAACAACAAATCTCAGCCATGCATCTCAATCTCAACCGTCCATTTCAATCTCAACGCCGGGCTAAAAAATCTGAAAAACAAAGGGACCAAACCAACTGAACTGATTTCAGTCCATTGTTTTTCTCGGTCGGGGTCGATTCCCGGCTACATTACCCCGAACTGATCGGTTCAGTTCCGAACACCCCAAAAAGTGAACCGAACAGACCGATTTTCACCCCTAGTTAGTGTGGCTATTGGAGATGACATAAAAAAACAGTGCACAAAGGTCTAACAGAAAAACATAAGCATAGTTAGGGGAGTTTTGCCCTCTAGAATAGGTGTAGAAGGACGGTGAATCTTGCTAATCAAGGGATTGGATCTCGGATTTTACATTGTCGTTATCCTTGTTCTATTAATCTTTGTAACAATTTTAAAGGTTAATAAAATTTCTTTTTTGCCATTCAATAAAGAAAAAAGAACGACGAATCTGTTTTAAGGTCAACTTACTAAGCCTAGCTAGGTCAACTGCTACATAGGAGCGGTTGCGAAGCCAAGCAATTAAACTCTTTCTTTTGAAGAATCGGATTAGAACTAGAACATGAACAAGCTCTATGTATTCCATTCACGGGCTTGTTAATCACCTTATATATAGATCAAGACTCAATATTAGACACATAAAATTATCGAAACCTCTCGTAGCTGTCAGCACCCTACTCAAACTACTACTACACGAGCCCAGCTCCTCTCCAATCCATTTTCCAATCCTAAATGAGGATCGCTTTTAGTCAGGTCTCTTTTCACTTTTGAATCAGATCCTTAAGACAAGACTGAAAATGTTATAAAATGAAGAGTGGACATACCATCGTAAATCCTCCAGGCATGCTTTAGCTTCAGCCATTGTTGCCGACGGATGCCCAGAGATGATTCCAGTCAGAGCAACTAATCTTATCCCTTGCAACTAAGATACATTTCAGAGCTTCTGACAATTTGCCTATACATGTCGCATGGTATTATCTCTACCAGAAGACAGAATTTTGCCGCTGTTGCGCCAAAGATTGAAACCAAACAACGAACACACACAATCAAACACAAGACAAGATTTACGTTGGTCCCCAAATTCAGGTACTCAACAGGGACAGAGGATTCTTATTTGTATGAAATCTCTCTGTTTCCTGGTTACATTGATGCAATATAGAGGGCTCACTTTATAGGCAGAGAAGTGAGCCGTGATACTCCACCCTAAGATGAGTTAGTAGTAAGGTATATGAAAGGTGTAGATAAACATAAGAAAGGATTAAAAAACAAAAAAAGGAAGCAAAAAAGAACCAAAATAAACAATGGAATAACCCATAATTCAATCCAATTTGAACAACCCAATTACAGCTGAGCAAAGACCTTAGTGGAGAGCAATTTCAGCTCTGGTGGGCTGAGAACACATCATTGGTTGACCGATTGGCAATGAGTAGAGAAGCCGCCCAGACTTACATGCTAGTTTTGAAGGTTATAATTAACCAACGTGAAACAAGCTCTAACATTGAAAAAGGGAAAAAAAGAAAAGAAAGGAATTATAAGGTCATAACTCATAACTATAACGAAACAAAGTTTGCATATCAAATCGAAGAAGAGTGGGGTGACTTTGCGGCAAGCCGGCATCCAGATGACAAGGCTCTGTTTATCATCTCTTCACTGAGATCACCAAAGCATGGTGGCTCAATGTTCCTAAAGGAGGGCCTTGATGATACCATCTGAAGTAAAATATCGGTGCTCACTTTTTTACACCCAACTAAAGTTGTATGCCTCAGTCTTTCACAATTCCTCACCACCTCCATTACCCCTTTATCTGTCACGTTTTCGCAGCATTCAATGTCCAAATGTTGGAGATTTGGACACCTATTTCCAATCATTGACATTCCTTCATCATTAATTTGGGTTTCACGAGCTTTCAAAGTCTTCAAATTCACTACAAAGTGGTCAGAATATCTCCCAAAAACACATGAAACCTTGAGATGATTGATATTCAGTTGTGTGATGGAAGGGCATCTCCTCAAAACTTCTCCAATGCTAAAGAAGGTGAGTTGTTCACAATAATTTACATCGAGGAATTGGAGATTCGGGAAAACTTGCACCAAGTTTGTGAGCGTCATATCTGTCAACCATATATTCCCGGAGATATCAAGGTGTCGCATATGATAGTTTTTCTGTAAATAATCCCAAAAAAAAAAAAAATTCATCTCTAGTCCTCTCGTATATGCCATCTTAAGTATTTCAAGTAAAGGACAACTTTTCGTGAGGGTGTAAAAGGTGGCATTGGTCAACCCAGAAGATCCATGAAGATCTATAGAAGTAAGAGTAGAGAGATGCTGAGCCAAATCGCTTATACCTGTGTCTATGAGGGACCAACATGCTAAGGTTAGCTCTTGCAATGTCAACTGACATGCCTGCAAAAGCAATTTTAATGCGCCATGGATTTCAAAATACTGGCCCTCAAAACCAACGAGCTTGAGCATCTTTAATGGAGGACGTGCTTTTGCGACTAAACTTATATTCTTGCTTGAAATGAGTTGTCGACACATAGTTAGAGAATGCAGATTTTTGGCATTGGTGAACGCATTTTCCTTCGCAAAAGAGAAAGCAGAAGGTTGTAACGGTGACAAATGTAGAGAGAGAGAGGTCAAATTGGGACTATGCCGCATCACAAAATCAATGCCGCCAACAGTCACATTATGTTGACTTCTTTCGCTTTGCCAAATACTAATTTTACTTAGTTCCACACAATTTGTGGACAGAGAAATAAGCGATTGGTCAGTAATGAAGCAAGCATGACCTTCCAACGCAATCTCCTTCAATTGCTTTAGCTTTGATGCCAGTGCCGCCACACCATCATCTGTTATTCGTGCCGCAACCTTATCATTGCCTATACACATAACCGGATGAATCCTGAGTTCCTCTAGCCGTGGGAAACAATCCGCTATCAAAGCCAAATCGCTGTCTTGGATAGAGATAAATCCAGAGCAATCCAATACCTTCATATTGTTCTTTATATTCTTATTCAACGCCAATGCCTTGAAACCATCTCGTGGAGGTTCTGTCATACACCAACGAAACCTTATGGCTTGGAGATTCAATACACCAGACCGTGAAATCAGATCAACGAGTCCATCTATGTCCTTGCGGGGATTGTTGTGGATGACTATGGCTTCAATGTGTCGAAATCTTCGAAGAAGATTCGGGAGTAGAGGGAGTGTCTCGTTGTTTACATATTTCAAGCTAAGCTTCACCCGATTAGATGTCGAAAGGAACCGCTTTGAGACCAAAGATATCGAACCCAAGTGACGCTCATCATCTTCTCTAAGTTTTTGGAATATAAGTTCCCAACAATCATCTGGGAAGTGGCCATGTCCTTGTTTCTTCATTGTTGATGAGTTTGAGAAGAATACGAAAAGATTCTTCTTTGTTCAGTATATTGATGATGTATCCAAGAAGAAGTTGTATGCAACAAGGATTCAAATTCTTGTTAAAAAAGGATACGGGAAATAAAAAAAGGGAAACAATGTAGGAAAAGGATAATAAAAACAATGGCGGCGTTTTGGATCCTGATCGTTTGACATTCTGGGTGTTACGGCGGCATTTTTGGTTTGGGGTTGTTTTAGTGTTTTGTCAGTCTTTGACCAGCGCTTGGGTCTCGGGTATCTATGAAGATTAAATAATTTTAATTTTCTTGTGCCCTTGTTCTTTTAATCTCTGTAATTTTCGAATTTGGTGATTAATAAATTTTTTTGCTAATTAAAAAAACAGGGTTATTAATAGGTACTTTATAGAGCCACCAGTTAACCTTAACAATTATGCCATTCTTCTTGTTGTGTTAGTTTTTGTACTTTGTTCAAAGATTAATAAAAAAAATTTGTTCAAAAAAAAAACCTTAACAATTACACACAATATTCACACAAACTATTTATCATCAAACATGACGCCCACACATTGGGTGTGTGGGCCCCATGTTAATGTGAGAGAGTTTGTGCAATTGTGTGTGTAAGTATGTGAGAATGCCCATGCATGCTCACATACTAGTGTCGGGAGTCAGAATTCCCAAACCTACGCAATATACATATTTCCATTTTTTGAAAAAAAAAATACATATTTGAATTATGCAGATCCATTCGAGTTGAATCAGGTTCATATTATGTTTCATTCTTTTTTTTGTGTGTGTGGAAAATGATGGCCCAGGACGTGTTTTGATAATTAATACCTACTAAGGATGGATCCGGAGATGCTACCAAGCGTCCCCCTGCCAAGCACACTGCCAAGCAAAAAAACGGCACCGTTTCATGACAAAACAAAAGGGGTGCTGGCTGCTATGTTGGTAATTGTTTGGTTTGCCTTAACACATGTTACTTATTGTTGATTTTGTAGGGTCTATTACGGGTCCTACAAAGATAATTTAAATGTAAGTTAGCTTAATTTTTTTTATATGTTTCTAAAAAAAATTAGTTCAATCTGATATCGGAAAGTATTGTTTCAGTATTCGTAGGGAGTTTCAGAATTCGTAAGGCGCCCTATGAAAGCCTTACAGTCAAAAATTAATTATGATCCTTTAGGATAAAATGAACCGGATAATAAGATCTTCGCACCGGTTTAAACGGATTGAAAATTGGAGCACTTAATTCTTTAATCATATTTTTTTATTTTTGTTGGGCCCATTACTGGTTAAAAAATTAAGTGATCCAATTTTCAATCCGTTTGTACCGGTGCGAATATCTTATTTTTTCGATTATTTTATCCTAAAGAGTCATAATTAATTTTTTTACTCTAGGGCTTTTATTGGGCGCCCTACAAATTTTGAAACCCCTATGAATATTAAAACAGCCCTTGTTAATTACTGATATCAGATTGAACTAATTTTTTTTAGGAACCACTAAAAAAATATTTTAATCATAACTTGCCATTTGAGTCATCTTTATACGACCCGTAATAGGTCTCAAAAAATAAAAGATAAGTAACATGTGTACGCAAACCAAACAACCAATATTAAAACCAACCAGCAGCCAGCATCCGTTTGCTTTGTCATGAAACGGTGCCGTTTTTCTTGCATGGTAGTGTGCTTGGCAGGGGACGCTTGGTAGCGTCCCTGGATCCACTAAGGACATGTTAAAAATATTTGTTAAATGCTGAAAATGTCCTTGACGGGGTATTAATTAATAAAACACATCCTAGGCAGTCATTTTTCCTTTTTTTTTTTTTTAAAACTCAGGTATTCGGCCCGACATACGCTCGCCTCGACTAATTCTTAGGGCCCAATCTCACTGCCTTCTTGCGGAAAACCTAATTAAAACCGGAGTAAATATCCTTTTTCGCTACCCGAAAAGAGTTGATAGCACCTGAGACAATCCCTTGGGATTTTAATTCCTTAACCGACTCAACCTAGGGTTTGAATCATTGTTGCATACCGTCATATACATTCGTTACTAAACCATCAACACACCCATTATAAGTTCACCTAACGAAGAAGAAATTTAATCTCGTTTATTTCCTCAAAGTCAACAGTAATGAAGAAACAACGACATGGATACTTCCCAGATGATTGCTGGGAACTCATATTCCAAAAACTTAGAGACGACGATGAGCGCGACTTGCATTCGGTATCTTTGGTCTCAAAGCAGTTCCTGTCGATATCTAACCGGGTGAAGCTTAGCTTGAATGTCCGCGACGAGACACTCCCTCTACTCCTGAATCTTCTTCGAAGATTTCGACTCATCGAAAGCATAGTCATCGACACCTATAATCACCAGGACATAGACGGAGTCGTTCATCAGATTTCGCAGTCTGGTGTATTGAATCTCCAAGCTATCAAGTTTCGGTGTACAAGTGTACCTCCGCGAGATGGTTTTAAGGCACTGGCGTCGAATAAGAATATAAAGAACAATCTCATGGTATTGGATTGCTCTCGACTGATCTCTATGCAAGACAAGGATTTGGTTCTAATAGCGGATTTGTTCCCACAGATAGAGGAACTCGGGATTAGTGTGCGTGATGATATGTACGATGATGATGAGGTTGCGGCACGTATAACCGATGATGGTGTAGATGCCTTGGCATCAAAGCTTAAGGAATTGAAGAAGATTGTTTTTCAAGGTAATGCTTGTTTCATTACTGATCAATCGCTTGTTTCTCTATCCACAAATTGTGTGAAACTGAGGGAAATTAGTCTTTTGATAAAAGGTAGTGCTCAACACAATTTGACTGAAGACGTTGATTTTGTTGTGCGGCATAGTTGTAATTTGACCTCTCTCTCGCTAGAATTGCCGTCTCTACAACCGTCTGCATTCTCTTTTACGATGGAAAACCCGTTCACCCACGCCAAAAATCTGCATTCTCTCACCAAGACTCAAAACCTCTTTTCAGACAAGCGTATTTGTTTAGTTGCAAAAGCACATCCTCCATTAAAGAAACTGAATGTACTGATGGGCTTCATGGGCCAACAACCCGAAATCTATGGGGCATTAAAAATGCTTTTGCAGGCATGTCAATCGACACTGGAACAGCTAACCCTTGGAGGTTGGTACCTCAGAGACACGGCTATAACCGATTTGGCTCCGTATCTCTCTAATTTGACTTCTATACATCTTCATGACCATGCTTTGACCAGTGTCGCCTTTTATACCCTCACAAAATATTGTCCTTTACTTGAAAAACTAATAATGGCACATTCGAGAGGACAAGTGATGGATACTTTTTCTCAGGGTTACTCACATAAAAACTACCGAATGCGACACCTTGATATCTCCGGGAATACGTGGTTGAATGATACAACGCTTGAAAACTTTGGGCAAGTTTGTCCAAATCTACAACTTCTGTGTGTACGTAAATGTCTGCACCTCACCAATGTAGGCATTGGGGAAATTTTGCGGAGATGCCCTAAAATAATGCAACTGAGTATCAATGGTCTTCAAGTTTCAGATATTTTTGGGAGATATTCTGATGATCACTCTGTACTGAATTTGAAGACTTTGGAAGCTCGCATGACAAAAATTGATGACAAAGGAATGGCAATGATCGGAAATAGGTGTCGAAATCTCCAATATTTGGACATATGCTACTGCAATGAAGTGACAAATAAAGGGGTAATGGAGGTGGTGACGAACTGCGCAAGACTGAGAGATATAGATCGAATCGGGTGTCAAAAAGTGAGCACCTATATTTCGCCTGAGATGGCCTTTTCAAGGCGGAGATCATTTATCCACGAAGTTGTGACGGTCTTAGTGAACAGATGATTCCCGCAAAAAGACTTTGTTTCATTACAGTCATGAACTTATGGTTCTTTCACTATTTCCAGTAATTCTTTTAATGTCATCTCTTGTCAACGTACTATTTTGGTTAAATATAACCTCTAGAACTAAAATATGAGCTTGGACGGCTTCTCCATTCATTGTCAAATGACTTTGAGTTGGATGATTTGACATGGTGTCAGGCTTTGTTTCAGACAAGTGTATTTATTTAGTCTCAAAAGCACATCCTCCATTAAATAAACCTCAAACTGATGGGCTTCATGGGCCAGTATCTCAAAATCCATGGGGCATTAAAATTGCTTTTGCGGGCAAGTCAATTAACATCGGAAGAGCCAATCCTTGGAGGTTGGTGCCTCCAAGACACGGCTATAACCCATTTGGCTCCGTATCTCTCTAATCTGACTTCTATAGATCTTCATGACCAAACACATTACTGTATGTTTCCTATGACTTGCTTGTTTCTTTTTTTTTTGGAATCTGCCTCTGTTTGGGAAAAAACCCTCGAGTTTCCTAAGAGCCAGCAAATTCCTCAAATGCCAAATATCAGGAAATTTGAGGGATCAGACATAGAATATGTGCTCCAGCAAATTAGAGCCCAAAGTCAGGGTGTCAATATTGGGTTAGTAAGAGATGACTGCGCACAGGTCTACCACAAAAACATAAGCCTAGTTAGAGGCTTTTTCGCCGTCTAGGAAAGGGGTAGAAGGGCGACGAATCTCTTTTAAGGCGAACTCACTTAGCCTCGGTTGACTGCTACATGGGAGCGATAGTGAAGCCAAGCAATTATACCTCTCTCTTCCGGAGAATCGGATTAGAGAACTAGAACATGAACCAGCTCTATGTAATATGTGTTCGATTCGGGGGCTTTCTTTTCAGAAAGGTTAATCACCAATCTATGAGTTAAGGTTCTGTATTAAACAAATGAAATTAGCTAAACCTCTCTTAAGACAGCTCTATACAGGTTGTGGAGTCTGCTTTAACTATGCAGTGATCAGTCTTTTAACAGTTTGCACCATACACAAACCACTACAACTGTATTAGTGTATTATAAATAAATTAACACAGTCACTATCCCCCTAAACTATGCACATTTTTTCTACCAACTTTCGTCACTATCCCCGAGGCCTTTCACCAAGATACAACTATCTGTTCCATAGTTGTTAAAAGACTAAAGGAGTTCTTCTTTTTTTTTTTTTTTTTTGGCCTTTTATCCCCTAAACTATACGCAATTTACCTTCAATACCATGTTAAAGCATTCAACTCACAACCAATTGATAATGAACAAAGAGACTGCCCAAGCTCATATGCTTGTGATCACAACTAAAACTTTGCCAAGGTCATAAGAATGGTAACATGAAATGAAACAAATTTACACGTTGAGAAATAGGAAGCACAATGATATGTATGGAAGTGACAATTGTGGTAAGTTCAAACTAAATGGGAAAGCAGAAAAGAACCCCTATTAACTGTTTTTAGAGTGGTTCAAACAAATGAATTGACTTTATAAGAATACTAGATATTAAAGCATTAAACTCAAAATCAATTAGTAGCATTGAGTAAAGAGGCCATGCTGGTTTGTATACTGGTAGAAATAATTCGATTACATGGAAGAAACAAAGAAAGAAAGGAAAACCGAGCTAGCCCCATGACACATTTCAACCCACCCAAACTTGACCGTTCACCACCTCTACCTCCATTACGCCTGTAGTTTTTAATTCCCAAATCCTAACCAAACACATTGATACTCACATTGGACTCTACATTCCCGAAAGAAAACGTTTCTTCACTTTGTTTTGGAAATCCTTGTTACAACAGGATTTCAGATTCTTTTTCCCCAAGGAAATTTGTTTATTTCCACTCTTCTTCTTGCAAATAATCTTTTTCCTAACAGGTTTTGATTTCCATATTTCAAACCTATTTACATATCTATATCAACATATCTATGCGCCGATTTAGAAATACATTCGTTTGCACTTTTTTCTAAATCACCTACTTACCTGCCACATCCAATGTGTGCGGAGCCCACACCCTTGTGAGTGTGAGTACGTAAGTAGGTGTGGTTGTAGATTCATTGCTTCAGGGAATCTGTTGTTCTCTCTCATTTTAACACTGCTATTGTTCTCCTTCAATGTACGCTAATTTCCTCAATAATAACTACTATTGTGTTTTTTCGCAAATTATGCTTTTTCAGGTTTTCTTCCCATTGAGAGATTTATACAGATGACTATTTAAAAAACCGTAAAAAAATTTTATGAGTAGCTTCAATTCTATTTACACCCATTTAAAATAATTTAGTCTAATCCTAAAATACCATCATCTTCATTCTTCAACCTAACCTGAACCCTAATTTTGTACTCGGCACCCATTAAGCCACCCACTTGCTGCCAAAACATCAAGAAAACGATCACGTCGGGGTCTCCCTGAGATTCGAAATTCTTGATATCATTGAGTTTCTTAGGTTGGTTTCATGCCATTCGAGAGATTAGGTCTCAGACTGGGCATAGGATTGTTCTTAGTTTTGTTAGAAATTTGATGCCGTTCTCCTTGTTCCTATTGATCGTTGTAACAATTTCAAAGATTAATGATATTGTTTTGCCATTCAAAAAAAAAGAAAATAAAATCCCGCTATCACATTTCTGGAAAATCCCGAAGCCCGACAAACCCTCACCTAAAATAATTTTTTTATTGTTGATTCGTAATTCAATTTCCGAAATCTATCCCCAATCAAATAAAATAATTTTTTATGTATTGATTTGTGGTTCACTTATTTTTCATTAATAAGTTTTACATTTTTTCATTAGAGCTTCCTCTTCTTCAGTTTTTGTAAGAATCAGCAACTACCTACCAACGTGTCCCTTGCACAGATGTGGCTCTTAGCTCATCTAATTGTAGTCCTTGGATTCTAAGGGAGAGATCCGGAGATTAAGTCTATAGCTAGAAAGACGTTGAACCCCCTTTGATTGGTTACCCACGAATTCTCCGGCTTCTAACAATTTGCCAATACATGTCGCATGGTATTATCTCTACTATAGAAGCATTAGTGGCAGCAACGTCCCAAGGTTGTGAACGTGGTAGTACAAAAATGCGTTGAGAAATAGGAAGCATACTTTCAAACTAAATGGAAAGCATACTTTTAGAGGGGTTAAGTTCAAACAAAACAAACTAACTAGAAGAATATTAAATGCTAAAGCATTTAACTCAAAATTAATTGAGCGGAGAGACCGTCCAAGCTTATATAATAATTTTGGAGTAATTAACCAATGTGAAACAAGCTCTAACTTTATAAAAAATTTAAAAAAAAACTTGAAATAATGGAAGAACTATGATTAAGGTTATAAAACAAAGTTTTTTCGTTATCACAAGCATATGAATTCGAAATACGCAAAGTCATCACGAAATTACGGCAAGTCAACATCCGAAGGACGAGACTGTGTTTATCATCTGTTCACTGAGATCACCAAATTAAAACAGGGTGGCTCAATGTTCCTAAGGGCGGGCCTTGACAACACCATCTGAAGTAAAATATTGGTGCTCACTCTTTCACACCCACCTAAAAGGATATCCCTCAGTCTTGCGCAGTTCCTCACCACCTCCATTACCCCTTTATCCGTCACTTTGTTGCAGCATCCAATGTCCAAATATTGGAGATTTTGACACCTATTTCCAAGCATTGCCATTCCTTTGTCATTAATTTGCGTTGAACGAGCTCTCAAAGTCTTTAAGTTTACTATAGAGTGGTTGACAAAATATCTCCCAAAAACATCTGAAACCTTAACACTATCGATACTTAGTTGTGTTATTGCTGGGCATATCCTCAAAACTTCTCCAATGCCAAAATTGGTGAGGGGCATACAATGACTTACTCCAAGGAACTGAAGATTCGGGCAAACTTGTCCAAAGTTCATGAGCGTCATATCAGTCAACCACCTAACCCCAGTGACATCGAGGTGTCGCATACGGTAGTTTTTTGGCAAAAAATCTGGAGAAAAAGTGTCCACCTCTTTTTTTTTTGGACCAGGAACTGTCCATCTCCATCTTAAGTATTTCAAGTGAAGAGCAACCTTTCGTGAGGGTGTAAAAGGTGACACTAGGCAACTCAGAACACCCTGAACATCTATAAAAATTAGATTAGAGAGATGCTCAGCCAAATCGCTTATACCTGTGTCTGTGAGGGCCAAAATCCTAGTGTTAGCTCTTCCAGTGTCAACTGACATGCCTGCAACAATAATTTTCATGCACCACGGATTTCAGAATACTGGCCCTTGAAACAATTCTGCTTGAGCTTCTTTAATGGAGGACGTGCTTTTGCGACTAAACGAATATGCTTGTTCGAAATGAGTTGTTCAATCATATTGAGCGACTGCAGATTTTTGGCATTGGTGTACGCGTTTTCTATCTTGAAAGAGGATGCGGAAGGTCGTAACGACCACAAATGTAGTGAGAGGTCGGTCAAATTTGGACTATGCCGCATCACAAAATCAATTCCTTCTCCAGTCACATAATGTTGACCGGTCCAGCTTATGCCAACAAGACTAATTAATTCTCCTCAGTTTCACACAATTTGTGGATAGAGAAATAAGTGATTGATCAGTAATCAAACTAGTATTACCTGTAAACACAAATTCCTTCAAATCCTTAAGCTTTGACGCCAATGCATCAACACCCTCACCTGTTATACGTGCAGTAACATTTGTCTCCGCCCTAATCTTGAGTTCCTCAAGCCGTGGGAACAAATCCGCTATCAAAACCAAATCGTTGTCTTGCGTACAGACCAGTCCAGAGCAATCCAATACCTTCAGATTGTTCTTCATTTTCTTATCCAAGGCCACCAGTGCCTTGAAACCATATCGCCGATGTATTGTTGAACACCAACTAAACTTTATGGCTTGGAGATTCAATAAACCAGACAGTGTAATCAGATCAACGAGTCCATCTATGTCCTTGCAGGCATAAGTGTCTACGACTATGGTTTCGATGTGTCGAAATCTTTGAAAAAATTTGGAGAGAAAAGAGAGTGTCTCGTCGTTTACCTTTAAGCTATGCTTCACCCGATTAGATATTGAAAGAAACCGCTTTGAGACCAACGATATCGAATCCAAGTCACGCTCATCATCTTGTCTCACTTTTTCGAATATAAGTTCCCAGCAATCATCTGGGATGTGACCATGTCCTTGCTCCTTCATTGTTGATCAGTTTGAGAAGGAAAAAAGGAGAATAAAATTTCTTCTTCTTTGTTCAGTACGTATCGGAGTATTTATATACAAGGATTCCAATCCTGGTTAAAAAAGGATATATATGGGAAAAAGAAGACGAAACAAAGTAGGAAAAGAAATCAACGAAAGGGGATACTAAAAAATAGTTGGACTTTATAGAGGCCCCAAGCTATTAAATTCTAGGTGGGCTAACAAACGAGCCGAACAGGCCGAACAGTTTTGGGGGTTATAATTAATTGATGTGGGATAAGCTCTACCACTCCCCACACTGGCAAACATGACCCGGACGTGGCGAGGTAAATAAAGGATCCATAACAACGAGACAATTAATCAAGAGAGGCTTATCCAAAAGCCTCGGAAAATTTATCTTCAATACCATGTTAAAGCATCCAACTCACAACCAATTGATAATGAACGAGGAGGCCTCCCATGCTCATATATAGTAACTGTTTTTGGAGTGGTTCAAACAAAAAGAATTGACTTTATAAGAATACTAGATATTAAAGCATCAAACTCAAAATCAATTGCCAACGAGTACTAGAGAAGCCATTCAAGCTTATAAATTAGTTTTGGAGGTTATAATTAATAAAGTGAGGGACACACTCTAACACTTAAAAAGAACAAGAAATATTAGAAGAACTGTAAGCGTAACAAAACAATGATTTGTTTGTGCTAACAAGCATATGTATTCAAAGTAAAATAGAATGACAACCACCTGCAGGAGGTAAGCCAAGCCGGCAGCCAAGGGACAAGAATTTCTTTGTCATCTGTTCACTGAGATCACCAAAACATGGTGGATCAATGTTCCCAAGGGAGGGCCTTGACAACACCATCTGATGTAAAATATTGCTGCTCACTTTTTCACACCTCAATAGACGTATATCCCTCAGTCTTTCACAGTTCCTCACCACCTCCATTACCCCTTTATCTGTCAGTTCTTTGCACAATCCAATGTCCAAATATTGGAGATTCTGCGTGTGACGAGCTTTCAAAGTCTTCAAATTCACTACAGAATGGTCAGAACAACATCCAAAAACATCTGAAACCTCAAGACCATTGATATGCAGTTGAGTTATGGCAGGGCATCTCCTCAAAACTTCTCCAATGCCAAGATTGGTGAGGCGCTTACATTCACTTACGGAGAGGAATTTCAGATTTGGGCATATCAGTCAACAACAAATTACTAGAGACATCAAGGTGTCGCATACGGTAGTTTTCCTGTAAATGTTTCTAAGAAAAATTATCTATCACTTGTCCTCTCGTGTATGCCATCTTAAGTGTTTCAAGCGATGGGCAACTTTTCGTGAGGGTGTAAAATATGACACTAGTCAACACAAAACATTCATGAAGATCTATAAAAGTTAGATTACAGAGATACTGAGCCAAATCACTTATAGTTGTGTTTGTGAGGGACCAACGAACTAGGATTAGCTCTTTCAGTGTCAACTGACATGCCTGCAAAAGCAATTTTAATGCACCATGGATTTCAAAAAACTAGCCCTCGAAACAATTAAGCTGGATCATCTTTAATGGAGGGCGTGCTTTTGCGATTGAACGTATATGCTTGCCTGAAATGAGTTGTCGAGAAATAGTTAGAGAATGCAGATTTTTGGCATCGGCGAACACATTTTCAGTGGTAAAAGAGAATGCTGAACGTTGTATAGAAAACAAATTTAGCAAGAGAGAGGTTAAATTGGGACTATGCCGCATCACAAAATCAATGCCGCCTCCAGTCACATAATGTTGATTGCTCGTCCAAAGACTAATTTTACTTGGTTTCACACACTTTGCAGACAGAGAAAGACGGCGTTGATTTTGCGGTGCGGTGTAGTCCCAATTTGACCTCTCTCGCTAGAATTGTGGTCGCTACAACCTTCTACATTCTCTCTTACCATTGGAAACCCATTCACCCACGCCAAAAATCTGCATTCTCTCGCCTTGTATCAAGAAGTCGTTACAGACAAGCATATTTGTTTAGTCGCAAAAGCTCGTCCTCCATTAAAAAAACTCAAACCTATGGGCTTCATGGGGCCAGTATCCCGAAATGCATGGGGCATTAAAATTGCTTTTGCAGGCATGTCAATTGCTTTTGTGGGGAAGTGAGCTCCTAAATTTTACCTCTAATCTCGTTGTCAAGGCCCTCCCCTCAGGAATATTGATCCACCATGTATCGATGATCTCAGCAAACAGCTGATAAACTTATTCTTGTCCTTCAACTGCCGGGTTGGCAATTCGTCGATGAGTGATGAACATAAATTAAAACTATGAACATATACTAACTGTATGCTGCAATCTCCTTCAGGACTTGGAGAAGTAAACAAAGGATCGATTCACAGGTCTAACACAAAAACGTAAGCCAAGTTAGTGGCTTTTTTGCCTTAGCTTCTAGTTTTAGAGATTATAGTCACTTAATGCGGAATAGTTTCTAACACTCTCTCACACGTGCAACCCCTGACCAGGACTTGGAGAAGTAAAGAAAGGATTCATAACATAAGGATTCCAAAAAAAAAAAAAAAGAGGGTACGCTTAAGACACAAACCAGGGGATGGTTGATCAATCAAAAGAGCCTTGTCCAAAGCCTCGATAAGAGCCTAGCTCTGACAACATGTTAAAATATTCATATACGATTTCAGGAGTTAAATTTAACAATGTGAGGTCACAAGCTCTAATATTGAAAAAGAAAAACAAAAAACAATGGAAGAACTATAAGGGTCATAACTACGATAAAACAAAAGTTTTGTTTGTGATCACAAGCATATGAATCAAAGTAAACTAAATCAAAGTAAACTAGGATGGCAACTACGCAGAGTCATGGCAATGCGCTAAAGCCGGCATCAATACCATTCAAAACCATCTTCAGAAGGTGGTGGCTTAATGTTCCTATGGTGTTAACAGCCCCAAATTTAGCGAGAGAGTGGTCAAATTGGGACTATGCTGCATCACAAAACCAATGCCATCTTCAGT
Organism: Rhododendron molle; assembly: GCA_025413875.1. Lineage (NCBI taxonomy): Eukaryota > Viridiplantae > Streptophyta > Magnoliopsida > Ericales > Ericaceae > Rhododendron > Rhododendron molle. Next base: position 3,050,500 of record CM046388.1, on the reverse strand, counting down.
CACGCAATGTTGAGCACCTAGGTCAAGATTAATCGTCCTCAGTTTTACGCAGTTTGCTGATAGAGAAATAAGCGATTTATCAGTAATGAAAAAAACATCACCTTCAAAAACAATCTTCTTCAACACCTTAAGCTTTGAGGTCAATGCATCAACACCATCATCTGTTATACGTGCCGCAACCTCACCATTGTCCATAACAAACTTATAAGCCCTAATCTTGAGTTCTTCTAGCCGTGGGAAACAATCCGCTATCGAGACCAAATCGTTGTCTTTCATGAAGAGCAGCTGAGTGCAATCCAATACCTTCAAATGGTTCTTTATGTTCGTATTCAACGCCAGTGCCTTAATACCATCTCCCGGTGGTTTTGGCGAACGCCAGTAAAACTTTATGGCTTTCAGATTCAATACACCAGACCGTGAAATCAGATCAACGAGTCCATCTATTTCGTTGCGGGCGGTGATGACTAGGGTTTCGATGTTTCGTTCGAAGAAGATTCGGGAGCAGAGGGAGTGTCTCGTTGTTTACGTTCAAACTAAGCTTCACCCAATTAGATATCGAAAGGAACCGCTTTGAGACCAGAGATATCGAATCCAAGTCGCGCTCATCATCTTCTCTAAGTCTTTGGAATATAAGTTCCCAGCAATCATCTGGGAAGTAACCATGTCGCCGTTTCTTCATTGATGAGTTTGAGAAGAAAAAGAAAACGTTCTTCTTTGTTCAGTGTAGGTTTTATAAGGTTTATTTTATATAAAGAAGAACTTTTTTACGGAATTTTTCATGAAAAAGGGTTTACGGGTGAATTTCGTGCGTTCAAAGTATTTTGGACCGTTCAGAACGTAAAAGAACTTTTACTCTTTTCCAATTGTTTTTTTAAAATCCTGACCGTTGATTGTCAAAATAGACGGATGAGATTTGCAGCTTCCGTAACAAAGTATTTTTTCATATATATATAATGGATATATTGATGATGTATTAACTCATAGTATATAATAAGTTGTATGCAACAAGGATTCAAATCCTGGAATCCTTGTTAAAAAACTAAAAAAGGATACAGGAAATATAAAAAAAAAGGGAAACAAAGTACGAAAAGGGATTAAAAAAAAGGAGAAATTCTAAGTGCAAAGAAAATGTACCCGCAAATTACCTCGAGAAGGCATATCAATAGTACAGATTCACTTTAAAATACATCTGTACCGTTGACTATCCCTTTCGGAATAATTTCCCGATACATTTTTTTTGTACCTAGCACTCCTAAAAAAAATAGGGTTATTAGGTTAGACTTTATTGAGCCCACTAGTTCTAGGTCTAATAAACAACAAGGATTCAAATCCTGGTTAAAAAAGGATATATATGGGGAAAAAAAGGAAGGCTGATGATTTTGTCTCTTTTTTTTTGTTAATACCACTTTTCAAAAGTATACTTGCATAGGAGTGACATTAACAAAAGACAAAAGAGGGACTGGCAAAATCATTTACCAAAAGGAAACAGTAGGAAAAGAAATCAACAAAAAGAGATATTAATAGGTTACTATAGTGGCCCACGGCCACAAGCTATTATATTTTAGGTGGGTTGACAAACGAGCCAAACAATTAACCCTTTTTTTTTTACCAAAAATAAAAAAAACGTAAGGAGTGCTTAAAAAAATGTTCAAACTTATCTTGTTTTCGAAGCGAATCAAACTAGATCATAAACATATTTTTAAAATCGAGCTGATCACTGACCATATCTCGAGTAATTTGAATTTTTTAAACATCAAAAGTCAAACTAGTTGGAGGAGTAATTTGTTCGAGCTTAGTCGAAAAATTAAACAAGTTCAAAAAGATAACCATCAAATCAATTGAGCTTTTTAACGAGCGAACGCAAACTGTTTTGTTCATTTATCTGCTCTAATTCTTGGTTGAATTATTAAAAGAGTAATTGAGGTGTGCGTAAGTTGATCTGGACAATTTGAGATATTTAAAAATGCCACTATGATGGTATTACGTTAATTATTTTACTACTCCCTCCGTCCCTTTTTAAGTGTCCTGCTTCGTAACTCCAACTTATTAAAAGGACATCATCATTATACCTTTCACATCAACTTTTTCCTCAACTTTTCCTACTTACCCATCATCATTACTCTTTTACTCACTTACTTTTCAAAAAGGAATCTACTTTTGAGGACAAAATAGACAATACACCAACTTTTACACACTAACTTTACAAAATGGACACTTATTAAGAGACAGCCCAAAATAGAATACTGGACAATAATAAAGGAACGGAGGGAGTATCTCTTTTATGTAAAAAACACTTCCTGGAATCTCCACATTAGGGTTGTCACTTGTGATTAGTTGTTCTTAATTCCAAAACCAACGCATACGTAGGCAATTGATTTTCACTCTCTATTTAAGTTCATACATTTTTCCCTTTACACATGGAAGGGGTAATTTTGTAGTTTCATATCACTACAAAACAAAAGAAAAAAGTAGTGTATTTGAATAAAAGAGGAGTGTAAAAATCAACTCCCTCTACATATTTCCATTTGCCAATAAAAAATAAGTATACATATTTGAACTATGCAGATCCATTCGAATCAGGTTCATATGAATCCAGCGTCCCTTAGCACTTAATCACAATCCACGAGTCTTTTTTGGGAATCTAGGTTATAATTCCTAAAATGAACGATTGAGATTAAAGCACTACACCATGTAGCGCCTGGACCCGGATCCAGGTTGTTGAATGGCTTTCAAATTTTCAATCAATTGATTTCTGCACAATTCGCTTATCATGTACGCGCTTTGATTTACGCGATAGGATTTCTCTTATGGGCCAACCGGTCGTCTCTTTAGGCTTTCGTTTCCTTGTTCTTAATAATTCCTCCTCTTTTTTTATTACTCGGAGGTCCTGCCTAACTTACACGCACGTCTACTAATTAATTATTGGAATCCAATTCCATTGCCCTCTTACAGGAAATTAATCCAATTAAAGCCGGACTAAACCTTCTTTTTCACTTGTCCCAAAGAAGTTGATAGCGCGGTTTCGGACGTAAAACCTTAAGACGGATGGAGCAAAAACCAAAATTCCAAACCTTGGGGCCACTAGCCCAAACCCTTGAGTTGGTCTTATTCTTTGTAATTCCTTAACCGACTCAACCGAACTGCTTACCATATTAACCCCCTTTTTGCTAATCCGTTTTCCCAGCTTGTTTTCACATAAAAACTACCAAATGCGACATCTTGATATCTGCGAGACTATGTAGTTGAATGATACAACGCTAAAAAACTTAGGGCATGTTTGTCCAAATCTACAATTTCTGTGTGTACGTGCATGTATGCGCCTCACCAACATAGGCATCGGGACAGTTTTGAGGAGATGGCCCGAAATAACGCAACTGAATATCAATGGTCTTCAGGTTTTAGATGTTTTATGTTTTCGGGAGATATTGTGATGATCACTTTGAAAGCTCGCGGGACAGAAATTGGTGACAAAGGAATGACAATGATCGGAACTAGGTGTCGGAATCTCCGATATTTGGACATTGGATGCTGCAAATAGTGACGGATAAAGGGGTAATGGAGGTGGTGAGGAACTACAGAAGACTGAGGGATATAATTCTACATGACTGTGTGAAAGTGAGCTCCTACATTTTACCTCTAATGTTGTTGTCAAGGCCCTCCCTTGAGACGAATCGTAAAAGTATAAAAATATGAACCGATGTTGAAAAATTCAAATAAAACTGACACTTTAGACAAATAAGACAGTTGTTTAGTACTTTTTTCGTTCTTAGTGAACTTCACTTTGGACAAATAAGACAACAGTTTAATACTTTTTATCCGTTCTTAGTGAAATTTTTTTCCTGCTTTCGATCATGATTTTGTACTTTTTAGACTCCTCTCGTAGGTTGGTAAACTATCCACAATTCTACAATTTGTTGAATTTTTCAATCAATTGACCTCTATATAATTCATAAACTCCCTCCGTCCAAATTCAGTGTCTCTTTCACTATTTGGAAGGTCTCAAAATATATTTTATATCTTTTTATCTAGAACTATTTTTACATCTAATATGGATCTTATTTTATAGATTTCAATTAGTTTTACTATACAAAAATTTAAAAACATTATAGTTAAAAAATATATGAGATTTTTTTAATGGCACGACTGTCGAAAAAGGGTACTTATTCTGAGATGGAGGGAGTAATATATACGACCTCGATTTATGGGAGACAATTACGTGGATGATAATCATGGGGGCTCAATTACGTTCATTCACTAGGGTAAAACCCCAAGATTATCAACAAGGTCAGCCCAACCCTAAGGCCCAAGAGGTCTGTGCCTTGGGTATTTCAAAAATTTTAATTTTTAGGGGCATTCCAATATTTTCATTATTTGGGTTTGAGCAAGACTCTTTTTAAGCCCAATAGAATGAAAAAAAAATGCTCAATTAGAAATAATTAGTTAAACCAGCCCACCATCCCATAAGCCCAAGTGTTCAACCCACTAAATCCCAAAATCATTTCCCCAAACCACATAATAACACCTCCCAAGATAGTTTCCCTCCAAATTCATCCCAAAAACTTGACGATCTCGTATTTTGTGTTCGTATGTATTAATTAGTAGAATTTTATATTAGTTTGACTTTCTCGTATTGTGATTGTTGCTGTAAAAATTATTAAATATTAACTCTTTAAGGGCACACTTTTTTATTAGGCCTTCACCACTAAAACCCTTGGACCGGCCCTAATTATCAACCATGAAATATGTGATCTAACACTAGAACTAAATTGCGTGGGCTCCATGAAGTCTAACCAATCAACAACGTCCCTTCTTTTAATCTCTTTTCCTACTTTGTTAAGATGGAAGGATAACAAAGTAATTTCGATCACTTACCACATCCACTAGGCAATTGTTGACTAGGGAGGGGTATGAGGACTGTCTTAAATACACATAAACACTTAACCCAAACTCTTGATGTGGGAGCCAGCCCAAATCACAGACCCAAGAACATTACCCGCATACTGGCCTGGATCTAACTCCCGCATGAGGGCAGCCTGGGCAGGCCAAGACCAATTGTCTTTTATTAACACCGAAGGAAAGGATACATAGGCATTCTACTTTGTTTCCCTTCTTATATATTTCCCCCGTATCCTTTTTAGACAAGGATACATACCCATTATAAATACTCCTACACTGAACAAAGAAGAATCTTTCCGTTTTCTTCTCAAACTCATCAATAATGAAGAAACAAAGATCTGGACCGTCTGGTTACTTCCCAGATGATTGCTGGGAACTTGTATTCCAGAAACTTAGAGAAGACGATGAGCGTGACTTGGATTCGATATCTTTGGTCTCAAAGCGGTTCCTTTCACTATCCAATCGGGTGAAGGATTGCTTCCACGTATACGACGAGGCAATCCCTCTACTCCCGAATCTTCTTCGAAGATTTCGACAGATCGAAACAATAGTCCTCAACACTTATGCCCCCAAGGACATAGATGGACTCGTTGATCAGATTTCACGATATGGTGTATCGAATCTCCAAGCCATAACGTTTTCGGGTTTTACAGAACCTCCGCGAGATGGTTTTAAGGCACTGGCGTTGAATAAGAATATAAAGAACAATCTCAAGGTATTGGATTGCTCTCGACTGATCTCTATGCAAGACAAGGATTTGGTTCTGATAGCGGATTTGTTCCCATGCCTAGAGGAACTCCGGATTACTGGGATGCTGAATTGGTATAATAGCAATGATAAGGTTGCGACACAATATATTACAGATGATGGTGTTGATGCACTGGCATCAAAGCTTAAGGAATTGAAGAAGGTTGTAATCAAAGGTACTGCTTGTTTCATTACTGATAAATCGCTTATTTCTCTATCCACAAATTGTGTGAAACTTAGGGGAATTAGACTTTCCTTATACGATGGCGGTCAACATTATGTGACTGAAGATGGCATTGATTTTGTGGTGCGGAATAGTCCCAATTTGACCTCTCTCTCCCTAAATTGTCGGTCGCTACAACCTTCTGCATTCTCTTTTACGATCGAAAACCCTTTCACACACGCCAAAAATCTGCATTCTCTCACCATGTTTCAAGAACTCGTTACAGACGAACGTATTTGTTCAGTCGCAAAAGCCCGTCCTCCATTAAAGAAGCTTAAACTCGTTGGCTTCGTGGGTCAGTATCACGACATCCATGGGGCATTAAAATTGCTTTTGCAGGCATGTCAATTGACACTGGAAGAGCTAACCCTAAGATCTTTGTGCCGCGGAGACATGGCTATAACCGAGTTGGCTCAGTATCTCTCTAATCTGACGTCTATAGAACTTGATGAAAATTTTGGGTTGACCAGTGTCACCTTTTACACCCTCACAAAATATTGTCCTTTACTTGAAAAGCTAGTGATGGCACGTCCGAGACAACAAGTGATGGATACTTCTTCTCCGGAATACTTCCATAGAAACTACCGAATGCGACACCTTGACATCTGCTACAATATGTGGTTGAACGATACAAAACTTGAAAACTTTGGGCATATTTGTCCGAATCTACAATTTCTCTATGTAAGCAATTGTCTGCACCTCACCAATGTAGGCATCGGAGAAGTTTTGAGGAGATGCCCTGCGATAACAAAACTGAACATCAATGGTCTTAAGGTTTCAGGACTCTTTGCGAGATATTCTGATGATCACTCTGTGCTGAATTTGAAGACTTTGAACGCTCGTTGGACAGAAATCGATGACAAAGGAATGGCAATGATTGGAAACAGTTGTCGAAATCTCCAATATTTGGACATTGAATGCTGCAACGAAGTGACCGATAGAGGGGCAATGGAGGTGGTGAAGAACTGTGAGAGACTGAGGTATATAAATCTATATTTGTGTGAAAAAGTAAGCACCAGTATTTTAGGTCAGATGGTGTTGTCAAGGCCCTCTCTTAGGAACATTAATCCACCACGTCGTGATGATCTCAGTGAGCAGATGATAAACTTAATATTCTTGTCCTTTGGCTGCCGGGTTGGCCATTTCTCCACTAAGTTGCGTTGTTTTTATTCATAATTAACTTTGAATTCATGCGGTTTTATGCTCGCAAAAGGCTTTGCATGTGGTCACAAAAGGATCCCTTTTTATGCCTTCCGTTCTAGGGCGGAGCTATGTTGTTATTTGTTATTTTGTATATATATCTGATTTTGAATATTACTGATAATTGTTCATGTATAGCTACTTACAATCTTAATAATTTTTGTTCGATTTGATAAAAAAAAAAAAAAAAAACCCGGTTAATTTGCATTCTCATCTCTCAATTTCTTTCAAAAATAAAAAATAAGCACGTGACAGTTGAAGTAGCCTAAAGAACAAAAAATAAAATGATTGGTATACTTTAACTGCATTATGGTAGAATAATTTTAATGTACAAATGTAATGTATTGAAAAACAAAAACATTATGATATAATAAGTATACCTTCCGGGAAAAAATATGTTTGTTAAGCCGGTCCCCGGGTCAAAATCCTTGCTTTGCCTCTGATTCCATTTGGTTTGGAATACAATAGTGGTATTTAATTCGCACCGACCCCTGCTCCTTTCCCAAAATTTTTGTTTTTTGGATGGATGAAATTGCAGTTTCTGTATTACCACCTAATCTTTATTCGGCTTGGGACGTTGCTGCAACTGATGCACTAGCAAAGATAGAACAACCATTCAGGGCTGGCCCGCCCCCAAGGCCCAAGCCTTGGCCATCCCAAAAATCCCAAATTTTAAGGGAACTCCAATACTTTTACTATTTGGATTTGAGTTGGACTATTTTTAAGTCCAATAAAAAAAAATGCCCAATCGGAGGTTATGAGTTGGTCCAATAGAATGAAATATTTTTACTACTTGGATTTGTGTTCGTATGTAATGATTAGTAGAACTTTATAGTGGTTTCGCTTTCTCGTATTATGATGGTTGTTGTAAAAATTATTAAGTATTAACTCATTAAGGGCACTTTTTTTTTTGTTAGGCCTAAGCACTAAAAACCGTACCCTTAGCTTAGGCCGGCCCTGCACCCATTCAACATGTATCGGCGAATTTTCGGATGCTCTGTCATGTAACTTCGTCGTATATGCATTTTAATTAGTGGTTTCCTCCTGTAAAAAAGCCTCAACTCTTCGTCAACCTGAATTCTTCGACAAGTTTGATATAATTGAAGCACCTCGACGAGGAAGGTGAATCTTAATGCTGCTGAGTGGGGAGCCTCAACTCTTCGTCAAACTGAATTCTTTGACAAGTTTGATATAATCGAAGTGCCTCGACGAAGAAGGTGAATCTTAATGCTGCAGGGCGGGAGAGGATGTGTGGTTATGGTGGCAAGGACTAGTATTTGAAATATGTGGTTATTTTATCGGCTCTGTTTTCTTGAACATCTTACTTTCTTTGTTTCCAAATTAGTCAGTGGACCCCACGAAAACGTGTTGCTGCGGAGCGATCCGGAGCACCACGTGGCTAGGTTGTTGCAAATTATGTGAATACTAAATATGCATGGTGTTTCACAAAACTAAACGTGCAAATTATTGCATCCCGGATGATTGCTGGGAACTGAGGATATTAGACGAACTAGGAGAAGATGATCATCTCAACTTAGCCGCGATCGATATCTTTGGTCTCCGAGTAATTTCTCTCAAATCACAAATCGCTTGAAGGTTGGCCTAAAAATCACGGACGAGACAATCTCTCTCTGTACCCCGGAATTCTTCGAAGATTTCAACACCTCAAGAATTTGGAAAATTATACTAAATCCCACAAAGATATATAAGCTTGCTTATTCATCAGGTTTCACAGTCTCTGGGCTAGACATCTAATCTCTCAAGCCCTCGTGCGAAAATGCTGGATATGATAGTTTTAGGGAATTGGGATCGAATTCGAAGCATTCGAAGGCATTGGATTGCTCGGGAATTCTCTCGTTCGAAAGACAGCGATTTAAGCGCTATATATCCGATACTCCATATTCTTCCATTGATAGAGGAAGTAAGGTTCCGTTCCGGAACGTAAATAAGCTGTTTATTTTTTAAGAAGGCAATTTCAAACTCAAAAATCATGTGCTTACGCAAATAATTTTCCAACCACTATGGATCTTATTTGATAGATCTCATTGAGATCTTTAATACGATACAAAAAAAATTGAAAAATTATTTTTCATTTACATTATTTTTGAGTTTGAAAATGTGAAATAAGTTGCTTATTTTTTAAGAAGGTTTCTGGAACGGAGCCTAAGCGTCAGTTGTAATATAGCTTGGGGTTGAGGTATTGACATCAAAGCTTAAGGAATTGAAGAAGATTGTGTTTAAAGGTAACTGTCAAAACAAAAAAAAAAAAAAACAATAAATAATCGTCACCGGATGGTTACCCTTTTGGTAAATAGCTCACTTCCACGTGGTCTGGGTTCAGCATGGTCTGGGTTCGGGAGCCGGGAGGTTGGACATGCTGGACATGCGGCCAGTGGCATAGTCAGAAATAATGAGTAGCTTAATTGCGCACAATGAAAACACAAATTCAATAAAATAAATTTTGTAACAAATGACACGACCATATGTACTTCTTCATTGAAAACACTTGTAAAAAAGTAGCATATTCGCCCGACAATAAAGTTATTGATATTTCCATTAAAGAAACCAACAAAATATTCTTCTATAGGTAAATGTGTCATGTCAGCATTTGATTATCTATTTAGTTCATAATCAAACTTAACAACATCTATCTCCACATTGGTTATTTTTGCATCTCTATCAAAAAAATCTCAAAATACTCAATGCACCTATGTCCAATCGCAAATGAGTTTCAATCACGCATCCGATCACACTAAATTATTCGTCTCGATGAGACGATTCCAATGAGGGGTGTTTTTGAGTTATTGAGTTTCGAGTTTCCTTATTGGGTTTGGTTATTGAGTTTTGGTTATTGGTAAAAGTTGTTAAGTTTGGTTATGGAATGGGTGGAATTTGATTATTTGCTAAAAAACTTGTAACTTTACTTATTACAATGTGAGGTGTTTTTTGAGCATTAAAGAAACCAACAAAATATTCTTCTATAGTAATGAACACAATGTACTTAGGTAAGATTTTACAATAGACAACAATTCGATTTGGTAATGACATATTTAGAGAGAGAGAGACACATTTGAAAGCAATTCGAATGCGTCACTGATTCTTCACATAATTCATAATTGAAAATGCACTCTCAAATGTTGCAGTTGTAACCGGTAAACTTAATGTCAAAACTAAAGCAAATAAATCCATCGACAAACTCGGTGTCTTCCCATCTCCGCCACCGCAGATGAATCGGACGATTGTGGCATTTCTCGATTCCAAACTTTTCAAAAGATGGAGCGTAAAAATCATTTTTCTAAAATTATCACTCTATAGTATATCATATAGTATCATGTACTGTCAGACCTTAAAAGTAGCTCTATCCACTAAACTTCCAAGTCAACCCTTCTAATGTTACAAATCGTTCAAGCTTAAAAGGGTATCCTAGTCATCTCACTTCACGATATCCTCTATGTCCTGATTAACAGGGGAAATGAAATTTGAAACGGGCTAATCTGTTGGCTAACAACAGTGATTAGTCTGTGAATCTGGAAAAAAATTTGGGTGCAAATAGAGTCCGGCTGACGTGGAACCTGTGCAGCACATTTAAGTCGTCCAAAAATGCAACCAAAGGCTCAGACTAAAAGATACCAAACGGGTTTTAAAGGAAAAGAGTGTTTCAATCCAAGACGTCGATTGCATTATTTGGACAGCTCGGATGTGCTGCACGGGTACCATGTGGTACCCAATTCGCAACCAAAAATTTCTAGTTATTCAGAAGATAAGAAGTTGAAACAAACACCTTATCCTCTTCGTCCTGAATAACAGGGGAAACGAATTTTGAAAGGGGCTAATCTGTTTGCTAACAACAGTGATTAGTCTGTTAATCAGAAGATAAGTGTGATCAGAATTTGAAACAAACACCTGACCCCCATGCACAGCTTCGGGGACACTCCGAGCCTCGGCCCCAACCCGAACCAGGCGTCTATTAATCAGAACCGACCAAAAACCCTGCTCATAAATCTCTTTACTCTTCTGGCCTTTTCCCTTCTTCTTCGAGCTGAAAATCAAAAATTTCAGAGGATTCTTGTTCTGGGTTCCATCAATGGCTTCGTCAAAACCTCTTGTGCCCTGTTTGGCTCTCGTGATTTTGTTCTTCGGATTCTCTTCTGAGGCGAGGGAATTGCTGGTTGGAGGCCGAGAGAATTCCTGGAAAGTCCCTCCATCCCCTGATGATCTCAACAAATGGTCCGGGAAAATCCGGTTTCTCATTGGGGATACTCTGGGTAATTTTTCCTATTCCCATTTCAAATCACTTACATTCTTCCCAAATTGGTTTTTCTTTTTCATTACTACTGTTTACTGTCATTTTGACTCATTTAGCCATGATTTGCCATCTGGGTTTTCTGTTCAGTTGCGTGTTCTGTGCCAACTCTGTTTTTTTAAGCTCTGCATTCGTCATAGTGCTTCGTTTTCTCTCTCTAAAAAGTCGCTCTCTTTGTATTGTTCTCTGAGAATTAATCTTCTATCCATGGTAATTCAGGGTTTTCCAGCTACGTGGGTTCTTCGTAAAATCATCCCTCTTTCAGTAATTACGTTAATTTTTTTGGTGCAATAAATCGAAGTGCATGTACGGTACTCCCCAGAGGTATTGCCCCCGTCACACCCCACCACTATCGTAGGGAGCCCTCCCGAACCGATGTCGGGACCGAACATAAGGTTTCACCACGTAGCGTGGCGTTGGGAGAATGTATAGCACCAATGAGGAGCTACGGAGAGACTTGAGCCTCGGCCTTGTCCAACTAAGTCCAAGTTTCGAGAACCAACCCCTTATTGGTGCGTCAGTACTGCTCGGTGATCATGTTCTAGGTTATTCTCTGAGAATTGTCTTCTCTCCATGTTAGTATTGCTTTTTCAAAAATTATTGCAATTTTTTTGGGGGAAGCTTACTTCAGTTTGAAAAGAATCAGCATTAATTACCATCTTATTTTAATCCATTTTTTTTTATTTTGGGATTTATGTTAGTCGAGATAAGTTTGAAACGTAAAAAAAATCAGATAAAGAGACTAAAAATAAATTTGTTAAGAAAGCTAGCTAGCCACATTATTTTTAACAGAAAAAAGGTTGGTCCAGTCATCGAGACGTAGATGTTAAGTTTGCTCCCTCCTGCTCTCATATTCGATATCTCCTAGGTGCAAAAATTGTTGTGGGGGCGAGTTCATACGGGTTTTACTGTCACTTTGAATTAATGAACTCCCGTTAGTCGATGGTGAGATCGGGTAACCATGATTTGGTCGAAAGTGTGCGTAAGCTGGCTCGAACAATTATCAAGAAATTGAAAAAGAAATTGGCTTTTTTTAAATTCAATTTCTCATATTATTGGTCTCCAATTCCTTTATTGCCTTCCATCCCAAACTGATTATTCTTAATGTTCTGATTTTTCAGTGTTGAAGTACGACCCAAAAACTGATTCTGTGCTACAAGTAAGCGAAGAAGATTATATAGTCTGTAACACGTCAAATCCAATCAAGTCCTACAACGACGGCAACACGAAAATCCCTCTAGATCGATCGGGGCCGTTCTACTTCATCAGTGGGACGAAGGGGAACTGTGAGAAGGGCCAGAAGGTTGTGGTGACAGTTTTGTCTCCCAAACACGACCATGTAAGGGCTCTTCCTCCGGTGGCTTCTCCGGCACCGGCACCTTCTCCAGTGGAAGGAGGAAACTTTCCCCAGGCACTTGTTCCCACAGCCGGTGGTCATGGTTTGCCGGGTGGCGGTGGGGCTGTGGGTGTGGCGGTTGTTTTGGGGAGCTTGGTTGGGTTGGCTTTGGTCATGTAGTGAGAGAGATTGAGAGATTGGTTTTTTTGTTAAATGGGGTTGTGTATGATAACCGGTTGTTTTTTAGGGATGTTTTGTTCTGGTTTTTTTTTTTTTTTTTTTTTTTTTTTTTTTTAGCATTTTGAGAGAAGTATGGCTGTGGTTTATATGAGAGAAGTACGGTTTTGAATGTTAATAATGTCGTGTGAGGATAGCTTTCTTATGGAGAAAAATATGCGACACAATAGAGTCAAATATGCAACATAATAGAAAATCTTGTTTCAAACACGTCTCTTGCCTCATATCCAACAGTTATTAATTAGTACCAAAACTTAATTAGAACTCTTGCCCCCCCGGCAACCCTACCATGACCATTCAACCCACCGTGGTCCCTAAGAATTCCTTATGGCATAAAAGGGAAAACTCCAGCGTGGTTCCCAAGAATTTCTTATAACCCAAAATTCCTTATGATTCAAAAGGGCATGACCATTGAACCCCAGCATAATCCCTAAGAATTCCTTATAACCCAAAAGGACTTTCCATCACTCGTGTTAAAACCTATTACCAAGATTCTATGTAGGGAATTGAGGTAAGAATTTTTTAAAATTGATTGCGGTAAGCATTTTTTAAAATTGATCCGGAGGATCAGTCTTGATTTTACCACTACCTTCCAATGAGTCAATATTAGACCAGTGGATGAAAACAAATCAAATTGTTTTAACTTACAGGTTAGCAGGTTCAGAACCACTGAGTCTACATTCCCACCATAGTGAAGCAGAACACGAAAATCTTCTTCCCCTTTCAATTTAATCTGGCGATTTATCATCTGTGTAGAAAGAATTACAGGAGCCCGGCCATAATGCCTAACATAAAGATACCTTTATTAAACAATGGAAGCATGTTTAAAGAGCTTATGTGTTTAAAGCTAGAGCTTTTCAGATCCAGTAATTTTGTCAATCAAATGCGTATTCAATCGGTCACTATAATCTGGGAAGCGTGTTTAAAGAGTTTTTCAGATCTAGCCTTGCGTCACGGCCTTAAAATTATGAGTCAACCGTGAGACCTTAGATGTTTTGCTCACTCTTGCTTGCGCACCTAAGTAAACCAGAAGATGGAAGAGTGGAGAATTGTAGATTTATAGGGAGAGAAAGAGCTTTCACCATAACTTGGATTACAAAGCCTTCAAGTGGTTTGAGCAAATGAGGCCATTACCTATTTATATACCAAGGGAAAGTTTGAAACACTCAACAAATTTCCCAACTATTCCAATAGAATTCTCTGAAAATGTGTGTATAATAAGTCTATAATTAAAATTTCCCAACTATTCCAATAGAATTCTCTGAAAACGTGTGAATAAGTCTATGATTATGTACAGTAATCTAATGGTTCTAGAAGGTTTTTAGAATCCTTCAAACTTCCACCGTAAAGTTCACGTCCCCCCATCGTAGTGCCCTAGGTTCAAGCCCCACGAGGGGCGGAGTTTGCTGAAGTTTGAGTCCGATTTTGTCCACCCACCATAAAAATAGGTGAACATTACCCACCTCATTATTGGTCGATACTAAGTCATGGAGCCTTGTCTACTTTAAAGATGGGTTGAGTTTAAATGGAAATAGAGATAAAATCTAAAACTAACCTATTGACTCTTATATTATAACAACTTCTTTTTTTTTTTTCATTCGTTAATCCTAATGTACTCTATCCTAAGAGGATGACTTGGGGATGGGGATGGGTGGTTACGGAACACCTTTGATATGGAAAATTGCAAGCAAAAACTCCAGAACTTTATACAACTTGCGTTTTACGCTCTTTCTTTTTCTTGTTCTGTTTATTTTTTTTTTTTTAAGTTTACACAACTCATGTTACATGTCGACAAATTTCAAACTTGTTTTCTGAGTGCCTAGCTAAAAGAGCAATGAAATAACCAACTTCTTTCCTCAATGACCTAACTCAATCGATGTTCTTAAATTGATCGATTTGCATTTGAAAAAAAAAAAACATATTAGATTTTAGCCTAGTTTTCCTTTTTTGAAGTTTGTCGCTACTTATAAATCATCAAAGTAAGTAAATATACAGTGTGTGCTCCACTAACTAAAATAAGTACTTATTTTTGAATTAAAGGTAACGTATTGTGATAAAACGACATGTCTCGATCGTAAAGCAGAAAATACTTAAAAAATAAAAACCTAGCATAACTGGACCTAATCTTGAATTTTCCACACACAAAGAACACTTATATGGAAGGTCAAAAATACCTGAGCTATCCATGCAATTACTCAGATCCTGAGTAGCACCTTTATATAAGTAAGCAAAGGCCACCCTCCCTCTCATCTTCATGCAAATTACTACACCAAAACCACCAAAGAGGAGCCATGAAACATGACTAGAGGATAGAGATGGACAAGGAGGATAGGACACTCCAAAGCTGAGTTCTAGTATGTTAGCCCCATGTCAATCACACACTTAATTGAACTAAGAAATCGTTGACAGTTTTACGGTCACTACTTGTTATTTCGCATAAGTAACTTGCACATACGGGGTAGACTCATTCCATAGATTCGCCGTTTCAAAAAGAAAAAAGAAAAGAGGAGAGGAGAATTATTCTTGTGATACTAAGGAAATTGCGCCATAGAATTTCACAGGGTAGAAATACCTAGAAACCATATTCATATGATCCTAGTGAAAATTTCTGTACGATGTTGTACATATACCAATCAATAATCATAGTTATACCCTCATAAGATTATGTTGTACATACCAATCATAGTTATACCCTTGATAGGCGCATAAATGTTCACATTAGCGCCTTCTAATTTATCTTTGTTGAGTCTATTTATATTGTTAATCGGAACTTAATACTTAATTTGTGTATTGTAGGTGTTTGGAAGCTTAATACATGAAAGCGGATTAAGTTAATGTACATAGCTCGAGTTGAGAGAGTTGAGTCATAGATTCCATATTAATATTGCTTCTACTGTGCACATAAATTTTGGAGCTAAAATTGCTGAAAGCAAATACAATTTAGATGGCACATGTCGTGGTGGGACTAAACCCAATTGTTTTTTTACTCAGCTTGAGAGTTGGATCAAAGAAAAGTGGGCCTCCTAAGCTAATTGTCGACTGGGAATAAAAAGAGAAAATAGGACTTTTTTTTTTTTGGTCAAACGAAAATAGGGCTTTTACAGGGGCCATCAGCAGCTTATAAAGGGACACTTTTTACACGAGGAAAAAAAAAAAAGAACGAGGACTGGTGGAACGGAGAGAAACGCAGAAACGGAGAACAAGACAGCGGCACCTCGAGCCCGGCTGAAACAGAAAAAGACGACGGCTTCGGGGTTTAATCTTTTACCATTATTTCAATGGAGTTTATACTTGTATGACTATTTGTTCGAAGTTTTTATTAGCATCTTTTAGACATACGTTTTTTCATTCAGAGCTTTTCCTTTGAAGTTTTCAACGTTTTGTTCAAATCTAGTATTGGAAACAATCTGGAAAAATCTCAGCCCTCTTAAGGTGGAGATTTTTGTTTGGATGGCCCTTCAAGATAGAGTGGCTACTAGATCTGTGCTCCAAAGTAGAAACTTGATCCTTGAAGGTAATTCAGCACTTTGCCCGTTGTGTTCTATGCATTTGGAGACACCCCAGCACCTTTTTCTACATTGTAAATTCTCATGGGATGTTTGGTCTTTGATCCTGGATTGGTGGCATGTGAGATGGGTGTGTCATCAATCTCTGGAAGCTCTCTTTACTTGGTGGTTTGACAACAGATTTAGAAACTTGGAGAATCATTTGTGGGAAACGACATTCTTTGCTACATTATGGTCATTGTGGTTGGCAAGGAATGACTACGTATTCAATAATGCTTCGACAGGAGTAGGGCAAGTGGGTGAGGTGATCAAAACCAGAGTCGCGATGTGGATTAAGGTGAAGTTCGATATCAAGGTATACACTGTGGAGGATTTTCCTTGATGGAGTTAGAAAGGTGAAATTGTAATTTGTGTTTGAAGTGTGTCAGGTGTTCCGTCCAACTCTCTGTTGGATGCTTATTTTTCGTGTTTCTCCCTTTTTTTCTTCTTTGTCCGTCGTGTGCTTTCGATATTCCCCCTCGATGTAACCTTTCGAGATTAATAAAAGTTTCTTTTGCCAAGCAAAAAAAAAAAAGTATTTAAGCATTCGGTAACTCATTTCAATTTTTGTTTTTAAGTAAAGTTGTTCGTTGGTATTTAATTTAGTTGTTATCTCTCGTTTATTTTCTTTCTCCAGTAAAGGAAGCATGATTCAAATTAGGGTTTTTTCTATTTCATGCACAATGATTAGTAAGTAGTTGTATAGGTAGGGTCGCGGGGTGATTAGCACATCGTTGCTCCTATTTTCAAACAATGAAAAAAATGACTTTAGATTGGAAAAATATTTCCCGTAGACGAACTCGGGTATTGTCAGAGCCCATGTGAACGGAGGAATAGGGGTCCAAAATTCATTCTCCGCTGTGCATGGATAAGCGGAGACCATAGGGTCTCGCATCTTACGGAGTATCTTTTTCAATATAAAGTTGAACGTTTTTAAGAACAACGAATGGAGCAAGTTAATCCAGACTGGTTACGAGTGCTATGAACCCTACGATCGTACCTCCTTTTATTATTTGAAAAGAACAATTGATTCCTTAAGTTGTAGTTAACCTCAATCAAATCGACAAGGGTGGCCATCTAAGAGCCCGTTAAATTAGTAAAACCCAAGTTTTTGGTCAGCATACATCGCTGTCTCTGTGGATTCGACTCCGGTCTTATTGGATATTGTGCTGCATCGGTCTTCGCCCTACGCTTGGGGCAACTCATTAATTTAGAACTAGGAAAATCTCAAGCAACCCTCATAAGATTGTGAATCTATATCATTTATGTTTATTAGCATTTTATCCACGAATGGGTGAATGGTTAACTCATCAGAAAGTCTTCAATACACATCTCTTTAAGGTATGCACCATATGCACCTATTGTGTGGTTCATAACTTCATATTGTGCCACCTAATAAAAAATTACTTGAAGGACTGGTTATTCATAACATTTTATTTCGTATCGTAACTTTTATATTAAAAATTCGTAACTTTTCATTAATATGATTCGTAACTTTTTTGCAATAGAATCATAATATTTTGGGAATCATAATATTTTGGTGTGTTTCAATGGGGGTACATATTATACACACTCAAATAAGGGATGTATATTGTAGCACTTCTCCCTATTCATATGAATTGCATATATGTTTTTTCCGAAAAAAGGCAGTAGAATTACATATATATTTTTTCATCTTTTAATCCAATGTTGCTTTCAGTCCTATTTAAATTTTTTAGAGTCCCCTTGGTCAACATGATTAATTTTCATGGTAAAAAATAAAAAAAGTTGAAAATGAATACCGATTATAAAAGTTAGGGGAAACACAAGTTTTTGAATGGTAATTAATTTCAGGGACGGCTTTGAGCTAAGCCGGAGAAGGGCACCAACTTAAGCCCCGAATTTTGACTCAAAATTAGAACTCCAGATAGGTAAAATGAGGTATATAATATATATTTAATATAACACTTATATAACAAATAAGCGTAGTGGAAAAGCTTTTTACTATTTAATAGATACAGACTTGAGGGGCCTTTTTTTTAAATTCTTTATGAGAATTTTTTTTTGCTTTCACAATTTTGTCTTAGGCCTGAGAATCTTAAAGCCAACCCTCATTAATTTTCACACTCTTCAAATCCTTTGTACACACCCCATGGGAACATGTGGGCCCCGTGGTCAATTATTTAACACAACGGTCCCTTGTTGTAATTAATGGTCAGGATTCACTCAAAGTTCTTTTGAGTTATCTCTTTCCTACGGTCAAAAATAATTTTGAACGGTTGAGATACATAGAATTTTGAATTATTAAATGCGACAATTTTTTTTTTGAAGGTAGTTGTCATTGTTTCATGCATGCAAAGTAAAGTTCATTCATCTATCTTAAGGTGTATAAACGATCGAACACCATAGTGTCTCTCTCTCTCTCTCTCTCTCTCTCTCTCTCTCTAGGGTTTACTTTCTGTGATCGTTCGTGACAGAGGCGGTTGCTCTCGAAAAATGGAAGTTGAGAAGTCGGCGATTGTGAAGAACGACGAGGCGACGTCCAACATCAAACGCGAGGAGGAGGATTCCGATAGGAAGACCTTCGATTCCGATAGAAAGACCTTCGAGGCCTACGCCGAGCAAGTTCATAAGACCGAGGTAGACTTTTTGATTCATCGGATTCGATTCCCATTTTGATGAGATCGTTTTCTTTTTTGTTGTTTTCTTTCTTTCTGTGACATGTAGTGTTTGTTGAATTTAGGGTTATGAGGTTACGATCTCACGGCCAGGCAAGATAATGCGCGGATTTCTCCCAATGGACATAAGCGTAGAGAAGAGGTATCAGGACTACGACATGTGTGCTCAACTTGCTGTCGACAAGTTCAACTCTTTGTTTAAGGTATGTACACGTCTCTCTGATCTTCTAACTGTAGATTTCGACCTGTATATGATTCTAATACCATGCCTGATACCTCATAATGACATGACATCTATCGGCCACGTGCAGGAACAAGTTGGTCTTGAGCTCGAGTTCGTCACGGTTTTGATGGTAGCTGTTCGGCCGTCCTGCGTTTTCACCTTCTACATAACCTTTGAGGCTAAGGATCTTGCTGATGAGGCCAAGGTTAAGACCTATCAAACACAGGTGCTAATGGGATTGCCCCGTGGCACGTGGAAAGTGAAAACTATGAGGCCCAAACCTAACCTGGATGAACAAGGTAAGATTAATCCTTTGGCACTTAATTTTGCTTCTCTGACAATGTGCTTCGTTAGGATTTTGGAAATATGCAGGTGATTGTTGGATCTTTTGCTTTTTTTGGCCACAATATTCATTCACTATTTGTTTTGACCTTTCTAACTTATTCCGGTGAAGCTCTCTACACAGATCTAATTTTGAGTTTTTCCCTTTCCCTTTTTGTCTTCCATTTGAACAAGGTTGCTATTGTCCAACAGTACCATTCTGGAAAGAGAAGTAACAGAAGTTCCCTTAGCACGGTTAGTATACGTTTCAATCATCACATCGATGCACAACTTTCGTTGGTCCACTCTCGGTGATGCTTTTCAGTACTAGGAAGATAAGTGAATGATATCGTAGTTTGGTTTATTGGCTGTCGTACTCTATGGGTTATTGATGCACATTTATTTATTCAATTGTTAATTTATTGTTAATTTGATAGTATGATTGGATGCAATTTCCCGAGAATGCGTTCTAGCATGCTAGTTGGGTTAAATAACCGAAATTCTCAATGTTTCTTTCGTACATTTGACGGAGGATGTGTTTACTGCCATACCTCCCATATCACTGTAGAAAATCACCCAAACAAACTAGGAAACATGGATGCAACCTTAAGGGGATTTCACCAATAATGGCATAGAAAAAGATTTAAGGGGGAGAGCTTCACAAAGGTGATCTGAGTACCCTTAGCGCTAATGTGGAATCTAATCTTGTTTACTAGACTAGCAAAGGGTTTGAATGTCGTGGAAAACTCTGCTATTCCGCCTGCTTGACATGGTAGTATGGTACACCATGGCTGCCCATGCAAGCTTTCAAATGATATTGGAAAAGGATTTTCCACTTGGCAAATCACTTGGTTACCCCAAGATTGGTGAGGTTTGGATATGCTGAAAAGTGAGCCAACTTGTTTTCATGTGCATCTAAAATAGAGGCGGTTGAAGAAGAGGTCAGGGAGGCTATCATCTTCTTGCAGACATAAAGGGCTGATAGGAGAATTATGGATGGCTCCAATTAATAATATGGTCTTTGGTTCTAAGCCTTCCTTTAATAGCCACTGGGAAAAGATTTTGATCATATTATATGATCCCAGTGTACAATAGGAGAGTGAATCCTTATAGCATTCTACTTAGCTGCCACATAGTATGAGGAAGGAAGAGTAACTAACTGTCCACTGAACCTGATCAGGCCTCATGCAATGTTGTTTATAAATTATAGTGGTTGTATGTACATAAATAGATACATACATGTATGTGGATGTGTGTGTGTACGTACATATATATGTCTGCAATGTTTTTTTTTTTTTGCTCGGCAAACGAACGTTTTTTAAATAAGAGAAGACTTGAGAGGGAACTACAAGTCGGGGGAAGGGGGAGGGGACTCCAACCGAAGTTGAAGAAAATTAAAAAAACACCCAAACGGGCCAAAAGGCCCACAACCTAAAAGGGCACAAGCCCAGCATACACCAAAACCTAAAAGGGCACTGGCCCAAACCAAAAACTGCTGACATCCACCACCGGAGACCCCATCACCGCCAACGCCGAGAAGACATCGTCACCTCCAGACCTACTAGCCAACCAACAGATCTGATCGGAAAGAACCCAGGTTCAACCGATATTCATCGGCAACGCCCCATCAACTTGACGACAACGAAACGGGGCCCTGCAGATCAACAACAGCCGCCGACAACCACCTGCAACAGAAACAAAAAGCAACAGACACCACCAGCAACCACCTGCAACAGAAACCAAAAACAACAGACACCACCATCACAACCACCCGACCACCACCAACCACCGCCTCCACATAACCCGAGAACCCCGCCACCAGTCGATGCAACACAAGCATGAGCAGAACGAGATCAAGGATGAAGATTTCCAACCGAATCCAGCCAAACCAGCTGAGGGAACAAGAAAATCAGAAAACTTTCTCAAGACGGCGAGAGACCCACACCTGGAAGACCCAAAACGCCATACAACAATCGACTACCGACGACGCCCGACGCCCATAGAGCCCCACCACCGGCCACTGCTACACCACTAGCCGTTAGGCTGAGAACCGAGCTCTTCCAGCAAAGAGGCCCGGCGTAGGAGCAAAGCCACCACCCCGCAGAGAAAAAGCACAGCCTCGACCGGCCGCCCTCCGCCTAAAATCACCAGATCCGAAACCAGTCGCCACCACCTGCACAGAAAACGTTAGAAAAAAAAGCTACAGGACACCTCCACCGCCACCACCAACCACCGCCCACTACCACCAACAACCGCCCAGATCTACTTCCCCGCCCACCACCACCCGCAGCCACCGAGCAATCCGGGTCACCCAACACCGCTAGGCTCCCGGAGGAGACAAGAAACCTCCGGCCGGAGGAGGCCGAGCAAAAGCCCAGCCACCACACCCTCCCACACCGAGGAGGGTGGAGACCCAAAAAACGCCGACGAAGAAGGGGGAAAAGGAGGGTTTCGAGACTGAGAAGGAGAGGGATGGAGAGCAGAGATCAGGGCAGGGAGCAAAGAGGAGCCCGGGGGGAGGAGGGAGGGAGGCGCCTCCCCCCCCAGGCGGCGGCTACCAACAGTGGGAGCCCTAGGAGAAAGGTTTAGAGAGAGAGACTCTCGAAAGGGTTTGACTGTACGTTGATAAGGTTCAACGAGGAGAAATATTAGAATGACAAATTATATGTCTGCAATGTTCTAGTTCACATTTGGTTGAATACCTAAGAACATGTGAATATCCACATGGACTGCTCTTGGAAACATACGTAACTAATTTCCAAGTCTTTGCGCTTAGAGTGAAAGGAGAAATCCTTGAATATGCCCTAACCAGACCAAGATGGCATGGGCAGAGAGGATCCCGGTAAAAACATCTGTTACTTGGTTGGTAAAAAATATCTAGAAGGAGAGTGAACCCTTGCAACATTCCATGTAGCTACCAATTTCTTACTCAATCCTGAGGTAAGGATGCTCTGCATCGAAGATCAATGATTTGCCCCGGGCCATTTTACCGTACCCTTCATCGCCCCAACCGGTTCCCTAGGAGTTTTTACAGATCCAGTATTTTTCGCCTTCATCTGTGGTATCGAAGCCAAGTAAAATAGCGTGTTGTAGATCCGATCTCATTGGTCTGGTGCAACAAGTCCGGTGGCTCTATATATATCCTGAAAACAAAAATTTGAAACAAAAAAATAAAATTAATTTTTAGCACAAAACGTAAAATGCAATCAGTCAACAAAAGCGTGACTAATAAATACTGTTCAATTTCGAAATCCTCACATCTTTCTAAATTCGAACCCATCGCACCAAGTTAGTACATTTCAAGTGCAAAATGTCAAATATTTAGTGTATACCTTCATAACTCTTCGCATCTTTCCGAAATTTGTTTATTTGATATTAATGGTAATTCTCTATAATGCTACTGTACTACATACTGTACCTTTGTAGTGCCTAAACCATAGTTGTCAACGGCAAAAGGCACACCCAGGCACAAAGTTCTCACTACAAGAAAATGCGGATTTGGCGATACAACGAAGCACATTGGCAAAAGTATATATGAGTTGGCAAAGGTTTTCGCCGATGAAAAATTCTGCGTTAGCAAGATGTTGGCGTTGATATATCGGGAAAGAGTTTCGCCGATGTGAATTGTCATTCGTCGGCAAAAATATAGTTTCAGCGACACAAGTTTGCATCGGCAAAACCTGTCAGCAAATGGTAATGCGTCGGCAAATGGGGTTCTAAAATTGGAGAATGTTAACACCTTTGGCGATGAGACTTTTGCATCGGCAAAAGTCAATTTTAAAAAAACTCAAATCTGCTGTAGTTGCTCTGCGCTCGAACTTGGGACCCCAGGTATCCACACTCTGCGCACACCCACTAGACCAACTTACTCTTTCGTGGATAATATTACGAGATTTAATATATAACCTATATAAGCAATATATATACTATTATATTATTTCTTCTGTAGTAAGTATCTACTATATTAGCAAATATATGTACACAAAATTTCTTATAAGGGCGCTCTTTAACTTGTTAAATTAAGTTTGTTCCCTTTTCCGATCGAATTTCAATGTTCTAAGTCGCTTAATGTGTTTAGAACGTGATTTTAAGGGTACCCCAAGAAATCGGCAAAAAAAAATTTACTGGGAAGGGCTCGATCTTATAGTTTTTTTATCAAAAAATGATCCGATCAAAAGCCTTTCTGGGTCATTTTTTTTGCCAATTTCTTGCGGATACACTTTAAATCATATTCTGAACGCATTGAGCGGCTCGGATCATTAAAATTTGGTCGGAAAAGGGGACATCCTTAGCTTAACTAAAATAAGGGCGCCCTTATAAGAAGCTAACTGTATGTGTGTGTAATATATATATATATATATATATATATAATACTCTTTCCCGTTCCACAAAATTTTACCGGTCTACAAAACCTAGAACTTAAAAGAATGCAATTTTTTTAAAAAATTCAAACTTTCTTTTTTGCAAATTACACTATATATAGCGAATTACCGTTTGCCTACGGACAAATTGTGGGACATTAGAGAGTATAACATATATATTATATGTATGTACACTACATATACATATGTACTCTATGTAATAAACATATCATATGTTATACTATATAGGAATGTGGTTTCAAGCGACACAAAAAAATACACATAAAAACATACTATCTCAGCCATTGAAATGAGCGACTAAGATGGTGTATTTTCATGTATCCCTTTAAACAACCTTATATACACATATATAAAATGTACATATAATTATACATAAGATCTATACCGTATACATACATATATGTTATATGTGAATACAAACTATTGCCGACACAAAGATTTCATCGCCGAAAGATTTGACTTTTGCCGATGCACATTGTGTCGCCGAAGGTTCCCTGTAAGACTATTGCCGATGCAAAAATGTCGTCGCCGAAATATTCAACTTTTGCCAATGCACAATTCATCGCTAAAAGAAAGTTTCGTTGGCAAATATTTACCGGGAAAATATTTCCCGTCAGTCTTACTTTTGCCGACAACATTTGCCGATGCATTTATTTTTGTCGCCAAAAAGCTTACATTCACCGACACATACTACTTTTTCATCGGTAAAAGCTTCCTTTTGCCGACAAAAAATACATTGTGTCGGCAATTTGGTCGCGCTTGGTGTATTTTCTTGTAGTGTCTGTTGGGCCAGAGGCAAAGTGCACACCTTTTTGAAGAGAGACACACCTATGCGAAAATAATAATTATTTCTGGAACATAATTGTGTTATGTGCACATTTTTTTTGAAAAAAAAAAAAAGCTCATTTTTTGTGTGTGATTTTGAAGAAAGCGTGCTTTTTTGATCGATTTGAAAGAGATAAGTGTAATTTTTTGCACCTGGTCGCTTTTCTAGCCTTGTCGCTTTTTTTTTTTTTTTTACGTTTTTTGCTCGCCTTTTTCAAATCGCCTCACATCGGGGTCAGCAAGGCCGTGGGAGTATGCCTCGCCTCGCAATGGGCCTAGGCACGCCTTTGACAACTATAGCCTCACAATAATTACTGCATATGTATGTCATAACAATAATTACCATCTCAGTTATATATTAGTAAAAATTGTAAAAACTGTTTTTTCCAAATCCGTCGTAGTCGGCGATCGAAATTTTAGGTTCTAAAAATTGGCTCACTCTTCTATCTCGTTTTTTTTCTAGACGTGACTTTCATTGATCTTTTATCTCGTTTTTTCTTAAAGGCGCGGAAATGATGTACTAAATCCAATCACAGTTTAAACAACATTGAGATGGAAAGTATTAAGCGAAACTTTTTATCTCATTTTTTATGTTAAACTGAGATTAAAAAAATTAGTTTACAATTCTTTATCACCATGTTTTTATTAAAATTGTGAGACTTTTGTGAAGTTCTTGAGTGTGACCTATATCTATTATTGTAGTAGTAGTAATAGTGATTACTTACTTTCTTAAGGTCAACGAAATCCTCAGTAATTGTCATGTCACAAGCAACCGGACACTGCAACACCGCCCACTCTAAGGCTGCTTCGTCATTGGGTCAACTTTGTGGGTTTCCAGAATCTTCACAGAAGACAATTCCTATTGAAAGGCAAAACAAAAAACAAAAGTTAATTACTAATTTATTCACATTAGTTATTAAATATACTCCTTATTAGATAGAATAATAAAAAAATTAAATGAATTTATAGACCTAACCTCCAGCTTGGTCTTCTCCCTAGAAAGGTCTTTCTCCCCACTGTAAGGGAATGAGCCCGGCTCTCTTGGGAAAGCCCGTTGAGTCAGATGTACTCAAACGGGCCCAAGAGATTGCATGGATAATTAACCACGCTATCAGGATAGACATTATCGATCAACTCCTGGCCAGTAAGTTTCAACAAAGTTTTTCTACCAGCGTGGATTGAATAACCTACTGCCGTAGCCTCCGAGACTACCAGTGCCCAACATAGTATATCTGAAATAATAATAATAATAATACCCATATATAAGTGTATCATTTTAAAAATACTACTGTACGTACTAATTGGTTTGAACTAGGCTCCGTTTGTTACGATGTAAAATGTTTTCCATGTAAAATATTTTTCAGAAAATAAACTTTAAACTTTCATTTTCCGGTGTTTGATTGGCACTTGAAAATATTTTATACCGTAACGCACAACCATAAACAAGCAATGATAAACTAAATAACATCAATTCATTTTCCCAAAAAATATAGTACAATCGACGAGAACATATTAATCCCTTCAGTAATACTTTTAAATTGTTTCGTAGCTTTATAAAACAAAGACCAACAGTGGTATTACCCTTCAAAGCCCAGCTAGATTGTTCCTAAATAAACTGGTCACAAAATCTTTTCGTTTTTTTCTTTTTTAAAATATAAAAGGAGCTTAAAAAACAGAACCGTAAATATTTTTCTCGTTTAAAAGAAACAGAACCCAACCACTAATTGTTGAAATTCAGTTGTGCTTAGAAGGATTCATCAGCTACATGATGACTACTTTTACCTTTGTAAACATGGATTAAAATAACTAACAAATAGAGATAACGAGTCTATCTCATCCTTCTAACCAACTCAATCACATAACCCATGTCGACGACCCATCCACCCACCCATTTGTAAGGGCAGAACCAGGAATTGATTCCACCTCGGGCTAACCCAAAACCAGTGTTTTCAATTATATAGATCATATCTAGATATGTATGGTATATCTTAAAATACGTTTGTTGGAAGATTAGGAATTTCTATTTCAGTTGAACAAGATTTTTGGAAAAGAAAGGATACTAAAGACAAGATGGGGGAATGAGGCACTTGAACTCAACCTGTTTTTTGGATTTATACAAAATAGCTAGAACTCATCCCTATTTATACTACTCTATGAAAGACTCTAGTACAAAGATATTTTCATACAAGATAAATTTTGAGATAATTCTAGAATTACACATGTGACTAATTCTCATAAAAAATTCTAGATATTTCACAAGGATATTCTAAAGTTTCTAAAGCTAGATATTTTAGAGTTTCTAGAAATTAGATACTATTTATATCTTCTTCAATAATACCTTCTATCTTTGGGTTTTTCAGTACTAGGAAGATAAGTGAATGATATCATACATTTTAGAGTCTCTAGCATGCTATTTGGGTTAAATAACCGAAATTTTCAATGTTTCTTTCGTACATTTGACGAAGGATGTGTTTACTGCCATACCTCCCATATCACTGTAGAAAATCACCCAAACAAACTAGGAAACATGGATGCAACCTTAAGGGAATTTCATCGATAATGGCATAGAAAAAGATTTAAGGGGGAGGGCTTCACAAAGGTGATCTGAGTACCCTTAGCACTAATGTGGAATCTAATCTTGTTTACTGGACTAGCAAAGGGTTTGAAGAAGAGGTCGGGGAGGCTACCATCTTCTTGCTGGCATAAAGGGCTGATAGGAGAATTATGAATGGCTCCAATTAATAAAATGGTCTTTTTTTTCTCGGCAAATGAAACTTTTATATCAAGCTCGAAGGGATACATCGAGGGGGCTCAACCACAGTAAGCACACAATACTTACGGGATCAAGCGAAGGATAGGAAATAGAAAACACCTTACAACGCCCTCCAACAGAACATTGGAAGAAAAACATACCTCACCTAAAATCACAAGCACGACTTACAACTTTAATAAAATGGCTCCAATTAATAAAATGGTCTTTTTTTTCTCGGCAAATGAAACTTTTATATCAAGCTCGAAGGGATACATCGAGGGGGCTCAACCACAGTAAGCACACAATACTTACGGGATCAAGCAAAGGATAGGAAATAGAAAACACCTTACAACGCCCTCCAACAGAACATTGGAAGAAAAACACACCTCACCTAAAATCACAAGCACGACTTACAACTTTAACAGCCTAATCCCATCCAAAAAAACCTTAAAATCCTCCATCGTATACACCTTAATTTCGAATTTTGCCTTTACCCACATAGCAACTTTAGATTTTACCTTTTCAACCACCTCCCCAACTGTCACTGTTGCGTTATTGAACACAAACTCGTTTCGCACCAGCCACAACGACCACAAGGTCACGAAGAAGGTAGCTTCCCACTATCTTTTCTCCAAGTTTCTAAATTTATTATCCATCCACCACCTGTGATGATTATCCAGAGATTCGGGACATACCCATTGAACATGCCACCATTCTAGAATCTGCGACCAAACACCCCACGAAAAATGGCAGTGCAAAAACAAGTGCTGCGGAGTTTCCAAGAACAAAGAACAAAGAGGGCACAGAGAAGATTGTCCCTCTAAAATCAAATTTCTGCCCAAAAGCACCGATCTCGTAGCCACCTTGGATTGAACAGCCATCCAAGTGAAAATTTCCACCTTAGGGGGGCTAATGTTCTTCCACACGGCTTCCAACCCCAGACTTCCGGAATGTCTACTACTTCCCGCTAATAATATGGTCTTTGGTTCTAAGCCTTCGTTCAATAGTCATCCAGAGTACAAAGCATTGCCTAGGAATGGATTTTGATCATATTATATGATCCCAGTGTACAATAGGAGAGTGAACCCTTGTAGCATTCTACTTAGCTACCGCGTAGTATGAGGAAGGAAGAGTAACTAACTGTCCACTGAACCTGATCAGGCCTCGTGCAATGTTGTTTATAAATTGTAATGGTTGTATATCCATTAATAGATACATACATGTTTATGGGTGTGTGTATACGTACATATATACGTGTGCAATGTTCTAGTTCAAATTTGGTTGAATGCCTAAGAACTTGTGAATCTCCACATGGACTGCTCTTATAAACATACGTAACTAATTTCCAAGCCTTTGCGCTCAGAGTGAAAGGAGAAATCCTTGAATATGCCCTAACCAGACTAAGAAGGCATGGGCAGAGAGGATCCCGGCAAAAACATCTGTCACTTGGTTAGTAAAAAATATTTAGAGCACAATCATTGAAGGAGAGTGAACCCTTACAGCATTCCATGTAGCTGCCACTTTGTACGAGGAAGGAGGAGTAATTGTCCATTGAACCTGGTCAGGCCACATGCAATTCTGATTCTTGGATGTATGTAATGGTTTTTTTATATATATACATAGATATATCATATATACATGAATACATACATGTTTATGTATATATTTATACACATTATTATGTGTCTATTCTAATCTAAATACCCTCTTGGTATAGATGGTATAATTTTGATCAGATAAGCAGGGATGAGTGAGTTCCTTAACTTTGATAATTTCTTTATAGGCAAGGATTGGAAGTACCAAGCATTATTATGAGTCAGTCATGATCCTAATTAACCTAATGAAAAGTAGAAATTTATGGATCCCATTTTAGTAGTCTTGCCTGAGCTTGGCCCCTTTGGACATTCATTAGAGACTCTCGCTACCATTCGTCTTGAATTTCGTATTGAATATGCCTATTTGTGTTAGTAGTCATCTCAATTGTATAGATAGTCAGGCTTGTATGCTCGATAGGCTGCTCCAGTGCCTTGCCAAACTTTGTTGTTAAAATTGAACAAAATTTGTAAAAACTTAAAAGAGCTTTAATCCAGGAGATGGTATATACCTCAACTATAACAAAACTAAGGAAAAAGGTCAGAGATGCCAGGGCAGAGAAAGTTGGCTCCAGAATTTGGAAAGAGGTTAGCTATTGATGATTAAAAAGCATCCTGTCCAATTTGCTAAAGATCAGCATGTCCTCGTGCTTGTTGCTCAGAAGTGTAAAAACAACATTAATATCCCCGAAGAGGAGCCGTGATACATTACCATAGAATAATGGACATGGAGGATAGGACACTCCAAAGTTTACTTCTAGCTTCTCTTCTGTTATCCCAATCAATCACACAGACACTTTTGTGGTCACTAGTTATGTTGCATTAGTAACTTGAATAGACAGGGTAGGCTCATTCCAGGGGAATTTTATTCTCCGTTTCGGAAGAGGAAAAGATGAGAGGAGAAATATTCTGGTGATATGAAGGAAATTGTCATAGAATTTCGTGGGGGTGGAAATAGAATATTTTTACAAGCAGGAGGATGGTTACCCCCCTTAACTTTCCGCAAGGCCAACGAAATCTGTTTTATGTTCTGCCAAAGACTTAAGAGAGAGCATGTTGCTTTGAGGGGGTGATTACCACCCGTGTTTGAAAGCCTTGTCTGTGTGATCCTATCGAATGTCTATACTGTATGATTTGTACGCACCAATAATAGTTATACTCTCATTGGAATGTGTATGCATGATGTATATATTGTTTATGTTTATTAGCATTTAACCCACCAATTGGTGGATGGTTAACTCATATGGCTTTCTTTTGGCCAATATTTGGATTTTTTGCCCTGTTATTTTTAGGCGGTGTTCAATGCAAAGATATTTCGGGGGTTGCTTATGGAGTTTCAAGAAGATTATGACGATCTAATACATGTAAATAAACGGAATAGATTTACAACTCTTACTGAGAAATGGAATGTTCGGCCATTTGTACTGATGCACTCAACTTTTGGACGCATTTACCTGTTTGGATTTTTTGGGTGTGGAGTCGTGGACAAGCAATTAGTTTTTGGAGAGATTTATGCGTCTCTTTTACTGGGCATATCAACTACTCAATGTGTCGAACAATTTTTTCATGTACCTTCTCTAAAGCTGTGTGGGAGGCAGTTAGAGGGAAGAACAAGGGGCACCTTGGTTCTGTGAGCCTCATGGATATCGTGGATTGGTGTGGTAGGAGAGTTAAAAAGAAAGACTTTGGCTAGAGAGGAACCAACGAATTTTCCAAATTTCTACTATATAATACGTCACATAGTTTGAACATGAAGCTGCTGTATAATCCACGATTCAGAACGCTTAACTGCTATAGCTGCAGTGCGTAGCTATATTTACCGAAGTTCTATTCACACGGAATAGCATTGATTATTATTTTCACGTGGAATAGCATTGATTAATATCTTCTGCCCTAACGCTTACCGCCTCTCTCTCTCCTCACTTGAAGTTGTTTCACTTTCCCATGCACAACTCATCACTTGAAAACCCAGGTTTGAATCGTCTCATGCGTCAATTTATTGGTTTGATTTTGGTAGGAAAAATGATTGGATTTGTGGAAGGGTCCAAGGCATTTTTCCTCCGGTATACCCACATACGTGAATATATATAACTATTTGACGACTGTGAGAAAGAGGTCTCCGGCCGCCGCCTCCCATTGCCGTCGCGGTATGACTCTAACTCCAACCAACCTACCGTTCAAAAACCGAAGAACCCTCTTCCAAAAGAAAAAGAAACAAGGGATAATATATAAACATATATGTACATATTACGTGATGATTAGAGGTGTTAAACAGGCCTGGTAATGTTGAAGCTTTGAAAGTTAAGTGACTATGTAAAATTGGCACTATTCAGTACGTTTCATTTTATTTTTTTCTGCTAAGAATTGATGCACATGCTCTAAAGGGTGAACCTAAAAAAAAAAGGAAAGGAAAGGAAAATGATGGTTCATTTGATAATTAATACACGCTAATGATATTTTCAGTATTAACAAATGTTCTTAGCATGTCCTTGACGGGTATTAATTATCAATACACGTCCAGGACCGTCATTTTCCAAAAAAAAATACCATTGAATAGGTGGATTATTGATAGGGGTATGAATAGAATTCTCCCAAGGAGAGGGATAATTACATATGTGAACCTCCAATCCCAACCCAACATTTAAATGCGACTAAATAGTGGAATTGTTATTTCAGGGACGACAATGACACTCCCCTAATACCTTGGGGACCAAACAGATACAATAACCGATGTTCTTAACTAAGGAGGAGTATCTCAAAGTATAAGGGTGTAAACACAATTTACACACACTATAATCTACTATATAAATGCGGGGGATGCGTATATGTCAGGTCTCTCTCTCTCTCTCTCTCTCTCTCTAGGGTTTACTTTCTGTGATCGATCGTGCTCTCGGTAATGGAAGTAATCGTGCAGAGCGACGAGGTGATGTCCAACATCAAACGCGAGGAGGAGGAGGACTCCAAAAGGAAGATCTTCGAGGCCTACGAAGAACAAGTTCGTAAGACCGAGGTAAGTAGACTTTGATTCATTCAATTCAATTCCTACTTTGATGAGATCGTTTTTCTTTTTGTTGTTTTCTTTCTTTCTGTGACATGTAGTGTTGAATGATTGAATCCTCCTATTTATTTATTTATGAATATTAGGGTTATGAGGTTACGATCTCACGATCAGGTGTTAGGGGTGGATTCTTCCCAATGGACATAAGCAAAGAGAAGAGGTTTGAGGACTACGACATGTGTGCTCAACTTGCTGTCAACAAGTTCAACTCTTATTTTAAGGTCTGTTCATCTCTCTCTCTGTCTCCTTTCTAATTGTTGTTTTCGACCTATATTTGATTGTAACACCATACCTAATGATGACATGACATCTATCGGCGACGTACAGGAAAAACTTGGTCTTGAACTCGAGTTCGTCAAGGTTTTGACGGTAACGGCTCAGCCGTCCTGTGTGCTCACTTTCTGCATAACCTTTGAGGCCAAGGATCTTGCTGATGAGGCCAAGGTTAAGACCTATCAAACAGAGGTGTTAATGGGAATTCCCCTCACCTGGAAAGTGAAAGTTATGAGGCCCAAACCTAGCCTGGATGAACAAGGTAAGATTAATCCTTTCACTTAATTTTGCTTATCTGACAATCAAGCAAGTCCTTGGTTAGGAATTTGAAATATGCAGGTGATTGTTGGATCTTTTGCTTTTTTCGCTACAATATTCATTTACTAATTGTTTTGACCTTTCTAACTTAGTGATTCTGGTGAAGCTCTCTCTACACAGATCTAATTTTGAGTTTTTCCCTTTCCCTTTTTGTCTTCCATTTCAACAAGGTTGCTATCTTCCCACAGTGCCATTCTGGAAAGAGAAGTAACAGAAATTCCCTTAGCATGGTTAGTATATGTTTCAATCATCGCATCGATGCACAACTATAGGTTGTCCACTCTCGGTGATGTTTTTCAGTATTAGGAAGATAAGTGAATGATATCGTTGTTCAGTACTTCAGTTTATTGGCTGTCATACTCTATGGGTTACTGATGCACATTTATTTATTCATTTGTTTATTCTACGTGATAATATGATTGGATGCAATTTCCCGAGAACGTGTTTTCCAGCATGCTAGTTGGTTTAATTAACCTAAATTCTCAGTGTTTCTTCCGTAAGACGGAGGATGTGTTTACCTTTTAAACTTGTTTCGTTGGAAACTCTTTTGCTCTTTACGGTTTAGAGCAAACCCGTCTCGCAAGTCAAAGACTGAAGGACCCCCTTTTCAAAACTTAAAAAAAAAGGAAAAAAAAAAAAAAAAGAAGGTTGTGGCATGGGTCTTTGCGAGGGCGAGGGAGCCCGTGGATTTGTCGAATCAATTAGCTTTTCCCAGTTGATTCGTCACCATTGCTCAATCTACTTTGTAAAAGGGAGCCATACCTCCCATATTACCATAGAAAATCACCCATACCTCCTTAAGGGGATTTCACCAATAATGGCATAGTAAAAGATTTGGGGGGAAGAGCTTCTGAAAGGTGAATGAGTCCCCTTAGCCCTAACATGGGATCTAATCTTGTTTACTACGCTAGCAAAGGGTTTGAATGTCCTGGAAAAGTCTACGATTCTGCCTGCTTGATATGGTACACCATGGCTCCCCAAGCAAGCTTTCAAATTATATTGGACAAGGATTTTCACTTGCCACCCCAAGAGTGGTGAGTTTCAGATATGCTGCATTAGCGGTTCATTAGTGTTACTTAGGTGGTCATACTCTATAGCAAGTGTAGCCATGTATTATAGTAAGTGTTACCTTATAAAGCGTGTTTATGTGGTAAGTAATACCTACGTTTTTTGGTCAAAAATCCTTAAAACCATCTCGTTTTTAGCAAATCTTACTTGGGAGCATGGTAGAAGTTTTGCTAGACTTGGGGGCTGTTGAAGAGGTGGTCAGTGAACTATCATCCTGTTTCTGGCTTGGAGGGCAGATAGGAGAAGTTAGTGGCGGAGCCACTCTATGGCCACTGGGGGCACCGTGCGCCCCTTTTTTTTTTTTTTGAAATTGGTAGTTTGAGTTTACCCAATATTTAAATCAAGGCACATGTTATTAGATTAAATACTTGTTAAAATACAAGTGACTTGTTTGAATTGTTACATAAATGAGCTCCACAAAATCAATGTTTGCAATCATATCAAAGTAAAGATTCAGTGAATTTATTGAAGAGTGAGTAATTTTCATCCAATATGGACAGTGAGTAATACGCATATATTCACCTAGTGTTTAGGTATATGGGTGAACAAAATAGTACTCCAAAACTTGAAAA
Source organism: Rhododendron molle (assembly GCA_025413875.1). Lineage (NCBI taxonomy): Eukaryota > Viridiplantae > Streptophyta > Magnoliopsida > Ericales > Ericaceae > Rhododendron > Rhododendron molle. The sequence goes on along the minus strand of CM046388.1, from coordinate 3,015,972 downwards.
CTCTCCTTTGTAACATGATTTAACAACCAACACAAAAATCACGCTGCATCACCAACAACCATCATGTCATTGATCGGTGGGATGTGGTCAGGAGTTGGGTATCGTCAGAGATTTTGTTCTTATAATGCCCCCAGTGATGTATATTCCTGGCTACGCCACTGGGAGAAGTATGAATGGCCCCCAGTATCCATGAGCACTTAGAAGGCACTTTTAAGTTCCAGAAATGGCTCCCTCTCTCTAAACCAACAAATAGAAGTTCTATCATTTTGCCATCGATGGAGAGAGAATATAGAACACACAAAATGTAGCATCTCCTCTCTCCCTCTCTCTAAACCAACAAAATGTACCTTTTGGTCCTTTTCTCTTCTAATTTCGGCAATTTTATTCCCTCCAAACAAGGATATCTTATTTTCTCTACTATTTTCTTGCAAAACTTCCATTCTAATCAAACGGATGTGAGAAAAAAAAATCACTTCACTTTCTATCATTTTCACTTTCCATTTTATTTTTCTCACTATTCAAACGGACCTTTAGTGAAAATGATAGAAAGTGAAGTGAAAGAAAAGAAAAAAAAATTATTATTTTTTCTCACATCCGTTTGATTAGAATGGAAGTTTTGCAAGAAAACAGTAGAAAAAAAAAAAGATATCCTTTTTTGGAGGGATCAAATTGCCGAAATTAGAAGAGAAAAGGTGGAGGGAAAATAATAAAGTAGGAAGTTCGAGTAATTGTTCTTGATTTTTTCGAGAAAAAAAAAATCTTCCTACACATCAAGCTCTCATGCTTTAGAGAGTTGCATAGAAAAGTTTGTTTTCTACCACTTTCTAAAATACTCTTGCTAAGTGAACACAAAAAAGTATTGTTTTTCTCTTTCTTGCATTTTCTACCATTTTCTCGCTAATCAAATGGACCCTAAGGATTCTTAATTGGAGTCGCTCAATTTATATAAAATAATTTTTTAAGAATTCTTAAAAAAATTTGCTCACTCAGATATCACTAAGGGCTAAAATCAATTTTTTGTTTAGATCGTTGACAAAAAATTAAACAAAGAATCGATCTGCCCTTACCGATATTCGACTTGAGTTTTTAGGAGAATTCTTTAAAATATATATTAAAAACAATTTCCATCAGATTTCACAATGTGAAACTTCGAGATGGGTTTCACACAACCCGGTATACATTTTTAGGAGAAGTCTTTAAAATATATAGTATCAAAAAGAATTTCATCAGATTTCACAATGTGAAACTCCGAGGTGGGTTTCACATAACCCGGTATACACACCAAATGGTGTACGGACTAGAATTCATAGGTAGAAGTAGGGGTGTTATTCGATCGGTTCGGTTCGGGGTGGATTTGCCGGAAACCGTTCGGGTTCGGGGTATATAAGTCCGAGACCGATCCCGACCCGTATTAATTTCGGTTCGGTTCGGTTTGGGGATTTCGGTCCTCCCCGAAATGGGCCGTTTGGTTCGGTCAGTTTGGTTAAAACGATTTATATAAACACCAAATTGATTGAGAAAACCGAATCGGCCCGTATAGATTTCAGAAAACCGAGACCGAACCGACCTAGGTTTGGTTCGATTCGGTCCACCCCGAACTACCAAAAAACGCCCCTGAACCGATTGAAGACCGAACCGATCGGTCCGTTTGGGTTCGTAACAACCCTAGGTAGAAGTGTAGAACCAAGTCTCATGCATAACATGTACCCTTGTACACACCCCACGCAAATAAAAAAGAGCCCTCTCTTGGAAGGGAATTTGTGGGCCCCGTGGTCAATTATTAAAATGCGACAATTTTTTATAGGTAGTTGTCATAGTTTCATGCATGCAAAGTATTCATCCAAAGTGTATAAACGAACACCATATGCATGCAATAGTGTTGTTCTTCTAAGGGTTTCTTTTGGTCTTCTTGGCAATTTTATAAAAAAAATATCGCGTTTGATAGTTTTGCACCAATTTTTTTATAGATTATTGATTCATATCGATGTGAATTGGAAAAGTAAAAAATTTTACTTTTACCAAAATATTTTTAAAAATATCCCAAATAAAACCCAAAAATTCAATTTTTTGGGCTTCATCCTAACTTTTAGGGCTTCATCTTGGATATTTTCCAAATTATTTGGGTAAAAAAAGCCCTCTCTTGTAGGGAAACTTGTGGGCCCCACGGTCAATTATTAAATGCCACAATCTTTTTATAAGGTAGTTGTCATAGTTTTCATGCATGCAAAGTGAAGTACTATCATTCATCTAAAGTGTATAAACGAACACCATATGCAATAGCGTAGTTCTCCCAAGGTTTTTTTTTTTTTTTTTGGCATTTTATTCTTATAAAAAAAAAATCACGTATGATAGTTTTGCATTAAACTTTTATAGATTATTGATTATCTCGACGTGAGAATCGAAAAAGTAAAATATTTACCTTTTATCTAAATATTTCTAGAAACATCCAAGTTAAAGCCCAAAAAATTATCTTAGATATTTTTCAAATCATTTGGGTTAAAGTCAAAATCTTTCGATTTTTCGATTTCTTCCGTCGAGATGATCCAATAATCTATAAAAGTTAGGAGAAAAAAACCCGGAGAATGTTTCAGAATACAAGGGTGTAAACGTAGTTCATATATATATTGGCGAGCCACACAAGGGTCCATCTATGTTTTGTCGACCCTTCCCTTTTCGTTGAAGCGTGTGGAGCTAGCTAGGGTTTATTTTCTTTCTGTGATTGTGTGTCTGTCTAGGCAGAATCAATGGAAGGAACTGAGAAACGGGTACTCGCGTCGAGGAGGCGTTACGAGACGTTGTCCGAAAGCGCCATGAAAGTGGAGGGTGCCACTAAGGAGAAATACGAAGCCTACCGCGATCAAGTTCGTAAGCTAGCGGTAAGTTTAGACTACTTCGATTTGATCGAAGACTACTGCTTTACGTGCCTACGATGAATCAATCAATTCCCTATTTCGTCATTCGATAGTGATCGGTTTTGGTTTTCTTTGTGTTGTTTGATGATTGTATTGTAATAGAGTATCAATTAATGATAGGAAACATGCGACTATCATCTGGTGTTGTCCGAACTCCTCGACGAGAAAGCGGAGGATTTCGATGAGGAGAAATCCAAAGCCTACGACTATCATATTAACAAGAGCGAAGTAAGTAAGTTAGATAGACATGCCTGCCTATTACTGTGCCTTTGGATGGAGTGATTTCATGAAAAAAGAAAAGAAAGGGTTTTGGTTTCTAGCCAAATCATTCATTTGGATTGATCATTTTGGTGAGAAATTGATCATTCATTATGACCTTGCTGTCCTCGTCCACCTCCTCTTGGAGCATGGTTTTGTTGCCCTTGACCCCCTCCGCTTGAAGCATGGTTTTGATTCCCTCCTCTAGAGAGTCCTCTGCCACTTCTGCCTCTGGAATTTGAATTTCCAGAGCCTCTTCCATGGGAACCATAGACTCGTCCCCTTTGAGATGTCCCCCTTGATTGTGCCTTCCTTCATTGAGGGACAACTTCATTTGTAGAGCCTGCTCCAGGGCTCTATCATCATCTCTGTGCAACTTCTGTTCGTGGGCTTACAGCGAACCCACGAGCTCTTCAATAGACATGGTTGAAACGTCTTTAAGCTCTTCCAATGTAACAACGATGAAGTTGAATCTCATATCCAAAGATCTCAAGATCTTTTCTATAACTCTCGTGTCAGTGAGAGCTTCGCCATTTCTCCTCATTTGATTTGCCACCACTATGATTCGAGCATAATACTCAGAAATAGATTATGAGGATTTCAATGGTAAAGACTCGAATTCACCTCGTAGGGTTTGAAGGCAAATCATCTTTACTTTGTCAGCACCTCTGTAGGTTTTTTGCAGCATCTCCCAAATTTCTTTGGAAGTTTTGGAGGGAGCAATGATCTCGAACGTGGCGTCGTCAAGTCCTTGGTAGATGATGGACCTGGCTTTGCAATCCTTCTTTCGCTCAGCACGAAGCGTAGTCTTCTGTTCCTCCTTTTAAACTGTTTTAGCTTCTTTTGAGGCAGGTTCATCATAACCTTCTTCTACCACCTCCTAACATCTTGAGCACCGAGTAGTGCTCTCATTTGGATGGACCAATTATCATAATTGCCCTGGTGAGCTTTGGAATGACGGCTTGGGATGTTCCGTTAGCCATCGAACCTGAATTTCAGGGACTAATCTTTACTTTCTCAAAACCTGGGGACTGAATTTGAAAATAAAGCAATTGCAGAGACCTGATGTGAAAATTAGGCTTGTTGGACACTGAATTAGTATCTTCCTCCTTCTTAAACCTTTGTGGGCCCGCCTTTTTTGAAAAAAGCTTCGTGGGAGTTAAATGGGATCAGACTTCCAACTACTCTTCTGGAAAAGGACAACCACCTCTTTGGTTTGTAATAAATGGGATCAGACAAGTCTGGCCGTGGGTCTGATTTTTTTGGAATACCGAAATCAACTTCAAAGATAGCCCCTCTTTGATAAAATCGAAATCTGTGGTGGGTTTGATTTCTTTCACACAAGAAGGAAAACAATTTGCTTCTTGTTCTTCTCGCCGCAACTGTGAAGCGAGAATTGCACTGCCGGATTTGCTCGTCTCCGAGAGACAAATCTTCAGGTGATGTCGAACTGGTGGTTCGATTTTTTTTGCAGTGGCGTGGAGCGGCGTGTGTGGTTCCGGACTCGAAGTCGATCGACTTGGCTGAGACGATCTTTAATCTGCACTCACAACTCTGATTTTGAGGGAGCTATTTTCTGGGTGGAAAATAGCAGTAGAACGCCGAAGGCCGAATGTATGTTTTGAGAAAGATTTTTTTCGTATAAGCCTAATGCTCTGATACCAATTTGTTGGGTGGAGGAGTATTTTTCAGACATTGATTGTGAATGAACTCGATAAGAGAAATTGAACATACAAACTCACAATTTTGTATTTCACTCAAGAAAAACATACAAGGAGGAGGAAATTTTCTGTTTCTCTCTCCCTCTGATTCTCTTATTCCACTCATACTTTTAACAATCAGATTTACAAACTCACAATGTGTATATGGCGTACTCCTACCTCCAGAAAGATATTTGTTTTGTTGTTGTTATGCCCCTGAAGATTTACTTCTTGTCATTTGGGTTGCAGCTTCGGATTTCACTGACATTTTTGTTGAAGTGGCTTTGAGCGTTTTCCCCAGTATACACAGGAAGGGACTTCTATATTGCTGGAGAGGGTTATGCAGGTACATGGTTTATAAATCTAAAAGATACACTTTGCTAACAAATACACATAATATGTCTGTATGACATGGCATGGCCCTGAAGCTATGGTTTGTAGTTTCTTTGAACAGCAGCTATGATTTGTAGTTGAGTCTGTAAATGAATTGGGGCTCTTCTATTTTTATGGACAAAAGAAAATTCCATTTTCATAAAGTTAAAAGAATGAGTTCAGTACAATTCAAAAGGAAAAAAAAGCATAGAGAGAGCTTTAAAGAGTACACACGACGCTGCTAGCTACTCTCAAAATCTCAGCCTACCCCTCAATTTTTCGTAAATAAAAAAAAGACGCACACACAAAAAATTAGAACCTAGATATCGACAGGATGCCAACAAAATAACCTATAGCAACTAAAATTCATCAACATCTGCAAAAGTGCCTAAAATAACCTCAGTTCAACATCCCCCCAATATCCCCTCTTCTGATGACCATCACACCGCACGAACTCCGAACACCAAAAACCGATATCTGCCGGGATCCTCACTTGTAGCCGCCCTAAAAAACTTACAGCCGCTCTATCTCCGAGCAGAGCATCACCCTTTCAGCCACCTTTCAAGAAGAGAAAATAAAAGGAAAACGAAAACGAGAAAAAAAAAAAAAAAAGGGTTTTCAATGCTGAAGATTCACCAAAGCGAAAAGTGGTTTAACCTATTGTTGCATATCTTTTTGCTTCATACACTCCTAGATTCTTGTTCCATTGGATCATGTTTTTCCTTTCCAGGACACTATGTTCCAGGACGCTATGTTCCACAGCTAAGCCAAGCCATATCAAGGTACAACTCAGCAACAAATGAAAAAATAATAACTTGAAGGGATACATGGTATGTGTGATGTTCTTAGAAGTTTTGCTTAAGTTCGTCCTTGTGAAGCAAATTTGCCATTTAAAAGGGATATGAAACGCAGGTTGGAAATGCTTTAACGGATGATTATCAAGACTATTTGCAACTTTTCGAGTTTATGTGGTCAGCTACGAGACATATAAGCAGTTGAATCCTTTATGTGATTCCCAATCGTTTATACACTCCTCTGGGCAATGTGATAAGGCTCTGGATATGGCTTCTGAGGAACTTGGAGATATTGATCCTGAAATTATGCGGAAGCGTTCAATCTACTCCTAGAGGGGGGGTGAATAGGAGTTTTGAGAAAAATTACCAATTTTCTGATTTAAAAATTAACAGATTAAAAATAATATAGATGAACGGGTTGATTATCGATTAATCCAAACCAAAATAAAGTACTGCAGTAGAATAAAAATTGTAACAAGCAACGCACGATTTACGTGGAAAAACTTAGGGTCCTAAATAACCCTCAGCCAAAACCACGGCCTAACACTACTGCTTTATTCTATTAATCGAAAAGAAGTACAGATTGCAAAATAGTAAAAACCTTACCCAAGCCTTTACCTATTCTCGCCAATCTCCGATGCTCCCCGAGCTTCTTCAAGATCCAATAGATGCACCACGGACTTCACGCCCGATCTCCGGATTCAACCGGCTCCGAATCGATCTCCAAAAGATTCGGGCACAGCAGTAAACGGCACACAGAACCACGAACAGTGAATGAATGATATGATGTGAAGCGTGATCTAAACAACTCAAACTGCGTTCGAAGATGCAAGAGGCAAGAACAAAACAAAAACTGGAATGCGGGATTGCCACACCAAAAATCCCTCAAGACCGTGCACCCCTTTCTTTCTTTTTAAAACAAAACTTTTGTCTCTGCCGAAACCAAAACAGTCGTGCAAGAACGAAGGAGAAAAAAAAAAAGTGAACGTGGGCTTCAACCAACACTAGTCAATCTCACCACTCTGTATATATTCTATTCTCCGTGCTTGTCAAAAACATAAAAAAAAAAAACAAAAACAGCCGTGCAAGTGTGAAACCCTCTCTCTCTCACTCTTTTTTTTTTTTTATAAAACTCTCACCAAGAAAACAAAACAAGGGTTGCTGCTAAAACCACAAAAAATCTTCTCTGCAGTCCTCTGTCCTAATGGCTGATCAAACCCTTTTTATATGCATATTTGCTCTCAAAGGAAAATCTTTTAATGATGCTACTATGGAAAGCAAATTCTCACAGAATTTTCGGAAAGGCAATTAACGTGAAATCTTTGTTTTCTAATACTCTAGAAAGAAACCTCTCGTAATGGTAATGATCTATGAAAAATGAATTTTTGGAGAATTTTACGGAGAGACAAACGTGCATAAATAAAATTTTGGATCTCAGAAATAATATGCATGATTTGTTGTGCAATGCGCTTACCTGTCACACAAAAAGATTGACTTCCCAGCGGTCAACTTGGCGCAGAAAATGGGAGGAGCATCGAGCGAGCAACTACCCCCTAAAAACTTACCCATTATAATTAAACGGAGTCAATATAACAAAGACACCAATGAAGGTTTTGGACAACCCCGGAAAGTGCCAAAATATCTAACAGATCCATATAGCATCTTCACTTCTCCCGGAAAAAAGTGTGAATATTCACTAATAAAAAAGAATATTCACTAATACTTTTCAAAAAACAGTGAATATTCACTAATAATACCTTTCTTCAAAAAAAACATCAGTTATACTTCTAAAAAATAGTGAATATTCACTACTAATACTTTTCTCCAAAAAAACATCACTAATACTTCTCAAAAACAGTGAATATTCACTACTTTTTTAAAATGATAGGTCTACTTGTCAAAACGAAAACGAAACAGTGACTAATACTTCTTCCGAAAAAAACAGTGAATATTCACTAATGTGATAAACAATATTCACTAATACCTATGAAACTAGAAACGCATGAATATGGTCTAGCTCTAGCCACATTCACAAAAAGTTTTACAAATACACTAAAATCCCAATATTTCTTGAAGCATATCTTTTGTATAAAATTAAATTAGCTCATGCAACAAAAGTACAGTTATTCTTCATCTATTTATTTATTTAGTTTTATCATTTAGAATTCACATTGACCTTTTCCGTAAATTTCATTTTCCTAAGAGGTTGTTAACTTTAATTAGAAGTAATATGGTTTTTGTTTGAATCAGCAAATACCAATACCATTGTTGTTCGGTGCTCGACGATCCCGCAATCCTATTTCGCATCCCCGCAATCCGGTTCCACACAGGCTGCACTATCCGCAACCCTATCCGGTTCCACGCTTTCCACAGGCTCCTCGCCGGTACATTCCACAACATCGCATCCTGCATCCACAATACTATCCTGTCTCTCGGCATCTACATGGAGTAAGCGTTTTCCTTACTGTTGACTGGAGTTATCTCATGAATCCGGTACGGATACAAGGACCCGATACGTATTGGGCGTTCGTAGTGGCGGAGGTAGTTAGTGTACGTTACCGAATCACCCGTAGAGGTGGTGCGGTGGTGTTTGCTCCACGAGAATTAGTGGATAAACTCGATTATTGAAAAAGATGGAAACTACACGTGTTCTTTGACAAACCATTTAGGTACGTTAGGTCTATAGGTTTATGCCGGGAGACTCTCTCGGCGTTCCCATTCAGCTCTTTCAAAATGCGGCCCAGATTTCAAAAGACAGAAGTAGAGGTATTTCTATAAAAAAAAATTCAAAATTAAAATCCAACCATTCAGTGCTTTACATTATTAATTATTGAGGTCAGCTCGAGATCTTAATGATTAATAATGCAAAGCACTAAATGATTGGATTTTAATTTTAAAAAGATCTGTCCTCTGAAATCTGGGCCGAATTTTGAAATAGCTGAATGGGAACGTTGAGAGAGTCTCCCGGCATAAACCTATAGACCTAACGTACCTAAATGGTCTTGTCAAAGAACACGTGTAGTTTCCGTCTTTTGCAATAATCGAGTTTATCCACTAATTCTCGTGGAGCAAGCACCACCGCACCACCTCTACGGGTGATTCGATAACGTACACTAACTACCTCCGCCACTACGAACGCCCAATACGTATCAGGTCCTTGTATCCGTACCGGATTCATGAGATAACTCCGGTCAACAGTAAGGAAAACGCTTACTCCATGTAGATGCCGAGAGACAGGGTAGTATTGTGGATGCAGGATGCGATGTCGTGGAATGTACCGGCGAGGAGCCTGTGGAAAGCGTGGAACCGGATAGGGTTGCGGATAGTGCCGCCTGTGTGGAACCGGATTGCGGGGATGCGAAACAGGATTGTGGGGTCGTCGAGCACCGAACAATGATGTTATTGGTATTTCCTTATTCAAACAAAAACCATATTATTTCTAATTAAAGTTAACAACCTCTCAGCAAAATGAAATTTACGGGAAAGGTCCATGTGAATTCTAAATAAAAAAACTAAATAAATAGATGAAAAATAACTGTACTTTTGTTGCATGAGCTAATTTAATTTTGTACAAAAAAGATGTGCTTCAAAAAATGTTGGAATTTTGGTGTATGTGTAAAACTTTGTGTGAATGTGGCTACCATATTCACACGTTTCTAGTTTCATAGGTATTAGTGAATATTATTTCTCATATTAGTGAATATTCACTATTTTTTCTGGGAGAAGTATTAGTTACTATTTCGTTATGACAAGTAGACCTATCATTTTAAAAAGTAGTGAATATTCACTGTTTTTGAGAAGTATTAGTGATGTTTTTTTGGAGAAAAGTATTAGTAGTGAATATTCACTATTTTTTAGAAGTATAACTGATGTTTTTTTTTGAAGAAAAGTATTATTAGTGAATATTCACTGTTTTTTGAAAAGTATTAGTGAATATTCTTTTTTATTAGCAAAACATTAGTTTTTGAGATCATTTTGCTTATGTCTTCCTCTGGGAGATTCTTATTGTTTGTCATTTGTTTCTTCATTATTGTTTTCTAACGTGTGGCCCTGACATTTCAATCTAGCACTTGTCCTAACATAGTATTAGTATTTGCTGCGTGTGTGTTCTAAGCCAAGAACTTTGATCTGTATCAGGCTGGTCAAGAGTCTTTCAGATCCATCACTAGATCATACTACAGGGGAGCAGCTGGGGCCCTTCTGGTTTATGACATAACTAGGTATGCATTTTTGTGGGTTTGTTTTACGTAATCGTTATTTTTGGCTTCATGTTTGAATGCATGTCTGCATAAACGTTGGTATTAGCTGAATATTTTGTTCTCAATTCTTATTGGTGAATTGTATACAACCGTATAGGAAGTCCCCTTATGTTTCGATGTTATAACGTTGTGATGAACCTAAGCCTGGACCTACTACGATGCAGAGGACTGGTTTGCTGGTGTACGCTTGCTTAGGATATAGCTCTCTCTCTCTCGATGTTATAACGTTGTGATGAACCTAAGCCTGGACCTACTACAATGTAGAGGACTGGTTTGCTGGTGTACGCTTGCTTAGGATATAGCTCTCTCTCTCTCTCTCTCTCTCTCACACACACACACACACCCCGAAGCTTCCATGAACGGACATTACAATTGATGCAAAATCAGGTAGTTCTTTGTTCTAAGAGATTCTAGACTAGAAATAATTCTGGCATAGGCCATAGAATATAGCATGGGACAAGCATTTGTATGTCATACTGACATGCTCTCTTAAATAAGTGAGGCTATGCACACTTTAGATTGGGTCTGTATTGGTTAAGCACCGATGTCTACCTCCTGTATATATATGTATAGGTATTTATATGTAAGTATGTATATGCAATTGATGCCCAAGTATTGGTTCTTGTTCTGCCCTTAAGAGAGCTAACGTTTTCTAAAACCGGATTTGAAGGTTCAAACTTTTGTGCCCGTCTTGAGGATTGTTCTCTGAACATGTCCTTTGGCAGATACAGACTTTTACATTTTTTGGAATTCTTTTATGATTTTCTCTTCACTTACCAGGAGAGAGACATTTAAGCATCTGGCAAGCTGGCTTGAGGATGCACGGCAGCATGCAAATCCCAACATGACGATCATGCTTATTGGGAACAAGAGTGACCTTGCGCACAGAAGGGCTGTCAGCAAAGAAGAAGGGGAACAATTTGCGAAGGAAAATGGGCTTTTGTTCTTGGAGGCCTCCGCAAGAACTGCCCAAAATGTTGAGGAGGTGATTTTGTTCTGCCAAATTTAAACGGAGTCTTTTGCTTCATAATGGTTGTGGTTATGGCTTTGAGGCTCTTGCTTGGCTGAATACCAAATTCCCTATCAAGTGAAGTCGATATTATATCTTGCAGGCTTTCATAAAGACTGCTGCTAGGATACTTCAGAAGATCCAAGAAGGCGTGTTTGATGTGTCCAATGAGGTAAAGTTCTACTGGTTTACTTGTTCAGAGGGGCTTATTAATATGCTAATCAAAGCATTAAACTGGAGCTTCTATTTGTATTGTACTTTATGACCACAAAATGTTGTAGGGACACAAATCGTTGTATCCTCCTTTACGAATAGCATAATAAAACAAGTTATCTCCCGTCTTTTGGAATATAAATTGACTAGTAAAACGATCTGGAAGACTGGAATCTGGTTTTGTTGTAGGCCAATTTCTGCTGGAGGGAAATTACCAGGGAAGGAATGGAAAACTTGCATTGGAAAATGGATGATTGGGTCCATTTTTTTGAGTTAGTTGTATACATACGAGTGTTGATACGATAACTTTTAGACCCATGAAGTACATTGCCACAAGTTGGAAGTTTATACAGTTATATGTATATACTGAGTGTGTTTAAAATTTTGTATTATTCTGAGGTTGTGTTTAATTTGTTGGTTTTGGTCATTGTTACAGTCATCTGGCATCAAGGTTGGCTACGGTCGTCCCCAAGGTCAAGCAGGGGCGAGAGACGGAACAGTTGCCCAGAGAGGTGGATGTTGCGGCTGATTAAGATACACACACATTTGCTTATATATCCCATCCTTGCGTTCAAAAAAAATTCCTACCCTTGTGTGCCAAAAAAGGAAGCTCTGCTCTGCCATCCCGAAATGAGTTAAGCCTTTTGACTTAACTGTGTTGCAACTTCTCCCGAGTGAGGGATGTACAGATGAAGGTGATATGATTAAACTAAAGAGTAGTTACCCTTGTCTATTGAGTGCTGGAGGATTTTTACTGTATCCAGTTCAGTCGATTGAATGATTGTGCATTTTGTATCATGTATCCCTTATTTTTTCTTTCTCATGGATCACGTGCTTGCATGTTCTCCTTTCTTGTATCCATTCAGAGTCGGTCAATTTGTGGTTTTGACATCGCACTCAGATGCGTGTGAAAAGTGCTGAGAATGAGGACAATGCTCTGTCCAGTAAATATTGGGAGTTTGAATTGATGTTAATCCTCTGGAGTACAAGTACTGCAAAACTAGCATCGACAGGCCGGTTAAAACACTTTGTAGCAAATTTTGGACACAAATTCTTTGACCACAAAGATACAATTTTTGCACGCTGAAATTGGTTTTGCAATTACCAGATTTAGACAATAGTAATTCCTTCGGCATCCAAAATGGCACCTCTTTTGCGAGGGCCAAAACAATGCACTGCGCAGCAGAGGCGAAGGGAATACAGAAGATTTACGGCTGGAAAACCACACTTTGGAAGCCTTAACTAGAATTTGTGTTGCGTATTGCTTGCGAACTCCCCTCACCATTTGATCACGATAAATAAATGTCATACTTGGTATGGCCATAATATGCACGCACACAAACGTTTCACTTGGAAGACGGATTTTCTGGTATAATCATTACAAATACCAAAGAAAAAAACTGGTGCACCACATCAACAGAACGAACATAGAAACATACATAAACAAATAAGGTGGTCGCTAAATGCGATTTCCTCATGGAACCCAAATTGTCAATTTAGGGATCATTGCAGAAGGCTGGCTTTTGTATAAGTATTTGTATCCCGTAAAACAGGCTACCAGTCGATAATCAAATGTAAAAATATGGTTCCAATCCATACACGGACCAAAAAGAGGGGGAATCAAAGAAATCAATCTCTCTAAGGCATTTGGACATGGCCTTGGAACTCTTGCAGTTGCCCTCCAACGAAAGGGTGAAACTTCCTCACATGTGAAAGTGGAGGATCTGGGATGATCTAGTTTGTCAGAAAAAAAGCGGAGGATGTATTGTACTTCAAGAACCACTACCAAATACCTGCATATTGTATATGATAGAGCTTGAGCGAAGCTTGAAACGGGAACATTCAAGATAAAGAAAAAGATTGTAAGCAGAAGCTTATTGGTGAAAAGACAACTCACTCCAGCAAGGATGTGTTGGGAGAGTCTAGGCTTGTTTTGCGCAACGGTATCTACCGGCCGTGTTTGTGGGAATTGACGTATCACCTTTGCAACCTGTTTATCTTGTGATGGCTCAGCAGTTGCTCCTGACTCTTGTTGGACCTTTTGCTTCTGCAGAATCAGATCATATGGAAGTCAGAGTCTTTTCTAAAGATGAGATGCTAGCCACAGGTCAAAGTACATTTCGCATTGTTAAGATCACAAACAACAGCCATATTAGAAAGCCAACTGACAGGGACATTGGAAATAAGGGCTTATCAATCTGTGGAGATGGGATACTGTGATCGGAAGGTTTGCGAATCTCATACTTGCAACAGCCTTCAACAAACATAATGTCATTAGACATCACATTTCTCAACATATGCCATGGCAGAGCTCAGCAGATGAAGGAAAAGTTGAAACTTTTTTTCCTGCATCAAGATGTGGTGAAGCTGTGACTTGACCAATATGAGATGGTACTATGTTCCAAACAACACAATTGTCTGACAGGGTTGCAACTGAAAACCATGCATGACTAGTTGTTTGGATTTAAAACATAGAATATGTCATGCAAGAACTCTATTCATGCGTACGGAGCATCCGTGTTTGAAGAGAGAGTTCAGCACAAAATTATTGCAACTCACAGGGTTAGAAATGCACTGATATACCAATGTGTATCATGCACCTGAATTTAAGTATGCTGCACATGACTTGTTCCTCCTTTTTTATCTTTGGATATAAGATTTAACGAGTCATGTTAAGCATAACAGCTAGTACTTAAAGATTCCATCAAACCTCATTTACAGATTGAGCAGCCAAAGTTGCATCCACTGCTAGCATTGAAAAATTGGAAAGCCACAATAATAACAGTGGAGGGGAATCAAACACAATAAGAGGATAACAAACTTTTATATGCAGGTATATGGCAAATATTTCACCTACAATCATCAAGAATCTATGTTACTTCTTTCTGGAAACCAGTTCAGAAATTCTAAGGACAACCAATGCTTAAATAACTTGCAACCGACGATTTAGTATCAACTGTATGGATACCGATCTATGAAATTGAAACACGTCTTACATGTTTCCAGTTCTGTTTCGTTTTATTAGCAGTTCTTCCTTGTCTCTAACCTGCTTATTTGTCCATTTTATGAAAGCAGTAACTCTGCCGACAATTTCTTGCAATTTTTTTTCCTAATACAACTGTCATGTCCCTACTTATGCACAAACAAAGATGATTGAAAGGTGGGGATAGACCTAATGAATGATCATTGTTCAGGAACAAAAGAATAAGACTAAAGATGGCTGAGTCCTGGTTTTGATCTGTGCTCTGGGCATATAATGATTAGAAACTTGGACCATGAAATCAACAACCTGCCAGGAGTTTTTACTACAAAAGGGTATTTTTGCTGATAACACGTATCTCATATGGAAGTGGAACAAAGCCACTTAAAAAGATTAAGTAGTTACATGAAACCAAAGCTCTGAGAGACTCAAAACTATTGATTTTGACATTACGTCAACCCATTATCCATGTACTGCAAACTAACCCTGCTCAACAGCTGTTAGATCCTAATCCTGAACCAGACATCCTTAGGGATGATTCCTGCTCAAATCAGTTGTAAAAAAACATAGGCAAATGTATTTACCAAAACATATGTACCATTTTTTACCTTCTTCATTCTCTCTTCTATAGCAGTCAAAGCACGGGACTTTTCAACTTTAGAAAGATAGAAATCACGCTCCTTCTTGGCAGCAGAAATTTCTAATGCTAGTTTCTGCTCACGGCTAGCATTCTTGTAAGCTGCAATTTTAGACAAGCCTCAAGTTAGGTGACAACCTACTTAAGCGCCATGCCATATAGTTCGAATTCGAAACATGTCACAAAGTTCCATACCAATATCTTCGGTAAGATCTTCCCACTTGAATTTACTCAAGTACTTGATATTCCAAAGATCATAAAAGAATATAGACCTCTTCTTCCCACCTAACATAGACAAAAACAAAATAACGAAGTTCCATCAGCCATATTGCAATAAGCTACTTATCAATCACAACCACCACCTTGTGTGTTCCACTTGAATAGAAACCTTATTAAGGTCACACAACACCATGACATAATGCCCCAGAAGATATCATTCAACATACTGGGGGAAAACAAATTATTCCGAAATAAGCATGATATGCTATGTCCATTTTCCAAATAAATAAACTCAACTACAAAAATATAGGAAACAAGAAGATTCTAAAGAAGAGATGGAACAACATAATTTTTGCATACCTATTTGTTCGCCATTTAACATCTTTGCAACCCTCTTCGCGACACTTTTTCTGGAAAATTCAACCCACCTACATGCACAAAGGCTATATCATATGATTGTATGTTCCTAAAAGATGTCACGTTACATTTAAGTAACTTCTCTTTTGGGCTTCAAAACTAATTATGTGATAGCCTGATAGGTCAATTCATTTAGAATAGGCCTGATTTGGACATACTATATGACCTATGAATCTATGATGTGAAGTAAACCGAAGCTTTTCTAAGATGTAGAGCATTCGTCCATTAAGAAAGTGCATCACATACCCTTCGGAGAATTCTTTTCCGCGAAACCCACCTGCTCGTTTACGATGTACTTGAGCCGCAGGATCTGAAAATAATGCAATTCAAGCACATCAATTCGTAGTGTACGCAGCTTGCTACATTATACTATATGCACCAAAAACAAAGGCTTGTGAACAATTATACTACTACACACAAAGGCTTGTGAACAATTATATCGCCACTGATCTCTTAGAAAACAGTTCGAATTATTAGTCTTCAGGGAGAAAAACAGTGTTGGGTACCCAATGCCCCTCCATGCGACCGCTCTAAAAACAAAATTGGTACAAATGCAAACGAGGCCAGTTACAACTAACTTGAGGTTGGCTCGTTTACTATACAAGCTTTAAACTCGAGGTTGACCCATTCACTAACAAGCCGAGCCGAGCCCATAACAAACCGAGCTTCGAGTTTAGAGTTGCTCGCGTCGGTGAATCGTTTGCAGCCCTAATTTTAGTGGAACACTATCTGACAAACAAATAGAAAAGGCATAAACAAACGAAGAATGTGGCATGGGAAAACCTTCAGGTGTGAGGTAGATTCTCAGAATCTCTCCGTAATGAGAGAGAATCTGACGGAGCTTCAAAGGATCCATGTGCGGAGGAATCCGACTCAAGTAACAAACCCCGCGCTTGGCAGCCTTCGCAGTTTCTTCCAGTAACTGCTGCTTCTTCCTTTTCTTTTTCCTAATCTCTCTCCTTTCATCGTTCGATTTCGGATTCTCTTCCTCTTGCAGAACGGCTTCATCTGCCTCTTGTTCGAACTGCTCCATTCTAATCGGTGAAACGCTAGGGTTAGGGGTTAGTAACATAAGGCTTCTGATATCGAGAAACAAGATGAGTACTAAATAGGAAATAATGCAGTGATAAAATGGAAATTCAGAGACAAGCCACTATAGAAGTCCCTCAGCTATCAAATTGAAGAGGAATCTAATTATTCTCTTGTTTAGCCGGGAAGCAGAGAGATGTACCTGTGTGGTTGTCGAATATGAGAGAGAGAGAGAGAGATGGCAGAGACCAAAACGGACGGCGGTGGAACGACGAGGAGAGGAGGAAGGCGGGGTTTAATGTCGCAAAGCCGCACGAGTCGCCGTTTCATTCATTAACCTCATACTTTTAAGAAACGGCGTCGCGTGGCGGTCATTTACCTTAAGGCTGTAAACGAGCCAAGCTCGAGCTCGAGTTTTCATCTCGTTTTCCAAACTAGCCAAGCGTATCAACAAAAGCTCAGCTCGTTAGAGAAAGTTCAGCTCGATTAAATAAGTTCATTAAGTAAATAAATGACTAAGGGCTCGAGCTCCCAAGTTTTTGGCCCCGTTTAGTATAGCCCTTCGCGTATTCAACATGCGATGTCCAAAATTTATGCAAATCTAATACTCAACCATTTTGCGGATCAAAAAAAAAAAAAAAATTACTCACCATTTTGACTCTTTGAGTGGCTCCAACTTAATAAAACAAACTTATCCCAATAAACATCTACTTTTTCGTAAGTTTTATTTAAAATAGTGAGTTCATCCTTGCCTATAATTTTATTAAAGTACAACCATGTTCCCGTTCAATGCACGGAAAAGTGCGTATCTATTGTTTTGAAAATTAAGAATTAAGATGTGAGTTAAATTACTCAAATTAATTGTAAGCTATGGAAAGTATAAAACAAGCGCAAACAAATCAAAATTAAAATGGGTGATTTTCATTCATCTTCTACTCTAGGCATCGTAAAGTTAAAACTTTCCACTATCCAATCTGAATGCAGAAGAAACTCTGGAACAGTAGTAGGGTTCTCTTTCATAGGTTTTGATTCATGGGAAAATGACGGTCCAGGACGTGTTTTGATAATTAATACCCGCTAAACATATTTTAAGCATTAACAAATGTTCTCAGCATGTCCTTGGCGGGTATTCATTATCAAAATACGTCATTGACTGTCATTTTCCCTTGATTCATCAATGTTCGGACACAGATCCGGATAGAGCCATCTATACACATGGAATCAGCAAATGCATGCGGAATCCACAAGCATCATACAAATCTGTGCCCAACATTTGTGTTCACGGCAGTTTTTTAAATCAGATCTATCTGAGATTTCAGCCTGTTGTATTAACGCAGCACTCGCTTCAGATTGGGATGAAAATTAGACCGGCAAAATACTGTGTATTACGACAAGCCTGGACACAAAATGGCATCATATATAGCTACAGTTCCACTTTTTTCCCCCGTTAAACCTTAGGCATCCTCTAGAAAGCAACTTAGGATTACACCATTCAAGAAATTATTGAAACAAGCAATAACAGTACAACTGAAAAGAATCGAGCAACTTTCTTCATCTTTCAAACTATGATCGGCCAGGCCGTTGTCCGAATCTTAGGCGCTGATTGTTATAAGTTCGAGATACAAGCATTAGTCTTTGATCATCTGCGGGTATATCTCGTTCCTGGACAAAAACATAAAGTAATGTGAAAACAGTAAATAGACAAACAATTCACTCATGAAGGTTTAACCTATAAAAGTCGACCTCGATCTCGCAATTGATTTCAAGCGTTTGGCTACATTCTCAAAATGCTCAGGCATTCATGTTGTACGAAGGAGAAAAGCAAAAGGAATTATGATATGCTTATGCACAAGTTAGTTTCTCTTCGGCTGACAGACAAGGCACAAGGCACAAGGCACAAGGCACCCGTTACTGTAGTATTATGTCAAAGATTGAGCACTCATGCAAGAGAATTAAGTTGATACTCCCCTCCATATGGGTTTTCCGTAACGAGCGATGTACCCACCTCATCAGATGGTTCTAATTAAACATCATCTTTCTCCAGTTTTGTGCTTCTGGAGCAGAATATTTACTTCATGATGCAAGTAGTAAATCCATCACTCAACCTAATCAAATTCGCTCTTCAGCCTCTACAGTCTAATATACAGCTAAGGATTTCCTGGAAAACCCCAAAACATGTTGAGGTCCAACAGCCTCAATATCATACTTGAAATATTTGCATGTGACAAAGTCCACATTCTACGCGTATGGATGCATTTGGTTGCATAGAATAGTTCAATTATGACAGTACGTTTTCCTAGTACATATGACATTTGGTACTTGACAGAATGACAGGTTGGAAACTCTTGATACTAGGAAAAGTTATTCAATGCCCCAAGAGCATTGCCAAGTGGTGCCAAAACTCTTCTCTCCACCACACATCTAAAATGTGGCAAAGAGATAGTTGGCGCACCCTTGGCAATGCCCCTAGGGCACTGAATAATCACTCTGATATTAGTAAGGCTAGGAGACTCACTTTTAAGCCACGGTAATAGGCTTCAACAGCAGGAAGTGAAGGGGTGATATTCTGAGACTGCATCAGGTCCCATACGTAATTTGCCATGGTATACCCACCAGTCTGCAATGAAATGTAAATCTCAAGTTATCGTTGAACCAAACTCCAAACTAGTTTGGAAAAATACTGGTACTGAGTACATAGCACCAATAAACATTAATGCTCTATTGAATGTGATGAGCTGTTCGCGAAAAAATTATTACCTTTTCACCGGAAGCTGCAAGGAGGAGATCATTACCCATTTTGGGGTTCAAGTTAAATCTCCTTGCGACCATCTTTTCCTGGATATGGGCGAGAGGATAGAATATCACGATTTTTTAGAATGAAGAGAACTACTCTCCAAGAGCATCTCCATGGAAGTAGCAAATTAGATTCACACCGAATTTGAAGAGCCATGCCATTAAAAAGCACCTCAAGGGAAGTAGTAAAAGCTTTACACTATTCTAGTTTAGCTTTCCCTCCTCACTTGAAGAGAGAGGAATGACTCTTCAAATAGCCAACTCAACAAATGTAGTCCTTAATTATGAAGAACAGTTTAATTCTTTAAAAAAAGAAGCTCTAAAAGTGAAAGAAATTATAAACAGACTAAGAATTTGAAGATTCCATTGGAGTGCACAAAACCTTCAACTTACCACATGGGCAGAAAATTTTTGGTATGAAGTTTTGCTTACTCCTTTGGAGATGATCTAATATGAGCAATTAATACCAAATCAAAAGCAAACCCAAACATACCAGCGTCTCAAGGGCAAGTTGCATTCCCCTGGGAGTGTACCCCAACATTGCTCCCTCAGCAAGAGTCTACAGCCCGGAAAGTCCACAGTTCAAACAATAAAAAAAAAAAAAAAGAAAATTATGCATTTCAAGTCCATACTACAACATTTCTCCAATGAAACAATTTTAAAGCCACATATGAACAATCATTGCTCTTGCCAATTAGGCAGAAGAAAGGAAGAGTTTTAAAATCGTCCAGAGACAGAACTAGAAAATAAAAAAGTGACAAGAAGTTGGGGAACACCACAAAAGAAGCCAACATAGATATTCTAAATTCAACAAAGAATCCAAACAAGTTGCTGAAAAATGTTCTGCAGTTACGGACATAGCCAGTTCAAAATTGTGGTTCCACA
This sequence comes from Rhododendron molle, assembly GCA_025413875.1. Taxonomy (NCBI): domain Eukaryota; kingdom Viridiplantae; phylum Streptophyta; class Magnoliopsida; order Ericales; family Ericaceae; genus Rhododendron; species Rhododendron molle. The sequence continues at coordinate 2,995,495 of CM046388.1, read as the reverse complement.
TGGCAGTCATTGATGCATCTCCAACCATTTTTTGGATTCTAACGAAACAAAAGTTATGAAGAAGACCAGAAAGGCAAAAATATTGACCTTTCTGCACTCTTAGGAACTAAACCTGTTTTCCAAAAACCTTAAACAATAGTGCCAATAGAAAGATCCTAACATTCCCGAAGTATAAAAAAAAAAAAAAAAATAGAAAGATCCTATGGCACAACAATAGGCAGTGTGCTGATAAAAACAAAAAAAAAAAAACAATAGGCAGTGTGGAAAAGGTGCCTTGACGATCCTCAATGACACCCCCAAAATGCAAATAATGAGCATTTGGAAAGTAAATGTCAGATAATGTTAACCATTATTGGCCAGCAGACCAAATTCATAACATAGAACTCACCACATACAGCTCCACCATAGGCTGCTTCCCTGTATTCATGTAATCTTCAAAAACTTCTTGACCGCGATCAAGGTCTCCGGAATGCAGATAACACCTGCAGTACATGGCAGTTAAACACTGAAAGATTTAGTTATTCTTTCACCGAGTGGTCATACTGTTAAGTAAACAGTGAGTCAAGCAAAGCCCTGAAGCATCTTTTAGTGATTACACATCGTAGCAGTGTCACAAACAAATATTAAAAACCACAAACCAACACTTTAAAGGGAACAAACGTGCAAGAAGTATACAAATATGCCAAACATGGAAAAAAATACTAAGAAAGTCATCTGCTGACTATATCGAAAGAATGGTGAACCATGTCAGTTCATCAAAACTGCAGAGGTATCCATGGAGCAAAACTCGGGGGATCCACTTGAAAAGAAATAATGACAAATTACAGGAAAATTGTAATTATAGCTGACTTCCAAGTATGTATAAGCAGCATAAATAGCAGAGTATAAGTTGCTCCAACAGAAATGTATCAAGTAGGTAAATCAGAAAGGAAAATGCTAACCTCAGCCCAGTGGGCCATGGTTAATGAGCAAAAAGTGCATTGATATTTGTGGAATGTGTATAGGTATATCTAGGAAAGTGCATTGAAACTCTTAACATTGTGTGAATTATTCTCTACCCAGTGGGTTGACGTTAGCAAAATTGATTCAGAAATGCGGAATTTTTTAACAAGCCACCAAAGCAAATGGGTAAGAGTTTCCCAGAATGACAGCCATCAAAATCAGATGGCAAAATCATTGTTTAACTAGCAAAATAGAAAGGCCATCCCGAACAAACTAGTATGAGCAGTACACATCTTTTATTTTCTTTACTAGTTGCAGGATTCATTGCTATGGACTTCATCCCATTTCCTTTTGTTTTTCCTTACAAGGTGACATCAACTTTCTGATACGTTGACAAAGAACATGCCATTGCAGACTTCAGTTCTTCCAAGATATGTGAATGACGATAAAGATATGAACTAAGAAACAATGAGGTAGGGAACCATTGAGCATCATTGTTTCATGAAGTGTCATCTGAACAAGACACTTAAAATGGAGCATAGCTCATTCTCAAAAGTAAATAATACAAAGACATCGAGGTCGTGCAACAAAGGAACAAAAGATACAATCATATCAATGCAAATAAGATAATAGATAAAACAGAAAACATTAAGTACATAACAAGACATGAGCTTTTACTATTTCTGAGTACACATTCTCGCTACATGGCAATAAAGTACCTATAAATGTTTCAGAATGAAAATACGACCATATATACTGTAACATGCTTCCACGTGGTTTGCATGAAACTCTTCATGCATAAGCATATCACTAACTAGTACCTCATGATTTGTATCAGACAATAGACATCAGTAGGTTTGCCATCCTTCGTCAGCATCTCTAGGAGTATTTCCATTGCCTATTGAAATCACAAATATCCATGTAAGCACATAATTAACGGGAAAAAGAACAAACCAGAACTGTATCTGCATGTAACTAGTAAATGGGCCATGCCATCACATGTTTCCAAACAGGCTGTAATCATAGAGAACTTGGTTCAAAGTTGTGTTTGAAACTCAATGTAACCAAAGAAGATTTCAAGAGTTTCAAAAATGTAAAAGGATACAGAGAAACATGGGATGTCAAATACACCTAAACAGTATACAAATACTTTGTGTAACATATGTACAAATTTTTCCCAAGGTAAGAAGAGAAGATTTCTTTTCCCAACAAAATTCTAGGAGGAACAAGAAAATGGGGACATGCATTAAAAATTATCAAATGAGGCCACATAAGGACCAATTTGCAGTTAATGTTACACTACTTGCTACAGAAACGGATATTGTGCATAATCAATGAGAGCACAAAAATCTTTCTTATCACAGCAGAGCACAGCATATGGCCAAATTTACGAAACAGATGTTATCTATGGAGTGGTATATCATCAAGCCAACAGAGAACGGCGATCAATTGAACATTCATTAACAACAAGGAAATAACAGTGAACAGAGATTGCCCACTTGGTGATGCTATATAGGTAATAAAGTCTGAATCAAAGAAACAAGAGAGCACATCTGATTTGGTACCTCAACATTTCTGAGGTCTGCACATGCATGAAACGCCACATGATACACAGTTAACTCCCTAAATATGAAGCCACCACGCCTATGAATGTATTCTGCAGTGGGAGTATTATATAACTCTTCTTCAGTAATACCCATCATAACATTTTCAGCATTGTCTCTCGTGGATTCAACTGACGACCACCCTTTGGACTGCTCAACAAGCTCAATAATCTACTCCACAGAAAGGAAAATATCATAAATGTCGTAGGATCTGCAAACGAAAAACTAATAAACATTAGTAGAGATAATTGACAATTACTTTGCTAGCTGTATCATCGGTATTTGGAGTCTTATTATTGTGTGCAGCAATAAGGCCCGCATAGCAAAACTTGTTTAAACCAAGACCAGCTGCAGTCATATCACGAACAATTCCATACCTGTAATATCAAAGCCAGCCAATTTAGCCACTATTTAATGCGGGAAAATCTGATGACAAGTCAAACTACAAGACACAATTCTAAGGGACCCGTTGTAAAATTAGAAAGATCAAATACAAACTATGATCCTTGGACTCTCTTTTTTCTTCAGAATATACACCTGTATGGAATAGGAGAGAATTACTACAAGAAACTTACTGTACACCAAAAACTATCTACACGAAATAATTACCAACCACTCAAACAAGACCACAATTATTTGGCATACAGCAGGGGAATATTTTACAAAGGGACCTATACTGCATGAGATCCATGGAGGCCATGGACCATATAAGAGATGGCGACAATTAATACATAGGTAGAAAAATCAGTCCATGTAATTGGTACCATACACTCGATCTAACCGCCCAGCAGCTGCACATGCATTCAGTAGACAGATAAAAGTTTGTCCTGTAGGTTTGACTTCGTATCTCTTCATCTCTTCCAAAATCTTCAATTTAAAGACAGAGAAGAAATGTTTATAACATGCATATACAATAATGTCAAGTTAGCAAAAACAAATAGTTATCCATACCTGGATTGCCTGCTGTGAATTCTTGCATTTCCCACAGGTTGAGATCAAGAAGTTGTATAAAGCAACCTATAACATCAATAGCCATTACATGACAATTAAACTTCACAAATTATAGCTAACCCAAATAGATTCTCAAAACCCGTTTTACAGGAACTTGACCGGCTGAAATTAAAGAAATACAACATCTGTAAAAACAACTACACAATTTTGGATAACATACTTGGTGGGTAATGGGAATAAAACTTTCTTGTGGTTAGATAATTGGCACCCACTTGGTCCACTGCTTGCTAGATTTGGTGCTAGAGTGACATAATCTAGGTAGGAATCTGTCGTCTAAAGTGGCTTCTATTATTGTTGATAATCAATGTATTTGGCCCAAGGGGAGGAATACAGTCACTAGAGAGATTATTGAGCATACCCCTGTTTCTCTTCTTCCTAATGCTGCCAGGGAGGGTTCTATTATTTGGAACTTAAATGACAATGGTAGATTCTCTATTCAGTCTACATGGAATGCATTCAGAAGGCCCAAACCTTTGGTCCCTTGGGCTAAAGTAATTTGGTACAAGCATGCAGTTCCTAGGTGGGCTATTGTGCAGTGGTTGGCTATCCTGTGTAGACTTTCCACAAAGACAGGTTGCAGCAGTGGGGTATTTTGGTGGAAAGCCAATGTGTGTTATGTTCAAATGCTGTGGAATCTCATGAGCATCAGTTTTTTAAGTGCCCTTTTTCATCTCAGTTGTGGAGATTGTTGCAGATGAAGTTTAGTTCCTTTTGTAGCCTATCTATTCTTTCACAGGTAGTAGATTGTATGGTTCAACACCATAATGGCACTCTTTTCTTGAATCTGGTGGCTAAAGTGGTTTTTGCTGCTACGATTTATCATGTTTGGGGGGAGCGCAACAAACGCATTTTTCAACAGCATAGAGGCTTGGATGTGCAGGGTTTGGAGGCTCAGATTTGCACAGAGGTTAGAGCTTGTGTCAGTTCTTGGAGAAGAGTGAAGACAACAGGAGTTAATCTGGCCCTCTGCTCTTGTTGGCGCTTCTCTAGTCGTATTTTTTACTCTCGGTAATAGCGAGTAGTTTGTATAGATGCGGGTTTTGGGTTATTTGTCATTTCTGTTGACTTTAGTTGTTGGAGTGCTTTGCTAAGCAATTTTTTGGCTTGTTTCTCTGGGGAATGCCCCTTTGATTTTGTATCTCGTTTGTTGTGAATAAAATCTTTAATTACCCAAAAAAAAAAACTACACAATTTTAGAGGCACGTGTGGTTGACTTCAATGAAACATGTGGCTTTCCCTCTTGCTCACATAAGATAAAAAGATTAGATAAATGTCAGTCTCAATACTTCATTTACCCTATGTAGTTAAGTATGCATCTGGAACAAGTGGGAGCTCACACCCCCATACACGAAAAATCACCCTGTATAATAATACTTGTTCTCCAGCCAACATTTCTGATTCCAAGACACTTGTTCACTCGTTTTATACCTTTTTTTGAGATGACTTCGATATCATTATCATAGCCCAACTTGACCAACCAATCACAGCATGAAAATGTGGTGTAAGCAACTACCCCAAATGGCTTACACAAAAGAGCCGCTCCCCCCTTTTGCCCATGCCTTTTTTATCAGGTCTTAAACTACCCCTCCTTTTTGTTTTTTTTCCAATCAAGTGGCCCTTATACAAGAATTAATTCAGCCACCGATTAAACCAAACTACTCATTTGGGTTGTTCACAGGGCCATGGTCAACCAGGGTTCTACGTATGCAACAAGGAAAATTAGCGTCAAACACGACATTTAATTTGACCACCAATAAGCTTGTCATATCAATCATCGGCCCACTTAATAATGTTAATGAATAGTTATGACTTATGAGAGGCGATAGGCTCACCAAGGAACTATTCGGGCCTAGCCGAAAGGCGAGGCGTGGGCCTTATTGAAGCAAAGCTCATAGTCAAGCACAAACATAATATAGACAACAATCAAAATTAACTATAGGAAAAAGCATTAGCTATAGAAATTAACTCCCCCCGGTTATATAACACCAAAAATAAGAGCAAGTATATAGTCCAAGGCCACTTAGCCCTCTTAATGGAACTAGAACACCAGATGCACAATAAAGTCATAGCCCATTACCAATACTATGATGATTTGTGGAGCAAAGGAAAAAAAAATTAAAAAAGGGGGCATTAAGAAAGTTGACCCAAAAGACAAGAAAAGGTTTCTCAGAGGCAGAGACGTAACAAAAAGATGAAGGAAGAGGAGGAATAGACACGATCAACCAACCAAAAGCTTGAACTTTGATCAGCAACCAACAATCTGTTGTGACTACTAGAGACTTTAGTCGAGCTCGTTGATTGTTGATTTGGAGTCTGTGGACTGCACTATAAAAGTTGTCGTTCCTTTTTTGCTTGTAGGGTTAATATTTTACACTTATTTCTCTTTAAAACGACTTGAAAAAGGCGTAAGAGGTGTGCCCCTAAAGCGCCTATGGTGGGATTATATCATGTTGCCTCGCCTCACACTTGCTGGGGCGCGCCTTCAACAACTTTGAGTTCAAGTCAAACTTTACATTTCAACACAACACGGACAACAAAGGGCCCCTAACAACACCTCAAAACCAAAAAGCAATTGTCTTCCACTTCATGTTTTATGAGTATAATAAAATCAAAGAAATGAATGTTTGATAGAGTAATAATATGTACCATGGAATCAGAAAACAAGAACGAGTACATACATCAGGAACCAAACCCATGGCTTTCATTTCATTATGGAAGAAGAAAGCGTCCTGCAACCGAGAGCCTTTCATCGTCCCCACAATCAGCGAGTGAAATGTATCTCGCTCTGGTTTAACCCCATCCAGCATCATATCATCATACACATCTCTCAACAAATAATGCCTGCACAACACACAATAATACATGTGGTAAACAATAGAATGCAGTGGCCTGGAGATCATGTGAATGTAGCATTTTCCTGCATTTTTCATATGGTCACTTAGCAAGAAACTTATGACATGGAGACCGCATTTTAACTTATCCACTAGGATCAGCTTTTTCTCAAAAAAATTCTTCAAAAAATACAAGATTTTGGGTAAATTTATTTTGTAAACTGGTTTCTTATACTACCAAGTATTATATTCCTCTACACCAAAAAGATTGTCCGATCCGAAAAATGAGAACTTAAAGAAATGCATTTATTGCCCTATCACACCGCACCACTATCTGTAGGTGACCCCACGGCAGCTATGTCGGGACCGAAGCTAAAGTCTCACCACCTGTAGGTGGTGTTAGAGTATGTTTAGCTTTTGCCCCTTATGGGACTCGAACATGGGCCTTGTCCAACCAAGTCCTGAGTTTCTGAGTTTCCACCACTGAACCAACCCCTCATTTGTCTATCCCAATCCACATACACATTCCTACATAATAATACATAAACACAAACCTTAAAAAAAAAAGAGGTGAAATTGAAGGGTACCTTCGTTGAGAAGTGAGAGAGGTAATGACGGTGTTATACTCCGAATCATTGTTGGCGTAATTCCTCTTGGCATACTCTTCGGTCGAAGCCGCGAAGTAGCGGCGTCCGATTGCTCGGACCAGAGACCTGTGGTGCCCTTTTAGAAATGGGAAAACATCATCAGTCAAAAAGCACGCATCTTTCTCTCTCTCTAGATTCACCTCTCTCTAGAAATGGACGTACCGGAGATGGAGTGAAGCAGCTTCATGGATTCCGTGATGTGAATGATTCGATTCGTCTGAAGCCGTTCGACTGAGATTGTTTACTATTAAGCTTCGGGCGCATAAACCCTCGCAGCGGAGTCTGAGGGGCGATGAGGTTTTAACACGGTCCTGCATTATTTGAAAAGCGTGAAACGGAAACACGCTTCATTTCTAAACAGAGGCCGCAACTTTGTGCTCATGGCCGCCAACATTTACCACCTGGCCAGCAAAAGTTACCACCCGGCCGCAAACTTTTGGAGTGACACCGTTTGGACTATTGCCCGCTCGCATGTGACACACGATATCTGAAGGATCCAACTATTTGCAACCACAAATTTTTTATACGTATAGCTTGTTCTATGCCTAATCCACAAATCTTATAACAATTTGCTATATGCAACCTAACAAATATACATAAACTTCCAAAATTGACCACCACCAAATCCTCCAGAACCACCGTGATCCACCATCACCATCGTTCACCCATTCAACTATTTCAAAATACGGCCTAGATTTCAAAGGACAGAAGTAGAGGCATTTCTATAATTTCCTTTTTGAAATTAAAATCCAACCATTTAATACTTTACATTATTAATCATTGAGATCTCGAGCTGACCTCAATAATTAATAATGTAAAGCACTAAATGATTGGATTTTCATTTCAAAAAGGAAATTATAGAAATACCTCTACTTCTGTCCTCTGAAATCTAGGCCGCATTTTGAAATAGTTGAATAGGAACGTAGAGAGCCCGGCATAAACCTAAAAACCTAACGTACCTAAACGGTTTTGTCAAAGAACACCTGTAGTTCCATCTTTTCCAATAATCGACATTATCCACTAATTCTCTTGGAGCAAGCACCACCGCACCACCTCCACGGGTGATTCGATAACATACACTAACTACCTCCGCCACTACGAACACCCAACACGTGTCGGGTCCTTGTCCGTACCGGATTCATGAGATAGCTACAGTCAACAGTAAGGAAAACGCCTACTCCATGTAGATGCCGAGAGACAGGATAGTATTGTGGATATAGGATGTGGTGATGTGGAATGTACCAGCGAAGAGCCTGTGGAAAGCGTGGAGCAACGAACAATGATGGTATTGGTATTTCCTAATTCAAACAAAAACCATATTATTTCTAATTAAAGTTAACCTCTCAGCAAAATGAAATTTACGGGAAAGGTCAATGTGATTTCTAAATGAAGAACTAAATACTCCATCCGTTCCTAATTGAGAGTCCCTCATTCTATTTTGGGATGTTCCAAAAGGATTGTCCCTTTCCAAAAATAGAAGTAGAAATTTGATAAAATTCCAAAAGTCTCCCTTATATGTAAATACAAATGGTGCAAAATATGTAGAATATAGGGGTAATTGTGGAAAGTAGGTGTAACGATTATATGTACCCTTCAGAAGTTGAAATTCCTAAGAGGGACTCTCATTTAGGAACGGAGGGAGAAAATAAATAGATGAAGATTAACTGTACTTTTGTTGTATGAGCTAATTTAATTTTATACAACAGATGTGCTTCAAGAAATGTTGGGTTGTAAAACTTTTTGTGGATGTGGCTACAGCTAGACCATATTCACGCGTTTCTAGTTTCATAGGTATTAGTGAATATTGTTTCCCATATTAATGAAAATTCACTATTTTTTCCGGGAGAAGTATTAGTCACTATTTCGTTTTGACAAGTAGGTCTATCATTTTAAAAAGTGGTGAATATTCACTGTTTTTGAGAAGTATTAATGATTTTTTTTGGAGAAAAGTATTATTAGTGAATATTCACTGTTTTTGAGAAGTATTACAGATGTTTTTTTTGGAGGAAAGTAAAAGTATTAGTGAACATTTGTTTTTGTGAATATTCTTTTTTATTAGTGAATATTCACCCTTTTTTCGGGAGAAGTATTAGTCACTATTTTTTGTTTTGACAAGCAAGTAGTGAATATTCAGTGGGTGAAACCTATGATTTTAAAAAGTAGTGAATATTCACTGAGGTGAGATATTAGTGACTGTTTTTTGAGAAAAGTCTGTTTCTTTATGAGTGTATTTTTTGAGAAGTATGAGTCAATTTTTGGAAAAAAGTATTATTAGTTTTTTTTTTTTGATAACCGAAAATAATTATTAGTGAATATTCAAATTGAATATTCACTATTACTGGTGAAACCATTTTAAAAGTAGTAGTGAATATTCACCGAGTTTTTTGAGAAGTAGAGGTGTCAAACGGGTATTTTTATGTTCCTCCCAACTTGAATTTGGAAACAGTTAGGGGGTTAATCTTAGTATAGTTTTCTTTCCAGTTATTCTTCCGAACAAACAGGAAACCTGATTGGCTAACTATTTCTGAAACATGTTTTCCAGACATGTTTGTGACAAAAACCTGTTTTTGAAAACAGGTCAGAAAATGTTTTCAAACTCTGGATCGTTAAAAAACCACTCAATTTGTTATCAATGCAATTTTCGAAAGGTGTTTTGCAAAACTGATTCAGAATATATGTAATTGTCATGAAGCTTTATGGTATATATCCCAAAACTGGCAACCATGTCACACCATAAAGCATATCCCACCACTAATTATTTAATACAAACGCCCAAAATATATCCCGGGGATTTTAATTCGATCCTACGCTCCAATGTTGAAACCAGCGAATCCACCCAGTCCCTAAGATGAAGCCATAACAGATGACCCAATCCCAAATTGAATCTGCATCTATGTATACATAGATACATACATACATATGTAAAGAAGTCGAGACAAACACCAACATACCTTGAAATGAACCCTGAGCTCGTCGCCCCTAACCTTGCAAGCTGAAACAGAAGAGAAAAAAATCAGAGAAAAATGACGGACACCGTTACATTTCTGACGAATACTAAATCGGAAAATCCAAACGGACAACTTTCAGTTGGTGGTGTTGTCCGGGCAAACTCAGTCACCGACTAGGGAGTGAGAGAGAGAGAGAGAGAGAGAGAGTGGGCTGTGAGTGAGAGTCAGAGAGACGTTGAGAGTGAGAGAGAGCTCAGAGCAGAGAGACGTTGAGAGTGACAGAGAAACGATGAGTCTGGAGGCGGAGAGAGTGGGCTGCTACTGCTAGGGCTTCATCTCAACCATCTCATTCTATTTAGGGAAAATTTTAGAAATGGTCCCCCTAGTTTGCAAAAATTTTCATTTTCGTCCCTCTAGTATTAATTATGTTACTTTTAGCCCTATAGTTTGCATTCTGCCTCAATTTGGTCCCTCTCGCTTATGGCGTTAATGAAACTAACGGAATTGAAGGACAAAATTATCATTTCACCTCACAGAGGGACTAAATTGAGATTTCATGCAAACTAGAGGGACTATTTCTACAATTTTATTTTTTACTTTTCTTTTGTAAATAAATTTATGTTAAATCACTACCAACAAAATGGGGTTTTTTTCTAGGCATAATTTTTTTCAAATGATCGAATGGGATATCATCGAGATTTGAGGAGGTTAATAATTCAAGCCAAACCTCTTGGTAATCGGGTTTTGTAAAATATTTTACGCCTTTGATTTCTTTTCTCTTTTTTTGGGTCAAACGGAAATTATTTTGATGTTTGATTTCAACCTATATAGCTTAGTACATAAAGAGATATACTATAGCTGCATCACCTCTACATAGAGAGACTATGAATTTGGCATATTTCGTCCTGACTCTCCTCTTTTAACATTATTCAGTTCAATTAATGTTATTTGCAATAACCAGATTATTTTTTAAATCAATTATTTAGAACAAACATGTTCATCACCCTGTTAATTTAAAATTTTGTGGTTGGCGACAAATATATTATAGTACTTTTTTTGATTGAGAAGTGTACTATAATTTTGGCACAAACAAAAATAATATTGGCATTAGCAACACATTTGATTTGGTTGAAAGTAGTTTTTTACTTCCAAATATTTTTTATGATGAATTCCATGATAGGACAATAATTAAAGAGAAATGATTTTAACACTTTTCTTTTGTCCATTGACACTCCCTTTTATTTTTATTCACATGAAAGTATCAAATTGCCTTTTATGTAAAATGAGTTACTTAAGAGGTTAGGATAATTTATAATTTCACGCAATAAAAGATACTACTAAAAAAACAAGAAAGAAGGCCTTGTTCGTTTGGAAATTTTGAGTGTGGTTTTTAATAAGAGTAATTAATGGAAATAGATAGATAGAGAAAGTTTATTGGAGACCGTATCCAAAAAATTTGAATCCCTCAAACGAAAAAGGTTGAAGGGTGGGTTTGGATTAAAAAGTCTAAGTGATTTTTTTTTTGTCTCTATTCAATTTTTTTTGCATTTGTTTGTTTTGTGTCAAATTTTTGTAACTTATTGATTCGTCCAAGTGAGAAGAATCGGAAAAGTAAAAAAAGTCTGATCGAAACTCATAATTTTTTTGAATAAAGAGGGAAAAAAGTAAAATGACGACTTTTTTGACTTTTTAAAAAAATTTATGAGTTTCGATCAATTTTTTTACTTTTCCGATTTCGCTCGCCGAGACGAATCAATAAAACACAAAAATTTGACGCAAAACTAGCAAATGAAAAAAAAAAGTAATTGAAATCTTTTGGATCAAGTAGTTTTTCCATGTAAAATAATTTTGTGTACAAAAACAAATGTAAAAAATAAAATTGTAGAAATAGTCCCTCTAGTTTGCATGAAATCTCAATTTAGTCCCTCTGTGAGGTGAAATGACAATTTTGTCCTCCAATTCCGTTAGTTTCATTAACGCCGTAAGCGAGAGGGACCAAATTGGGCAGAATGCAAACTATAGGGCTAAAAGTAACACAATTAATACTAGAGGGACGAAAATGAGAAATCGTGCAAATTAGGGGGACAATTTCTAATTTATAGAAGTGCATGATCATGTGCATTAGTTGCACCATGATCCATATGCACTCAATAATTGAAATTTCTCGTAAAGTCCTATAATGCATCACTCAAGGGCCTCGAGCTGTTTTTTGAATATCAGAACCGTCTACCTTTTATGTGGGAGTGATTATATTATTTGTGCAAAAGAATTAAGTAAATTGGTTATCGTTATATACTTGATCGCACATAACCAAGCCAAGAACAACAACATGAATGGTATGGATCGTCATATTTGTGTCGCGATCGTGTGGCCAACATACATTAGACTATAGCAGAATACCTTGGTTTAGAATCAAGTAAGTTTGGTGTATAGATTTGAAAGGTAGCTATAGGCTCAGTTTTTTGAATATTCGATCTAAACCGTTACGATTTAACGTCTTATCAAATTTATCATTCTCACCTTAATAGGTAATAATCGGATGTCGAAAAATATGTGATCGAAACACATTCAGTGCTTCCAAAGGCTATTTTTTAAAAATCGAAACCATCTAACTTTTATGTGGGAGGGATTAGATCATTCATGCCGATAATTAAATAAAATGCTTATCGATACATACTTGATAGGACGTAAAAAAAAATTAATCAAACAATGAATCAATGTGTCGATGAATGATATCGATTGTCGTGATTGCGTTGCGATTGTGTGGCTATTGCTTGATAGCCTCGTTTTAATATAATAGAGCTATATATTATATACTAAATTTTTAAATCTATAACACAAGTTAATTGATGGCATAGTAGTTTAATGTGTATGAAAGAACCTAGGACCTGGGTTCAAGTCCTAGTCCTCTTTTCTTTTTTTCTTTTTTCCTCTTATTTCTACTAATAATATTTTAAAGGTAAAAAAATGATTTTAAAAACATGATTTTCTTAAGAAATTGTTTTTTTTTTTTTAAATGAATATCAGTGAATGAATATGCATCCGGAGCACCCTAAAAAAGAAGTGTGTGATTATTAAAAAAGGGGTTCGAAAATTAATTACCAAAATAATTTTTGTTTTACTCTTATTCTTGACGCGCGGATCCAAAATAAAAACAGTACTGGACTTTGTTTGTATTGTACAGTATGAGCAGCCCCTACTACTACTACCACTAGTAGGTCACCGGTGCAGATGAGATATATGGAAATGGAACACTGGACTTTATTTTACCAGCACTGAAAAGGTGTTGAATTTACATGCAACGAGTCACGGGCATCCTGGGTTGAACTCAATTAACATACTGTAATTTCCTGCAAATTAAGACAGATTTTGATTGATTTATTCAAATTTAAAACGTTTCGGTACGTCATGAGAACGAGAAATTTTTCAAGGGTGAATACCATGTGGTGCCCTCTCAGCACATCCGGATCGTCCATTGCAGTTTTGGATTTGGATTTAGAGAAAGAAAGAGGAGAGGAGAAACAGGGTTTCAATCTTTCTTTTTTTGCTCGGCAAAGGAAAATTTTTTTATAAAACTATACATAGGTACATTGAGAAAAATGGAAGAGAGAACCAGAAAGTTCACAACAACCCCAAGAAAAAAGAAATGTAAAAAAAATTACACCCAAGAGTACACCTAAATCATCCCAAAAGTGCGGCTTGGATGTGTCAAATGGGCACTACGTGGGATATACCCACTCGGCACCGAAAAATTTCTCCATGAGAACATATGAAGAGTTAAGTCTGTCGAACCATTTTTCCATCATCTCTTCTAAAATCAATCGTCTTTCATGGCATTCGATATCGCACCCGCAAGTGTGTTGTGTAACCAAATCCGTGGTATGTCAATATATTTACTAGCAATTAGTAGCAACATAAGACTTCTTAATTTTCTCACTTTTTTTTGGATAGTTTTTTTTTGGTAATTTGTAATAGAAGAAGTTAGAAGATAGAATGCAATATCTACTCCTAGCTTTTACATGGGCGCGAATGCTGAAGAGGAATTTGCATGATTTATCTAATACGGTTGGAAAAGTTAATAAAATCTTGGTTTCCCTTTGAAAGGTTAATAAAATCTTTTTTTAAAAGTCGATTGAGAAAAAGTAATTTTAACATGAGAAGTACAAGAAGAAAATGACATTCATATGTTTTTTTCAGAGAATAAATTGACCGATAGAAAAACTCAAAAATATTATGTGTCGCTATATTTTGGTGTATTATAAAAATACTGTAGGGCTCGTTTGGATGGGGTATTACGTTTGGAGGTATTATGTAAGAAGGGGAGATTGAATAGTAGGGGGTATTATGTAAGAAGGGTTGATCCACATTGACGTGACGGAGGGATTAAATAATACTTGATTTGGATGAGGTATAAAATGGGGGATAAGGTTATTTTGTAGTTGAATGGAAGAGAGATGGGGTATTATAAGGGGGGATTACACATAGCCGGCTCCCACCCTAGCCATGTGTAAGCCCCCCTTGGGGGGTATTAGGGGGATTATGGAGGAGACCGTGTAAAGATATACACCCTAATTTGGACTTCCCAAACCATGCCATATGCACAGACCCACGTATTAGGAGGGGATATCATAATCCCCTTACCTTGCTGCTTCCAAACAGACCCGTACTACTTTACGACATAATATCACGTATGGGGTGGTCAAACTCTTAACATCATAATCAAGCTACAATGCATTGGCCTTGTTCGTTTAGCAACTTTGGGTATTTTAGTTTTGGTAGTGGGTGGAGAGAGAAATAGGATAATGATTGGAGAGAGAGGTAATGAGTAGAGAGAGATAGAGAGAGAAATGAAATTAATAATTAGAGAAATAGGGTAATGATTGGAGAAAAATGTAGGATAATGATTGAAAAATAAAATTAAACCAAAGTAAATAAGGGAAACGAACAAGACCATTGTCATTACCCCTATTCCATCTCTCTCTCTCTCTCTCGTCTCTCAATGTTTTTTGTTTTGTTGCTCTGTTCCCTTTCCGAAATAATCTCTCATGTACCTTTTCAGGCCATATTCTTTCATTCAATAAGTAATGATCATTTATTGTTGTCGAATAGTACTTACCCCTTGGTCTCAAATTCCTAACAAGTAAACTATCAATTGAGATGTCATTAGCCTCCACTGAACCAAATGTTTTGGGTCATTTGTGAATAGGGAAGCAAACAAGCTGAGCAGCTCGGCTCGTTAATACTTGGTTTGACTCATTTACAGTCCGGTTCCTTAAGATAGACTCGTCTCAATTAAAAAAACTTGTTTAATAAATGACTAAGTTCGATTCGCTAAAACTCAAGTTAAGATCGAGCTCAAATTTTTGACTAGTTTACGGCCCTATATATTTGTGAGCCACCAATATGACGGGCGTTGAGGCCTATATTTATTACACAAACGAAAAGTAACCCTCATCCAATTAGATCTTTTTTTTGGTAACTAACATATGAAGTTCCAACAAGGCTAAAGACGGGTTTCAATGGAATGCCATTTCCTCCTTAGATTGAAAGTGAAAAACCCTAAAACCACTCTATATAATTTTAGATTAGATTAATTTAGCTTCAATTCAAATTTCGTCACAGGTTTTAAATTCTGAATTTTAGTAGAAGTTGACAAACCTGTTTGTTACAGCTACGAGAGATTATGATAATTCCATTCCTCTTTTGAGAATTTGTGTGCAGAATTCCAAAAGCCACCCAAATTTTATAGTAATTGTTGAAAATTGAAGGGTAGTTATTTTCACACTCGCATTTTTTTAATAACATACGTTTTTTTTTGTCTTTTTATGATGTGAATTTACAATGCCCAGAAAAGAGTATACAAATAAAAATAAAAGGTTAATTTTGTAAATTCACATTGAGGACAAAAAAAATAAGAGTGATTATTATTTAAAAAAGAGTGTGAAAATCAATTACCAAACTATTAAAAGAAAGGCTTTTTTCCATGGGATAAAGGAAAAAGTAAATAAAGCAGAAAAAACTCCGTCAAGTAGAGAAAATAAAAGGAAGATGGATTAGGTTTAAAAAAAATTTCTTTTACTCTTGTTCTGAGCAGCCCTAAAACCCTGGACTCTGTTTGTACGTCTGAGCAGCCCAACTCCTCTTAGGTCACTGCTGCTGATGAGATATCGATGGAAACGGAAATGGAAACACTGGACTTTATTTTACCAGTTCTGAAAAGGTGGAATGGGAAACGATGGAAATGAAAATTTTCAGGGTTTCCTTTTGGTGAGTGATTTTGTCAATTTCTTTTTTGTTAATACCACATTCTTTTGTGTTTTTATTGGTGGCTTGTTTTGTGAAAGAAAGAGAATGACATTAACAAAAAGAGGTGTGACAAAATCAATTCCCTTCTTTTGTTTTTTTTTTATCAGAAGCTGTATATCCCCACTATCAGAGCAAGGGGAGGAAACAAATGAGAACTTACCCTTGCCCTGTAATCTCACTGGGTTGAACTCATTTATAACATACTGTAATTTTTTGCAAAATGTTGAGTTAAGCCCATCAATCGAACCTCTTTTCTACCATCTTTTCTAAAACTAATTGGTGTTACGAAGGGTTTTAATTAAGTCTTTTATAACATTCGACATCATACCCACAAGTCTGTTTTTAGAACAATCACATGCAGTAGCAAAACCAAAGTTATGGGGGCACTCCGAGCCCAACAAAGCCAAACAATAGTGATAAATACTCAGTAAAAAAATTTTGTTTTTTTTAAAAAAACTGCCCTCTACACGATTGAGTGACTATGGTTATTATTAAACCATAAGCATGGAAATGGAAGATTTTGCAAAATATCGAACGACACATCTCTGGGGTGATACATGTGTGCAGATCAATAATGACAAAATCTTTTGAAGCTAGAACTGTTATGTTTGTTTTAAGGATCAACATTAATTTTTAAGTACTTCCTTTTTATTTCAGGATGCCACAACTATATATGTTGCTTGCATGCATGAGTAAAATTAGTTGGTAGAACCTTTGCTAAATATTGCTCGATCTTTGTAGAGAAATTTTCAGTGCCGGGTGGGTACCACGTGATGCCCGCTCGGGACATCCAGGCTATCCATTTCAGTTTTGGACGACTCGAATTTGGAGAGAGAAAATGGAGAGAGAAAGAGAAGAGGGAGTGGTGGGGTGAGAGGAGAGAAATAGTTTCAATCTAGGTTGTCCAACACACTTTTGAACGGTCTGAATGGATTGCTTGGGCACCACGTGGTACCCACCCGGTACCCAAAAATTTCTCTTATGTCAATGTATGCTAGCAACATAAGACTTCTTTTCACTTATCAAAAAAAAAAAAAAAAACACAAGACTTCTTTTCTCACCTTTTTTTAAATAGATTTTTTTGTAATTTAGAATAGAAGAAGTTAGAAGATAGGACGCAATATGTACTCCTAGCGTTTTTACCTCTGCGCGCATGCTTAGAGGAATTTGCATGATTTATCTAATACTGTTTGGCAAAGTTAATAAAATCTTTTTTTAAAAGCCGATTAAGAAAAAGGGATGGCGAAGTTTGGGATGGCGAAGCTTGGGAAGTAACTTAATTTTAATATGAGAATTACAAAAAGAAAATGACATTCAATTGAAACCCGTCTTTGGCCTTGTTGGAGTTTGTTTGTTTTGGGTCTCAAAATCTTTGTGCACGGTCCCTAATAAATTTTTCTATCTATTTCTCTTCATTCATTACTTTTAAAAATCTCTCTCAAAATCCAAACCGAATAGGGAAATAAATTTACCAATAGACTACCTCAAAAGTATAATGTGTCCCTATATTTTGGTGTATTATAAAAATATATACTCCTACTACTTTACTACTTTACGACTATCACGTATGCCGTATGGGGTGGTCAAACATATCTTCATAATCAAGCTACAATGCAATAACACTACCCATATTCGATCTCTGCACGCTTATGCATACTCCTACTATACTGGCCAATTATTCAATAATTTCGGAGTACCACATGGCAAATAAATGATTACCGTCACACAATGTACATGTGTTAATATTTCTTGTTTCCCAAGGACCGACCAACAAAAGTAAATGGTACTCTCTTCGTCCCTATTTAATTATCCACTACGGTTTTGCATGCATTTTTAGCGGCTTATAACTCTCGACGTATATTGCTAAAAATATACAATATGAATTTTGTTTGATAGATCTTAATTTTTTCTATAAGATAATGATTTTAAAAATATAAAACGTAAAATACATCGAGAGATATAAGCCGTTGAAAATGCACACAAAACCGTAGTGGACAATTAAATAGGGACAGAGAGAGTAACTGTAATGAACCTAATTTTGGCCTTATATTTTTACTTCTATAATTAGAGTAATTGTATTCTTCATAAAATTTACTTCTTATAATTATATGGTTCTGTGACTAGGAAGGTAAGTGATTAAAAACCCTAACTATTAAATCTCTAGCCACTAAAACCCATCAGTAAATCTAACCCGTAAATTTTGCCTAGTGGACAAAAAAAAGGAGTTTGACCTTTGATTAAGTGATGGACTCAATGAAGTGAAATGTTGAAAACTTAAGTAACTATCCATCAGTTCTAATAGGAAGCTAGGATAATAGACTGTGTTCATTCTCATATCCATAGGATACCCATGAACAAAACTCATTCTATGAACTGTCAGGTCAAACTAATATCCCCAGCCAACTATTTCTATTGGTACGTGGTCCCTCCCTTGGCCAATGCTTCCATCTCCTATTCTTTCTTTCTTCCCAGTTAACACTTTACCTTTTCTTTTTCCTTCTCTCTCGCCTTCCCCTTTTGAGACACAACACACACACAACACGGCAGAGAGAGAGAGAGAGAGAGAGAGAGAGAGCAGCGTGAGAGGAGAATGAGCTCCACCACCGACGTCCGCACACCACCAGCAGTCACCACAACCGGACCTCATCAGCACTGCCGAGCACCAACCGAGATCACCCACTGCCGTGCACACCATCACCACCACCGAACTCCTCTGCCGCTTCGACCCGCAACCGGAATATCTCCGAACCCCGTTTCGCCGAATGAGAGGTAGTTAAAACTTATCTCCCTAAATATATTTGTCTATAGTTGGATAATGTAGAGATTTGAATGTTGTATGTATGTATTTTATTTTTGGAACAAACGGACATGCATTATTTTGAGAACTTAGAAAGGAATTAGGTTCACGGGGTGGTATACGTTCAGAGGATCATGTAGACGTTGATAAGTAAAGGATAAATAAGAAAGTTATGGAGTTATGATTTTAAGATGGGTGCTAACAGAGGCTCAGTCCTGTTAAGATGGGTGCAAATAGGGACCCAGTCTTGTGCTAAGATGGGTGCTAACAGGAGCCCAGTCTTGTTTTAATGGGTGCTAACAGGGGCCCAGGTTGTTTGAGAAACGTAACCCTGGGTAAGGCACAATGGTGATTGGCTGTGAGAACAGGTTTGGTTCCTTCTTTGTGTGGTTGCGTCGACTGTAGATCTGAGTAAATAATTTGGTAGCTATCAGCGGGACACAACAAGGAGCTGTCTGAATCACACTGTGTTGCCTTACGCTGGAGGTTGAGGGTAGGACGGGTGTCGAGGTGGAGATCCTAGACTTTCACGTAAGTTAAAGGATAGTAATGAAATCAAGCGCCGTCAAATCAAGCGCCGTCATTTGCATTGCACTCTATATCTTGTTGTGTGTAAGTTATGGGTTTCAGGTGAGTTTTGGCTACTGAACGTCATCGCTCATGGTACTATGTTACCCTGGTAACTTGAACACCAGGTATTGAAGACGGAACTGAAGGGTCGTATGCAAAGAATGATTTGACGTCGATCGAAGAAGATATTATCAAACTCTGGTTACACCCTTAGTTGCTCTGTAATTTCAATTAATTATTTTAATATTGAACCGTCAGAGAATTTGGCAAATTTTTAAAGTTGGTATGTTGTGATTTGATTGGAATTAACAAGACTTTTGGAATTTTAAATGCTTCGAAATGGAAAACTAATTGGAAATCTCTTTTCTATATTTTTTAAATGTCTCTGAATTTTCGGGACGTTACGGTAACGTTTATACCGCAAAATTTGTTGCCACGTAATAGTTGTGTAAGTAGTTGTGAGTTGGCATAGGCAGTACTACCATGTGATACTTCGGGAGCACTAAATAATTACTCATACTATATCTAGGTATGCCAAAGTTATTGCAGTGTAACTGAATTTTTTTTTTTTTTGGAAAACGTCGGATTTCCGGTACCGCTCATACTTGTTGCCGGACTACCCATGCAAAAATAAACAACGTATTGCATCGAAAATGCTAAATAAGCTAACTGGCTTATTTTTTTGTTCTTATTCAAATTTTTTTCGTATTTGTTAGTTTTTCGTCAATTTTTTGGAGATTATTGCATCATCATGACGAGAAGAATCTGAAAAGTTTAAAATTATGATCGAAATCAAATTTTTTTTGAATAAAGACGAAAAAATTGGCTTATTGGCTTATTTTTGTCTTTATTCAAAAAAAATTAGGTTTCGATTGTAATTTTTTACTTTGTAGATTCTTCTTGTCATGACGATACAATAATCCTCAAAAAATTGTAAAAAAACTAACAAATACGAATTTTTTTTAATAAGGACAAAAAAAAAAGGCCAGTTGGCTTATTTAGCCGAATGGGTATCTTATCATGATGGCTTGTGCTAACCCGATTTTCATCAAAAAAAAATTCTTGTTTCACCATCTTAAAATTCTGTCACCACGTTTACTCGTACAATAATTTTTTAATTGCTAACGCAATTGTTGGGTAATTTTTCGTCACCACGGTTAAGTTTCAGAGACCGCATCCGTTTGGGGATTCAATACATACTGTAAGCCAGATACTTTTTCCAAGCAAGCTTACCATCAACTGAAGATAATTTTTCCCTAGCAATTTATCAATTCATTCATTTCATACTATAGACAAACGTACATACGGGCAATAATTTTTGAGTCAAATGAGGAGTTGAATTATTTGGATAAGGTGGGGATTTAGAAGTGTCTGGATAGTACTGTAGCTCAACTCTCTCTCTCTCTCTCTCTCTCTCTCTCTACGAAGCAAATTTGACGAGTAAAAAGGGATATGAAACGCAGGTTGGAAATGCTTTAATGGATGATTATCAAGACCATTTGGGACTTTTCGAGTTTATGTGGTCAGTTACGAGACATATAAGCAGTTGAATCTTTATTGTGATTCCCAGTCATTTATACACTCCTCTAGTCCTCTGGGCAGTGTGATAAGGCTCTGGATGTGCTTCTGAGAAACTTGGAGATATTGATCCATATAGCATCTTCACTTCTCCCGAAAAAAAGAGTGAATATTTTGACTAATAAAAAAGAATATTCACTAAAACGAATATTCACTAATACTTTTCAAAAAAACAGTGCATATTCACTAGTAATACTTGTCTTTAAAAAAACATCAATAATACTTCTCAAAAACAGTGAATATTCACTAATAATACTTTTCCCTAAAAAAACATCACTAATACTTCTAAAAAACAATGAATATTCACAGTGAGAAGTATTAGTGATAAGGCTCTAGATATGGCTTCTGAGGAACTTGGAGATATTTATCCATATGGCATCTTCACTTCTCCCGGAAAAAAGAGTGAATATTCACTAATAAAAAAAGAATATTCACTAATACTTTTCAAAAAACAGTGCATATTCACTAATAATACTTTCTTTTAAAAAAACATCAGTAATACTTCTCAAAAACAGTGAATATTCACTAATAATACTTTTCCCTAAAAACAGTGAATATTCTACTTTTTCTCCCGTACTCTCCCTCTCTACTACGTACTGTCAAGGGTAGGGGTCCTTGTTGATTGATTAGAGCTGAAAACCCATTAAATTGACTCAAACTCAATATATAGCTTGTATAAAAAAAAGAACTATACCTATTTTGCTTGACTTTATTTTCCCTAACAAAGGGCACATAAAATCTTAATGTAATAGGTCCCAATTGAGATACTTAAAATTTTGCATCTTAATTTTTTTTAAATATAAGCATAATTTGTTCGTGGTATTAGGTGTATCTACTTTGTAATTGTCTATTAATTATGATTAATACTGTTGAACCATAAACTAAATTTTGTATTTGACACAAGAAAGTTAAGTCCAAACAAGTTCAATCGACAAAATCCAAAGATAGAAGATATAAATAGTATCTAGTTTTTAGAAACTCTAAAATATCTAGCTTTAGAAACTTTAGAATATCCTTGTGAAATATCTAGAATTTTTTGTGAGAATTAGTCACATATGTATATAATTCTAGAATTACCTCAAAGTTTATCTTGTATGAAAATATCTTTGTACTAGAGTCTTCCATAGAGTAGTATAAATAGGGATGAGTTTTAGCAATTTTCTATCAACCAAAAAAAAAAGGTTGAGTTCAAGTGTCTAATTCCCCACTCTTGTCTTTAGTATTCTTTTTTTTCCAAAAATCTTGTTCAACTGAATAATAGAAATTCCTACTCTTCCAACAAACGTATCTTAAGATATGCCATACGTATCTCGATACGATCTATATAATTGAAAACACTGGTTTTGGGTTAGCCCGGGGTAGAACCAATTCTTGGTTCCACCCTTGAGAAGAAGGATGGTTGATCATCTGGGTTGTTCTTGTACTGGGGTCGCCGGAGAAGGGCAAGGGTTTTCCCTCGACGGCGGGGGTGAGTTCGTCGGATTTCTGGCGGCCTCATTGTCCGTCCGCCATTGTTGAGGCAGTGGGAGGGTTTTCAGAGAGAGATTGGGGGATAGGGAGGAGAGAGAGGGGACTGAGGTGGAGGAATGTGTGGGGGTTCGCATTTGCATTTGTGAGGGTTCTAGTGGCCCCTGTGGTTGTCCACCATTTTGGCAGTGGGAAGCTTTTTAGAGAGAGTAGGGAGGAAGGAGGAGAGAGAGAGGATTGATGTGGGGGTTCACGTCTGTAAGGTTTTTAAAGAAAGAAAGCTGGAAGAGTGTATGTACGATTTTGTTTTTAGGGCAGGGAAGGACGAAGGGCGAGTGAATCAAATTTAAAAAATTCCAAAAAACGGCTCAAGACGTGAAAGGCTGAAAGCTTTGTTGGACACAAAAACCCAACATTTTGCAGATCCAAAAGCTACCATGTGAAGGTCCAAGAAATAAATCCGCGAGTTTCATTAGGCTTCTGAGTGGCTGACATCTTGTTGTGGGTTTAATAGGCAAGGCTGTAAGGACAAAATTCCGTAGTCTTAATTATATTGGCAATTCCATACGACAAAACACATATTTTATATCGAGTTGTAATTTTATTATTTTTATAGGCTAGTGAGTCTGTATAGGATTAAAGTGGAAGGAATCTATTTATTTGTAATTGAGTGAGAGTGAATCAAACATCTAAAGGCAGAATGACTTCACGGATGGAAAAGGGGCTAAATCGGAACAGATTGATTGGAGTATCAATCTGAGGCGGAAATTGGGGCTTGTGCATACTTCACAACTAATATAAATAGTTGTCTTATTTTTGCTTCTAGGGCAACGAAAAAAAGAGTCAACCACAATATTCTATGAGAGCTTCATATACATATATACATATATGGTGAAATAGAAAAAAGGGGTGGCGGCTGTAAGGAAAAACAAAGGGGGGATGCAATTGGGTTCTTGGGAGACCTATTCCTAAGAGATTTTGATTAGTTTTGGAGGGCTTGTGGACTCAAGGCCGTTGGCGATCAAGATCACTGGGTGCGGTGTACGTGTGACTCGGCAGGTGGTACTTAGAACGTTGTGAGGATTTACTTCGTTTAGATAGGTATATCTATAACTACACAATGATTAATTATAGTGATTTGATTCCTTCTCGTGGTTTTTACACATTCTAGGGTTTTCCACGTAAATCTCTGCGTTGTGTGATTGATTGCTTTGTGTAGTTTTTGCTAATAATTTTACTTAGTGATTCGTGTTAATACTGCAAGGGTTTTTTAAGGGATTATTAGAAAACCCTGATTTTTCAGAGGCCCATATCATAGCAGGAAAAACGTTAAGCACAACTGCCCAACTATTTTCGATCATTATTCATTATCCCACTTCATTACTAATTATTTTTTCAATCTCACATTCTTACCAATCCCCCAAAAAAAAAACCTCGTATCAAACATGCATTAAAAGATGGGGCAAAATCCACTGACCCCTGTATTAATCAAAGAATAGAACATCTCTGTAAAAAAAAATCAACTCGATCAGACATTATTAATTCAGTGATCTAATTCTTGTTCAAATGAATGATAAATTTAAATTTGAAATTTTACTTCATAATAAATTCAATTCAATCGTGAGGTTTTTTTTTTTTTTGATCGACTTGAATTTTTGTATAGATGTAGTATTTGTCAAACTCTACAAATCAAAGGTTCATATCCAATTTTTAGTACATGAGATGGATTGGTTAAATTCAAGGAAGAAGAAAAATCAAGGGACAAGATGAGGACATATCGAACTTTAATGCACGTCTTTTCATTTTTTCCTTTTTTTCTTTTTCACAAATACATTATACTTCACGAATTCATGATCCAAACACGAGGTAAGTACCCATGAATTTTATACAAAAGAAAGGGAAACTTGATACCGTAAGTTTGATTTAAGGTGTTTACACTTTACACTAATGAATAAGTTAGTGTGAATAAGTTGTTGATTACGAGTTGTTAGTTGTAGTGTGAACAAGATGTAATTTTGATTGTTGATTGTGAGTGGAATAATATGAATAAGTTGTTGATTAATGTGAACAAGATGTTAAAATGGAATTGATTTTGCCACTCTCAATTTTTCTAATGCCACTCTCATTCTCTCATAAAATAAATCATCTAGTAAAATACAAAAGGGAGTGACATTAGCAAAAAAAAAGGTGACAAAATCACTCTCCTGTTAAAAATGTCAAAACGTATTGATTAGTGTGAACAACATTCAATTTTGGCACAAATTGTTCTCAAAAAAAAATTAGCGTGAACGCTTTTGCTGAAAGTAAGAAACACGTGTCTGTACCCTTGAATTTTATACAGTGTCTGTACGTACCCCCATGAATTTTATACATCAGAAATGCTACTGGGACAGCAAGTGCTGTACAGACAGAGTGTACAATGCACTTTTGATAATCGAAGCCACTCATTTTGTTTAAAATATTTTTTTTGGGGTCTCTGTAAAAAATCAGCTCCATCCGATATCATTAAGTGCGTTTACGAAACGTCCAATTTCGCTTCAAAATTTAGGCTAGCAATTTAGCAAATATGGACATTTCATAAACACCCTTCACAATATCAGATGGAGCTAGTATTTTACAAAGACCTTATAAAAAATATTTTGAACAAAATGAACGATTTCGATTATCTTTGTTGGGCCCGAGACGAGCCCAAAAGTCCGCTATACATGCTATCTGTACATCTCTTGCTGTACCAGTAGCACAGTTCTTTATACAGCCCATAGCATTAGCCATCAACTAAAGTAATGCGACTTTAGAAATACAAGTTTTTCCCAGTTACATATTTTTTTTTCGAAAATGTCACTTCATTTCATCAATCGAAGGGAAAGATTTCATTACAAACACAAGAAAAAAACCAAAACTACCAAATCGAGACATGAGTTACTGTTTTAAGCACATAGGCTACAGACTCTAGAAAACTCTGCCGAAGCAAACTTACACTATGTGCTGGTACGAGAAACCCGTGAGCGACTAAGAAGTAGAGGCTCCAAAGAACCCAGCTCAGACCTCGAACAATAAGCACAAAGATGAAATCGACAATCTACCAAACTCGAACCTAAAAAAAACAGAAAAAAGAAAAAAAAAATTGAACAGCCACCAAAAGCCCCTGAGTTACCAGTTGCTTCATGTTTTCAAGTACTCACTTTTTTGGAACCACTACCTGCTTGAGCATTTTCTTTTTCCCAGGTGTGATCTGTTTACTTATTTACATAGTTTCTAAAAAGCAGTCAACCCGTTCGACGCATGAGTCGGGAATTGCATGAATCTCTTCATAAGAAGAGAAGGTCCCGAACTATTTTTCATCAGATTAGAAGCCGCGTAGGCTCAGGATTGTGGGTTTGGAGACTTCGAAGCCTTACTACATGGTGGAGAAGATGAAGATAAGCTATTGAAAAGGAAAAAAATACATGCATCCTCCAGGTTGCTACATCGTCGAAGAAAGACATCATCGAAGTCATTGTAAAGAGTCCGCTTTGGATCATAAATCACTGAGAATTCTCGCTTCACCATAGCAAGCAAATCATCAACGTACAAAAGATGGAGGATCCGCAGATACACAGCAATAAATATGAGGCCCAGATCACTTCTCTCACCCTTACTCTGTCATAGTTCTCGAGAAGCAGCAGCGTTGAGGCTTTCCTCTTATTATTCTTTTGCTCACATTATCAACTCAAGAAAGTCTCCGGACTAGTAGCCAAGGAAAGACATATAATCTATCATTGTTTTTTTTCAGTTTTGCTCGACAAAAGGGAATGAAGAGGCAGACTAGGCTTGGCAACCTCCCCCATAAGAGTGACCATAGAGCCTCCCAACCCACAGCGGTTCCTCGAAAGGGGATCAAAACCCAAAGGTGCACACTGCCCCACCTCAGAGCATCCCAAGTGAGAAAACATATAGAGAAACAAATGCCTTCTTCCACACATAAATTTTTCATGCCTGCCAAGTAGAATCTAAAACGAACATGCCAAAGTTAAGAGAGAGAGAGAGAGAGAGAGAGAGAGAGAGAGTCAACAAATTAAATACTCCACCAGGTTCCTGACGGAACAACTGATGATACACCACCAGAATCAAAGTAATCAGATCACAAGGGGGAAGAGCACACAAATTGTAGCATTGACAAAGATGTTCACAACAAACAGGACAGCAAGCAGAAGCAACCAAAAGGAAGATAAACACAAATGCACTCTCTCACTTAAGAAGTGTCTTGACAATGGACTTGACATTGAGCTTTTTCAGATCTGTATACGACTGTCCACAACCAACAAACATGACCGGAGCTCCAGATACGTAAACCATCGATAGAGCTGCTCCAACCTACATTATCACCCAATCAAGTACTACATTGAAGTTAAAGCATTCAAATATTGTTGAAAGTCTAGTTTAGTATGGAATATTAAAGGGAGCTCTTGAGGCATTGCCACGTGATCACACATTCATGTGCTGCCAGAACTACGCATGTGGGTCCCACGTGAATGTGTTGATTACGGAGGGTGTTGGGGCCACGACGTGATGGGCCCCTAGGACCATTCAATAATTACACGTTTAGTATACATTAAAGGGTGTACGGGAGAGGCAAAATGGGTGCAAACATATCGTGTGGCATTAATTGCACAAAGTGATTACCCTCAAATTAAACCCCCAACCTGAAGATTAGTAGGCTGAGTATTGACAATTGAAACCCGTGGTCACCCATAAATGGCTAAATTCTAACACCTTGTAGAACATAAACATTTATTTACCTTATCGTCAATGGTATCAAACTTAGTGAGCAGGATCCCGTCAATCAGCCTTGGATTTGGAGAGGGTGAGAGGTCTGCTAATTTCTGAAGGAAGAAAAAAATCACAAAATGTTGCTCAATAAACAAGAGATAACTAAGATTACAGACTAAGAGGGAAAAGCCTTGGCATAGAGACCAAACCTGATTGAACTTCATCAACTGATCTACGGCATCATTCCCAACCAGTGCCTCCCCAACAAACAAGACAAGATCTGGACTGTTGAGGTAGATAAGCTTCGACAGTGCCCTCATTAACGGTTCATTATCCTGGAAAATGTTGTACAAATTTACAAACCCAATTGTATTTTGATAATGTGTAAGATAAATTCAGAACCCAAAGTAAAAATGGTTTCTGGTTCAACGTTACAATTAACGAGCCTTGCTCAGATAATGTGAAGACCTGCTTAATTGTAAGCTGTAACCCAGGTCCTAAAAGTCCGGTTACGAAAATAACATTTGAAGCAAACAGCATATCAAGCTTTAATGCAGAATACCAACACAATGACGATTGAAGAAGTATCAAACATAATACCTGCATTCGACCAGCAGTATCAACAAGAACAACATCTGAACCATTTCGAGTGGCCTCTTGAATAGCTTCCTTTGCTACAATTGCAGGATCTTTTTCGTAGCCCTTCTCAAAAATAGGGATCTAACAAGGGCAAATAGTAACAAAGTCAACTACCAAGGCCAAGCTCATGTTGAACTATTTCAGGAATCTTCTCAAATAACAATGGATGGAGCAGAATGTTCTAGAGTGTGGGTAAAATACAATGGAAGGGGCAATTTACAATTAAAGACATTCAAAAACTCGGGCCAACTTTGAGAAACCTCTGTAAATTCAACAGTAAAAGCGCAATTTTTAACAAGTGAAATGCCCCCACTCCTCACATGGCTCTGCCAATGCGAATAACATCCAATCCAACAAAGAGACCCAATACAAGAGAGAGAATGGAACTCTGCATCATAAGTATACCTGGAGTCTACGAGCATGAGTCCGCAACTGTTCAACAGCTCCAGAACGGAATGTGTCACATGCAGCCATCATGACTTTTATGTCATGCTGCTGAAGCCAGTATGCAACCTGCAAATTTCCATTGGAACACAAACTATCAGATAAAATTTCATCTTCAAATAGAGAAAATAAAAAAAGATAAAGAAACGCCCTAATTTACTAAGCTTAACCTTGGCAAGATTGGTAGATTTTCCAACTCCATTAACTCCGACGAAAACCACCACATATGGTTTCCTTTGCTCCTTTGCAGCATGCACATCCCTCAAAATGTCAATGGAACGTCTAGGAGTTAGAATCCGGACAAGTGCCCCTTCCATTGCTGCCTGCAGACATCAATTACCAATAGTTAGCACTGTTTTTTCACGACTCAAAGAAAGTAGAAGAAAAATCTCTACAATGAGCAGTCAGTCGAAAGGATTATGAACAAAATAACATTTAACCGACCAACCCACTCACCTGCACTGTTGAAGATATCCTTGTAAAGGAAGCAAGCTTTTTACCTTCCAAACTTGCTGCCACAGATTCACAAAGCTTTTCAGCAATCTCCTCAGCCTGAGAGTTCCACAATATGAAAATCACTATGAACATGCTAGGCATTTTTTTCCCCGTCAAGTATACCAGATATTATTTAAAATACTAAACAAAAAAGAACTCAGGACCGAGTACCAACAAGAAAAGAGAAGTACTGGAAAAGGAACAGCAGTACTAAAAGGAGTAGAGAGCAGAAAGCATACCACATTCTTGGTCATGAGCCTGTCCTTGAGAGCCTTCAAAGCTGGTTCAAGGTCTGCCTTCTCTAAATTAGCTTTCCCAGCAATACTGAACAGAGAATAATGAAAACAAGTGATTTATGTATTTAGAGTTCGATCAATTGGAAAGAAATTCTGGAAAACAGCCATTTTTGTAGAAGTTAAAACTTGGAACGACAACTTGATCGATGACTTGAATGGTACTTTAGCATCAAAAGTATGTCCGAGCTATGCATGAAGATCACTAGTCATTATCCAAAGAATGATCGATACTAAATGCACCACTCTTAAAACTCATGCAATAGTTAACGAAATCATCCACACAACCATGAGTCCAACAATTCTTCCCCTATTAGTGCAAAAGAACAAGTTCAGAAAACAGACTTCCCGCGACTTCTCAGCATCACATTTAACAATTTTGATCGAGTTTTCAAACTTCCATTTGGACCATTTCTATAGTACGATATCTAGGTCACAATAAATTTTCTTCTTTATGTTATCATTGTAAAGAGACGATCTAATTTACTACAACAATCCCCGAATACAGAGGTAATAAAAAAAATGGTTGAACCTCAACAAAACCACGATCAGAAACACCACTGGTAGCAATGAAAGAACGTCATTCACAAGATAAGGGAGTGTAAGAGAGAGCCATACACTCTCTGTGCCATGTACATCATGGATTCACAAATCAAAACTACTTTAAGAACATCTACTATTCAGTGTAAAATGAAGTTCTTTGAAAATCTTAAACAATTTTAACCGTTTGGTTGCTGGAGCCCATGCAAGATCGACAAAATTTATCAAGTGGTGAACAAATAGGGAAAAACAATTTACCTCTCGAACATGGAAGAAAACCACCCTTTCTTCTTTGTTTCAATCTTGCTGTCCTTTCCCGCGTCCTCCTCTTCTTCAGTCTCACTATCACTACTAACGATCTCATCTTTGTCCATCATACTCTCACCTTCATCTGCTGCCACAACTACCATATTCTCATCCCCATTCTCACCCACCGGATCTGTAAAATCCAACTTTGACTCCTTAGGTGAATCATCCCAAACCCTATTCTTTTTTGTAACCTTTTTCTTCGGCTCTTCTTTAGAACTCTTGTTAGTAACTGTATCAACTTTCTTCGAACCTTTAGCTCTTAGCTTCTGTAGCTTATTTACATCAAAGGCCCCATTATTGGAGCTCACGTTCTCTTTACCATTAACATTGCCCATTGAGGGCAACCTGTCAGCTGCAAAATTTTTGCCATTGGTATGACCATTTTCGATCTTGCGACCTTTTACATTTTCACCATCCTCGCCATCGTTCCCAGATTCACCACTGCTCTTTTTTTTATTCCCTCCTTGAATTCCAGACTTCTGCACCTGCCCTTGCTTCTTACCCATGTTATTACTTATAGGCTGACTCACCTGCTTTGACTTTTTCATTTCTTCAGCTCTAGCCTCAGCCTCCTTCCTAAGCTGCTGAAAGACATCATCAAAGTCATTGTACAGTGTCCGCTTTGGATCATAAATCTCAGAGAATTCTCGCTTCACCATAGCAAGCAAATCATCCACGTACAAAAGATGGAGGATCCGCTGATACACAGCAACAAATACGAGGCCGAGATCGTTATGAAATGTCCATTTCAAGGTATATGCAGCACCTGGGGCATCATAATTGTATGATGCAGCACCCGAACGTTCTTCCAAAAGGCAGGAACGGATCAAGGTGTCAATGGGCGATCCTTTAAGAGCATTTCCAAGCTCTTTACATGTCCAGAGGATTAGCCCTCCTCTGGTAAATATCAGTAACTGCTCTAACATCTTTGGAATCTATGTCACTATTAAGTCCTGCAATGAAATCCAGGAGAATTTGAACTCTCTAGTACTAGAGTTTCAACAAGAGAAGAAAACTTCAAAAAGCAAAATCTGATTATAAACTAACATTGCCGAGCCAACAACCAGTTAATTGCTTCAAATTTCAATATCACTATATATGAAAAGACGAGCTAAGACGAATTCAAAAACATTCCCAAACCTAAATGACTGATCCTATTCTAACAGAAACTTGAGACATCAGAAACCCGGACACTGAATTTGAATTCTGATATCTGATCCCAATACAGACTCGCACATCAGACAATGAATAGTGAACAGTATTGACAAAGGGGAGCATAAAAACGGTCCAGCGGCTCTCTAAGGATTCGATATACTAGTCCCTCCTTTTGCATTATTTATTGCAAGTCAACCTTCCCGCCCTGCGGCTAGCTTCACCCAGACAAAGAACGCGAGCACCTAGCTCAAAAGGTTGCTAACACAAACCCAGGCTGGTAAAGGGATCATCCCTATATCCAAGATCAAGCATGGGCGGCAAACTAATTCTTCAGGTAACAAGAGCAGGGCCGGCCCTGACTTTTCGGGGGCCTAACCTAACGTGAACTTTAAGGATGGCCCCACTTTCGTTTGACAATCATAAGGGGTACCAAACCAAAGAAAGAGGGCCCCTTGGAATTTGTAAATTTTTGCGGGTCTAAAGCGGTTGCACCACGAGCTTTAGCTCAAGAACGCCCTGCGAGAGCTTCATTTCATAGGTTGCCAGGATAAGCTCCACTGGACGACACGGCAGTTTCGTTCAAATAAAGGCCGGATAATTCTACAACTCCAACAATTCAAACAAAATTTTAAGACGACAAACAACGAATCAACATTTTAAGGGGTCCTCCAATAACAAAATCACCAGCGACGGATCGTGGATCATGGATCCAGTGGAGATATAGGGGTAAGCCACAACCCAAAGTTTGAAGGATAATGAAAATAACATTTCTTAGAACTCATGTTTCCGGGGCCATCTTACGCGTGCACCTGGACCAATTCAAATTCTCAGCAACCAAACAGATCTCGGAAAGCGTTTGAACTAACGAATCCTAGAAATACAAACCCCCGTACCGATAATCGGAATTAATCAACGTGCGAACAGATCGAAACGCGTGTGTAGAAACATAATTAGGATCGAGAAAATTTTACAACTCGAAAATTCACGAAAACAGAACGTAGGGGATTCATCGGAATTGAATCGAGATGCGAGGTAATTGCGGAAAGTACCTGCTGATTGCGTTGGAGATCGGAGAAATACAGAGGAGGGAAACGGAGAGAGAGAAAATGGGGGAAAAGGTGAGAAAAAATACAAACGCGAAGGAAAATAAATTCTACTACAGGGAAGAAGGGAAACAGAAAATGGAGTATATATAGCTGAAGGGAATCTTCCGAGTGGGTTTCGTTGGTCGGCCGGACGAAGGCCCAAGTGGTGGGTCACCGCGTTCGTTCGAATATGCGCACGCCACTTTTGAGTCAAATGGTCACGTGACCGTACCATAGGTGTCGAAGTCCGCGAAGATTTTCATTAGAACGGTTATTTGTAATGTCTCTCTCGAATGAGCTGTGGATCCAAACGTGCATGGGCCCATGTTATGTGTGAGGGCGTTGCGTTGAAACTTCTTTTCGTCAAGTCCATGAGATGGACTTGATCGTGTTCTCCAACCCGTGAGGCGGATATCGCTTCTTGTTTGCGCACCTCGACTAATTTGAAGGGACTAATCCTGTCACAAGAGCATCAACTAAAATTAGAGCAAAACTCCGATGGACTGGCTCTAAAGAAGGAGTGATTATTCATTACTCTCAGGGTGTACTCTTTCCCCTCACATAATATGTGGGGTCTATATATGCGTTCCGCATGAGCTCTACATGTTATATAAGGGGAGAGAGTATACATCAGGAGTATTAAATAATTTTCCCTAAAGAACTTGATACCACGTAAGAAGTATTGAACTTAAAACTTCAAGAGGGAGCAAACTCTTCTTATGTGTCAGGTTTTGACCATCAAACTAAACTTGCAGAAGGGCAATTCATGAAGAGACAAGCCGTGAATGGCTCTGCGCCTCCGTCCAAAAGCGTTTTGGACGATTCATATTGAGAATAATTTATTAACGGTAATATACTATTCTCAATTCAGATGGTTTAAAACACTTTTGAACAACCGAAATTGAGCGTTGTAAATAGGGATGACAATTACCTCCGATTCGTCCCCGCCTCTGACCTCCTCGCCCCGATCCGATTGGCAAATGGGACGGGTATGGTATTAGATTTTCCCGTCCCGTTTTAACCCTGATCCGAACTCGATTATAGATATTTATATTTTTGTATGTATAAATGTCTAAATAAATTTCATTGTTTTGATATAATAAGAGCAATATACCAATTAATAAAACACTAATTTATGTCTTTGTTTTTTTTATTTCTATTTTTTAACTCTTATCAATCATCAATATCTTGTTTTTTTTTCAAAACACTCTAAAAAGAACAAAACTAGTCAAATTATTATGTTGAATGGAGACCCAATTATTCCCCGAGCCCGACACCTCCCCGATTTCCCCCGCTCCGACTCCGATCCCATATAGAACGGGGCGGGTTTGGGGGACACTAAATCCGCCTCCGAACCACCCCATTGCCATCTCTAGTCGTAAATCTTAATTACGGCTCCTCCGTTAATAAGATTTTCATATTCAAACCATCTTCACTTTCTCTCTCTACATCCATCATTAAAGTAACGAAGATAGATACTGGGTGCGGCCGACAATTTGTTACACAAGAAAACCTTATGGTTTTATTCTTGATCAACGGATTAAATGATTAACCATAATTAAATGTCATCTCATTATATGATTTTTCTTGTGTAGATCATGTGTACGTATCTTAAAAGATAATGAGATGTTTTACGGTCAAACTAGTCGGCTGGTGCGCAACCTCCGAGCCGTTCATTCGGTAATCTAATAATTCAGATCTCATCTCGACACAGTGTAGCATCTGAACTGTTCATTTGCTAAGATAAAATTTGAATCGCTGAATTACCGAACAGACATCTCAGTCTGTGCACCAACCGCACAACACCCCGTTCCTTTAAAACTTATCCTAAAGAGACTTTGTTGTGCCTTTCTCTCTCCTACTTGAGCATCAACCCCTATACTGTTTACAGATGGAGGTGAGCAAGAAGGAGCAATTTTTAATAGGCTCCAGCACAAGTCTCCATCACAGGGTGAAGTTTCCAATTTTGCCCCCTCTTCTGTTTTGAAATTCATGTATCCACTCTTAACAATGGGTTCTTAGACTTTCTACTTCTTTGCTTCCAACCCCAAATTCGGTAACCAACTCAACATTTAAAGCTTTGGTAGGCAAGTGGGGGATGCTAGCAAACCAGTGGTTCAGGAGTTAGGTATGAATTTGAAATTGTTTTCTCCAGAGTTATGAAGACATGGGTAAATAAGAATTACTGAGTCAAAATGCAGAAGCTGAAAACAGAACCAACTGTTTGATATGCAACTGTTGCTGCTCTCTGAATTATATTTGTCCCTGGAGAAGTTCCATAGATTACGGTCCGACATTCTTTAAATAACAAAAGATTTATTGTCAAGCGGCTTTTGACCCAACGACATCAAGAGTGAACTTAAGTACTACGAGTAAGGAGATAAGAAGTCCAACTCCTCTAATGTGATAATCTAACAATACTAATTTTGGCCGACAAAAAAAAGAAAAGAAAAACAGAGATTTATTGGAATGTTGAGGACAACTAGATCAAGAGCACCCGTAACAACCCTTGTGGATGATTAGTCGACAATTTTTGATGACTTAGAGAGTTTGAGTCAACTTATGTGTAATTCAGCTAATTCTCGGAAAACCAATCTTATTGTGTACTGGCTGGAGGTTCGATCAGAAATGAGCTATACAATAGTTGTTCGCTTTTTTGAGGTTTGAAACCTGAAGCTATAGAGGTGGCAAGCTTCTAAGTCCAAAGGCAGGCAAATACCTTGGTTTTGTGGATGATGAATCTCCAAAGGTAAACTATTTGGTTTTCTCATTAGAATTCAAAACTGATGAGAGATTAATGAAGAATTGGAGATCCACTAAAAAAACTAAGGGGGTGAAGAAGATGCCAGCCAAAAATTATCTGTATATTTTTTATATGGGAAACAAAATTTGATAACAGATGCAAAATTTTAAGTCTTTGAAAAGTAAAATTTCATTGGTCTCAGATTCGAAACCTCTAATTTGTTATCAAATCTTTTGTTGTCGGTTCATACATAGCAAAACTTTAATTAGAACAACAACACGTGAGTGACAAGAGTAGTGTCTAAAATTAATCGAGATGTACGTAAGCTCGGCGGAACACCAGGGTAGTTTAAAAAAAGAGAGTATACAGTATTACATGTGGAGTTCGTCAGGGAAGAAAGCAGAAGGGTAAATGAGTAATTTGAGCCATTGGCCATCCATGATAACGTGGAAAACATCATCAAAAGCCTAAAAAAGAACTGCAACACATCCCAGGAAACAGCATCCCCTAAATTCATTTACCCTGGCTTTGCTTTTCCAGCACCATCTCTCTCTCTCTCTCTCCCTCTCTCTCTCCAGAAGAAACAAGAAACTCCACGCTACCCCCTCTCCCCATCAAAAAATCAAAGAGTCCCACACACCACCCAACTCTCTCTCTCTCTCTCTCCAGTGGCCCAGCTGTACCAAAATTTATGTAGAAGAAAAAAAACCCACAAAAAAGAGACAGAAATCTATCTCTAGATGGAAGAAAGAAGAGAGCTGTCTTCAAACGTCCTCCACCAAACCTACCTCACACAAAGCATAGACAACCCAAAAGTCATGTTGCCACAAATACCCTTCTGCAACCCCCCAAAAAAGAATCCACCCCATCTTCATCACACTTCCAATTGGGTCTCAAGACTACAACCTACTATACTACTACCATGTTTTCCCCCAATTTATGTGGGCTTCTTGGGCCTTGGTCTCGGTCAGAGTTTCCTGCACAGAGAAAACAGCAAACCAAGAACCTTCTTCTTTCTTTCTCTCTCTCTTCTCCTCTCCTCTCTTTCTTTACCCTTCCTTTACTTCATCATTATTTCTTGCCCACCTCTCTTTCCTTCTCCCTCTCCATACCTCTCTCTTTCTCTCTCTACGATACTTCACATATTCTCCTATTTCTCTCTTATTTCGATTTGTTATTTGTTCTTGGGTAGTGGGTTGTTTTTATTTTTGGGGATCCGATGATGGCTAATAAGAAGATGAAAGGGATTGCTTTGGATTCATCAAGTTATGGTCAATTTGAGGTTTCTAAGGCCAGATTCAAGCATCAGACTCTTATCCAGGAGTACCAGGAATTGCACAAGGTACAACCTTTTCTGGGTTTTGATCCTTTTTGTTGGTGATCTAGGGGTTTTTCTGAATTTGGTTTGTATATATCTGCTTTGGATCTATATGTCTGAGATCTCAGGACTTGTGTTTATGTGTATTTCTTCTTCCTGTTTTTCTAGGGCTCTTTCCACAAATCTTATTAGTTAGTGTTGGAAATATTGTATGGATCTATTGCTAATCTATATGTGAAAGTTTTGTGAGGAAGGGCCTTGCAATTTCCTGGTCATCAAATAGTATACCTAACCTTTGATCTTTGTGTTTATGATTTTTTATGCTTGTCAAATAGTACACTGTAGTTTCTTTCCTTTGATCTGCTTATTTTTGTGAGGAAGGGCCTTCCCAACTTTCTTTTTTGTTTTTGAAGTTCCTTTCTACATCTCTCTCTCTCTCTCTCATGCTGTTATGTTTCAAGGTTTAGATCAGTTCTTCCTCGTGTTCTATCTCTTATTCCATGCTGTTATGACCCAGACGCCTAAATTCTCTTGGATCACTTTTGTTAGTTTGTCATTAATTTTCCTTTTCTTTTTGTCCCCCTCAAACTTGGTTTTATATTTTCTCAGTTCCACAAAAAAATACATTTTGGAGAACATCTGATCTAGTGGATTTTTGTTTGTTTGTTTCTTCCTTTCTTGCCCCTTGTCTGCTGATCTTGATGTTATGTGGTGCTGATCCTTTCTTGATGAGTCGTTTATGTACTTTGGATTTTCTGCCTAGGGCACTAGTTACCCAACATGTTTTCAACCCATTTTAACAAATTAGCTATGGGTAACTACTAAACCAAGCATTTTGCAGGAAGCTGATGCCATGAAAAACAAGTTGGAGACCATGAAACTCAGGAAATTAACCCTACTGGCCGAAGTCCGGTATGCCTTTTCTCTTAATACATATGCTCTAGTTACTTTTGAGTTTGGGCTGTCGTCTTTTCTCAGGCTTAATTTTTGGCCATATGCTTTGTTCTACTGTGTAACTCATAATTGATGTAACTGATTTGCTGTTCATGGTTATTTTGGTGTCCAACAAAATTTCATGAAATTTTAGTCCACATCTATCACGGGGTCACCCGTTATTGGTTAGCTTCGACCTATTAAAGTTGAGGTTATAGTTTCGAGCTTGAGGCTACTACTTTTTGGAGTCACTAAACCAGTTTTCTTATCCTCAAAGGAGCTATTTGTAATTTTGTCTAGTTCATTTCAACTTAGTCAGATTGTCGTTCGAGTGATTAAAAAATGTTTGGACACTACTTCAATATGATATGTTGGTGTGCCGTATGTTGTTCTCTATAGTGCTCCTTTGATTATTAGTCGGACTTTGTATAAGCTTAGATGGTCAAATAGGACTTGGGATGTGATTTGTTATTCCGAATGGCAGGTTTCTCCGGCGACGATACACTTACCTAGTGACTGCAAAACCCCCTCAGAGACAAGGACTGGTTCAAAAGCAAAATTTTGAAACTCAGGGCAAGAAGGCTGCGAAGGAGAAAAATCACAGTAGAAAGGATGCCAATAAGAAGGAAAAGATTTCCATTGCAAAGGAATATGCTCGTCGGAATCAAAGTCCAGTCCTTGACTTAAACTCGAAGGATAGGATACACGGTGGAAAAGAAGCTTCTCTTAGATACAGAACTCCAGCCTTTGACTTAAACCAGAAGGATAGAATGTATGGTGGCAAGCAGACTACCTTCCGAAATCAAACCCCTACCCTTGATTTGAATCAGAGGGAAAGTTTATATGGTGGACAAGAAACTACTCACCGAAACCAGCCTCAATCCTTTGATCTAAACCAGATGGAAAGGACTTATATCGGGAGGGAAAATGTTGCGCAAAACCGAGCTCCAGTTTTCGACTTAAACCAGATCTCGGTAAACTCCTAGAAAATTTGTGAACTACGTATTTCCAAATGATACCCATATATTTGCTCTAATGGGTTCGCATATGATTTTTTTCAGGGAGAGGAGGAATCACAGGATATTTATGAACCATTAAGAATAGAGAAGTCAACCAAAAAATTGATCGGAGGTGGAACCGACGACCACCTCAACGATTTGAACTTATCCGCTTGTAGGAATCTTGGTAATGGTCCGAATCGCGTGGGAAAGAGGAAGATTTCATGGCAGGATCAGGTTGCTTTGAAGGTTTGAGTTGTTCTTCAATTGCAATAGGTATTTGGAGGAATGGGGTAAAAAATATGCCCCGCTTTAAAACGGTTCGTGTAATTCTTTCTACTGGATTTTACATGCCTTCTTTTCTTCTTGTTGTAAAGGAAAACATAGCTTTTATATGTCCAATATAGACGGCAATGATAGGAATATTTACCGAAGAATCATATTTGTGATTCACCATGAACATCTGGTTTCAAGAATATATCTCGGGCAGATTCGACGGTGTGTAAAAGGCTTATACTGCAATTACTCAAATTGGCTTTGTTGCCGCTAGACTTTGTAACTGTTGTTTCTTTTGGATCTTGCTGCTTGTTCTATATTTTCTTCCTCTGTACCCAATTTGTACAGGTGTTTTGGTTCATTTCTGTTTAGATGACATGAAAATCTTGAGAGAGAGAGAGAGAGAGAGAGAGAGAGAGAGAAGATTTTTATGGTATGCAATGGATGGAATGCACCGAAAAGCCGAAACTGACTGACATGTTTGGTTTGGATTGAGCAGCGCTATTGTGGTCCATCTTACTGCCCAATCCAAACTCAACGCTTCAATTGGTTTGGGCATGGGTGAGTTCTTTTGAAAGGAAGTTAAGCAGCGATCTTGTGATAAGATTGGTATTAGTTCTCTGGCAAGTTAGCAAACAATAAGAAAGGAAACTATGTCAACTCAAGTCGCAAGTTTCAAAAAGATTTTCAATTAGTTCGCACGAGCAAAGTGCAACTCGCATGTTTCAAAAAGATTGCTTGTGTTTCAAAAAGATCACACGAGCAAAGTGCATATTTTTTTTAAAAAAATTCAAAGAAAAAAATGTCTATAGTGGGCTTATTACTAAATTTCCCTCTTTTTTTTGAACGGCAAAACGAGCAAAGTGCATACTGCATCTTCCTCTGCACATCGATCCTTGCAAAAGCACATCCTTGTAGTTTTATCCGAAACGAAAGAACATTCCCAACGAGCCAATTTTGGGAACCCAGAAACGAAAGAACATTCCCAACGAGCCAATTTTGAGAACCCAGACCATTGAAGTTCTATTTTTAGGAAAAATGGACAAGGACCCAGCTTTTTAGTAGTCCGGATTTGGAGTGCAAAAAGCAGTCACATCTAGGCCGCCGTCCAGACTTGGAGTGCAAAAAACAGTCACATCCGGGCTGCCGTCCGGGTTTGGAGTGCAAAAAGCAGTCGCATCTGGGCCGCCCATCTCAAGGATATATT
Organism: Rhododendron molle; assembly: GCA_025413875.1. Lineage (NCBI taxonomy): Eukaryota > Viridiplantae > Streptophyta > Magnoliopsida > Ericales > Ericaceae > Rhododendron > Rhododendron molle. The sequence goes on along the minus strand of CM046388.1, from coordinate 2,955,610 downwards.
GTTGTACTCCAGGATACATTGCCAAGATTATATCTAGAGATCAGCATACATCGTCAAGATTATAAGGCAACACAATAGCATGCCCAACTGGCCCATAAAGGAAAAAAGTCATCCTTCATTTGGAAAACTGAATATGCACAGTTCTAAAAAGTGGGTTGTGACGTTGTGTTAACATGTCAATGCAAAGGGAGAAAGTTTCAGCAGGGATACAAGCAGTTTTTTTGAAAACATGCCTAACTGCAATTAGTAGAGAAGGTAATACGCGGCCTAGAGAAATGAAATTGAACAGTGATCTTTCAACAATTGGGCAAAACGAATTTGATGGGTTTCAATGTCGAAAACGAGCTTGTTCGTTTGGGGCTTTACAACCCCTGCGCTTGGTTCCCAATACATTTTATTTAATCTATCTATACATACCAACTAATACGGCGGAGGAAATTAACAACAGCTTCTAGACTGTTCCTAAGCATCATCAGTGACTTTGTCAACACATGTACTTGAGCAACCATCAAGGCCCATTCATATCAAAGTCTTGTCTTTCCCGTACTCATCTCGCATCCGTCTACAGCATATGAACCTCATCAATCGCTGGCTACAGATTTTCCTCAACCTCTCCATCAGCATATCCCTCCAAACTCTCATTTTCCATCGTTTCTCCATCTTTTAGACTGCCTTTGGTTGCCTCATCCAGATTAGCTGCTACTCCACATCTGCTCTTTTCTTCAAGTCTCTGGAGCCCTCCCAAATGCTTCTTTCCCTTCATATGTCTATGTAGCACTTTCTCAGAGAAGGCTCCGACCTGACACATTTCGCACCAGAACTTAAACCTGTTCTTGTTCTTCTGAATCTTCTTCCAATCTGCACCCTTGTCCTGCATTTTCTCCGAGTCCCCATTCTTGTTCTTCGAATCACTAGCATACACCACCAACGCCAAATCATTATTAGGCTTTACATCTTCGGGTTTTGACTTTTGCAGCTGCTCCAAGTTCTTATTATTGGTGGGCTCCACAAGCTTAATGGGCTTGGAAGTTTTCTTAGGGAAAAGCCCAATGGCGTAGTTCTTGCCTGCCTTTTGCGTTATAAGTCCTGCCTCCTTGGACTTATGTTTCTTCCCCTGAAGGTGTTCGTTTAAGCCTCGCTCGCTTGTCGCACTAACTTGGCATATTGCACAACTCCACTCCTCTTTGCGTTTCCTCTTTGGACCAACTGATGGAGGCTCAGTAGCACATACTGTTGGTGGAGTTGCAGCTTTACGCTTTGTCCCAGATAGCCCCTCGGGCTTAGCCTGCAATGGAATATTCCAACAATGACAATAACCAAGTACTTGCAAAGTAATAATAACGTTTTCATGAACTAGAGTACTAGACCATATAAATTCCTCTAATTTAGTTCAAGTAGAATATTCTGATAACTTGAAGGCTAAAGATTTCTGTGAATTTCTGTAAATACTTAAAGACTACTCGCTAACGCTGTCCTTTAGCTCCTCAAAAGGTTAAATGCATGCAATGGTGATCATTAGGAGCAAAAGTCAATAAATTAGGACGAAAAGTCAATAAATCTAAGCCTGAATCCAAGCCGAAACTGACTGACATGTTTGGCTTGGATTGAGAAGAGCTTTTGTGATCTATCAAACTACCCAATCCAAACTCAACACCTCCGTTGGTTTGGGCTTGGGAGTGAGTTGAAGGAAGTTAAGCAGCGATTTTACGATTGATCTTTGGAAGTAAATATTTTAGCAAAACAACAACAAAGAAATATTGCAGTTATGCCAACTCAACTCGCATATTTCAAAAAGATCACACGAGCAAAGTGCATAATGCATCGTCCTCTGCACATCAATCCTTGCAATAAGACATCCTTCCTATTGTTTATGTGGCATGAAAGGTTATTCCAAACAAGCCAAACCACAGGCCATTGAAGTTCTATTGTTTGGTAAATACTAAGCATTTAATAAAGAGTCTCCCATAAGATGAAAATTTCAATGGACAATGACCCAGCTTTTCTGCAGGCTTAAAAAAGCAGTCACATATCGGCTGCCCATCTCGAGGATATACTCCAGCATATATAGTCAAGATTATATCTATTGATCAGGATATATTGTCAAGATTATGAAGCAACACAATAGTATGCCCAACTGGCCCATAAAGGAAGAAAATCACCTTTCAAGAAAACTGAATATGCACAGTTCTAAAATGTGGAGTTGTGTTAACACATGCCACTGCAAGGAATAAATTTTCATGCAGGGATCCAAGCAGTATTTTGAAAATATGTCTAACTGCAATTTTTAGGGAAGCTTCAAGCAGAGTAACCTTAATGCGAAGGTAATATAAGGCCTCAAAGAAACGAAATTGAACAGTGATCTTTCCACACTTAGACACAAGAAATTGATGGGTTTCAATGTCAAAAACAATTCAAGATTTAGGGTTGGGGTGGGGGGTACAGAACAAATGCCAATCAATCAGCAAACTTAATCATAATAGTGCAGGGCAAATAGGATATACAATTACACCTACACATACACATAATTACCCCCGGAAAAAAAAAGAAGATAAACATATTTCCAACAACTCATCTTGTGAAAGATAATTAACAACAAACTTAATTGTAAGCAGGGGAAATAGGATATACACATACACATAATTACCACAAAAAAAGAGAGGTCATACACATTCCAAAAACTCATCTGTGAAAAGATAATTTACAACTGATTCATAGACTGTTGCCTGCAACAAACGACTCTTGTCAACAACAAACAAACTGTCATTGACAACAGTTATAGCTATGCCTTACGTTGATCCCGTATGGCAGTATGTTCTGACTTATATTCTTTCCGCCATGACTCATGGCATAGTTTTTTCCTCTTTTTCCCGGATGACATGAAATTGATTTCATGTAACTGGAGAAATATCTATCATTCATGGGCTAAAATAAGACATGGCCATTAGCGCCCTAAACATGACACAATACAAAACAACAGATTTTAGACAGTTCCTAAGCATCATCAGTGACTTTTTCAAGCACAAAAAACACATGTACTTAAGTAACCATCAAGGCCTATTGAGAAATGGAGTTGGTTGATGGAGACACAAGCCAGTTTAATACTAAAAACCCTCTCCACAAGGTTGATTACCATGAGCTAGCAAGTTTAATTGACGTGATCGTGATTTGGAAAGTTAGAGCTAGAGAAATGAGCAACGTGCGGAAGGATAAGACAACATAGTGTTTCCTATAATTGATCTCTACGAAGAAACCACCGGCATATTAAGCCAAGGTGATCTAAAACTATGGCAATTCTGGCTTTATAAAGATCAAAGTATGAACTCATCAAACTTGCAACAACCTCGCTAACAATAACACCACCATAACAGCCATGGTAATCTGTTTTGCTGCTTTTGCGACCATGCACAGGGTAGCACAGTTTTCAACAGAGGGAAGTTTTTAACCTGTAGCTTAAACCCAAGAACAGAGACTGCTGAAGGTTTCCCAGTAATTTTTTCATCCAAGTAAACTTACACAAGTCATTCAATGTATTGGTTTCTCCGCAAAAATATAGAACTAATACAGCAAGAAAAATAACAGTGGATTCCCATATGTAGGCATTAGATGGAAACAGACTAAAGGACAAGAGCTGGATCATTGTAACAAGAACTTAGCAACCCTAGAATTTGAGAGGACCAAGATTCACAACGCAAATAAAAAAATCCAAAAGAAATCACAGGAATTCAGTAAAAAAGCATATATACCTAGGATTCCAAAGATTGGGTTATGATTCAATATTCAGTCAAGTTTATGATGTTATGATTCAATATTCAGTCAAGTTGTAAATCATAAACTTCTGTGAACTTAAATCTCATGATTTAATATGACATGACTCATAACTCATAAAACATTTTTTTATCATAGCTTTGAATCCTTTTCCATGAGATTCTCTGATCTCTTTCCCAATTAGCTGATTGCACAATCTTTACAACATGCACTATTCTAAAGAAGGTACAACTATTTCAAGCTTGAAAACAATTTTGCCCTAGTGCACTTGTTAACAATCCTTTTCCCTAATTAGTTATGAAACAAAATACTCAGCCTGCCAACCTTCCAAACTCCAGAGACGGTATGGAATATCTAAAGCATGCTGTTTATAATTCAAAGACACAAAGTGCTCAAGTAATTTTGCTATCTGATTTAAGACAAAATCGAATCTCGGCCATCGAGAAGCTTTTGAGAACTGTGGAGTACCTGATAAAAAAGGACTACATTTAAAAACTGAAATTAAGACCAACTTAATATCTCAAAAACATACCTTATAATGAGTAACACTTCAAAACAAATATGAACCAATGACCCAATGGGTTACACATCTCCAAACGATTGGTATCGTATTCTCACTTCTAATAAACTACAAAATATTTTCACTTTTAGATTTTATTACTATATTTTAGATCCATGTTGAGCAATGTAATGTCATAATCCTAATGTTCCCCACATTTGTCTACCTATCCGAAAGACACAAGAGTCAAGGCCAACATTAATGTGCTGTGACGCTAAGCATCCACACCTACTGCATATAGACGAGGTTGCCCGCACCTAAGTTAAACCTGCAAATGAAAAATCAGAACCTAAGGAGAAGTAAAGCCATTCATTGGGAATATGTGCCAAGATCACTAACACAACATTCCAGAAGATTGTCATGGACCATATAGGTTTGGTGATCTAGAGAAAAAATCTCCCAAATAAATGACAATGATTCTGACTTTAAACTTGCAGGTCCACAGGGCCACCACGCATAACATCTCAGTAGGAGCACCACATTAGCTGAAATTGTTCCACGCATAACATCTTCAAGAGGCTAGTGTCTTCTCAACTACCCCACTCAATATCCACTAGGGATGTCACAAGGAAGTGGATCCTCTCACTAATTGCCCCAGACTGTAGCTGGAATTGTCCCACATAAATATCTGCCCGAGAAAATAATCTTTGCATTGGGAGAAAATATTGTACTATTCGGGACGGCTACTGGAGAGGAGCTACCATATCACAACACCCCTTTGTTGCATTGACTCAAGCACTTTAACGGGTTCTAACCAGTCTAGTAACCAAGAGTCTAAGATAGATAAGGGAGTGTGTAACCTATCAACATTCCTCCATAACAAACATATGTAAGCAAAGTGAAATTAGAATACCACCACTTCAAAATATAAAAACATAAAAGCAAAACAAAAATTCACCAAATGTAGTACTTAAAAACTTGGTTGAGCCAATATTTGAGGAAATCAACGATGCTAATGGCACACCATTGATGCATGACATTGTACGTAATTTTATATTACAACACCTAGACTACGCTAGAGATTCCACATCAAAAAGAAACAAAAACTTAATCGTAGTTCTCAATGTGGTGACCCTATTCAAAATCAAATACTCTAAACGAACATAGGCACAAGTCTGAAACCAAACAAAATTGCTCTACTACACAATGGGAAGAGCCTTAAATGAGAAGATTACAGAATCAATGACAAAATTGTTCAGGATTATATACATCCTTTCTCACAAAACTCATGCATAAACAACTGTAAAGTTGACAATAACAACTCTTGTAACATAATTTACTAGTTTCGCCTATTAAGCCAAAAAGAGAGTTGTAAACTATCTTCTGGGCTGCAGACTACGAATTTTGTTACAAGTACTTTTATCGTCAACTTTGCAGCTATTTATTTCATGAATGTTGTTCGAGTTGTGGTGCAACTTCCCAAACAATGTTCTCATTTATATCATGTACTCTTTTAAGGCTTCACCCCGTAGTAGTAGATTTACTTTAGATCTACGGTCAATACTGGTACACTTTGGATGTTTCCTTTTTCTCTTTTCCTATTGTCATTTTGCTATTAGATCCCTAAAGTATGGCCAAAGAACTGCGAATGAATCCTCTATTGTAACTAACTGCATCAATTCCTGGAGTTGTCCCAAAAGTGAAGGTCTTACAAAAGTATCTTAACTTAAGATACTCTTGCGATTGTTAAAAACATTGGACTCCCAAGGACGGTTTCTGGAGAGGAGCCCAACCCAAAAACAAAGGGTTGGGTTCCTCTCCAGTAACTATAGCACACAGTCCAAATTTTCTCATAATGCAAGAGTATCATATCGGTACGATAACATACATTTTGGAACCCACACTTCTGAGACAACTTCAACAACAATCTCGGACAGTTACCAGAGAGAATTCATTTCCAAAAACAAAGTATCCTCATTTGATCGCCACATCAGCATCCATGTTGCAAAAATTACTGGGTGCTCCTATAGCATGACCAAGTGCATGACTAAAAGTATTTAGAACTTAACCGGGAACACACTTACTGAATAATATAGAGAGCCAGTTTAAAAAAAATAAAAAAATAAAAAGAGAGGAGAGAACAATATAGAGTCAATGTGAGTAAAAAAGGGGAGAAGAGGGCCAAAAAATACTAATGTCGTACTGACCAGGAAAATGACCTTCTCTTTGCAAACCTCAGAAGTAGGTTTGACCTCAGTAACCTTTGGCTCTGCAATCCGCTGAAACGGCACCGTTTCAAATCCCCCACCAATGCCGGCACGTCGACCACCGTTGCTAAACCTCTCCTCGATCGCCGATACGATTCTCTCCTCGAGTGATCTACCTTCAAATTGATGCTGCATAACCGAATGTCTCGGTTCAAACCCTGAGAAATTTGTGAAACCATCGCCACCACCTCTACGCAATGCCATTTCTCTCTCTAACATCATCTCTCTCCTCACTTCCTCCTCCAGTGCTCGCCTCCGGGCTTTCTCAGCCGCGATAATCTCCTCTCTGATCTGCTCTTTCTCGAGCTCCCTCTGCACCGCTTCATGCATAGGGTGCATAGGGTTAGGGTTTCGAATGCGCTCAGCTGTGTTTCCGAAGTTAGGCCCCAAGTATCCCACTATCAGCAACACCATGACAAATCACACAAAAAGAGCAACAAATCAGAAAATCAAACTCTGTTCGAAAAAGACAAAAATAGCAAAATCAAAATGTAGATCGACAAATTGAACAAAATCTAGTTATAAATCCACACCACCAATCCTGACACACTACTTTTCAAGTTCACAAACAAGTTCGAGTTAAGAAACATTCCTCTTTTCCAAAAACTATATGTGTATTTTGAGCATTCCTCACAATAACACATGGAAAAAGCAACAAACCAGCCATAACACATGGAAAAAGCAACAAACCAGCCAAATCAAGAAAATTCAAACTATCCGATCAAAAAGAAAAGAAAACAAAAAGAAGCAGCAAAATCAAACTGTAGATATACAAATTGAACACATTTAGGTATAAATCTACGGCACTGATCCTTATACACTACTTCGAAGTTCACAATTTACAATCAAGTTTGATTTTACAGCAACAATAATCTTTTCAAAAACCTATGTCTTTTTGCAAATTCCTCGCAATAACACATGAAAAAGCAACAAATCACCCAAATAAACTGTACATATGCAAGCTGAACACATCCAACCTGTTCCTCTGAACTTCTTGGGCTGTTTTCTTGTTTTGTTTTTATTCAAAAAATATTTACGTATTTTTTTGTTTTGCGCCAAAATTTGGTGGATTATTGATTCATTTCGACGATAGAAATCGGAAAAGTAATTTTTTTTTTATTACTTTTACTCATATATTTTTGGAAATATCCAAGAAAAAAAACCAAAAATCCAGGCTTTCAGGCTTTATATTTCCAAAAAAATTGAGTAAAAGGTCATAATATTTTATTTCCTGATTTGTCAAGACGAATCAAGCCCCTCCGCTCAAGTTCTTATTTTCTTAAGTACTAATTTCTCCATTTACGAGATAGGTCATTCTCTCAAAATACATCACTTTAATTCAAAAAACATGTAATAATTTTTAGTTAGTGGAACACACCCTCAATAAACCGCAAATTTTCACGCAAAACTAACCTACACAAATTTTTTTAAATAAGGACGAAAAAAAGCCAACACAAAAAGCTAAGGAGAACAACACTACTCATAACTTACCGCCCCCACAGCCCCTTTGGATGGTGAGAGAGAGTGAGATAAGAAAGGGGAGCCCTAGCCAGTCAAAAACATTTCATTTCTGTACTTTTCTCTCCATTTCTCACCAAAACAATCAATCCAAACTAGTGATTTGGCTAGAAACCAAAACCCTTCCTTTTCTTTTTCTCTTGAAATCACTCCATCCAAATGGGCTGTTACGATCTGAACAACAGATCCTGATACAGTCCTTTTTGAGATTACAAGCAAGTTCCATTTTACTGCTGCATTCCTCTTTTCCAAAACCTATGAGATCTTTTCGATTCACTTAGGGAAGGGATGAAAGGTTAGAAAATTAAATGTACGTACCTCTGCGTGCTTGTTCTGTGAAGTAACTGACGTTTGACGTCGACGGACGAGGGGCGTACGTCGTCGGAGGTCTCCCGTCAATCGCTCGAAACCTGGAATCCATGGATGATATATACGTATAGATATGGATATATATGTAGAGAGAGAGAGAGAGAGAGAGAGAGAGAGAGAGAGAGTATGGGTTTGGGGTTTGTGAGGAAGACGAGAGGGCAATTAAAAGCGGTACTCTACTCCCTCTGGATACTTTCGTGAGAGAATCTCGGGCCCTTGTAGTAGTAGTAAGAAATAATTGAGCAAAAACAAGCAACGCGCACGTGATGGTGGCACGTGATGACGCCCAATGAGCGAGATAAAGTACTCTAGTACTGTACGTACTACTCTTTTCTTAATAATTCTTTTAATAGTAGTACTATAAAAGAGTCCTCTTTTAAAGCTATGTTTGGAAGTTGTGGAAAGCGAGAGTAAAGGGGTTGTTTGGTTTGTTCTTTTTTGTTTTTCCCTCTTCAGATAAATAAGTTAATTGACTTATTTTTTTGTTTTTATTCAAATTTTTTCGTATTTGTTAATTTTTTGAGGATTATTACATTGTCATTATGAGAGGAATATAAAAAGTAAAAAATTATGATCGAAATCTAATTTTTTTTGAATAAAGACGAAAAAATTGGCTTATTGGCTTTTTTTTTGTCTTTATTAATTATTAAAAAAATTAGGTTTCGATCGTAATTTTTTACTTTTTAGATTTCTCGTGTCATGACGGTACAATAATCTCCAAAAAAATTGACGAAAAACTAACAAATACGAAAAAAATTTAAATAAAGATACAAAATAAGTCAATTCACTTATTTAGCCGAACGGGTCGCATTTGTTAGTTTTTTTTTGGAGATTATGTTTCGTCATGATGAGGGAAATCTAAAGAGTAAAAAATTACGATAGAAACTTTTTTTGAATGAAGACAAAAATAAGCCAATAAGCCAATTTTTCCGTCTTTCTTCAAAAAAAAATTGGATTTCGATCATAGTTTTTTACTTTTTAAATTCCTCTTATCACGAAGAAGCAATAGTTTCCAAAAAATTGACAAAAAAGTAATAAATGCCAAAAAAATTGAATAAGGACAAAAAAAAAAGAAAGCCAAGTGGCTTATTTAGCCGAATAACCCCTAAATTTTAAGATCTTCCATTCCCTTGTATGGGGTGCCGAGAGGGTATCATGTGGTGCGCGCTTGCCGCATCTGAGTTGTCCATTGCATTTTTTGACGGCTTGGATTTGGAGAGAAAAAAAAGAGAGAGAAAGTAATGTGGTGAGAGGAAAGAGAGAGTTTCAATCTGAGCAGTCTAAGAGCTCATTTGGCTTTAAAAGTGGAACAATAACATTTTTTTTGTCTTTATTTAAAAAAATTGCATTTGTCTATTTTGCGTCAAACTTTTGTGACTGATAGATTCGTCTCGGCGAGAGAAATCGGAAAAGTAAATTTTTTTGATCAAAACTCATACAGTAATTTTTTGGCTTAATTTCAAAAACACCCCCCCAACTATCACGTTTTTGCAACATCACCCCCTCAACTAAAAAACTGGCCAACATCACCCCCTCAACTATCAAAACTCGACAACTTCACCCCCTCCCCTCTTTTCCGTTAAAAAAATGGACGGACGGAAAGATAAAGACCAAGGTACCCCTTGCTTAAAAAAACACGGTAGAGCTAGGAAAAAACGATCTCACAGTCTCGCTCCTCTTCCATCGTTGTCTCTCTTCTCTCTCTCTCTCTCCTAGATCGATCGACTGAAATCAAAGAAACCCTAGAACCCACAAAATCGAATGACCACTGACCCCGACCCACACCATCTCCATCCAATCGACAGAAGCGAAAACCCTAAATCGACAGACTACGAAAATCGTTCGAATCCGTAAAGTAGGAGTTCTACTTCGTTCGAATCGTACGAGTTCAACCTGGTTCTCGTTCGTTCAAATCCGTAAGTTCTCTGTAAGTTCTTTATATAATTTTATGTATTCAAATGCATACGAGGTTAGGGCTGAAAATTTGGAGGTTTTCAAAGTTTTTAAATTCTTTTTACCCTGAAAATCCGAGATTAGGGCTTAAAAAATAGGGGGTTTGGGGGATTTTCGAAATTTTTTAATTTTCCCCCCAAAAGTCCGAGATTGGGCTTAAAGAACTGAGGGTTTGGGGATTTTCGAAGTTTCAAGGTAGTAGGCGGCTTCTCTTGCTACGGATGAGTATCCAATCTAGCATGTGGTGAACTCGGAAAGGGTAGAGAACAAGAAAATAAGGAAAAAGGGATGGGGCATCTTGGAGACTGAATTTTATTGCAATGCAGGTTCAGGAAGTATATTTGAGACACCATGGCTGCATAATCCTTTAATTGTAGTAGTGAATGAGGATTTGATGGACAATCATCAAAGCAAGTTAGCAGAAGAACTAGCTGACAGGAAGCATTTGTTTTGTGCCTCCCCTCAAACGCTCTTGTGCACAATCAATAGTATGATCTTGGAGAGTCTCATACCATACCATCCGGGTGATGCCAGACCAGTTCCTGGGGTTTCCACATACCAGATGATTGACCAAGCTGCAGAATTGAGTTACACATGGGTACGTTATTTTGCTAATGTATGTTTTACGGGTCAATGGTAACTTTGTTACACACTCAGTTTGTATGCTATTTAGCCCTCTTACTTCCATTAGTTGGGACCAAATGGTGTGGTTTGGAACTGTTTGGCATTTGCTTTCTGGAGCATGGGTTATCAGGCAGGTCAATTTTTGAAAAGTTCATGCTTTGCTAGTACTTTTTTTTTTAAAAAGATAATCATGCAATTATAAGCATTCGGCCCTCAAATTATAGGAGCTCACAAATGATAATCGTTTGCTCCTCAATTAAGAAGCATTGGCATGTGAATGCTTGTATATTCTCGAGCTTTCAATCAGCAATTTAAATGCCATTTCATTACTCCCTACGCACCCTACTTGTGAAAGTAAATTTCCACCAATATACTGGCTCATAATTCCACAACGAAAAGGAAAGACTTGAGATTATCCAGTTTTGCATACAACTGAGTGTCCATGGCCATCAATAACTGGTTTGTGAACACGAATTTGTGCAGAAGCTTCCAATTTTTTCCTGATAGAAAGACAAAGACAACGGATATGTTCCACCCAATTTAACGGAGTACAATAAGTTGCCTTTTACATGTGAATTTATGCATTGATTCTGTCTCTTGTTTTCAATCAGTTGGATTGTGCAGCATTCTCAATCCTGTGCAAAAAGTGAGGAATGAAGCAGTGTTCGGTTCTGCTTCTCTGAATCCTGTGCATACTATGAGGATAGCTTTGGAAGCTTTACGTGAATTTTCAGAATCTAAGGTGTCTCCCCTAATCCACGTGGATAACCCGACATCTGAGGACTTTATTTCCCAATGGTAGGCTCCAGATCAAGGGTGTTACAAGATGAATTGTGATGTGGCGATGCAGAACAATGGGAAGGATGCTAAATTGAGTGTGGTCTTAAGGGATTGGAGAGGCAAACTGATCAATGGAATTGTATGTTCTGCGCATGTGGCCTCTCCAACCCAGGGTGAAGTGCTAGCAATCCGAAAAGTGTGGGATGGTGAAGGATTTGAGTTTGGATCAAAGTTGAAATTGAATCAGACAATCAACTTGCCATAAAACTCAGTGTATCTGAATTGGTTCCACCTTGGGAGATTGCGACTATTGTTTGGAATATTTAGACAATTTGGAGAGGAATTGGGGATGACTTTTGCGTGGGCTAGAAGAACCGCCAATGAGCTTGCACATGTGGTGGCTACAGAAGCCTTGAGAGGCATGCTACCAGCTTCTTGGGTTTCGCCTCCAAAATTTATTTCCTCTGCTCTAGATAGGAATTTTGCTTTCTAGTAAAGCCCTGTTAGGCACAGTTTTGATTATCAAAAAAAAAGTTGAAGGCTTTGTTTCAGTTTATTGGCAGCTGTGTTTTTTTGCTCATTTGGGTTTGTATTTGGTCTAATCTGCTGTATTTGAACTCTATGTGTTACCTATGTACTTGTATTTTCATCTCATGTTCCAAAAAAAGAAAAAGAAAAAAAAAAAGAGATGAGGTACTTGTCACACAAACAGAGAGAGACGGAGAAAGAACAATAAGAAGTGCAGTTCTGGGGTGGAAAAATTTGGATTTTGTGACGTGTTTATGGAAGCTTGGGGTAGGAGGGAGTGGGAGAGAGGGCGAGAGAAGAAACCTGGTGAAACAAGGGTTAGAAAGGGATATAAATAGCCCCTTGATTCCCGCTTATGGGAAGGGCATTTTAGGAATACCATTTATTTGACATCCAAGTTATACAATTTTTCATCCAAAATGTTGACAGATGTTAACAGAAATGGAGGCAGGGGGTGAAGTTGCCGAGTTTTGATAGTTGAGGGGGTGATGTTGGTCAGTTTTTTAGTTGAGGGGGTGATGTTGCAAAAAACGTGATAGTTGAGGGGGTGTTTTTGAAATTAAGCCTAATTTTTTTAAAGAAGAGAAGAATAAGTAAAAAAAATAGCTGACTTATTGACTTATTTTTGTCTTTATTCAAAAAATTATGAGTTTCGACCAAAATTTTTTACTTTTCCGATTCCTCTCATTGAGACGAATCAATAAAGTCACAAAAGTTTGACGCCAAACAAACAAATGCAAATTTTTTTTAAATAAGGACAAAAAAATAAGTCATTCAATTTTTTAATCTAAACCCGCCCTAAAAATATATTGAATGGCTTGGATGTGCCAAGAAAGTACCACGTGGGATATACCCACCGGGCACCAAAAAATTTCTCCTTTGTTTGGTACTTAAAAAAAGGAAAAGTTTCAAACTCCAATTCTAGTTTTTCTCCCAATTTCTCTTTAACTTAATTTCCCTCTCATTTCTTTCTAAATTAGTATTTTTTTTTTAAATTCTTTTCCCGAGTTTCTAACATATCCTAATGAGATGCGTGGAGGAGGGAAGCGAGAGAAGATAACGGTGAAAATTTAATTACGAGAGAAAATTTGAATGCGAGGAGAAGTTCAAATTTTTATTTATTTTTGTTTGAATGAGAAAGCCATCAGGACGTGAATATCAGTGATTAAGTTTTTTTTTTTTTTTTTAATTTCTAATTTTCTAATTTCTAAAAGAAAAGTGATGTATCGTGCTTCATACACGTGCTTAATGTGCAATTTAAACTTTTTTTTTTTTGGGTTAAACTCTACAATGTTCTCTAGTGTTCTCTAGTGTTCCGATATGGGTTAAACTCTACAATGTTCCCCTTGAATCATGGACCGAAGATGGTTTGAGTTATATTGCTAGTTATATTGGCAACCCCCTATACCTTGATGCGTTTACACAAGATCATAGCCGGTTGACGTTTGCTCGTGTCTGTATTGAAGTGGAAGCGGCAAAGGAGATTCCCAAGTCCTTTGTTGTAAATTTGGGTGATTGTGAGCCATATGAAATTAGAGTAGAGGTTCCTTGGAAACCCCAAGCTTGCCACATATGCAAAATTTTTGGCCATACTACTAATGCTTGAGTAGTCAAGCCCCGAGCTCCTCCTTCTCAATTGTGGAAAGCCAAAGAGACGGTAGGACAGGAAGTCCCGGTTGTTAAAGAGTGAATTGCCAAGGAGCCAGTACGACAAATAGTCCCAGCTGTTCAAGAGCGAGCTGCTATGGAGAGAGTAGATGGAGATAAAGATGAATGGATCGAGAAGAGGAAGAAAGACAAAAGAACTCCTTTGGCCATCTCTTCTTTGTTATGTCTTTCTTCTACGACAAACGAAGTTGGCGTTCTAGAGAGATGTGAGGATTCGGGTGCCTCCGCCGTTGTGAAAGAAACAAACAAAGATGATGCAGGCACTGTGCCTCCTCCGGTTGTGCTTCATCCTGTATCTTGTGTCTCTACTCCGATTGTCCAAGGTCGGGTAGCGATCGACAAGAGCTTCCTCCCGTGGCTCTCCGTCGATCAACACGTTTTCGAGAGCCTCCAAAGATCCCTTTGGAAAGCGATTTCATTGGACCTCATCAAGTGGTGGGTGATTCCACATCACCTACGCCCGCTAGAGGTGAAACTAGGAAGAAGCTTCGAGAGAAAATAAAGATGTTGAAGAATTCAAGGAGTTAAGGCTTGCAAGTCATCTGTATTGTCTCCTTGAAGTGTGCTTTGAGCGTTTTTGGATATCTGCTATGTATATTTAGGTTTTTTAGCTTTTCTCCTTTTCTTTTTTCTTCTTTCCTCCTGGGGTATACCCCTTGTAGGCTGTATATTCGGTTAGCCTTTTTTTCTATTTCAAGCTAAGTTATCCAAAAAAAAAATGCGCAATTTAAACTTACATCAAATAGTAGCGTTTTATCTAAAATTCACTCATATTTTTAAAGGCGACTAAATTCCGTCTTAAATTTAAAATTACACTATTAGTTAAGCTATAATTCAAACTCATGCTTAGAATTAGATTTACCCATTAAAGTTCTCCTTGTCAATATTGACAATTTTAAATTTGAATATAAACTTCTGCAAGGGGCGAAGATATTCTTAATCCTGTTTTCAACAATCTGAATTTTTCCCAGATAACTATATTTTTGGTGGATGTAGTTTGATTTATTTATTTTTTTGCGAATTAAAATAATTCTGATTGAGCTAGTATAATTTTGAACAAATTAAAAAGGAGTCAAAAAAGTTCTGGTCCTCCTAGAGGGCTAGAGCTAGATCTCACAAAGGATGTTAACACATTTTCAGTCGATTTCTGAAGTTCAAGAAACGTGCAACGATCCACAAGTATAAAAAAAGCAGCCGTAAACCAAATCGGTGGCGAGCTCTGCCCGCTTATTTAGATTCGTCTAATCTTGGGTGACCAGATGACCCTTTGCGTGTCTTAATGTCCACAATGGCATCACGAACGAAGGTGGAGCAGTTTTTGATCGAGCACATTTTTCTGACCGTCATCGCTCGCGTGCTTCATAAGTGCGTCGATCAGCGAATTGGTTTCCACTCCATCGGATAGTGCTAAGTCGACGAAGATCTTATCGAGATCTGAGAGATCGGTATGGGTACTAACGGAATAAGATCTCAGCGTTTTCGAACAGAAGTCGGGCGGAATAGCCTTGGAGCAAACTTTCTCAATCAAATCATCGTTTTTTTTTTCATCCGCAAAAAAATAAAAATAAAAATAAAAATAAAAATAAAAATAAAAA
This sequence comes from Rhododendron molle, assembly GCA_025413875.1. Lineage (NCBI taxonomy): Eukaryota > Viridiplantae > Streptophyta > Magnoliopsida > Ericales > Ericaceae > Rhododendron > Rhododendron molle. The sequence goes on along the minus strand of CM046388.1, from coordinate 2,940,044 downwards.
TAAAAATAAAAATTAGAAGTAGATCGACCCAAGGTCCAATAAATTTAGGCAGCATACATTAATTAAATATGACCAATTACAGGATTTAATATTTTTCGTCTTTCCGACTTCTTCCACTGCGTTGTGTGAGCTAAGCCACCGAAGGCCGCGTAAGTGCGAGCGGGAGCAACAGTATGATTTCATCATTCGTGAATAACCAAAATTATTAATCTTCGTGAAAGTGAAAATTGACAGGAAATTAACATTTGCGTTCTACTTTTTGATGCAGGCGTTTCACTTTGTTCGTGAAGTTACTAGTAACACATTGAAAGTGGAGCGTCTGTATCAAAAAAGAGAGCGCGAATATCAATTCCCAATTGATAATGGAATTTGCGGAGAGAGAATCGAGAACAAAAGCACATGGTTCCAACCATAAAATTGTTTGACCTAGGTCGTCAATTCCTGACGTGATGCACTAAAGTGTTACATTATTTGGGAGTGGAATCACGTATACCGCACTCGTAATAAACACTATAGATCAGATTTATGTAATGAAAGTTAACCCGAGTTCCGAAAAAGAACCATTAATATGTGACGAATGAAGTATTTCCATAGGAACATCTATAAAAAAAAAAATAGCACATCCCAGTTTCTTCCATCGATCTTATTCCACGTCTGAAAAAATATAGGTATAGATTTACTATATACAATCATAATCTTTTCCTCCCAGAAGAAGGCCAGAGGTCTCGCAAAGGATGTTACAATAATTGAACTCGTTGGTAGTCCACGTCTTGAGTTTAGGAGATGGACCGTCATTCAAAGTTATGAAACAATTGTAAATACTTTCCTGGGCGAGAGTGGCTCCATCATTTACGCTGTCATAATCTTTGGCAACCAAGTAATTCTTCGCAGCGTTGAGTCGAGGAATCGCTGTACTGAAGTTGTAAGAGCAATCGGTCAACACCGTTTTCATCTTCGGATCGCTCACTTGCTTGAAGAGCGTGCCGATCAGCGATTTGGTCGCGGATGCCTGGGATAGGGCCAAGTCGACGGAGACCTTAGCGATGCCCGGGAGATCGGCAGTGGCGTTGCCGGGGTAAGATTTCAGTGTTTGTAAACAGGAATTAGTCCACACGGCCTTGGAGCAAACTTTCTGAATCGAATCATCGTTTTGTTTTGCCGACTCTGTTGAATCCGCAGAAAGTTGAGTAGAAATGCATGAAAATAACAAGAAAAGAGAGAGAATGTAGGGAATGCTAGTACTTGCCATTGCCCTTTTTTCTAGGATTATTGGTATGAGGTGAAGGCCCTTTATACTTGGAGATTATTGTTGAAATTCCCAAAGTAAGATATTTTTTCTTTGATGGGAAGATTTGGTCAATATATCGTACTCCAGGGAATTAATATGTGCGTTTGATCGATAAAAAGAGATTTTCTTATCCGTGATAAGATTTAGCGTAAGCAGTGGTGGAGCGAATTGGAGGTGGTACCCACAACATTAATTAATATATGTATAGCCCAAAAAAAGTCACTTGTTGTAAGGTTAGCCATTACAATATTAAAAGAAAAATGTTTTCAGAGGTTAATTATTTTCTATGTTTTTTATTCCGATCGATAGTATACAGATTCAATATGGAATCCATCTCGGGGTCTCACATAAATGATCAAAGTAATTCATTTTGTCTAAATTTTTTTTAAAAGATCCTTGCAAAAATTATTTCAATCGGATATTATGAAGATGACTCCTTGTACACCTATTCTTGGACTTGGAAAATCTCCAAAGTTAAGAAAATCACTGATTTATGTGCACACGGCAAACGTTTCTCCGTACTTACTACAAATTACTACAATATATTCATTTTAATTTGCAGATTTCTAGAAATAGCTTTTATTGTGTTCCTTATATTTCTTGTCACGATTTGGTCCCCACTTTTATTGTGTTTTTAAAATTAATAGCTCGGAAGCAATTTTGCTATTAGCAAGGAAGGGTGCAAGGACGACAACAAGGAAGTACGTGGAAAGCACAGTAGGTCCCACTACTCCCTCCCCCTAGCCCACGCCTCCCGCCTGGAAAAAAAGAAGAAGCGGGAAAATGGAAAACATTTTGGGCTATTTTGAACCAAAAGCTTCAAAAATTCTTTCATCTTCCCAAACTCTCTTTCTCCCTCTAATCAGCAGAACCATCAACGCTGAACCACCATCACCGGCGGCCACAAGCACAGATCAACCATTGTATCTCTCTCTGTATGCTTTCTCTCTCTCTCTCTCTCCCTCCCTCCCTCCCTCCCTCCTAGCTGCTTTCTACGCTCCAGGCTTAGTTCCTCCTCGCCAGAAATAGGCAACAGAACAGTGCAAGAAACAGAGAGAACTATTCACTACAAGACTTGAACTCGGGATTTAGAAATTAGACATTAAAGTAGGGATTAAAAGATTAAGGGATTAAAACTAGGGATAAAAAAATTAGGGCTTGAAAGTAGGGATTAAAAAATTACGGGATTAGAACCTGGAATTCAAAATTAGTACTCTACAATGGACCAATTTAATGTTCGTAGGGATTATAACAATTAGTTTAATAGTTGCCTTAATTAGTTTAGTATAACAATTAGTTTAATAGTTGCAATTTAATGTTCCACTTCAATTGCACCATGTTTGAACTCAAGCCTCATTGTGAGTGTGTTCTGATATCCTTGTATTTCTTATTTGTAGAATTATGAAAATAGAGGATAGTCTGGTGGAAAATCTGAATTTGGATGCGGTATTGGCACCTAAGGTCGGAACAATATTCAATTCTGAAAATGAAGCTAAGGAATGTTATAGCGCTTATGCGAAAGCAAAAGGTTTCGGTTCAGTCATAAAAGGCTCTAAGAAGAATGACAATGGGGTAAAGTCTAATATTTCTTATGGTTGTCATCGAAGTGGAAAGCCCAGGACAATGGCTTCGAATCCTGTTAAATCCCATCCAACGGCAAAAATAGATTGTAAAGCCGGTATGAATATCTCTTTGCAAGTTGACGGGAAGTGGATGTTGAATTCGATTGAACTGAATCGTAACCATGAATTGGACCCGGAAAAAGCGAAATATTTGAAGTGCTACCGGACTCTCCCACCACATGCTATGAGGACAATTGAATTGAACACGGCTGCTGGAATCAATATGAACCAAATCATTGCCTCATGTGTGATTGAGGCTGGGGGGCCGGATAATCTAACTTGGATAGATAAGGATGCAAGGAATTACAAGGATAAAGAGAGGCGTAAACAGCTCAAAGAAGGGGATGCTGATGCAATGCATAAGTATTTTGTCAAAATGCATAAAGACAACAGTGACTTCTTTTATGCCATAGATCTTGATGAAGAAAATCGCTTAGTGAATGTCTTTTGGGCCGATGCGTACAGTAGAGAGTTATACAAAGAGTTTGGCGATGTGGTCACCTTTGATACCACTTACCTTGTTAACAAATTTGATATGCCTTTCGCACCATTTGTAGGGGTCAATCATCATGGACAATCGATTTTGTTTGGATGTGGTTTGGTTACACGGGAGGACACGGCTTCATTTGTATGGTTGTTCGAGACTTGGCTTTCTTGCATGTCCGATTCCTATCCTAATGCCATCATCACAGACCAATGTAGGGCCATGCAAAATGCAATAAGTCAAGTCTTTCCAAATACGCGACATCGTTGGTGTTTGTGGCATATCATGAAAAAAATTCCTGACAAATTCAAGAATTACAACGAGTATAAAGCGATTAAAACTTCCCTCAAGAGTGCTGTATACGATTCCTTGCATCCAAAGGAGTTTGAACAAAATTGGGCCAATCTCATCAAACAATTTTGTCTATAGGACAATGAGTGGTTAGCTGGAATGTTTCAGGAGAGGCATCGGTGGGTACCGGCATATGTTAAGGATACCTTTTGGGCAGGGATGTCAACAACCCAGCGAAGTGAGAGCATGAATGCCTTCTTTGACGGGTACGTCCATTCCAATACTAGCTTGAAGGAATTTGTGGAGCAATATGAGAATGCTTTACGTAAGAAGGTGTGAAAAGAACATGAGGCTGACGCCCATTCTGTGAACTTTCAAATTCAAAATGTGTCCCCTTATGACTTTGAGGACCAATTTCGGAAAGCATACACACTTGCGAAATGCAACCAATTCCGAGAGCAAGTAGCCCAAACGATTGGGTGCAGTTTGACTATTGGACCGGTAGTGAATGGTATTTCAAGGTTTTACATTGAACAAGACATCAAAGTTGGAAAGAAAAAAAAAAATTTAAAACTTTTACTTTCCTTGTTCATTTTAATGAGGAGTCAAGAGAAACTAATTGCAATTGTCGGTTGTTTGAGAGTAAGGGAATGGTGTGTGCGCATATGATATTGGTTTGGTCAAAAAAGAAGCTTCAGGTGGTGCCCGAGAAATACATTCTACGACGATGGATGAAAAACTTGGCAAGGAGTCACACAAAAATTAAGGTGGGTTATGTTAATTGGGAATGCAAGCCCGAAAATGTTCGCTATGACTATTTGAAGAAGTTATTCAATGAGGTTGCCGATGTCGCCATGTATTCCATTGCCAAGACTGATAGGATGGTGGCTAGGTTGCAAGAAATTAAAGAGGAGAATGATGTAGACGATGAGGAATGCGTAGGCAATATGCCTAAGGTTGGGCATGTACAAATTGATTCACAAAGTTTCCAAGAGAAATCAATTACCGTGGGTGATCCAAAAAAAGGTCCTCGGAGAGGGTGACCGCCGAATAAGAGGATGCAACTAATGAGTGAGCAAATTATGAGGAAGAAATTAAACAAAAGTGCCCCCGCCAATGCAAATAGTACCCCGGTATGCATTCATTTCAATGTTTATGTATTCATAGTTATGTTGATTGGTTTGTATGATTTAGCATTTGACTTTATTCCACTTTAGGATGTGGAAGTCAACACTTATGCTATGGGATTTGATGACATTATCACGCAGGAGAGTGGAACAATTAATGTAAGTATGACTTCGTTTGTAATAATTCAAGTTTTTCAAAATTTGGAATTTTTATTCATGTTACTATAACTTCAATTGTTTTATGATTTCAGCCATCTCAGGGAAGTGTAGGATATCTTGGTGCGTGGAGCTATGACTTTAACGAATCTCTATTTGATCTTGGAGATGATTATAGTAAGCTTAGCTCTAAGTTTGACTAGGACTCTCTCTCTCTCTCTCTGTGTGTTCAAATTTGACTTAGTCTTGTTCTTTTTTTTTTTCCTTCTTTTGTTCATGTTGACAACTTCAGGGAGGTAATGAAGCTTTGGAGAAGTTACTGATGCAGCTATTTGATGACTTGTACTACCTTTGAATTTTTTGATGACCACATAGTATGTGCTGAAATTGCAGTTTTTAGTTCACGTAATTGCAGTTTCATGGGTTGGTTTGCTTCATTGAACAAGCTTTGTTGGTGCTCTAATACAGTTTTGTGACTATGAAATTGCAGTTTTTTGGTGCCTCACTCCTGTGCTTTGCTTCGCGTCCCATGTCCTTTAATGGATTCTTTCTTGTTAGCATCAAAGGCTTCTCGTTCATATGCTTGGCACTGGTTCTTTTGTTGGTACTATTGAGAGGCGAGGAGCTTTGGTTGCGGTGGAGTTGGAGCTTTTTGATTCACTTGTGTATATTATGTTACTTGTGGAGGAAAACCTTACTATATTATGAATTTGTGACTTCTTTTATATCAGAAATGCAATTTATTGTACATGTAATTGCAAATTTTTTTGCTTGGAATGCAGCTTCCATTCCAATGTATTTGTCCCATACTTTAGTTCATTCCACAAGCTTAATTCATATCCATATCGTGTTGTGTTCTATTTAGTCCGTATCCATGTGGGGTTGTGTCCGTATCCGTGTCGTGTCATATCCAAAGAGTTTGGGGATGTGTGAAAAATATGCAAAATGTGGGGTTGTGTCCGTATCTGTGTCGTGTCGTATCCTTAAAATGTGTGAAAAATGTGGGTTTGTGTCCGTATCTGTGTCGTGTCGTATCCTTAATCAGTATCTATATCGTGTTGTGTTGTGTTCCATTTAGTCCGTATCCATGTCAACTAGGAAATTCTTTGTTCATGCAAATTCATGTAACTTCTACACAAAAGCAAGGTATTTTCTAGAAAATTTGACAAAATTTCCCTCATTTTCAGTCTAGCCCGACGTCACAGCGTCTCAATCAACAACCAAAAACAAAAAACAGAGCAAACAATAGTTCGATATGTAATTCAAATGCAATGAATCTAAGTTCTGTCCACAAGCAAAATGAAATTGATTATTGAATTCAATGCATGATGTTTGACCGACATGAATACAAAAGCTTTATGTACATATACTCTAAGCTATTACAACCACCATTTTGGCCAACATGAATACGTAATGTTTTACAAAGGAGGCATAAGCCGAACATCATCATCATCTCTAAGCTCAATTTACAAGCAAACTGAAAAAGAACAATCCTAAGTGTCACTAGCCGAACATCGACCATAAACCTCTACAGCTGTAGCACCAATTGAAGAACCAAAACCAGCACCGAGAAACCAGCAGCTACAAATAGAGTATCTAGGCAGCAACTTCCACAAGGACACTTTAGCCTTGATCAACTTCCCCATCCCAATAGAACCCTTTGAATACCAACAGCTTACCACACCTTATAATCTGCTAGCTTTAAACTGTCCATTGTGTTTATCTTCAGGGTTGATTCCAGCACCTTGACATTCTGGACACAGTAGAGTACCTGATAATTGGGTAAAGAACAAGAAACTTAGATTGTCCACATGAGCTTATGTTCGTTGAGAAGTAAATCATTAAAACAAGCAATTGAATAAGGGCCATGGATCGTCTCTAACCACAATCTAAGTGAATTAGATTTGGGGATTTTCAAAAAATTAAAGGGAAAATTATTTTTGACTTTCCTCACCCAACCTCAAACATGTTTCTGGAAAAGAGAACAAGAAAAGATGTCCAAATTCAAAAGGATGAGCATAATTAGTCTTCATTCCAGTTTTCTTGCCGAAGCGAGAAGAAGTAACAAATTAATCACCTAGCAACGGCGAGAGGAAACCACTAACATAGGATTACATGAGCTTCCAGTCTTATCCGACATGCCAATTCGACGAAAGTATAAGCTGAAGCATATAGGCTTAACCAAGAGAGATGCAATTACAATTACTGCGTATCTTGCTGGCCAATGGTAGTCTCAGTCAACATAACTAGGACTTGCTCACGCTAACCTCAAAATCATTAAATCACGAAGACAAAAAAAAAAAAAAAATTAAAGGTTGTGTAAACAAAAATGAAAGGTTGTGTAAACAAAAATGAAAGGTTACGAACATTTGAGGGGTTTTTTCTTGGGGGCACAACGAGTGGAACTACGGCCGTCGCTGGGAAAACGCAAAGTGGTAACTCCATTTGTAAGCTTTGTATGTATATTACTCCTATTTTTATTGGATTCTTAGTCACTGGATTACTCTGTTAAAAACCACCGCTTTAAGGATAAATGTAATATACATGGCAACAGAGGAAGTAATCATATGAAATGCTAACAAGTAACAAGTACCAAGGATAAATGTAAACAAAAATGAAAGGTTGTGTATCTTACCCAAACCTTGGAGACCCAGCATTGAGATTCCGATGAAGTATCCGCCTGCTCCCCCGAATCGCCCAACCCACTCAGCTCGCTCAAACCCAAATTACCCATTTTCTTTTCACTCTTATCATCCTTCTCGCTCTCCTCATTCTCTTCCCTTTTCTCCACATAAATCTTACCCTGAGGCACCCTCTTGAAGTAATTCCCATAAATGTACTCAGGGGTGTACCCGTTCACCTCGTCGAACAACATGATGTGGCTGTGCCACTCCCAGACCCGGTAATCCGAATCGCTGTCGCGATGGAACCCAACGCATACGTGGTGGTCCCCAATGGCAACGGCCTGGACGGAGTTGGGTTTAACGGTTTCGACGTTGCCGGTGAGGATGGTTTTGATGAGGTCCTTTTCGAGCTAGGATTCTTCTTTGGTGAGCTGGGTTTTGGTGTTGGAGTTGTGGGTTTCGTCGGAGTCGGAGTCGGAGAGGGAGAGGTGGTGGTGGCGTCGAGGAGTGGGGAGGGAGAGGGGGAGTGGAGGTGGGTTGGTGGTGGGCCAATTTGGAGGCGGCCCATTCGGGATTGGAGGAGGAGGTGGTCGTAGTGAGACACAGAGAGAGGGGGTTGAAGGTTTCAGTTTGCAAAATCTCAAACAAAATTTAGATTTAGCCCTAAAATTTGAATTTTGAAATTTCAAAGAGAGAAAAAAACTGAAGGGCAGGCTTCAAAGGGAGGAGTGGGACCCACTGTGCTTTCCACGTACTTTCTTGTTGTCGTCCTTGCACCCTTCCTTGCTAATAGCAAAATTGGCTCAGATAATCCATTCAATATCCCTTGTTGGTTTTAATTCTTTCTTACAGTTAAAGAGTCTGACTAACAATCTCACTATACGCATTTTTCAAAGTTAACAATATTGGTACAAAATATGGCTTACAATGCTATAATTAAACTTAACAACCTTCTTAAAAATAATTAAATTTTGGATTTTGGATAACCAAAACTAGCAACTTTTTCACAATAACCAAATTTAATAGACCTTACATATTCTCAATCAAATATTCTAATCATTATACAAAATGTTCTATCTCTCTTCCCTTTTCCCCTCTCTCTTTCTTTTTGAACAATAATTTAGAAAATAGTTTTTTAAAAAGTTTTTTTTTTTTCCAAAAAAAAGTTTCAAAAACTATTTTCTCTTTCTAGTAAATAGTTTTTATTAGTTTCAAAATTATTTTTCGAAAAACTATTTTATATTGTTCACAGTTTTTAATTTTTTGTAGTTTGAAAATATGGTGTGATAAGTTTTGGTTATCTAATTTTGATTATGTCATTGTAAACATCTATATTGCTAACCTTAGTAATCTATTAAATGAATAATCAAAAACTGATGTGATAATTTTTTATTATAGCATTGTGGATACCCTAAGAGGAATGAGATAAGACATGTATACAAGGTTTGAACCCTCCCTTGGTGCAAGAAGTATAGGGAGCCCACCACTCGACTGTAAGTCCATTGGCCACATTTGAAGTAAAATAACTCTCTAGACAAAAAAATTGAAGTTGAGTAACACCCTGTCATTTTAAAATTTTTCTTTCTTAAAACAAAACAGAAAAACATTACATTTTTCGATTTTCATATCCAGAATTTTTTTTCTTATACTTAGACTCCAAACTTTTTTTAAAAATACTTAACAAATATTCAAAAGTTCATTTTGTCGCATTTTTTTTTTCCTCTTAGTTCGGCTCCTCCCAGGTATGTATACATTCTGGCTGCGCCACTGCGAATGAAGCACTCCATTTGCATTGGAACATCTATAAAGATAACACATTCCAGTTTCTTCCATAAATCTTATTCCAAGTCTAAAACTTGTAGGTTACATACACAAGTATTCTCCTCCTAGAAGAAGGCCAGAGGTCTCGCAAAGCATGTTACAATAAACGAACTCGTGAACAACCCGATTCCGGAGATCACGAGATGGACCATCAACCAAACTCAAATTACAATCGTCAATACTTGACTGGGCGACCTCGGCTCGATTATTTACGGCGTTATAATCTTTGGCAGCCAGGTACTTCTTTGCCTCGTTGAGGTAACCAATCGCTTCGTTGAAGTAGTTAGTGCATTCGGTCAGGATCGCTCTGCTCTTCGGATCGCTCACTCGCTTGAAAAGCGTGAGAATCAGCGATTTTGTCGTGTTCGCTCGGGATTGCGCCAGGGCGAGGGAGACCTTGGCGATGCCCGTGAGATCGGCAGTGGCGCTGCGGGGGTAAGGTTTCAGTGTTTTTATACAGAAGTCGGGAATCACAACTTTAGAGCATACTTCGTCAATCGGGTCATCGTTTTGTTTCGCAGACTCTGTTGAATCCGCAGAAAGTTGAGTAGAAATGCATGAAAATAACAAGAAAAGAGAGAGAATGTAGGGAATGCTAGTACTTGCCATTGCCTTTTTTTTCTAGGATTATTGGTATGAGGTGAAAGCCCTTTATACTTGGAGATTATTGTTGAGATTTCCTAAGTAATTATGGGGTAAAATATTACATTACGATTAAGAAAATCTCTACTTACGGTTGTGTTTGTAAAACACTAATATTTCTTTTAATTTACAGATTCTTGGCAAGTAATTGTGATAATTGTATTCCTTGATATGAACATTTGGTCAATATGTTGTATTAAAGGGAATTAATATGTAGGTTTGATCGATAAAAATTAAAAACAGACTTGCTTATCCGTGAGAAGATCATAGCGTAAGGCAGAGGCTGAGCCAGAACTTGGATTCGGAGTGGCACCCACAACGTTAATATATGTACTACCCTTTTTAGAGTCACTTGTGGTAAGGTTAGCCAATTACGATATTAAAAAAAAAAACTTTTAAAAAAGGATTGTTACGATATTAATTATTCCCTCTCGCTTTTTTTTTTTCCATCTCTTTTGTTCTCTTTTAGATTTGGTCAATTGGGAGATCCATTAAAAATCAGTAGGAGCGATAAATTATTTTAGAATTAGGCCCAATTATTATGTCCAATTAATTTAGGCAGCATATATTAATTAAATATGACCAATTACAGGATTTAATGATTTATTATTATTTTTTCTGCTTTTCCCACTTCCGCAAATAAATGCCCAAGCCCCTACACAACTTCTTCCAACGAGTCGTGAGCTCAGCCACTGAAGGCGGCCCAAGGGCGAGCAGGAGCGACAATATGGAATCGTCATTCGCAAATATCCAAAATTATTAACCTCGTGAAAGTGAAAATTGATAATAGAATTAATTGTAGAGAGAGAATCGAGAATGGGAGCGCATAGTTTCTACCGAAAAATTATTTGAATTTAGAGCATCTGGCAACTCAAGAGGTCAAACAGGACATGACATGCCAAGTGGATTAATTGACATTTGAACTAATTCTGGGCCTGTTCCAGTTTTAAAAAAAGTTCTTTTTTTTAGGCCCAAAAATAAGGTTTGTTCCAGTTTTGTGAAAGTTCCTATTTTTTAAAAATGTTAGATGAAAACGATGACTTCTTGGTCTCATTCCCACGACGTCTTGGTCTCATATTTTAAAAAAGTGGAACCTGGCAGGGTAAAGTGGAACAGAGGTTACTTTTTTGTACTGTTTATTACCCAAAAAAGTACTTTTGTAAAAGGAACCTAAACTGGAACACAGCCTCTAACCCATATACAATTTCTTAGGTGTAATTTGACATATCATTTCACATTTCAAATTTGACATGTGATGTCAAATGTTTTCTTTCATTTACTTTTACTCCCCAAAAGTATTTAAATTAAATTCAAAACAAACCTAAATTAATAAGAAATTTTTGGCATATTAATTGGTTGGAGTGGCTATTTTAAAGATGCCAAATCCTACCATGTCAAGTTGACACATAAGAGCATCTCACACAGGAGATGTCAAATTGGTGATGTCAAAATTTTTTTGAAAGCTTATTTGGCATTTTGACAACACTTGTAAAGAACACTATAGATCACATTTTAATTTGTTTTGAAAATTAACCCGAGTTCCAAAAAAGAACCGTTAATATGTAACGAATGAACAACTGTGGGGCTGTGTAGGGGATGGGGGTGCCCAAGATATGTCCCTCTACTTTGGACATTTTTTTCCTTTTTGTTTCAAATGCAATTGATTTTTTGTTTTTTACAAGATAAATTTTATTCTAATATAAGAGAAATGGGATGAGACTGGTGAGATTTGAACCCTCTCTTGGTGTAAGGAGTATAGAGTGCCCTGGTGCACCCATTCGGTTGTCGCTGAAATTTACCAAACGGCTGTCAAATTCAATTATTTATTAACCGGACTACAACTAAAGATTTGCATAGTATAGCGAGAAAGTCCGAGTCGATCCACAGTGAGCTCGAATATAGCTTGTTCGGATTGTAGGATTTATGTAAGGTTTTTGGCGTTTAAGATAGCCAACTTTGGTATTTGATTTGAATGACGATATTTGAACTTAGAATTAAACTAGATTAAGGATGGTCGAGTCTCAGGGATCGATTTACCCCCGACTTAGCCACAAAACGGTTTCTTCATCTGACTCAATAGTGAACCGAAACCGTCTGGATTCCACTAGAAGAATTCAAAGTGAAGACTACTTATAACTTAACTCAAGACTCTGATTCAAATTGAACTCATTTAACGCAAGTGAGAGACGAAAAAGAATCGTTCGCACGAGTAGAATTATCAAGCAGGTAGCATAAGATGATAAACTTCATGATCAAAGAAACTACCGACCCCATAATTAATACTAGACATCATGGGTTTAATTCATTCAAAAACCTTGAACATAAGCTATAGTTTAAGAGAAACCATTTAAACCACTAAGTCATAAAGTAAACCTCACCCCGTGATCGAAACTATAAACTACTCACCCATGGCAAAAAGGCTAGAAAAATAGTTAAGTGAAGAAAACATGATTCACCAATAAAAACGAAAATAAACTTGATATTAAGGAAGATCTCAGCTATAGCTACAACATAAACATACGACAAATTAACGGGAAACAAGTACCTTGAGTAGTTTTTGAAGGAAATGACAAAAAAAGCTTGAAACAAAACTATGGAGAAACCTAGAAAGAAAAGGATAGACTTAGGCCTAAAATTAACTAATGGCCTATATCTTCCATAAATGGCATACAAATCTATTTATATGGCTTACAAATCAAACCTATAAAGGACCAAAAGGCCCCCAAAATATCCCAAAAACAATTCAAAAGTAGAATGTTTCCATAAGTGGAAAGTTAAAAACTGTAACAAAAATATCTGCAGGAGACCACTGCTATCGATACCTATCAAGAAAAGTATCAATAACATGACTCTGATATTCCCCGTAAAAGACTGGTATCAATACCATTGAGCAAAAGGTATTGATACCCTTGCGGCTGGACAACTTCTGGACCAAGCTAGGACAAATGGTATCGATACCCTTGTTGATGTTATCGATAACATTTCTGAAATCTACAGATTTTCAGGTTGAGGCTTCAGCTTCAGCAAACAACTCCCAACAACTTCCAGCTTCCCAGTATCCTATTTAAAGTAAATACTACATTTTAAACATTTCTTTTACCTTTTCTTTACTTTAATTTATTTAATAAAAATAAGAAAGTACCTCCCATTTGGAAACAATGGCATTACCAGAATTTCAAGATTCCAATGAAATTATAATGTCAACCCCCACTTTTAGTGTTAAAAATGGAAAACTGCACGCATTTCTCAAGAGGAAAAGGCTCAAAACATGACCTTGCTTTTCAAATAAAACCTTGCAACTTTGTAGTTACTCTTAGAAAAATTCAATGATCAATTACTGCCATTTTTAATCTCGAAAATCGATACTTTTCTGAAAAGTTATTTTGCCATACTTATACAGATTTTAAGGGGCCGACAGGGTCTTCGGGTACTTGGAAACACTTGGGCCATGCATGGCATTGAAATGGTTCTTATTTGCACGTTTTACCTGAAACACACAAAAACCTACCTTACGTGCAATACCACTATAAAAACTAAATAAACGCGAGTTAAAACAACATAAAATGGGACTAATGGCACTAAATATCTATAATATTGGGTGCTCATCATGCTCACCACTTAATTGTCAGTCCATTGGCCACATTTGAAGTGAAATACAGCAACACTCTTGACAAAAAAATGATGTGGAACGACACTCATTTTAATTTTTTATTTAAAAAAACAGAAAAACATTACATTTTGCTACTTTAATAGTCAGGACCATTTTTTTCTTATACTTAAAATTAAATTCTGAATTTTATTGTAAATATACTTAATAAATATTCAAAAGTTTATTTTTGTTTGCATTTTTTTTCTCTCTCCTCTTAGTTCGGCCCCTCCCAAATACACATCCCGACTCCACCACTAAGATTCTGTGAATAAAGTACTCCATTTGCATTGGAACATCTATAAAGATAACACATTTGAGTTTAACCCATCAATCTTTATTCCAAGCCTAAAACTCATAGGTTACTTACACAAGTACTCTTCTCCCAGAAGAAGGCCAGAGGTCTCGCAAAGGATGTTACAATAATCCCTCTCGATGACAGTCCATGTCTCGAGTTTTGGAGATGGACTGTTATCCGACAAACTTGTAGTAGAACAAAGATCCATAGCTCTCTCGGCGATGGCAGCTCCAACATTTGCGCTGTTATAATCTTTGGCAACCAGGTACTTCTTCGCAGCGTTGAGTTGAAGAATCGCTCTATCGAAGTAGTTAGACCAATCGGTCAACGTCGTTCTGTTCGCTGGATCGCTCACTTGCTTGAAAAGCGTGGCTATCAGCGATTTGGTCGTGGATGCCGGGAATAGTGCCAAGCCGACGGTGACCTTAGCGATGCCCGGGAGATCGGCAGTGGCACTGCGGGGGTAAGGTCTCAGTGTTTTGAAACAGAATTCAGGCGATTCAGCGTTAGAGCAAACTTTCTGAATCAAACAATCGTTTTGTTGTTTTGCAGCCCCGGTTGAATCTGCAGAAAGTTGAGTCCAAATGCATGAAAATAACAAGAGAAGAGAGCGAGTGTAGGGAATGCTAGTACTTGCCATTGACCCTTTTTCTTATCCAAGGGTTTTCCTTGGATAATTGGAATGATATGAAGGCCTTTTATACTCGGATTATTGTTGAGATTCCCAAAGAGGGAAAATATTATATATATAGGATTGGTCTTGCTATATTGTCAACCTACTGGGCTGACGATAATCACATTAGAAGATAAGAAAAACACGTATTTATGTGTACTTTTTACACCCTTTGATAAATATTCACACACTTACTATTGTCAGCCTATTGGGCTGGGCTGACTTTAATTAGAATTTTCCAATATACGTTTACCAAAATCTCTACTTCTGGTTGTGTTTGTAAAATATATCTTTTAATTATGTACAGATTTTTGGCAAGTAATTGTAATTGAATTCCGTTTTTTTTTTTTTGATGTGAAGATTTGGTCAATATAACGTAATAAAGGGAATTAAAATGTAGGTTGATCGATAAAAAGAGACTTTCTTATCTGTGTCGTTTAAACTCACAAAAGGCCAGTACGATCGCTTGCGAAGAACTCTTGAAGTTTTAATAAAAAATTTCCCCGTCAGCCAAAAGAGAAAGGAAATTAAGGAGGGAACACGACGACGACGACATCATGCTAAAATAAATAATTAGGTGACACAATAAAGAGATGCAAGCTCCAAAAAATAATTAGGCAATTTACCTTAATTATGATCCCTTAACTAGCAATTTTTTGAAACTAAAATTTCAAGTTTAGCTTTAGAGAATCATTTTGAACCGGTGTATATTGCTTTATCTATACTGATTTCTCACTTGCGATTTTTTTTTTTTCCATGCGGCATACATCAGCGCGAGTTAGGGGTAGTTAGTAAGTTAGTTCATATAATATCCATAACTCTGAATCATAAAAGTCCCCGACGAGGTTCGAACCTTGTCATCCCACAAGGGAAGGTCCAGAAAATACCATTGGGCTACAAGCCCTTTGGCCTCACTTGCGATTTGACTGACAAAATCTTGTTCGTGCAATTGACCTCTCTATTACATTGAGAATAACTTATTCACGGAAGAACCGTGAATAAATTTTATGGAAGCGCTCAATCTCAACCGTGAATAAGTTATTGTCCTATTACGTACATTTTCGTATTAGGAAGATTCGTATCAGGTATAAGTTGGGCCTATGTTAGACAGATAAAAAGGGTTTCGTTTGTACAATGCCGAATTTTTTTTTTTTTTAATCTCGGTTAATGAATGGTGTTTCGAGTTAGTTTGCGCATAACTCGAACTAATCCCTACAACCTCTCCGACAACCCTTTCCACGCTAACACATTAGGTGAGGTGGCATCAAAGATTACTATCTAGAAAAACCGAACACGATACCTTAAGAGAGCCAATAAAAAAAAAAGGGTGGCCCCAAATTCTCTCTTCGAATGGTTTGCCATATTGAGAGCCAAAAAAAGGCTTGGTCATCATCCCTTTTTGGCTAAAATTTGGCTGTGAAAATGGCTTTGCTAATTTTTTATTTATTTATTTAAAGAATTGTGATTTAATGGCTGGTGGGAGTAAGTCAATAGTTGTGATATGCGGACGTAATTCCAACGGCTTTGCCCAAGTTATGGCTTTAGAATCACTTATGCGGTTGTCGATGTCTGGTTGATTTATTTGTTCGATCAAGTTAACATCTCAATGATTTTTATAAATGATCGACTCCAATCGCCAATCACCATGATGCGATTTCGAACGGTTCAACATAGGTGCTCTACAAGTCCATGTTTATCTTTTACGGTTTCGCAGTCTCAACAGATTTTCTTTTACGGTTTTGCAGTCTCATTGTAGAATATAATATAATTTGAAGCGCACTCTTGAAATCGTATTTTCCGTTTAATTAAATGAGAATAGTTTACTTTTTTCACTGTTCACAGTTGTCGATGTCTTGATGTAAACTTGATTTTGTGCACATATAAGCTAGTACTAGCTAGTAGTGGCCAAATGCATATATTAATTGAAGAGATTTCGTCGCAAGTTCTGCTATTAGGGAGTGGAAATTAGGTATAGTACTACACTAGTAAGAAACACCATAGATGTCCTTTTGCTCAAATTATGAGGCGTATATCCCGGCCCCTTGGGAGTGAATATGGAATCTGTTCTTGAACGTTTGCCTCTCAGGATTACCCGATTTTCGAAGAACGGAAATAGCACTACAATCTGTTCAACGGGCGAACGCAAACTAGTGCAGTACTCTCTCTCAGATTCAATATGAATGCAATGTATGTGTTCTGTAATTTTTCCGGTGTCAAAAAAGAATGCACTTGAATCCTATAAATAGTGCCAAACGTGACTATTCGGAAAGGAGGGAACTCCTCGAAAAATCCATAACAGTAAAGTTGCGACTGTTAATGACAAACAAGTGCCACTTTAAAGAACACATCTCTTGGGATAAATCGGTTGTTACTGGCAACCATTAGGAAAGACATGTTTCACACTTGGATGTAAGTTACCACTTGGACAGCCACCCCTCTATACTATTTGGAACACTTAATTTTGAATCAAAATTATTTTCCGTAAAAAGAATATATACCTAATGGGTCAAGCCCAGTTATCTTAGTCACCCCAAAGAAATATATATTCTTAGTTTCCCACATTATAACAACGTGAGTCCTTCCCAACTTCAACCAAATATCATGTGATTGTTTTGGAGTCAATTTTAATTCACTCCGAATGGTTTTTAATTTAATAATTAAAATTCCATTTTTTCCAACAGATAATTTGATCTAGAGAAAGGAGGAGTCGAACTCGTCGGTTGGTGTGATTGTTTCAGATCGATGTGAACAGACTGAGGAGCGGTTTTGAATAATTGAACATCTATATATAAAGAAAACACAATATTCCAGTTTCTTCCATGCATCAATCTTTATTCCAAAGTCTAAAACTTATAGGTCACTTGCAAAAGTACTCGTCTCCTCCGGTAAGAAGGCCAGAGGCCTCGCAAAGGATGTTACAATAACCCCCCTCCTGGACAGTCCATGTCCTGAGTTTAGGAGATGGACTGTTAGCCGACAAACTTATGGAACAAACATCCGTATTTTGCTCGGCGAGAGAGGCTTGAACATTTACGCTGGTATAATCTCTGGCAACCAGGTACTTCTTCGCAGCATTGAGTTCAAGAATCGCTCTGTTGAAGTTTTTAGAGCAATCGGTCAACGTCGTTCTGTTCGTCGGATCGCTCACTTGCTTCAAAAGCGTGGCAATCAATGATTTGGCTGCGGATGCCTGGGACAGTGCCAAGTTGACGGAGACCTTGGCGATGCCCCGGAGATCGGCAGTGGCATTGCGGGGGTAAGGTCTCAGTGTTTTTAAACAGAATTCAGGCGATATAGCGTTGGAGCAAACTTTCTGAATCGCATCGTCGTTTTGTGCAGAAAGTTGAGTAGAAATGCATGAAAATAGCAAGAAAAGAGAGAGAATGTAGGGAATGCTAGTACTTGCCATTGCCCTTTTTTCTAGGATTATTGGTATGAGGTGAAGGTCCTTTATACTTGGAGATTATTGTTGAGATTTCCTAAGCAAAGGGGAAAATATTAATATAGGATTACGAAAATCTCTACTTATGGTTGTGTTTGTAAAATATTTCTTTGAGAGCTTCGGCCTATAGTCCATAGATATAGACATTAAGCTACAGTTAGTCCATCCATTCTTTAATTCCAGCCGGAGATCCTCTCCGCCCTAAACTTCCTAAAACACCCTCAAAACGAAAATTCCCTCACTTAGAATTGAAGGAGACGCGAGTCCTCATTTCTAGGACACCGATTGCCATCTCCGACGGTCAGCGTTGGGTTTCCGGTGTTCGACCAAAGTCTTCTATTCGCAGCCTATGCGAAGGACGATTCGCCTCCACCGGTCTTCATCGAGACGGTGACGGCGGAGCTGTTTTGTAAGAGGTCCAGAAAAAGCTGTGGTGCTCCAAGATCTTGATGTTCTGAGACATGCTCAACCAGAGATCAAATTAAGGTGCTCCACTCATTTTCGTCAGATTTCAACTGGATTTTCATCGGATTTTCGTTGCTTGATGGAGGTCAAAGTGGCTCCGCTGCGGGTCGGGGAAGACGGTGCCGGATGGTGAAAATTTTGGGAGAGAGAAATGGGTGGGTGCCGGATGGTGAATAATTTGGAAAGAGAGAGACATGGGTGGGTGCTGGACGGTGAATAATTTGGAGAGAGAGAGAGATGTGAATGAGTGTGAAGATTCTGTGGTGTTGGAAGTGTGCTCTGGGCCATTAAAATTGTCTTGTAATTACAGTACTACTCCAAACCAATATGGCCAATACCCAAAAAAAAAAAAAAACGGACAACTAGTCATCATTAGTATTTAGTAGAAGTAAAAGTAAAAGTAAAAGTTAGTACTATTATTTGTGTCATGTTTGAATTTAGTGTTTTACTTATCATTTTATTTTGGGAAAATCAATTTTAATACTCCATTCCTTAGATTTACATATATCACCTTCAAAACAAAACTTTTTACCACCCAACAAAAACTCAAATAACAACCTAATAAGAATTCAATTTGTAGAGAAAAAAATTGTCATATGCAAGATAAAAAGATAACGTTATATGTAATACTTTTTCACATAAATAAATACATGCAGATAACAATATTTATGTGACACAAAAGAAATAAATAATCTTATATGTGATACTGTCATCCGAATAACACAAATAAAAACACATAGATAATATTATATATGTGACACACAAAGCATACAAATAAAAGTCATCACTTTTTTATTTTTATTAACCTAGCCTTATATGTATTATTTATGAGTGACACCAAGCTAAAAACACCTCAATTTTCAACAAATATGGTTATTTGTCCAAATTTATAATGTATGTTATCCCAAGAAAGCTAATAGATAAGGTTATCTATGCAAAATATGTACTCTTTATAATCGACATAAAACAATAGATGTGGATATCGGTCCAAATCCATACTATTTATTACTATTTTGAAAAGACCACCAGATAATGTTATCTTTGTGAAATATGCAGTCTATATAATCGCAATAAAACAAACAGATGTGATTATCTGTCTATACTTTTTGTATTATTCCAAAAAGACTACGAGCTATGCTCAATAAAGTCAATAGATATGGTTATCTGTCCAAATTTGTACCATCTTTTTTTCAAAAATACTGACAGATAAGGTTATTGCTACGTGCTCTGTACAATCGCAACAAATCTAACAGATATGGTTATCTTTTAAATCTATAATATGAGTTATCCCAAAAGACCAACAAATAAGGTTATTTTTGCGAATTTTGTTCTTTGTATAATCACAATAAAATTAACATATATGATTATTTGTTCAAACCAACCTCTGTTTCATTGAGCACAGGAACGGAAGACCAAAGCTTTGGTGCAGAGGGATTGAGCACTAGGGAAATGATTTGGTACTTTTAGAGGGAATTAGAACTAGAAAAATGAATGGGTATGAGTATCTTTGGTTTGTTTGTGTTGTGTAAAACTTAAGAACTAGGACAGGGAAAATCTTTGGCCGGATTTCATGAGTATCTTTGGTTTGTTTTTAAAATGTATTTCATTTATTTTTCGTTTTCTTCTTTTCTCTTGTACATATTGTCAATCAATTCTTTTTCTTTTTCTAAGATAAAGAAAACAGATAATGAATATATTTGTTGATGAAAAAAAATGGTAACAAAATTTAATTTTTACTAAAGGTTTTTTCATCATCAAAAGCGACTTTCGGCGACAAACTATAGGTGACGAAAGTCACTTTTGGAGACGAAATTCTTGTTTTTTCGTCACCCTATAGTAATTTCACGTTAAAAAATTGCCCTATAGTCAAAAAAATAAAAACACATATGTTGGTTTGAATATATCACTATATCTATTTGTTTTATTGTGATTATATATAGTACAAAATTTGCATATATAACCTTATCTGTCATCTTTTGAGATAATACAGAGTATAAATTTGGATAGATAATCATATATGTTGATTTTATTACGATTATATAAAATATATAATTCGCATATATTAGTTTTATTGCGATTATAAAACAGAGTATATAACCTTATTTGTTTGTCTTTTTGAATAATACAGAGTATAGATTTTGACAGATAAGCAAATTTGTAAATTTTATTGCGATTATAAAGAGTACATATTTTCTCTAGATAACCATATTTGTTGGTCTTTTCAAAATTTAAATTATAATTTTAGACAAATATCACGTAAGGTTATCTGTGTGCTTTGTTTGTCTCACAAATAACTTTATTTATGAGTTTTAAAAAAATAGCGTTATTTATGTATTTATATTTTTGTTACTAAGGTAACAAAGTAAGACATATAAAGTTGTATGTTTATTTTGTGTCACACATATAACATTATCTTTTGTATTTATTTATTTTTTGATCTGCTTTTGTATTTATTTGTGTGACAAAGTAATGCATATAAGGTTATTTGTTTGTTTTGCATGTGGAACATATAACATTATATGTTTGTGTTATTTATGAATTTCTACATAAAGGGAAAAATGTTTCTAAAAATTGAACAATTGAAAGGATAATATTATAATTTTACATAAAGAAAGCCAAAAAAGAGTGTGGATGTAAATAAGGATGGTGTAAAGTTTGATATTTCAGTTCAATTAATTAAACTGGTGTCAAAATTTTCAGTTTGGAAACTATGTGCCCAAGCAATACCACCACACAGTAATTTGCTTCAGTAATCTAAATATTACTCTATACACATGTCGTGTGAATCACATTCTTCCTTGTCTACTTGTGCTAATTTGGCCCACCGCCCATTTTTGTATTCTTTTATAAGGTTATTACACAGAAAGTTCATTGTTCATCTTCCCCTCGCTACCGGCGAGCTGCTGCCCTCTCGCAGGGGTGGTTTTCTGGTGGTATACGTATGGCAGCCATGGCCGCCAGGTTCCATCTCTGCCACCACCTCATCTCATCACCTCTCCTCTCCTCCCTTCCCTCCCTTCCCTCTTCTACCTTCTCTCTCCTTCCCTATTTCCCTTCCCTTCCCCTTCCCCTTCTCCTTCTTCCCCGGCCGAACCCGTCGTTGCCACCATCGCGGCACAACTATGCGCTGCTGCCACGCTCTCTCTCTCTCTCTCCTCTCTTCTCGCTGTCCTCTCTCAGGGAGATTGAGATTGGCTAGAGCTAGATCAATGAGATTGATTCTGGCAAAAAGTAGGTGGGCGATTGGGTGGTTTTCTAGTTGTAATGGTGTTTGAGGTGGGGTCTGGGTATGGTGCCGATGGTGGTGTTGCGGCTACCATTTATGCCGGGAACAGAGAAAGAGATCGAGATTGCGCGAGAGAACAACCTTCGATCGTGGATCCCGAGGGGTATTTTTGCCCATTAAAGGACTCTAAACAGGAGCACTTTTAAAACGATGGACTCTAAGCCTTATAAAAACCTAACCTGGGCTAAATGGACCAATTATCTCTACTTAAGGAGCTTAGACCAATTTTCTGTATTTCTTTCTTTTAGGCTAAGTTTTTGGAGCTTTTTGGACGTTTTGTTTTTATTCAAATTTTTTTTTTGTGAATTATTGATTCGTTTCGACAAGATGAATCAAAAAATCCAATTTTTTTAAAAAACTTTTACCCAAGTATTTTTTAGAAATATCCAAGATAAAACCCCCAAAAGCCAGCTTTTGGGGCTTTATCTTTGATATATCCAAAAATAATTGGGCAAAAAAAAAAAATCACTTTTCTGATTTCTTTGGTCGAGACAAATTAATAATCTATAAAATATTGGCGCAAAACTGACAAATGCAATTTTTTTTTGAAATAAGGACAAAACTCTCAAAAAGCCCAAAAATTGTGATTGTATTTGTTTTCTTTGATTTGAAGATTTGGTCAATATTTTGTGTTGAAGGGAATTAATGTGTAGGTTTGATCCAAAAAAAAGAGACTTTCATCATATAGGATTACGAAAATCTCTACTTAGGGTTCTGTTTGTAAATTTTATCTTTTAATGTACAGATTTTTGGCAAGTAATTGTAATTGAATTCCTTTTCTTTGATATGAAGATTTGGTCAATGTATGGTATTAAATGGAATTAAAATGTAGTTGATCGATAAAAAGACTTTCTTATCGCTAAAATAAATAATTAGGTGACACAGCACTTTATAAAGAGATGCAAGCTCGAAATAATTAATTAGGCAATATACGTTAATTATAACCCCTTAACTAGCAATTTTTTGAAACTAAAATTTCAAGTTTTCCCGGTTTGGACAAATAAGCCACTGTGGCTTATTTTTTGTCCTTATTCAATTTTTTTTTGCATTTTGTGGCTTATTGTCAATTTTTTTTGGGAATTATTGCTTCGTTATGACGAGAGAAATCTAAAAAGTAAAAATTTTTGATCGAAATCCAATTTTTTTTGAATAAAGACGAAAAATTGGCTTTCCCGCCAATTTTCGTCGAAATTCATCGCTACTTGGATTTCGATCAAAATTTTTTACTTTTTAGATTCCTCTCCTCATAACGAAGCAATAATCCCTAAAAAATTGACAATAAGCCACAAAATATGAAAAAAATTTGAATAAGGACAAAAAATAAGCCATAGTGGCTTATTTGTCCAAACGGGTTAAACCGGTGTATATTGCTTTATCTATACTGATTTCTCACTTGCGAATTTTTTTTTCTTCAAGCGGCATACATCAACGGGAGTTAAGGGTAGTTAGTAAGTTTGTTCATAGAATATCCGTAATTTTGAATCATAATAGTCCCAGACGAGGCTCAAACCCTGTCATCCCATAAGGAAAGGTTTAAAAAATACCATTGGGTTACAAGCCCTTTAGCCTCACTTGCGATTTGAGTTGACAAAATCTTGTTGGTGCAATTGACCTCTCTATTGATTGAGAATAACTTATTCACGGAGGAGCCACGACCGTGACTGAAGCGCTCAATCTCGACCGTGAATAAGTTATTCTCCTATTACATTATCGTATTAGGAAGATTCGGTTCAGGTGTTAAGGCTCCGTTCCAGAACGGGAATAAGCTCCTTATTTTTTAAGAAGACAATTTCAAGCTCAAAAATAATGTGTTTACGCAAATAATTTTCCTACCACTATGGATCTTGTTTGATAGATTTCATCAAGATCTTTAATACGACGCAAAAAAAAAATAAAAAAATTATTTTTCGTTTATATTATTTTTTAGTTT
The DNA here is from genome assembly GCA_025413875.1 of Rhododendron molle. Taxonomy (NCBI): domain Eukaryota; kingdom Viridiplantae; phylum Streptophyta; class Magnoliopsida; order Ericales; family Ericaceae; genus Rhododendron; species Rhododendron molle. Next base: position 2,916,249 of record CM046388.1, on the reverse strand, counting down.
GAAAATGTGAAATAAACTGCTTATTTTTTAAGAAGATTTCTGGAACGGAGCCTAAGTTGGGCCTATGGACAGATAAAGGGTTTCGTTTGTACAGTGCTGGTTACCAAAAGAGCCAAACCAACAGAAAATGGGCGACAAAAGTGGAGGTGAAACCGAGTCCGGGCCCCGCTCCGACTGGGCCGAGTTAACCCACGAGTGCCTCACCAACATCCTCTCCCGCCTCACCCTCGAGCACCGATGGACCGGACCCATGTTCGTCTGCAAGTCCTGGCTACGAGCCTCCAGGGACCCGTGTCTCAACTCGGTCTTCGACCTCGAGACTCGCTTCGACTCGGCCGCCGAGTCGGCTCGCTGGTGGACCCCTGACTTCGAGCGAAGGATCGACGCCATGCTCCGATCCGTCGTCGATTGGAGCGAGGGGTCGCTTACGGAGATCCGTGTTAGGCATTGCTCTGATAGGTCTCTCTCGTACGCCGCCGAAAGGTGAAAATTTGATCGATAATTGCATGAATTGTTGCGTTTTTGTTCTTTGTTTTGAATGTTGCTATTGGGTTTTGATGTTCATGGCGAATTCCATTTTTTTGAGGTGTCAATTTGTTGCAAATGGCTGTTGAATGGTTGGTGTTAGGGTTTGAACTAATTGCGTGATGATTCTTGTTTTTTTTTTTGTTTTTGTTTTTGTTTTTCGAGGTGTCGATTCTTGTTTCTAAATAGGATTGGAGGATCCTCGAATTTTAAGAGGATTGGAGACAGAGGCGGAACTACATTGAGCGGAGTGGCACCGGCCACCCCGGCTTCATGAATTTTTTTTCGAGGTGTGAATTCTTGTTTATGAATAGAATTGGAGGATCCTCTAATTTTAAGAGGATTGGAGACAGAGGCGGAACTACATTGAGGGAGTGGCACGGGCCACCTCGGTTTCATGACTAGTGTTGATTTACACTTATGGAAAACAGCGATTTAAAAGTAGAATGGTTTGTAGCGTAAAAAAAACTCTCTATATTTAAAAGATGAATAATAGTCTTGGAATTCTCCATTGATCGACGTAATAATGAGTTTTGGGGTTGGTTGCTAAAGATGGTTTTAATCTTTTCAGGTTTACATTATTGCCAATTGATTTTTCTCCTTCGGTATTTGTTTCACAAAAGCATACTTATTTTTCCTATGCACTATGTAGTATGTAGTGCTACTGATTGCAGCAAGTTTTGTTCGGATTTGAGTAACAATGTATATTTTCCCCCAATTGCACCTCAGGTGCCCGAACCTTCAGGTTCTTTCTATTGAGAGCAGCCAAAACGTAACCGATCAATCCATTGCGAAAATAGCTTCCGGATGTCCCAAGCTGAAACAGGTTGATATAAGCTATTGCTATGAAATATCTCATGAATCAATAGCTTTGTTAGGGCAGAAGTGCCCTGACCTCAGAATCCTAAAAAGAAACCTCATGAATTGGTTGGATCCCTCTCAACACACTGGAATAGTCCCAGAAGAGTATCTGAATGCCATACCCCAAGATGCGGACTCAGAAGCTGCTGTGATAGGAAAATTCATGCCTCATCTGCTGCACCTTGAACTTCGATTCTCCAAATTATCCGCCAAAGGCCTTGTTTTGATTTCTGAAGGGTGTCTTGATCTTGAATATTTAGATCTATCCGGGTGTGCCAACGTGACTAGTCGTGATATTGGGAATGCAACCGCTAATATGAAGAGTTTGAACGATATCAAGAAGCCTAATTTCTACATCCCCAGGTCGGTGTTCCATACAGAGAGGTATGGGCATTGGAGGTTATATGATGAGAGATTCCAGACGGATGTTTTCCGTATTTGATCAACAAAGATAGGAAATCATTCTTTGCCAAATATGTGTGGGAGACATCGACAGGGGGTAAGGTACTTTTGGCATCTTTCGTCTATCCAATACAGCAAATATTTATATTCTAGCTGTTCTTCAAATACTCTGCTGTATATTGTACTTAAGTGTGTTAATAGGCTGCATTTGATTTTTCGGAATCTGATTTGTGGTGTTTGAAACGTCAAATCATGTTGTTGTACAAAATGGATGCTTAGTTTCTGTTTGAACAATTGCTACAATTCATTAGCTGGTATTTGAACTACTTGGTCTCTGATCTTTTATTTTTCAGTATCAAGCATTTCCAGGCAGTTACTTCTCAGGTTATTGTCGTCTTGCAGCTTTATGTTCCTTTAGGATGCTACGGTGTTTAGTTATTTTGCTGGTTAGCCATTATTCCAAATGCTCCGTCTAGGACGTCAATTCTTTCGCATCAGCATACGCATGAACACACTTAGGAACTCATTTTCATGGCGATTTCAAGAAAACTAAACCCCGGCGCCATCGCAAATATACTTTTTGAGTTCAAACCACAGGTGTTGCTTAGAGACTCTGGATTCTGGGTTTCGATCGGGTGTACAACCTTATGCTCTGAAATTAAGCTCTTCATTCCTAGTGGAAGTGCGCGTATGGAGAATCCAAATAGGAACGAAATCTAATCAGTGTCTACTGTCGAATCTCCCTTTAAGTTCATCATCATTTTATACGAAAACGTAAATCTTGTTGTAAATGTTATCCTGAAAGACCAAGAAGTAAGGAAAAATACATGGAAAATTGGACACGATCGGCTATTGAAGGCATTATAGATTCTAGAAATTCCAATATTACAACAAGCGATGCGACAAAAAGGATTTCAACAATAGACAAATAAATACTGGGGAAATTTGTAAAAACGTGATAGGAAAAACAAAAAACAGAGAGCAGTTCAATCAACTGCCCAACCCTTTGAAGCTCATTTTCTGGTCCATTTTGTATGCCCCGGCCCCACCCAAAATCAGCTTCAGTGCATCTGAGGTTTTTGGGCATCTGAATGGGTTTACTTTAGTAGTCATAGAAAACAGTCTTGAAGACTGTCATATGATCAGCCTCTAAGCATATAACCAAAGACAGACTCCCATCCCCAGTTGGGCTTGGTAATATGTATACGTTCCCTTCGAAGGGTACATCGGCAGGGCCCATATGAATGGGCCGGCCCCACCCAAAATCAGCATCATATACAGGCAGCCTGATCCAACTCACAACATTGAGGTTTGGGCACCTGAATGTATGGGCTCCCCGGACCAGAGCCGTTGGATCGGGATGCAGGGCGAGGTAGTCTAGAGCCGACCTTAGATAATCATTGTCCATTCGAGATAAGGCATCGTGTATTTTTGTCACGGTCGAGTTCAATGGCTTTGATCGGAGATCGCCAGATAAGGCTAGTGATATGGCAGTGAAGATTACATTGCCGAAATAGCCCGGTGGGAGAGGAGGATGCAATCTGGACCGTCCATCGGTGGAGATGTACAATTTGGTGGCTTGATCGTCACCAAGTCCGCGTGCTATGCATGAGCATCGCCACACGTGCGCAGCAAGTGTCTCATAGGTGCTGTACCTTTCAGGGTTTTCATCGTCCTTTGAATTGGCTTTGAGGGTGTTGAGCTGATCACGTGTGATCTTAATAATGGCAGTGGAAGTGAGTTTGGGACTTGTTTGGTATTCTTGGGTTACAACGGGGTTGTTCATGGAAGGCGGTGAGTCGTATTCAACGTGGTGGTATGTACAGGAAGGTTGGTCCTGGCCGCTGAGTAACGATCGGTCAATGAACGGTGGGATGGCGACGGAGAGGCCACGTGTCATGTCGGACCATGCGTTGATGAAGCTGAGGGCAGACATTCCATCTACCAAAGTGTGTTGAAACCCTACTCCAAGAGAAGCTCCTCCACACTTGAAATATGTTACCTATCATGCACCATAGTTGAAAGTTGTTTGAATGTAACCAAATTTTCTTTGCAAGCATTGAAATCTACAAATTTTTTACCACCGGAAACACCCCATAAAATCAACTTTCAATATTTTTAAACAGACCGCAGTGACTATCATTCCTTGACACATGAAAGGAACGGATTCGAGTTTCTATCTCGAGGTCCGAATTAAGTCCAAGGACGGAGCTATACTGGGGTTCGGAGAGCCTCGGCCCCTCGAGTTATAAAATTTTTATTTTGTATATACCTAATTTTGAATATTATTGATAATTATTCATGTATAGCTACTTATAATTTTAATAATTTTATTTTGTTTTGATAAAAAATCGGTTATTTTTCATTTTCATTTATTAATTTTTTCATGAATGAATAAAAGCACGTGGCTGTTGAAGTAACCTAAAGAAAACAAAATAATTGATATACTTTAACTGCATTAGGCTAAAATTATTTCAATATACAAATGTAATGTATTGGAAAGCAAAAAGTTTGAATTTAATTTTGTTCACCTTCTTTTAATTTTGTTCCCCTTTCATTAACGTTGTAATCCTGATGGGTCTCGGATTAGGAATATGATGCCATCAGTACTTGTTTCTATTAATTTTTGTTAAAATTTCTGAGATTAATGAATTTTTTTTTGCCTTCCAATAAAAAAGTATTTGTTCCAATAAAACATATATTGCACTAATCCTTATGTCAAAATCCTGACTCCGAATTGGTTAAGTTCACCGGTTCATAGCCCAAGCTAGAGCAGGGTGTCAATGTTGACCCAAACTCAGAGTCCACCCACCTTAGGTGGAAAATCCAACATTTTCACCACCGCCATTTGTGAGCCTTACCATACGTTTATTGCAGTAATTTAAATCGTATATCTTATAATACCAGTCAAGTACTATATTCACACACATACAAAAAAAAAAAAAAAAAGCTTTGTCGGACATCGATAGATATGTCGAGAGTTGGATTTTAGTTTGTGAAATGTATGGTCTCATTCTTAGAGTTCAACTGTATATGGCCGTTTATTTTAGAAACCAAAATTCAAAAATTTTTTTATATACACATCTATGTCCGACGAAACTGATTTTTGTCGAAGATATACTATTCTGCGAGTTGTACAAAATGAATGGTTCAGATTACTGCAATAAATGCATGGTAAGACCCACAATAGGTGGTGGAAAGGATGGGTTTTTCACCTTACCTGGAAAGAATTTATTTGGATGGTAAAATGGGTCAAGCTAAGTTATTCTACCCATCCAAATTCATCCAAACACATGCACGTACCCGTTTAACACCCCTACGAGGGACAAAACCAAGAACAGAAAAATATATATGTGACAAACTTATTCACTGCTGAATAAACTGTTCAAGAAAAACGCGCAATCTCACCCATCCGTTTCAGCAATTAACGGTTGAAATATTTTTTAATTTTTGACCGGTAATAAATATCTCTTATTATTAATAGTTTGTCTTTAATTTGGATCATCCAAAATACTTTTAGGCGGCTGAGATTGACCTCTGTAAACTTTATTAATGGAACCTCCGTAAATAAAGATTTTCCAAACATATGAGAATATATATACCTGTAGCATCAGAATGGGCAAGGAAAAAGATCCATCAGAAGTTGGAATAAGTTGTTGGAGCTCAAAGCAAGGCGTGAAATCGCCAAAATCATCCATAACACCTTCGAATTCCGCCTCTACAAATAACACACCCTCTCCGTTACAATCTATATCGAAACCGCCGCCACCCTCCTCCCTCCTCTTCAGCCGCCCCGCCACCGGGTAAAAGACCACCAGACAGTTGCTCAAAGCCTCCTTGAGCAAATGAGTGTCGAAGAAGTCATTTGAACCATCTGGCTTGTAGAAGTAGATAGTTGGGGCGTGAAAACTTGGCACCAGTAGGTCCAAGTTGGAGCTCTTTAGGGTGTGTTTGGGTGTTTCTTTGGCTGGTTTTACGATACTGCTTTCTTTCACCTTGATCTGCATGTTTTCTCACTCCTGTCCTGTGCAACAATAAAAAAAGTTCTTTAGCAAATAGGATCAGGGTGTTGTTTTCCTATTGAAATCAAATTTCTACTACTTATAGTTGAGATTAATTAGGATAAGAGAATTCTTCACCGAAAACGGAGTGTGTGGCCGTGCGCCAAACAATAGCTCTGTTCTTTGCCTGGCTGTAAGCCCCACACGCCCGCGGGCTTGGGCACCTCTACTGTTAGATTGTTAACTACCAATTTAGCTAAAAGTTTAAGCTATTGGAGAGATATGCAACTTTGTTATTTATACTTTCAACACGCTCCCTTCCGCGTAGTCAGGCTCTCCTCCATAAGCGGGATAAACACATGTAAATATTTTAACGTTAGGTAGGCGGCGATGTTCGAACACATAATCTATTGCTTGTTGCCTTCTTTTATACCATATTAGATTGTTAACCACCAACTCATCTAAAAGTTTAAGCTGTTAGAGAGAAGAACAACTTTATTACTTATACCTTCAACACATTGGCAACAATTTTTTTTTTAATGTAAAGTTAACATGTAACCTTGAATTTTTTTTTGATAATTTAGGTGTCTGGGACAGTTTACGTTCACTTTGACTAAATTCTCGAGGTAGACTAGCACAACAACCCACCCCTATGACCCTCCACTTAAATCTTGATTTTGCCTCCAAAGAATATCAAACTTTGCTATGTTACAGACGCAAACTCGCACTTATTGTTGGGGCAACCTGTACCCAAAAAAGAAAGAGGAGTACATTATTGTACAATCTAATTTTGTGGGGCAACCTGTACCAAAAAAAACAAAGAGGAGTACATTAATTCTTGGGCAAATTTCACTGACCTCCCCTGAGGTTTTTGACACCAACAGATACCTCCCTTGAGGTATCTAAAATATCACTGGCCTCCCCTCCTTTGGCTGACAATACCAAAGAACCCCCTTCCCACCAATTTAACTCAGACGGCGTTAAGTTGAGCTGAGCGTTAAATCCAAAAAGACAAAATTACCCTTAGGTATTTAAAGTCACACTTGGAGATTTTTTCTCTTCCATTCGATATGCTCTAACGCTGAAGGGAGAGAGAGACAGAGAGAGAGAGAGGAGGAGGAGAAGAAGAAGAAACGATGAGGAACGATGCCGATCAAATCACGTAAGAAGACGATGACACAATGATGCTCCAACTCTCGAAGAACTGTTCAATGCCGCTTCTTTAAGCTAATACAGGTAACCATTTAAACCCTAAATAGTGTATGTATGTTTCAGTGGAAGATCTTCCTGAGAAGTTCAAGCAATCCTTGATGATATTTTGTCCCTCTCTAGGAATGTTGATTTTATCTTCTCTTGGTGTAATCGTAATGTAAACTGATGTGCCCATTAGATTGCTAGCAAAAGTAGCTGTGGGCTTCTTTTCTTTTATTTCTCCCTGTAATCTGGCGTCCAACTAGATTTCTAATACATCTGCCTTTCAAAAAAAAAAAGTGTATGTCTGTCTGTTAGATTTTGGTTCTTTTTTTTTTTAAAGTTTGTTTCTTGGTTTTCTAGTAAAATCTGCAGAGATAAAAAATTTGGGGCTTTGCATGTTTTGCATTTGGAATGGTTTGAAATATGATTTGATTACTCGGTCAAGGTATGGCACCAGAAAACCTAAGGTCTTCTCTGTCACTCGCTACCCTGTTCCGGCATGATTTAGAAGTTAAGGTATTCTCTTTTACTAGTCAAAAGACATATTTCAACCCTAAGCTAAAACAGAGGGGCTTTGGAATCCCTAATCCAGTTTTTCTAGAAGTTAAGGTATTCTCTTTTACTAGTCAAAAGACATATTTCAACCCCAAGCTAAAACAGAGGGGCTTTGGAATCCCTAATCCATTTTTTCTAGAAATGCTAACCTCTTTTCGGAACTGGTTAGGAATGGGCATTCCGTCCATTCCCTACTCTCTCTAATCTGATCCATATCTTCCATATGTAGACGAGAAAAGAAAGGGGATTGGTGAATCAATTGGTAGAGATCCTGGTTGGTATTCTTAGATTTTCGGTTCAGTGGTGTTAAATTTTGTGCAACAATAAAGAAATGCCTGTGAAATTGGTAACTTTGGGTTTCAGAATTTGAGGCTTTTCTGTTCCCTTGATATGGCTGTAATCCGAGCTTTTTTTGGTTTAGTGTTGTTATTTTTAGTATAATCCATCATGTAAAATCAAATTAGCTTAGTTACAGTTAAAAAAATTTGGGCCTTTTCTGTTTTCCCTTTGCTATGGGTGCAATCCATGTATTTTTTTGGGGGGTGTTTTTGGTTCAGTTCATGTCAAGAAAAATTATGTGTTTTTGCTTGATATGACTATAATCCTTTGAGATCTGTACATGTAACAGGTAGCAAACCAATGACTATTAGAATTACATTTGTTGTAATCCTTTTGCATTTTGGTTTTTTTTTTTTTCGATTTTCTACTGTAATATGAATAGTTAGGGTTAACAAAATTTGGGGCTTTCATGGTTTGGATATTTTGGGATTTTGGGGCTTTTTTGCGTTTCCTTTGATATGGCTATAATCCATGTATTTTTTGGGATTTTTTTTGTTGGTGTTTTTGTTTCTCAAGTAAGTACTCTTTTTTTTTTCTTTTAACTAGTGTACTTAATTTCATTACTTGCAGGTTATAGTTTTCATGTGCTTATATATCTATTGGAACAAATTTAGGAAAATCAAGTGGGTACATCTCAGACACAGTCTTCACAATGTGTCACTCAAAGCCACCCATCGAAGTGGTCTCTTTTCTAAGTGAGTAGAGTAATTCAATTGGTTTTTACATGTATTTACTTTCAATCATCTTGTAATAGTCCAGTCACACTTTGCTTTGCAGATGATATGAAGTTTGGGCCTTTTTTGTGAGCTGATTGAACATATAGAAGATTAACTTTTTGTATATGGTATTGTAGGGCTAATGTGGTTGTATATTTAGATACCACTTTTTTGGTATAGGGCAGATTACCAACAGTTTAATGTGGCCTTGACTTGGATACCACTTTTTTGTGTAGGGCAAAATAGATTCAATACTTTTGAGATCTTGTGTTGGATACAACTTTATGTATAGCCCTGGTAATTCTGTGATTTAGCCCTGTTATGTAATATGGATGACTTTAAACTTCAAACTTATATCTTTTGACTGCTATTTGGATATATGGAATTTGCATATAATGGCAAAGAAGTTTGCATTTCATTAATTTTGACTTGCATTACATGCTTGGACACAGACACTTGCTTGGGCACATAAACACTTGATCACTTCCTTACATTTATTTCACTAGGATAATTAGCCGTACCTATTCTTGTATCTAGGTATTGCATTTGATGTAGTTGAAGATGAAGAATCCATGGTTTTTTGAGCAACACAGGTTTTAGGAGGAAAAAAAAGAAAGAGGAGATGTGAGAAATATGATGAATACTGGGTTCTTATCTCATTATTTATGCCTCTATTTTTTCCTGGGTGTTTTCACTTGTGAAATGAAAGTTGGTGTGGTGCTATATTTATTGGAAAGGAGAGGAAGGGTGGGGGTAATATAGGTATATTACAAGTTAGTGTACAGTGACATCATCTTTTCCATCCAATTTTCAGCTGTAGTTTAACGGATGGGGGGTCCTTTCGCATTGTCAGCCAAAGGAGGGGAGGGCAGTGATATTTTAGATACCTCAGGGGAGGTTAGTGAAATTTGCCCTTAATTCTTCAATCTAATTTTGTGGACAAGCGGAACTAATGTGATGTGACAAGACACTTCAGGATACGGAATGTTATCTCACTTCACAGCCGAATTGTGGGGTCCTGACTCCACTTAAAAGTCTAGAACCGCAGCATGGGCAACCCACGGGGCTCATTTCGAATTTTACAAAAATAAAAAAAAATATTTTTAAGTTTTAAAATAATTATTTATGGGATCCTGCTGATTGAGAGGAGAGTTTTCTATGATAGATATGTTTTCTGAATTTGTAAGAACAAAAATGAGAAAAATTATTTTAAAATTTATAAATATTTTTTTTGTATTTTTGTAAAATCTGAAGTGAGCCCCATACAGCGTGAGGTCGCGGTGACCACATGCTGCGGTCGTAGCACGACTTGCTAAAAATCAGTGTGGATGCTGACAACGTGAAGTACAGAAATATCTAGTCAAAATAATGGTTGGCGCCGCCTCGAAATGGGGCAGAATATGCCATATCTGGTGAATTATACACCGTCGGGTCATTGTTTAGAGGGTGTTTTCGGTAGTGTAAAATTTATAGGCTTTTATTTGTATTTGAAAAGTTGTTAGATGTTTTGGAATAATGAATAAGTTGTTGAGAAATATCAAGTTATTTCCGATAGTGAATAATTTTTGACGAATTTATTAGTAGAGTTACTAACTTACTGTAGCGAGATTTTTTTTTTTTGTTGACAATTTTTTTTAGTGGAAATAAGATGGTAAAATGCTTAAATTTTTTTATTAGTAAAAAAGAGATGGTAAAATTCATTAAGTTTTTCGCGTTTTTCGTTAGTGAAAACACCCCCTCATCATTCATGTAATATCTCTTCCAGGGAAAAAAATAGAAAAAATCCATTGAGGTCCGTACGAGAAACGTCGTAGACCATGACCACTCGTAGTGCCTCCGTCGCTGCTGCGTTAGCTGACATTGGTGGTTCAGCGAAAGACAATGAGACAAGTCTGCGGCTGAGTTCCTACTCCATGTTAAAGTGGTTTATTTTTTATTCTTATTCAAATTTTTTTCGTATCATTTGGCTTATTATTATTTTTTTGGGAATTATTGCATCCTCATAACAAGAGAAATCTAAAAGGTAAAAATTTTTGATCGAAATCCAAATTTTTTTTTAATAAAGGCGAAAAAAGTGGCTTATCGGCTTATTTTCGTCTTTATTCAAAAAAAATTGGATTTCGATCAAAATTTTTTACTTTTTAGATTCTCTTGTCATGAAAATGCAATAATCTCCCAAAAATGATGATAAGCCAAGTGATACAAAAAAAATTTGAATAAAGACAAAAAATAAACCACTTTGACTTATTTAGCCGAACAACCTCTAAATTGGAGCTAGGATCGTGACAATGCAGTTTTACATCCTTTGGGCAGCCTTGTATATATCTATATCTCTACCCCGTTGCACCAAAAACACAAAAACAAAAAAAAATCCCTGAGCGCAGGTCTCTGTTGGCGGGGTTTACCATGACGGTAATCAAGCATGAGTTTCGAGAGACAAACAAGTGTGCGGATTTTTTTTTACCAAAGGGAGCTCTTGATCAACCGTCCGGCTTTAATTCATTTACCGTTGTTGGGTCAGGAGTGTCCCATAGAATTGGTTATACAATGTCACTTTCTGCGACCGCTCTAAAAACAGACTTGCGGGTGCAATGTCGAATGCTATAAAAAACTTAATTGAAACCCTTATTACCACCAATTGGTTTTAGGAGAGATGGTGGAAAAGCGGTCCAACAAGTGGTATCAGAGCCAGGAAGTCATGGGTTTGAGTAGCAGGAGCGTCATTGTCATCAGGGAGAGATTGTTGGGCCCGGAGTGCTCCCATGGATTTGGTTACACAATGCCACTCACCGCAACTGCTCTGAAAACAGACTTGTGGGTACGATATCGAATGCCATAAAAAACTTAATTGAGACCCTTCCTACCACCAATTAGTTGTAGGAGAGATGATGGAAAAACGGTCCGACAACCGTTATTCCATTTGTTTTGTCATTTCAATTGTAAGAAGACACTGCAGGGGTTAAATATCCCGAGATATTATTTCGTAATCTTATTATGATGGTCATATCATATGCAAGTTAGGTAGTGTCACCACTACACACATTTGTGGAGTATATTTCTTTTTATGATTATGTGTCTGGACCAGCTTGTAAAAAATAAATTATGGGTCTGTTCATTTTGGAATTTGGAGGAAGTTTGAGTGGAGAGAGATAAAGTATTAAAAATTGTGCGCAGAGATTTTAAAGAATTGGGAGGGGCTATAGTGCACTTGCCACACTACACCGTGTAGTGCGGTCGATCCGACCGTCCATCTCGGTGCGGCCAGCTCGGATATATTTCGAACTCCTACAAATCTTAGCCGTCCATTGTTCGAATGAAAATCTGAGCAGTTCATTACCGAGATGAATGACCGGATTCGTGTAGTGCAGAGGGTACACTACAACTCCCCCAAAGTCCGATTTTAAAGCTCCCAAACGAACAAGCTCGTATGTTTCGATGATTTTGTCCTCAAAATAAGAAACCTGGGATTCACCTAGGTATACACGTCTTAGACATCCAAGTGAATCATGTGGTTTTTGGGGACAATTGATTTCTCCCTCGGATAGATTAATTTTAGACTTCTTTTGTCCATTACCTAAAACGAACAAACCATTTAAATTAAGAGAGAAATAGTGGATCCTAGACAAAATTTTAATTAAATTAACCACTCATTAATGATTGATGTTGGTGCCTCCCACCCATTAAGAATTTGTTTTGTTCGCTAGTTTTGGTCTTGAATGAAAAGAACATTCTACTCGAGAACATTCTACACGACAAGCAAGGACGGAACCAGGATTTTACTTTAGCAGTGGCGAATTGTATATTAAAAAAATCTAGTGGTGGCGAGATTATATAAGTTGGGCATAATTTTTTTTTTTTTACATATAAGAATTGCATTTTTTAAAATTCTTGTCGTGGCGGTCGCCGCCACTAGACCCATCCTGATCCCATCCTTGACGACAAGATATGATGCCACCCACAGGGAATGGGATATTGTTATCTACTTACCAAATTCAAATGCCATGGTAATGAGCAACAAAACATATACTCCCTTTGTAAAAAATTGTGGGCCCCCTATCAAAAAAGTCGTGTAATTTTGGAACCACAAATAAAGTACTTTCATACATGATATTTTTTGATTTTTCTGCACAAAATTAATGAACTCATGAAGAACGTACTTTTATTTAGTACACAAAAAATCTAAAAAACCGTTGTGCATGGCCTTAATATCTAATCTCAAAATTGTACGAATTTTCTTAGAGGCAATGAATTTAGACGGAGGAAGTAAAAGAGATTGGCTGCTAAAGCAAAACTAACTCCAGACTGAATTGTTGAACACACGGACTGAGCCAAACATTTGCTCAGGGTTTGACTCTTGGAGCTAGGACCCCCCCTCCCCAGAAAATAATTTTTTGAGAATTCTCTAGTCCCGACCTAAATGCCCACCTTTAAAGGATCGAGAAAGAAACTAGTACGTTAATGAGATGCATATAAGTTGGCCCACACACCCTGACTGTCCAACCAAAAATAAAGAACACACGGACTAAGCCAAGATGTCAATGGGATTGGTTTACGCTTGGTGTAAGCCCAAGCCCCAAACCTAAGCACGCCATGATTAATAGTAGAAATCTATTTGATCAAAAGCAGGGCTCTTACAGGAAAGAAAGAGTCTCAACATTCAAGATGGAAAAAGCAGCAGAAGCAAAAGCCAAGAGAGGCTGAGCAATATTTCAAACCTTACTATCATGCCGTAGAAGACATCAGAATAAATTTTGTGACAACATCTCAGAATGGGTAATTTCCTTCATTATTATTAGAAGTCATAAAAAACTGCCTTGAAGACTTCCATGTGATCAGCCTCTAAGCAAATAACCAAAGACAAACTCCCATCCCCAGTTGGGCTTGGTAATATGTACACGTTCCCTTCGAAAGGTACATCGGCAGGACCCATATGAACGGGCCTGCCCCACCCGAAATCAGCATCATATACAGGCAGCCTGATCCAGCTCACAACATTGAGGTTTGGGCACTTGAATGTATGCGCTCCCCGGACCAGAGCCGTTGGATCGGGCTGCAGGGCGAGGTAGTCTAGAGCCGACCTCAGATAATCGTCGTCCATTTGGGATAAAGCATCGTGTATTTTTGCCACGGTCGAGTTCAATGGCTTTGATCGGAGATCGCCGGATAAGGCTAGTGATATGGCAGTGAAGATTACATTGCCGAAATAGCCAGGTGGGAGAGGAGGACGCAATCTGAACCGTCCATCGATGGAGATGTACAATTTGGTGGCTTGATCGTCACCAAGTCCGCGTGCTATGCATGAGCATCGCCACACGTGCGCAGCAAGTGTCTCATAGGTGCTGTACCTTTCAAGGTTTTCATCGCCCTTTGAATTGGCTTTGAGAGTGTTGAGCTGATCATGTGTGATCTTAATAATGGCAGTGGAAGTGAGTTTGGGACTTGTTTGGCATTCTTGGGTTACGACAGGGTTGTTCATGGAAGGCGGTGGATCGTATTCGACGTGGTGGTATGTGCAGGAAGGTGGGTCTCGGCCGTTGAGTAATGACCGGTCGATGAACGGCGGGATGGTGACGGAGATGCCACGTGTCATGTCGGACCATGCGTTGATGAAGCTGAGGGCAGACATTCCATCTACCAAAGTGTGTTGAAACCCTACTCCAAGAGAAGCTCCTCCACACTTGAAATATGTTACCTATCATGCACCACAGTAGAAATTTGTTTGAATTTTTCTTTGCAAGCGTTGAAATCACTTGAGGAAAAAGAATTCATAATAAGTCAGCTTTCAACATTTTTTGAGTTATGTAATTATTTTTGGTCATACAGTATACATCAGCGGAGTTAGGAGGATGTTAGCATGTTAGTTAACGAGAGGTTCAAAGACTATTCATAGTCCTAAACTCCAAACTTGCTCCCCTTGGAACTTGAACTCAGGTCATCACTGGAGAGAGAAATAAGACAACCAACTTGACTAATTTTAGGATCCATTTTTATGCAGTACTTGACCATCATTTCTAGAGATTTCAATGCTTGCAATTGATTACATAATCTACCACCTTCCTCCCACTTTAAACGTCCCCTACACAAATTCGTGCATTTTCAAATCCCAAAAGATATATTTTATATATTATTATTTTTTTAATTTTTTACACCAAATTAAAGTACTCAACGATTTGGTTTTTTATTTTTCTAAAGGACATGATATAAGGTACTCCTTCTGTTCCGAAATTATAAGAGTCCAGTATTTTGTTTTGGATTGTTTCTTAAAAAGTGTCCATTGTGAAAAGTAGTGGGTAAAAATTTGTGCAATTATCATTTTGTTCTTTGGAAATTTAATTGGTAAAAGTGGACGATAATTTTGGCCCAGATAGCCTGATATGTCTTTGTCTTTTCAGAGGCTTAAAGCAAAAATAAAAGTATGAGGGGCTCTTGAAATTCAAATTTTTTTGGAGTTCTAAAGCGGCTGCAATATAAGTTGTAGCTCAAGGTCGACTCTGATTTTAAAAATGAAGGTAAAAATTGATGTGAAACGCATAATGATAATACTCCCTCCGTCCCTTTTTAAATGTCCTGCTTCGTAACTCCAACTTATTAAAAAGACATCATCATTTTACCTTTCACGTCAACTTTTTTCTCCATTTTTCCTACTTACCCATCATTATTACACTTTTATTCACTAATTTTTTAAAATGGAATCTACTTTTAGGGACAAAATAGACAATTCACCCAACTTTTATCTACTAACTTTATAAAATGGACACTTATTAAGGGACAGTCCAAAATAAAATACTGGACTGTAATAAACGGACGGAGGGAGTATCTCCTTAATAATAAATTAAAATTACAGAACTTTGAACTTAATTAAAAAAGGACGAAGGGAGTACTGTTAACAATCAGTAGTTTCTTTTCGCAAATCAAGTTATGTTGAAGGGATGTGTGCCACAGCTTATTGGGTTTTCTGTTTTTGAAACGGCATAGCAAAAGTAGAATCGATTGAGAAGCAGCTTTCGTCCATTCTAACAAAATCATTATTGGAAGAAAAGAAGAAATTAAGCTTCTCAAATCCCATGTACTCATTTTCTATTACCGTCGTGGAAAAGAGAGAAACTTGTTCACGGGAGCCGCTCAATCCCGCGCGTCCGTTTCGGTTTTGGACGGTCTAGATTTTAATAAAACTTTTTTCCTCAGAAAAGAAAGTTTCATTAACACTCACACCGTTTAAAGTTGAAACGGACGGCCGAGATCGCGCTCCGTTAAAACCTATTCACGGAGCATGGAATTTTTTTTTCTGTAAGCACCCATTTCCCTTCCTAAATCCCCTAGGATAGAGTATAATAGAATTAACGAATGAAAAAAAAAAACTATAATTGAATTGAAACACCTGTTTACACAAAAAATGGATATATAGAGGATCAGAGCTCCGTAAAAAGTACTCGATATTAACTTCACTTCAGACATGCATGCAATGTCAACGTTAAAGCCAACCAAATTAAGAATCGGATCATTTATTCAGTTAGTCAACAGGTAGTGGCGGAGCCAGAATTTTGATCCGAGAAGAGCCGGAATAATAGACATATATTTTTTATCGGAACATATACTTATTACATCATAGAAATTTTGTTTTTCAATATATTAGCATTTGTATATTGATATGATTCTTTTTTTTTTTTTAAATTTAAAAGCGAAGGCAATTTTATTAATATTAAAGAGAACAGTACAATCCGAGGGAAATGAGATAAAGGGCATCACAACGAGTAAATAGCATCCCAACTAAATTGGCTTCTCGGGTTCCGGTGATGGTGTGGCAGCGCTTGTCTCTCTTCAGATGGTCTTGGAACGCTATTGTGGCTGTGGCGGGTAGTTGAAGGCGATGGTGGCAGGAGGATGAGGCGCCTTTGGGGTTTTTCTTGTACTGTAATTGTTTGTTATCTAGGCTTTGAGGCCCATTGCGTGCGGGCTTCGGCCCATTGGGTGTACGCTTTGTCCCAAGGTTAGGCTAGCCTATGTTGTTTATGGGTTGGTTTCTGGTTTGATCTATGTTATCTATGGGCTATGCCTTTTTGTTTTTGGACTAGGATTTCGGTACTTTGGGTTTCTTGTTGTATTGGGGTTACAAGCTTTTGGTGGGCTTTATCGTAATTTACTTACGTCTATTTAGACCATTTGAATGTTCTGGGCTAAGTCCATTGGGGGTTTTCTTTGTTGGCTGCTTGCCAACAAGAGCTTGTTTTGTAATTCTTTTTTTTATCAATAAATTTTTTTTTTGCCGTTCAAAAAGAAATGAATAGTTGGCAACCACACAGTTAAAATGATTCTAGCTTAATGTAGTTATATTATACCAAATTTTTTTTTCTTTAGATAACTTCAATAGTCACGTGATTATTTTTTATTTCTGAAAAAAAAAATTGAGAAATAAGAATGTAAAATAACCAGTTTTTTATCAAATCAAACAAAAATTATTAAGATTATAAATATCTATACACGAATAATTATCAATAATATTCAAAATTACGTGTATACAAAATAAAAATTTTAAAACTCGGGGGCTCGAAGGGGGTTCGGGGCCACCAAGGCCTCAGGGTAGCTCCGCCACTGTCAACGGAGTTGATGAGTGGAGTACAAACTAGAACCACCTCATCTATCTGGGCGAGCCAGCTTATGAGAGAAGCAATGAAAGCCTAAGCTTGAACCACCCTGTGGTGGCCTTGGTTACGAGCTCGGTAACCGGGCCTTAAGAGGTGACTCCGGCACTCAAGGAGCCCTAAGCCGAAGGATCGTAGGGGTTCCACACTTCGGTTTTATTCCTTGGTGCTTCCCTCGGGGTCAGTTTCCCACATGCTGCATTGATGACAGCTGTCCAGCCTCTCCTGAGGATATTTCTGAGGCAATCAACAGAATGTTGTTGCGCCATGTGGTCCCCACAAAGATCATGCAACGAATGTAATCATTGGGATTCATCTCCTCCATGTGCTCCGTAACCGCTTCGACCCTCCCGTCACCTATGACGTCACCCGAAGCGGTTACCTGAGCGTATACTCCACGCGCTAGCTTGGAGTCCAAGCAAACCCTAGGTCTAGAAATACGAAGGGACTCTAACCTAAAGAGGTACGCCATTCTACCCTATCTCTAGATCTACTTCCCCTTCCTGAGATCTAACTTGATCGTCGGAGGGTCACTGGGGTATCCAACCCCTAGTGACTTGGTGCAGGTCTCAGGCGGTGGAAGCGCGGAGCAGCAGGAGGGGGAGCCAACCTGAGCCTTGGATCTGTTCCCGATAATTCGAACCCCGACACACCCCATCTCTCTAAGCGAGCTGACTTATGAGCTAGAGAAGCAATGAAGCCTAAGCTTTGGGCCTCCGAGAAAGCTAGTACATCGCTCCATATATATTATTGCAACGCCTTATGAACAAAACAATGAAAAGAAAAACATATATACCTGTAGCATCAGAATGGGCATGGAAAAAGATTCATCAGAACAGCCACTGGTTGGAATAAGCTGTTGGAGCTCAAAGCAAGGGGTGAAATCGCCGAAATCATCCATAACACCTTCGGATTCCGCCTCTACAAATAACACACCCTCTCCGTTACAATCTATGTCGAAACCACCGCCACCCTCCTCCCTCTTCTTCAGCCGCCCTGCCACCGGGTAAAAGACCACCAGACAGTTGCTCAACGCCTCCTTGAGCAAACGAGTGTCGAAGAAGTTGTTTGAACCATCTGGCTTGTAGAAGTAGATAGTTGGGGCGTGAAAACTTGGCACCAGTAGGTCCAAGTTGGAGCTCCTTAGGGTGTGTTTGGGTGTTTCCTTGGCTGGTTTTACAATACTGCTTTCTGTCACCTTGATCTGCATGTTTTCTCACTCCTGTCCTGTGTAATAATAATACAGTAATAAAAAAAGTTGTTTTGCAAATAAGATCAGGGTGTTCTTTTCCTCTTGAAATTAATTTAGTACTTATTATATACTCAGTTCCTTACAAAGAAGAAAACCAGGCACAACTTAACATCCACCTATATGCTCAGGATAACCATAAAACAAAGCGACTAGATTTTATATATATGGGAAAGTCTTCAATACATACCTTTTTAAGGTGTGTACCATATGGAATTTTTGCGTGGTTCATATTGTGCCACCTCATAAAAAATTACTTGTAGGATCGGTCATTTATAACATTTTATTTCGTATCGTAATTTTTATACTAAAAATTAATAACTTTTCATCAATATGATTCGTAACTTTTTAACAATAGATTTATAACATTTTGGTGTGTTTCAATGAGGGTGCATATAATACGTACACACCCAAATAAAAGGTGTGTATTGTAACACTTCCCAATAGATATAGTCAATTGAGAAGAGGATAAGCACGAAGTGTGTGGCCGTAAAACGATAGCTCTACTTTGAAAGGGATTGCAGTAATTATTCCGGTGTGCTTTGAATTCAAACAAAACTAGGCTGTGTTTGCAGTATGCTCCATGGAAAAATATGAAAAAACGAGAAAATACATAAAAAAGAGATTGATATACTAGATTGATTTCCTTAGTTATAGTATGCTGGAAATTTCAGAGGCGGATGAAGCTGGGCGTTCAGAGGGTCTCCCGAGATAAGTGAACAGACCCACTTTGGGTTTATCGTATCTGGACATGGCACCTCAATTGTCCAGCAGTTTCAGTTGGTTAATATCCCATGAAGTGAGGTTTATGGCAGAATTCGTATCAAGATTCATGGCAAAAGTTTTTCGCCCTATTCGATCCGTAGCATCTCAAGGGTTATATAATGGGCATCCCATTTTCAGTATTCTACACGTTTTCCAGACTTCACACGCTACAATTCTGTGCGTTTGTTCTTGGACTGAGAGAAAGGAAGACAAAGTTTAGTTCACCAAGACTGCTTATGGTGGTGTTTCGTAAGTTGTGGGGTTCTAGCCTAATTATATAAGGAGATAGACGCCGATAAACCTCCATAACCTCGGTAGGCGGCAAGTGTGTTTTTATGGAGACCGTTTGAATCATCGGATTCGATTCGCTTTGTATCGTGTTTCAATTCGTTTGTAATCCGGAAATATTCCAGTTTTTGTTTCTCTGTAATGGAATTGTATTTTGAATTCTTGTCCAACATAATATTGGCTGCGGTAATCCGTACACAAATGATAAAGGATTGGTTTAGGACATTCCACCGATCTATGTTGACAAGGAAGATCACAGATGATATAGGAGTGGTTCGAGAGATTCCACCGATCTATGTTGACATGGAAGATCACAAATGATATAGGAGTGCTTTAGGAGATCCATCGAAACGCACAACCAAATCTTGAGCTGGGGTGATTTTGACAAGACACAGATTCTTCAGACAAGACATTAATTCATCTGTGTCGGTATATGCTGTCCAAGGAGGAATTTTTGGGACCGATAGCACCTGCCAACCAAACCCAACCGTATTCTTGGGGTTTGGGTTGGGGGTGTGGGTGTGTGGTGGTAAGCTTTCTCCGATTGAATCTTGGGTGTTGAGGTGGCTAAGCTTGCTTATCTCGGTTGACACCTACACAGGGAGCGAACACGTTAGTGCCCAAGTCCGGGATCGTGGTGGTCCGGGATAGGCACTCCGACGATCAAGTCAGTGACAGAGGAGGAGAGTAAGTGAGTTGAGTTTTAGGGTTTGGAGATGAGAGTATTGTGTACCTTATTCCTGAGCATCACCACTCCTTTTATAGGCGGGGAAAGGTGGAGTTCAAACCACGTGGTTACACCACGCGCACGGTGATTGGTTCGCCCACTATGGCATCCAAATCCAATCCCGTAAAGTCAGGCTCGTCATGATCCCTAACAGTCCGTCCCTACCATAGTGGGATTAATGACACGTTTCCTATTCAACCGACTCCACTCCTGACTTCCTCTATAAGTCAGGGAGTCAATATAGTTCGGTGGTTGGCAGTCCCGCCGAACCCATCAGTCCGGCTACGCTTGAGCTCGCTGTAGCTGCTATTCGGTTTGGTGGTGCGTCGCCGAACCGGATTTCATGACTTGTATACGTAGCAATTGCTCTCCTGGAGTGGAAGACTTCTCTTCGGCGGGTCCGGCCCGGCATAAACTCACCGAACACCGCTCTGCTGACCCACCGGTGCAACATATCTATGGGCAGAGCTTATAGCGGTTAAGTGGCCTCCTCCAGGGTCCTCCACCGAGCCACGTTCACCACACAACCTGTAACAACCCGGATTTTCGACCAATTTTTTTTAAATAATATTATTAATAGCTTTAATATATAATAATAGCATTATTTTCTTAATTATATTTTGTTTAATAAAAACATTTAGTTGCTAGACAATTACAAATAATTATCTAATCCTATTTTTTTTTAGTTGTATGCATGCATATAACTACATGCATGTACGTCTCTCCCGTCCCTCACTCTCCTACTCGATCTCTACCTCCTCCGTAACCCTTAAACCGAGCACGATTCGTCCGTTTCAAAACCCAATTCCATTAGGACTCGATTTTATTCAAAACTCAACCAATTCTCTTATAAATACATTACTACTCCGACCCTAGGGCACGCACGAAAATTCTCACACCCCAAATCGTCCAGAAAAGAGATAAAATCAAAGGAAATCGAAGCTTCAAACCTATGGAGTTCTAGAGAGAGAAAAGTGGGTTTCGCACCTAGACCAACCCGGAACCCAAATTGATCATTCCAATCTCATTCTACAATCCCAAGCATCCACGAACATCAACCAATTCGGCCCCAATCGACGAAACCGAAGTTATCTTCTCCAAAATTCAAGTTTTCGATCGAGAATCAATTCGAACCAATTCGAGGTACTATAATTCAATCCGAGCCCTCCTCTACGTATAAATATGTTTATTAGATATAACCCAAGGACCCCCGTGACCCCATGCATCGAAACCGAACCAAAAAAATCAAAAAAACGAAAAACAGCCGCGACCTTGCGGCCGCGACCTTCGGGTCTTCCCACCGCCAGAACCAGCAAACGGAGTTTGCGGCAGCAAACTCCATGATTTCCCAGTCGTGCGGTTTTGTAGCATCGTGTTCGAATTGACTTTGCGACCCTTTAAAAATATATTTTGACTCCGAAATTTTTATCCTAGGTTTCTAACATTCTAAAGTTCATAACTTGTTAGTTTCATATTTTTTTTATTTAATCTACTATTTATTTAATTTTTATTCGTAATCGTGAGATCGTTTGTAAACTAAAATTCGTTACGACATTTTAAATTACTCTATAAATCCCCAAACTATTTTTCTTAGATTCCTAACTTATTAAAGATCATAAGTTGTTGATTTCATAACTTTTGAATGTTATTTGCTATTTATTTTATTTTTAATTAAAGATATAAACGAAAATTAATAACGACCTTATAAAAAATATTTTTAACATCGAAAATATTTTTCTTAGACTCCTGACAGTTGAAAGGTGATATATATTATTAAAATAAAATTTTATTTATTTTATTTACTAATTATTATTATTTGAGCATTGTTTCTTAATAATAACATCGTAAAATATTATAAAGAAGGTTTAAAATTCCGAATAATTTTATTTAGACTATTTACAGCCCTAGAATGTTATTCTGTAAATATAAAAATATTTCCAACTATTTAATTATTTATTGTCTATTTACCCTTGTTTTGTCTATTAATTTAATCTTTTTATTTAAAATAATTTCGTGAGCATCCAAACCCAATTTTTAGCACTCAAGTCTATTATAGGGCACTGTTAGGACCTTCATTAAGGTTACGATAATTATTTTAATATTTTTACCTAATTAATGTATTTAATTAGTGTTTAATTAACTTAATTACTTATATTAATTAATAGAAGTCTAGAAAATTATTATTAAATTTTAATTAAATAATTCTTACATTCTTAATGACTTTGTGACCATACGAGATTAAGGGCAACGGCCCAACCATAAAAAGTTATGTAATCGCATTGCTTATTAACTGTTTCGATCCGTCTGTTATTCGTTTTCAAGTATTATTGTGATTGATATTGTATCGATACTTCATTTGAATGTTAGATTGGACCCTAGGGACATGGGGTGGTATGCGAAATAGAAATCACATAGACGATGCTAAGTAATGGATAAATGGTGAAGTTTCTTTCTGTTTAGGTCTGCAGGCGTGATTTGAGATCCGATGAGATTTGTGATGTGATTTAAAACCGCAGAGTAAGCCGGAGATGATTAAGACTGGCAGAGTAAGCCCGGTGATGTATGTGATGATTTAAAACCGCAGAGTAAGCCGGAGATGATATAAAACCTGGCGGATAGTCAAGTGATGTTTGATAAAACCTGGCGGTGGTCGGTGACGTTTTATGTTGATAAAACCTGGCGATAGTCCAGAGATGTTTTCTGTTGATAAAACCTGGCGGTGGCCCATCGATATTTTGTGATGTTAAAACCTGGCGGTGGCCCAGCGATATTTTGTGATGTTAAAACCTGGCAAGAGGTCCAGCGATGTTTTGTTGACGATAAAACCTGGCGGATGGCCCAGTGATGTTTTGTGACGATAAAACCTGGCAAAGTAAGCCCAGTGATGTTTGTTGATAAAACCTGGCGTGTGTCCAGTGATGTTTTGTGATGGTGTCCTGGCGAGAGTCCAGTGGAACAAATTGATGTCCTGGCGTGGGTCCAGTGGAACAAATTGATGTCCTGGCGTGGGTCCAGTGGAACAAATTGATGTCCTGGCGAGAGTCCAGTGGAACAAATTGATGTCCTGGCGTGGGTCCAGTGGAACAAATTGATGTCCTGGCGTGGGTCCAGTGGAACAAATTGATGTCCTGGCGTGTGTCCAGTGGAATAAATTGATGTCCTGGCGTGTGTCCAGTGGAATAAATTGATGTCCTGGCATGTGTCCGGAACAAATTGATGTCTTGGCGTGTGTCCCAGTGATGATTGTGATGTGGTATATAAGATAGGCGAACCCTAGTTGTGATTCGGGCATGATAAGCGGCTCCTTGTTGTAGTATTGTAACTTAGGTTATTTACGACAGCAAAGGGAAGTGATCTCATGGGACCGAGCATGGCTAGCGGTTGGGGAAGGAAAGATCTCGTAGGGAGATGTTGGATTACACGTTAGGTTAATGGATAGTAATGAACTGGTTTATGTGAAAAATCTCTGTTTTACTTATTCGTATCATTATTATCTTGTTTGCTTGCATTTGTATTGTAAGAGGGGTAGTTGGGTTGGATTATGCTATTTGGGTGATTTATCACTCACGGATACGTCTGTATCCTGGCAAATCGATTGCTTCGGCGATCAATTTGCTAGAGTACGCAGGATACAATGGAGAGGATCCCTCGATGGCACAAAAGCAGGAAGAGACACAAAATCCCGAAGGCAATCAGTTCTATGCAGAGGAGAATCAGGATGTGGGAGCCGAACCCGAGTACGCATGGGATCCGTATCAAACTTAGAAGTTGGCTCTGTGATCTTATTATCCCGAAAACTATTTCTTTAGTATCTCCCTAGTGGTTTGTAATAAATAGATCTCTATGTTGAGAATTCTGCTTTGAATTTTTAAACTTTAATTTAGTGAAATTTTTTCAGAAATAAACACTTAAATGCCTTCGATTTTATTTCCGAAAATCGGGGCGTTACACAACCGGACCCCTTCACCGAGCCGTGGCAACCAAGTCCATCCACCGAGCCATGTCCTCCACAGGGTGTTTGGTGGGGGAGGGAGGCGGATCCTCTCAATTTGCTTCGGACTGATTTGGTCATTTTAGTGTATTTGAATTGTTTACAAATGTTTTGGACAGTTCAAATTGAAAGATGGTGTTTTTGTTTTTATTTTTAAAAACACACATTTAAATATGAGCCGTCCAAAACACTAAATGGTTCGAACTGGCCCGAAGGCAAATTGACCGGATCCAATCCGTATACTTTGAAAACCTATGCATTTTTTGTTTTCATCGCACTACTCATACTATATATCATGCGTATAAATTATTGATTAATACCGCTAGTAAAAATCAAAGTAATTTTTGAATATTCTCTTTAGGATTCTTGAGGCGCCACTGTTCACCAGTAAAATAGTTGTCTTCGATCTCCTGGTTGGCTACGGGCACCACGTTTGGTTGCCGCGTGATACCGTACCGATACCCAAAATTTCTTGTGTGTGAGCTACACACATTTGTATGAGTATCTGTGTATTTTGTTTGTGGTTTTGGACTTTTTGGCAGATGTACATGCATATATGAGAGATACTTTTGAAATTTCATTCGATTTCTACTTCTGTTTTTGAAGAAGGACAATTATTTTAAACATCCCAAATTGTTCCCCAGGCTACGGGGATGGTGGTGGCAGCAACTCGTCTCTCTCCAGGTGGCCGCGATTGGTGGTGGGTAGATTTGTTGTTTATGCAAGCCCATGTTGTCTATAGATTGGTCTCTGGTTAGGCCTATGTCATCTATAGGTTATGCCTTTTAGGTTTTGGGTTTGGTTTTCGGTGTTTTGGGCTTCTTTATTGTATTTAGGTTTTGGGTTTCTTGTGAGTTTCATTGTTATATTTTGAAAAAATTGACGGTCAATGACGTGTTTTGATAATTAATACCCGCCAAACACATTTTTCAGCATTAACAAATGTTCTTAGCTTGTCCTTGGCATGTATTAATTATCAAAACATGTCCTGGACCATCATTTTTCCTTATATTTTTTTTACCCATTTAGACCCCTTTGGTGATCTGGACTTGACCCATTAGATACTCTGTTAAAATGGGGGACTTAAAGAATAGTCCTCGGGTTCATCTCTTTGTAAGTTTTCATCCGGTACTTTTTGAACAATTATGTTTTCATCATTTAGATGGTGAATTACATATAATACCCTTTTAATAAGATATTCATATGTAGGTGTATATTTCCTTCCTAAATTAGTGGGATTCTAGTAATTATAGTTACCAAATATCATGGGTTGATTAATGGAAATGAAAATGGGGGGAATTTTTAATTTTTAAAATTCTTAATGGATATATTTTAAACCATTCTCTCTCCTTAATTTCGTGAATGTTCAAATCCTTAATTTTCGAAAATTGGTTGTAATATATTATAAACTTACATGAATATGGTTTGACCAATTTCACAAAAATTCACGATTGATTGAAAAAATATGAATACGCCATTTTTATTCTTGAAAGCACATGAATACATTAATAAAAAAAAAACATGAATAAATTAATCGAAATACATGAAAAAATATGAATACACCATGTTTTTAATCGGTCATGAAAAACATGAATAAATTAATCGGCCATGTTTTTCATGAATACACCACGAAAAAATGAATACACCATGTTTTATTCATGAAAAACAAATATAATCATGAAAACACATAAATGCACCATGTTTTTTTCATTCTTTATGAACGGCAATAAATTTTTTATTAATTTTTGAATAAGCATTACAAAGGCTAAAGGGAGCAAGGATTTATACGGGCATCACAACCCGCCTCAAACATCCCAACTAGGTTGGTACATAAGAATTAGGACAATAATATGTCAATCAAAGACCCCAAGAAAACAAGGGAGATGGCAATAAACCAACTCAACTAAAAAAAAAGAAACAAAAAGAAAGAACAATAACATTGGAACAAGTATCCCACATCAACAGTATCACAAGCCTGACTAATTTCTCCTGAGGTAGAATAATTTAGTAACATCAGTAGCAATCAACAGATTTCCATAGCCGAAGTCCAGCCATAACTTCTGAACTTCTCTACCATAATTCCAGTTGAGAGGTAGAGAGAAATAACCGCCCTTGCGTGATCCGCTCGCCGTTTTATTGCATTGCCGTGTCCAAAACCTGCAAAATGAAATGGAAGATTTTGCCATGCGTCGTCGATGCATCTCCTTCCTGCACTGCCGCTCGCCTCCCGTTGCCTGTTGCTCGTTGCTCGATCATTTCGGTGCATCTCCTTCCGGCGCCGCCGCTAGCCGCTCGTTGCTCGATCATTTCGGAAATTTCAGAGGGCGGAGGCATTTGGAAATTGAAAATGGAAGATTGGGTGGGTTGGGGGTACGTGTGTTTATAGTTGCGGAAATTAGGGGTGACAGATTTTAACGATTTTCCTAAAATTTTGGGATTCAAATTAGGGGTGATTATTATAAAATTAGGTTAGAGGACCTTCAAGATTATTTTTTAGTCTCAAAAATCTCTGTCTATATGTACATATATTAGTATATAAATAATCTTGGAATTATTTAAAAGTGAGGATGAAAACATAACTGTCAAAAAGTGTCGGAAGAAAATTTACAAGGGATGATATTTTAGGATGGATATTTAAAAACTCCTATTTTCTTGCCAACTTGAGCTTTTCTTTGTAATCATTTTTCTTGTCAATAAAATCTTTTTGCTTCGCTATTCAAAAAAAGAAAAGAACGGATGGAGTAATTACAATAAATCCGAAACGGTACTTGGAAAAATTTTAGATACCGGTACAGATACAAGACCGGTACCATAGCCGATACGGTGTTCAAGCATAAAAATTGATTTTTAATGGGCTTCTCTATTCCCTCCTTCTTCTTCTTCTTCTTCTTCTTCTTCTTCTTCTTTTTTAGGGTATTTCACATATTAAACGCAACTTATCTGTCCATTGTGGGGATAAGTACTATGGAACTAATGTGTTGTGACTAGACACTATAAGATAATGAATTGTCATAACTCACTGCCGAAGTCAATGTGGATGCCTGGACAGTGACTCCTATCTATATAATAAGAGAGGACTGAGTTTGAATCCAAAAGACAATCGACGGTCCAGAATTGTCTCCCGCATATTTTCCACCGTCCATTCTACATTGGCATGCCCGTAAATACTAAAGCCATCCAAGGGTTATTATCATCTCATTTTGGTAACCGGCTAATCAAAAGAAATTTCCTTTTCCACCTCTCCTCCCTTCCTCCTGATCTACCGCCTCTCTCTTCCTGCTCTTTCTCGCTCTTCCCCTCAAAGGAAACCCATGGTGAAAGCATTTAAAGAAGGAAAGCTTCCAAATCCTTCTACGCATTCACTGACCCTTAATTTTTTCCTTTTCAATTGAAGATTGATTACGTTTTTTCGGAACATTGAAGGATCATTCATTTTGCGGTGGCATTTAGAATTTGAAACGCATGCATAAACCCTAGCCGCAAATTATTCCCATCACTCCCTCACTCTATCCCTGTCTCCCTCAGACCCCCTCTCTCTCGCTACTACAGTATCTCTCTTCGATCGACCCACCCCCACAGACCCACGCACCACCGCATCTCTCTCTTCCTCGGAAATCGGAACCCAATCGCTCCTCTCTGGCTCTTCCTCTCCCTCTCCGGCTCTCCTAGCACCATTGGAACCACCATCGTCCACAAATCCCAAATGGATGTCGGCGATTCTTCCCAAATCGACGGGTCCGACGGCATGGGTTTTGAAAGTTGGGACGAGGGTTCGAGTTGGGGTTTGTGTTGAAGTCCAATTGAAGAGTTTTGTATCTGAAGGTATGGGTGATGAAGTTCTGAAGGTGTGGGTGTTGAAGTTCTTTCACCGAGGAAAACTACAAGGAGTTTCTTACCAAGTTTTGAGGTGTCTCAAATCCTTTATTTACTTTACCACCATTGAACGCCACGGAGAGGTATATCAATTAAATTATACAGTCAGTTGAGTCTTATTAATTAAATTAAATCCCCAATTTCTTAAGTATTTCAATTCACTATAAATGCCGTAGGTTCAACTTCTTCAAAAAAGGAATGTTGTTGTTGCTATCCATGATGAGCAAGAGCTGAATGTCCTGTGTGCTTACATTTGCTCTTACTTTCTCTAGCCCATTTGCAGAATGGAAAACATGAGTTTTGGTTCTCGATAGTTTTCAATTAAAGCTCCGTCTTGCCATTCTTATGGTTCCTTTCACTTCTTAGATTTCACCTTCATATGAGGTAAAACAATTCTTGCCATACCATTATCTAATCTTTTAATAATGTCTTGCATTACCTCTATTTTTAGTTGATCCGTTTTGTTTTATTCCATCAGACATTTAATTTTTCATTTTCACTTTATGTCATTTCATTGCCTAAGAAGAGATGAAGAGATAGGGGAGTGTGAGGGGAAGGCTGTACAAAGTTTGTTTTCTTGGCTCATTTTTTTGGTGTTGGTGTCGCATAACTCTGTTCTGATTGTTCAATTTCAGTAATTTTGGCATTTTTTGGTTCTCTTAACATCGGGATGTTGGATATTAGATCTTTAAAGGGCCCAGGGCTCGAGTTTGGTAGGGGAGGAGCATCGGGTGATTCAAATGGCAGCAATCGGTGAGTTATTGTATGCAAAACGGAAGGTTTTATTCCATATGATGGCACTCTTTTTTGTTTGTTTACTTGTTTGCTTCTCTGTGATTTATTTATAATTTAGTCGTGATTCAACCGATCTACAAATCCATTAAAAACCAGCATTGATCAAAAACCTTGGAAAGAGTTGAATTGGTCTACTTGCGATTTAACCTTTGTGGGCCGATACTGTTTGTAAAGGATTCAGAGTAAGAAGTTTTGAAGCTGTCTCGAACACATAAAACAGTTACCCATGCTTGCATTCTCAAGCTACCGTGGGCATTTAGTGTTTTAGGTACAAAGGGGTGCTTCAACCATGGCCAATGTTCCAATCAGAATGCTTATGTCCTTTGAAAACCACCCACCTGTAGTATCTGAAGACACCCTTGCGGTTTACCCATGATTAGAGTTGTCAAATGGAAGGACATGAAGATGACTTGGTGGATCGCCGTCCATCATCAGCTTCACCGTATAAAAGCTTCCTTAGTCGTTGCCCCATGTTAAATCGCAGACCCAAGATTCAAGGTCATGGGGATGCACTGTAATAATGGACGTTGGTAGTATTTAAGGGTACCCAAATGGTCTACCAGCGATTCTCTGGATTTCAAGGTTTACAAAAGAGAAGTCTTATAGTGAAAATTATGAGTAGAATCATACCTTTAGCGTTAGAGCCAAAGAATTCATTACCTTTGTTTAATTTGTCTTTACTTGAGTTAAGTTTTCACAAATAAGCTCAACCGCTATGAGTTGACTGTATAAGTTGAGGAAAATTTAGGTTAAAAAATCTCTTACCTGCTGTTGTCAATTTTGAATCATAGAGACATACTGCTGCAATGTTATTTGGAAGCATGGGCAGCTTTGAGGCATGGATGGATAAAAGAATTGTGCAGTGAGGGTCTCCCAACAGGTAAGTTGTGGGACATATGTAGTAATTGTCATAGATTATGTTGCTATTGATGCTCCATCTAGATTCAATGACGCTAATTCTGAAGTCCTTGCACTAGAATCTCAAACAGTGAGTTCATCTGGATCCAAGCAAGTCGAAGCCCAGCAAAAAGGAACCATGCTTGCTCAGTCTAAACTTAGGTTGACCCTACTTCAATATGAACTTCCTTCAATGATCTTGGCACGCTGATGCACCTCATGGAAAATGCTTCTGGTGAAGATGAATATAATGAAGAAAGAAGGGAGTACAAAATCGTGTTCTTGAGGTGCCTCAATATTAATTTTGTTCTTCAGTCACGAGGTTGGATTAATATTTTGATACATAGCATTTCATTAGGAAGGTTTACTCCATTAATTGAAGTGTTTAATTTTATATGTTTGCTTTGTTCCTCTTGGAGTAGACCTCTGTTGTTCGTTGCAGAATTTTACGGTGTTTGTTTTGACAGTTGCATGTATTTTTACTTCACTAAATATCAGATGGCAGAATGTAAAAGATAGTAACTTATAGATTGTGAACTCCTATAGTTTATCACACGTTGCAAAGGACTCTTGAAGCCATTTTTTTTTTTTTTTTTGAATACCCAATTTTTAATCATGCCTTTAGACACGGACTTGCGCTATTGACATCAAGTGATTCATTAAGAAGGTTTACCCCATGAAATGAAATGGTTTAATTTATCTTTTTTTGCTTTGTTCTTCCCCACCCGATCGCTGTTGTTGTGTGCTACAAAATCTCATGTTTGTTTTGGCAGTTGGGTTTTTTTTTTTTTATCTAATAAACAACTACGTAGCATAATGTAACTTTTGGGTTGTGAACTCCCGTATTTTATCACACATGCCAACTGCCAAAACAAACATGGTTTAATTTATCTTTTTTTGCTTTGTTCTTCCCCACCCGATCCCTGTAGTTGTGTGCTACAAAATCTCATGTGTTTTTACAGTTGGCATGTGTTTTTACTACACAACTACGCAGCGTAATGTAGCTTTTGGGTTGTGAACTCCCGTATTTTATCACACTTTGTTGCTGAATCCAAAGCCATATCAAATGCCAGAGCCGTGCCTTCAGGCACGGGCATTCGCTAGTGAATGTATATGAACAGTATATTCCCTCCTTTCACACAACATGTGGAACTCAAAAGAGGGACACATGTGATACCCACATGTTATGTGAGAGGAGGCGGAAGTATACTGCTCGTATACTCCGGGAGTATTGAATAATTACTCGTTCAGCTATTGGTATTGATATTTTTCTATAGATGGATGGATTATTGATGGGTACGTGGGGTCCACTCTGGCTTCCGCGTGAATGACTCAATCCGTTCAACAATTTACAAAATAATCGAGAGGCCTAGAAAAAAATCAGCTCAATCTGATATGTGTAGGTGCTCGATCCAATTTTCTATTAATTTTTCATTCAGATTATAGGATCCTGATGAATGAAAATAGAAAGATCGGATCAAATACCTACATATATAAGATTGAGCTGGTTCTTCATGAGGTCCACTTCGGGTTCCTTTCACATAAGAATAAAATAATGCATTAATAAAAATAAAATACTTATTATTCTATAATTATCCTATCAGTATTTTCCGTTACAAAATGAATATGCACATACTAAATTATTGCCCGTAGCAACTATAAATAGGATTTATTCTAATCATTATGCTTAAACATCATTATGAATAAATAAGAGATTATTCTCATTTATTAGATCTTGGGATTGGACTACCAATCCCAAGGGACTACCAATTCTTTATTTGGTAACTCAAAATGGGTTAGGACTATTAGTCTCTTGGGACTTGTAAGGGGGGCTTTAGGGGGTATTATGAATACCCCGGGGGAGATGGTATTACCAATCTTAACCCAACCCCCAACATATTCTCATTACCAATGCCTTCTATCAATCCAATCCTGTCATCTAATCTCATAAAAAACAAACATGATATTAATAATCCCATCATCCAATCTCATCTCAAACAAACATACTCATTACTAATCCCTTCTCATTACCAATCCCTTCTTATTATCCATCTCAACCCTAAGGGAAATTTTCAAAATGACACATGAACTTTGCACCAAATGTCGCAGAGACACTTGAACTTAAGTTTATTTCAATTAAACACCTATACTAACAAAATTTCCAAATTTAGACACCTGAACTTAAGTTTATTTCAATTAAATACCTGTATTAACAAAATCCCCAAATTTAGACCCTCGCCGTTATACTGTGTCCCAAAAATTGTTGACATGGCATCTCCAACCTGTTTAAGTTGCCCCATTGCACATGTTTCCAATAGGTCCAAGTTGGAGCTCCTTAGGGTGTGTTTGGGTGTTTCCTTGGCTGGTTTTACAATACTGATTTCTTTCACCTTGATCTGCAGGTTCCCTCACTGTCCTCGATCTGTAATAATCAAAAAAGTTTTTTTTTTTTTTTTTTTGCAAATAAGACAGGGTAGTGTTTTCCTCACGAATCAATATGGAATTTTAAAATTTTATTTTATATGCATGCATGTACATTTTTTTTATCCTATCTTTTAGCTGTTAGATTCCCATGAGAGATCGATAAGGATCCTACAAGGAGTTAATTCTCTGAAATAAGCTATGCTTGATGATTATGCATGTATTTTTGTTTTTTTTTAATATTCTTTTAAATCTGAACCGTTCAAAACACTTTTGGACGGGTGTTCATGGCTGAACCGTGAATAAGTTTCTCTCAAAACATAAATACTGAGAGAGAGAGAGAGAGAGAGAGAGAGAGAGAGAGAGAGAGAGAGAGAGAGAGAGAGAGAGAGAGAGAGAGAGAGAGAGAGAGAGAGTTTTCAAAGCATCCAAGTATCCACACTGTCATCCTTCCTATGCCCTTTTGAAGTTTCGAATGTTTTCATCTCGTAGAGTGAGCAAAATAACAAAATTCCCATCTCCCATCAATATTTATCTCGGCAAATTAATCGTATATATATTTTTTTATCCGAAAAACATTTCATTAAAATGCCAAACGGTACTTAGGTGATTCCGTCCGAATATAGTGAAAAGAAAAAACTACATTCAACTCATTACAGAGAAATACACAAGAAAGCAGAGACAGAGAAATTAACCATATTTGTCATGGCCATCGCTATAACATAGTGAGATGGAAAAGGCAGCAAAAGCAAAAGCCAAGAGAGGCTGAGCAATTCAAGTCTTGCTATATATCATGACGTAGAAGACATCAGATTAAAATTTACTCTGTTACAATATATCTCAGTTTGGACGTGTGAATGGGTAATTTGCTTTGTTAGAAGTCATGAAAAACTGCCTTTAAGACTTCCATGTGATCAGCTCCCATCTCCAGTTGGGCTTGGTAATATGTACACGTTCCCTTTGAAAGGTACATCGGCAGGGCCCATATGAATGGGCCGGCCCCACCCGAAATCAGCATCATGTACAGGTAGCCTGATCCAACTCACAGCATTGAGGTTCGGCCACTTGAATGTATGGGCGGCCCGGACCAGAGCCGTTGGATCTGGCTGCAACTTATTTCGTTTTGTCTTGAGACGAATCGGAAAAGTAAAAAAAATTTCCTTATACCTAAATATTTTGAACAATAACCATTTTTACGTAAAAAAATGTTGACTTTTTCTTTTTACTTAAAAGTGGCCATTGTTCAAAATATTTGGATAAAAATATTTTTTTTTTTTACTTTTCCAAATCAAAAAGTCAAAAAAAATTTGGGGCAAAACGAATAAACGTGAAAAAAATTCGAACAAGGACAAAAACATATTTTTTCTCAAAATTCAATTGTGAAGTGAAAAAGTCCCGAGACATTGTTTGGGGGCAAAGTTGTCACTTAAAAATCAATTACTTTGTAAAAGAACGGTAAATCTTTCCACACAGATAATCTGTGCACAGATTGTGAATAGACTTTGTTGTGGGGTTGAGCATGGGTCCCATACAAATGATTTGAGCCGTTTATTAAATGTAAAATATTTTTTCAAGGGTTTCCATAAAAAAAAAGGCTCAATCTAATACTTATAAATGCTTGATCTAATTATCTAATTTTTCATTACCTGAAAATCTGAATGAAAGTTTAGATTATTGGATTGAGCACCTTTAGATATTAGATTGAGCTTATTTTATATGGGGACCCTTGAAAAAATATTTCATATCTAATGAACGACTAGTATCATTTATGCGAAATTCATGGTTGGCTCCATAACAAAATCTGTGCACAATCTGTGCGCAGATATACGTGTGGTTAGCAGGGTTTGTAAAAGAAGATAGGCTGCCCTTTCTTCTCTGAGTAGAAAGTACAACTTCTTAAAAGTCCGAAAATGAAAGGGCGTTTTACAAAGGAAAATCCAGAACATTAACCGGTGAACCGGTCGGCATTAAAACTGCTTTGTATTGCGCCCACACACTTCCCTCTTGTAGGAGCACAGTACACTATCTTTTGTTGGGTAGGTCGAAAATTGTTCAGTACATTACCATTTTTGGGCATAAAATTAACTCACAGTGGAAGATATTGAATGGGTCATAAACTCACTGCCAAATTTTGGGGACTTCAGAGAATCTCTTGTCCTCTGTGGATGCCCGGAGAGTCCAGCTGTTGGTATACTGATATTTCTCTATACATTGAGTATTTGTATTCGGTGTGGTGGTACGTAGGAAAAGGTAGGTCCCTGCCGCTGAGTAATGACCGGTAGGACAGTGGCATAGAAACCACGTGTCATGTCGGACTATGCATTGATGAAGTGAATGGCTGATATTCCAGCTACTAAAGTGTGTTGAAACCCTACTCCAAGAGAAGCTCCTCCACATTCGAAATATGTTACCTATTGTGCAACAAAACAAACATTTGTTATATGTAATTGTAGACATAAGACGACGCCACTTTTTTCTTGTCTAAACACATATACATTTAAATAAATTGATATATATATTTGACAATAAATTTGACAATACTTTTGACAATATATTTTTCGGAACCTCACGCAAATAATCGGAGTCGTTCAATTTGTTTAAAACATGTTTTTAAGGATTCTCGTAAAAAATCAACTCATTTGGACATCGGCAAGGGCTTGATCGGCTCATTCAATTTTATCCTGTCAAATTTGACAGGAATCAACTAAATGAGCCGATCAAGCCTTTACCGATATCCAAATGCGTTAATTTTTTACGGGACCCCTTAAAAACATGTTTTAAATACATTGAGCGGCTCCGATCATTTGTTTGAATGTCCCACGATATATATATATATATATATATATATATATATATATATATATATATATATATATATATATATATATATATATATATATATATATATATATATATATATATATATATATATATATATATATATATCAGGGGAAACAATTATCTAACTAATTAAGTAGATTATACCAAGACTAATGACACATTTAACGCGACCCGTATATATATAGTTACCATCCAATTTATCCAAACACACCCGTGTAACGAGGTTTGCTTATTCACGGAGGCTCCATGATTTCCTTATTCACAGAGCCACGCGATCTCGGCCGTCTATTTTGGTTTAAACTCTTTCCTGAAAAAGCTCCATTAACTTTCGGATCGTCCAAAATACTCTTAAATGGTCATATTCACCACCGTAACAACTGTTTATGAACCCTTGGTTAAAAAGATTTTCTCCCTATGTAACGTTAACACCCCTACGAGGGACAAACCAAATGTAGAGAAAAACATATATACCTGTAGCATCAGAAGGGACAAAGAAAAAGATTCATCGGGAGTTGGAATGAGTGGTTGGAGCTCAAAGCAAGGGGTGAAATCGCCGAAACCATCGATAACTCCTTCAAATTCAGCCTCCACAAATAACACACCTTCGCCATTACAATCTATGTCGAAACCGCCCCCCCTCCCTCCCTCCTCTTCAGTCGGCCCGCCACCGGGTAAAGGACTACCAGACAGTTGCTCACAGGGCCAGTCCTGAAATTTTAGAGGCCTAAAGCGAATTCTAAAAATAAGGCCCTACATTTTTAACGAAAAAAAATTAATGTAGGTGTCTAATATAAGGTTAAAAGATTAAACTTTTAGCTTAGTAATTTAACTAAAATAAAATTTTAAAACAATTTATACCTAGAAAAAAAATGATTCGAACATATCGCTCATACATTGTGTTTTCTCTGACTATTCATCTCATTAATTTTAATTGTAAGAATACTATCTTAAACAATAATAGAATTATTTATTTTAAACTTTTTTTTAATCTAATTTTGAAGAATGAGAATAAATTATTTGATTTTTTATAAACAAAAGTGGCTTATTTTGTGAATTTGATATTAAAAGTTAAAAATAAAATTAAACAAACAAAAGAAAAAAAACTTATCAAAACCTTGATGGCGTGTAAAAGATTTGAACCTATTGGTCTTGAGTAATACCTACAAATACTAAAATATAACTAATTTATATTACAAAGGTGTAAGAACTGTATATTATTTATTCCTAGATCCAAATGAAAAATAAGAAAGAAAAAAAAAACTTTGTCAAAAGAAAACCTCCGTAAGAATTGAACTAGGGAGCTTCTATTCCAATTTCAAGTACATCACATAGACCACTTGTACTAGAATTGGCATTGTGTTAAATGAAGGAACAATAATATATATATATATATATATATATATTATAATTATATCTGATTTTTTGGCATAACAAATACAAAAAAATTCAAATACAAAAATATATTTTTTCTAATATATCTGATTTTTTGGCATTGTGTTAAATGAAGGAACAATAACATAAATTTGGCGTAACAAATACCAAAAAAAATTCAAATAAGAACAAAAATATATATTTTCTAAAAATTCAATTGTGAAGTGAAAAAAAGTCGGAGACATTGTTTGGGAGCAAAGTTGTCACTTACAAATCAATCAATCAATTATTTTGTAAAAGAACGTGGGCTGCCCTTTCTTCTATGAGTAGAAAATACAACTTCTTACGTGCTGTCTCTTAAAATTAAAAGTCCAAAAATGAAAGGACGTTTTACAAAGGAAAACGCAAATTCAAGAACATTAACCGGTGAACCGTTGGGCATTAACTGCTTCGCATTGCGCCCACACACTTCCCTCTTGTACGAGCACAGTACGTTATCTTTTTTTGGGTGGGTCGAAAATTGTACAGTACATTACCATTTTGGGGCATAAAATTAAACTTGTGAATATGACTTATCTGTACATTGTGGGGACGAGTACTATGTAACTAATGTGGGGACGAGTACTATGTAACTAATGTGTTGTGACTAGGCGGATAAAAAAAAAAAAAAAAATGTTGTGACTAGACACTGGAAGATGTTGAACAATAATTCTAATGACATATTCAAACTCACACCCATATACACATTCACACTTATATGAATAATGGACCCCATACACATACTAGAGTGTGTAGTGTATGTGGGTCACACCCAAATGGGTCATAACTCACTGCCAAATTTTGGGGACTTCAGAGAATCTCTTGTCCTCTGCGGATGCCTGGAGAGTCAAGCTATTGGTACTGATATTTCTCTATTGATGGAGTATTGACGGGGTACAAGAGGCTAACTCTGGATTTTTCATGAATGATTCATTTCGTTCAATAATTTACAAATTAATTGAGAGGCCTAGTGAAAAATTAGTTTAATTTGATATGTGTAGGTGTTTGATCTAATCTTTCATTAGTTTTTCATTCAGATTATAGGATTCTAGAATGTGAATAAAAAATAAAAGATTGGATCAAGCATATATATATACATGTAATATTGAGCTGATTTTTCACATAGCCCACTCTTGGTTCCTATCACATAAGAATAAAATAATGCTTTAATAGAAATAAAATACTTATTATTCTATGCTTATCCCATCATTATTTTCCGCTACAAAATGAATACTTTTAGTAAATTATTGCCCGTAGCAACTATAAATAAGATTTATTCTAATCAGTATGCTTAAACATCATTACGAATAAATGAGAGATTATTCAGGTTTGTTGGTGGAGGGTGAAAGGAGGAGCAGGAACTTAAGAGAGGTGTGTAGATATAGAACATAGAGAGAAAATCTTTTTACTGGCAGAGTCGTGAATAGTTGTTTACAAAACCAATTGCAATTGTACAAAAGTGTTTTATACGGTCCGGTGTAAACTTAAATAATATCATACTAGTATACGCAGCGAAAATAAGATCGAACTAACTTCTAGCCATTGTTGTTTAAGTTGAATACCGAACACACACATATTAGATCTAGGTGCCTTCCAACCTATGCATGTCTTGAGTTGTCTTGATTGATGGATATCATAGGCTTATATAGATGCTATGTGAGGGATCCTTATTAATCTTCCTCAAAAAACCTTATAGTTTCCCTCCATCATGGAAGAGTCTTGCTACTTGTACCGACCATATATACACGAAAAAAAGGGGTGCTTGATCCAACCACCTTACACGCATTGGATGCCGTTAATTCCCGCGTGGGGCCCCTCGGTTTTTTTTTTAGAATTTTTGGACGGCTCGGATCGGCCGTCGGTACGATTTCGGTAGGCAAATGGTCGGTACCTATAGGATTATTGATCATGGAAACACACTTATGGAGATAGTGGAAAGCTAAAAACTTTTGAAAGCACCACTACATATAATATAAGTGGACAACTAACTATAATAACGCATGTGACTAGGTGGGCCCTAAAATATTACTTAGATTCTCCCAGTGCCCGTGAGACACATGTATATCACGTCAGTAATAAAAACTTTAATATGGCCATATAACTGAAATTGCCCATATCCATGAAATTCAAAAAACCTCCTACGCCATTGAAAAATATCAAACATGAATTATAGCGGTAGTGCCATAACTAATAGGCATTCCCTTCCATGTATTACAATATGTGACACTTACCAACATGTACCGGACAAGACCAAATAAGATAAACTTGATAAATAACTAACTAGTAGTTATTTAGGGTCCTCTTTATTTATCCTAACGGATAAACTGTATACATACTTCTTACCTTATGTGCACATGTACGTCTCCGTTCTCTTAGAACACTCATAGCGTGTCCAAATCCCAATTGAGCAACAAATAAGAGAAAACATTATAAAATGAGCTAACATGTCATATATTTACTACATGACATATATTGTTGTGCCAGTAAAAATTAGCTCTAGACTTTATGCTCAATGGACACAGATT
Source organism: Rhododendron molle (assembly GCA_025413875.1). Classification (NCBI taxonomy): domain Eukaryota; kingdom Viridiplantae; phylum Streptophyta; class Magnoliopsida; order Ericales; family Ericaceae; genus Rhododendron; species Rhododendron molle. The sequence goes on along the minus strand of CM046388.1, from coordinate 2,877,235 downwards.
GTGTTTAAGATCAGTTTCTCTCCTTAAGAGTTACTTTACATCGATATTCTTCGTTCGGCCTATATCTTTATCTTAAAGAAGAAACTATAGCCGAAAAAGCTTAGTAATGGTCTCAATATAATATTGACAACCTGAGACCCTTAATTACACATGGTATCTAGTTTCATGCATAACTCCCACTAATTTTTGCATTCGTAGAAAAAAATAACTTGAGACATTATTGGGGTGCATGTAAACCAACCTAAAATTCTTGGTTCTTTATAAGTACCTCATATTCTTTATTTGTAGCCTTTGATTACTTCATATCATGGTCACTTTTATAGCCTTCTATTGTTTCATATCATGGTCACCTGAATAGTAAGCCCTTAACCAAAATCCATATAGTCTAGAAAAATGTATTTCTCCCACTAACTTTAAGGAACACTTTTTTCTACTTATAAACAAAATGGCTGTCTTCTGACAAATTTCTTTTGGATGCTAGCCAAAATCTTATTAGATCTTCGAAAAAACGCTAACCATCGTTAACCATTAATCGGCATCGATGGAACTTCAAATACTCTTACTTTGAACATTAAGCTTAAGGGACTAACTCTCTGATAAGTGCCAAAATACACATATTTTGGCCCTCCAAACTACATTTATTAGTCATTTATTCTTGTTACTTTATAATTATTTTGTTCTTTTTCTGTTTATAGGTTGCTCAAGCTTGATTTCCAATAATTTGGATAAAAAGAAGAATTTATAGAAGTTTTGGTTCAAATTGCAAAGTCCTTCGAAGTTGAATGGATAATGTCTTATAATGTGAAGTCCAAGGGCCTTTATGTGATTATTGCATTGAAACTCTATGACTATATAAAGAATGCAACACTGACTTCGGGCAGCGGCTTTTGGACAAGAGCCTTGGAACGGGGAATCACTCAGGAAGCATTGTCGTGGGTACAGCGCACGACTGAAGATTATGGAGACGGATTCAATATCATCTGATTCTCTCCGTTTTATGGGCAACTTATCCTCTTTCTTAGGGTATAGATGAAACCCTAACCGAGTAACTATGTTTTTATTTTGATTATGGATTTCGCTTACCAAAATGACGGTTGCATTATGATGAGACTTATTTTTATGATTCAATATTATTCTTCCAATCTAGTATTATGTGTTTGTTTTTTGTGATTACAAATACAGAGTTATGTAACGATATTCTTGTGTATGGAATTGAGAATTGAGATAATCTATGCCTAGGAAAGACGAGTCGTGCCTAGATTAATTAGTTATAGAATCAAAGACGATTCATGCCAACCGAGGATAGGTTATGCCCGGCTTTCAATTTCATGTTATTTTCTTGGCTATATCGTTAGGGCTTGTAGCTTCTGGCGAATCATTGTTGTTCGGTAATTGGTTTCCTAAAATTAATATAATTGTTTGGTTACGAAGTTAGGGTGGATTCGAAACCCTAAGACCTTTTTCCATATATGAAGTCAACATCTCTCTTGCTTTTAATTACTTAGATAATTTTAGTTAACCAAACTCCAATCACTCTTTCTTGAATTGAATTAGGAATCGATTTTAGAAATAAATAACTTAGCTTCTTGATCTCCATGGTACGATACCTGGACTTAAACCACTATTCTATTTGAATTGAGATTTTCGCTCAGTTTTAATTATTTATTTTTGGTGTGAAAAACGACCCACCAAATTTTGGCGCCGTTGCCGGGGATCAAAAGCACGGTTGTTTATTTGTAAGATTGATTCTTATTTTAGTTCCTATATATCTTAAATTTTTTCTTTTTTTTTTCTCTCATTTAATTGTTTAGTTCAGTTGTTTTAATGCGGACTACTTACTTTTGCGCCAAGAATTTTCAGCTTGCTACCAGAAGACTTGAAGAGCTCAGTATTGCCATTGGGCCTCTCAAGACACTCCAAAGAGAAAGTGCACTGTGAGTTTTTAGTTGCTGTATTGTAGCTACTAAGTTCGCATTAGTTTAATACCAGTATTGGATAAGTTAGTTTAATACTACTCTTCGTTAGTACACTATCAATTTAATACTATCAGTAAGCTATTAGATTAATACTAAGTCTGCACTGTGAGTTATTCTTTTTTTTTTTTTTTTCACTTGCTAAGTCTTAATTACTGTGAGTTTTCATTTAGTAGTTTGCTAGCAGCGATACTTGTTACACGTAGAGTGGTGTTAATTTCATATGCTTGGGCGTCAGTCTTGTCATCCAGACTTAATCCCTATTGACCTTGAGTTAGAGAGGACTTTTAAGACTATTCGAGCAGTTAAACATCCCAATAAACCTAGCAACTCACTTTCAATCATGGCGTTATGCAATAATCAAGAGAACCAGGATAGGCAATTGAAGGAGTACTTTGCTCCCCCTGCATACACATCACCATCATGCATCTTGTTGCCCACTATCACAGCAGCTCAATATGAGATCAAGTCCCACACTCTTCAGATGCTCCCATCCTTTCATGGGCTGGACAATGAGGATCCTTTTAAGCATATTGATGAATTTGTAGAGAAAAGCTCCACAGTAAAAATTCAAAACTTTTTTGATGATGCCCTTAAGCTAAAACTTTTTCTCTTTTCCCTTAAGGATAGAGGCAAAGATTGGTTTAATTCCTTGGCAACTAGGTCTATCACTACTTGGGCCCAATTACAGCAGGAATTCCTGACAAAGTACTTTACCATAGGTAAGACAATTCTTTTTAGGCAAGCTATCATGACTTTCTCTCAGCTTGATGGCGAGCAATTTCATGAGACATGGGAAAGACTTAGACTACTTACTCGAAAGTGTCCCCACCATGAAGTTTCTAAGTGGCAATTAGTTCGTATTTTTTTATGATGGTTTGTCTGAATGACACCATCAAATGGTCGATGCCTCTTGCAGTGGGACTTTTATGCCTAAGACCCCGGATGAGGTATGGGTGTTATTTGATAACTTGAGTAATAATTCCCAACAACATGCCTTGGCTGCTAGAAGAGTTAATATGGTGGCTTCAAATTCACAACAGCAAAGAGGGATCTATGAGGTTGGGCACTCCAACGATCTTTCTAACCAAATGGCCGCTTTGAATAAAAAATTTGACCAACGTCTATCCCTTGGTCAAGTTCCTTCTTAGCCTTCATATTTTCAAGAGGCTTGTGCAATTTGTTTGAGTCCTACTCACTTTGTGAGTGAGTGCCATATGACTTCCCAATACCCCGAGTTTGTTCAAGAGCAAGTTAGCGCTGCTCAAGGGTTTGCCAGACCCGGTAACAATCCTTATTCTAATACATACAACCCGGGCTGGAGAAATCACCCAAATTTCTCTTGGAAATAACAAGCTCCAAGCAATTCTTTTGCCCACCCCAAAGGCCCATGTTTACCAAGTCTGCCAATCCTTCAGTTTACCATCCGACTCCACCGCAACAACTATATCAATGCCTTAATCCCCTTCCACCTCAAAGAACCTCCAATTTTGAGGATAATGTGTTGCAAGGTCTCCAAGGGCTTGAGGCTACTTCACATAAACTTTAATCGAACACACAAACCCTGAACTCTCACACACAATCCATTTCAAAGATAGAAGCCCAAATGGGGCAACTAGCTAATACACTTAGTCGACGAGAGGAAGGCAAGTTACCAAGTCAGCTTATTGTTAATCCAAGGGGTCAATATGGAGTTGAGACGTCGCGAGCAAATGATGTTTATCATGAGCAAGCCAATGTGTTAGTCACCCTTTGAAATGGAAGGGAAATAGAAACTAGACCGAATGATGAAAGACACAAGGATAAACATGCAAGAATAAAGCGAGTTCCTAAGAATACGGAGGACAGCTCTCCTATCATTTCCACTTCGAATCCTCCAATAACACCTCCTTACAAACCAAAAGCACCTTTCCCAACTTGTCTTGAAGCACCTTCACCCTTTGGCAAGAAGGGAATAAAACAAGAAGAAATGATAGAGGTATTTAAGCAAGTGAAAGTCAACCTCCCTCTCCTGGAGGCAACCCAACAAGTTCCAGCTTATGCTAATTTCTCAAAGACCTTTGTACACAAAAGCGTAAGTTTAGGACACATGTGCCTAAAAAGGTGCATCTTACAGAACAAGTAAGCTCCATTCTTACACGACACACACCTCTTAAGCGCAAAAGACCCTGGCGCTCCTACCATTTCGTGTGTTCTAGGCAATCATGTCATAGATAGAGCACTCCTAGATTTAGGGGCTAATGCCAATTTGCTCCCTTATTGTGTGTATGAGCAACTTGGGTTGGGAGAGTTGAAACCTACGTAGGTTACCTTGCAGTTAGCCGATCGATCCACTAAGGTGCCACGTGGTGTCATAGAGGATGTCCTTGTCAAGGTGGATAAATTTTACTTTCCTGTTGATTTTATAGTTCTTGACATGGAACCCGTGCATAGTCCTAAACAAGTAGATTCCCCTTGTTCTTGGTCGACCTTTCTTAGCCATGGCTAATGCCTCTATCCACTGTAGGATTGGGGTGATGGGTTTATCTTTTGGGAACATGATGGTGCAATTAAATGTTTTTTATGCTAATCCGTATCCCTCTGAAGAGAGCGATCACTTTGTAGTTAATATGATTGATGATATGGCAAATAAAGCTCCTCCAGACCTGGGCGTTAGTGACCCTGTCGATTTAAGCGGAGACGATCCTTTAGAGACTTACTTAGCTCATTGTGATTATGATTTTGAACTTGATGAGTTGATTGAGCAAGTTAGTTCATTGGTAGACTCTGCTCCTTGATCCATTAGTGATGAGTGGATAACTAATGGGGAGGCCCTTCATCTTTCTAAATTATCTCCACTCCCTTTTTAAAAGGGGTCACCCAACTGTGAGTTGGAACCTTTGTCACCCGATCCTAGTGGTGAACTTTTGGGGCCAGTAGAAATTATGTTAGTCGTCACTTGTCCCCATAGTTATCAATCTAGGAAGGATAAAATAATTGATGACAATGGACCATTTTTTGAAGAATTGGTGTGTAATTTTATCGTTGAGGTAGAGCCTTTCGGTTCAATTCATAGCAGTTTGTTAGGGGTAGTTCTTTTCAAGAAAGCATTCCCGTGGTATGCGGATCATGTCCACATTCTGAGTATGAATAAAATATTGACTCACTTGTTTGAACAACTCATTAAACAACTTTTATTTGAGTCAAATAATTTTTTCTGGCATGATCCCTATATTATTAATTATAAAAAGAGACTTAAATTGATTTGAGCTTCACGAACGCTTGGTTGAAAATGCTAACCTTAGCACTTCTTGGGAGGTAACCCAAGTGTTATTGTTTAGTGTTTCTGTTGGTGCCTAACATTTTGCAGGTTGTCATACTTCAAGTTGGGGGCTTGTTTCTCTTTGCTCTCTTTTACCTGCTATGTTCATATGGCCATTGAGGTGATCTCTTTCCTTATTTTATTTTGCATGTCTAATCTTTTTGGTGAGTATGTGTCAATGGGGACATTGCATGGTTTAAGTTGGGGGGAGGAACCACCCACTGCAAAGTTAGAGTCATGAAAAATGAAAAAAACAAAATTGAAAATTTTGAAAAAATGAAAAAAAAAAAGTTGGAGTATTTTTGAATGGGACTTGAGACTTGTAGAGATTGTAGGTGCAGAAAAACAAAGAGTACCTGGAGCACTTGTTATTTCGTAACTGTTCCACGTGGTTCTCGGTTGATACCCCTATGCCTCCGCCGGAGCCCTAATCTGCAAGACAGACAAGGGGTGAGCTCACCTCTGCCTCTCGTGGCAAAGGCCCTCCGATGCCTAAGTTAGTATTTCGTACTGGTCTCAAACCGTAATTATCAGTAGGAAAGTATGTGATGCATGCAACGTAATGCGTACCTTTTGCCTCTAGGTTTACCTTATATTTATAGACTCATAGATACTTGTTCCCCAAGCATCCTCATTGCCCCAGGATTCTTATTCCGTATAGGAAATCAAGCTCTCCTGGGACTCTCGTGCCCAATCAACCGAGACCCTTTTTTCACAAGGATTTTATCTTATTATGGAATTCGTCCCATAATAGGACTGTTCTTTTAGACTTATCTTTATTTGAATACGGGGTCTCTCTTTATGGGATACTCCCATCGTCTAATCACTTAAGACTGTCTATCTTAAGACGACTCTATCTGTTCGGCATGCTCTTTTGCCGAACAGCCTGCACCTTAAGTGCTACTGTTTTAAATACAAACCTACACCGCCGAATAGCTGGTATTAACTTTAGGACATCTCATGTTCCTATGCCCGAACAGTCCCCTGTTCGGTATATACTTAGGGTCACCGACCCTTATCATCATGGTGCCTTTCATCACTTTTCTCATTGCACAACTTCCATCACGTGTTCGGCTCATGTTTATGCCTGTTTGGGAATATCACCCTACAGAGATTGGCTATTAGTTGATTGAGTCTGAGATGTGATGATCATTGAATGGATCTCTGTGGCGTTGTAGTTCTTTTTGCTAGCCTGTTACGAAAAGTTCGTCATGGCACTTATTCTTAGCACTTTTGCACTTCACGTTTATGTGGGTTTTGGTTGCTTTGTGAGATGCATACTGATTGTTCTTAATGGCTTGTTTAGTGGAGACTTATGCCTATGTGAGTTTAGAGCCTTATCTTTTCTTGGAGTGGTGTCACATAAACTCTCATTGTCACAGAAAAACATATTCGTAGTTGATCTCATTATCTTTGTTGTCAAGCATTGGGAACTTAATGTGATACTTATTTATCTCTTGGGTTTGAAAATTTGCATGGTTGTGTTGCCCCTGGAAGAGGATCATAGGCCATTTTTGACACTTTTGAGCCAGTTCATTTCTTTCTTTCATACACTTATTCTTTGTGAGCCCATTTGAGCCTCTTCTTGCACGATAACCTTTTCTTATTGAGTGCTACCATCTATATTGTGTCTTGAGAAGGCTTAATTAATCATGTGGAGGTGATTTATTGACAAAAGATGGGGTAAGCAGAGTTGGTAATAGAGCTTTGTTTATGGTAGTCCTTCAAAAAAAAAAGCATATCAAAAGAAAAAAAAGAGAAGAAAGATATATAAAAAAAAGGACTCCAAGCTTAATGAAAGGAGTAATTGATCTTATTTTGGGAGGGTGTTGAAGGATAGGAAATAGAAATGTGGCGAGGTTGAAAACGAAAAAAAGAATGAGAAAATGGCACATTTTGTGAAACTTGTCCTATATAAGTTGTTGTGAGGCTATTCTCAGACACATGAATATTTTACCCTAATCTTGAAACAAGCATTCTCCCTTACCTAATGCTATAACCCAAATTGAAAGTCATATTTGATCTTAGGGGCAACGGGATATGGATTGATGGATAGAGAGAATTCCTGATGCTTGTATTACGTTCATGAGATCATGTGTCCACTTTGTAGAGTGTTCTTGCGGAATACTTTGTTTTCATGTTGCATAACTTCCACCCGCACATGTTGAGAGTACATAATATGCACTTTGTTTCGAGTGAATTCATTTGTTGAGTGGATCACATGGTGAGATTTGAAGTCGAGACTCGGTCCGGAGAGAATTTTTAGTTGTTACTCACCTTGCGACCGAGACCCTTATTCACACACGTTAAGTGCAGGTGCCATGGCTTATTTTTATGACTTGATAGCCTCTAGAACTACTATTGCCTGATATGTCTTTGCGATGGTTTCATTTTCTTTGCTTGAGATATCGATGAGTTGTCTTACATGTTTTTGGGTCTCATGTGAAAAAGATTCACAGTGTTTATGGGAGTTCATTTCTGTAAACCCTCACGATACTTCACTCGTCCTTTGGGGATTGCCTAGGGGCTTAAAAGGCTTATTGCACGAGCTAAGTGCAATCGTGAGTCCTACGATAGTGGCGTAATTAGAATTTGTTTTATTTATTTTCTTTGCTCGAGGACTAGCAAAGTGTAAGTTGGAGGGGTGTGATAAGTGCCAAAATACACATATTTTGGCCCTCCAAACAACATTTATTAGTCATTTATTCTTGTTAATTTATAATTATTTTGTTCTTTTTCTGTTTATAGGTTGCTCAAGCTTGGTTTCCAATAATTTGGATAAAAAGAAGAATTTATAGAAGTTCCGGGTCAAATTGCAAAGTCCTTCGAAGTTGAATGGCTAATGTCTTATAATGTGAAGTCCAAGGGCCTTTATGTAATTATTGCATTGAAACTCTATGACTATATAAAGAATGCAACACTGACTTCGGGCATCGGCTTTTGGACGAGAGCCTTGGAATGGGGAATCACTCAGGAAGCATTGTCGTGGGTACAGTGCACGATTGAAGATTATGGAGATGGATTCAATCTCATCTGATTCTCTCCGTTTTATGGGCAACTAATCCTCTTTCTTAGGGTGTAGATGAAACCCTAACCGAGTAACTATGTTTTAATTTTGATTATGGATTTCGATTACCAAAATGACGGTTGCATAATGATGAGACTTATTTTTATGATTCGATATTATTCTTCCAATCTAGTATTATGTGTTTGTTTTCTGTGATTACAAATACATAGTTATGTAACGATATTCTTCTGTATGGAATTGAGAATTGAGAGAATCTATGCTTAGGAAAGATGAGTCGTGCCTAGATTAGTTAGTTATAGAATCGAAGACAATTCGTGCTGACCGAGGATAGGTTATGCCCGGTTTTCAATTTCATGTTATTTTCTTGGCAATATCGTTAGGGCTTGTAGCTTCTGGCGAATCATTGTCGTTCGGTAATTGGTTTCCTAAAATTAATATAATTATTTGGTTACGAAGTTAGGGTGGGTTTGAAACCCTAAGACCTTTTTTCATGTGGGAGTTTTGGCTAGGAGTCCATAGTATAGGGGTTTATACCATAATAAGGACATCAAAAATTTTCGTACAGGCTCTAGAACATTTGGCGTCCACCTTACAAAAATACCCTTATAGAAGAACGAAAGCAGAAACCGCCCACCTTTTGTATACTTACAGGTGCAATTACATTTTGTCCCACGCTTGCTATATGCACTCGAATCAAGCGGAGCTTCAGAATAGCTACTGAATCAACGACGAGGCGACGACGACATCTGAACGTTTGCGGTCTGGCATCTTCGTCGACGCGGCGACGGCAAGGCTGTTTCTTCACCAGAGAAGAAGAGTAGCTCAACCAGAAAAGCTGTATTTGGAACATGAATGATTCGTCGCTGGAGGTCTGTGAAATGGTACATAAAAGCAATCAACCTCTCTCAATCTCGATTAACCTTTCTTCAATGGAGGGAATTGCCGAGGATTTACAGTCGAGCAGATTGACTTTAGTGGTACCAGTGGTCTAGTACCACCGCCTGACCTGAGTTATTGTTGGCCCTTTAAGAAAAAGCAGAGGAAACTTAACAATTAGTCTCAGATTTACAAAATACCACTACAATTTCTCCTTAAATACATAACAAACCTTTTACTTAAGATTTGGAATAAGAGTAATATTTTATTGTTTATTCATTTTATTTTGTTTGCCTTTCTGGTGTGTAAGAAATAAGATTTTCGAATGTAGACATGTTTTTATTTATAAAGCAACATATAACGTTAGGATATCCAAAATAAAGCAAATTATTGATTTTATTCCATGTATCTTTCAAAATAAAACAACAAATAACATTATCCAAAATAAATCAATTTATTCCAATCTATTCTTCTTTTTTTCCTCAAAAATAAAGCAACAAATAATGTATCCATTGAAGTTGTTGGCAGACAACACAGTCAGAATTCCATAGTTAATCACATTTGTCTGTGTATCAAGATTCAGAAAACATATTTTGACAATTATGGTTATCTGTTGATGTTGTTTGCAAACAACACAGTCCAGAATTCCACAGTTAACCACATTTGTCTTTATTCTTATCAAGATTTGGAGAATATATTTTGAAGGATGATGCTATGGTGTTCCCGGTCATTTTGAAAACACAGTAATTTTTGGCATAACTTCATCATTATGAACATAACTAAACCCATTACAAACATAACAGAACCCAAATAAGACATAACCAAGAAATATCCAAAAAAACTAATCAACGCATAACCAAACCCAACCAAGGCATAACAAACAAGTTATGTCTTGTTATGGTTCTGTTATGTTTGTAATGGATTTTAATTATTTTGGTTATACTTATAATGGTTTTGTTATGCCAAAAGTTACGGTATCCCCAAAGTGATCGGGGACATTGAAGTCATTCCCTATTTTGAAAGTTATGGTTATCTATTGATGTTGTTGGCATACCATACAGTCCAGAATTTCACAGTAAATCATATCTGTCTTTGTTCTTATCAAGATTTGGAGAACATATTTTGACAATTATGGTTATCTATTGATGTTGTGGCAAACCACACAATTCAGAATTCCACAGTTAACCACATCTGTTTGTATTCTTATCAAGATTCAGAGACATATTTTGAAAGTTATGGTTATCTATTGATATTGTTGGCATACCACGTAGTCCAAAATTTCACAGTTAACCACATTTGTCTTTATTCTTATCAAAATTCGGAGAACATATTTTGAAAGTTATGATTATCTATTGATGTTGTTAGCATGCCACACAGTCCAGAATTTTATAGTTAACCATATCTATTTGTGTTTTTATCAAGATTCAGAGAACACTTCTCACCAGTTGAGATTTCCAAGAACACAACCAAGTAAATACTCCGAAGGTTATTTGTTCCAATTTTTTTATAACACAAATGAGCTAATATGATCCAATTTTTGAACACAAATAATTTTATTTGTTTGATGTGAATTACAGTACAAATAAATTTTATTTTTTTTTACATAAGTGTTTTAGGCTGTAAGACAATTAAATTGTGAGTGGGGTCTACAAAGGTGAAGTCATGTGCATTGTTCTCTCTTTAAACCCATACTACTTTGCACTGTTCTTTCCTCCCATATCCATTTACAACCGCTTGAAAAATCAACGGTCAACCCAAGCCAAATGCATATATGAATTGCTTATGCTTAAAAGGAAAATAGAAAGGGTTAACATTTTTTACAAAGAAAAGTAGAACTAGAAACCAATAAATCCATAATATACTCCGGTGACAGACGTCCAAGTTCGAGAACTCCGTCGTCGGTAACGAAACACCGGTGCAATTGAGTGTGGAGGAGAGTTGAATCGCCCTTTCTTGAGAAGATTTGGTCTGTTCGAAAATACCGTCCCAAGTTTGAGAGCTCCGTCGATCGGCGGTAACTGAACTCCGGCGGAGTAGAGGTTTGTGTCTCTGTCAGCGATTGGGAGGTCAAGGTGAAGGATTTGGTGGCAGTCTAGCAGAGAAGAGCTGGGTTTGATCTGGGCGGTTGGGCTGCAGCTATCATTTTTCCCGGGCGAGATCGATCGAGGTGAGTGCGAGACGGCGAGAGTAAACAACAGGTGTAATAACAGGGTATTTTTGTCCGTTACTGGACTCTAAACGATAATACTTTTACATCAATGGGCGCTAAACGGCTTATTAACCTTTTTAGTCCCCAAAGTATTCAAAAAATTTCAATTTAGTCCCCAATCTACAAATAGGAGACATTTCGTCCCCAACATTAGTAAATTTGTACCAATGTAGTCCCCCACCCCTCACGCTGTTACCCCAGACGACAAAACCAGGGGCATGTTTGTCATTTCCCCTCCCCCACGGCACCTATTAGGGTTGGGGACTAAATTGAGATTTCTAAATACTTTGGGGACCAAAAAGGTTAATAAGCCCAATTTTTGTCTTTATTCAAAAAATTACGATTGAAATCTAATTTTTGTTAATAAAGACAAAAATAGCCGAGTCGGGTATTGTGCCGGCCCTAATCCCTCTAATGAGATGAGCCGATCCGTGAGCCCAGGAGCATGTTAACTAACAAAGAGGTGGTTGTTCTAAATAAGCCAGTGGCTTATTTTTGTCCTTATTCAAATTTTTTCAGATTTGTTAGTTTTTAGTCAATTTTTTGGGAATTATTATTTCGTCATGACGAGAAATGTAAAAGATAATTACGATCGGAACCTAATTTTTTTGAATAATAGGTTTTAATAGCCGAGTTGGGCGGTGTCGGCCCTAATACCTCTAATGAGGTGCGCCGATCCGTGAGCCCAGGACGCCGTCACGGTGGGGCAGCAATGGTGGTTGTCCCGATTTCTTGAGAAACTATCTAGTTCTTTTGAGGCTCTCCTAGACTCCTGCACCATCACATATCATTATGGAGTTTTGTAGAAAAAATTTTAATGCAACGGTTATTTTTAATGTTTTCTCATATGTCATAAGCTCCATATACGTGTGGATCTCAACGCATGTGAAAGAGAAGTTATAAATTACCGTTGCATTAAAAAATTTCTCGGAGTTCTTAGGGTTTGTTCGGAGCATATGAAAAGGAATGGAAAAAAAAAGGAAAGAGTATTTACAAAAATTTACTTTCCCTTGTTCGGTAGAAAGAAAATGAGAAGAAAAAATAAATAAATCCAACTTCTGATAACAAGTATATTTTCCTCTATACTTATAACAGTTTCCTTCTTAACCATTTTGTTTTTCCTTCACAAGTATATTTTCCAAAATGGAGTGTTTATGAGTTAATTACTTTTTAAAATTCTAAATTGTAGATTAGAGATTTTTAAAATGTAATTAGAATCTGTAAAAGTGTTTGATTGATACAATAATACCTTTACCTAATTCAAAAAAATTAGGTTTCGATCGTAATTTTTTACGTTTTAGATTCCTCTCGTCATGACGAAATAATAATCCCCACAAAATTGACAAAAAAACTAACAAATGCGAAAAAAATTTGAATAAGGACAAAAAAATAAATCACTTGGCGTGCTCTTGGGCTCACGGATCGGCGCACCTCATTAGAGGGTCGGCACAAGACCCGACTCGGCTATTTTTGTCTTTATTAAAAAAATTAGATTTCGATCGTAATTTTTGAATAAAGACAAAAATTGGGCTTATTAACCTTTTGGTCCCCAAAGTATTTAAAAATCTCAATTTAGTCCCCAACCCTAATAGGTGCCGTGGGGGAGGGGAAATGACAAACATGCCCCTGGTTTTGACGTCTGGGGTAACGGCGTGAGGGGTGGGGACTACATTGGTACAAATTTACTAACGTTGGGGACGAAATGTCTCCTATTTGTAGATTGGGGACTAAATTGAGATTTTTTGAATACTTTGGGGACCAAAAAGGTTAATAAGCCGGCGCTAAACCTTACACGAACATAGCAATGGGCTAATGGCCCAATAGACCACTACATCGGGGAGCTTAGACCAATTTTCTGTGAATTGAATTAGGAATCGATTTTAGAAATAAATAACTTAGCCTCTTGATCTCCGTGGTACGATATCCGGACTTAAACCACTATTCTATTTGAATTGAGATTTTCGCTCAGTTTTAATTATTTATTTTTGGTGTGAAAAACGACCTACCACTCTCCCACTATTATTGTCCAAACTTTTATCTAGCGCATGCCACTTAATCATGTGGGTATGATACTTTATCCACATAGTCCAAAATCATGATCTATGCATCTCAGACTAGAATACTTTCTAGGCACGCAATAAAATATCCATAACTGGTAGTGGAGTACAAGAAGCAACTTTAATAAACAATATGAATGGCTACAAAACCAAAAATTACGACTTTCAATTTATTTGTACATTCTAACCTTCCTGCGGGTAGAGGTGTATCACGCATGAATTTACATAACACTTTATGAATTTAAGATAAAATTCGTCATATCTGTGGGCTTTTTTATGTGCTAGCTGTCAGCTACCTAACGTATAACCCTCCTCCTTTAGCCGGTCCCAAGCCCGGATAAAGGAGGAGGGTTGTTCGTTAGGTAGCTGACAGCCAGCACATAAAAAGCCCTTCAAATCTTTATGACAGGAATCCAAATATGATAACGAGACATGCTAGGGCGGTCCCTTTAAGCGATGCGTTGTGCCTGCCTTCGGGTGCTTCGAAAAATGAGCAAAGGGCGCCACACCGGCGCCCGGGTGTGGTGATAAGTGAGCAAGGGTTCTCGCGCATGCCTGGACGAGCGCGGGTAAAGAAGCTAGCCCAGGACTATAGGATTTGTTTAGCAACTTGGAATATAGGGGCATTAACGGGAAAGACTAAGGAGCTAGTTGACACCATGCTTAGGAGGAGGATTAGTATAGCTTGCCTTCAGGAGACTAAGTGGGTAGGGGAGAAAGCTAGGGAGGTAGATGACACAGGTTTTAAGCTTTACTATACGGGTAAGGATAGATATAGAAATGGGGTAGGTATTGTAGTAGATAAACACCCGAAAGACTCGGTAGTTATAGTCACGAGAAAAGGAGATCGGATTATTTTAGTTAAGCTTGTGATTGGAGGGAGCATATTTAATATTATTAGTGCTTACGCACCCCAAGTAGGCTTGGATGATTTTGCTAAAGAGCAATTCTGGGAGCAGATGGATGACGTGGTTCGAGAGATACCTTTTGGGGAGAAGCTTTTTATAGGAGGTGATTTCAATGGTCATGTGGGAGGGCATAAGCAAGGGTATGAGAACGTGCATGATGGTTTTGGATTTGGTGACCTCAACGAAGGTGGTCGGAGGATTTTAGATTTTGCAGTAGATTTTGACCTTATAGTGGGGAATAGTCTCTATAGGAAGCGCGAAGAGCATTTAATTACCTTTAAAAGCGGAGCCAATAGAAGCCAAATCGACTATTTTCTTGCTAGAGGTGTAGACCGCTTGACATGGAGGATTGTAAGGTTATTCCCGAAGAGAGTCTAGTGACACAGCATAGACTTTTAGTGTTAGATATCTGTTTTAAGGGAAATATTAGAAGGAGAAAAGAAACCAGTTGCCCACGGATTAAATGGTGGGGCCTAAGAGGGGATAAATTAAAGGTATTCAAGGAAAGAATGTCTCAAGAAGTTCGGTGGGAAGTGGAAGGCGATAGTGACAACATGTGGAATACCATAGCCGACGGTATTAGAAGAATATCGAAAGAAGTTCTTGGGGAGTCGAAGGGAAAAGGTCCAATTTCTAAGGAGACATGGTGGTGGAGTGACGAGGTTCAAACTATGATAAAAGCTAAGAAGGAGTCCTTCAAAAAGTGGCAAAAGGATCGGAATGAGGAAAATTTTCAGGGTTATAAGGAAGCTAACAACGAGGCAAAGAAAGTCGTTAGGGAGGCTAAGTTGAAAGCCTATGAGAATTTCTACAATAGACTCGATAGTAAAGATGGAGAAAAGATTATTTATAAACTTGCTAAGTCGTGAGAAAGGAGAACTAGAGACGTTTCTCAAGTTAAGTGTATAAAAAATAGTGATTCGGTGGTGTTGGTAAAAGACGAGGCGATCAGGGATAGATGGAAGTCGTATTTCGAGAAGTTGTTAAATAAGAAACATGAAGGAGGCTTTGATGGGGAGAAAGTGTATGCACTAGCTGAGAACATAAAATATGAATTCTATCGGAGAAAACAAAAGTTCGAAGTGGTTAAAGTTTTGAAAAGGATGAAACCGAGTAAGGCCTTAGGACCAGATAGTATACCTATTGAAGTGTGGAAAAGTCTAGGTGACCTGGGGGTGACTTGGTTGTCGAAATTGTTTAACAAGATTATTATGACTAAGAAGATGTCCGATGAATGGAGAAGGAGCACGCTAGTACCTATCTATAAGAATACCTATCTATAAGAATAAAGGGGATATTCAAAACTGCAATAACTATAGAGGTATTAAATTGATGAGTCACACGATGAAGTTGTGGGAGAGAGTTATTGAGCATTGCTTGACGATGGTGACTACGGTGTTAGAGAAACAGTTTGGGTTCATGCCTGGGAGATCAACCATGGAAGCTATCTCCCTGTTAAGGAGAATGGTAGAAAAGTACAGAGCAAAGAAGAATGATCTTCATATGGTTTTCATAGACTTAGAAAAGGCATATGAGAGGGTGCCTAGGGACATCATTTGGTGGGTTGTGGAGAGAAAGGGAGTGACCAAAGGGTATATTGAGGTGATTAGAGACATATATGATGGTGCCGTCACTACCATTTGATCACTAGTAGGGGAAACGAGTGAATTTTTAATCATTGTCGGATTGCATCAAGGGTCAGCCTTGAGCCCGTACCTCTTTGCCTTAGTTATGGATGAATTGACCAAATAATTTCAGGAGGATATCCCTTGGTGTATGATGTTTGCAGATGACAATGTTCTCGTAGATGAAACCGCTAGAGGTGTTAATACAAAACTAGAAATTTGGAGGGAAGCATTGGAGTCAAAGGGTTTTCGAATAAGTAGGAGCAAAACTGAGTATATGGTGTGCAAGTTTAGTGGCACCAACAGTGCACTTGAAGAAAGAGTGATGATCCAAGACCAGGAGATACCGAAGAGTGATCATTTTAGGTACTTAGGCTCAATTATTAGTAGTGATGGAGAGATTGCCGATGATGTGACCCATAGGATCCAAGTGGGGTAGCTCAAGTGGAGGAGTGCCACTGGTGTACTTTGCGACAAGAGGGTACCCACAAAATTGAAGGAAAAATTCTATGGAACTGCCATCAGACCAGCGATGCTTTATGGGACAGAGTATTGGCCTATTAAGAAACAACAGGTGAACAAGATGAGTGTAGCGAAAATAAGAATGTTGAGGTGGATGTGTGGTAAGACTAGGCGAGAACGGGTTAGAAATGAAACGGTTCGTGAGATAGTAGGTGTAGCACCTATAGAAGAAAAGTTGAGGGAGAATAGGTTAAGGTGGTTTGGGCATGTCTACCGTAGACCAGGAGATGCAATAGTAAAGAGAGCGGATATGATAGCTTTGGGTAGTAATGCTACGGGGAGGGGTAGACCTAAATTGACATTAGATGCTGTGGTGCGCAAAGATTTGAGTCTAATAGGTTTGTGCGAACAAGGGGCCCTCGATAGAGCTCAATAGAGAAAATGGATTTATGTCGCCGACTCCAAGTGATTGGGACATAAGGCTCGGATTAGTTTAGTTTGGTTTGGTTTGGTATCTGTGGGTATAAGAAAAGTTTATTCTCAACCTTTTTAAAAAAGATTATCTTACTCAAACTTAAATCACAAAAATAACAACCTCATTGCAAGACTGAGTTATATTTTCATGATTTAACTTCAACTTTTATGCTAATCTGAACCTGAAATAAAGTAAATTCAAACCTCCATATGGACAAAGGTTGCAACATGCATTGAATCTACTTCACAGTAACAAGAAGAATGCTAGAAATTTTTGAATGCATAATAATGGGAGAAATTTCTGTTTTCATGTGAAAATTTTCATTTTGTCCCAAACAAATTGATTACATTAATTATTTTCTTGTGGGAAAAAATAATTAATCTAACAATTCAAGCACAATGATAGATGCCATATAACACCAACGTATATAGCCCAATGACTATCCATGTGACAATTCTTAATATGAGCACCATAATATTTCAAGATATTATGGCTAATCTTAAAATAATACGACGTTCAAGTCACCGCAAAAGCCAACAACCTAACGTTCAAGGAACAAACTCTCATGCCTGTAATATGGTTCCAGATTAAACCAACTAGTGGCAGACAAGAGATACTAATCAAACGGACAGTAGAAACTTAAGAATTTACAAACGGTTCATGCCAAAAGCATTACTACACTGAACCAATAACTTCATGCCCTTTATCTTAATACTAGTATTATTTACATATCTCTTTGCATACCTTCGTTTTTTTTCTTCATGGAATATCTCGCAGGTTGTCAAAATAATGCTAAGCCGCACACCCAGTTTTTGTAAATACTCAAACGGAGTCATTAAGAAAATTGGGCTCACAAAACCCCAAGATTAGTAACAGATTTAAGGACACCATTTCCACAAGATGTAAGCTATCAACCACTTGAAATTACATGACAACAATTGCCACACCTAATCGATGAAATTTCTCTCTCATCGAAGTGGTGTATAGAAAGAAGTATGAGGGATCATACTTGATTCCGTAAATGTATGGATATAACAAGCTTCCGTTTTGATGCGAAATTCACTACTTAATCCCAATCTAGATTAACAAAATAACTATCTCCTTGTGGGTAAAAAATAATTAACTTTGGAATTCTAACTGCAAGGGTAGATGCCAAATATATAGTCTTTCGACTATACTGGATTTCAGATGTGAATACCTATATACTGAAATCACACATCATAATTATTTAAGATGCTGTGGCTATTCTCAAATAATAGTAATGCACAATAACCTTTAAATTGGAATCAAAATATCCTTAATGTGACATACTCAGGCATCAATCGGCTCTTATCAAAAGCTTGGACATAATATTAACATGTAATAAGTCCATTCAAGTCACGAACACCCCAAAATTGTCACTGTAAATTCGCCAAAAACTACTTGAATAGAAAGATGTCAATGCCACTATACGAACTACTAATGAAGTGCACTGAGTTATGATATCAAACTTGTGTCAAGAACAGAGAACAATAATCGAACGCAATCAAAGTAGGTAATCAAACTTCTTTCGCTGTATTGGATCTAATAGTGTCGGCAAAACCGAAAGCAATTTTTGATTACTCTATAATGATTGCAACGCGTTCATATTCCCGAATCATATATACGGCATGAAATATATATGTGAACTTAAGATCTATAACTAAACAACGTGAACTAGAAGGTTGCACTGATACCACATGTAAAATTAAATAAGACCATACCGGTAAACGCAGCTGAAATAAAATTGAAATAACCTCTATCCATTGTTGGTTAAGTTGAATACCGAACACACACGTATTAGGTTTAGGTGTCTTCAAACCTATGCATGTCTTGAGTTACCTTGATTGATGGATATCATAGGCTTATATAGATGCTTCTTCAAAAAACCTTGGCTGTGTTCGGTTGCAATTTCCGGCAATTTCCGGAAAAAGTGTAATCATTACCCCTATTCACTTTTCTCTCATTCCAATCATTACTCTTTCATCCAATCATTACCCCTATTCTCTTCCAATAATTACCCCTATTTCTCCCTCTATCTCTCTCCAATCATTACCCTATTTCCAATCATTATCCCTATTTTTCTATCAAATCATTACTCCAACAACCATTTCTAAAAACCAAACCAATCACTAACTCAAAATTTTTTTTCCGGATCATTACCCAGAAATTGCAACCGAACTTAGCCCTTATAGTTTCCCTCCATTATGGAAACACTGACGGAGATAGCGGAAAGCCAAAAGCTTTTTGAAAGCACCACTACATATAATGTAAGTGGACAACTAACTATAATCACACATGTGACTAGGTGGGCCCTAAAATATTTCTTACATCTGGATGTTAATGAAACTTTTCTGGAAAAGAGTTAAATTCATTAAAATCCGAACCGTCCAAAACACTTTTGAACGATTATGATTGGTCGCTGCTGTAACCGCCGCCACCCACCTCCCTCCTCTTCAGTCGGCCCGCCACCGGGTAAAAGACTACCAGACAGTTGCTCAAAGCCTCCTTGAGCAAATGAGTGTCGAAGAAATTACTTGAACCATCTGATCTGTAGAAGTAGATAGTTGGGACGTGATAACTTGGCACCAATAGGTCCAGGTTGGAGCTCCTTAGTGTTTGGGTGTTTTCTTGGCTGGTTTTACAATACTGCTTTCTTTCACCTTGATCTTCATATTTCCTCACTCCTGTTCTATGTAACAATTAAAAAAAAAAGCTCTTTAGCAAATAAGATCAGGGTGTTGTTTTCCTCTTGAAATCAAATTTCTACTACTTACAGTTGAGATTAGGATAAGAGAATTCTTCACCGAAAATGGAGTGTGTGGCCGTGCGCCAAACAATAGCTCTGTTTTTCGCCCGGCTGTAAGCCCCACACGGCTGCGGGCTTGGGCACCTCCTCTATTAGATTGTTAACTATTAACTCATTTAAGAGTTTAAGTTGTTAGAGAGAGGGACAACTTTGTTACTTATACCTTCAACACGCTCTCTTCCACGTAGCCAGGCTCTCCTCCATAAGCGAGATAAACACGTGTAAATATTTTACCATTAGGTAGACGGTAATTTTCGAACACAGGATCTATTGCTTGCTTTGATACTGTATTAGATTGTTAACCACCAACTCATCTAAAAGTTTAAACTTTTAGAGAGAGAGGCAATTTTATTATTTATACCTTCACACTGTCAATTATTTTTTTATGTAAACTTAACATGTAACCTTGAATTTTTTTTTTGATAATCTAGGTGTTCGGGACATCTTATACTCATCTCGACTAAATTCTTGAAGTAGACTAGCACAGCAACCCATCTCTATGACCCTCCACTTGAATTATGGTTTTGTCTTCAAGGGAAATCGAACCCTATCATGTTGCGTCCCAGACTCGCCCTTATTTTGGGGCAACCTGTGCCAAAAAAAGGAAGAGGAGTACATTTACGGCCCGTTTGGATGGAGGATTTGTTTTGGGTGGATTGGTAATGAGGGGAGATTTGAAGGTGGATATATAAAAGGAGGGTGAATTTAAATGTGGATATAGAATGAGAGGTAATATGTACACCTCGTAAGAAGGATGGATAGAAGGGGGATATTAAGAGATAAGTTATCAAATGACTCAATTGCCCCTGTTTATATTTTAATGGACAAATTAAGTTAATTTTTTATAATTCCAGTAAATACAAATTTATTATAAATTGTGGGAAAAAATAAATTTATTTTGTCTTATAAATGTTTAAACCTTAATTTTTATTTCGAAAAAATGTTTTTTTGGAAAAATACTATAAACCTTCATTTTTACATTCTTAATAAAATTCATACATTTTTTGCTGTTTGAGCTTTAGGAACCCTGTGAAAGGAAAAAAAAAAAAAGAAGCTTTAGGAACCCTTTTTTTGTCCATTAAAATATAAATATGTATTTATTGCAATTATAATAAATTAACCTAATTACTACAATTGTAAATGTATACATTTTGATTGTGCCGAAGCAACAAAGACAGCCATGAGCCACCCACCGACCCACTTTCGTTTTGACTGGTAGGTATACCAGTATACACACCCACTTTCTTCTCTCTCTCTCTCTATCTTCTGATACAGGAGACTCCCTCTCTCCCTCTCTGCCGAAGCAACAAAGCCAACCACCGGTATGCTCCTCCATCTCCCTCTCTGCCGCAGTGTCTCTCTCTCTCTCTCTCTCTCTGATTTGTGCCTCTCTATCTTTCACTGTGTTTGTATGTGTGCGATTGTGGGTGTATTTGTACATTATACGTATACATGCATATGTGATCGGCGAGGGAGAGGCCTAAATCGTTGGGATGACAGAGTATAAATGGAAGCTGGATTTGGAGGGGTAAAATCGTCCAAATCCTCCCGGATTTGCCAACGACACCCCCAACCCAGGTATTAGCAAATCCACCTTGAGCCGGAGATGAAGCCGCTACAGTATTTCACTCCCCCTTCCTAAAAACCGAACCAAACAGCTTTTATGAGAAAACCCGAAGTGCAAATCAGGGGAGTTGTATATCCCCCTTTATCTCCAGTATCCAAACAGGCTGTTAAAGTACAATCTAATTTTGTGTACAAGTGGAACTAATGCGATGTGACAAGACACTTGGATATGGAATGGTATCTCACTTCACAGCCGAATTGTGGGGTCCTGGACAAGGTTATAAGCTTAAAAGCCCATCTCACGCTCTGTAGGGAGAAATTATTCCTTGCCCCAAGGGCAGGGACACGTGGTGTCCCTGGGCACGATCCGAGCCGTCCGTTCGGATACCGAACGGACGAGATTAAAACACTCTCTCTCCTCCTTTCTCTCTCCCCTTTTTCTCTCTACTTCTCTCACTAAATCCGAGCCGTCCAAGGGTCGAATGAACGGCTCGGATGTGCTGGGGCAACGCCACGTGCTGCCCCAAGGGCACCGAATAATTTCTCCTCTGTAGGGCTCAGTCCGAATATAAAAAAATACAAAAAAAAATATTTATAAGTTATAAAATAATTATTTATAGGGTCCTGTTGATTGAGAGGAGAGTTTCTCACCGTAGATATATTTTTAAATAAAAAAATATTTTTAAATTTATAAATATTTTTTGATATTTTTGTAAAATATAGAGTGAGTCCCATACAGGGGCGGAGGGATTAAGGGTCAAGGGGGGCAGTTGACCCCACTGCCCCCCAAATTTTGTTAGGGATGGGTATAATTTTCATCCCATTTTTACTCATTTGACCCCTCTTTAAAATTCATTTTTGCCCCAACCCATATATTAGGATTTTGTACTTCGAAAAAAGAGGTGTGAAAATAGAATTTTCACCCACAAAAATCCCCAAAACGTGAACAGCGGTGATCGGTTCATTCGTTTCATTCGTTCCAGAAGAAAAAAACTAGGTTTCTCTGAAACTGGAGAGCGACTCTTCATCATGGTCTAAACAGGTACTTGTCTTCTTCATCTCTCTCTCTCTCTCTCTCTCTCTCCAAATCAATCTCTAATTTTTCCCTGGTTTTCGTTGGTTTCTGGGATTAATACTGTCTTTTGTTTTTTTTCGAAATGTAAGTGATTAAAATAGTTTTTGATCCCAAACCCGAGTGATTAAAATACTTTTTGATCCCAAACATAAGTGATTAAACGTAACTGTTTTGCATTTTGTAAAGTGTTCGATTAAAATATTGCTTAGTGTTTCTTTGAAGTTGTTTGTGGAAGGTGGACCAAATTTTACATATATATTGATTATTATATGTTGAATGATTTGGCCATATAGCTATGACGCGATATTTTAGAAGTGTAGAGAATTATCTTCAACTCCGACAAGTAACAATGACCCTCCGAAACAAAGCCGTTTAGAAGTTGATTTGCCTAATCTTCCTTCGGACCTGGGGTTGCGACCTCCAATTACAGATTATGACCGTAATATCCGAGAGCGGGTTGCGACCTGAAATTTTCGACCCCCCTTTCGAAAATCCTGGCTCCGCCCTTGGTCCCATACAGCATGTGGTCGCGGTGACCACCATGCGATGGTCCTAACACGACTTGCTAAAAATCAGTGTGGGATGTGGATGCGGACACTGTGAAGTACAAAAATATCTAGTCAAAATAATGGTTGGCGCTGCCCATAAATGGGGCAGAATATGACATATCTAGTGAATTATACACTGTTGGGTCATTGATCAGAGGGTGTTTCCGGTAGCAAGAAATTTATAGATTTTTATTTATAGTTGAGAAGTTATTAGATGTTTTTGATAGTGAATAAATTATTGAGAAATATCAAATTATTTTCGATAGTGAATAAGTTGTTGATGGATATGTGAGTAAAGTTACTGTAGTGATTTTTTTTTTGTTGACATTTTTTTTGTTGGTGAGAATAAGATGGTAAAATGCTAAAAAACATTTATTAATAAAAACGAGATGGTAAAATACATTAAATTTTTTGCATTTTTCGTTAGTGAAAACACCTCCACACCATTCATGAAATATCTCTTCCGGGAAAGAAAATAGAAAAAACCGTTGAGGTCCGTACGAGAAACTTGGTAGACCATGACCACTCGTAGTGCCTCCGTCGCTGCTGCCTTAGCTGACATTGGTGGTTCAGCGGAAGACAATGAGACAAGTCCACGGCTAAGTTCCAACTCCATGTTGATATTAAATTGGAGCTAGGATCGTGACAACGCAGTTTTGCATCCTTTGGGCAGCCTTATATATCTATATCTCTATTCTCTCTTGGTTACACAATTCTACTCCTTGCGACTATTCTGAAAACAGATTTGCGGGTGCGATGTCGAATGCTATAAAAAACTTAATTGAAACTATTCCTACCACCAATTGGTTTTAAGAGAAATGGTGAAAAAACAGTCTAACAAGTAGTATCAGAGCTAGGAAGTCATAAGTTTGAGTAGCGGGAGTGTCATCGTGAGGGAGGGATTGTTGGACCCGAAGTGCCCCCATAAATTTGATTACACAATGCTACTCTTTGCGACGGCTCTGAAAACAGATTTGCGGGTGTGATGTCGAATGTCATAAAAAACTTGATTGAAACCCATCCTACTATCAATTGATTTTAGAAGAGATGGTAAAAAAGCGATCCAACAACCGTTATTCCTTTTGTTTTGTCATTTCAATGTTAAGAAGACATTGCAGCGGTTAAATATCCCAGAGATTTATTTTGTAATCCTATTAAGACGGTCATATCATATGCAAGTTAGGTAGTGTCGCCCCACTACCCAAATTTGTGGAGTACATTTCTTTTTATGATTATGTGTCCCGGCTTGTAAAAAACAAACTACGGGTATGTTCATTTTGGGAGTTGGAGGAGGTTTGAGTGGAGAGAGATTGACAGAGAAAATGTATTAAAAATCGTGCGCAGGGGTTTCAAAGAATTGGGAGGGGCTATAGCGCACCTACCGCACTATACCGTGTAGTGCGGCTGATCCGATCGTTCATCTCGTGGCGGACAGTTTGGATATAATCTGAACTCCTACAAATCCTAACCATCCATTGTTCGAATGAAAATCCGAACCGTCCATTATCGAGATGAACGACCGGATTAGCCTGCGGCGAGTGTACTACAGCACCCTTGAGTCCGGTTTTAAAGCCCCCGAAAGGGCCAAACGAACAAGCTCATATGTTTTTATGATTATGTCCTCAAAATAAGAAACCTGGGACTCAGCTAGGTATACACGTCTTAGCTTAGACATCCAAGTGAATTTAAATTAAGAGAGAAATAGTGGAGCGTAGACAAATTTTTAAATAAATTAACCATTCATTAATTATTGATGATGGTGCCTCCCACCCAATAAGAATATTGGTTTTGTTTGCTAGTTTTGGTTTTGAATGAAAAGAACATTCTACATGACACGATACGATGCCACCCACAGGTAATGAGGTATTGTTATGAAGTTACCAAATTCAAATGCCATGGTAATGAGCAACAAAACATATACTCCCTTTGTAAAAAATTGTGGGCCCCCTTATAAAAAAGTCACGTAAATTTGGAACCATAAATAAAGTACTTTCGTATATGATATTTTTTTATTTTTCTGCACAAAATTAATGAACTCATGAAGAACTTGACTTTTATTTAGTACACAAAAAATCTAAAAAAACGTTGTACATGGTCTTAATATTTAATCTCAAAATTGTACGACTTTTCCGTGAGGCAATGAATTTAGACGGAGAGTAAAAGAGATTGGTTGTTGAAGCAAAACTAACTCCAGATTGAATTGTTGAACACACGGACTAAATCAAACATTTGCTCAGGGTTTGAATCTTGGAGCTAAGACCCCAAAAAATAATTTTTTGAGAATGCTCTAGTCCTGACCTGGATGCCCACCTTTAAAAGGATCGAGAAAGAAACTAGTTAATGAGATGCATATAAGCTGGCCCAACTTTCCAACCAAAAATAAAGATCACACTGACTAAGCCAATATGTCAAGGGGATTGGTTTATGCTTTGTGTAAACCCAAGCCCCAAACCTAAGCACGCCATGATTAACAATAGAAATCTATTTGATCAAAAGCAGGGCCCTTACTGGAAAGAAAGAGTCTAACATATATTCAAGATGGAAAAAGCAGCAGAAGCAATAGCCAAGAGAGGCTGAGCAATATTTCAAACCTTACTATCATGCCGTAGAAGACATCAGAATAAATTTTTTGACAACAACTCAGTTTGGGCATCTGAATGGGTAATTTCCTTCATTATTATTAGAAGTCATAAAAAACTGCCTTGAAGACTTCCATGTGATCAGCCTCTAAGCATATAACCAAAGACAAACTCCCATCCCCAGTTGGGCTTGGTAATATGTACACGTTCCCTTCGAAAGGTACATCGGCAGGACCCATATGAACGGGCCGGCCCCACCCGAAATCAGCATCATATACAGGCAGCCTGATCCAGCTCACAACATTGAGGTTTGGGCACTTGAATGTATGGGCTCCCCGGACCAGAGCCGTTGGATCGGGCAACAGGGCGAGGTAGTCTAGAGCCGACCTCAGATAATCGTCGTCCATTCGGGATAAAGCATCGTGTATTTTTGTCACGGTCGAGTTCAACGGCTTTGATCGGAGATCGCCGGATAAGGCTATTGATATGGCAGTGAAGATTACATTGCTGAAATAGCCAGGTGGGAGAGGAGGACGCAATCTGGACCGTCCATCGGTGGAGATGTACAATTTGGTGGCTTGATCGTCACCAAGTCCGCGTGCTAATGGCACTGGAAGTGAGTTTGGGACGTGTTTGGCATTCTTGGGTTACGACGGGGTTGTTCATCGAAGGCGGTGGATCGTATTCGACATGGTGGTATGTGCAGGAAGGTGGGTCCCGGCCGCTGAGTAATGACCGGTCGATGAACGCCGGGATGGTGACGGAGACGCCATGTGTCATGTCGGACCATGCGTTGATGAAGCTGAGGGCTGACATTCCATCTACTAAAGTGTGTTGAAACCCTACTCCAAGAGAAGCTCCTCCACACTTGAAATATGTTACCTACCATGCACCACAGTAGAAATTTGTTTGAATTTTTCTTGGCAAGCGTTGAAATCACTTGAGGAAAAAGAATTCATAATTAGTCAGCTTTCAACATTTTTTGAGTTATTGTGTAATTATTTTTGGTCATACAGTATACATCAGCGGAGTTAGCAGGATGTTAGTATGTTAATTAACAGGAGGTTCAGAGACTATTCATAGCCCTGAACCCCAAACCTGCTCCCCTTGAAACTTGAACTTAGGTCACCACTGGAGAAAGAAATAAGACAACCAACTTGACTAATTTTTGAATCCATTGTTATGCAGTACTTGACCATCATTTCTAGAGATTTCAATGCTTGCAATTGATTACATAATCTACTGCCTTTCTCCCACTTTAAATGTCCCCTACACAAATTCGTGCATTTTCAAATTCCAAAAAATATATTTTATATATTATTATTTTTTAATTTTTTACACCAAATTAAAGTACTCAACGATTTGGTTTATTGATTGATTTGGTTTTTTATTTTTCTAAAGAACATGATATAAGGTACTCCCTCCGTTCCGAAATTATAAGAGTCCAGTATTTTATTTTGGGTTATTTCTTAATAAGTGTCCATTGTGAAAAGTAGTGGGTAAAAATTTGTGCAATTATCATTTTGTTCTTTGAAAAATTTAATTAGTAAAAGTGGACGATAATTTTGGTCCAGATAACCGGCTATGTCTGTCTTTTCAGAGGCTTAAAGCAAAAAATAAAAGTATGAGGGGCTCCTGAAATTGAGCAAAGCAACATTTCAAATATTCTCATCAAATTCTCCGGTAAATGCATTTTGATCCATAAGCTCATTTCTTTGGTCCAAAAGATGGACCCTTTTCATTTCATTTCTCTTCAACTTTTGCACTTTTGAGTGATAACAGCATTCAACGGTATTTTTGCCAGTTGGTTGAGGAGCGACCCCATTGAAGAGTGGTAAGATATTGTTACCCGGTGATGCCTGGCTGCATCTCCTACTTTATTACTTCAAGCCACTAGTATCTTTACCCGTCCCCTAGCGCTCGGGACACCGTTCGAATGAATCATATTATCACGAGCATGTACTAGCAACCAGCAAAATTCAAGTTTCCAAAACATATTGCCATGATCTAATTTAACTGAAACTCAAAAGATTTATAAACCAGCCATCGCATGCATTAACATTAATTAAACCAAGTAGGCAGCTCAAATTCCATATTTTCCAGCAAAATCAAGCAATGACATCTCATTCCAAATGTTAAGAAAATACATGTAATTAAGGTATGCATAACTCACCTTAATGTTGCATCTAGTTAATTGTCGCAAGATTAAGCTATTCTGGAAAGCTTACACCTAACATAAAAATATGGACAGTTACTCACAAATTTACTCTTATTTTTAATCTAATTAAAGTTAGATTAGTGCCATCATTAGTACTTAGATCGAAGCATAATTCCTGTAACTCTTCTTAGAGTAAAACTCAAAAATTGTGGGCTGTTTTTATAGTTCTAATATGGACAGTCGGTATCTTATAAGGACCACCTCATTTTAGTTAAAATGCAAACCTCCTCAGTTCTCCCATTTTCCGATCGAATTTCGATGATATGTGCCGCTCAATGTGTTCAGAATGTGATTTTAAGGGTACCCGCATGAAATCAGCAAAAAAAAAAGACCGGGAAGAGCTTCATCCGAGCAGTTTTTATTTGAACCGTTCGATAAAAAATAAACAAAAACTGCTCGGGTGAAGCCTTTTCCGGTCTTTTTTTTTTGCTGATTTCTTGTGGGTTTCCTTAAAATCACGTTCTGAACACATTGAACGGCTCGGATCATCGAAATTCAATCAGAAAAAGAAGGTCTGCATTTTATTAAAATGAGGTGGTCCTTACGGGAGACGGACTACTAATATGGAAGTACTAGTATGTAATTAACCTAAGTCAGTCAACAACAATCGGAAATTTCTAATTAGGCTTCTAAGATCTTATTTTTATGGTTGTTTGTGTCCCTACACTAAATTACGGCGGCGAGTTCCGAAGCCGAACTCTTTGCCGAAAAGAGGTTTCACTTGCGTGAAAATTTCAGGGGTTAGGGTGCTGCAAACTCGAGAAGATAAAGAGATACAGTGGAGGGTGAGAGGGAATGACTGGACCGGTGTCGGGCTGGCCGGCAGCTCTCGATGCCCTGTGCGTGGTGTTGTATGTGTTTGCCCCAAATCTACTTCCTCTATTATGAACAGTATACATATCTCTTATTACTATTTGTAAAATCTCTATTATAAAAGAGAAGGGTGTGGGGACAAGTCGTTAGAACAGTTTAGATTCATTTGATCCAAAGGCTGTAGTGCATCCTCCCACTTCCCGGTTAAGTGTCCATGATTTTCAACTAAATCACATAACTGTCATCCCCTTCCAACCGAGATGCGTAGTGTCATAGACACGGGCTAGCACTTGTAGATTAATAGGTGAGAAGGATTACCAATAAGAGCTGTAGAAATCTTCCGGAAAACAAACGGAACGATACGCGGTGGATCTCGGCAAAAGGAAGAGCGTAATTAATGGGGGTACAGGAGCCTCTCTTTACTCTTTTTACTTTGCTTTTTTTTTTTTTTTAAAATTGATAAATACTTATAATAGGATCATATATATACTTCGGTGGAAAAGAAGTGAAACATGCAAAGAAGACACTTGTTACTATCCTCCTCGTGACTCAGCATATTTCGCGTTACATTAACGCGAATTCTAACCAAACGCGTTTGAATTTCAGTCTCAGAAAAATCCCGAAAATTCAATACAGACTAATAAAAGTATGGGGATTATCGCGGCGGTGTCCGGTTTTAAAGAAAAGATTCCAACCTCGCATAACTCGTGACGTGTATAAGATGTAACTCCATTGCCCCATAGTATTTACAAGATTAAATCAGAATTCAGACATTCATTCGGATCACGATACACTTCGCGTAGCCTAACTTACTATTAGAATTAAATTAGAGGGTCGAGTTTTTATTTAGATCACGTGACTAGAATTTTAAAAGTCGGGATTTTACACAAATACCTACACATATAAGATTGAGCTAATTCTTCACGGGATCCACTCCGGGTTCCTATCACATAAGAATAAAATAATGCTTTAATAAAAGTAAAATACTTATTATTCTATAATTATCTTATCATTATTTTCCGTTACAAAATGAATTTGCACTTATAGTAAATTATTGCCCGTGGCAACGATAAATAAGATTTATTCTAATCAATATGCTTAAACATCATTATGACTAAATGAGAGATTATCCTCTAAAGGTTTGTTGGGGGAGGGTGAAAGGAGGAGGAAGAAAGTAAAGAGAGCTAGGTCTGTAGATATAAAACACAAATACTGAGAGGAAGAGTTTCCGAAGTATCCTTTATGTCATTCTTTCTATGCCTTTTTTTTTTCCTTTTTTTTTTCCATTCGTTAAACCTATTAATATTATACTCTATCCTAGGGGATTCGGGGAGGACGATTGGTGTTTATGGGATCCAAAGTCTGCCCATGTGCATGAGAGTATAAAGAAGGCACCAACTGCATTGCACTCCACTTGCTTCCTATGCCCTTTTGGAGTTTCAATTATTTTCATCTCGTAGGGTCTACCATCATCCATTAAGCAAAATAAGAAATTTCCCATCTCTCAACAATATTTATCTTGGCAAATTAATCATTTTTTTTTAATCAAAAGCAAATTTCATTAAAATGCCAAACGGAGCTTACAGTGATCCCATCCGAATACAGTGCAAAGGAAAACTACCTACAGCCAACCCATCACAGAGAAATACACAAGAAAATGAAAGACAACGAAAAATTAATCATATTTGTCATGGCCATCGCTATAACATAGTGAGATGGAAAAAGCAGCGAAAGCAAAAGCCAAGAGAGGCTGAGCAATTCAAGCCATGCCGTAGAAGACATCAGAATAGTAAAATTTACTCTGTTACAATAGTATCTCAGTTTGGGCATCTGAATGGGTAATTTCCTTCATTATTAGAAGTCATGAAACACTGCCTTGAAGACTTCCATGTGATCAGCCTCTAAGCATATAACCAAAGACAAACTCCCATCCCCAGTTGGGCTCAGTAGTATGTACACGATCCCTTCAAAACGTACACCGGCAGGGCCCATATGAACGGGCCGGCCCCACCCGAAATCAGCATCATGAATAGGCAGCCTAATCCAGCTCACAACATTGAGGTTCGGGCACTTGAAGGTATGGGCTCCCCGGACCAGAGATGTTGGGTCGGGCTGCAACGCGAGGTGGTCTAGAGCCGACCTCAGATAATTGTCGTCCATTCGGGATAGAGCATCGCGTATTTTTTTCGCGGTCGATTTCAAAGGCTCCGATCGGAGATTGCCGGATAAGGCTAGTGATGTCGCGGTGAAGAGTACATTGCCAAAATACCCATCCGGAAGAGGAGGGTGCAATCTGGACCGTCCATCGGTGGCGATGTATAACTTGGTGGCTTGATTGTCACCCAGGCCACGTGCGATGCACGAGCATCGCCACACGTGTGCTGCTAGTGTCTCATAGGTACTGTATGCTTTCGAGTTTTTATCGTGCTTTGCATTGGCTTTGAGGGTGTTGAGTTGATCACGTGTGATCTTGATGGTGGAAGTCAATTTGGGTGTTTGGGGCTCTTTGGTAGTGTGGATGGGGTTTTTCATGGGAGGGAGTGGATTGTATTCGGTGTGGTGGTATGTTGGGGAAGGTTGGTCCCGACCGCTGAGTAATGACCGATCGAGGAACGGTGGGATGGTGACAGAGAGGCCACGTGTCATGTCGGACCACGCGTTGATGAAGTGAATGGCCGACATTCCATCAACTAAAGTGTGTTGAAACCCTACTCCAAGAGAAGCTCCTCCACATTTGAAATATGTTACCTATTATGCAACAAAACGGACATTTGTTTGCAAGCAGCCAATTTTTTATACAAGAATTGAAATCAATTAAATTTTAGTAGTTTTTTAAGCCTATGCGACCTGTAACAACAAATTGTGCTTACGTTGAGTTTCTTTATCTTATAAAAGGGTGGAATAGAAAAGAGCGATGAGAAATAACATATCTATCCTGAGAGTGACCATAGCAGTTCTAAGACTCACTGAGGACGATTCGGTCACAGTTGGCCCAACAAAGTTGCAAGGCGAATCGTTGAATTGATCATGAATCAAAAATCCATTTAAAATTTTTAATCCTCTTTGATCCAAAAATCCTCATGTGAGGAGAAAAAAGCCCATCACTATTCTATTTCGATGACCCAAATTTTACTAATGCCACCATAAAATTCCTACTACCACGCCAAAAGTTATTTTTCCACAGGAAATTTACTTACCCTATCGAAAATTTACGAATACCCTTCCAAATTACTAATGCTGCACCGCTATTTTCTTGTCTAAACATACATTTTTAAAAAATTGATACGTAATTAGGTCTGTCAATAGACCGAATCTGATTCGGATCCGAATCCAAATCCAATAACGGTAATATGATATCCGGTAATCCGAATCCGATAAGTACGGATCGGATCGGATTCGGATCGTGTCAGATTTAATCCGACAACAATCCGATCCGAATTGTTTTTTAAAAAAAAAGCAAAACCGGACGTTGCGGAAAAACCTCTTTTTAACTGTAGATTCGTGTGAAGGGTTTGGATTGGCGAAGGAAGAGAGAGAGAGGGGCGGGTGGAGAGAGAATTTAATTGGCCAAGGATTAGAGGAGAGAGAGAGAGTTGTAAATCGTTTAGAAGTCGGACGAGAGAGAGGTGACGTAAATTATGGCGACGCGATTGCAAGATCTATACTCAGGACGACCCTACGCGGTGGTGGCCCACGGGCTCCTGCTTCCAAGAGAACCTTTTCTAGCTTCCTCTGCCCACCACCCCCCTCTCTCTCTCCCTATCTATGGATATAGTCATTCACAAGGTGATAAGCACCCATTATTGTAGATAATTGGTGCGCTTAGTCCCGCTTTAGATTGGTTTCTTTCTTTTAACCGTCGTTTTAAGTCATTTTGCGCGTAAGGTTTCTTTTGAGCATTTTCAGGCAAAACACATCTTAAAGGCATGTTTTGATGCCCGGTGCAACCCTTGAGGGTATTCAAGCGTTTTTGCCCGGTAGATTTTGGCCATCGGGCATTGGAAGGATCACTCGGCCACTTGGCGGTGCCTGCCAGGCATCTGGAAGGTCGTCGGGACACTATGGAAGGCAGCCAGGCAAGCCATGGCCAAAAGCTGGGAGGCAGGCCATAAGGAAGCGGTATCGATACAAGCATTTTAGCTGTATCGATACAACATTGAAACAGAGCAAGGGGGAATCCGTAACGTCATGGTATCGATACAAGCTTTTTGGCTGTATCGATACAGGTTGCTTACTGGAGATATTTCCAGTTTTGGAATTTTTCTACTTTTTGGATATTTTGCACTTCTTTTGGGATATTTTTAGGACGTGCAGAGTGAGAGACTGGGCCATGTGTATAAATACCTCACCCTCTCACTCTTGTATCTCTCTCTTGTCTTCTCCCTTTTGAAGTCTTTCACTTTCTTAACTTACCTCCATTAAAGCTCTAAGGTTTTCTTCCTAATTTCTTCAAGTACCTAGGTAAGTTCAAGTTATTTGTTAATTCGTCGTTCATTAATGTTGTAGCCACGGTTAAGGTTGTTATAAAAATCAAGTTTGTTTTCGATTCTATCGGCTAAAAATTATGTCTTGCTTTTATGCTTTCGTTTATGCCTTAGCTATGAATGAGTAGTCGTTAGGCTAAGTCTCGGGATAATCTTTCCCAAAGACTTAGGTTGTTAATTGGTTCTCGAGCCATCGGGCTTGAATGCATGATTTTCGGAATAGAACTTGCTTTGCAAATTCGGTCTAAACTTAGGGGTGTTAACTCCTTGGTATGCCGCTTGTCAAGCGGTCTTGGCAAATAGCATGTCGAGGGCTTGTGGCCTCCTTTGGACTCGACAAATGATTTAAACAAGTTGGTTCGCCTTCGGAAAATCACATCTTTTGATAAACGTAGTCAATAAAGCTAATCTTCCGGGCATGAGCACGCGGTCGTGACTCTCGCCTGAGTTATAATCGAGAACCGGTAATGGCCTTTGTCAAGGGTTAGAAGATCCCTAGACTTGCCTCTTTAAGTTAAATAAGCAAAACTCTAGTCTTCATTTTAGTCTTTCCACCTTTCAAAGCAAAACCATGAGTTAATTTGCCAAAAGGCTGCAAACCGACCATAAAACCTTCAATCGAATCAGGCTGTTATCAATTCTCTGTAGGGAGCGATTCCGGTCTTCGGTTATTATCATGCGACAACGACCTAGCCCTACGCTGGGTATTTCAACCTTATTGGAAGGCGAGGTTCAATCGTAAGCATTTTTGGCGTTCTGCAGGATTTCTTTATTCTAACTTATTTGGAGGCTCGTCGAACCACGTAAGTATCCGTTTCTTTTTTTGTGTGTGTGTAATTTGAACTCAAATTAGCGGATACCTCAACCGAGCCACCCATTCGACTTGAGGTTTAACGAAGCTAGTTGAGTTTGCGTTTCACTGTTTTTGTTCCATAGCCGTGGTGGTGGCATAACCACCGAGATCGCTTGTGAGCGAGGCGGCGTAGCCCCTGGTGCATTAGATAGATTGTGCGGGGTATGCTAAACGTTTATCGAGTTCTTTCAAATCGGCTGCACCGATCTACTTCTCCGCGAGGTCCGTAATATTATTCAGCACTTTCTCCACCGCGTGAGTTATCACCCCCGTTAAGGCCAATGGAGAACAACCAGCAGCCCGTACTCTGCGTGATTACCTCACACCGGAAAGAGGTCCGCATGTGTCACCAATTGCTATTCCAACTTGCACTGCCGCCAATGCATTTGCTTTCAAGCCAGAATATCATCGGGTTATACCGGAATTTCGGGGCCGTGACCTAGAGGATCCGTATTCTCACATCCGGGAATTTGAAACTATTGTTAGCACATTTGTGACAACTCCGGGCCAATTAGACCAAGCTCGGTTGAAGTTGTTTCCTTTTTCACTTAAGGATAAGGCGAAGCAGTGGTTCCATTCTTTGAAGCCTCGGTCGTTGCATACTTGGAGGGAGGTTCAGGATGTGTTTACTCAGAAGTACTTTCCGGTTAGCCGTACCAAACTTCTAATGGATCAAATTGCCAATTTCAAGCAGAAAGATGGGGAGATCTTTTACAAGTATTGGGAGCGGTATAAGGATTTGCTTGCGGCCGTTCCCCACCATAATTATCCGATGTACTTGGTGATCAATTATTTCTATGTGGGATGTAATCAACAAGCTAAGCAGCTTCTTGACACGATGGGGAGCGGAGATTTCTTGGGCAAGGATCCGGATGCTGCATGGGAATTCTTGGATGCATTGGGAAAGGGCTCAAACTTGGGAATTTATAGATCCGGGTGATCAAGCAATGAGGAATCAAGGACCGGGTGGCTCTGGCAAGTTTTCAGTGAGCGAGCATACGATGTTTGAATCTAAGCTAGATGAGCTCTCGACTAAATTGGACAAGATGAAGTTAGATGCAATCCAGGTTAAAGAAGTGAAAGCGGTAAAGGAAGTGCAACAAGTGGAGGAAGTGTGTGTCATTTGTGAGACCGTGGGACATTCGACCGATAATTGTCATACCATTCCCACCCTTCGCCAACACTATAGTCAACTTCCCGTGGAAGAGGTTTGTGCTTTCAACCAACGTTGGGATCCGTATTCCAATACTTAAATCCGGGGTTGCGGTCTAATCCGGCTTTTCGTTGGAGTAATCAAAATGAGTCAGGTTCTTCATCGGCTCCGCAAGCTCCGCCTCATGCTCAAAATCCAAATTGGCGGCAACCACAACTCCAAGGCCCGCCACGTTTCCCTGCTATTCAAGGCCCGCCAGGTTTCATACCATCGGGGCCATTTCAAGGCCAAAATCAGTTTCAGCCTCCCCAACAAGCGCCTCCACCACGACGTTCTTTGGAGGACACTATGAATACCTTTTGTCAAATGCAAATTACCACCAATGAGCAAACTGCTCAGGCCATGAACGATATAAGGAATCAGATGGGGAAATTGACAACGGCTATTGGTGTTTTACAACAAGAACGAGGGAAGCTTCCCACTCAACCATTGGCGAACCCTCAAGGACAACATCTAATTGGTAGCTCTTCGGTGTCTCTCCCTGAGCAAGCCAAGGCCATTATAACATTGAGAAGTGGGAAGAATGTTGACAACGCTCAAGTGGAGCCACCGGTGCAGCCACTTTTGTTTCCTACTCCGCCGCAGCCTAAGCTGACATCACCAAATGGGGAATTTCCCAAGCAAGCTTCTACGGAAAAGGAGAAAGGAAAGGCTAAGGAAAGTGATGTTCCGCCAGCTCTTACCATTCCCGCCCCGTTTCCCAATCGGTTAAGGGCACCGGCTAAGCCAAATTTGAATACCGATATCTATGAGGTGCTAAAGCAAGTGACTGTTAACCTTCCTTTACTTGATGCCATCAAGCAAATTCCGTCATATGCTAAATTCTTGAAAGACTTGTGTACTCACAAACGTAAGCTCCAAGTGCAAAAGAAGGTCTTCTTGACCGAACAAGTGAGTTCACTCTTTGAATCAACCCTTCCGCCTAAGTATAATGATCCGGGGTGTCCGACGATATCCATCACTATTGGGGGTAAGATTGTGGAGAAGGCTCTTCTTGATTTGGGGGCGAGCGTGAATCTGTTACCATTTTCGGTATATGAGCAACTTGGGTTAGGCGAGATGAAACCGACTCGGGTGACTTTGCAATTGGCGGATCGGAGTATCCGAGTTCCAAAAGGGATGGTCGAAGATGTTCTAGTTCAAGTTGACCAATTTGTGTACCCGGTTGATTTTGTGGTTCTAGATACTTGTCCCATACCGGCGGCCCAACCATCGGTTCCCATTATTCTCGGGCGACTGTTCCTAGCAACATCCGATGCCGTCATTCATTGCCGGGATGGCCGGCTCAACATGAGTTTTGGTAATATGAAGATGCAAGTCAACATGTTCCATATTGGAAGCCAGATGGGGGATGATGAGGATGTATGCGGGGTTAGCGTGATTGATTCGCTTGTTCAAGATCATGTCGATGAGTTTCTTTGTAAGGATGAGTTGGAATTGGCTCTTACGTCCGCCGAGGCCGATTTTCTTGAAGCACCCGAGGTCGCCTACCTGTGCTCCTTGTTGGATGAGGAGGAGGCATTTGGTCTAAATCCGTGGATTCCGACATTTGAAGAGCTACCGCCTATCGAGAAGCGAGCCGTTCCGTCTAGTGAGGAACCGCCAAAGCTTGACCTTAAACCGCTACCCGACACACTTAAGTACGCCTATCTTGGCGATGGCCAAACTTACCCGGTAGTGATTTCTTCCGGCCTAAGTGAATCTCAAGAGTTGGAATTGATTGTTTTGTTGCGGAAGCACTCCAAAGCCATCGAGTGGTCTATAGCCGACATCATGGGTATCGATGCCTCCCTTTGCTCGCACCACATTTACATGGAAGATGATGTCAAGCCGACCCGCCAACCTCAAAGGCGTTTGAACCCGATTATGAAGGATGTTGTCCGGGCGGAGGTTATCAAGTTGTTGGATGTCGGCATTATTTACCCAATAGCAGATTCTAAATGGGTGAGCCCGATTCAAGTGGTTCCAAAGAAGTCGGGTGTGACAGTTGTGAAAAACGATAGAGATGAGCTTATTCCAACGCGTGTCCAGACCGGTTGGAGAGTGTGTATCGACTATCGGAAGCTCAATGCCAGTACAAGGAAGGACCATTTCCCTCTTCCTTTCATAGATCAAATTTTGGAAAGGGTGGCCGGCCACGAGTTCTATTGCTTTCTCGACGGGTACTCCGGGTATAATCAGATTGAGGTGGCGTTGGAAGACCAAGAGAAGACTACATTTACGTGCCCATTCGGGACCTTTGCGTATCGTCGTATGCCGTTCGGGCTTTGCAACGCCCCCGGTACCTTCTCGAGGTGTATTATGGGATTGTTCAGTGACATGGTGGAGAAGATCATGGAGGTATTCATGGATGATTTCTCTGTGTTTGGGGATTCCTTCGAGGCTTGTCTTACAAATTTGGGGCTAGTGTTAGCCCGGTGTGAGGAAAAGAACTTGGTGTTGAATTGGGAGAAATGTCATTTTATGGTGACCGAGGGCATTGTGCTTGGCCATATTGTTTCTTCTAAAGGCATTGAAGTTGATCGGGCAAAAATTGATTTGATTAGTAATTTGCCAACTCCGAAGTGTTTAAAGGATGTCCGATCTTTCTTGGGCCATGCCGGCTTCTATCGGCGGTTCATAAAGGATTTCAGTGCCATCGCTTGGCCGTTGTGCCATTTGCTAGCCAAAGATGTACCGTTTGAGTGGACGCCGGCATGTGAAGCTGCTTTTGCCAAGCTCAAGTCTAGTCTCACCTCCCCGCCTATTGTACGGGCTCCAGATTGGGAATTACCGTTTGAATTGATGTGCGACGCTAGTGACTATGCTGTCGGGGCAGTTTTGGGCCAACGCCACGGCAAGGAGCCGTATGTGATTTATTATGCGAGCAAGACTCTAAATGAGGCCCAAATGAACTATTCAACCACCGAGAAGGAATTGTTGGCGGTAGTCTTTGCATTGGACAAGTTTCGATCCTACTTGGTGGGCGCCCCAATCACTGTTTATACCGATCATTCTGCGCTCAAGTACCTTTTTACCAAGCAAGATGCCAAAGCGCGGTTGATTAGGTGGATTCTACTTTTGCAAGAGTTTGATCTTACAATTAAGGATAAGAAAGGTGTAGAGAACGTGGTGGCCGATCACTTGTCTCGCTTGGAATTTGAGGACCACTCATCTCACATACCGATCGGCGACTCTTTTCCCGATGAGCAACTCTTTGCAATCTCCACCGCTCCATGGTATGCCGATATTGTGAACTACTTGGTTACCGGGTTGATGCCGGCCCATTGGAATTTACAAGAGAAGCGGCGGTTTTCGGTGGAAGTAAAGCGGTTCTCTTTTGACGACCCGTATCTGTTCAAATACTGTGCTGACTTGTTCGACGTTGTGTGCCCGACTCCGAGCAACAAAGTGTTCTTAAATTCTGCCATACGGAGGCTTGTGGGGGTCATTTTTCTTTTTGGAAGACCGCCGCCAAAATTTTGCAAAGCGGTTTCTATTGGCTTCAATTGTATAAGGATACTTATGCCTTTTGCCGGGGTTGTGCTAATTGTTGGGGTGCGTGACACGACGAAATGAGATGCCGCTTACGCCTATCTTGATAATCGAGGTGTTCGACTGCTGGGGTATCGATTTTATGGGACCATTTCCGTCATCCTTTGGGTACTTGTATATCTTGTTGGCGGTCGATTATGTGAGCAAATGGGTCGAAGCCATTCCCACTCGAACCAATGACGCGGCGGTTGT
The DNA here is from genome assembly GCA_025413875.1 of Rhododendron molle. NCBI lineage: Eukaryota > Viridiplantae > Streptophyta > Magnoliopsida > Ericales > Ericaceae > Rhododendron > Rhododendron molle. The sequence continues at coordinate 2,838,419 of CM046388.1, read as the reverse complement.
AGTTGAATTTCTTCGGGAGCATATCTTAGCACGATTCGGGATGCCGAGGGCTGTCATTAGCGATCAAGGGTCCCACTTTTGTAACCGATCATTTGCTGCTCTAATGAAGAAATACTCTATTGTGCATAAAGTTTCAACGGCTTACCATCCTCAAACAAATGGCCAAGCGGAACTTGCAAATCTGGAAATCAAGAATATTTTGGAAAAGACGGTGAATCCCAATCGTAAGGATTGGTCTACTCGTTTGGTTGATGCTTTGTGGGCGTACCGTACTGCTTACAAGACTATTTTGGGCATGTCTCCTTACCGACTTGTCTATGGGAAAGCGTGTCACTTGCCGGTGGAGCTTGAGCATAAAGCATATTGGGCCATCAAGAAGCTCAATTTCAATATGGCAAAGGCCGGTGCCCGGCGGAAGCTTCAACTCACCGAGGTAGAGGAGATGAGGTACAATGCTTACGACCACTCTAGTGCTTACAAGTCTAAAATTAAAGCTAAGCATGATAAGAACATTGTGGTTAAAAACTTTGTGCCCGGTCAACAAGTTTTATTGTACAATTCCCGTTTGCATCTCCACCCCGGTAAACTCCGGTCCCGTTGGGCCGGGCCGTATGTCGTAAAAACTATTTTCCCTCATGGGGCCATCGAAGTCGAAAACATGTCTAATGGTTCCTCTTTTAAGGTAAATGGTCAACGGCTCAAGCCTTTTCTCGGTGGCTTCGAAGTTGGGGAGCCCGACGAGGATTTGGCCAATCCAGTTTACACGGATGGCCCGTCGGTTTAGTTTGTGTTAACTTAATTTGCACGGGGAACTTAACTGTTTGTCGGACCCGGCCCCTTGACTTAAGTGTAAGGGGTACCCTCCATTGACTTGGGTATTTGTAGCTCCGCACGCCGCTACTAAAATAAGGATCGTATGCCCAGCTTCCGGTTTGAAGGGCAAATTTTAATATCAAGTGACCTAGGGCTTTAATTAGTCTTTACGATAGGAGTAATTCACGGGAACCACTCACGTCTAGATTAGCCCCAACGGGGCGGTATAGATCATAGGTTAGGTCTTGGTATTCCCGTGCTCCATTACCGCACTTGGCTCTATCTTGTGCCTGCCTAGCTACGATCTTAGGGGACGCTGGACTTCATTGTTTGGCGGAGTCCATCTGTGACTTGGACGCTCCGAGTTCTGATATTAAATTCTTCTTGTTTGTACATATTGTTCGTAGTGTGCATTTTGTATATAGTCTTTCATTGGTTCTGTTTGTTTTCTGTGTTTCGGGATTTTATAATCAAGAGATTTCACCAATGCATCATTGTATCGGTCTTTAATTAGCACTCTTAGTGGTAGTTTACCGTTAATGATCCGTGCTCTCCGCAATTGTCCCTATCGGAGGCAACTTTGGTCTTTGGGTGAGGCTAGTTTCTCTTGTCTCACTTTGTTTTGATCATAGGGAACGCTGGGTTTAATTGCTTGGCGAGGTCAAGTGGTGAATTTTACCTCGGGCATGATGTAACAAATGTTTGACGGTCTAGTATAGCCACCCGAGCTTTGCCTACCTGGTGGAACTCGGGAAGAAAAGTATGACTCGTGAGATTGCGTGAACATCGGGTGGTGTCTTTCTTTATTCTTTTGTATATATTTCTGTTGGTTGGGGCCCGGCTACCATGGCGAGGCGGTTCTAATGTCATTCGCTCTTGGTCGGTAGTTGTGGTTTGAGTCTTTTGGCAGGGTACGCGTGCTACCACACCGGCCTTGGTGGTTTCTAAAGCTGGAGTGATTGAGGCATTCAGAACCTAAGCATGGGTGCGATTGCGTGTCGCGGTTGTTAGTCCAAAAGCTTTGGCCATGTCCCTGTGTGACTAGTTGGTTCCGTTGGTAGAGCCGAAGGAGTTGGCTTTGGAAACAGTCGGATGTGAAAGCGCCTAGGTGACGAAAAGCCTCAGTTATCGTTATAAAAAAATGTTCTATCTCTATATCTTTGTCCTTTTCCTCTCCTTCCTGTTGTTTTTCTTGCTCTGAGGGCATAGCATATCTTGAGTTGGGGGGAGGGGTATATCTATGCTAGATATGTTCTTCTTCGTTTTTGCTAGATATGTTCTTCTTCGTTTTTGTTTTTCGCTTTTAGCTTAGTTTTTTTTTCGGTTTTAGGTTGAATTCCTTCCGTTATTACAAAATTAGTGGATTAAAATAACTTTGCACATGCTCGTTGGTGTCAATTTAGAATAGTTCGTTAAGCAAATTTTGTATATCGCAACTTGCATGAATGGACTTAGGTGGCATTTACGAAGTTTGAGTGTGTTTCGGCCAAGTTTGGCCCGATTTTTGTCTTCATACATTTGTAAATAAGTAGATCATCTCTTGATCATGCCTAAGTCTGTTAGTTGTCTAATTTGAATCGATTTGGAATTTACGGCGCACTTAGGACGTGATACAAGGCATTTTTGCATGATGGAACCACATATGCGTCTCTTCGTCCCTTTTAAAATAAAGCCAAGTCCGTGTCACACTCTTTTCCATAGGAAACTGGATGTTCGGATGGTTGGTTGATATTTGGTTTTAAGCATAAGAGGGTGAAGCAGCAGGTTTCTGTGGCTGAGATGGCTTGTTGGGTGTGTTTTGAGGTTATCGGGCAACGCCAGGGGCAGAACATGGGCTGGCAAGTGCAAATTTGACAATAGCAAAGCGGTATCGATACAGGAAAAATGGCTGTATCGATACCATAATCTTATAGAGGCTGGACAGAACATAAGCAACCTGTATCGATAAACCCTGTATCGATACCGAAGCCTTATCAGGCCTACTTCAGACGGTTTCCAGCCCGATCATCTTCACTCTCTCCTCCCCTTTTCTCTTACTTCAACTCCATAACCGCCCATCTCTTTCCCAAATCCCACCAAAAACCCTCCAAATCTTGAGAATCGTCCGCCAAATCAACTCCGAATCACTTCTTTATCAAGTTTCAAGCAACGTATCGTGAGTTTTGGACTCGAAATCACCCCATGCAAGGTATTTCGGATTCTCTCTCTCTCTCCTCGTTCTTGTTTTGCTCCTCTACTACAAACCCATAAAAACTCCTCATATCTCCTATATAACCCATCCCAAACCCATTTCCAACATTAATTTCGACCCCATTGTTCAAAATCCAAAATTTCCAACCCGTATACCAAGAAATCCGAAAATGCCAAGGGTCAAAATGGTTGCTTGGAAGGCCAAGGGAAAGGCTACGCTTGATGATTCGGAGAGTGAGGAGGAGGGTAATGAGCGGGCTGAGGGGGTTGAGGAGTTGATGGTTGATGCTCGGCCTTCTCGGAGGAGGAAGAGGACTGCCGAGGAGATGGTTTCGGCCCGTCAGAAGAAGTGGGAAGATAGTTTTGCGAAGCGGAATGTCAAGAATGAGCGGCATGTGGATGCTTCGAGTTTTGGGGCACAGAATCGGGCTATTCGGCGAATCATTGAGCAAGGTTTGTCTTACTTTTTTGGTGCATGCCCCGGTTATAATAAGAGTTTAGTGGCTGCGTTTTATAAGAAAATGGTTGCGCCTGACCCTGATAATATTGGGCGAGATGAGGCTCAAATTGTGTCGAAAATTGGGCGAGTTGATATAGTGATTACTCGCGAAATAATTGCCCAGGCCTTAGATTATGATCGCCCGGCTGTCCAGGACATAAATTACCCTAGAGCTAATTTTGCTACATTTGATGAAATTTGTCAAGCCATGTATGAGGGTGAAATTGGGAACATAGGTGATTTTCATGTGCCGGGCAGGTTTCGTGAGGGGTATAAGTTGATCAATCAGTTTGTGCATCATAATTTGAACCCTCGTGGTACGGAGAACAAACCGACATTGAAGGACGGTGAGCTTTTGTATGCATTCATGCAGTCGGGGATGAAAACGGATTGGGCTTCTTACATTTTCCGGGAAATTGTGTTTTTCAAAGCCGATGCACCGCTCAATACTAGGATGCCCTATCCTTGCTTGATTACTAAAATTTGCAAAGAACAGGGTGTGACTTCTGATAAGTACAATGAGAAAGGAAGGCTGGAGCCCGGGGTTATCAACAGTACGGTGCTGACTAAGAGCATGTCTCAAACTAGGGTTCCGAGAGCTGCACCGGCGGGAAATTACTTGACTAATCCTCCGCCTAGGGATGCACCAAAGCAGGCTTGGTATAAGAAACTGTTCTATCAAGGGGTAGCACTGATTGGGAGTCGGAGGAAGGAAAAGAAAGAAAGGAGGGCCATAGCCCGTAAGCAGGATCGTATGGAGCATCGTTTGGAATGGCTTTCTAGCCGAGCTGAGGGGTCTTCTACTGAGCCTTACGTCCCGCCACCGGATGAGCAAGCTGAGGTTTCTGATGATTTTGCTGGGGACGAGCCGGAATCTAGGGATGAGGCGTAGGTTTTGATGGTGGGTGGTAGTTTCTGAAAAACCCTATACTTGGTCGGGGTGCGTGGTGGTTGACAGCCCACCTATTCTATCATGTTTCTATTTATTTCTTTGGCTTAGTCGTGAACTCGAACTCAGTAGTTTTAATCAGTTTTTGTCGTGGCCGGCATGTGGCCTTTTGACTTGGTGTTTTTCATAGTAAGTGACAGCCAAAGGGTAGTTAGTTTACCAAGCTAGCATAGGGCCGTCACTTGCTTTTGCTAACCGTTCTTTTGTTTATCCATGGTCATTATAAGCTTTTGAAGTCCTTAGTTGATCTTTAGAGCGCGTTAATTCCTTTTCGATTCAATTGGTTGATCACTTGCATAATTAGCCCATGGCATGCTTGTTTTCGTTACTTTTAGCTGTTGAATTGTGCTGATGAACTCTGTTCCTAGTGCTCTCCTTATTTGTCGAGGCATGGCGTTTTTGTCCCCCATGGCCCGCTTCCGAGCACTTTTTGTGGGATATGGTTAGTAGCGTGTTGATGCACTTGTGGCGTCCGTATCCTCCTTTTTGCTTAGGATACGGATTTTGATACTTGGCTCGGATGCATTTGATACTTAGTAATCCATCATAGTTTTCAGCTGTCTGTTGCGGACTTTGAATAAATTTGCTTTTGGAACTCTTGCTAGTTGGATACCTTGTGGATGTGCTAAGTTATTTTAAACGGAAGTTTTTCATTTTTTGTTTGGTAGTATGTTTTGGTTGCTCGGGACTAGCAACGTTAAAGTTGGGGGTGTGATAAGCACCCATTATTGTAGATAATTGGTGCGCTTAGTTCCGCTTTAGATTGGTTTCTTTCTTTTAACCGTCGTTTTAAGTCATTTTGCGCGTAAGGTTTCTTTTGAGCATTTTCAGGCAAAACACATCTTAAAGGCATGTTTTGATGCCCGGTGCAACCCTTGAGGGTATTCAAGCGTTTTTGCCCGGTAGATTTTGGCCATCGGGCATTGGAAGGATCACTCGGCCACTTGGCGGTGCCTGCCAGGCATCTGGAAGGTCGTCGGGACACTATGGAAGGCAGCCAGGCAAGCCATGGCCAAAAGCTGGGAGGCAGGCCATAAGGAAGCGGTATCGATAGAAGGGTATAATTGGAAATCGGGTACAATTGTCCTTGAGGCAGCAAAGAAATTATTGATGTCCTTATTGCATGATATATCCCTATACTATGGACTTCAGGCCGAAGCTCTCTTTTGGATATTTTGCACTTCTTTTGGGATATTTTAGGACGTGCAGAGTGAGAGACTGGGCCATGTGTATAAATACCTCACCCTCTCACTCTTGTATCTCTCTCTTGTCTTCTCCCTTTTGAAGTCTTTCACTTTCTTAACTTACCTCCATTAAAGCTCTAAGGTTTTCTTCCTAATTTCTTCAAGTACCTAGGTAAGTTCAAGTTATTTGTTAATTCGTCGTTCATTAATGTTGTAGCCACGGTTAAGGTTGTTATAAAAATCAAGTTTGTTTTCGATTCTATCGGCTAAAAATTATGTCTTGCTTTTATGCTTTCGTTTATGCCTTAGCTATGAATGAGTAGTCGTTAAGCTAAGTCTCGGGATAATCTTTCCCAAAGACTTAGGTTGTTAATTGGTTCTCGAGCCATCGGGCTTGAATGCATGATTTTCGGAATAGAACTTGCTTTGCAAATTCGGTCTAAACTTAGGGGTGTTAACTCCTTGGTATGCCGCTTGTCAAGCGGTCTTGGCAAATAGCATGTCGAGGGCTTGTGGCCTCCTTTGGACTCGACAAATGATTTAAACAAGTTGGTTCGCCTTCGGAAAATCACATCTTTTGATAAACGTAGTCAATAAAGCTAATCTTCCGGGCATGAGCACGCGGTCGTGACTCTCGCCTGAGTTATAATCGAGAACCGGTAATGGCCTTTGTCAAGGGTTAGAAGATCCCTAGACTTGCCTCTTTAAGTTAAATAAGCAAAACTCTAGTCTTCATTTTAGTCTTTCCACCTTTCAAAGCAAAACCGACAGTTAGTCGGCTTAAAGGCTGCAAACCGACCATAAAACCTTCAATCCGAATCAAGCTGTTATCGAATTCTCTGTGGGAACGATTCCGGTCTTCCGGTTATTATGCGAGCAACGACCTAGCCCTACGCTTCGGGTATTTCAACCTTATTGGAAGGCGAGGTTCAATCGTAAGCACAAGGCATTTTTTATGTTAACGATTCTGATTCAACTGCTCATCTTTTCTTTGTGAATTAAAATCACTTTTGACTCGTAGAACCATGACTCTAGGGGGCTTTGATTTCCTTCGCTCTGAATCTGTGATTGTGTATTTGGAGGAAAAAAAATGTAATTTTTTCCTTTTTTAAAAAAAATTCTGGACTTTTTTAAAATAAAAATTTTAAATCAGTTCAGATTCGGATTTTCAGATCGGATCCAATCTTTTCGGATTCGGATTGGATCCCACTCTTTGATTGGCCTATATGTAATCATAGACATGGATACTTTTATAAAGTTGATATGTAATTGTAGACGTGGATGTATAGTGCATGCAGGCTAGAATGGATCGCATTGGCTAACTCAGTGGCTTATACCTACGAGCGAGGGACAAACCATGTAAATAAAAACATACCTGTAGCATTAGAAGGGGCAAGGAAAAAGATTCATCAGAAGTTGGAATAAGTTGTTGGAGCTCAAAGCAAGGGGTGAAATCGCCGAAACCATCGATAACACCTTCAGATTCAGCCTCCACAAATAACACACCCTCTCCATTACAATCTATGTCGAAACCGCCGCCACCCACCTCCCTCCTCTTCAGTCGGCCCGCCACCGGGTAAAAGACTACCAGACAGTTGCTCAAAGCCTCCTTGAGCAAATGAGTGTCGAAGAAATTGCTTGAACCATCTGATCTGTAGAAGTAGATAGTTGGGACGTGATAACTTGGCACCAATAGGTCCAAGTTGGAGCTCTTTAGGGTGTGTTTGGGTGTTTCCTTGGCTGGTTTTACAATACTGCTTTCTTTCACCTTGATCTGCATGTTCCCTCACTCCTTGTCCTCGATCTGTAATAATCAAAAAAAGTTATTATTATTATTTTTCTTGCAAATAAGACAGGGTATTGCTTTCCTCAGGAATCAATATGGAATTTTAAAATTTTATTTTATATGCATGCATGTACATTTTTTTTATCCTATCTTTTAGCTGTTAGATTCCCATGAGAGATCGATAAGGATCCTACAAGGAGTTAATTCTCTGAAATAAGCAATGCTTGATGATTATATTTGTACAAGTATTTTGGGTGTCGGACAATAATCGGTCCATGAGTTTCGTGTCGCTCCACAGAAGGAGACTTTAAAGATCGTCCTCGATCGTTTCTACAAGTTACAAACAACTAATATGAGTGAGGATAACGTTCACCTTCATTTGGTGAGGGTGAACAAAATCGGACTTTGAGAAATGTCGAAAGATAAGTGGGAGTTCTATAGGTATACATACCTCTTTGAGAAAATACACTCCAAAAAAGATCGTCTTGCTTGATTACGAGCCTTCCAAAAGCGAAACCGTCGAAATACAGACTACAATTAAGCAGAGAGCCTCCTTAATTTGCACTGTAGGCTGAAATGAGACCAACAGAGGGAGACACGCATGTAAACCGAGTTTTACGTGCTTGTAGGCTCCATGTTTCATGTAAGTGAGTTTGTGTGATTGTGTATGATTTTATGGAGTAATTGTAAGCCGAATTTTACGTAATGTGCAAGTGTACATGTGGTTGTAGCTAGCATAGCTGGTCTGTATATATCCTCGGAGATTGAGAACTCAGCACATGGGTGGCTGCCCTACTATTTGAAAGGTTCAAGCGAACCCTCTGGATTCAAAACGTACAACTTTTTTTTTTCCTTATTACTTTTTAGCTAGAGTATAATTTATTGTTCATCGTTAAGTTGTCTGGAGTGGATCATTTGTAAAGCCAAAGTAAATACTAGAATGTCACTTGAACTTGTGAATTGGACATAGGCAAATGCAAAAATTTTGATCGAAACTCAAATTTTTTTGAATAAATGCAAAAATAAGTTAATAAGACAACTTTTTTTTGACTTATCTTTGTCTTTTTAAAAAAAATTATGAGTTTCGATTAAAAAAAATTACTTTTCCGATTCGTTGAGACGAATCAATAAGTCACAAAAGACGAATCAATAAGTCACAAAAATTTGATATAAAACTAACCATATGCGATTTTTTTAAAATAAAGACAAAAAAAAGTTTCTATCCGACTTTTCAATTCAAATCACCCCCGGTAAAAATAATACTTGGCCGGCACTTTCTCCTCTTTACAATTTTGGGGCTCCTTTCCGCTTCCATTTTATTATTATCAGTATTCTTTAAATTCTTTTGTGTACCACAGTATAAAAGACTAATCATATGTACTAAACTTATTATTACTCTTACATTTCGTATAGCGAAAATGATTTTTGCACTTTCTTTCTTGATAATGGCACTTTATTTTTTTTCCTTTTTGAAGTTTTTGTGTGTGTTTTTACAAAAAGATAGTAAGTTTTTATGGATTATTGATTCTTCTCAATGAGATGAATGAAAAAGTAAAAAACAATGGTCCAACCATAAATTTTTTTCGATAAAAAGACAAAATTAGCCAAAAGCTAGGTTTTTTGTATTTATTCAAAAAAATTGAGTTTTGATATTAGTTTTTTTTTTTTTACTTTTACTTTTTCAACTTCTTTCACCGAGAAGAACCAACAATCCACAAAAATTTACCGTGAAGCTAACAAATGCGAAAAAAGGAAACAAAAAAGTTAGCCAAGTCACTTATTTAGCCAAAACACCCCTTAGTAATGCTTATACCGTTTCATTTTGATACTGCATCATGCTATTGAGTGGTGTGTTAAAAATATGTGTTCTTGAAAATATGCAAGTAGCAGGACATTTTAACATGCAAGTAACATTTGATAATAGATACTAAAATTATTTTTTGAATCGGTTAGACGGGTTGACTTGGATAAAATGAAAAATAAAATTCAAATGTAACCATAATGCTAAAAATAATAATAAGTTGAATAGATTTTTTTTATTTCACAACAGGATTTCAAAATATGAAAAAAGAAAAAAAAATTGACCAACCCCTTGTATTGCTTCTCCCATTGGACTGGTTTGTGAGAGAAGGGGGGCGGGGGGAGGAGGGGAGTAATTAGCAGTTTGCTCTTTAACTCTTTAGAATTTTTGATTTGTGTCGTCGAGAAAAATCGAAAAAGTAAAATAAAAAAATTCCTTCTACCCAAAATATTTTGAACAATGACCACTTTTAAGTAAAAAAAAAAGTCGACATTTTTTTTTTTAACGTAAAAGTGGTCATTGTTCAAAATATTTGGATACAAGTAAATTTTTTTTACCTTTCCAAATCAAAAAGTCAAAAAAAAAATCTGGCGCAAAACGAACAAACGCGAAAAAAATTCCGATAAGGACAAAAACATATTTTTTCTTAAAATTCAATTTTTTTTGATAAACCTAAAAATTCAATTGTGAAGTGAAAAAGTCCGAGACATATTCACTTTGTTTGGTTTAACATTCATCTCATCTCTACACGTTTTTCAATATATTTTTCTCTCTATCTCTCTCCACTCATTACCACTCAACTCTCAAAAATAACTTTCTAAAACCTCAACCAAACAAAGTGATTGTTTGGGGGCAAAGTTGTCACTTAAAAATCAATTAGTACGGAGTAACCCTTTCTCCTCTGAGTAGAAAGTACAACTTCTTAAGTGCTCTCTTAAAAGTCAGAAAATGAAAGGATGTTTTGCACTCAATAGCGGAACCGTTGGGCATTACACTGTCCGCACACTTCCCCCTTGTAGGAGCACAGTACACTGTCTTTTTTTGCGTAGGTCGAAAATTGTACAGTACATTACCATTTTTGGGCATAAAATTAAACTTGTGAATAGGACTTATCTGTACATTGTGGGGACAAGTACTATGAAACTAATGCGTTGTGACTAGACACTGGAGGATATTGAATGGGACTGTGGATGCCTGGAGAGTCCAGCTATTGGTACTGATATGTCTCTATTCATTGGGTATTGATGGGCACATGGGCTCACTCGGGGATTTCTCATGAATGATTCATTCCGTTCAAGAATTTACAAAAATAATTGAGAGACCTAGTGAAAAATCAATTGAATTCGATATGTGCAGGTATTCGATCCAATCTTTTATTAATTTTTCATTCAGATTGTAGGATCTGGAAATGTCAATGAAAAATAGAAAGATTGGATCGAGTACAAACATATGTAAGATTGAACTGATTTTTCACGGGGTCCACTCCGGGTTCTTATCACCTAAGAATAAAATAATGCTTTAATAGAAATGAAATACTTATTATTCTATGGTTATCCTATCATTATTTTCCGTTACAAAATGATTACTTTTAGAAAATTGTTGCCCGTAGCAACTATAAATAAGATTTATTCTAATCAGTATGCTTAAACATCATTACGAATAAATGAGAGATTATTCAGGTTTTGTTGGTGGAGGGTGAAAGGAGGAGCAAGAAGTTAAGAGAGATGTGTAGATATAGAACACAAAGAGAAAATCTTTTTACTGACGGAGTCGTGAATAGTTTTTTACAGAACCAATCGCGATCGTATAAAAGTGTTTTGACCGATTCGGATGTAAATGAAATTTTTCTGGAAAAGAGTTAAATTCATTAAAATTCGAACCGTCCAGAACACTTTTGGACGATCGCAATTGGTCACTGCTGTAACAACTTGATCATGGCTAAGCCGTGAATAAGTTTATCTCAAAACATAGAGAGAGAGAGAGAGAGTTTTCGAAGTATCCAATATGTCATCGAGAGTTTTCGAAGTATCCAATATGTCATCGAGAGTTTTCGAAGTATCCACTATGTCATCCTTGCCATGCCCTTTTGAAGTTTCAATTGTTTTCATCTCGTAGAGTTTACCAACATGAATTGAGCAAAATAACGAAATTCCCATCTCCCATCAATATTTATCTCGGCAAATCAATCGTATATATATTTTTTGATCCGAAGCACATTTCATTAAAATGCCAAACGGTACCTAAGGTGATTCCATCGGAATACAGTGAAAAGGAAAAAACTACAGCCAACCCATCACAGAGAAATACACAAGAAAAGCAGGGACAGAGAGAATTAATCATATTTGTCATGGCCATCACTATAACATAGTGAGATGGAAAAAGCAGCAAAAGCCAAGAGAGGCTGAGCAATTCAAGCCTTGCTATATATCATGCCGTAGAAGACATCAGATTAAAATTTACTCTGTTACAATCTCAGTTTGGGCATCTGAATGGGTATTTTCCTTTGTTAGAAGTCATGAAAAACGCCCTTGAAGACTTCCATGTGATCAACCTCTAAGACCATCCGCAGTGGTATAATCAAAAGTCAATTGTTGTTAAAGTTAACAATATTGATGCAAAAAATAGCTCACAATGGTATAATCAAACTTAGCAATATCCTTAGAAATAATCAAATTTTGGGTTTTGGATAACCAAAACTAGCAACTTTTTTCAATAATCAAAATTTGTGAACTCCATACCACATAAGTTAACTAGTTCCACAATTTATATATATACACGCGTATTTCAACTAGTATTTTCTTCTTCTCTTCTTCACTTGCTCTATATTTTCTTCACTTCAACCACAAACTGTTTCTCTTTCTTTTCCTCCAAACGTGAAACTCATATTTCTCAGTCATCTACAATTTAACCCATCGTTGCAGGATTAAAGTATTTCACCCTTCTTTCCCGTTTCTATTTTAGGCTGCATTCTCATATTTGTCAACTTTTGGTTATTCATTTTTTATTATGCCACTGTGGATGGCCTAAGAATATAACCAAACACAAACTCCCATCCCCAGTTGGGCTTGGTAATATGTACACGTTCCCTTCGGAAGGTACATCGGCAGGGCCCATATGAACGGGCCGGCCCCACCAGAAATCAGTATCATTTATAGGCAGCCTGATCCAACTCACAACATTGAGGTTTGGGCACTTAAATGTATGTGGGCGCCACGGACCATGGCCGTTGGGTCGGGCTGCAACGCGAGGTGTTAGAAGTTAGAAGGAATAACTTTTTAATTTAGACTCCATTCCACTAACAACTTATTTCACTTATTCGTTTTGTTCTTATTTGAATTTTTTCTCGTTTGTTAGTTTGTGTCAAATTTTTTTTAGACTTTTTGATTCGTCGAATCGGAAAAGTAAAAAAAATTTCCTTCTACCTAAATATTTTGAACAATGACCACTTTTAAGTGAATTTTTTTTAAACTTAAAAGTGGTTATCGTTCAAAATATTTGGATAAAAGTACATTTTTTTTACTTTTCCAAATCATAAAGTCCAAAAAATTTGGCGCAAAACGAATAAACGCGGAAAAAATTCAAATAAAGACAAAAATATTTTTTTTTTCTAAAAATTATTGTGAAGTGAAAAAGTCCCGAGACAATGTTTGGGGGCAAAGTTGTCACTTAAAAATCAATTACTTTGTCAAAGAATGGTAAATCTTTCCACACAGATAATCTGTGCACAGATTTTGTTGTGTGGCCCACCATGGGTCTCATACAAACGATCCGAACAGTTTATTAAATGTAGAACATTTTTTCAAGGATTTTCATAAAAAATAAGCTCAATCCAATACCTATAGGTGTTTGATCTAATAATCTAATTTTTCATTACCTGAAAATCTGAATGAAAATTTAGATAATTGGATCGAGCACCTATAGTTATTAGATTGAGCTTATTTTTTACGGGGACCCTTGAAAAAATATTTTACATCTGATGAACGGTTCGAATCATTTGTGTGGAATCCGTGATGGACTCCACAAGAAAACCTGTGCACAATCTGAAAGGGATGATAGTACGTAAAATAGACCAGCTAATTTTTTTCAATGGGTTTGAAAGGGATGATAGTACGTAAAATTCGGTTTACAATTGATATACAACTACACGCACTGACACATTTACGCACACAATCGCACAAACTCACTCACATCAAACTTGAGGCTCACGCACACAAACTGTGTGTGTGGCGTGGGGCCCATGTTGGCTGAAATGAGACCAATAGAGGGAGACATGCATGTATACTTCATTCACTGATCAACTCTGTTAGAATTGTGGCTCATATGTTTAATATGAAGAGATACTAAAAAGTTGTAGAAAGAAGGCTAGATGTCGGAGCGGAGCGAAACGCAACGAGCGGAGCGGAGCGACGACATCTGGCCCATCACTAATGATCCAGTGGAAGTAGAATGGGCCTTCAGCCCAGGCGTTCTGTAATTGGGGGGTGCGGGGGGCGTTGCCCCTCGCGGTACGGTACGGTACGGTTCGTACATGGGTATTTTTGGGATATAGATCAAATATCAGGTTAGGGTTAGAATAGAGTCGCTATAAATACTCTATGTCGTAAACCCTAGTTCTTAACTGTGATAATAAAAAGAACAGTCGCTCTCGTTCTCGTGGACGTACCCGATTTTTGGGAACCACGTATATTGCTATGTCGATTCTTTACTGTTCTTATACTCGTAAATCGTGTGCGTGTGTGACGATCCTAACAAACTCCCACTTCATTTTTTCTCCTCTTTTTTGTTTGCATTTAAGCCTAAAGAACTTTACTTCCACTTGGGGAAAATATTTCTCCCCATTTAGATGCCCAGTTGAGCGTAGGGATAAGAGAAATCTCCATCGAAAATGAAGTGAGAGGTTAGAACAATAGCTCGGCTTTTTTGCAAGGATTTGAAAGGGATGACAGTACGTAAAACTCAGCCTACAATTATTATACATCCACACAAACTTACACACACAATCACGCAAATTCACTCACATCAAACATGGAGCCCCCACAGTATGTAAAATTCGGCTTACAGTGTGCGGGCCTCATGTTTGTGCTTGTGGGCTCCATGTTTAATGTGAGTGGGTTTGTGTGATTGTGTGTATAAGTATGTAAGATTGTAGCATAACCGTTTTGTTTATATCCGTGTAGATAGAGAACTCTGCACAACGGTGGATGCACTATTATTTGAGGGGTTCAAGTGAACCGTCTGGATTTAAAACATGCAATATTTTTTTTTCTCAACACTTTTTAGCTATACATCGTTATGTTGTCTGCAATGTATCTGTAACGTCCCGAATTTTTGGGTACGTTAAATAAACATTTTATTGAACATTAAAGAGAATCTGGCTCTTTATTACTGCTTCGTTCGTCGATATATATAATAAGATTACCCCAAGCGTAGGGTATAAGCGTCCAATTGAAGCATAATAATCCGGAAGACCGGGATCGTACCCACGGGAATAATTAATACGGCTTTGCTGGATTGTTAGGAGTAAGCACAGGTTTTCGGCTTTTAGACAGCCAACTTTGTTTTACGTATGCGGTGGAAATTAAAACGGCTAAAATAAACGAGAATAAACTAGGAAAAAGAAAGCAGGTTAGGTCTAGGAATGTCTAACACCCACGACTCGAGCTAAATTACATTTTCCAACCAACTACGCGATTTAAGATACTCAATTAAGGTTCTTAAGCAGGAAGATAAGATGGCTCGAAAATCAAGCTAGCTATAGAATTCATTTAGCAAACACCTCGAGCGACAGAGCTCCAAGCATCATGTGTGGTAAGTAGGCGATACTCTTACCTACACATGATCAAGGAGGTTAACACCTCGGCAATTTGATAAACAAATCCAAGCCCCACATCAATTTTCGAGCCAAAGATTGAAACTTTATTGGTGAAAAATGCTATTTTACTCAAGCCATGAGGTGCTAATCACCCCATGACCCAACCTTGAAAAACTACTCACACATATCTAGAGAGATAAGAGCAAGCAAAAATCTACTTAGCATAATTGAAAACATAGCACTAAAAGAAGACTAGCTTAAAAGATAGATCAAGCAATTTAAAACAACTTTAATGAAGGTGACAAGGGTAAAAATTAACTTACTTAAGTAGAAAATGCAGAAATAAAGGCTGAAAATGAAGAACACTTAAAGAACAAGCAAGAGCAATTTGAAATCCTAGATCTAGATCTAAAACGTAATGTAAAAAAGTTAATTGCTACTTGTTTGTACAAAATGACCTCACTCCTATTTATATTCCTAATCCATGCGCACGGAATATTCCATAAAGATCCAAAAAAATCTCGACTAAGGCCTTCGGCATCGATGCAATAAAATTCTTCCCATCGATGCCGAGCTAGTTATTGAGCTGATTTCTCTAAGCAGTTAGGCATCGATGCAACACTGGACATCCCATCGATGCCGAGCAGTTTAATGGGCTAATGCTGGAGCCTTGGTAACTCGGTACCCATTGAAGAAATGGCTCCCATCGATGCCGAGCCAATTAATGGCTGTCCCATGTGATGCTTGGTACTGATGGACAATAAAATATTCCATCTTGCTTTGACTAATTCCTTTTAAATCCCTTCGGTCCCGATGGAAGAAATTTACTCAATTGATGCCAAGAAAAGTAATGAGCTGGTGCAATAGGTACTTCGGTACCAGTTGAACTCGAGTAATATCCACCAATGCCAAAGTTGCTCATGCTCCAGCAATTGCCTTTTGTTCTTTGACCTTGACCATTGAATTGCCTTTACCTTGGGCTGCCGTGCTTTGCTTCGCCTTGGCGTCGGGTCACCTTCGTCTCTTGTCATGCCTTAGGCCTTGAGTATTCCGTTTTTGATTATCTTTGAGCCTTAGACATTCGTTGATAGCTTTGGGCTTTAAAATACCTATTTTGAACAATTTTCTACAAAACAAAACTACAAAACCTTACGAGTAAAAGCAATTAAAAATAACAATTTAGACGATAAAATTAATAAAAACTAAATAACTAGCGCACCCTACATTGCATTATCGGGTGCTTATCACACCCCCCAACTTGAGGTTTGCTAGTCCCTAGCAAATAAAGTAACGAAAATTTAAAAACTAGCAACTTGCAATTCATTCCGCTACCACAACTTAGAACATGCTCAACATTGTAAACCAATAAGAGTTCAATCAATCCTGCTTTTTATTCATTTCTAAAATTCACAATTTCAGTATCCAATCAAACAAGCCAAGTATCAAGCAAGTCCAAGAGCAAGCTAAAAAGGTTCGTGTCCTCGAACAAGGGTAGGATACGGGACACAAAACCTTGCGAATTCAATCTAACCAAATCCACCAACGAAGTGCTTAACAAACAGGCAATAGCGAACAAGGAAAGCTATGTCTCAACAACTACAGCACTTATTCAACAGAGTTAACAAACTAACAGATGATTATTGGATAACGAAAGGAAAGCATGCCATTCAACTAATTATGCAACTATCAGACAGTCAATCAAAATGGAATTTATGCGCACAAAAGATCAACTAAGGACTTTTTAGGCTTGTAATGACCTTGGTTACAAAGAAAAGGTTAGCACAAAAAGGGCGACGGTCTATACTAGCTCGGTCATCTACCCAAATGACCGCCGCCAACACACCAAGATCAACCAAGTCAAGGGCCAACCCAGCCAAACAAAAGTACGAATTGAAAGAACTACTAGATAAGTCCTACTAAAACTACTACCACCAACTCAATCACACCAAGTCATCATCCTCATCTGGCTTCTCACGGTATTGTGCCTCGAGCTCCCCATTTTCATTGAACTCTTTCTCATCCAGAATGTATGCTAGTCCATATGTCAAAACAATCCTCTCATATCAAAGTATTCAACCCTCTTTCGAATTCACTTTTTCTTTTTCATAGTATTTCTTTGATCTCTTTTCTTTTCTTTTCTTCTTTTTGCAATACAATAAGGTCATTTGAGGTGAGATTTGTAATGAGAGAGATATTGGAGCCAAATTTTGGAATTTTTGGAGAGGGAGATGAAAATTTGGGACTTTTGCTTTTGTAGTGGGAGAGGAAAGATATAGAATCATGTAACAATTTTTCGCTTTTTCGCATTCCAACCACTTCTATCACATTCACACCACCCCCAAATCTTCTTGAATCATTGAAAACCATTTTCACACAACCCTCCAAACATCCGGGTACCTAAGTTTAAGCAAAGAATAGGAGAATAACAGGATGCAACATAGGACAAGGGGACTCATTTGTGGTATGATCATGCAAAGAATGCCTTGTATCTTCCCCTAAGTGCGCTTTGGATTCCAAAATGATTGAAAATCGACATTTAAACACAATTAGAGATGGACATGCGATTATTTACCTAACTACAAGCATTTTATTGAAAAGATGGGGATATGGGCCAAAGCTTGCTCAAAGACTTGCTCAAAACTTAAACCGTTCAATTTTCAACTAAGCATGCAAATCAAGAAGCACAAAAATTCTTAGGATTGCTACGAACTCTTGCCAACTAACAATTATTGAGCATGCAACAAGTTATGAACAAAAACTAAAAACATGACAAAAGGAAGAATTGCAAGCAAAAAGCCTCATTTATGTTATAAAATTTTTCATTTTTCTCATTTTTTTGGATTTTAAAATTTTCTATTGTTTTTGAATTTTCAAATATACTCAAAATCAAACAAAAAGCACAAAAATGAAGCAACTTGGTACATGAGCTAACCCCTCTCCCCAACTTAAAGCGATGCTATGCCCTCATAGCATAAAGAACAAGAGCGAAGAGAGAAAAGAGTGCGCGAATGTACCGTCCAAGGGGAATGTCAACCCCTAAATACCTCGACCAAGTTGGAGGATTTCATGTCAATGTCCCGTTCCAGCCAGATTAGATGCTTCCAAGGTTTACTCCTTCGGTTCTGCCAACTCGGAACCACAGCTAGTCACACAGGACCATATCCAAAGCTTTATTGGACTAATAACCGCGACGCATAGCCGCACCCATACTTAGGGCTCCTGAACGCCTCACTCACTCCGGCTTTTGATCCAAACTACCAAGGCTGGTGTGGTAGCACATAAACCCTGCAGAAGACTTAGAGAACGACTTTCTACAAGACAAATGACATTAGAACCACCGGCCCGTGTTATTCGGTTTCAAACCAAAACAAAATTAAAAGACAGAAAACACAAAGAAAACACAAAGAACAAGTAAAACATGCGAAATAAAATGCAATGCAATGCACCACCCGATCATCACGCGATCAAACGAGTCATACTTTTCTTCCCATTCCTTACCGGTGAGGTATGAAATGGGTGGCTATACTAGACCGTTGAAAATGTGTTATGCTAGCGCCCGTAATAAAATTTATCGCTCGACCTCGCCAAACAATTAAGTCCAGCGACCCCTACGATCAAAACAAAGCAAGATAGAATACAACCTAGCGTGCACTCTAGGCAATATCACACCTCACCCACAGACCTAAGTTGCCGTCGATAGGGGCATATTCGGAGAGCATGGATCGTTACCGATAAACTATTACCAAGAAGAACTAATGAAAGCCCTTTTTCACTAACCTAGGTGAAATCTTTTCATGTGAAACATCTCCAAGACTTTATTCAAAACATGAAAAACAAAAACAAACACACAAACATGCAAACAAACAAGCTAAAACAAAACTAACCATGCATAGCTAACTAAAACATGATAAAGCAAGAAAGAAAAACAAGTATGTACAATATTTACAAGTTTTGCCCTTCGAACCGGAGTTGGGCACACGATCCTTCTTTTAGTAGCGGCGTGCGAAGCTACATATACCCAAGTCAATGGTGGGTACCCCCTACCTGGGGGCCGGGTCCGACAAACAGTTAAGTTCAGCGGTTACGCTTTCGCTCCCCGTGCAAACATAAAGAAACAAGCTAATCAACCGTGTAAACTGGATCGACTAGCTCCTCATCCGGCTCTCCAACCTCGAAACTGCCGAGAAATGGTTTAAGCCTCTGTCCATTTACTTCAAAAGATTTACCATTACTTGGATTCATAACATCAACAACACCATGATGGTTTTGAATAATTAGCACGCCATTGAGAATTATTAAAAGAAACAGAGCACTCCAAACTACAGTCTTTGCCAAAAATTGAACTCTACCATGCCACAAGATAAGATATTTTGAGTAAAGCAATTGCTAGTTCGTTTTAAAAACTTAAGTTCCACCAAGTGCATAGCCCAAACAAAATTAATTTTCAAGTAGTTGACAAAATCTACAATATAAGGATGATAAACCACAAGAAAATTGGCAACACCAAGAAAATCAATTCGTTCTATGATTGGAAACTTCTCAAAAATAGGCCCACATGCATTTTGTTTTTCTAACAAAGAGTATAAAGAATTTACCTCACCATCCATTTCATTAGTAGTGAGAAGATCGAGGCACAGAGAACTCGAAGGGACAATTTTAGCTTCCATGGGCTCCAACTCTTCAAAGATTGGTCCATAAGCATCTTGTTTAGCCAACAACGAATACAAGTAATCCACTTCGGCATCCATTTCCTTAGCGGTGAGAGGTTTTTCCATCGGATCTTCATAGTAGACGCCCGACATTTCAAACATGTTCATCTCGTGAGCAAGGAGTAATTCTTCTGGGGAAGAATCAAGATACAGGAGATCGGAAGAGACAACTTCAGCGGTGAGGCATTTTCCCCCCGGATCATCATATAGAGGGGGATCCACAAGAGAGGGAAGAACCTTCTTCTCGATCGGTGGTAGCTCCTCAAACTTTAGGGTCCAAGCGTTCATAGCACAAGCTTCATCCCCATCAAGCAACGCATGTAAATAACTGACTTCAGAAGATTCGAAATTCAGCTTCTTCAGTTGTAAGAGCAACTTCCAAAGGATCACTATAAAGCAACTCATCCACATGTTCCTCCGCCAAAGAGTCAATAAAGCTCACTTCATTCACATTCTCGTCATCTCCTATCTGACTGCTCACATTGAATACATTGACCTCCATCTTCATGTTACCGAAGGTCATGTTGAGCATTCCATTCCGGCAATTGATAACTACATCTGCTGTGGCTAAGAAAGGTCTTCCAAGGATCACCGGAGTAGAAGTAACACAAGAATCAGTCGGATTTGTATCGAGAATCACAAAATCCACTGGATAGATAAACTGACCCACTTGTACCAAAACATCTTCCACTACCCCTCTTGGAGTGCGAATGCTCCTGTCAGCTAATTGAAGAGTGAATGGAAATAACTTCAAGCGAGCTTGCTCAAGTTGCCTTGGAATTGTAACAAAGGAATTGTAATAAATTTCGTCACGAAAGGTACCCATTTGACGACGAAATATATTTTTCGTCACTGAAGGCATTAAAATGGTGACGAAATTATTTTTTGTCATCAAAGTTAATCATTTAGCGACGAAAAAAATATTTTGTCACTAAATTGGTCTCATTTGGGGACGAAATATATTTTTCGTCACAAAATAATTATCTTTTGTGACGAAAAATAATTTCGTCACCTTTTTTAAGCTTTCGGCGACGAAAAATGTATTTTGTCGCCAAATGGGTACCTTTGGTGACGAAAATATTTTTTTCGTCGCTAAACAGGTATAATTGGTGACGAAATTATTTCGTCACGGAAGTTATCAAAACAGTGACGAATTTATTTTTTCGTCGCCAAATATACTCATTTAGTGACGAAATTAAGTTTCGTCGCCACTTTTTCGTCACCAATTTTCATTTCTTGTAGTGGATTGTACTTCCTTGATATGACAATTCAATGACTTGGGTGAGGAAGTACAATGTTGACTAGGTTTGTGTATGTAATAGAAAGTCCAGCTACGGAGTGTGTGTACTACTTTCTAGACAATTGGCAATCTTATTTCTATTATCCAAAGGTTAGAACTTCTCCTACTATTCTTTATCCAATGGATAAGCAATCATGTCATACTATTCATGACATGACACGTTAAAGGTACTATGATGACATGGCTTTAACTAATGGTCACTAATTTCCCTAGGTTTTATTATCCACTGGATATGTAATCATGCCACACTATTCATGAAATGACAAGTCTAAAGTATAATGATGGGTAGTCAAGTCATGTTATTATCCAGTGGACAATGGTTTTCCTAGTTTCTATTACCCAAGGAATAAAAGTTTCCCTAGCAATTATGGACCAATGGTCCAAGGAAGTAATGATGAAGAAACACATGACTTGTCTTGTCATCCTATTTGGCAAGTCTTATATCCATTAACCAATGGATAACAATTATCCTAGCATGTAATAACCAATGGTCCAAAGGAGTAATGATGAAGAAACACATGACTTGTCTTGTCATCCTATTTGACAGGTCTTATATCCATTAACCAATGGATAACAATTACCCTAGCATGCAATAGCCAATGGTTCAACTACTAGTCCAACTACTAGTCATGGAGTACATTGATTGTTTTGACTAGACTAGTCCAACTACTAGTCAAACTTGGGTGTTCTTTGTTTTATTACCCAATGGTTAACCATTTCCCCAACAACTCTTATTCAATGGGCAAGAATTTCTCTAGCACTTATCGTCCAATGAATAAAGGTTTCCCTAGAACTTATCGTCCAATGGATAAAGATTATCCTAACCATTATCGTCCAATGGATAAAGACAAGAAGGTTTAAATAGTCCATCTAGGGTTAGGGCAACCAAATTAGACTTGGGATCCAAGTAATTAGGTTAACTAACTAGTTGGAATCTAATTCTATTTGTCAAGTAGGATTTCCAGTCAAGGAATATAATTCTAAGATTTTACTACAATTACAAAGTAATTATACCAAGGCCTTAATAGGCATACTTGTCTTTAGAAAATGACCTTAATGCTCGGGCGATGAATACCAATTTCCTAAGTCATAAACCTAATTATGACGGATTATTAATCGCAAAAAGAGATTTGTAAAACCAATAAAGAATTTTCAAATATAACAACGAAATTTTTATAAGTCAATAACGACTGATTTTTGGGTGTTTAAAATGAAATCCAAAAATAATAATAATTCAAATTTTTAGCGAAATTTTTTTATTGACCAAAAATCACGGTCGTTACAGTATCATTTGTATAAAGCCAAAGTAAATAGAAAGTCACTTAAACTTGTGAATTGGACATAATATACCTGAACAAAATAAAATTAATCAGACCCGTTATTCACCTAAACTGTGTATCTTAAATTTATATTTTGTTTTCAATATATACAAAATTTTCTAAATTTTTTTGTCATCACCAAACTAAAACTCTGAAGCCCCCCTACTTACGCATGTGTAGTCA
Source organism: Rhododendron molle (assembly GCA_025413875.1). Lineage (NCBI taxonomy): Eukaryota > Viridiplantae > Streptophyta > Magnoliopsida > Ericales > Ericaceae > Rhododendron > Rhododendron molle. Next base: position 2,815,874 of record CM046388.1, on the reverse strand, counting down.
CATGCATGTGTGCATTGAGTGCTAGCTAACCCATGGTAGATTTTGTGCATTTAATTCAAATAAGAAATTTGCTTGTTTAGACTAGCCAGTATTTTTTTAAAAGAAGATCGTTGTCATTCTCATCCTAAAGAAGGTCCAAGAGGATCAAATTACCAAGATATATACATGACAATAAGACACAGGAAACAAAGCACCCAAGACAAACAATGACAACTCCGTAATACAACCCCGAATAAAACGACTGAAGCACACACAATAACGACAAATGCGACGTGCCTACACTTCGGTGGATGTCCACAATCCTTAAAGGGTACATTCTATTTCTGGACATTACTATCCCCGTAAACTATGGACAGGGAAACCATCCCCCGGGAAAAGGGAGGATACATGCAGGTGGACTTTTGAAGATAAAAGTGAAGCTTTTAACCTGCAAACAATACATAATCTTGAACACCGAACACCTATTCTAGAAAACAACAATCTAGTTTACACACATTTGGTCTAGTCTTTCTCTCTGGGTGGGCGTATCTATGGGAGTTTGTCTTTTTTGATGTTCTCTTCAGGTCTAGGGTTTTTGCTTTGGTGGGCTGCTTTTTGTGGGTTTTGCTCTTCGTCTTATTGCTTGGGAGTTTTGTCTTCTGTTTGTCTTCAGGTCAGGTCTGTGTCTCAGCAAGCAAGGACGGAACCAGGATTTTACCCTAGCAGTGGCAAAATATATACTAAAAAAATTTAGTGGTGGCGAGACTATATAAGTTGGGCATAATTATTATTTTTATATATAATAATTGTATTTTCTAAAATTCTTGTCGTGATGGTCACCACCACTAGACCCCCTGGTCCCATCCTTGGTCTCAAGTCTTTTGGTCTTTGTTTTGAGTGTTTTGTTTTTTGTCAGTCAGTCGTTGGTTGAGGTGTCTTCTCGGGAGTATGCTCTTGTTGGTGCTACCTGTGATTATTTCTGAAAATTATTATTGATTTATCCTCTTTCAACTCCAAAGTTTTTGGAGGGCTAAGAGGCTCAACTGTCTGTTTCTCTCCTTTCCAACTCCTATTCTTTTGGGAGGGATATGAGAGATTAATGCTGCTTCTGGCTGTTTATCTGTTGAAGCTATGGTAATTATTCCTCTGACTTGCTGAGATCTCCCAAGGAAATTGTTAAGGTTTTATCCTCTTTCAACACCAAAGTTTTTTGGAAGGTTACGAGTTATGGAGGGCTAAGAGAATAATCAGATGTTAGCATTCCATTTTGGCTCTTTCAACTCCTACATGTAGGAGGGGGCTAAGAGATTATGATGCTACTTTATATATCTGTGGATATGGTGACTGGATGCTGCTTTGCTTAACCCTGGAATTGTGGTTGCTGATCTATATCCTCTTTTCAACTCCAATCAATGTAGGGGGGATAAGGGGATCATCTGATTCTATTTGCTGGTTCTGAAGATGTTTTTGTTTGGAAAACTATTCTTACCATGTCTTTCTTGCTACTGTTGAATGCTGTGATTACTACTACTGGTATTTGGATGGTTTTACCACTTCCCTACTGCTATCTTGGGGGATCTTGTTTGGTTATGGTGCTGTTATCTGAAGGGGATGATTATACCTGCTACTGTTCTTAGTGCTATGATGCTGGTGTATTAGGGCTGCTTTAGGTGGCTAATGAAACCTGTTGAAGAATTTTCTGGCCTTCTTTGATGGCTGGCTTGTGGATGCTGCGGAGTTAATCCTCTTCCTAAGAGCTATGAAGCTGGTATGGCTGTTGGGCTGGTAGTGCAAGCTATCATGGAATGATTTCTGTAGTCTTTTGGAGCAGTGGAAGTTTATGTTTTGGTTCTGGATGGATCCATTTCCTATATGATTCCTTTCAATTCTGTTGAATGTAATTTTCTTCTTCTTTTTTCTTTTTTCTTGGTCTGCTCTATGATCCAAGTTTTCCTTGCATCTAGAGCTTAATCTCCTCGATGTACCTTTTGTCGAGTTCAACAAAATCTTGTTGCTGATAAAAAAAAAAAAAGAACTAGGTAAACAATCTAGTTTACCTATTCTAGTTTATATTTGAAGCTTACAAGATTGTAATAGACTAGGTGTTGGTTTAATATAACAAGTAATTGGAAATCACGTATTGGGTTCTCAAACTCTTTTAAGCGATAAAGGTTAAGAAATGCGAGGTTATTATTAACAAAAAAACACTCGAACTCGAATGAAAAATGAGTTAGTAAGGGTGCGTTCATGCAAACTTATAATCTAAAACTTATTTCGGTATTTTTACATTTCGTAACTTTTTGTTTAGCTTTTCGTCGTAATTTTTGGGATTAATCGTTCGTCTCGACGAGACGAATTGAAAAAGTATACAAGTATGAATCGATGTTGAAAAAATTCAAATCAGAATGCATTTTAGACAAATAAAATACTTTTTTAGTTTTTAGTGAATTTTTTTTTTTTTTTTTGCTTTCGGTCATAATTTTGTACTTTTTAAACTCCTCTCGTCGAGATGAACAATTAATCCTAAAAATTTCAACGAAAAGCTAAACAAAAAGTTATCAAAAGTAAAAAATACCAAAATAAGTTTTCGATTGTAAGTTTACAAGAATGCAACCTACGAAAAATGTTTTATTTTCACATAAAAGATATAGTAGGCCATGGCTGCAACCCCAAAGTTTGTTGATAACAATAACCAAGTAATGAGAAACTTGCTCACGGTGGAGTTGAGTTGCTTTGCTTAATTGCTTTCAAAGAAGATCCACACACAAAATAAGTGCATAAGCAATTGGTTAGATTTGTGATTTTGCTTATTATTGGCTGTAGATATATCAGCTAGGCAAAAAAAAAAGGGCCCTAATTCCTTCGGCACAACTCCCGTGTTTCATCACCAAGCAGAGGCGGCTATACGTGGTTTCCAGGGGTTCAAGCGAATCCTTTGAATTCAAAAAAATGCACTAAAATTTTCGTATTCCTTTTATATAATTGTATTTTTTTATTAATATTTTTGACACTAAATCATTCATACATAGTCGGAGTAAGTGAAAAAAAATCACTTAAGGTTGTGAGTAAGTAGGTACCATAGCTCAAGTAAACAAAATAAAATAGGCCAAATAAAATTTCATCCAAACGTAAATATGTGTATTTTACACAGAGTTTCGTATACAATACATGTGTGTGTGAAATTTTTTCACCGATGAACTAAAATCCTGGAGCAGCGCGCGGCTGTGGCTAACCCAAGGATGAACAGATTCAACATTTACCCTTCAACAAATGAACGCAAACACTTCACCAACAGAAACTATTCATTATTAAAAAAGGGTCCCTCATTACTTGAAATAACAAACCTTTCAAACTACACTAATACAAAATAGAGGCCCACGTACCTAAACTGCACCAACCCATAATCCACACAAAGGCTGAAGATTAGCCATGGCATGAAAAACTATGAAGAGTGTTTCCACGTGGTACTCTAGAGCCTTCTACTGCCACATTTTCACGCGGGACCCATGAGCACGGATTCTACGGGAATCCATGAAGGCTTTGGAATGAGGCCACGAGCACAACGTGGCGGTGCTCCACCTAACAGTCACTCGCGGGGAAAGACTAGGACAAGAAGAAACCAAACAAAACTGAGTACCCAACAAGGGAAAGCACTTGAAGCAGCGCAGGAATTTGCTTATGAGTTGCCGGAGCGGATCCTGTTTTGGCCCGGGTTCCCCCGACCCCGGGCACGTACCGGGTCCCCCTGGCCCTCCTCTTGATCTGGACTCTTATTTTGCGATTGTGAAAGCAACAGAAATTGTCACTGCCGGCTTGTGACTTCTCCTGTTGGACAGGCAAGCTTAAGAACTGGCCCAGAGAGACAGCTGAAGTGGGAAAAGATTGGGAGAAAAAGATGAGAAAAAGGAATGAAACAGAGAGGAGGCATTTCATTGGAGTCATGTATTCTTCGGATGAGCGAAGAGATTTTTGGAGGGAAGTGTATTGTGGTAATGAATGGACATTGTGTGGGAGATGTGGTCTATAAGGAGATTAGGATAAATTAAAGGTGGTGGGCCGGTGGAGAAGAACCATAATTGTTTAATTAATGAGGTGGGCATGGTGGGTGAGTGGAACACACGTAGAACAGCACCGAAAGCTTGACTGGTTCCGGCTCGGAGGTTAGTCGGTCGATGGGTTTGCTTTCCAAATAATGGATTAGAGTTCGATTCTTGGAGTTACGCTTCGGGAAATAAATTTCTTGTAAACTCTCTAGTCGCGGCACAAATGGTCTGTCTTTGACCAGATGTGCATTCTGGACGGGTCGCAATAGGACGCTTGAGAGGAGATTAGTTTAGGTGCGCATAAGCTGACTTGAACATTTCTGACCTTTAAAAAAAAAAAAAAGTTGACCGGTTCTGTGATTCAGGAGAGATTTTTCAGTGCCGAGCGGGTATATTCTACATGGTACCCGTTCGGCGCATCCAAGCCGTCCGATACACTTTTGGACGACTCGGATTGAAACCTTCTCACTCCAACACTTTCCCTCTCATTTTTCTCTCTCCAAATCGATCCGAGCCGTTCAAATACGGAATCAACCGCTCGGATGTGCGAGCGGGCACCACGTGGCACCCGCTCGGCACTAAAAAAAAATTCGTGATTCAGTGCCGACGTGCCGTGGATACTAGTGAGTACTTAAATTATGGTTTGCACCCTGAAGTACAAGTTTCCGTAATTTAGTTCTTAAGTATTAGATTTTAGTCAATATGGTCCATTTAGAAATAGAAAATTTTCATCCAGTTCGATCTCTTGGGAAAATGCAACTAAACCAATAATCTAGATCCTCTTATGTGACGAACTTTTGTGTTATGTAATGTGAGACGTGCAATTTTCGTTAGAGAATCTTTTCTCTCAGAAACCGAAAGGTGATATGAAATTTGATAAAAGTATATACTAAAACCAAAATGAAAAATCGACACATGTAAGGTAAAAAGTAGAACACTTGCCACAAGAGTGATGTGAAAAAAGAGTATATTATCAAAAGCCAAAATGAAAAGACTTAAATCCTTAAGGGAAAAGTGATTGAGAAACCTAAGATTTTGTTCACTTGGAATTCCCAGATTTTCTCTCTCTCAGTCCGATTTCGATTTCAATTAAGTTTTCTCTTCATTTAACTATTCTTTTTTCTCTATCTATCTCTCCTCACTTATTCTCAAAAAACCTTCCTCAAACCTTTACCAAACGACCCCCGACAGCTGCCAAAAATAGAGGATGGTTGAATAATTGTCAATTGAAGAACAAACTGAGAAAATCTAGATTTGAGGGGTTCGGATCAGAAATAACTATACTTTATGGTGGGTAAAATCAATTCCAAAAAGTAAAGTAGTGTTAAATTATGGATAATGAAATTAATGAAATTACGGATAATATTTCTACACTTTCTTTTTTAATTTTTTTTACGTTTATGATTCTTCGACAAATACCCACTTGCTTTTTATGACAACTACCCACAAGTGTAGGATCGGGTGCCCTCTGCCCTGCTTCATCTTTGATTTATGTCCTATGTGGCTGGCTCCCTCTGAAGAAAGTAAGAAGACGCGGTCCCGTTGTCAAAAGAGGAATAAATATTTATTTTTTAAGATGGTAATTTTAAGTTCAAAAATTATTTACTTACGCAAATTATTTTTCTATTATATAGATCTTGTTCGATAGATTTCATTGAGATCTTTTATACGGTGCAAAAAAAATGAAAATTATTTTTCGTTTACATTATTTTTGAGTTTAAAAATGTGAAATAAGTACTTATTTTTTAAGAAGGTGTTCTGGAATACTCTTCTTTTAATCATCCACACTCATTTTTTGTCTTTATCCACTTAAATTTATTATTTTGTCCTTTTCTTCAATACACCTCTTCATACATTCAATGACAACATCGTAAATTTATGTAGATTAAAAAAAAAAGTGTAAATGACTAAAAGAGGAGCGTAGAAATCATTTTGAGCTCTTGTTCTCCTTGTTAAAAGCTCATAAGAGATTAGTTTCTTATCTAAACTAGCTGAGCTTGAATTATTTTGAAACTTGGTAAACTATTAAATCAATTTTGAAAAAGCTACTACTTGAATCGTTCAGCTTACAGTGTGTAATTCACGTTACTTAGTGAATCGTGATAGACTAAAAGCTCATTTGAGATGAGCTCTTTTAGTAAACAGACTAATTTGTATTCTTTGAAACTCGTCAAGATTTCAAAACAAACTTGATTAAATCCGACCGACGTGGGACAAAAAAAAAGAAAGAAAGGGTGAGATAGGTTGCCAGTGGAAACACAAACTAAGATAAGGACAAAAGTAGTGCAAGTTTGCCCAATTTGGCAAAGAAAAAGTCAAAATGACGAAACCACACACAAACAACAAGGGTACACAAGTCAAGCCTCCCATATCTGAAGGGTGAGGATTTCCTCCCATTGGCTTGAATCCATGCTGCACAGTTGGGTGTCAAAATTGACTGAAATTATCCCAAACACAGCAGCGTGCAATTATGCCCTATCTCACCATCCGTCTCGGCAATCAGTGGTTCACGTTTCTAAAAGATTCCCTGAAAGAGTTTTTATAAAATCCAGACCATTCCAAACACTTTTGGACGGTGAGATTGCGTGCTGCTTCACGCTGCTGTTTTTTGCTCATAGCAGCCCACAGTTCCCATTACGGGGTGCTGTGGAGCTAATATATTTTGGATTGTGAAGTATAAATTTTTAGATTATCACAAAAATTCGTGAAAATTTTCTGATGATATTTGCAAAGTAAAATTTTTGCAGAAAGAGGTACTATGAATAACCAACTCATTCCATAATCAGCTCTCAAACAGCCAAAATTCGAGAATGCAAAATGCAGAATGAGTTAATGAGGCGGCCAAACAGACCCAGAGCAGTCCATCTATTTCTTAGTGAATAGATCTATAAATCTGTGAGATGCACTATCACATTGAACTAATAGTGAATATATTTCATAATTCTTCGAGATAAACCATAGCATGGTAACGTATGTCCTGCAATTTGTGAATCCATTTATCCGAATATGTCGAATCCGGGCAAACAAAAAAATGTAACAAAACACAATCTGATGCTCACATATACGGTCATACACACAGACCCATGCCAGATACTGGACAGTCTTCTAATTCCTCTGACTCATGGAAACGTCAACATACAGTTTTTGCATTATTTCAAGCCTGATGTCTGGTGACGATTAAACAACAGAGTCAAAACATCAACTTAATGTTACAAAAACAAAGGGGCCATCAATGCTAAAAGGCAGGAAAATGGTAAAACTTGCATCGAGCCAAGTGACAATAATACAAGATTGAATTCTCATACGAAAGGTTCCGACATGGGAGAGTATAGTCATCTACGAATAGAGCATCCTCCATCGTCATTTAGGAACAGCCGGGCTAAACAAAAAATTAAATTCCTCGTGGTCAACAAACCTAGATAACAAAAAAAAAAAATGAAGAAGAACCTACGAATACAAAATCGCGGTCCTAAAAGGACCATTGACCTCGAGCAAAATATGGCACGTGATTGGCCACACTTCAGCTCAAAATTCAGGGCGTTGTTCTCTTGCTCTCTAGCTCCAGTCAATACATAACTGTGACCTCGAAATAATATACAAAGCTCAATAAAATTCACCTGTTTCTTTGACCAGCTCCAACTCTATCACACTGATGCGGCCATTGGCCCTGGATGTTCGATACATGAGGTTACAGAAATCGTCCTAGAGTAGGCTCTCACAAGCCTCAATATCAGGTGCATGAGTGTTCAGTACCCTTCGCCCTAAAGGACTAGAAGCAACAATCCTCTTAACAGCAGCAAATATAGCTTTTCGGAAAAAGTCATCCTCCACCTTCTTCAACACCTCCTTTACCACTTTAAAGTCCATCCCACTAGCCAAAACTAGTTTCCCTAAAATCTCGCCGAAAGTATCGGGTGCCTTTGGCAAATCAATCGCTATGTCGTCCAGCATTGATCCATAGAGCAAGCATCCAGTCCCTATGTCCTCACCAGTAAGGACCTGTTTGGAAAACAAGTGCTGGAGGAGATTCGCAACTGGTTCCACACAGGGTGGGCTCTTCTCCAGCCCTAGGGCAATGGCTTCTTTCACAACCTCAGGGTGGTAAGCCAGAGAGTTCAATTCCTCCACACACTGTAATGCCTCATTCAACATCAAGACACTGAAGTATTCCTCCAAAAGGGAAACTGTTTTCCTCCGAAGTTCTTCAGGATTAGCCATCGTTTTCTCAGGAGCTGGAGAAGTAGTTGCAGTAGGCGTAGGTTGCGTAGGGGCGGGGGGCCCAGCTGCTGTCAGGGCAGGTCGAGCAGTAGCAGGGGCAGGGGCACCGCCACTGCCTTGCAATAGAGCACTAGTGCTGCCACCTACTATGCTGCCACTGGGCTGAGGCAGAAATTTGGAGTTCAATGATGGAGGCTTCCCAATCAAGGGCTGTTGGACACCCCTTGGCATTGAGCGGGACCTAGGAACCTCCCAATTGTCGTCATTATTAGATCCGAGCATGCCAGGCATCTTCCTGGTTCCAGGCATTCCGGGCATCATACCCCCAAAGCCAGGATGGTTGCCTGGGCTGAGACTCCCCTGTCCACTGGAAGCAATGCCGCGGCTATTTCTCATGCTTGCCGTAGCACCAGGACGCAACCCCATGTTCTTTTCTGCCTCCGAATGGATTTCAGTAATGGTTTTGGCTTTAACCTGCAAAAGTTAAGAGGCAAGATGGTAAAAACTTCAAAAGTTAGTCTCACCTGCACAGCTTTAGTGGTACTCTTTACATCTTCTGTTTCACTTGTAGTATGGATGAGTCATAATACATTACCTCTTCACGCCTGGGAATCCAACTATTTGCACGAAGATCAATAACATCACGAACCATGAACCTAAGTCGTGGAGCCAGATGGGGATTCGTCGACAGTTCTTTCAACCGGCTGAAGTACATATCATTGATATGCCGCGACTTAGGGCTCTCATCAAGTTGTTTACCAATAGTGTTGAAGAATTGACATATGGCCTCTACATTTTCTTCCTCAGGACAGGTCTTAGTATCATGCCCCAAAAGCTCCTGCATCACGTGTCGAACAGGAATAAGACAATTTTCTATTAGAGGGAGCTAAAGAGGGAGCTCAAGGCAGAACCTGAACTATGTGATGAACAATCTTTTCTGGCACCATCCTTTGCTTCAAAAGCTCCCCAATTAGACGGATATTTCCAAGAGTCCGAATCTTAATTATTTTATCTTTATCTCTATGTTCCAGCTCTTGCTCAGGAGCAGTCATCTGCGTTAATTCTTCCCTAATATTGTCCGCACCTTCAAATGCTTCTTGGCAATTATTCAAAAGGACTCGCTTAAACGTGATCTCTTTCCCACCAGGTTCATCAGATGGGAAAGGTGGGAGCTTTTCATCGAGATCCGAACACAGCTGTGCATACATAGGACAAAATGTTGGTTCCAGTACTGCCTTATCAAAAATCAAGGAGATAACCCCCTGCATTGCAAACAGACTACTCATTAGCCTTCATAAATATACTGAAAACAACACTACATGAGGAAAAAGGAGGAACCTTCAGAATATCAGCTGTTGTGATCCCAGAATCAATTAGCTGACCCTTGAGAAGATCAAATTTCTCTGGAGTCAGCTTGTTCAGTATCCTACATAGCAAAACCAGTACAGTTAGGCTGCATGATAAGGTGAATTGAACTCATTCTTGTTGAAAGAAAAATGTTATACAAAGTGCCAAATTTTGAAATAACGATATTGATCATTCCTCGAGCTGCAAGCTTCAGTAAACTCAAATTATTCTACGTGTAGTTTCCAAAGTTGGTAATCATTATCAATGGGTTCTTGAATCATAGTGCGCAGAACAGACAAATATACCCAACTAACTAAGCTATTTATTTCAACTGCCCTGAAGTCCTACTAGTTGCTACCAAACACTCCCAACAACTACGAACGGGTACAAGAATGGTACACACGCCATAAATAAGTGGAACTTAACTAAACAGCAGCATTAATCTTGCAACTGCATGTTATGATTCAACTAAAATAAGTATGAGGAAACACTATAAACTGTTCTGAAAGCCTAATTCCAAGAAAACCTATCAAAGGCTCCATTCTTCTTGACATTTTTTGTTTAGAACTTTTTTTTGGTATTTTTCATTTTCTGTACCTTTTTGTTTAGCTTTTTCACATAATTTTTAGGATTAAGCATTCGTCTCAACGAGACAAATCGGATAAGTATAAAAACATGAACCGATATTGATGAAAGTTCATATAAGATGACACTTTAGACGGAAAAAAGACAGCTGTTTTGTATTTTCCGTCTATAGTGAACTTTTTTTCTTGCTTTTGATCATAAATTTTACTTTTTATACTCCTCTTGTTGAAACGGATGACTAATCCAAAAAGTATCAAGCAAATCTAACAAAAAAAAGTCAAAAAAGAAAAAGAAAAACAAAACACACGAAACGAAAAATACAAAAAAGTTAAGAAGAATGGAGCCTAAGTAACACTTAACTGATTGCAGTATTGAACCGGTATTTACTAAGGTCTCAACATAGACACTCGCCCCACATTTAGTAGCGGCCATAAAATCTAGCAGGTAATCACATATTTGGATTCACCTAATTCAAAGGAAAAAATTTAGAATTTCATGATCCGTTATAATTTCTTGAAGTTTATAAACAGTAAGCTGCCAAATGGTTTCTTGGACATTTTTCTGGAAATCACACAATAAGATCTGCAGAATAAGTACCCTTTCACTAACTTCAAGACACGATCCTTCTCAGACAAAGTCCCCTTTCGAGCTGACCATGGAACCTCAGCTTTAATTAGAGCAGCAGCAGCTCCGGCCTGCTTCATTGAAAAGACATATTTTATACTTGCTCCAAACATGAACTTATAAGCAGAAAATAAATTCGTATTGTAAGCATCAAAAGCCGATGTAACCTTAGGTAAAGAGGCGAATGCAGCACATGGTTTGCATGTCCAACTCAAACCATGCCACATTTGTAATTGATCTTTAAGAAACTGAGAATCAATAGGGTAAAGGATACAATTTTTCCTACTATCTGCCCATGCAAAAGACTCACATAAAAGAGCTCATCCCTTTTGTCACATGTCAAGTCATTACATTTTCGACCCATGTCCCAGAGAGACAAGTTACAATAAGGTTCATGTTCTTCCAAAAGATGAGTATACAACTTTTCATACTAAACAGTCTAAACCATGTAAGAACACAATGCAAAGAATAGGGACAACAAAGGAAGAGCATGATGTAGATGTGGGAAGTGTAACCCCTGATATAATAAGGAAGTTGATCCTCACCGAAACATGAAGGTGATCACTCTGACCTTTCAGTACTCTCCATAAAAGTAGACAATTATGCACTAATGAAGGATCTCACATGTATAATACATATTTGACTAAACAAACAGAAATACCGAAACCAAATGATGGGAAGAGTTGGACAATAATAAACAATTGAACCCCATTATTAATCTCTGTGGTCTAAGCACCCATTACAACCCAATGAACCCATTAACCAAATGATGTTCATTAATCATTAACTCTTACAAGAGGTGAATTTCAGGTAATAGCAAACTAAATACTTCATATATAAAGGAACATCTAGATCCCACATGAAAGTAGCAAAAGAAAAAATAAGAGTTGTTCTAAAAAGGTGTGACAAATAGAAAACAATCAAATTCTCTCAACGCCGATTATTTACCCCTTGGTTAGAAGAGATTTGTGCCCTTGCAAACTGCAAATTCAGTTGGTCTTGGAGATTAAACTGACCACCAAACTCTCTATTCTCTCGGATAGTTTCCCAGGATCTCTCCTCTCCAGATGTAGGAACTGGAGCCGACCGACCACGCCAATCACGGCTGTCTGGCTCAGAAGAACTAATCTGAGATTGATTTTGCAGCTGCAGGAATGAAATTTTGTTACACTAACTGAGATGGCAAAATCAAAATGATTGAAATCAATCATTTTGCTTATTCGAACGAGTCAGATCAGAAGCATCACAAAAGGAAAAAACTTACAATGCTTTCTCCGCGAACCCAGTTTTGATCTTCACCAAAAAATTCAGCTTCAACTTCTCGTTTGATTTTCAATATATCCTGAGGGATGTAACCAATCTAAAAGAGAATGCACAGAACAATCAGATAAGGAGAAGGATTTAACAACAGAATCGAAATATAGCCATTACGCAACATAAGACCTAGTGAACATGTTGTACTAAATCACAATCAATAAAACATATGTCCGCCAGAGTAAAGAAAATTTGCCATGAGATTACTCATGTGAAAGATAACAAGAAGAAAGGTAGCAATAGTATCAGTGATGATCAAAGGACAGAGAAGAAAATTAGCCTGTTCTGGTTCCAGGTATCTGATATTCTGATAAGAATGACCATACACCCAATTCGCTTCTTCATGCAATCCATCAAGGGGAAAAAATGGGAATATGAATAAGGGTTCCATAAGAAAGTACATAAAAGACTGCAGTGGCATCTTAGTATCTTACAAGCTATAACATCAATGAGAAACGGTCAATTAACTAGTAAACACACGTTTCTTACAAGTACCAAACTAGTAATACGTACACATCAAAATGAAAAATTACCTCTCGAAGTTGTAACAGCTGGTCTCGGGTGTACCGAACACGCTCACAACCCTCAGACCAGGAATCTCTAGTCTGCAACAAGAAAACTAACAACAGTCAACAACTTTACTTCTAATTTGTTCATAGGACAAAGGAAAAAAAACACAAAATAACGTAGATGTTAAAAAATGGAGAGTGCAAAACTGGCACATGTTATTTATGGATTACCTTGTGATGCTGCACTAAGAGCCATACATTGTGCACAATCGCATGCATAACATGGTACCATACTATATTCCATATGGTCGAATAACGTGAACAAGGAAACCTGAGAACTTAAGTAGACTCTTGCCCCTAATGAATTGCTTATCTACGTTTATGTCACAACAGCAACTCGCCACCCACAAGACATAGTTTCCATAACAGTCCAAAATATCTCCATGACAGTCCAATATCTCGTTAACATTGTCAAGAAAATAAGAATATCTGGGAACCTAATGTAAAGAGTAATATTAGGAGTAGAAGTTGTTTAGTTTTATATTTTCTTTGTTTAGTGCTTGACATGGCCACATCGATTTTAGTTTGAACAAGTCAAAGTGTTCAACAGAATACCTTTTCGTTATGTTGTTCATACTTTTCAGGGTTAATCCTTCTAAGTGTTTCTATTTAAGCAAACTCGTTAATAAAGAAAGGCAGTGAACAATTACTATCGACAACAATTGCATTGGGCAAAGCTGTGGGTTCCCTTGAAGCACCCCAATAATCTCTTGCATGTTTTCTTTGTTTTCCTTAAGAATCAAAATAAGTATAACAAAGATTGATCCACCCGTTCCACCTAATCAATCCAATGAAGATCCTAAGTTCGAAGTATACACAACAATAATAATACCAATACACCATATGTCAGTTTGGTAGCCTGTACAAATCTGACAGTAGTGGAAGGCATACTTAACCCCTCTTCCCTCTGGAACTTATACCATCTATCAAAAGGGTTTATGCACCCATGCTAACAATCACGAGCAAGTAACTACCATTTATCATGACGAGATTGGTGAGACAGCTGTTTTCCAGCATTACGTAGATCCACTGCAAATGCAGTCTTTATTCTGCCATGTGCCATTACCTAAGTAACATGGATCCTTCTAACAAAGCATCCACATCGGACACTTGACATTCAGATAAGGGTATGAGATCCGCATCGGACATATATAGTGAGACAATAAAACAGAAAGCATATTTTCTAACTCAAATTTCCTGTAATGTGCAATAAATTTTGAAAATGTCTAGACACTAGTAAATACCCTTTAACAGAGAAAAAGAACTTCTAATAATTTTAATTATATCAGCGTGTTTCCATATATCCTTGATATGAGTGGTAGATAAATCTGACGCTTAGACGCATAGCTGTCTCTGACATCCATACACGAGAGTCCATGTAAGTATGTAACACATGCCATTACAAACATGAACTTTCTTGTTTCAGTAACATCCTATTGATGAGACTTCATGTGCATAGGTTTTTAATGGGCAATCTGATAGTCATTGCCTCCCCACCTAAACCCAACACTTTATGGTATCTTCACATTTACAGCAGATACAAATTTTAAGGGCCCTGCCAAGAACTAGGATATTGGATTCTGCAACTCTCCACTTCAATAACGCATCTAGATACATGGTACCATAGAATCATATGCATTTTTATAATTCAAATTAGCACATACACATTAGCAATATTTCTTTTGTTTCTTTCAGCTCCTCCTAAAGAATTAAAACTAATAGAACTATGCACGAAACCAACAACCTTCCCACAAAATATTCGCATCAAACCTACCCATGATAACTTACACATAAGCAAACAATCATTAAATAAACCTGAAATCAATAGGGATAAAACTTGATTACTGAGGTACAATCCATCAACGTAAACTAACTATGTACTCTTTCGACCCACGGATATACATGTTAGGCCCGTTTCTTAACAGCTCAACTATTGGAACAATTAGTGATCTAAAACGTATCACACCATTGGTTTCTAGAATGTCTTAAGTTTGAGTCTCTTTCTTTGCATCGGTCCCTCTTCCGATTTTGCTTCTCCCAAAGTTCCACTCAATATCACCCCATGTATGGATGCTTGCATCTCAATGTGCAAGCAATTTGCATGTGAGTGTGTAGAATAGTTTGATACACATTGTTATGTCTGTTTCATAACAGCTTAAGCTTTTAAGACCATTGGTGATCTAACAATACTACGGTACGACCCAAGGTTTTCATAATCCCATCAAGGATAACACCAACTACAACTCTACTTCAATTTGGCACTGACCTGAGAACCGTCCCTTGACATGATCTGACCAAAGCAGCCCTAACTCCTAGGGAGCCGGACAAAAGGGATCCAGACGAGTATGCAACATGGGTAACTCACACAGGAGAATCCACAAGCACTCCCACGGGAGGGGCTTGAACCAACTCCCACCAACAGTGGAAATATTTACAGGGAAGTCGTAAATAAGTAACATAAATTCTACCAATATCTAATACACAATAACATAGGTGTAATTTTTAACACAAAACATTCAAATGTCCGGTGTTGTGTTCCCAGACATTTTTGTAATTTAATATTTATGAGTACATGTCAAATCATACCATAATCAAATGAGCGCAAATTCAGTAATCAGAAACCGTGTGAAGTGTAAAAACAATACTGCCATAACCTGTGGAAGAAGAAAAGCAACCCTAGGTCCACCGAGAGAGAGAAAGAGAGAGAGAGAAGAAAAGTACCGACCTTGAGAGAGAGAGAAGGAGGAGGGGCAGCGCCATGGGGACGAAGGAGTGGAAGGTCGGAAGAGAGAGAAGAAGCAAGGACTCTGCTAACTCGGTTGCCTCCACGACCACCACCACCAGGTCTCAAGCTCAACACCGTCTGACCAGCCTGCATAATACTACCCTCAATCGCCGCCGCCGCCGATGTTTCCAAATCGGACTAGAGAGAGAGAGTGAGAGAGAGGAAGCGAAGATAAGTGATGCGATTAGCCGTCGTACGGGGGAGGAAGAAAAAGTAAGGCTCTGTTTGGAACGTGCAGAAAAGAAAAGAAAAAAAGGAGGAAAATAAGAGGAAAATAGGAGGGAAAATTTATTATTCATCACACTTGAAATTTTTATTTTCTTCTCTCTTTCTTTTCTAACCAAACAATAAGAGGGAAAATTCTTTAATTTTCCTTTATTTTCCCTGAGTTCCAAACAGAACTTAAAGAAGCCCATATGTAATTAGCTGAAAAGCGTGCCTAGCAAACGCGCTCTTATGATAAGCCTGAACTCAAACTTTGAAGCTATAGAGGCAAACTGGACGCAAAAGGCGTATGGTTGGTAATCCCGCAGTGTGGTGGCAAAACTTCATAAACTAGTACTAATTTCGATCAACGAGTTCCAGTCTCAAATGGCAAAAATGGGTATTGTCAATATTATTATAAGTAGAGCAATGGGAGGAAGATTTGTTATCCTAACGTGTAATAACAAAGAGGAGAGAGATGAAGTAATCAAACTAGACTGTTTACAAATATGGTTCTTTGAGGTCAAGCCGTGGGAAGGTCAGGCTGCATGTATTGAAAGATTCGTTTGGCTGTGTTCTTATGGAGTTCCATTAAAGAGATGGTTGGAGCAATCGGAGAATTGTGGGGCACTTTTATTTCCACGGATGAACCTACTCTAAGACTCACTTCGTTTGCAGAAGCCAAAATTTTGGTGGCAACGAGTGAGTTCAAAGAGATATATGAATGGATAAATATTGAAATTGAAGGCAAATGGTACAGAGTCAAGGTATTGGAGGAGCCTTGCATGTCATCAACCATCAATTGCGGAGAAACTAATTCCCATGGCAATCCCAGATTCTTCTTCTCCTCTGATGGAAGAGGATGAAGATGAAGATGATGATGAGCTGGACGAACACACGGTAGATACTAACGTGGGGAATTGCGAGGGATGGTGAGGAAAAAAGGTGGAAATAATTATAATGATCCAATGGGAGACGTGAACGTAAATTTGCATGGGGATCCCACGAAAAGCACGACAAGGAACAAGTGGAGCTTATGTCTATGAAAACAGCAAAGACAAACGGACGGAATCGGGTGGAGTTACCAATTCAAACAAGGGAAGAGTCGATGGATCCTTCGAAATCTTGGACAGTAAAAAAATGGACAGTAGGAATGGGCTTGCTATTGACAATTAAGGAGTACAATGGTTCAACCCAAAATGGTGTCAAGGAGGTTGATACTGAGCTTTCGGGCTCAATGTATGTTCAAACCACGGATACTTTTGGTACAACAAGTAAAGGGCTGAATAGTCGACAACTACTACAGGACAATGGGCAGTCAGTCGAAGGGATCAATCTAATGGTGGACCTCAACATTTGTCAAGGAAGGATAGAGGGATTGAGTGAATCGTTGGAAAGAGGTGAGATGGAGGTTCAGTCCAAGAACACTTCGGTAAGGGAGGTTAATGTAGACTTGGGGTGTTATTCTTTCTCATAGAGAGGAGTATGTTATTTCTAATGGGGGTGTAGAAGAGGTTGAAGGGGACACATAGGCGAAACTCAAAAGATGAGAGTAATGCTCCCGGCGATAGAGCGTCTTTTGATGCCATCTTTAAGATGAGAAGCAGAGTTAGAAGATCGGAGAGGAAAATTAAGAAAAAAAAGGCATATTACGGAAATTGAGGCTAAGTTTGATAAAGTGAATCGTACAAACAAGAAGGGCCCTTATTCCTCAATATTCTTTAAGGAAGCTCGTAAGATGTTGGATATGGCTCCTACTTTCAATATTGAAGTTAAAGGAGGGAGGAATTATAATCTGAAGAAATTTGTTCAAATGCAAGAGGAAGAACTAAAAGAAAGGATCCATGCTTTAGATGATTTTGAGGAAGAGAATATTTCGGAGGACGATATTGATTTCGAGGTATTTCGTGTTTTAATAATTAATACCCGCCAAGGGTATGCTGAAAACATTTATTAATGCTGAAAATATTCTTGGCGGGTATTAATTATCAAAACACGTCCTTGACCGTTATTTTCCCGTTTTTCTTCCGAGTAGGAATCGATTCTCGCAACAATTCCATTGGAGTGCTCTGCTAAAGAGTTGAATCATAACTCATAAGTAACTTCAATGAAACCATAACGTAGATTTTTCTTCTGATTTTACACAAGACTATGAAGCTATATCATATCACAAGCCATTAGCCTTCTACTACTGTATTCATACAAAATCACCATCATCTGACCTAATCGAAACGTACCCATATGGAAAAATTACGCCGGAAGAGGTATGCTTGCGACTTTAATGTGTGTTGTAATAAGAATACCCCAAGCGTAGAGTCAAGTTGGTTGTAAGCATAATAAAACCCGGAAGACCGGGATCGATTCCTCAAGGAGCGCGTCCATAGTTCAAATTGGAGATTAGCTTGTGTAGAGTTTTGGGCGTTAGGACCGCCAACCAACCTTTGGCGTTGAGACGGCCAACTGAAAGCTTTGGTTAACTGGCTACTTAACCTATCTACGGCTTTTAACTGGAGGTTTAAACTAAATGTTAGATTTAGGGATAGTTAACACCCGGAACACTAAGGCGAGCTAGATTCTTCTCTTTCCTTGACAAAGGTTTTAAACAAGACTTGGACTCTTTTGGTACATTTGGACAAATACAAAGAGGGACATAGCTCTAAACGTCAAACGTGGCAAGTACCTTAACTCTTGTCTACGTTTGATCAAAGAGATTAACACCTCTACGTTTCGATACATAAAATCAGTCCAAGCCTCGCTTAAGCTAGAAAATGAGATTTTAAAAGAGAATACCAAGCTACACCCTCGGTCACGGGATGTTAACCATCCCACAACCCAACCCCACTACACTACTCACTCATATTCAGGGAAGACATGAAATGAGCTAGAGGAAATGTAAGGAAAATACTAAACATTGATTAAATGCAAAATAAATATAAGATCCTTGAAGAGGAAGAGATTTCTTACAACATTAATGAGGCGAAATGTTTCGAAACCCAATGGATCGTCCCTAAAATCAACTTTTACGACATAAATGAGGAGAGAGGTTGGAGCTCCTTTAATGGAGGTAGAGAGAGAGAGAGTAAAAGAAGAAGTGCCCTAAAAGTCGGGCAAGGGTTGGTATATATACCCCCTTTACAAAAGATTTACAAAAATGCCACCGAAATGTCCGCTCAGGAGGGAGGGATCGATCCCTGGTCGGGGGGGATCGATCCCTGCAGATTCTGAAAGTTCCCTGATGGTGGGGGATCGATCCCTGGGAAATGGGGGATCGATCCCTGAAGCTTTTGGGCTGCCCTGCTACTTTGTGCTAGCTTTCCTTGGTCCTTGGTTGCTCCGGGCCTTCCTCTAATGCCTTGGACACTTCGATTAAGACTTGGCATGATCACTCGAGGTTCCTCATGCACAACTTCTATATCCGGACTCCTCCGGGGATCCTTAGAACACTCGGAAATCACCCATATTTACACCAAAAACCTGTTTCTCAACAAAAACCAACTACGCGCGCAATATCAACCAAAAACAAGAATTGAACGCTTGACGGCATCGTAAAACGAGGTAGATAAGCCCTGAGATTTACACTTTCGAGGGCTTATCAAGGTATATATAGGAGAGCGAAAAGACACGATTACTGATGTGGCCAGAACCTTTTGCGCCATAATTAAGCCGTTCAATGAAGAAAGAACAGAGCCTCCTTTTGGACGAATTCTTTGTGTCCATATTGCCAATGTTGCTGTTGTTGGTCTGGTTGTTGAAGCTGTACTCATTGTATGGCTAATAAACTTCTGTACTAATGGGACAGTATTCGCTATGTCGACGACTACCCTGGTAAACCCATGCAAGGGAAAGACACGTTCCAGCAAAGGCAACTGCAGCCATGATAATTAACGGCTTGCCCATGGCCATCACCATGTCTTTCACCAAAGAAGCTCCAGAACCCAAATTCGACGAAACCGTCCTCTCAATCTCCCTGTTGTTCTTGTTGTTGCTGTCATCGTACCACGGATACAAAAGCAAAGGCGGCGCTACAGCTTGGCTTCAATGTTTAGTTGAACACCCTACGAGTAAAGAAAATTGTATAGATGTACTGCCTAATTCTAGGTAAAACAAGTTCTTTGAACACCCTAAGCCACAAACTTGAATACTAAACTCACAAAAGTTGAACACGTGTAAGAACTTCACAACTCAGTCCAAAAGATTTACCACATATATATGGAGGGAAATGATTTTGCCACTCCATTTTTTGTTAACGCCACTCTCCTGCAAGTGTATTTTTGCTGCAAAAATACACTTGTAGGGGAGTGGCATTAACAAAAAAAGAGTGGCAAAATCAGCAGCCATGTATGTATATCTGGAAAATATTACGAATGGATAGAGTATGCCCTTCCATATATTTTAGGCAAAACATCAATTTCAGTATATTTAAGCTTTTTCTATATGTTTTTTCCTTATATGGTGAAAAAAATTAAGTTGAAACCCAATATAAGTCATTTCAGTCATAATTTTTTTTTATTTTCTCAATTTTTTTTGCCGAAACAAATCAATAATTTACGCAAAGTAGGATTAACAACCCTTTCATCTCTCTCTAGAATAGAATTGGGTTCGTGAGCTTCTAATTTCCCTCGTGCAAACCCACCTTTTCCTCCAATCCTGTTTCTCTAATCCCAGCTCCGAATCCTCCTTTCGGCTTAATCTCTTCCCACCCACTCCGGTGGCTTGCTTGTCTTGGTTTTGATCTTCCTTATGATTTGCTTTTTCTCCATGGGATTGGTCCCTTCGAATCTTCTTTCATCCACCTGAGGGACCTCCCACCAAGTTTTTAAAATTTTTAGTGCAGTTTGGCTTGTACTAGTATCCTACGATAATGGTTATTCAGTAGTCCGGGAGTACCACCACATACGTGATGGTTCATAACCACAAATTTACATGAGCTCCATTAGATCCTACAAGGAAAAAAATGAAATTTCTAACTGATGTATAATTTGCACCGCACGAAGAGGCACAACACTAGTATATTTTAACTTTCAATGTTTTTGACTCTTTGGGTTAAATTGACACAATTGCATGAACTGATACAATACGTAATTTAATCTACGTAGGAACTAAAGAGATTCGGAGAATTAGAAGGGAAAAAGAGAGAGAGAGAGAGAGAAAAGAGGAAGTTGAACGAATTGATAAAGCGACTTGCGGCTTTAGATCGAGAAAATAATAGGATGACACTATATATAAGTAGATGATGCTTTAGAATACATGTATGGATGATGCTAAAGTTGGTCTTTTTTATTTATTTATTTATAGTTTGTTAACATCCAAAAGCAGATCGAGATAGCTTCAATCCACTCCACAAAGATACCATTGACAATGAACCGTGCACTGCACATTAAGCATAATGGTAAGCATACTACTGCTAATAAGTGTTCGAAATCCTTAAGTAAAGAAGTTGTGATCCCTTAATTCCACACAAATACCATTCAAATGAACCACATTGTAAGCTAAGTTGGTCTTTGATGGTTTGTCAACATCCAGAAGCAGACATAGCTACAATCAACTCCACAAAGAGTACCATTTACAACGAACAGTACTGCACTACATAGTAAACATACTACCCTAAAAAGGGTTCGAAATCCATCCGTAAAAAGACTGTGATCCACTCCACACAAATACAATTCAAAGGGACCTTCCACAGCATACTTGTATTGTTGTCACAGGTCATGGACACTCTGCAAATAGCACAATAGCTAGAAGGTTAATAAAGCCCTTAAAAACTTCGGTTCAACGTAACATATACGTACCCTCCAATTCCTCTGCATATAATTGCATTCAGTTCAGTCTACGAATCAATTCCTATCACACGGTGCAATTGATAAGGGGAAGCATTCCACTGCACAAACGGAAAGTGTATGGATTCCTTCAGGTACACTTGATGGGATGGAGATCGTCCCGTGGGTCTCTCTTAGGACTGTCAACGAACCGAATCGAGCCGAACCCTGTTAAGTTCGGCTCGGGTTCGTTAAGGTACTAGTCTGACTCGAGTTCGATTCGAGCCTAAACTACTTGGCTCGAGTTTGACTCGTGAAAATTTTTCAAGGCTTGGGTTCGGCTCGGTTGGATTCGTTAAGATACTAGTCTGGCTCGAGTTCGATCGGCTTGGGTTCGATTCAAACCTGAACATCTTGGCTCGAGTTTGGCTCGTTAAACTCAAACGAAACGAGCCAAGCCGAATTTAAGCTCGAATTGAGCTCGTAAGACTGGGGTTTGGTTTGGCTCGGTTCATTAAACTCAAGCGAATTAAACTCAAACTCTCTCATTGATAGTATAGAATTTTGGGAGAAAAATAAGTATTGAATTATATATACAACCTTAAAATTTTTTATATTTACAAATAGACCCCTATTGAAGTGTTAATTAAATTTAAGTATAAGTTCGCGAGCTTAACCGAGCCGAATACCGTTAGGCTCAGGTTCTGCTCATTTACGGAACACGCTTAGAATTGAGGTTCAGGTTCAGTTCGTTCAACAGACGAATCAAACTCGAACGAGCTCTTGCAGAACCGAGTCTCGAACAGTTCACGAACGACTTAGTTTATTTACAGCCTTAGACTCTCTCTATGGCCCACCATATGCAAAATGCCTAAAAAAATTACATATACATTTTGGCACTCACATAGAACATCCACAAAACAGAACAGTTTACTCTTATTGTCAATGACTCAATGACGCGTGACTTAATTAATCGTGTATGTAACTGGTAATTCATAAAACCAATTATCTGCATTCAGTTACCAAATACAATTTTTAATTTCTTTTGCTATCCCAAAATGATTGTCCATTCTAAAAACTCAATGTAAGAAAATGTAAAAAAACTGTAATACTCTCCAACCGTGGACAAACAATTTAGAACAGAATGTGCATCTCTACAAAGATTTAGGCTCTGTTTGGAACTTGAAGAAAGGAAAAGAAAGGAAAGGAAAATAAAAGGAAAGGAAAATGAGAGGAAAATTATAGGGAAAATTCACTATTCATTACACTTAAAATCCTTATTTTCTTCACACTTTCCCTTTCAACCAAACAATGGAAAGGAAATTTTTTTTTATTTTCCTTTCTTTTCCTTTCCTTTCCATAGGTTCCAAATGGAGCCTTTAGTATTTGGGCTCCGTTTGTTTCGATGTAAAATGTTTTACAATGTAAAATATTTTTTATATAAAATAATTTTTCAGAAAACAAATTTCAAATTTTTATTTTTCGGTGTTTGGTTGGCACTTAAAAATATTTTCAAAAATCAACAAAATAGTGTAGAGAGAGGGTGAAGCTTAAACGGTGGAGAAATATGAAATTATTGGAATTGAACGTGGGTCAGGACTTACAATGAGAAAACTGAGCAATGAGAATTACAGTAAAAGGCAGCGAATTCATTTCGAAAAATAACTTACGAAAGATTGAAGGGTAAGTCATTTTCATCCAATTGATGAAAAATGTTTTACATGTGAAATGTTTTCTTCATTTTTTACACAACCAAACACCCGAAAATAGGTAAAATATTTTACATCCAAACAAACGGAGCCTTGAATCAAAATAACTAATAACACCCTGACACATGAAATGTATGCTTTTAACTAGTATTACTATTAGGAAGCAATTTGAAAGCGGAAGGTAGTGGATCATGAATTCCCTGAACCGGTCTTCAAACAGTTCTTAACTTCATGAAACCGGAACTTAGCCATCCCTTCCAAAAACCTCCAAACTGGTTTACTCGTTTTTTTTTTTTTTTTTTATATAGAACACCCCTAGATTATTGAATCAGTACTCTAATTATTCCAGAGAAATCTAGACAAATATGCCTAAATATGAACAGAACCAATAAGCAAAATAGGCCGTAGGGGGATGGGCCCATGAGGTCCCAGAAAATGGTAACCATTCAGTTGGGACTGCTGCTGAGAGAAGCCAACTTCTAAGCTAAAACCACATTAGAACACTATCTAATAACAAAAACACATCGACAGTACTCTTGGACATGTAGTTTGGTTTATTTTTGCTTCAACAAGCTGGACTATATTTTATGCTTGGTCTGATGTCCATTGTATAAGCCTAACTATGGAGTGGTGTGATGCACTAGCTTTGAAGGTACTTGTGTCATTTTAGTGTCCCTTAGTGTTAGTAGAGTCTTGAGTCTACTCAGGGCCGGCCCTGAGCTGAAGCGGGAGGTGCGGCCGCTTTAGGCCTCCGGATTTTATGCAAAAACGAGGGCCTCGTTGTCCATATAATACAAGTATATAATATATATAATTATTTTCGTCTACAAGGCAAAGAGTGGTTCTGGCCGAGTTGTGCGTGCAGTGTTGTTAAACACGCGAGCTCCGTGGTTCGAAAATTCGACCTATGTTTTTGGCAGACAAATTTTCTTCCCCCACTCCCTTACGCACAGCGGCACAGTGCAACTTCCTCCTCATCTTTAATTTTGCTGCTATGAACATGTCACGCAAGCCGTCTTCCTTTACGCATGTTTTTCCATTTTTGTTTTCCTGTTGACACCTCTCAAGATTATTCAGCTTTAATATTTGTAGATGTTAATCAAGGCATGGATTCAAATGTTTTGCGCACCATAAATGTTTTGATAAATTTTTTGGTTTATTTTAATTTTACTTTTAAGTTTGAATATTAAATTCAAAATTAAGACACAATTTACTAAAAATCAAAAAAATTATTTTCACTCAACAAATATCAATAAAATAATATTTGAATAACCGTTAGAGAAAATGCAGTGCATGACCGGTACTTCGTTACGTTTGATTGATATCATATTATCATGTTTAATTTTTTACCTTGGCAGCAATTTTTTTTTTACCTTATATTAGCCACCTATATTGAAATTATTTTGTTAAAAAAATTAGGCCTCATTTTTAAAATTCGCTTTAGGCCTCTAAAATGTCAGGGCCGGCCCTGAGTCTACTATAAATGGGTGAGTGAGTTTCTCATTTGGGAAGTTTTTTATTATTAAGAATATTAAATATATATTGATTGAGACGTAGTTTCTCTCTCTACCCTTTGGGGTTTTATCTCTTTGAATAGGATTTTGCTCCTTTTTTTGAATCTTTGATTCCCTTTGCTACTTTGGTTTGCATCATGGTCAGTGTTTTAAATGGCGGTTGCCCCACTGTTTATACCCGTTTTTGGCACGCAGATCGGGCTAATCGTGAACGGCCATTTAATTAATTTGGTAATTAAATTGGGCCGAAGTCGTGTAATTAATTGTTTTAAAGTGAGTTGGGCCATGGGTTTTTTCCATTTGGGCCCAAGGAGCACGCAACCCAGGTGAAGAATTTGGGCCCAAGATGATTGAAAGGCTGGCCCACGGTGAAAAATGCAGCCCATGATTGGGCCCAAAGAAAAATGAGTTTATTCGGCCCATGGGGAGATGACCCACGGTTTCTACCCACGAAGGGGGCGTTGATCTGGAGCAGGAGGCGTATCCTATGAATTTAGGGAACAGTTATCCTTGATGGCAGTGGGTGATTGAGTTTCAAAGGCCAATTGACTTGGTCAATTGGCCATGTGTTTCAAAGGAGCCTAAAAAGGGGGAAGTGGGAGATAGTTTAGCAAGCCAAGAGGACACATGTCAACGCATAAGGGGCCCATTACCCATGATCACCCTCAACTGCCCTTCAGCTGCAAATAACCGTCCACTACTGTGCATGCATGGCAAACGGAACACAACATGGGACAGGTGTCAACTGATTATGCAGCCCAGAAACCGGATTCAGGCCTGAATCAGGGTGCCGTTTGCCTATAAGTAGCAGAATTGAGGCCGAAAAAAAGGGTCCAACACCAATCAAGCATAACGCTAAAAAACCAAAGCCTTCCTAGCGAAGCAAACACTTTCCTACTTTCAGCAAAGTAGATTATCGAGTACCACGTGCTCACCCCTCATTCAAACTCACTTCGTCAAGTGGTTTGGATCTTTTATTTCCCTTGTACAAACTTTATTATCCCGGTGTAATAAAGTTGCGCTTTCTTTTACAATCCAATTCCTATACGACTAGGAAATTCTAAGTCCACGACCGTGTGGCAACCCCCGAACCACATTGTGATCTCACCTTTGGGTCACACGCAATCGTTCTCACAAGTTAGAAGTCAAGATCCACGGGTATCTTTCCAAAAGTTAGGCGCTACAAGTCTTGGCACGCCCGCGCATTCATCCCATTCGCGCCTTTGTCAAAAACTAGAGTTTTCATTGGCACGCCCAGTGGGACCCTAATCGTTCAAGGGTTATTACGCTGATTCCTTCGCATGTCAATTCGATACGTTGAATTGGATGTTGAGATTCGGCGATGTCAAGAAGAAATTCCTTGGCGTGATGATAGGGTCGACGAACTTGAAGACGAAATCTACCGCCTTGATTGTGAGAGGCGTCGACTCAATCCCATGGAGGATTGGTTTCTTGAAGCACAAAATCACTACAACGATGAAATTCAAGGGCTTGAAGACGAAGTTGACAAACTTGAAGAAGAGGATCGCCAATTACGTTATGAGGTAAACCGTCTCCTTAATGCCAATTCACGTGGCAATTCACATATCATGTATTCAGCCCTGCCCGAACAACTTGAATTCCAAAATGGTGGGCTTGATGATCCTTCTACTCAGACCTTTGAGGGCCAAGTTGAAGAAAATATGGGCATTCAGTCCTGTACCATTGCATCCAACGAAGGACTCTCACAGGAATTTAGTAATCCCTGGGATGAATGTTTCCGTAGGGTTGAAGAATGTCTAATCAAATCCAAAAAGGCCCTCGAAGACATAAAGTCAGCTCATCCTCCACCTCTGCTGTCACCATTTAGCACTTTAGGCCGAACTTCAGGCCTGAATGTGTCTAAACAAGCTTCTAGCAAGCATACCAGGCCTCCAGGCTTCTCTCAGCCCTTAGCTCCCAACAACCCTACACTCGGGGGGCAAGGAGGCCAAGGAATTCGACTCGGGGGGCAAACGTCCCAGTTCAGGCCTTTGGGGATTCCTGAACAGCAGCAAGGCCTGAATGATATAGATCGTGGCAACAGTTTCAGGCCTGAACACAGCAGCCAACATTCAGGCGTTTTTCAAAAACTTTTGGATGGTAAGCTATTTCCATGCTCGGAGGAGCAAAAAGATAGGTCTGTTTCAACGCAAAGGGAGCAAGATTTCAGACCTGAAATAAGCCAGAATATAGAAAGACCTATCATGAGGCAAGATCAGCCAATTCTTTCCTCTCAAGAGTTTTCTCAAGTGTTTGAAGAGTTACCACATCCAGATTCAGTCCTGAGCAGTGAGCAGATAACAGATACAAATCAAGAACGATTCAGTCCTGCCATCAGCCTTGGGGCCAGGTCTGAATTGCATGCCACACCCGTTCTAGAACATGAGGAACTGAATGAAGATGAGGAAACCGACAACACTTCAGGGCTTGATCATGATTCATTCGTAATCAGAGATCCCCCTCCTCCCCCGGTTAATGAAGGCCTTTTTGGCATTGTCCAAACTGCCAAAAGGTATTACAAGCATAGGCCAACTATAGGCCTTAAAGTTGTGGAACTACGCCCACATTGGATTTGTGGGGCACATCAAAAGTGGATTTTATTCACTTGGCTTACACAAAAATGCCAAGGTTGTAAAAATGGCTAAGTAGCCAATGAAAAGTCCTTCAAAGGCCGAACAAGCATCTCTAAAATGTTCGGCCAAGGCCTATCAGTCATTGGGTAGGCTCTATTGGAGTTTTACTAGGCCTTTTCCGCAGAGGTGGAGGCCTTTTCATTTCATCGAGCAGGCTTGAAAGTTCAAAAGTTAAGGTTCAGGCCTTCAATCTATTTTCAGTCCTTCCCAGGCCTCTACAACCAGGCCTGGACATAGGACTCTATTGGTGTAAGCAAGTCTTTTTGCTGGTATGAAGGTTCTTTAAACTCTTTCTCTAGGCCTGAACCACATTTCTAAGCATTCCAAAAAGAAGTTCAGGCCCTCCAACGTATTTCTAGGCCTTTTTGTCGAGCCCTTCATGGTTCAGGCCTGAAGACAGACCTCGTATTGTCAAAGGCCTGAATGGAGCATAACAATGCTTAATGCCTACTATCCATAGGCAAGGCAAACAAAGTGAGGGTATGCTACAACAGGATTCAAGGCTTGTTTGGGTGCCAAAAACAGTTTTCTTTTTTATACATGCCTTGATCCTAAAAATCAAGAATCAAGGCATGGGGGGGCAATGTTTATACCCGTTTTTGGCACCACGGATCGGGCTAGCCGTGATTGGATTTTTGGTTAATTGCTTTATTAATTTGGGCCGAGAGTTGTGTAATTATTTGGGTAATTCTTGGGCCATGGGTATTTTCCTATTTGGGCCCGAGAAATACGCAGCCCATATGGAGAACTCGGCCCCGTATTTATGTGGAAGCTAGCCCATGGTTGGGCCCATGAAGAGGAGGTTGATTTGGTCCGCATGGAGCAGCCCACGGGTTGACCCATGAAGAAAAGGAGCAGATCTGGTCCGGGAGTTGCAGCCCACGTTTTTAGGGATTTTGTTGTTGTGATGGTAGTTATTTCCCTCCTAATTCAAAGGCCAATTGACTTAGTCAATTGGCCATGTGGCAAGCTAGCATGAAAAGGGGGAAGTTGGGAGATATTTTACTAAGTCAAGGGACACTTGTCATCTTACAAGAGGCCCACTACCCATGATCTACCTCAACTGCCTTCAAACTGCTGGAAACTGCCCACTACCAGACGTGCATGAAAAGTGGAGGGAAACATGGGACACGTGTCAGCTGATGGAACAAGACAGATTTCGGATTGAGTCAGGCTGCTGCTGTGTCTATAAATACTAGTTTTGAAGAAAAAAGGGGTCCAACACCAATCAAGCATAACGCTAAAAAACCCAAAGCCTTCCCAGCGAAGCAAACACTTTCCTACTTTCAGCAAAGTAGATTATCGAGTCCACGTACTCACCCCTCATTCAAACTCACTTCATCAAGTAGTTTGGATTTTTTACTTTTCCTGTAATCCAACTTTATTATCCCGGTGTAGTAAAGTTCACGTTTCTATGTCCAATTCCTATACGACTAGGAAATTTTAAGTCCACGACCGTGTTGCAAACCCCGAACCACATTGTGATCTTTAACCTTTGGGTCACACGCAATCGCTCATACGATAGAAGTCAAGATTCACGGGAATCTTCATCAAAAGTTAGGCGCTACAAGTCTTGGCACGCCCGCGCATTCATCCCATTCACACCTTTGTGCCAAAAACGAGAGTTGTCATTGGCACGCCCAGTGGGACCCTAGTCGATCAAAGGTTCAATCATGCCGCCAAAACCAAAAGCTGGACAGCCGCAACCGGATCCGCCCTAGCCTAATCCATCACTGCCCGATCCTCCAGGCAGCCCTGAAGAGTCGCCACTGATGTTCCACTGCGCGAGGAGGCCGCTCCTCAACTCAGCGTACAAGACCTCCAGGACGCCACGGATAGCGTCAAGAATTATATGTTTTTTGCAGGACAAGAGATCTCACAGACCGTGTCACAAACGATGTCTCAGTCCATAGCGCCTCTGACTCTAGCAATCAACCCTCGTCCCTCAACAGCCAGTCATGCCTCAGTTCGGATTTTATGGCAACGGCCATGAACAGACAGGTTTGAAGGACTCAATACCACCGCCACCACCTGCTTTTTATCAAGCTTCTTCGTCAAACAGCCCTGCACCGGCAGTGGAAAGAAGCAAGGGAGTGGTTATTGGAGGAGGACCGACGCCTCCAATGAACAAGGAGCAAAGGGCCGTTTTGGTGGAGAACCCAAATAGGCCTGAAAAGACCGACAAAAGGCCTCCTCATGGAGGACAAGGTGCTGGTAAAGACATGGGCAGTCCTCACGCTCATTCAGTCCCAGATGCTCGGGGGGCAAACCCAGGCGTGAATCTGCAAGCTCAAGAGGCAGGCCCACGGCCGCTTCCAATGCCAGCCATGATTGGAAGAGATCAAGTCCTAGATTTGCTTCAGGAGCAGCTAGGGCCTGAATTCAGGCCTGTGGGCAGACCCATGTATAGAAAGCCTCACACGGAGGAGGTTGACAACGAACAATTTCCTAAGGGGTATCGAGTGCCCGAGTTTCAGACCTTCACAGGGGAGAATATGCAGTCAACGGTGGAACACATTGCGCGATTTCAAGTGCAGTGTGGGGAGGCTGGAACGAACGACAAACTCAAGTTAAGGCTTTTCCCAAATTCGTTGACAGCAACGGCTTTCTCTTGGTATATCAATTTGCCACCCAATTCTATCCAGATCTGGGCGCAGCTTGAGGAGATGTTCCACCAACAATTCTACAGGGTTGAACCGGAGATAACAATGGCGGACTTGTCACGCTATCGTCAGCTTCCACAAGAAGGCGTGGAGTCTTATCTCTCTCGGTTCAAGACAGCACGGTTCAAGTGCAAGATCCCTTTGCCCAAGGCCGAATATGTGCGTTTAGCGCTGAACGGCCTGGACTTTGAGTTCAAAAAGAAGTATCATGGCATGGAATTCCGAGACTTGTTCGAGCTGTCCGCAAAGGCCTCACGATATGAGAAGCTTCTGGAGGAAGAGAAGGATAGAAGGGCAGCTTTTAAGGGAACTTACTATCAAGATCCCAATTACGATGTTGCCACCGTTGAAACAGAAGAGGGTGTGGATATTGATGTGGCTGAGATCATCAGCAGGAAGCCTTATGCGTGTAAGGCTTTTATCAAGATGGAGCCGACAAAGCAACCGGTCCAAGATGCACCAAGTAGGCCTACCAGGGCCTATACTTTTGATATCAGCAAGGCGGAGGCTATCTTCGATCAGCTTCTGGCGGACAAGTTGCTGAAATTGCCCTTTGGCCACAAGATCCCAGCCAAGGAGGAGCTAAAAGGCAAAGAATACTGTAAGTATCATAATTCTTGGAGCCATTCAACCAACAATTGTTTCGTATTCAGGAATGATATCCAAGACAAGATTGATCGGGGAGAGTTCAAGTTTCCCGAGAAGGATAAGCAGGCCATGGGTGTGGATGGCAATCCGTTCCCTTCAGGCCTAAGTGCAAACATGGTCTCGGTGAATTCAAGGCCCATGCCAAGAACCGCGCCTAGGCCTAAAGTAAGCCTGGGGGCACCTTCGAGAGCAGCATTCAGGCCCAAATCAGACAGCTATGGGGATCCGTATTATGAGGAGGATTTCAAGTCTGAAAGGGTGAAGAGGTTTGAAAGGAGGAAGTCCTGGTGGTCAAGGCCTGAAGGAGTCAGAAAGCCAGAGAGGCCGGGCTGTTCACTGGTATGCACTGAGTGTGGGCATCATGCAGTTCCACCCAGACCTGTGTTGAAGAGCATAGTTGTGGGTAGAGCTGAAGTCATTCCTGATGAGATACCCAGACCTAAACAGAAGCAGCCTCAGATCAGGCGTGAATCAGTCTTCAATAGAATCCAGCCAGGTCTGGTAGAAATAGAGGACGAGCTCAACAATTTCAGCCCCAGCTAGAGGAAAGCCTAGGACTGTTAAACCTCCTGTCATTTCTTCAAATGAGTGGCAGAGGGTTGAACACCCTAAGTTTCCTGCTCCATTGTCCCGTTCCCAAAAAAGACGCCGCCAACGGTTTAGGCAGGCGGAAAGAAGAGCTCGAGAGGGAGCGGGTTTCCTTGGGGATATGATGGAAGAAGATGACTTACTGGGGGCTGAGATGATGGAGGCACCTACGGAGGAGTTGAAGGTCAAGGCAGTCAAGCCTAGTAAAGAGCACAAACCCTTGGAGAGAACGTACAATGAGGTTGTCGCTGGTTCTTCTTCGGGTCAAGCCCTCGGTTGGGGAAGAAGGCTTTATTGGAAAAAACCCTTGAGGAGGCTAGAATTCAGCCTTCTCCAAGGCAGTTGCTCTATTACAGAAGGAAACTCCCAAGCCAAAGAAGCAGGACTCGGGGGGCAAGCCAGGTTTGAATCCGCAGGCCAAAGAATTCAGGCCTGGACAAACTTCAAGGATGCAGTGCAATATGGTCGTTTTACTGCCGTCTGAGTTAGAGGTGAAAGACAACAAGCTTACTGCTATGGAGGGTGACGTGATAGAAATGGGTCAGACCGCGGAAATACTGAAGGAGTCCCTCAATTCAGGCCTGAATGGAGGTGGGCCTTCGGTGGTAATATTGAAGGACGAGGATAACACGGAGAGCCCAGCAGCAAGCGTGATATTCGAGAAGCCTACTTCCAAGATGACGAAGCATATCAAGCCCCTGTACATCTCGGGGTGTGTGGACGGAATGCCAATCAATTGACTTCTTGTCGATGATGGTTCGGCAGCCAACCTCATGCCTAGATCCACCATGCTCAAGCTAGGCAAAACAGATCAAGACCTGGTTTCAACAACGGCTACATTGACTGATTTTACTGGGCATGAGACTAACTGTCAAGGAATTTTGATCATGAATTTGACGGTTGGTTCGAAGACGCTCACCACACCATTCTTTGTCGTGAACTCACGGTCTTCATTCAATATTTTGCTGGGTAGGGACTGGATTCACGCCTGCTTAGCTGTGCCTTCAACTTTGCACCAATGTCTGGTTTTTTGGAATCAAGAGGATATCGAGGTGGTTTGGGCAGACCGTAGGCCTTTTCTGGCCTCAACCAATCATGCCGAGGCAAGATTATACGATGAGGACGTCGGCCCAATGAAGGTGGCAGGCCTAGACAAGTTTGGCCGTCACAAGATTGTACCTGTTTCTGCTCACAAGTCAGTGGAGGAGGTCAAGGCGTTGTACCAAGAGTTAATCGGCCCAATGATCACGGAGTCAAGTAGGCCGATCACTGCTTCAACCAAACGGCTGTCTCAATGTCAATAAGGCCCTCAGAAAAAGAGAAAGACGTGGCCTTGCGGGCCATGTTAACAAGGTTTGAGGCCTATTTGGTTGAGAAAAGGCTTTGGGAAGAACAAGAACAAGAAGAAGATTATTCGGCTCACGCGGCCGAGATAATCGACGAAGATTCAGATCTGGTTGGAGACTTGGATGAGATCCGTTTAGAAGACCTTGAAGCAGCCCCGGTCAAATTGGATGACCTGAAGGCCGATGTTCAAGACCCTCTGGAAGAAGTAAACCTAGGGGATTCAGAGAATCCTAGGCCTGTATATATAAGTCAGCTTCTGCCAGAAGATGTGAAAGAAAAGTTCATTCAGCTCTTAACAGAATTCAAGTCCTGTTTTGCCTGGAATTATGACGAGCTTCCAGGCTTGTCCAGAGACTTGGTGGAGCACAAGTTATCGATCCAACCAGGATTCAGGCCTTTCAAGCAACCGCCAAGAAGGATGTCTAATGAGGTCTACTTGCAAGTGAAGGATGAGATCGAACGCCTTTTCAACGCTGGGTTTATACGCACGGCTAGGTATGTCACTTGGCTTTCTAATGTTGTGCCAGTCCTTAAGAAGAATGGCAAGATCAGGGTGTGCGTGGACTTCAGAAACCTAAATTTGGCGTCTCCAAAGGATGAATATCCAATGCCAGTAGCAGACTTGTTGGTAGATAGGGCCTCCGGTCATAAAGTCTTATCCTTTATGGATGGCCATTCGGGTTACAATCAGATTTTCATCGATGAGGCCGATACGGCTAAGACCGCTTTTAGGTGTCCTGGAGCTTTGGGAACCTTTGAGTGGGTCGTGATGCCCTTCGGCCTAAAGAATGCTGGCGCTTCGTTCCAACGAGCAATGAACGCCATCTTCCATGACTTCATTGGCCGTTTCATGGAAATTTACATCGATGATATTGTGGTCAAGTCCCAGTCCTATGATGAACACTTGGAGCATTTGAGGAGGTCGTTCCTGAGAATGCAACAATTCGACTTAAAGGTCAACCCCTTAAAGTGTGCCTTTGGAGTTTCCACAGGCAAGTTCCTAGGATTTTTGGTCCACAACAGGGGGATTGAGATTGATCAGAATAAGGCCAAGGCACTTACGGAAGCGAAGCCTCCTACCACCAAGAAGGAATTACAGAAGCTCTTGGGGTCACTCAACTTTTTGAGGAGGTTCATTTCAAATTTAGCGGGAAAGGTTCAGGTCTTTTCTCAACTTCTGAAGCTGAAGGATCAAGACGTTTTTGCTTGGGAGGAAGATCATCAGAAGGCCTTTGATGAGATCAAAGGCTACCTGGCAAAGGCTCCAGTCCTTATGCCTCCCATCAAGAACAAGCCTTTGAAACTCTACATTTCGGCGGCTGAAGGCTCTATTGGATGCCTTTTAGCACAGGACAATGAGCAAGGGAAAGAGCAAGCCGTGTATTATTTAAGTAGGCTGTTAACTTCTTGTGAAAGGAGATATACTCCTATTGAGAAATTATGTCTTGCTTTGTACTTTGCAGCAATAAAGTTGAGGCACTACATGCTTTCCGTTGTGGTTTACATTATGAGTCAAACAGACCTGATTAAGTACTTGCTTTCTCGGCCAATCATGCGAGGCCGAATAGGCAAATGGTCACCTCTTGCATACCTGGAATAGAAGCATATGAGCAAACATGATTAAGGCCTGAATCTGGACATCAAGTAAGGGAAAGGAGCGTGCTTGTGCACGTACCTTTTCTCTTCAAGCTCGCGGTTGGAGAGGGGCCTTCGGAACGGGAGGTTGTTTTCTTGGATTTGGTGGTTTTTGCAGGTTCAGAGGTCTCGACCATGATTGCTCCAGGGGTGACTTTGGCCAAGACCTCATCCAGGTCTTTGGCAAAGTATTTCCCCACATGCGTTGCCCACCATTTCTCAAACCTCAAGGACTTTTCTGGGCGTTCAGGATAGGACTTTAGCTGGAAGGCGGCCTCATCCTTAGCAAACTGGTTCCGAGCAGCTTCTAGGGTTTTTTCTGGTACGATAACCCTATCGATGAAGTCCTCATTGCAAGACAGGTATGGGGGGATGGGAATGAGCTGCATGAGGCCGAATTGGCGGGCAAATTGGGCGGCGTTATAGTACTCCGTCCCACACCTGTTGTTGGCTGAGGACATTCCCATGCCATATAGCAGATCCCTCGAGATGAGGAAGCTAGCCCAGACCTCCTTGTGTTCATCAAAATTTTCCCCAGGCTGCCCGGCTGGATTTTTCAACCATGAAGGCACGGTGTCCCTCTCAAATGGCATGTAGCCCTTACCCAATGTGGTCAATACTTGATAAAAATAGTTGAAGCAATGATCAAAGTCATGTTGTTGAAGGGCTTGACCTACATAATGACGGCCGTAACATGCATATGCGGCGTTTTTGTTCATTTTTGGGGCCAACGTGGGAAAGTACGACCAAAGCCAGAGGGTAACAATCCAAAGAGGACTGGGGGCAAAAACGAATTTGTTGGTCAACAACTCCTGCATGCCACGGTACAAATGCGCAAGGACTAACGGGGCTAGGGCTAATTTTTGGCCCGAAGCCAAGGCCTTGGCAATGTCTGTGAACTCTTTGGTAATCCGATTGGAAGACACGCAAAAGATACACTTGTTCAGCCAATAGATGAGGAGAGCCACGTGCTCCTCCTCGGTGACTTCGTTTCCATCCTCGCCAGCAAAGTTTTTCAAGAAATTGGAATAGGCCAGTTGGGCCGATTCTGGGTATGTGAAGGATGGGGTTTTTTGGGAAACAAAGCAGTCGGCCCTAACCCCATGGGGACGAAGGCCGATAAGAAATGAAATGTCTTGCATTGTGATGCCCATCATACCAACACGAAAATGAAAGGAATTGGAGGAAACAGACCAGAACTGGGCCGCGGCCATGAATAGGGCTTTGTCCATATCAATGAGGTGGCGGCTAAGCATCAGGGCTTCGTAGATTCCAACCTCCTTCCACAATCCTTCTTTCACGGCCGCCACACGGTTCACCCATTGGACGTATTGCTTGTCGGGTCTGTGCCAGAGCCGATTTGGGATATCTCTGGGGTAGGTGGTCCAATCGGCGTTGATATAGGCAAAGGGCAGGGCCTCTTCGGCAACAGGATAAAACGGGTAGAGAGACTCTGGGAAGTCGCTAGTGAACGCAGGCCCGAGCCCCATCTTAACAACAGGTGAACGAGGTTGGGAGCGGTCGATCAAGATCTCGGTGTTGATGGAGAGCTTCTCGGACTTGATGATGTTCTTGATCTCATCGGAGAAAGTGGTTTGGCTCTTCACTGGTTGTTTGGCTCTGAACGAAGACATGGTTCGAAGCTTTTGGGTTCAACAATGGTGGTTGAAGGGTGTTTTCAAAGTCTGGGCGAGAGAGAGAAGATGGGCGACGAGAAGTAAAGAAGGAAGAGAGAGAGTGAAGTCGGCTTTAAAAAGAAGCGGTGCTGGCTTGGGATTTTGAGAAGTGATTTTAAAATATGTGGGGATATGCACCGCCTCCTTTCTTCTCTCCCCCTTTTTTGAATTTTTGTTGCTATCTTAATGAGGCTGCACGTACAATAGGGGGAGTTTTGGTTGAAAAGGGATCTTTTGGAGGTTTTAGAGTTCCAAGGAAGAATGGAGTCTTCATTTGTAGATAGGAGCCCCACATGAAGATCTGCTAATGATTACAGCCGTCCCAGGAGGAAAGCATTAGGCCACGTTTGGGCCAGATGGGAAACGACATTTACGATTAAGAGCTGTGTGAACGCCAAAAACTGTACTTCTCCAAACGCCTTAATCTTAACAGAATCAAGGCGTAGGGGGGGCAATGTTTATACCCGTTTTTGGCACGCGGATCGGGCTAATCGTGAACGGCCATTTAATTAATTTGGTAATTAAATTGGGCCGAAGTCGTGTAATTAATTGTTTTTAAAGTGAGTTGGGCCATGGGTTTTTTCCATTTGGGCCCAAGGAGCACGCAACCCAGGTGAAGAATTTGGGCCCAAGATGATTGAAAGGCTGGCCCACGGTGAAAAATGCAGCCCATGATTGGGCCCAAAGAAAAATGAGTTTATTCGGCCCATGGGGAGATGACCCACGGTTTCTACCCACGAAGGGGGCGTTGATCTGGAGCAGGAGGCGTATCCTATGAATTTAGGGAACAGTTATCCTTGATGGCAGTGGGTGATTGAGTTTCAAAGGCCAATTGACTTGGTCAATTGGCCATGTGTTTCAAAGGAGCCTAAAAAGGGGGAAGTGGGAGATAGTTTAGCAAGCCAAGAGGACACATGTCAACGCATAAGGGGCCCATTACCCATGATCACCCTCAACTGCCCTTCAGCTGCAAATAACCGTCCACTACTGTGC
Source organism: Rhododendron molle (assembly GCA_025413875.1). Lineage (NCBI taxonomy): Eukaryota > Viridiplantae > Streptophyta > Magnoliopsida > Ericales > Ericaceae > Rhododendron > Rhododendron molle. The sequence goes on along the minus strand of CM046388.1, from coordinate 2,779,023 downwards.
ATGCATGGCAAACGGAACACAACATGGGACAGGTGTCAACTGATTATGCAGCCCAGAAACCGGATTCAGGCCTGAATCAGGGTGCCGTTTGCCTAGTAGAATCAAAGATGGAAAACGGGTCCAACACCAATCAAGCATAACGCTAAAAAACCAAAGCCTTCCTAGCAAAGCAAACACTTTCCTACTTTCAGCAAAGTAGATTATCGAGTACCACGTGCTCACCCCTCATTCAAACTCACTTCGTCAAGTGGTTTGGATCTTTTATTTCCCTTGTACAAACTTTATTATCCCGGTGTAATAAAGTTGCGCTTTCTTTTACAATCCAATTCCTATACGACTAGGAAATTCTAAGTCCACGACCGTGTGGCAACCCCCGAACCACATTGTGATCTCACCTTTGGGTCACACGCAATCGTTCTCACAAGTTAGAAGTCAAGATCCACGGGTATCTTTCCAAAAGTTAGGCGCTACAAGTCTTGGCACGCCCGCGCATTCATCCCATTCGCGCCTTTGTCAAAAACGAGAGTTTTCACCCACCTAGCCTAGGCACTCAGTGCCATGATTTTACCCTCGACGGCTCATTCAGCTGATAGGGAGATTTAGCGGAGGTAGGTGGCCGTCTTGGCGGAGCTTGATTGCAAAAAAAAAAACGCCGAATCGCTCAGCAATGCCTAGGCACTTCGCGGCATGTCGCCGCTCGACTAGCGCCGAACGCCATTTAGAACACTGATATTATGTATTCACAACAAGCAATATTATGTATTCACAACAAGCACAATGCAGCAAGCGTAGAAGGTTAGGACAGCTCATAAGGACCATACACAATCCAGGCAATACACAATCGAGTGAAACAAAGCGTGCGTACCATGAAACGAAGGGTACGCTTAGCAGCGAAGCCGAGTTCAGGTCTGCACATCAGAACCTTGTGTACCACCGCCTCTCCAGCAGCAGTAGCAGTATTATGCAGGATAGCTTGGAACGTCGCATATGTTATCCAAAATGATTCAATCGAGAGTCCAGAATACGAATTCTATTACATTACACATGAACAGAATTACAACAAAATGAAGTTACAGAAATTGAAATGCAAACCGAAATACAGATTGGATTCATGAACCAAAACCCGTGATTCACACGGTGTCCTTAAAACAGATTCACCGCCTACCGGAGAGTGTTGAGGTTACTCGGCGTCTGTCTCCCAGGATTGATCCGGCTCGGACCACGAACGTCGGAACACCACCGAAGAACGTCTTGGCGAACTAACTCTGCGTTTGTCTCTCTCTCACTCTGTATCAGAATGTAGTGAACTCTTGTGAATTTCTGTGGTGTTAAACTATGTGTGAGGTGCTATTTATATAGGCAGATAGCTGCCTAGCCTTCAATTCCGTGGAGTGAATGGCAGAGTAAATGGGGAGAAACCCCCACAATGAATAGAGGAATAACCTCCCAATGAATGGAGGTAACCCCCACCTTGAATACGGGGAAGTAATGACCCCCAATCCATTCAAATTTTCCAACAGCATAATCATCCCCCCAGGTTTAAGTAACTCAAAGGTAATGAAATCCAAATGACCACCACCAACCACCTGCGAGCTCATCTGGAGGGGAAACTTATAACCGCGGTAGTTTCCGTTCTACAACAGTACAACATCCAGAAGGTAGTTACCAAAAACCAAGAACAAGACACACACACAAACAAACGAGTTTGGCTCCTCTCCAATCCATGAGGAATTGGAGGATCTTTCAATTTTAATCTAACGGCTAAGAATATAACATTGAAGACAACCTATGTAAAGGATATGAGGATGAGCACACATAATTAATTACCCCCACACACTTTCTCTCCCTCTCCCTCTCCCTTTCACCGCCATTGACAATTTTTTTTATGCATCACCTATTTCAACTACTGCTTCATCAGTACTCTATCTATTTCAAAATGTTTGTCCGATCCGTAAAACAACTTTAAAATTAGTACTTTTTTTTTTTTGAAAAAAAAAATCGAACTTTTTAAACAAATCAAAAGATTTCATTGTACATAGTAAATTATTGAAAAAAACTGGAATTTTTCTTGAAAAACGTGTATTATTTTTAAGATCCCTTTTTACGGATCGGACAAACATTTTGGGCCAAGATAAGTAGTTCACAATTTTACCTTCGGAAAACATGGTTGCTAACTGGTTTTTGTTGACCGTGATGATTAAAGATTTGACAGTAAGGGCTAGGCTATCGCGGGGAAGGGGTAGTGGGCATTAGCGAGGGATTTGTCGGAGGAGAGAAAGGGGACGGAAGAGGCAGAAAACAGTGGTGATGGCTAATGGAGGGTTGGACGGAAATGGAGGGAAGGGGCGGTGATGTTGTCTGGCATAATGAAAGGGAAGTGAAATTATTCAATGTTTCGCGGGATGACAAGGATTATGTGATCATTAATAATCTTGGCCATTAGATTTTATAGTTGCCATGTGTCACCTTATTAATAGAACTTGAGGATCTTCCACTTCCCCTAGGATAGGACAGGAGCCGAACTCCACACAATTATACTCGGGAAAAAAAAAAATAGAAGAAGAAACAATCAACCACATACGCATCGACGGTTGTGATATTCCATAGCAGCGAGCACATCGAGATTCCCACGCAAGATATACTTTGGTATTATTGGTCGGATTTGTGTTCCTACAATCTTACGTAATGGTGGGATGCCAAAGACCGGACCATGAAACTCCTGTATCCATCACATCATCAGCATCAGAACTAAAAAACCAAACATACATAAACACTGCAGCGTGATGATGATGATGATGATGAATGATACAACGAGAGCCAAGAAGTACGTATGAAGAAGGAAAAAAAAGTATTTATATACAATACATACTTTGTAATCGAAATCCTCGCGAGAGTATTTCTGCAGCTCTTCTGATGTCAAGCCGACGGTGGTAGGGTTCTTGGCCACCGCCTTGTTAGATTTTTTCGGGACACCCTAGAGAGAGGAACACTGTACAATTTCAAAACCGCAGCAATCATATCTAAGAAAGGACTAAAAAGCGAGAGAGAGAGAGAGAGCGCTTTGCGTTCTTTTTCTGATATGAAGCTACCTTTACTTTCTTCTTTTTGCGAGATGAAGCTACCTTTGCGTTCTTCTTTTCGCGATATGAAGCTACCTTTGAGTTCTTCTTTTTTTGATCTGAAGCTACCTTCGTATCCTCGGGAGAGCATTCCTGCCGCTGGTCTGATGTCTGGCCGACGGTGGTATAGTTCTTGCATCCCTCCACTAACGGTGGTAGTTTCAAGTCTTTTGATCGTGAGCATGTCACAGGGAAACCAACAAATCCGAGTATCAGAGATTCCTTCAGTTCTTCTTCCGCAAAACCCTAGAGAGAGAAGAACACCGCACAATTTCAAAACCGCAGCAATCAGATAAAGGGAGATCTAACACACACACACACAAAAACGAGAGAGAAGTTACCTTAGGGGTGTTGTTTTTCCGATTTGAAGCTACCATTGTATTCCGTGAGGCAACTGTCGGCGCAGATATTTTTGGGAGAGAGAAAACAACAATGCTACCCATACAATAATTCAAACACGACCTCTCATATACATATGGGGCCAACACATAGTAGTGGATGTGGAGCCTACATAAATGTGAGAAATTGTATAAGTTATATTTGGATTATTGTGCCCTAGACTTGTCTGCAACGGGTCGGTTGTTTTGTCTTTGGACCGGTCCAGTTTCAAATCTTTTGGGCCTATCTCGGGCCTTACTTCATTTTTTAGACCAAATCTTTCTGTGCACATATTATTGTGTGGAGCCCACCACAGATCACACACAAATAATTTTGTTTTGGTACTCATGTTGTTAGTTTGGATAAAGCACATTTTACGCAAGTGCCTTGCTATCTCTAAAGACGCTACCAAATAATTTTTCCCGTAATTTCATGGGAGAGCATTTTTCGATCCTTGTCTTTCAGTTCTTTGCCTTCGATATTATCTACGTCAGCAATGATGCTCTTCTTAGACTCACAAATCATTGTACTATCCCAGAGACCAAGTAGGGTTGAGCAAAAAAACCGTCGATCTACAAATCCAGTCCAAACCGTATCGTATGGTTTGGTTTTTTAGAAGTGTGGGTTGGCTTCGGTTTCAAAAAATTATAAACCGTATTCAATGGTTTGGTCTGTGAATTTATGTTAACGGTTCTGATTCTAATCCGATCCGAACCGTATTTATATATGTATGTATAAGCATGTGTATATGTATGTATCTATATTGATATATACACGATTTCAATGCACCAAATAAAAGTAGTCTAAGTGTCAATTAATTTCCTGGTCTAATACTCTAAATTTGTATGTTGAAACTATATTCCAATTCTATCTAAACCTAATGTAAGAAACGTGAATTAGCAAATTGCATCCATATCTTTCTTTCATGGTCAATAATATGCACTCCTTGTTAGTCATTATTTTTTCTCTTAATTAGTTTTTTCTTTACTATATTCCTTACATAGGAAAAGAACTGGTTCTTATACTAATAATGATTAATTTAATATGTCTCTCAGTACTAATTTAAAGGGAGAATTTCTGGAAGGTCCATTATAACATGTTTTTAACCCCACTAGTTCACTTCTAAAGTTTTTTTAATAATTTATGAAGATAGATATCCCATTTTTAGGCAAACCATGGTTCAAACCGGAACCGAACCGTTTTTTTTATGGTTTGGATTGGTTTGGTTCTATGCATTGGTTTGATTTTTCAAATTCACAATCCGTAGGTATTTGTTTGGGTTTTGGTTTACTATAAATTCAAACCAATCCAGATCATGCTCACCCCTAAGACCAAGCACTTATTGTCGACAAGATTTGGGTCCTCATAATCATCCTCATTGTCTATACCAATCAGTCCGGATTTTTGATGCATCCATTTAAGCAGCAGTTCTTCAAGAGTTCCATAGACTTAAACATCTTGGCTCTGTGTATAAATTGGGAGGCTCAAAAAGGAAAAAGAAGAAAAAAAAAACCCTCCAAAATTACAAAAGAAAAATGAAGAACAAAAATAAGGGGTCTAAAAGCATCTCTAATGCATGAAGGTTCTAACAAAAAGTTATGTTATCAAGTACTTCTCCAACCTCGATGGTCAAATTTGAAGCCAAATGAGTATAAATGATCTTCCTTGTTTCAAATTTGAAGCCAAATGAGTATATTCTCGTCCTCTAAGTATCAATTATAACTTTTTTGACCTTTAAATTTGGTTTTTGTACCAAATTGGTCCAATTGATAACTTCTGTCAGCCTAAATGGATGGAAAAAGTCAGATTGATGGTAGTTTGGACGTTGCAATTCGTACCAAGTTGGTCCAATTGATAACGTCTGCCTTCAATTTGATTTTTTCTATACAGTTTGGGTAACAGAAGTTATCAATTGAACCAACTTGGTACGAAAATCAAACTTAAATGTCAAAAGAGTTACAATTTATACTTGGAGGACGAAAATGAGACTCGAGTGAAACTAGTATGACCATTTCTATAAATTTTCCTTATATAAATAAGTAAACTTCACCTTTTTGTTTGTCTTTATTCAAATTTTTTTCGTATTTATTTTTTTAATTGTGCGCTAATTTTTTGTGAATTATTGATTCGTCTTGATAAGAGGAATTGAAAATGTTAGAAATTTTGAGCGAAACTCATATTTTTTAAATAAAGACAAAAATAAATAAAAAAGATAGATTTTTTTTTTTACTTATTTTCGTTTTACTTTTCCTATTCCTCTTGTTGACATGAATTAATAATTCACAAAAATTGAACGCAAAACTAACAAATGTGAAATTTTTTGAAAAAAAGAGTCAATCTTACTCTCTCGCAAAACTAACAAATGTGAAATTTTTTGAAAAAAAGAGTCAATCTTACTCTCTCTTTTTTAATCAAAAACCAGCCTCAATGTTCCCAGGGGAGGGCATTGACAACACCATTTGAGGTAAAATATAGGTGCTCACTTCTTTACAGCCAATATATCCCTCTGTTCATCGCCACCTCCATTACCCCTTTATCTGTCACTTCTTTGCATAATCCAATGTCCAAATATTGGAGATTTCACACCTATTTTCAATCATTGTCATTCCTTTGTTTGAATTTTTTTCGTATTTGTTAGTTTTGCACTAAAATTTTGTGGGTTATTAATTCGTCTCGTCAGTTAAAAAATTTGAGAAATAACCACTTTTTAGCACAACTTTTTGTGCTAAAAAATAGTTATTTCTCAAAATACTTGGGTAAAAAGTAAAGAAATTTTACTTTTCCGATTCCTCTCATCGAGACGAATCAATAGCCGACAAAAGTTTGGCGCAAAACTAACAAATGCGAAAAAAAAAATTCAAATAAGGACAAAATTCTCAAATTTAAGTTAAGTGCAAAAGAACAAGGCCTAAGCTTTCAAAATTTTCAAATTCACTATAGACGGGTTAGAATATATCTCCCAAAAACATCTGAAACCTTAAGACCACTGATGTTAAAGGAGCGTTAGGGAAGAGCATCTCTTCAAAGCTTCTCCAATGCTAAAATTGGTGAGTCGTAGACAATGACTTACATCAAGGAATTGTAGATTCGAGCAAACATCCCCAAAGTTCTTGAGCATCATATCAGTCAACCACATCTTCGCAAAGATATCAAGGTCTCTCGTACGCTAACTAGCTCTCCAAAAAACTAGGCTTCTAGCTAGTAGGGGAAAAACACTCGTATATATATGCAGAGCGAAAGACTAATGAAGGCAAAGGAAAAAACACGTAAAAATTCATACGCAAGTATCATGCACAGATCATAAGTTCCACTCAAGGCCGGTATGATAACAATATGCTGCAACCAACCCTAACTAGTAGACTTTGGCGAGATTACGATTTCGTTTTAAAAAAAAAATTTGATCAAGCAACGGCGAGTATCAAAGTAATTCAATTTTCAAAATTATCATTTTATTATATCTATCTATACGTTCCTTCCCCTAAAATGAAAATTATTTTACCATCCTTATGACTAATTTTCTCTTAATTTAATTAACAAGGAGTCGTTGAGTTTTATTCTCTTTGTACCCAGTCAGCCCAAATTTAATTGGACCGAAATGGCCCATCATAACTCAGCCCAATATGGAGAATAACGCAGCCCATTGTTAATATCACAGTTGGAAAAGAAAGCAAGCAGCTATAGGAGCCTAAATGTAGCTTCCGTTCGGTGATGAGTTTGCTCCCCACGTAATTAACTATTAACTAGGTTTCGATTCTTTGATTAGGTCACAAGAAATAAAAAGTAATTTCTTATGAATTTTCGAATTCGGTGTAGATGATTTGCTTTTAACCGGACCAGGGATGCGAATAATAAGAGTGTACATAGGCTAACTTAGACAAATCTGGCCTTCGATTCTTTGGTTAGGCCCCAAGAAAGTCAATTCTTTGGTTTAGGCCACAAGAAGTAATTTCTTGTAAATTTTCTGGTTCGGTGTGGGTGATATGTCTGTAACCGGACAAAGGAGGCGAATAATCAAAGTGCGCATAAATTGGCCCGGGAACACTTTGCCGTCGGGAAAAAAAAAATGAAAAAAGAAAGCAAGCAGTGATATGATTCGAGGACGAAAGAGAAGAGAAGAAGAGGAACACAGAGAGATTGTGAAGGAAATTAATGGATAAGATCTGAATTTACATCTATACCCCCGCACCAGTTCACTCTCCATGGCTGGACTCACCACCGGCACCTTCCCCTTCAAACCCACCTCCACTTTCTCTCTCCTCTCCAGACTCCACAAACCACCACCACTTTCTCTCTCGTTAAATTCTTATTCCAGTATCTTTGGACTCCGCCTCTGTTACCGTAAATCCCCCTCCCTCAGAACCTCCATCACCGCCCGGTACGGCGGCGGTGGCGGCGGAGGTTCGTGGGATGACTATGGGTCGAGGCAAGAGGCCTCCGATGATGACGAGGACGATGTTCTTGATATTTCCTCGATCAGGTAGTGTTATGTTAATAGATATGTTGAATTTTGGCTCTGTTTGGAACCCATGGAAAGGAAAGGAAAAGAAAGGTTCACTTCCATTTGTTTGATTGGAAGGGAATGTGGGAAGAAAACAAGAATTTCAAGTGCAGTGAATAGTAAATTTTTTCTTCCAGTTTCCATTCTCTTTTATTTTCTTTTCCTTTCCTTTCCGTGGGTTCCAATATCGTAGGGTAGGAGTAGAATGAGTACATTTTCTGAATTAGTTGTGGGGGAATTAAGAGTAGGATATATGGATATTTACCGTATTTTCTTTTGGGTAACAATATATGGGTATTTTGTATCTATTGCCCCTTTTCAGTAGGACTTTTGCTAACCCGTACATGTGATATATAACTAATCTCGGTTGTAAAAACTATAACCAAAATCAAATAAATGGTCCTCTGAAATATACAATTATGCTCATATCCTTAGTCACTTAGTCCGCATGCGTCATGAGCGGTAGATGGTGCGCGAGCATGAAAGCAACCTCCAAAAGCATCCCAAACAGCTAAAATTTGCGGAAGCAACGATTGATAGTGGGAACACGGAGCGAGGATTGAGAGTGGGAGGACAGATCCTACTGAATTGTGCGTCTTACTCTATTCAACAAAAGGGGCAATAGATATCTAATACCCATATGTGGTAAACTTTGTAAGAGGCTAAGAGCAAACACTTTGTGCATATATCACCAAAGGTTAGGTTTATCTATGGTCTTCCCCGCTCATTCCTCCATTGTGTGGGGATTACATGGGGAGTGTTACTCCTGTCAAACAATAGGACCTAATGTTTGGACCTTTGGTATTGGAGTATTTTTTTTCTTTTTTTGGTAAGTGTTTTGTATGAATAGTTAACCTATAGGTATGTAATCAATCCACACATTGTTCCATTCAAATGCGGGAAAGTAATTGTATTCAATTCCATGTTTAATCGGGCCAATCAAACGGGCTAGAATTAAATTGAGAAAGTAGTTATGTTGGTTGTTTTGAATCCATCGTGAACTTGAAACCCATTGTTCCATTCAAAGGCGGTAAATTAGTTGAATCCATCATGAACTTGAAATTGCTATTGAAGCGTTTGTCAATGTGGTGATTTGAAATAGGTCTGCTACGGTGAGACTAATTGATCAGAAGCAGAATATGGTTAGTACATAACTTGTGTTTATTCATAAGTTGGTGTTTGAAGTGACTGATTTGAAATGCACTTTTCATTTCTGTGCTGAGATTTGTTGCAATTGTAGGTGGGAGTGGTATCTAAAAATGAAGCTATTCGGATGGCTGAAGATGCTGAACTTGACCTGGTAATGTCCTTTTACCTCTGGTGGAAAGGAAATTTTGTGTTATTGTTACCCTACTAAACATATATTTTGTACCTGAATAATCTTTTGAGGAACCACCTAAATGCGATGGTGTAAAGTTGGTCATGGTGCCACATATTCTTATTTCCATCATGGTGGTTTGCTCCATTTAGTTATGTGAACATTTGAAAATTGTTCAACGTTGCCATAGATTAGGCAGAGAGGAGGTGGAAGTTGACATAGACAGTTTGGGTCAAGTTTAGAGCTATGTACTACTCAGTTCTTTGTTGTCTACAAGTGATTAGAACTCTGAAATTTTTGGAGATCCATGTTTTTGTGCAATACATCCTACATGCTTGGGATCATCTACTAATTCTGCAGCTTTTTAAAAATCATTATGAAATTGTCTTTCTTGTGTCATATAGTTTTTGCCTTCTGAGCTTCTTATGTGACACTATGGTAGCATTTATTTTTATCTGAATTTCTTTGCTTCAATTGCAGGTAATATTATCACCAGATGCAAATCCCCCAGTTGTCAAAATAATGAATTACAGGTGTGATACGAATTTAGATGTCATGTCTTATATATGTTATTTTGTTTTTGATAAGGTAGATCCACTTTGATGCTTTGATAAGATCCCGCTCCTAGGTGAATTTGATTTTAACTGCTCGAGGAGTACATACTATTAGTGTGGGCCAATCTTCAGAGTATGTTGTGTACAATGTATAGGGATTTTATTAAATGCAGCATATTATTGTAAGCTTTTGATTGACTTCGCCTCTACTTTAGACTGCCATTTTGGACAACTTCTTTTGAGCAAATGCATTGTAAAACAAATATTAAACCTTAGGCATGGCATGAGACACATCTCTTAAAATTAGAGTATCCAAGTTGCTGTCCAACGGATGTTTCATATTTTGTTTATCTATTTTGTGAGTGGTGCAATTAAGGCATATTGATTGACTTCTCTCGCAGTAAATATAAATACGAACTGCAAAAGAAGAAAAGAGTGCAGCAGAAGAAAAGCATTGGTGACTGTCTCTTCTGTTTCTGGTTTGCTGTTTTTCACATTGATGTTTATTGGAAAAGATACTGACAAAATTGTGCACCTGCATGACAGCTAACCGTATGAATTTGAAGGAGCTGAAGATGGGGTAGTTATTTTGGTCTTTGACTCTCAATTTCACTTGTAATCTCTTGTTATAATTTTACTTGATCCTGCATGTTAAATCTCAGCGACTTAATGTTGTTTCGTATAACTTTAAATTACTGTTTTGTGTTTGTGTAGTTATTTGGAGTACACAAGAGGAGCGGATCATACACCTCAGTCTTGTCGTTTTCTAGTATTTATTTGATACTATTAATAATTTATTGGTGTTGACAAAGGAGACAGCTTCCCTCAAGTTGGCTATTGATAAGAACCACGTAAAAAATCAAGTCGATTGGATATCGATCAATACCTGAATGAAGCACATTTATCTGCTAAAAAAAGGTTCTTGAAGTTATTGTCCAGTGTGGTCAATTCATTTTTTGCAAAATAAATCTGCTATGTTCGGGTATCAATCAGTGTCCAATCGACTTTATTTTTCACATGGATGTTCTTAATAACTGATTCTACAATATGAACGAATCCGATTATTGAAGTAGGTCCGAAATGGGTGGAAAATGGCAGGCCTGCACCCTTTTTACGGGAATTTCACATGTTTCCTTTTGTGGGATTTTCACATGTGCTTTACTGAATTTCTTGGCCTCTAAACTGATGAGGTAGTGTCCCAATGTGCATAGACCAGTTGAACAAAGTAATAGCAATGAGAGAGGGTACCAAGGGACATCTCTTTCTTGTTTTCCTATTGCATGGGAAAAAAAAAAAGAATAGGCAAAGAATCTCTCTTTGGCAGTTGTTGTGGTTGTGTTTTAGTCTATCAGATTGTGAGTATTTCTATTTGAATTTATAGATTTTTTGTTTCAGTAATCATCGTTTTATATGGGGTCACTGGGGTGTGAATATGGGGTATTTCACGTGTACTAGTTTGAATCCGACAAGGCGACAACTAAATTTTCGGATTTGATGGGTCGTGTAATATGCGAATCTAGCATAGATTAGTTAAGTTCATTCGAGTGCTCTGATTGAGCATAAAGACATTCAAGGCCTATACCAAGCAATGACTTGGTTAACTTATCATTGTTTTGGATCTGATTACTATTTATTTTTCTTTTCTTGTTTTAATCAGTTCTATTCACTCTGTTGACAGTTACAACATCGATGTGCATGATTATGCGGTGAGATTAAAAGCTGCAAATAAGTTTCTGAAAGAGGGCGACAAGGTTGTTTGTGGTGCCAATATATATCTGTCCATGGAGACAAAATACGAAAGATGATGCATCCATTTTCCTGTGCTGACATCTAGTCAATTTCTGCAGGTCAAGGTTATGGTGAACTTGAAGGGCCGTGAAAATCAGTTTAGGAAGAATGCTGTTGAGCTGCTTAAACGTTTTCAGAATGACGTTGGGGAGGTACTCGATTCTATTTCGCTTTGATCGTTAAATGGATTCAGTTTAGAAATAACATTATCCTTTTCTTTTCTTTTCTTTTTTTATAGATTTTTTAACCTTCAATGTAAGATTTGGAAATTTGTATTGTCTTGGTTGGGAAGTTATAATGGTTGGATTGAAGTGTAAAGAAATTTGAGGATCTGAGTTTACTCTCTTCCCCTCCCCCAATGTGAATCATTAGTCAATGACCCTTCTGCCCAGTAGAATAAAAATGTGCGCTATTTACTGTTTGGTCTCTCTCTGAGCTGCTGCTAAATGTCACACTTGGTCTTTCTGATTGTGGACATTACTTGATCAGTTACGGGTCATGCAAGATTATTTCCATGTGTATGGAAATCAAAGAATCTCCACCTTTACCAATCCCCTCTTTCTTTGTGGTATTTAGATGCAAAAAAAAACAACACTAACTGGATGTAGCAAATCAGGTGTTGCAGGGTAAGTGGAGCGGCTCATCCAATTCCTACCTGATGTGTTTTACCTCTTCCCATGGTGTTTGAGGCTCACAGTTTGATTTTCAATGTAACAATTCTTTATTAGAAGATTCTCAAATGTGTTGTTGCAGTCAGGTCTAATCTCCATTGGTTATCTGGTTCATGAGCAATCCAATACGGAGGCCTATTTTGGTTTCTGCTGTCAGAATCAATTCTCGAGAGTACTAATCGTTTTGAAAGACACTCAATCCAATATTGTGCGGAAATTGTTTTGGAGTGTTCGAAGACATAATTATAATGCTTCTTAAAGTTGGGTGGTTCTTTTCCAAAATAGTTGACACCATCAGCCAAACTAGTTCTCTCTCTCTCTCTCTCTCTCTGGTTTTTTTTTTTTTGGCACATGATAGAAGAGTTCCTAATCCCAATCCAATCCCTTATAAAAGTTGAACTTACTATCCGTAGGAGTTAAACCCACAACCTTACTGCACCTAATTGCAGCTACATAACCGGTGGGCTGAATGATCTGGTTGGTTGACCAAACAATTTCTTAAAAGTCCTCTGCAGTATTATGCCAACGAGGAAATGGTGCCTTGTTTTTTGCCTTATGTTTGTCCATCTGTTATCTATGACTATGATCAATATACCCTTCCCATTGAAAAGTGATTACATGGGTTACTGGTTGTAGTTTTGGTGGATTTTTCCATCTGTAATGTCTGATCCCATTTTGTTCTTTTGCTGTAATTTGCAGCTTGCAACCCAGGAGACCATGAACTTACAAGATAAGAATATGTATATGGTTTTGGTTCCGAATAAAGCTGCTGCACAGAGGGCTCAAGTTCTGCAGAAGGAAAAGGAAAAAGAAGAAGCAAAAGAGGTTTCAGCTGGTGTCTGAATGCGGTAATCTTCCCTTTTCAAAGGTCAAACAGTCGGCATGTAGAATTAGTTTGCGTTCATCTCCAAACCAGATACCTCAAAATCTTGTATAGCAGTAGTGTACTACTATATAACTTGTACAATTCTTTGTTGGGTACTTGATTTTAAAATGTAAAAGAACAGTTCTTAAAGTCTAGATGTCGTAGCATCTGCTAGCCTGCTATGGGTTCCAGTTTCTTATATGAACTAGAATCTATGTACCGATCAACTTCTTGTCATTATTGGTATAAATCTCATTTCTTTTCTATTTTCATTTTCTCCCTCTTATCCTTAAAACCAGCCTGTGTTTGGATCAAGGTTTTGTAGAACGATGAAGGATGTACGAAGAGAAACGAAAATGACACGGAACCAATGAAGTAAATATAGCGTATTCACGCCTCTCTCTCTTTTATTCTCGAGCTTTTCCTTCCTTGCCGTAAACCCTCCACAAATCCAAACACCACCTTAGGTGATGGAAACGTTGGATTGAGCCTTGGACCTGTGGAACTGCTTGTGCTTGTGTAATGTACTTATATGTTGTGTCAGGTTTGGTATGCTTGCGCTATACGCTTTATGCCTAACATACATGTAGTCAGCTGTTGGGATAGGGAAAGCTGTCAGCAGGTCCGGTGCAGTGATGGCACAACATCCAGAGAGAGAGAGAGATGATGGGGAAGTACCAACTTAGCCGGCCAGAAAGTCTGGTATTGCCTGTGTTTGAAGGTTCTTGCATCTCAAGCATTCCATCGGTTTCTCGTATTTCTCTTCTTGTTGAATACAACTCTGACAGCAAAGGGGTATTTTTGCTTTGTGGGGTATTATTATTATATTCCATGTGGTTGGTGGGACATTGGAATCAGACCTGTGTTGGGGGAAAGCTACATTTTGTTGCATGATCGCATTCCAGACTTTGGTAATTATATGGTATCAGGTGCCTGTCCAAACCAACGTTTAAAGTTGTGTTTAATTAGGACCTTTGGGTAGTGGAAGAAAAAAAAAAAAAAACAGGTTAAAGACTGCAAAAGGAAAAGTGGGTCCAATAAAACATGTATACTTTTTTTGTAGCGTTAGAAATATGTATAGTTTTTTTGAACCCGGGTTCATTGGGTACCAATGGGCATGCAGGGCCCACTCCAGATCCTGCATGGACGATTTGAGCCATTCAATAATTTAAAAAAAAATTGAGTGGTCCCGTGAAAAATCAGTTCAATCCGATATGTGTTTGGTGGATTCTGCACGGATGATCCGAGCAGTTTAATAATTTTTTTTAAAAACGAGTGGGCTCCGTGAAAAATTAGATCAATCCGATATTTGTAGGTAGATCCAATCTTTCATTTTTCATTCATATTACAGAATCCTGAAATCATTTTTCATTTTGCTCAGGAGTTGAAAATTGATAGACAAAAGTACTTGTTCTCACTTGATCTTTCAATCCTAATCTTCGGACAAATAGTCCAGGGAAATGCTGAATCAATGGCAGAATAAAGAGTGATCACCTTTCTAAATCTAGGATTAGGTGATAAACATTCAATCATGTTTAAGGTGAATGGGAACCAGATCTTATAGTTCATGATTATAGTTAATTAGGCAAATAACAAATCATTTACAATTAACAGTTACAACCAAAGGGCTTGTAGCCCAATGGTATTTCCTGGTCCTTCCTATTGGGAGGCTAGGATTCGAACCCCGTTAGGGGCATTTCCGGTTCAAGACTATAAATGGCCTTTGAACCCTATATGTGAATCAACTTACTAACTGAAAATTGGATAAAAGAAGTGAGGGCCGGCTCAACAACAATGTGAGGCACTTACAAGATTCTCAAAACAAATTGAGAAACTAAGAGGTCATGAGTTCGTGCCAAATTTCGATTCTCTCTCCATTATGTCATTTTCTTATTATGAGTTTGTCTAAGAAAACGTTTTCTGTCTAAACGAATGGAGCATTAGTTAACAATGATAATTGTTAGACTTAACGACCTCTGTACTTGCTTACGGGATATAGGGGGCGAATATACTATCACACCGGATAATACTCCGAACTACTTAAGCGGATATAGTAAACACCACCTGCCCCCCTTATCCTTATTATATCCGCCTTCATATCCGGTTATGTAATTACGAAAATGGCACATTTTCTTCTAATTTCATACCCACCTACTCATATCTATCCCAAAACAAACTATACTTATCTCGTCTTCCATAAATTACTCAAACAAACCATCTAAAACATATTTCCCCTTATATATATCCCGTCTTTTATCGCATCTCCCCTCATATTATATTCACCCAAAACTAATCTGATCGGAAGACCACCCATAATTGTACATTCGAGCATGTATGTTAGTATTGTTTTATTTACGTAACCCCATAATGTTGGCAAAGGCAGCTTAACTAATGTTCCTTTTGACCAAATGGAAAAAAAAACAAACAAAAGCTAGGGTAGAGTAAGACCATGGTCCTAACCCAAGTCGGCAAGTCCTAATACAAGGACCTTTCTGGCTAATCACCCAATATTTTGAGGGAAGATTACACAAATAACCAAGTACATGTACGCAAGGAGAGAGAGAGAGAGAGAGAGAGAGAGACAGAGAGAGAGAGAGATTGCATGGTAGTTGAGATAGACGAAGCTTAACTTCAAGGCAATGCCGCAATGGGGACTATGCAACCAACACCACCCCCCCAACCCATAACGTGGACACATTAGGTGGGAGCTAGTGACTAAGTTACCACCCACAAGTTCTAACCCCCCTTCACTTTCATTCCTTAAAAAGAATCTCCAGACTCCCCAACACCACCCTCAGCCCCCCATTTTCACCACCACCACCCCGCCTTCGCCTACTGCACCCCGCTACCATGGAAGCCGGTGCTGGACTTGTCGCAGGATCCCACAACCGTAATGAGCTTGTTGTCATCCATGGCCATGAAGAGGTAAATGTGATATACATGGTATCTTCATATATATAAGATCATCACTGTTATAAAAGAACAACCTTCTGCAGTATGAACGACAATTTTGAATGGCAAATGCAAGAAGTTAAGAGTAAAATCATAGTTGAAATAGTCCGTTATATGTTTTCTGTCTCATCTCTTGCAACAGCGCGTGTGCCCCAGACGCAAGTATGTACATATATACACCTACAAAAGAAAACACGTTTCTTGGACTAAGGTGTTTGGTTTTGGTTTTTGCAGCCTAAACAATTGAAGGACTTGAATGGTCAAGTGTGTGAGATATGTGGGGATGAAATAGGGCTCACGGTGGACGGAGACTTGTTTGTGGCCTGCAACGAGTGTGGCTTTCCGGTGTGTCGGCCGTGCTATGAGTATGAGAGAAGAGAAGGGAGCCAACTGTGTCCCCAGTGTAGGACCAGATACAAACGTCTCAAAGGTAAAAACAGAAAAATCGATCATACGAAAAATAAAAATAAACACCGGATGATCAATGATGTGTCGGGTTTGAGTCTTGTCATTTATAACAAAAAGATTCATTAAGATTGTCTACTACTGGAAAAAAAAATTGACACATTCACATCTCCATTGCCATCATCGATCGCTGAGGATTCTGTACAAAAATATTTCAAGAAAATCATTTTCCAAGAAATACTAACTGGGCTTCATTGTTTCACCAACATGATTAGAATTGCAAATAAAATCCCAGCATTCCACAATCATTTTTACCAACGAAAATATGAGGAGAATAGCTGCAGAAGTAAAGAATTTACCTGTACTAAACCTAGCATTTAATTCTTGATTCCTGAAAAAAAAAAAAAAAATGAAGGGAGCCCAAGAGTGGATGGAGATGAAGATGAAGAAGACGTGGACGACATCGAACATGAATTCAAAATCCACAACGATGAACAAAACAAGAACAAGCACCTTGCAGAAGCCATGCTTCATGGCAAAATGAGCTATGGAAGAGGCCCAGAAGATGATGAAAATACCCAATACCCACCTGTTATATCCGGTGGGCGTTCTCGTCCGGTAAGCAAAAATGGCAAGAGATATATTCTATGTCCCGAAAAGATGAACTCTCAGCCACACGTTGATGTTTCAAGATTTATGCGTTTTCAGATTTCACCATAGTGTGGTTTGGAGTCCATTAGGACTTTTGGGAAGCAAATACTCTGTTTCATAAATACTTATTTCATTCTTTAATTTGGATCTTATAGAAATTCATGCAACGCTTGCAGGTTAGTGGTGAGTTTCCAATATCAACTCATGCTCATGGAGATCAGCATTCTTCGCAGCACAAACGCGTGTATCCGTATCCAGTCTCTGAGCCTGGTACGTTTCCACATCACCATCTCAGTTGCTTTACTGAAAACACCTCCTAAAAGGCGAAAAAATGTTTCTGATTACACTTTCATACACAGATATAGTCATATGTGTAAATTCCTAAAAGGCGAAAACATATTTCGGGTTACAATTCAATATACAAAAATGAACATTTGTGTATCGATATGCACTTATTCTTCTTTGTTTTTTGCATGACATGACATATAAATTAGGAAGTGCAAGATGGGATGAAAGGAAGGAGGGAGGGTGGAAGGAGCGGATGGATGACTGGAAACTTCAGCAAGGCAATCTGGGGCAGGAATTTGAAGACTCTGCTGACCCTGACATGGCCATGTATGTGTCAATATGTATATTAAAACAGTTGATTTCCTATGTATTGTTCGGCTTGTTTCCTACTAGAACTCTGATCCCTTTAAGCTTTTTTCAAAACGGTTTTGATTTTCCATGGTTTTTCGTAGCCAAAAAAAAGAAGAGAGAACTCAAAAGTTCGAAAATACTAGCACATTTCATGCAGGTTTCAAAGTTCAAAACAACTATTTTGGTGTTCCAGAAAAGTGGGTTATTTTCAGGAAATTTTACTGGAAATTCGTTTTTAAACACAACTCTTCGAACACAACATAGGCTTGCTTTGGACACAACTGCTACTTAATTTACACTTACGGTTATGTGCATGAACAAATGCAGTGTTGATGAAGCAAGGCAGCCACTCTCAAGGAAAGTACCAATTGCATCCAGCAAAATCAACCCTTACCGGATGGTGATAGTGACTCGACTTCTAGTTCTGGCAGTTTTCCTCCGGTACAGAATCTTGAACCCTGTGCACGATGCCTTTGGCCTCTGGCTTACTTCTGTCATCTGTGAGATCTGGTTCGCTATCTCATGGATTCTTGATCAGTTTCCCAAATGGTTCCCGATTGACCGCGAGACTTATCTTGATCGCCTTTCTCTCAGGTTAAAACACTTATGCACCTAAAAGAACTTCCATCAACATTAGCTAAATAGCAACAAGTTGATTTTTGTTTAACTACATGCAAGGATCAAAATTCCACTTCTGTTAACTTGGAAAAGGAAACCTCAATGTTTCTGTAAATCTTGACAAGTTTTTTTTTGAAACGCAAATCTTGACAAGTTCCCATGTTTTTCGATATGTGTTAGTAGACACATTGGTATTGAGGGATTCCGCTAACGTTTTGTTTCGCTCTCCTACGAAATAGAAAACTTTTGGCCGTCCCAATGGAAATGAAATGAAATTTTGTTCCTCTGCTATGTGGTCTCAAAACAGAACACTAAAGGCCAATTTATTCTATAAAAAAAGAACCTGAATTTATTTTGTGATCATACAGAGTGATAGAGAATATATCTGAACTGCAGGTATGAGAAGGAAGGGGAACCGAATTTACTTGCTCCAGTAGATATCTTTGTCAGTACAGTGGATCCCATGAAAGAACCTCCTCTTGTTACCGCAAACACGATTCTGTCGATCTTAGCAGTTGACTACCCTGTTGACAAAATCTCGTGCTACATCTCTGATGATGGTGCTTCAATGCTTACTTTTGAAGCACTGTCTGAAACTGCAGAATTTGCCCGAAAATGGGTTCCATTCTGTAAGAAATTTGAAATAGAGCCAAGAGCACCGGAGATGTACTTCTCTCTCAAAATTGATTATCTCAAGGATAAAGTCCAGCCTACATTCGTCAAGGAGAGGAGAGCAATGAAGGTCTGAATCTTGAGTCTGTGTGGAATGGTTTTCCTTTCTTCTTTTTCATTTTTGTTGTCCATGTTTTCGACAACCAAAGAAAGAAAGTTCAAAGCCAAACAACCAGTTTGACACAATTTCAACACAGTTACGTAGATTTAAAAAATTGTTTTGGATGAAAAGTGGATTGTTTCAGAAACAAATTTCCTCAAATGACTTACTGAAAGAAATAGAGAAGCAAGATTTCCGTGGTTTCCGGTAAATGAGAACAAAAACTACAACAAACATCTGTTATCATCTTGATTTGTCACTTTATAAACTGAAAATGTTGGAATAAAAGTTCAATAAACTGCCATGCTTGACAGAGAGAGTATGAAGAATTTAAGGTTCGAGTTAATGCACTTGTTGCAAAAGCCATAAAGGTTCCCCCAGAAGGGTGGATCATGCAAGATGGTACACCATGGCCAGGAAACAATACTAAAGATCATCCGGGTATGATTCAAGTCTTTTTGGGTCATAGTGGGGGACTTGATGCAGAAGGGAAAGAGCTTCCACGACTTGTCTATGTATCGCGTGAGAAGAGGCCAGGTTTCCAACATCACAAGAAAGCCGGTGCCATGAATGCCCTGGTAAGAGAGAAAACTCTTTTCCTGTTATTCATTCTTCTGTTAATCCCTCAACAAGAAACAAAATTATGTTTCGCTTCCATTGAAACAGCCGATACATTTCTGTTTCCTAGGATACCAAGATGAAACATCAGTGGAATCCCATACTTCCAATGCTAGCACCAGCGCAAAATAAAATGCACAGAACCATGTAGGAATTTTCTGATATATATCAAAATGTTTAGTCGTTT
This sequence comes from Rhododendron molle, assembly GCA_025413875.1. Taxonomy (NCBI): domain Eukaryota; kingdom Viridiplantae; phylum Streptophyta; class Magnoliopsida; order Ericales; family Ericaceae; genus Rhododendron; species Rhododendron molle. Next base: position 2,758,990 of record CM046388.1, on the reverse strand, counting down.
GGCTATCTATCATAATTACCCAACAATGATGTTTTCATACATCCCCAAAGCCTTTTAATATTTCCATTATGTTCTGGATAAGTTTTCGAAATGTTTCAGAATAATTAAAACATTGTTCCTGTACTGTTTCTTTTTCTAGCTAACTGAAACAACATACCAAACAAAAATTTCATCCTTGTCTGTCTGCTACAGAAACAAATTGGAACTCAAGTAAAAGTATGAAGTACAATATCTAACTAGTGACTCATACCTGCAGATTCGTGTCTCTGGAGTGCTCACCAATGCTCCATTCATGCTGAACTTGGATTGTGACCATTACATAAATAACAGCAAGGCCGTGAGAGAGGCAATGTGTTTCTTGATGGACCCACAAATTGGGAAAAAGGTCTGCTATGTTCAGTTCCCTCAACGGTTTGATGGCATTGATAGGAATGATCGATATGCCAACAGAAACACAGTCTTCTTTGATGTAAGTTCCAGCAAGAAATGCCACTACATATCATCTAATGTCATTTGGCTCAGATTAAAGCATAAACTAGAATATATTTCTTAGTTTCTGTTCCTTTTACTTATTTAATTATTTCTCTTGTGGCAGATTAACATGAAAGGTCTAGATGGAATCCAGGGTCCTGTGTATGTGGGCACAGGTTGTGTCTTCAGAAGACAGGCATTATATGGTTATGAGCCTCCAAAGGGCCCAAAGCGCCCAAAGATGGTAAGCTGCGACTGCTGCCCATGTTTTGGACGCCGCAAAAACCTTCCAAAATATGATAAACGTGGAGCAATCGATGATGGCGCAAGCATTCAAGGTTTTTACATTCTTTACCATCATAATATCTGTACTGGATCGCTTCCCTAAATGAGTTTCTTCTGCCTCATCAACTATACTGGACTTATATTTGTCTTGTGACCAGGATTTGATGATGACAAGGAACTATTCATGTCACATATGAACTTTGAAAAGAAGTTTGGGCAGTCGGCAATATTTGTCACCTCTACCTTAATGGTTGAAGGAGGGGTCCCTCCTTCCTCGAGCCCAGCAGCCCTGCTGAAAGAAGCCATTCATGTAATCAGCTGTGGATATGAAGACAAAACTGAATGGGGTTTGGAGGTAATATTACATTATTAATGACAGAAACCTGGAACTTGATTACATTGGCAAGATATTCCTCACGCCTCTGACCGCCCTAGGGGCATGGGAACTTAGGGAAAGAAAGAGAAAGGGGCAGAAAATGATTTGTCTTGTTTCTATTTAGAAGTACAAAAAATTTCTATAAAAAAGAGATGAAACTATTGATCATGATCGCTTTTCCTAAAAACCAAACGAGGGAAAGTTAATTCTTCCTTTCCCGTGCAACAAAAGTATTAGATTGTTAACCACCAACTCATCTAAAAGCTTAAGCTTTTAGAGAGAGGGCAACTTTTATTATTTATTCTCAACTAAAACAAACCAAAATTTTATGCTTCATTACATTGCTTCTTCACTTTGTTTTCTAACCATTCCTTTATCTTCTTTTCCCTTTCTTTGCACAATATCCAACAACAGCCTATTTATATCAGCACCATCAATGAGCTGATATGCCTGATTTATCTGCATCAACATTATTGTACATATAATAGAAATTCCTAAAAACGGAAACATAATCACCTACAGCTTCTCCTACAATGACATTCTATATATCAATCAATTCAGACCTCTAATCGCTCTTGATTGTGCAGTTGGGTTGGATTTACGGCTCTATTACAGAGGACATCCTAACAGGCTTCAAGATGCATTGCCGTGGTTGGAGGTCCATTTACTGCATGCCAAATCCGCCTGCATTTAAGGGTTCTGCTCCTATCAATCTCTCAGATCGTCTTAACCAGGTGCTTCGTTGGGCTCTGGGTTCAGTTGAGATCTTCTTCAGCCGTCATAGCCCAGTATGGTATGGCTATAAGGGAGGAAAACTTAAATGGCTTGAGCGCTTTGCATATGTCAACACAACCGTCTATCCCTTCACCTCCATACCTCTACTTGCATACTGTACGCTCCCTGCCATCTGCTTGCTCACAGACAAATTCATAATGCCAGAGGTAATCATATGATCCCATTAACCGGGAATGTCTACACTCACGCACATGAACAATATGTACTTCCTTTGCTGTCCCTTTAACAGAGTAAAGTACCCAAGTGCATCCAGATGTTGTGGAAAGTGAGGTCAAGCGACCGAATTGAGCTAGGAAAACCTCATAGATAAGTAGCTCGGGATCTTGGGTTTGGTCGAGAAGTCAAATATATATATTTACTCATAATTGCACATTATACACCATAGATATTATGAAATTGTCCTAAGGAAGAATAAATGGTATATGGCTCCAAATGTTTGACCTCACTGTCCACAAATCCTAGCCCAGCAGGCCTTCTGATTGTATCGTCACTAAACTCGAATTAAGGCCTAAAACATTGGAATATTGACATTAACTTTGACCCCAACATTCAATGTATACGTTTTTCAAATCCCAGCAACTATCTCCAAATCCATCTTGCAAAGAAGATGCTTACATGGTCATTTTTGTGGCAAGTATGCATCCATGCTCACATGTTTTCCCAAATTTCCATTAATTTTCTACTCTTATGTTGCTAGAGGATTAACATTATGTATTTTGAATCCAGATAAGCACCTTCGCAAGTCTTTTTTTCATTTCTCTGTTCATCTCAATCTTTACAACGGGCATTCTTGAGCTGAGGTGGAGCGGAGTAAGCATAGAGGAATGGTGGAGAAATGAGCAATTTTGGGTCATAGGTGGTGTGTCTGCGCACCTGTTTGCTGTAGTACAGGGTCTGCTCAAGGTTTTAGCAGGTATCGACACAAACTTTACGGTCACATCGAAGGCATCCGATGATGAGGACTTTGGAGAGCTATACGCTTTTAAATGGACCACCCTACTTATACCTCCGACCACAATCTTAATCATAAACCTCGTTGGGGTTGTGGCCGGAATCTCAGATGCCATCAACAATGGGTACCAATCATGGGGTCCACTATTTGGAAAGCTCTTCTTTGCCTTTTGGGTCATCGTGCATCTCTATCCATTCCTGAAAGGTCTCATGGGAAGGCAAAACAGGACACCCACCATAGTAGTTATTTGGTCAGTGCTTTTGGCTTCTATCTTCTCCTTGCTTTGGGTCCGTATTGACCCATTCGTGTTCAAAACAAAGGGGCCTGATGTCAAGCAGTGTGGCATCAATTGCTGAAGTTTTTTATTTGTTTCTTTCTGCGATTCATGCTTCCCCAGAAGAATACATGTATATTGTGGTGTGATATGGGTAAGATGTATGTACCGACAAAGGGGAGTTGCAGAAGAAGGAATAAATCCAGAAGGGAGAATTTTGTCTAGCTGAGTCAATTGGACTGCGTATTGTATGTGAATGAAAGAAAACCATTACTCAGAAGTCAGAATTAATGTTGAGTCATTGGCCCAACAGTGTTTTCATCACAAGCTGCAGTTTTATTCTTTCTGTATCACCATTGACAATCAACTCAAAACCCAACAAAGTTAACAGCATTGAAATAATTACCAGACTGGTGCAATGAAAGATGATCAAATATAGACCAAGGTGAGGGAAAAAAGATTCCAAACGAACAATAAATAACAGACAAACAGAGACCAATCAAAAAAATTAGGAGCATAACTGGGTGAAATTGCTCAAAGCCAGAAGACTGATCAGAAAAAATCTACAATGGAGTTTTTAAGGGCTAATTTAAGTTATATATTGTTGAACTGTACCAAGTCTTGCTTTGATATGTTAGAAATTAGCCTGGAAACAAAGCTTTCGAGATGGTTCTTTGACACACTTCAATTCTGACCACATAAAGAGCACACTGATAAACAAATTCAGTAATGAAAACCTAAAAATAGATCAAGAAGCTTGTTCAATTCATCTCCATAGGCCGAGAAGGCGGTAACAATAATATGAAAGGTAACAATAACATGAAAGAACACATCCATCTCCATGGACATTGAGTTGAATATACAAATATCAAATAACACAATTTGGTAGAGAAAAAGAGCTACTATTAGTACTTTGGATACTGGAATAAGAATAAACCTCTGAAAAAATCCTTGAAAAAAATACCTGTTTGTGCAGTCAGGCATCTCAAACTACCATTCCATAGCTCACTGTCCACAGCTCTAAACATTTCTCCAAAAAAAACGAAGCAGAAAGCATGGAAAGATTCATGTGGGAAACATCTTAAGGTATAATTTAAGTTGCAGAACATCATACAAAAGGGCTTATGGACTGAAATTCAGAAGCATATTCAGGCAAAATTCCAAAATTGGAGTTTATTGAATTCGGTTTACAAATAACAGAAATTCTCACTGTCAAAGCACTTTGTGCCAGAATGGAAGACAATGACATTTCATTCGGCCTATGATCCAAGGACATGTGCACGCTGTTCTGAATTTTCCCAAATGAACAATGTCAATGGTATAGTTAGGAATCTTAGGATGTAGATATAGTTTTGACTATCCACTCAATCATATCATTTGCCGCCCGCACTAAGGTCTCCTCACAACAGCTTTCACTGAGATATATCTGGAGAATGAATTTACAGACACTTCGTGTGCGATAGGCTATAGGGACATGGAGATCAACTGACCAATACGAATCTCAAAAGTAAATAGTATCACCACCTGGTCCTGGCATGAATATGTTTGTAGTCCAGTTAAACTAAAACATGCCAACCCACTTGCAGCCATGTTGATCAGATGACTTTCATGACTATTTTATGCAAATAAAAAATCTGACCTCATACACCTTCACCATTGAAGAAAATAACCATTATCACCAATAATCTCCACAAGAACACACACCATCTTTGAAATGATGGAACCTATTTGCATCCCTTACAACAATAACCCTCCCTGAGATCTTGGATATGAATTTCGTAAAATTATGGCAGTCTAAACAAACCCGAAGGTTCTTGATGATCCTGATCTCTGTTCCTGGTTCAGAAGCTATGAGGCCAAATGCAATGGCCAACTTCTCACTGTGAACCTTTACCATTAGCTCCTTCTCTTCTTCTTCCACATCATGGAATGCTGTGACAGTCTCTGTCTGAAATCCAGCTTCCCTCATCTCTCCCATCAACTTTTCCAGCTTTGAGTATATTTCCACTCTTTGTGGGTGAGACCGGTCATTGGATGTAAAGACATATGGGGTCTCATTAATTTCTATTAGAGTACACCCAGGAGTCTTTTCCAGATTTCTCCTCTTAACCACCTGCCGTACTGAAGCAGCTTGAGGATAGTTCCGGTCAGCTGAGTATAAATTCGAGAGTAGGACATAGTATCCTACGTTCTCTGGGTCCAGTTCAAACAACTTATTAGAAGCCAACTGTGCCATGTTTTTGTCCTTATGAATCATGCAAGCACCAAGTAATGCACCCCACACAGCACTACCTGGCAGAACAGGCATTTTGTTGATAAATTCCAGGGCCTCATCCAATTTTCCAGCTCGACCAAGAAGGTCAACCATGCATGCATAATGCTCTGCCAAGGGCTCAAAGCCATGATCATGAACCATAGAATAGAAAATTTCCTCTCCTTCTCTCACCAAGCCAGAATGACTGCAAGCGTATAAGACAGAAAGGAAAGTAACCCCAGTTGGCGAAATTCTTGACTCCACCATTTTAGTGAATAGGTTTAGAGCTTCACGTCCATGACCATGGAGGCCATAGCCAGAAATCATGGCATTCCATGTGACCACGTTTTTCTCCTGTACGGAGTCAAATAACTGCCGTGCCTCTGCAATGCTTCCACACTTTGCATACATGTCAATTAAAGCAGTTGACACATAAATATTGGACTCAAAACTCTCTTTGTTTAGCAAAGTATGTACCCATTTCCCTAAACTTAGAGCTCCAAGTTGAGCACATGCTGATAGAATACTGGTAATGGTGACAGGATTTGGACGGATTTCAAACTCCTGCATTTCTAGAAACAGAGATATCGCCATTTCTGTTTGCCCATTTTGAGCGTATCCTGACACCATAGCATTCCAAGAAGCCAAGGTTTTCTCTGGGGAATCATCAAAAAGCTGCCTAGCGGATTCAATTTCGCAAAGTCGACTGTAGACAGTAGTTAATGCAGTGGATACTGAGGTATTTGAAACCATACCAGTCTTCATACAGAAACAATGAATTGAATGTGTAACATCCAGCCACCCAAACGGAGAAAAAACAGGAATCAAACCTACCATGGTGCTCGAATTTACTCTCTGCCCTAAAACAAGCAACTCTTTGAAGAGCCTCAGTGAACACTCCGTCTTACCATTACACGAAAACCCAGATATCATTGCATTATAAGATATCAAGTCAGGCCACCCAATCTGCTCAAACAACCACTTGGCTACAGAAATTTCCCCACACTTCGAATACAACGAAATCAAACCTGTGAGAATATATTCATGATAATGAAACCCAACTTTCACTGCCAAACAATGCAACATCATCCCAACTCTCAACTCCTGCAGCTCTGCAGGGGCCGGAAGCACTGCAGTCAACGTCGTCGAATCCAATCGCGTCTCCCCACCCTCAACCATATCCTTAAAAACCCTCAACGACTCTTCAAAGAAACAATTCCTCACCAACCCAGAAATCACCGTATTCCACAAAACCGTGTCTGGTTCAGGAATTCCATCGAACACCTTCCGCGCATACCCAACATTCGAAAACTTAAAATACATATCCACCAGAGCAGACCCCACAAACAAATCCGGCCCATACCCATCAACAATCAAATGGGCATGAATCAAAATCCCAACTTTCTCGCTCAAACACGACGAGGCGGCCACAACGAATGCGTAAGTGAAGTTATCCGGCAAAAGGGTCGTCTTTTTTCTTAACTCAAGGTATAAAGAAAGAGCCATGTGAGGTTGTTTGTTATTTGAAAGGCCTCTGATGAGGACGTTGTAGAGGAATAAATCAGGGTTGGGGAAGTTGGAGCAGAGGAGAGTGGCGTGGTCTATGGCGTTGAGGTCTGAGAGCTTCTGGGTGAGCTTTGTGACGGTTGCGAGGTCGTTGTGGAGACCGTTGAGGACGATTTGGGCATGGGTCTGGGTGAGGAGAGAGAAAGTAGTGGCCTTGTTAATGAGGTTTAGAAAGAAGTTGCGGCTGTGTAGTGCAGTGGTGGTTATGTTTCTGCAAATCATTTGTTTTGGGATCAAAGAGATCTTCAGTTTTCAACTGTTTTATAGCCCCCAACCTTTAGACCAAAATTTAATTAGGCTCTCAACCTTTTAAAAACTTCAATTTTACTTCCAACGTTATCTTCTGTTAATCAAAACGCTCCCTTCTGTCCGAATGACTAACGGATTCCGTTAAAAGCTCCGTTAAATATCATCCCAATCGAATTTTGATGATCCGAGCCGCTCAATGTGTTTAAAACGTGATTTTAAGGGTACTAGCGTGAAATTAGCAAAAAAAATGATCGGGAAGGGTTTCATCTGAACAGTTTTTTATTGATAGTTTAATAAAAAAAACTGTTCAGATGAACCCTTTCCCGATCATTTTTTTGGCTAATTTTTCGCAGGTACCCTTAAAATCACGTTTTGAACACATTGAGCGGCTTGGATCATCGAAATTCGATCAGAAAAAGGGTGGTGTAAACCGAAGCAAAATCCGGACGTTCAGACTTGAACAAAATCCGGATCAATCCACACCTCCTCTTTCCCAATCGAATTTTGATGATCCGATCCCCTCAATGTGTTCAAAACATGATTTTAAGGGTACCTATCAGAAATCGGCAAAAAAAATGACCCGAAAGGGCTTCATCTGAACAGTTTTTTATTGAATAGTTCAATAAAAAACTGTTCAGATGAAGCCCTTCCGGGTCATTTTTTTTTCCGATTTCTTGAGGGTACCTTTAAAATCACGTTTTGAACACATTGAGCGGATCGGATCATCAAAATTCGATCGGGACGCTATTTAACGGAGCTTTTAACGAAATCCCTTAGTCATTCTGACGGAAGGGAGCGTTTTGATTAACGGAAGATAACGTTGGGAGTAAAATTGAATTTTTTAAAAGGTTGGGAGGCTAATTGAATTTTGGTCTAAAGGTTGGGGGTATTTTGAATTTTTCCCTCCGTAGAATAGCAATTTTTCTATGATGCCTATTGGGTATCATGCCTCCATTTATTCTGACCCTTTAGATCAGATTTTGGATAAATCTCAGTTCTTAGATTAAAATCATTCCCTAAAAGTATGGTGGTTTTGCCACTTTTTTCAAAAAAAAAAAACGTTTTTATACTTACCATAAACATTGGCTCTATTTACCACAGTTTATGCTGACACTTCCCATAAAATATTGTATACTTACCACAACAAAAGACTACACTTCAACGGTTTTGCCCTCTCTTTCTCTAACTTGTTCTCTAGGTAAACCGGTTTGGCGGGAAAATAAATTTTTTTGGCGGAAAAATATACCTTTTTGCAAGAATTTTATTAATTATTGAAAATTTACAAGTTCACACCACTTTTTGTCATATTCACCATACTTTTTGCCATTTTCCTAATTATTTGTGTAATAGACTATCAAATATTGGGTGAAATATAAATTTAATTTAATAATATTTAATTTGTAAACAAATTTTTTATAATAAATTTTTGGAAATAAATATTTAAGCCAAAAAATTGCATTGATTTTAGATTCATGTAGTTAATATATTTCATTAAATTATTTTTAATTAAAAAGCATTTCACAAATATTATTAAGAAAACATTTATTCATTTGTTGTTTTGAATAACTTACAATTAATGTTGTTAATATATTCTATTAAATTTTTACTTTGTGTATATATGTTTCTTATAACAAATTTTTAAAAATAACAAACATAAACCGTAGAATTGTAATAATCTCTTAATTATATTTAAATAATTTATTTGAAATGATGTATGCAATCATTTAGCGTGATATTATAACAATTAATAGTTATAATTGACATTAGACTATTGATCAATTATTGGTAGGGTGGCGATTAATCTTTATAATCAACTATAGTAGTCAGAATCATTTGACTGAGAGCTTAATTGATTGATCATATTCAATAAGTGATGATTGAGTATTAATATACTTGGCTAATGGTTAATGTAGGTTAATAGTGATCAATGTTATTAGTAGAAGTAGTAGCTAACAGTAGTCTTAGTTACAATCAATAAGTGATTGATACAATTGGCTAATGTAAGAGTAACCACTAACTATTGATCTCTAATGACTCATTCAATATATTATTTAGTTTTATTAATCAATAAGGTATTATGTTTTAATTACAAGGTAATACAAATTAAGTAGAACTATGTAACATCCCATTTATTGTGGTAGTTACCTTATTAACTACTTTCATTATGGTGCATTAGTTATGTTACATAAATACGTATCTACCTGTCATTAATGTCATATTTACCACAAAATCAGGCTATCTATACCACGTCATGATTCACTTACTTTCGAATTTGTGCAATAAATGCTTACCGAAACCACATTATGCCATTAAAGATACGAAATTCCTCTCTACCTACCTTAAACTCTTCAAATTTATCCATCTGATTTTTTACTTTTCCACACATATTTCTGCTTATCTTAGGAAATGGATATTGAAAAACCTCTCTAACTTTCAAGAATAATAAATTAAAGAATTTGACCAAGTAAATTTATTCACATTATGAAGTCTTATTTTAGTTGTGATTCTTAGAAATTAAACATAATTTTTTTTAGCAAAAGGTTAATGATTATATTTTTGATTTGTTGTTGATTTGTCAAGATAAAAATGACCATAATATATATCAATTGCTTACCACGATATATGGAAATACTTACCACAAATTATGATCGTATTTGACCAGATTTAGAATTATCTCTATAATGTGTTGCATTTTTTACCACTATATATGAAAACACTTACCACCCGATTGTGGTCGTATTTTATCAAATTCAGAGAGATGGATGACAGTTTGAAAGGGAAGAATATAGTGATAGACATTAATGATGACGCTAGTGATGATGACGGACATAGCGATGATAATGGATATGGTGATGATGATGGACATAGCGATGATGACAGATATGGTGTTGATGACGGACTTGACGATTATCGATTAGAGAAGATGTTTATGAAATGATATTCGATTCGGATGTTGACGGAGAAAGATTCTATAATGCATATACCAAAGTGAAATGCTTTAATGTCCGAAAGGATAATATTCATAAGGACAATGAGAGTATTGTTACTTCAAGAAAGTGGGTTTGCTCAAAAGAAGGATATCGAGAAGCTAAGTATATGGAGAGAGAAGATCGGAAAAAAGAGCCGATGGCACTAACTAAAGTTGAATGTCTTGCTATATTTCATCTCAAATTAGATCGAAAATCAAACAAATACGTGATAGCTAACTTTGTAAGTTTCCACAACCACAACTTGATAGGACCTATGGGTGTGCCCTTTCTCCGCTCCCACAGGAAGGTTCGTAGTCCTGATAAAGTCTCGGCCAATACGATGCATAAAGTTAGCATTAAAACAAGTCAAATTATGGATTTTGATGCACAATAATCCGGTGGATATGACAAGGTTGGATACACGCAAAAAAATCTGTAAAATCATTTTACAGCTTAACGCAAAATAGAGGTTGCGGATGAGGACGCGGAAGGTGCGTTAGCCTATTTATGTGCGAAAGCCGAATACGACCCCTTGTTCTATTACAAGTATGACGTGGATGAGCGAAACCAATTAAATAATCTGTTTTGGAGAGATTCAACATCTCTAACAGACTACATGTGCTTTAGAGACGTGCTATTGTTTGATGCTATTTATCTAACGAATGCTCATTTGTAATTGTAAGAACATCTAGTATTCATGAAAAGAATGTAATCGTATGCAGTTTGAAAATAGTGTTAAGGCCCAGATCCTAGGCAGCAACTTTGGAGGATGGTCAATAATTCCCGACAACGATTCTGAAAGGTAAATGTAATCGTATGCAGTTTGAAAATATAATCGTAACCTTTGTTTCATGTAACGTCTTTCATTTGTAATCGTGAGAACATCCAGTATTTGTGGAAAGAATGTCCAATTTTTAGTTATGAACACCTTGCATTCGTGGAAAGAATGTTCTTTGACATGGTAAGTACCTTGAGTCCCTATTTTTTTCTTCCAAAATTTGTGGTAAGAATGTTCAGATATAGTTATATACATCTTGTATTCGTGATAAGTATGTTCTTTGTCATGGTAAGTACCTTCAGTAACTATTTTTTCCTTCCAAAATCTGTGGTAAGAATGTCCAGTTTTAGTTATGTACATCATGTATTTGTGGTAAGTATGTTTCTTTGTCATGGTAAGTACCTTCCATCACTATTTTTTCCTTCCAAAATTTGTGGTAACAATGTCCAGTTTAGTTATGTAAAACCCTATATTCGTGGTAAGTATGTTATTTAATATGGTAAGCACTTCCAGTTTTATGACATGGCCACTAAAATGGTAGGGTATCCCTCCATTTACAACAAGCAGACATAAAATTTCTTATCATTCATCTAAACAAAGAAAGGTCTCGATATCATTGAATACATATCATAAGTTTTTAGCTATTCCGAATAACAAAAGGTAGGCACAATATCATTAGTAACAATCTACATGGTTAGTTAGCAGCCTAACTAACAAAAAGGCAGCTGCATGTTAACTATCAAAAAGGCAGCAATCTACATGAGTCACAATATGCATCCATTATGGCATTCTTCATGCATTATGAGGGTGCTTCGAAACTTCATTACGGCATTCTTCATCAATTTCTTTCAACTCTTCAAATAATAGACCTGTTTTAAGGTAAAAAAACATTTAGCAGCCATGGGATAGACAGAGAGCTAAAAACAACCAAGCTAGAGCTGTCTAGGAAAAAAGGGCATTGATCTCTTTTATGAACCATAGAACAATCAGGGTACAGTCTCTCAAGTCTCATGTCAGTTTTCTCTTGAGTAATTAGATACCTAGAATAATGAAATTTTATACCATATCCATAACTCTATTTTTCCTTTAATGACTCAGACAAAAGTCATGGCATTTGTTTTCTAAGTCAAACATACATCTAACATTTCTAAAAAGCAGTAGGAGTAATCTTAATCTAACCACATCTACAACATACAAGCACAAAAATTCATATTGTGATATCTCTTAGTTTTGAGCAATAAAATTATAAATAAAATGATGCTAACTCTCCAAACAAAACAGGTAGTATCACATAACATAACAAATCTCTAACTCCTAACAAACTGCCCTGGGGTCAAAGTAAACCTTCTTTTCTTTAAGGGAAATATTCCACAAGCCTTCTCACATTGGCAGTAAACCAACAAGATCTCAAGATATCACTGATAGCTTAAAATGTCAGGTCCTTTCTAACAAAATCAACTCGACAAGCCTCCAAATCAACAAGCCTTTGGTGTAATCATCTGAAAAGAGATACATACACTCGTTTCCTACGATAAACTAGTAGTAATGAAGTTAATGTCTTAAATAGCCCTCTAAAAGGGTAATTAAGCTAGAAAATCCAAAATTTACCCGAAGATACCACTTTCAATTTTTTTGAACAGGACAACAATAATACAAAAAACATGAATAACCAAGCTGGATTGAACATGGTTTAAACAAAACCCTAAATCTTTCCCGATTTTCCTTAGTAACCCACACTATGTGTGTGTTCGGCCCACAGAGGGGGGGGGTTGCAACCCACACTTTGTGTGTGTGTGTGTGTGTGTTTTGGCGAGAGAGAGGGAGAGGATAGATACCTCGAGTGATAACTGCTATGGAGGAGAAGACAAGATGCTGTGGAGGAGCGTCCGAGAATGCTGTGGAGGAGTTGGTGTCGAGGGACTGCTATGGCGGAGGATAGGAGGAGGAGACCATGGCCATGGTGTGCGTCCTGCTCCCAGCTGTGGGCGTGAAAAGAGAAGATAGAGAGAGTGAGAGGAGTAACCGGTTTAGAAGGTTAAGAACTTAAGATGAGAGAGAGGGGGGATGGATCAAGGGCTGAGATTGAATCAGAAGATCCAACGGTTTAAAAAAAAAATGGGGCATGATGCCCCAAAACCGGATTAGGGCATGGGAGCCGGATGCGTAGAATAGAGGTGTCAAATAGCCCTCAAGTTTTGGGATTGTCTACAACGAATGCTATGCGTACACATGCTATGTACATACTATATACATATGGATTTTGTGGAACCCACCTCGGGTTCTATAAAAATAATTCAAATCACCCGTTATTTTTGAAACATTTTTTTACAGAGCCCTGTAAAAAACTAGCTCAACTTGATATTGGTAAAAAAATTCTGAACTTGTAGAGGCGAAATTGAGCAGTTAAATAGTTTTGCCCTAACAAATTTAGAAATTTTTTTTACCGACATTGGGTTGAGCTGATTTTTTTATAGGATTCCATAAAAAAATATTTTAAAAATAATAAATGGTTTGAATCATCTTTATGGGATATGAGATGAGCCCCATTAAATCCATGTATAGTACATTCTAATATGTAGCCAGAGCTTTATTGGTCTACGATACCTATCAATGACTATCCAAACTCGGCACCGTTGAACTTTTGGATTAGGCAAATTTTGGTTAGAATGTTTGCTCTACGTACTTTTCAGTCTTTTCTTTAATTTGAAGTTTGAATCATTAAGGGGTGTTTTCGGTAGTAAAAATTTTGTAGATTTTTATTTGTAGTCGAGGATTTGTTAGGTGTTTCCTGTAGTGAATAAATTGTTGAGAAATGTCAAGTTATTTTCGATAGTAAATAAGTTGATGATTTGTTAGTAGAGTTATGTAGCAAAAACATTGTTTGTTAACAACTTTTTTGTTAGTGAAAATGAGATGGTAAAATATTACGGAGTAAAATTTTTTTGCTAGTAGAAATGATATAGTAAAATGCTGAAACTTTTTTGCTTGTAGAAACGAGATGGTAAAATGTGTTTTTTGTTAGTGAAACCGGAGATTTGTCGAGAAAAGGAGGAATTGCTGGGTTTATGAATTGGGAAATTTAAATTCTACGTGTAGTGGTTTGTCCTTACCGTAGATGTTATTCAATTCAGATCTGAAGTGTGATAAACACATAAAAAGTGCATATGTAATCCCCAAAGTTATATTTTGTTTGGACTAAAGTATATGTTATTTATTCTCATTGAAGCTATTTTTATACTTTTCAGTAACCATAAAAGATTGTCTAGAGAAAGAAGCAAAGTGAGATTTTAAGGATAAAAGATCTTCTAACATGTGAAATTGATGTTAGAAGTCTGGGATTTGAGTTCAAAAAGAGAATGGTCCCGGAAAATGTTTTTCTCATTTTCTGTTGTTTTGTTAGACCAAAAAAAAGTAAAACATTTTCGATCATTGGGGCACAAATGTTTTCATCTCAAATTCCCCATGAGTCGTTTTCTCCAAGAGCGCCATCCTTAGACGGAATTGGGCTGAAGAATGTTCGTTTCAAAATCCCACGTCGTGCTATACAAAAATAATGAGAGAGAGAGAGAGAGAGAGAGAGAGAGAGAGAGAGAGAGAGAGAGAGAGAGAGAGAGAGAGAGAGAGATTTGAAGTGACTGAATTTCTGAAAGTTATGCTTGTGTGTATATACTGCACCTAGAGTCCGTATTTAAAGTCCTTACTAGAAGGAGACTGTACATAATACACACACAGAGCTTACCGGAACGTATTTGTATGTATATATTTTTATACATTGCATTTTCTGTTTTTTCTTATTGTTTTTTAGGAATTTTTTCTCCACCGCTAATATTTTCAACGGTTAACCAAACACAGGATAATAAAAACAGAAAACATTTTACATTGTAAAAAAATTTACTTCGAAACAAACGGAGCCTAGCCAAAAGACATTTTCCAGAAGAGATTTAAATTCTTTACTTGGCCTTATTGCTGTCAAATATTCTTCAAAATCATCTCAATTGATTCAGTAGTCACTCAAAAGTCAAAACCCACCGAGAAAAGCTGTTGGAAATTGGGCCAAACGGGCATCGTATCAAGGTGCTACAAATCTTGCAGCGCATCCGCACGCTAAAACATCTTCCAACCCACTTCCTCGTGCATCCACAGATGTTAAAACCATCACTTCTATACTGAACTTTGCTATGCATTTTTTCTTTTCAGTGGAGTGATGACAAAAACTACACGTAGAAAGGAATGGAGCCAAACACCTACTCGCTAAACAAAGAAGGAAAAATTGAATCGTGGGGAAATACATACTCCCAACAGAATTGCGGAAGGTTAAAAACCAATATACACTTGCTCATACCGAAGGAGACAGCGTTGCTTGTCATTTCTGGAGAGGAAAACGCAAAAGGTTGTTAGGTTAGCATATGGGCAGTCATGTAGGTGTGCCGGTTGCCGTTCGTCAGCCGCTGAACATTCTTTGAAGTTTGTTTCAGTTGTATGAGATGGGTCCTAAGGCTGTATTCCTCCACCTGCTTTGAGCCAAAAAAAAAAAACGCTATAATTTCTGATGACGTAAATTCAAAAACACTACTCCCTCCGTCCCAAAATAAGTGTCCGGCGCGCAAAACTAGGTCTAACAAAAGATGCATATTTTTTGTTAAAAAATCTATTTTTTTCCCATAATCTAATAGAATCCATTGCCATCTATTGATTTGTGAAAAAAAATTAATTTTCTTAACAAAGTAAATGCATTTTTTTAAATGCCTAAGTTTGCGCGCCGAACACTTATTTAGGGACGGAGGGAGTATAATATCTGATACCGTAAAATCAAGACAATGCACAGAAGTGTAAAGGTTCAAAGCATGCTCAATCATATCTTGTCAGAATGGCACCAGAACTATTGTGAAAAAAAAAAGACCACCAGACAAGTCTTTTTTTGAAGAAAAAGTGCCCCATCAAATTATGAAATGCAGACATGACAAATATGAAATAAGCACCACTAGGCTGATATAGTTCAGCAGGCAACCAGAAAGTTACCACCTCTGCAGAAGGCCGAGGCCACCATATCGAGTTTATAATCATGTATGATTGGTTCTCACCTGCATAGCTATTGTTGATGCCAATAGAGACTCACATTCATCGAGCATGGCTCTCTCCTGTGCTGCCACATCAGCCAGTTCAGACACCAGACAGTTCATACCCTCCGCCTGTGATACCGAAAAGACGGGCAGTAATCAGCTATCAGAATGATAACTTTGGACAATCTTTAAAGTAGTTGCACACATGAAATTCCAGTTAAGCGCACAAGCTTAACACAAAGCACAACTAACAACAACCAAACATGGTTCAGACATCTTCCCTAAGGGCCATCATGTGCTCAGCTTTACAGGGAGTTAATCAATAAAAAAGAATGAAGACCAAAATAATACACACTCCAAGAACCAAAAAGCAATACGGGTTGGTTCTACAACCTTTAGTTTTAGCAATGCTCTTGTAGTGGGTATGTGCTACACACAACAAAAAATTTGTTTAACTGTACATGGTAATCCCAGCTGCATTGTCACTGAAAATCTATCAATTGTGCCTGTCAGTCCCAGATACTTGGACTTCTGTCCCGATACTTGGACTTCTGTTGAGGCGTACACTTCTTTTGAATTCTTCCACTTTCAAAGCCCAACAAAATTTCTATTTCGAAGATGACATTTGCCTGCTCCACAATTTTCCACCATGTTTTAAGGCACTGTGGCTTCGACACAAATACGTTCTACTAATCCATCCTACACAATCCTTACTGACCACACAAAAGATAATGTTGTTCACTAGCAGCATCTACAATGATTGATCGCATTAGTAAAATTAGTAACTTTGACTATGGAAAGACAAAATGAAACTACGCTAATGCAATATCACAACAAAATAGGCCAGCGGAGAACACTACTCTCCGTCCCAATCTGTTTGTCCATTTTTGGAATTCCAACTTACTAAGACTTAAGAGGACACAATCATTACAATCAAAAAGCTTTTAAATTCCAATTTTAAAAAAGGAGAGCGCATTAAGGGAACTTTAACAAGTCAACTTCAAATTGGACAAATATTTTGGGGCATGCCAAAGTCAAAGAGCAGATAAACAAATTGGGAGGGAGGGAGTATTACAGAATAACATTAACTAGGCCATTTTCGTGTAGGGGCATAACTTAGGAAGCTTATAATCCAACAACCATAGAGGAAAGGAAATGCATCATGACATGTGCCTTCTATTGGACCTGCCGCAAATATTACAACAAATAATTACACGGAGTAAATAATGATTCCAAACTTAGAACAACCTTACGTATGACATGATGCCTGGAATATGGGCGTGGGGAATTAAAAGAGATGAATCTTACCCTTGGGAGTATAGAACAAATAGAGGATCCCATAGCTTGCATCACATCAAAGGCAGAGGATACAGCTGCTTTCACAGTTTCAACATCTGCCTGCAAAAACAAGTAATCAATGACCGGTTCAATAGTATCTCAAATCTAACAACTTCGGAGACTTTCATGGACAGACATACCCTTGCTCTTCCGCAAACTGGAAGACGAAGAGTGCTTGACTGAAGGTCTCCAATTGCCCGAGCTAAAGAACTAGTATGATCTCTTTCAATCGAAACCCAGTCCTCTAGGTAGGCCATCTGAACCATCCAATTAATATGCAAGCATTCAGAAGAAGGCAACAGTGACAGTGTATTGCAAATAGCATAAATACTAGTTTTATAATTCATGTTTGATAAAGGGACGTTCTCAAGAAGAAGGAAAAAATAGAATGATAACCACGTTCACCTGCTAATTGAAAAGGCACCAGAATTGTTCATTCAAGTTAAAACAAGTAACTCGAAAATTTATATGCTAACCCAGCAATTTTAAAAATCAACACAAACTAACATGAGGTGAATTTGGGAAAAAAGGCTTTCAATTCGGCAGGGAGTTACAGAATGATGGGACTCTTACTTCTAATCTGGGCCGCAGAATACGTTCCATCCCTGCCACCAATTTGGATTTAGCTTTGGGATCATCTTTGATTAAGGTTTTCCGTGTCTATAAGAAGCTGAGAACCCAATACCAATGTAGTTCCTAACGAAACACTTTTTAATTGGTCAACATCCCACTTTCAACGGATGTTCCTCTTTCCCGGGAGCCAAAAACGAAAGACTACTGGAATCCCGGAACCCACCAAAACTACAAACAGAGTACTAGGATTATCCTCCCATGACATTTTTATAGTTTCCATTTCCTTTTCAATTAACTCATGAGGCCACAGAATACGTTCCATCCCTGCCACCCACATAGAAAAGAAGGCCACAAAACAAAAAAGGCCCTATACACTGCCATGGAAAAGCTCAAACCAATCTAAAAATTGGTCAAGGGATGGATTACATTCTCCCTTGTCCCAATTGCACAAGCTATTCACGAAAAAAGATATTATCATAGACACAGGTTTTTCCACCCCTTCGAAAACTCTCGAATTTCTCTCGCGCCATAAGGATTATTGATCCATGCAAAAACTCAATATTTGTTACCAAACAACCACATGTAGTGACAAGAGACATTACTTGTTCATTCAAAACTAAATACAGCTTCAGTGTCAGCCTCAGCTCCTGGATGACCATCCTCTTCTTAGATACTGAATCCCACAACTCTGATGTAGTTCTCCACACATTGTACAATGTTTTCTGCATCA
The DNA here is from genome assembly GCA_025413875.1 of Rhododendron molle. Lineage (NCBI taxonomy): Eukaryota > Viridiplantae > Streptophyta > Magnoliopsida > Ericales > Ericaceae > Rhododendron > Rhododendron molle. The sequence continues at coordinate 2,740,320 of CM046388.1, read as the reverse complement.
TCACAACGATGATTTAAGCAATGAGCAACACTAACTGCTACTACTACAATTGTATGAAACATCCATCCTCAGAAAGGTAAAAACCATAAACATAATGAAGACTGCAAGAAATGGTACCAAAATTTGATGTCAACCAAGGTAAATGAGTGAACAATAGTTGACAAAATACAAGCGCAGTCTTAATCTGGCTTGTTGCTCTGTTATACTCTTCTTTTAGCTTTGATTTTTGATTTTTCAGTTTTTGCATCATTGCCATTGCCAACATTTGAACAGCTAAGAGTACAGAACCTTCATTAATTGCATCAAGCAGGACAAATCTAGCAGCAGTCTGACATGTATAACTTGGGTAAAGGTAGGAAAAAAGTGAACTTGTTTAGCAGCTTCTCAATTCAGAAAGGCACCATATATCGTATAACTTTCCTTAGCTTCAAAATCAATACATGCATAAAAAACAAATAGGAAAAATATGAGGAAGCTATGTTATATTACACTTGGAAAAGGGCTACCTCTGCCGTTACTTTCTGATCATATAAAGAAGCATCTGCTTGAGCATTGGCATATCGCCATTGCAAATGCCTATTGTGTAGTAACCGCAGAAGATGAGCATCTTCTATGTGGTTTGCACCCTTCTTTCCTTTTCTAATATCGGCAATAAAACTGAGGACAGAAGTAGAACTGTTAGATTGCCTTGAGGGACTAGATGGCCTTGTCTGAGATGGACTGATACCTCTAGCAGTGGGGTTCAAAGCCCTTGTTCGGGATGGACTGACACCTCTAGAAATAGAGGATGAAAGCACTGATGCCTTAATTGGAGATGGAGGCCGTAATCCAGGGGTAGGCAAAGACTGAGATCTAAGAGCAGGAGTAACCAATCCCATTCTTTCTAATGGACGAGAAGAAACGGGATTTTGTAATCCAGATTCCCGCAATTTATCATACAGTGAATGCATATCAAGTTCCATGTTCAGCCTTGCTGCATCACTGACTGATTTTTGTAAGGGCTTACTCATACCATCAGGAAAAGACATTCTCCTAAAAGAAGATGTCCCCATACCCACATTTGGAAATGGAGATGGTTTAGCCGTCTTGCGGTTGAGGTCCATACATACCTTCCCATCTGCTCTGCTAGGCCATCGATGCTGATCTACTAGTCGACCATGTGACCCATCAACTGGTTTTGAATTCTCAGACTCATCAGTGGCATTCTTTCCTTTAAGCGGACTCCTCTTTCTATCCGGGGTGGACTTTCTTGAAATAGGCCGTGTTTCGGCCTGTTTTTGTGACACATTTGGCGATGGAGTCAAAGCACGATCTGAAACGGCATGAGGAGCTGGCTTCTCTTTCTTGGTAATGGGCAGCGAAAAAGTATCAGACTGGAAAGAAACACTGAGACTCCGCATTGTGGATGGCCATAAACCCTCTGGCAACCGATTGTTACCCGTTACCTTTCTTGATGCCAACAGCATCTCTGTTGCTGTATCACGAGCTGGTGTGGATGGCCTTGGGGGTGATGGTGGTGTAGAGGGTCTCTTCCTTTCAGCTGATATAGCTCTCTTTGGTACTGATTGGGAAGATGGAGTGGATGTTCTTGTGATAGTAGGTGACGGGCAACGCCTAGATGGAGTAGGCGATCTATATCTAGAGCTAACTTCCTTAGTTCGAGACCTGTGGGTTGTTCCATTGTTCTTTTCAGCTGGAACCAATGGTGGTCTTGAGGTCTCCACTGCAGAGTGCTTCTTTAATGAAGCCTTTGATTCATGTACATCCATCCACACTCACAACATCAGACCACATTGATTCCTCGCTTCATATAACTAGACAACACATTTGACAGGCTTTCATGAAAAACTCCCACAGCTAGTGGTATGAAACCAATTGTTCAAAAAGAAAACGATCCTTCTTTCTCTACAAATCTGCCACATAAACACAATCAAGAGAACATCACAACGAAGAGAATATTACAGAGAGGCAAAAAAGGAAGAAAAGAATAACCCATGAGCAAAAAGTAAAAGACAATCAAAAGAATACATCTTTAACAATACCCAGTTCTGAAAAAGTTGAATTAGATAATCACAACTAACCAGTGGAAATGGATACTCTTCTTTCATTAATAAAAGCCCAAATCTCCCCAGATCAGATTCAGGCAACGATAAACAAGAGAGAACGGAGTTGGGAAACATCTAAGGATCCAATGGGCAAAATCTATCATCACTGAATGTCATCAACAAGTTACAAGGACAGGGTCCCTGAAATAACCAGAACAACAGAAGGGTTGGCTTCCCTTTAGACACTGGGGAGAATAGAGAAAGTGAAATGTGCTCTGGGTATAGAGAAATGTGCGTAGGAAAAGAGGGACTCTTTTGCCTTTATCTCTGGCTTCCTTAGTCCCTCTCACGGGAATGCCATGGTCGGCTGGGCTGGATATGCATTGGTTACATATGGTCACTCACACCCTGTCAAACCTGTTTCTTCTTCTTGCTACCTACAACTCCTTTTCATGACAGGGAATTGAATGAAAGTGAAACCCACTAAATGTAGTCTCTCTCTCTCTCTCTCTCTAATGAAAGTGAAACCCACTAAATGTAGTCTCTCTCTCTCTCTCTCTAATGAAAGTGAAACCCAGTAAATGTCTCTCTCTCTCCAAATTTCTTTTTGGCTATTACTAGGAGTATATTTTAGGATCCTCTATATCCTGAGAGCATCTGATCTTACACTAATAACTGTCTCTGGTCCATAAGCCAAATTCTAAAGTTGTTGTGAACAAATTAACATAATTTCCGAGATCAAAAGTCATAACCCACGAAATTACGCGGCAGCACACGCTCCATAGAGTACCTTAGACTTTTGTTTTGTTAATCCATTAATAAAATAATCCTAAATTATTGAGCATTTTGTTTGTATATCCATCTTATTATCCTCATTAAATATGCAAATTTGAGGTTTAACTGATCTAAAAATTTTGGGTTGTGGGAACAGACATGGAGGTCCTGGAGGACCACGTGCAACTGAAGATCATTGTCCATCCCCATGATTTCCACTAATACCCAGAGTTGATGAATATACTAGTCTTTTGGTTTTGACTATTTTGCAGATTTTAGGAACAAAAATCGAGTGAAACCAATTTTATAGCAGAAATTTTGGATTTTCCAAGCAGTAAATGAAATGCTATCTACATCACTACATGTGACGACTTTTGTCCTCTATTTTGAGGACAGATACAAAATCCCATGTAGAATCTCAATACGAAAGCTTCAGAAATCAATATAGAGTATCTCAAGGACACACACACACACACACACAGAGAGAGAGAGAGAGAGAGAGAGAGAGAGAGAGGCAATTGACAATTAGTGTGTAGAAAATGTCTTAAATTCATCAAAAGGCACCAGACGCAGACAAAATGACAAACACGGAAAGAGTCGAACTTTTTCTCTCGAATTTCAATAATCTTAAAAAAATAAAAAAAAAACACCAAAAACGAGAAAATGGAAACATAAAAATTGGTATTCAGATAAAAATCACATCCAAAACCCTAGCAACGCAAATAACTGTCTAGTTCAAAATTAAATGACAATAACAATGTGGGCAGTGGCAGATGCAAAATACTTCACTTAACAACAAAATTTCATCTTTAAATATTAGTAACAGAGAAATGTACCCAAAAAAGTAACAAAAACAAATATAGCGAAGTACATTTCCAGCTTTCATGCAACAAAAAAGACCAAAGTGGATTACACAAGGATACGTTTAGGAAGAAAATAAGCCATACACGTTTTCTCAAGGGAAAAGCACCGCAATAATTTTGACCTAGGCTCGTGATGCGGGGACCACTCTTCGTAATTTCTACATATTTGGTATAGTAGAATAATTGGAAGGTGTGCAGGACCAGGACCCCCTCTTGCACCCCTAGGACCGCCACTAATTGTGGGAATAGAATCAAATTTTTTCGTTCGAATTTCAATAACCTGTGGGGGAAAAAAAGCCTAAAAAAGAGAAAACAAAAAGAGGAAAAAATTGGTAAAGTTTCTGGTTTAGTTGGCAGAATATTACTCAGATAATCCAATCTAAAACCCTAGCAAAGTAAGCAAAAAAAGTTCAAATTTTTACGATCCACCCCCATCAAATCCCTTCAAGACAACAACCAAATTTAACAACAGTAAACACATACAACGCATGTACGAAATGCATATACAAGTTATGGTGGTATGATTGTGTGCCTAATTCAAAGAATTTGAATTAGAAATCTAACCAGTGATCGTCGGGATTCACGTTTTCCGGAGAGGAAAGTGGTAACCGAGTCTTCGAATTGGCAATTGAAACGGAAAAACCGTCGTGAAGTGAAGTAGTCGATCTGTGTGGATTAGTATAGATATAGATATATAAATTGAGTGAGTTTCAATGATATGTATGGAGAGAGAGAGAGAGAGAAGAGAGAGAGAGAGAGAGAGAGAGATGGTTGGGGTGGGGGGGGAAGTTGATGAGAATGGTATGCAGAAGGGGACGAGAGGGAAAGAGAGGAGGGCGTTGTTTTCGCGCCACCTACTTAACCTAAGCACCCCATTAATTGCACGCTAATCAAGCCACTCATTACCTTTTCGTTGTTAGTTTATGACTAATTCGCAAAAGGGGAAATAACGGAACAGTGGAACAAATGACTAATTCGAAAATGCTAGGAACAAAAAAAATTTATCTGAAAACATCCCGAAAAGAGCAACTAATGGTTGAGATTTACTTTGATGTGTGGGACCCAATTATCAAAGCGATTCTCAACCACTGATTGCTTTTTTCGGAACCCTTTCGAGGTAGGTTTGCTTTGTACTTGGCATTAATTTGGCTTCTCGGCTGTTCGTTGGATTGCAAAGTGTTGTCCGCAAGATCCTAATCGTTCGAAAGTATTTTTAGCGGTGCAAAGGGAGGAGTTAGAGTTTTGTTAAAATCTGGACCGTTGAATGCAAAGATGAATGACTACGGTGAAACGTCAAAAGACCTCTCTACAGTCCAACTACAGAAAAGCCGACTCTTTTATTTTTAGGGGCAATTTCTTGGATGGATATGTACTATAGAACTAGGATTACTTTAAACTTAAAACTGCTTGTAAACGTACATCTTACAAACCAAAATTTTGATCTTGATATATTAGTAAGATGAATAGTTCAGATTACTTCAATAGATAGATGCACAGTAGAGGCTCACGTACAATGATGGTGGCAAAAAACACACGATTTTCACCTTAGACAGAGAGAATGACTTAGTTTGGATGACAGTATTATTGGAGTAATGGAATTAAATGAGACGTCGTATTTCATGATTCTTACATTTGGAACCAAGTGGAATGTGAATGTGATTACCGACGACATATTTAACTAGAAATCACATTTTCAAATTAAGTAGAAATCTAATTTCTCTTATTACTCACGGGAATCCGAGATTCATGGCTAAATACAAATAAAAAAATGTCTGACAGTAATAAATCTCTATAATAATTAATTTTTGGATAAGATAACTGAATTACTACAAACATCGGAATAAAATTACTCTAGCTATCGAAATACAAGGAATTTGATATATATATTCTTGATAGTCAAATTCTTTTTCCCACCAAAGATTACGGGCATCCAAACATATATAGCATCAATTCAGTTGTTGCTAATATCACACAATTGATGTAATGTCCCGTTATTGTTATTGTTTGAATGCTCGTGATAAATAAATTAAAAAAAAAAGAAGAAACTATTAAGCCAGCGTAAATTAGGTGCAAATGCATGAATAAGCCATTGAAGAAGTCTCTTCACAAAAAAAAACAAAACTTGTGCGATAAGGCTGTTTATTAATCTTGTATTTATGGAGTTAATAATTTATGTTTAATATATTACCAACAATTTAAGTAAACTAAGTACTTCTCGTTTTCCTTCAATTACTAGGAGTTAGGTGGGTGGATGCTTCCTTATTTCGACTCATTTTCTAGTCTTTCGTGCCAAATTATTATAATAGGACGTGCAAATTAATTTAATAGGAGAAGTTTTTTTTGAAATATTTCTTTACAGAGGCATTAATCATGATATATATAATTGTGATTTAACATCTGAAAATACGATTCATTCTATTTGTGGTCAATAGTTTTTTTTTTTTTTTTGAGAAGTAAAAAAAAGAGAGAATCAAAATGTTCTTGGAGGAATAGGAGAGTGAAATTCAAGACATTAAAATTCAATTATGACGTAGTATTAGAGAACTTTGAAAATTCAATTATGTAACATAGTATTCGAGAACTTTGAAAATTCAATTATGCAACATAGTATAAGAGAACTTTGAAAATTCAATTAAGATAATGTTCGGATAATGTTACTTTCAAAATGGCTTCTTTTTTTTTTTTTTTTTTAAGGCTGAGTGAGGCGGGTGGGAAAAGAGCCCGAAACTGATCTATAGCCATATGAACTTAAGCTCTTTTACCTTGAGAGCTATTTTCATATTTATCTTCAAGATGTTTTTGTAGTAGATCATTCAGTGGGCAAGACAAATGATTCATTATTTGCCTAAACATTGTCCCGTTGGGACAAATCTTGGCTCTACCACCGCATGAACAAATTATGCACTTTTCAGATTCGGCGAGATAAAACTTTTGGATTTTTTCGAAACTAAAAGAAAATATGGATCTCCAAGTATATATGAATCGCGCATCGATCGTACACATGATCGTCAGGGGACAAGGTGGGTGGTTTATTCGACATCTAGCAATGTCTTGCAACCGAAAACTCAATGGATTTCAGAACTGTCATTTTGCCAATTTTTGGTTGCATAACAAGTCTTAATCAGATAGAGTTGGGCTTGGTTTGCAATTTTGGTTATATTGGCATGAGAAAAGGGGTGGCACCCATATGGGAGGACCATTTGCTTTTCAAGGTGGTCCCAAAAGCCATGAGTTGAACGTATGATTACAATAAATAGGAGACTATCCCTCCAACAGGTCATGAAAATGACTTTAGAGGCTAAAGGAACTACCCTTACTAAAGTGGGAGTCTAGGGACAGGAAGGAACTATCCTTTTTTTTGAAACCCTAACTTGCAAGTGGAAATTTGATTTAAGGTTTGCAAATTTTACTGTCTATTACACTTCTCTCTTCTCTTTGATTGAGTAAGAGCCAGCCCTAACTTCTTTTCCTCCGGAGCCCAAACTATGATGGGTTATCATCATAGTTTGGCACAAAGGGTACGCCTTCTTCCATCCATCACCTCTAAGCTTAGATGAGATAAGATAAAGCCAGATCAGATTTTGCGCCTCATGTGATCATTAATAGACTTGATCATATGAAAGTTTTTTTTAAAGGTGTTTTGTTGATTTCTCGAAAAGCCACCTGAAAATCAAAAACCAAAAGAAAGCAAGATACCGACCGAAATACCACAACAAAAAGCCGCATGCCCAAAACAATCCAACAACCCCGCGCCAAGAAACACAAGGCCATTCCGAATGAAACTAAACCAAAAAAACCTCCAAAACTCAGAGTTAAAATTCCAAAGAATTAAAGAGAACCACCTTCCTCAAAATTATTAACTTAATTCCTCTAAAAAAATCATCTTCCTCCAAATCGTCGAGGGCATTAATCCTCTCCGCTAAGTGCTCCTCTTGTCCTTTTACTTAACAAGAAATATGAAGCCACCTCTCTTCTTCTTTGTTTCAATTTATAATATTTTCCAAGTATTTTTTTAGGCAAGTAACCACGTGAAATTCCATCTAATTGTAACCTAGACATCTCATGGCCATTAACCTAGTCACTTGCTATCAAAGAAGTCAAACTATTGGGTGATGTTTTTATAATTAAACTTGTCTTTTATACTTGGACGTTTGTCTTTATCTAACTGCAAATTTAATTAACAAATTCCATGTTGCAAATTTTAACTTGGACGTTTCCTGTAAACTCTGTTTTATTATTCCTACCCTTCCACTAAAAGCTCCAAGGGTTTGGCTGAAAGCAAGTATGAGAAAACAACCAAAGGGTTTGTACTTCAAAATGCCGCAAGTTCGAATTTTATGAAAGTCAAACATTTCAAATCTTAAGGCCACTGGAATATTTGCACGCTAGTTAATTTTGCGGTTCTAGAATTAGTTAAGCTGCACGCAAGTTAGCTCGAACATCCGGTCATAAAAGGGCATTGAATTCGTCAGAGTGTATGTAAGTTAGCTTGGACATCCGATAAAAAAAAAACCTAGATCTCTCAAGGGGATTAACCAAGACAGTTGCTATAAAGAAGTCAAATTATTGGGTGACGTTATTCATAAATTAAAGTTGTCTTTCATACTTGGACGTTTGTCTTTATCTTATTGCAAAATTTACCCAACCCTGTGGGCTTAGTTGACCAGAACATATCCCAAGGGCCACGTTTGTAATTAGTCAAAGTTTAGCCTGAGAGTCTCCGAGTGCGGGAGCCGTGTTTGATCGATGGCAGTTGACCTGCATTGCGATTTCCAAAATTGTGAACTGTTTAGGTTAAGGACAGAGTTGTCATTTTATGTGAGACGGCGTAAAGACTTTGAAATGCGAGCGGAAAAAAAAATGTAGAATCGAAAATATGTGTACGCATGTAACATAATTATAATAAGGTAAATCGTGTAAATCGTTTACCACGCTTAACCTTCATACTCTGTGTCCCATTGCAGCGTGCGATTCTTCTATTGACATGCACCAACTTCTATGCACGTTGAGATTAGGATTATATATCAAAACGCGAGCAATTGAATGAGGAACATAATGTATGTGCCCGAAATTTTAATGCATCTACCACAAAACTTCCTCTACGTAGATTCGAGCTGCATACTGTAAAGCTTGTCATCCTCTTAGTTTGGAAAAAAAAAAGAAAAAAAAAAGGCCCTTCCTTCAATAATACATAAAATGATTCCTTCTTCTATTAATTATATTATTGAGAACCTTCTCTGAAAAAGGGAAGAAAACACTTTATCTACATAATGCCTTGTGTGACATAATTAATTTAGGTTGATGACCTAAAAAGCAATGGATAAAGGTACAAGTTTTATTTTTCTTTGCACACTGCAGCCAATCTTCTTTGTGTACATAGAGTAAGGGGGCCAAATGATGGCCTCTCATGTGCAAGAATATGCAAAGTCAATCATTGTGATCAATTTTAATTATAAATTCCATGGCCTAGCACAATTTCTGCCCCCCCCAACAATGCCATCTACCATGATTTAGCATTTCTTAATTGTGTCCTTTGAAAGAGCCCTATGGTGGCTCAACACATGTCATGATGTTCCAAATTACAAGTTGTCATGTGGGTTTTGATTATTTTGGAAGGAAAAATCATCTCTAATGATGTTTAGGTATCAAAATGTGCGAAACTAAATTAAATTCACTTGATTGAGGTCGGTTGTATGGACCCGGATTTGGCGATGCTGCAAATTGCAGCTCCTTGTACAGCGCTGCGGGGTGCACGCAGATCGTTCAAAAGTGTTTTTAGTGGTCCGAACTCCGAATTAAAGACAAACTCTTCCGGGGAAAAGTCTCTTTCCTGAAAGAGTTTGTTTTCAATCCGAACTATTGATTGTCGAGATTGACGGTTCGGACGCGCCTGTAGGACGCTCTACAAGGAGCTGCTTTGCATTATCCCCGGATCGGTATGGACCCTTTATTTTATGTTTTTTTGAGCGGCGGTATGGACCCTTTATTACTATTCCGCTATGTCAAGAGTTGTGTAGTTTTGAATTCATTAAATCCACAGCTTGTTTCGTTAACGAAATATGAACATCAGATTAGATTATATATCCAAGGCAACCCACAAAAAATCTATATATGGTAATTTTTTTACGAATCAGATTAAATGTCCGTCGGATATATGATACGTCAAAATAGATATAGCCTGTACATGGGGTGTGTGATATTATAATTCTCATCACTAATGGTCACATGACACTGTATATTTTACGAGATTATTATATATTTCTTCACTATTTGTCCAATATTAATCCATCAAAGAAACGGACCCTCTTATGTTTTTACCACATTTTTACCATAACATATCGTATCAATACAACTCCAAGGGGTTGACCAAGTGGTCTTAAGCCTGAGACTTATGTGTTTGCTCCATTCTAAAGTCTTATGTTCGAAACAACTCTTCGTGTCACCTCATTCCTACGCGTAAGCGTATGAAACGATCGGTGGGAGGGGCTGTAGCAATGCGTGCAGGATTGCCCGGGACTTTCATTAATGCAAATCTCATCGTTTTTAGTTGTTGATCGCCTTTGGATGTGATCAAAACATCTCAAATATCAATTCTCACCCAACTAATCTTCAACATCAATTTGTAACACTCTTACTAATCCATCATTGTTCTCGTTTCTAACTTCACCATCACTATTCCAACTACATCCATTTTGTTTATGCGTGAGATGTCTCTTAACTACTCCTACATAGCATTTTTTAATTTCCTCGTATCAGATCGACTTGGTTTGAAAACATATATAAAATGATGTAAGAAATCTCTTAAATCAGACTTGGTCTGTAAGGATGTTTCAGTTGACATTGAATACCATGTTGCACCATCTCTGATCATGTTGTCTCCCGACATAGTACAACATGTCAGTATTATATGGTTTTCATTGCTACAGAAATTGCCTCAAGTGTAAACCGAATTGACCGTTTGCATTTTTTTTTTTTTAATAACCAGGTGCCCAAACCAAACTTAGGCGCATCTCGACTACTCCTGAAGAACCAATCTCACAGTCCGCCAGCGGTCTGACTGACGACGTGGTTTATGGACGCTCAAAACTTGTAAAAATTCCTGAAGCCAAGAAATCTATGCTAACTATGCTACAAGCCTACAACCATATACAATTTGCACATTTTTTTCTTTGGGAAATTTTCAGTTTGACCCCTTCTGGTTTGGGCCGGGTGCAGATACACCCCTCCTCCATCAAATATCAGTATATAACCACCGTGTGGTTTGTGGATTAATGTGCACAGTTGGAATTTCCATCTAATTTAACGGTAGGTGAGGTTCACTCGCCTATGTTGAGAGTGATTGTGACTACAACAACAATATGAAAACCAAATACCCTAATCTATCTCCAAAATTACCTTTGCCATCCTACCCTAATCTCCTCCTCCATCTAGACTGGTGTAAACAGGTGTAAACAGCTCCAATTCATAGGTGCAATTGGTAACAAGTAGGGACGATTTTTCCCCCAACAGCTCCATTGCAAAACCCTTTACCCAAACCCTACGGTGATGGCTAAATCCATGAAATGCCATGTTGCTGTGAGATGTTGGAACTCCAAAATCCATAGCCACCGTGTGGTGTCGGGCAGTCATGGATTCCGGCGATCAAATTTTTTTTTTTAATTTTTTCTTTTTTGCCTCTTTTCTTCACCTCTTCTTCTTTGTTCTACCGTCGAGCTAGCCCATCTTAAAAAGTCGTTGATTGGAGCTAACCTCAAGGAATCGACATAAATTGTAGCACTAAATGAACTATGTTTAATTTCACCCTCTAGAAGTGGGTCTGTATTTCCAGCAAACTCAATTGTAAACTGCAGCAAAAACACTTCGATCACATGTGTTCATTTCGATTGCCGGAGACGTAATCGTGCATATATTCAATGGTCGAGTAGAAGCACCAAATGGAGCTTCGAACTTAGCTTTATACGATTCCAAGTTTAGCTGCTGAAAGAGGATTGAACGGCACCAATGGTAATTGATTCTGGTGACCATTGAATAGGTGGTGGATCAACAATTGCATAAACCAAACAACAAAAATTCAGAGAGAGTGAGAACCAACAAAAATTCAGAGAGAGTGAGAACAGGACGGAGAGAGAGTGTGTTGAGATGAGGAAGAAGACAAGGGCATTAGAGTCATTTTACAAGTTCTGTCAACAGAGTTAGATGTGCACATTGATCCATAAACCACACGGTGGTTATGTGCTGATATTCAAAGGAAGAGGGGATTATTCGCACCCGGCCCAAACCAGAAGGGGTAAAACTAAAAATTTCCCTTTTTCTTTTGATAACTAGGTTTTCACACTAGATAGTATACTCCTCGATTGATGCTAGAACCATAAAGTGTAACAATCGGGCCGTAAATTTGCACATGCACTTACAAAAAGGTGTGTGGAGCCCAAAAAATGTGAGTGGAGCCCACACAATACAAGAGTTTTGCCTAGCAAACACCTTCTAATGCAAAATCCCAAATTATAGAATAATCTCATAACAATAGAAGAAACATAAACGACTTTTCCTTTTTTTCTTTTGTTTTTTTGCAAAAGGAAAAATCTTCGTTCATTAAGAAGAAAATATAGCACATGACATAACATATCCAGCACAAAGTACAAGAAAAGATTAGACCAAAACAAGAAGAAATTATTCAATAGGTCCGTCCTATGGGAGACCATGGCATTCCCTTCCGATCCAGTGGTTGAGGACACAAGACTACTCTATCTCATATATTCCTTTTTTGACATCTTAGATGTCTGGACCAATTTATGGACACTTTGATTAATCTCTGAGACTAATCCCACCGTCTACTAACATGGGGTCTGTTCGGCTCATTGAGCATCAGGCCAACTCTTTTTATCTCAGATTTCTCTCTGAACTAACGGCCCGTTTGAATGGATGATTTATTTTGGGTGGATATAGAATGAGGGAGGATTTGAAAGTGGATATGTGATAAGGGGTGATATGTTAAGAAGGGTAGCCCCACCTCTTACGAAGGGTGGATTTGTAATGAAGTGTTTGGAATTTTTTTGAAAAGGAAGATATGAAAGGTATATATGATAGGATTCGATGTCGAACGACTGAATTACCCCTTGATTTTTGATGCTCAAAATTGGTTTTATTTCAAATTAATTACAATTACTTGATATTATCCATTTATTCTGAAATAAATTACAATTACTCGATATTTTCCACCGACTCCCCCACCACTGCCACTACCTATTCCCTGTTCCCTTTCCAATTTCCATTTTTCCATTTTTCAGAAACCTTTTCTCTTCCTCTTCCACTTCACTCCCCACCACCCTCTTCCACTTCACTCCCCACCACCGCCACTACCTCTTCCCCTTCAAATTTGCAGAAACCCCACCCGCACAATCAGAAATCACAAATAATAATTTAAAAAAAGACTGCAGAAATAAATGTTATTTAGAATAAAAAAATTGTTATTTAGAATAAAAATAAGAAAACAAGTTCGGTCCACAGGTCAAACCTCCCCCAAAGCTTCTCCCGTCCGCTGTCGGTCATTCCGTCGGCCGCTGCCGCCGCCAGTCATCCCTCAGCTGAGTTTTTTGGCTGGAACTCTCTCTCTCTCTCTCTCTCTCTCTCTCTCTCTCTCTCTCTCTCTCTCTCTCTCTCTCTCTCGTTGGTCTGGTATTTAGAAAACGAAAACAAGTCTGAGAAAAGAAAAAGGGGGATTTGGAGAGGTAAAAATCGTCTGAAAACACCCCGAATTTGCCAACGGGGTCTGACCTCCCCTTCACAAATCCACTTTCAGCCGGATATGAAACCTCTATAGTATTTATCTCCACCTTCCAAAAATCTGAGCCAAACACCGGATTTAGTGGACACCTGGAGTACAAATCAGGGAGACTCACATATCCCGGTACGACTACACCGTCAAGTGATAAATCACACTCTTGTTGACATTATAAGAGGAGGCATTTGATGACACGAGAAAATATTATTAAGATAAAAATGAAGAGGCATTTTGATAAAATAGCTGAAGTTTCATCGACACCTTATCGAGAACATAACAATCCCTTTTACAGGTTGCTGATACAAATTATGAACGGAATGCAAAATTTCTCGACCGGCAAAAAAAATCAGCAACCAAAAATCTAAGCCAGTTACATAGTAGTTACCTCCTTTCAGCTCCATGCAACATCAGTTGGGCTGAAATGACCGAAATCCATTAGTAACTTGTAAATCCAGAACTCTTAGCCTTGCCCGAAACTGACTCTACGCTGCACCGGTAGAGATCTAGACTTTTTGCCAAAGCAAAACCAGCATACATCCCATCAACAGCAGCGCTCACAATCCCAACTGCATAACCTGCTCCTTCTCCGATTGGGTAGAGTCCTTTTGACGATGTGCACTCGTATGTCTCAGCGCCATGGGAATTTTGACAGGAGAACTGGTTCTTGTCTGGGAAAAGAAAAAGGGAAGTATTGTAAAAATGCTCAGTGATTCGTAAGGAAAAAAAATACTATGATTCGTCAACAACGGAAAATGAAACTGCAGATCCAAAAACAAGTTCCAGAAAATACCATTCTGAAGTGAAATGCACACTATGTAAATAGGAAGGCAAAATGAAAGTAGAAAACAAGGATCAAGTAATAGAAAAGCCGCAAAACACTGAAAGGGGTTACCTCTACTCCATGAAGAAGAGCATTGCTGGAGATGAATCCTGGTAACTGAAATTCCAATTTTTAGAGGGGGAAATGGTAGTTTGAACTATGAATTTCGTGCATTTAAAATAAAGCAAAAAGGAGAAAAGAAAATGAAGATTAAAAGAAAACCTCATTATCAAATGTCAAGATTGAACTTTGTAAAGCCTCCGTTAAATAACTTGGAAACAATTCGTGGAGGCTGGCTGCCTTAACTCCAAGTCGATCGATAACTCATATGTCTCAGCGCTGCGGGGAATTTTGACAGGAGAACTGGTTCTTGTCTGGGAAAAGAAAAAGGAGAGCATTGTAAAATGCTCATGCATTCACAAGGAAAAAAGTACTATTGATTCGTCGACAATGGAAAATGAAACTGCAGATCCAAAAATGGAGGCACCGACTGGATCCCGAATCGGAGCAGTGGAGACACCTCTCCGGCAAGTCCCCCGTTGGCACGAGCAGGCTCCGGGCTCGGAAGGACGAAGAAGAAATCCGCCTGGGCTAGCAACTTCGATCGAACCGGCCCACGGCGCCAATGGGAGTGAATCTACCTTGCCCAGTTACTCCCCAAAGCTGAGATTGGAACCAAGGCTCCAAGGCCAAGCCCCGGTCATTATCCACCACACCGCCACCCACCGGAGTGAAAGGCGGCTTATTCACCCACCACCACTCCCACCGGATCTCGGGGAAACCCAGACCGGAATCAAATTGATTAGCACTTAAGATTGTAAGATTGTGATGCTAAAAGTCCCTTAACTTGTGGCGTTTTTAATTATTATCGTCGTTTTTTATATGATTTTTACTCATAAGGTAGTTTGCTTCGTGTTTCAGGTGAAACACCCTTAAAAGGTGTATTTTGATTGCAAAGCCAACCCCCAAGTGAGTTTAACCATCCACGCCCGGTGGAAGTTTTGCTAAGATGACCCAGGAACGAAGGCGTGAGGCATCGGGTGAGCTAAGGGGCCGTCGGATGCCAAGATTTGGAGGCTGGCCTGCATATCTGGTGTTAGGCTCAGCGTATCGACACGCCTTATGCCCGTATCGATACACGTAGGTTTCCCTAGGCTTCAGTGAATATTGTATCGATACGACCTAAAACCGTATCGATACAGGAGCGCTACGTGGGAAATGGTCATTTCAGGATAACATCGTGGTATCGATACAATCCATAATTAGTATCAATACAGGGAGCTCTCGGCCAGATATTTGTTACTTTTTGGGCTTTCCACTTATGGAATAGTTGCTTGTTTTGAAATATTTTCAGATATTTGAGGAGAGAGAAATCCCACTTTGTATAAATAGGGGCTCTATCTCTCCCTCTTTATGATCTAAGCTCATTAGTACTTTAGTTTTTTTACTCCATTAATGTTGTTTCAAGTTTTTCAAGTGTAACTCCCTTAGAACTCAAGTAAGTTAATCTCATTTGTTCATTTCTCGTTTATTAAAGTTGATCGTACGGACTAGATCCTTTATAATATCAAGTTTATTTTTGTGTTTGCCGGTTAAAAATGTTGTCCATTCTTAGCATGATTTTTAGTTAGTTCCATATGTGTGAGTAGTCGTTACGGCTTGGCTATGGGGCGATTATCGCCTCATGAATTATGTTAATCTTGCTTTTCTCAACTCATGGCTTGAAGTTTAGTAAGAAAAATGAGAAAGACTCGCCTTTATGTAACAAAATTTGTCGATGTTAATCTCCAGTGATCATGTACCCGCTCACATGGTTCTGGAGTTATGCCTCGGTTTGTGTGTGCTAAAAGAACGAAAGAGCTCACTTGTTTTCCATACTAAATTTCTAGCCCTTCAATGGTTTCAAAGTTAAATCCTCCGGTTGATAGCCTAAGCCGTGCAATTCAACCGTGTTTTCGTTGAGGTTGGTTCGATGGCCTAAGTTACGGGCGGTAATAGTTCCATTGCCATGCCGCTTGTTTAACTTGGTCAAAACCAATTTTCTAGTTTGTTTCATAACAGTTCATTACCGTTCAAAGCAAAACCGAAAATTGGCCGTCTTAAACGCCGCAAATTCGTACTTCTAAAAATTCTAGCAAGCTGTAGAGATTCTTTCTGTGGAAACGATTCCGGACTTCCGGATATTATGCTGACAATGACTTAGCCCTACGCTCGGGGGTATTTCAACCTTTTCAGATGGTTAGGTTGTGGCGAAGCACAAATCCAGATGGGAAAAACCGCAGGGAGGAACACCGGTCAAAGCCGGAACAGAGGAAAAAAAAAAAGAGTGCTGCATTGGCCCACTTAGACGCATGTCGAGAGAATGACATGCCATTGATACATAGTTCTGATGTATTTGTAGTAGTGAGAACAACCTGCAAGTGACCTGTTAGATCCCATCCACATGAACTCAGGAATGAAGATTTCCATCCTCTCCACACACCGAATTATCTATCACATGACCAAGGATCAAAACTGGGTTACGGAATATTGTTTCGGTAGGCTAGGAATATCAAGGATGACAAAAGTTTCAGATGCATAAGAGAAATGTCAATTGACTTTGAAAATACTCCATCTGAAACTGTCATCGTTGGATTTTTCCAATAGGTGTCAAAACAAGTCAATGCTTTGGGATGCTCAATACGCAAACCAACATGTATTGCCGTTTATTAGTTCTTGAGGATGCTAAATACGCAAACCAACCTGTAATGTCACGTAAGTCATTACTAAAAGAAAAGTAAGCAATAATAATAAGAACGTAACTGACAGAATTAGTTTTAGAAACTCAACATGATACCGATTCATTAGAGGCAATTACAGCATTATCAAGAATACGTTGAAACAGAAAACTAAAACCAGAAGCATTTTCATCATTTTTGACGACTGGGTCTGGAACACATTTTCCATTTTAAGCATTTATTTTTTGGTAGCTTCTTTTTCGGCTCTTATGATCCTGGCTAGTGTATATAATACCCACCCCCTGCCCCCACAAGGAAAGAAGGGGGAAGGGCAGGGGAACAAGCTTGGCGAGTGGCTTGGTGAGGAATGTGGATTGTACCTGTAGTTAAAAAGTTGAGGGGAAGGCATTTAAATGGTAACAGGGTAAAGAACATCAAATGAGCAGGGTAGAATTCCGTTTGCTATGCCTGGTAGGGCTCTTCTTCCATATCAGTTAAAGACATTGGCTCTGTGCACTTCGGTTTTACCAAGATGCTAGTATTATCTTCGATCATTTGTGGAGAGTTGTTACAAGTGCTCTATTTAGCATTTTTTCAGTTTGGAATGGTTGGGCTGTTTGGGATATGATCAAGCCTGCTTGTCTTGATACCATCCGGTGGTTGATGATGACGGAGGTGATATCGATTCTATCATACTATGATCACAATAGAACAGGAAAAAGTAAACTGTTACTCCATTAATCTTGAACTATGGCACAACAACATGCACATGTTAATAGAAACACACAAGTGGCACCCGTGGACGCACCTGTGTACAATTACAATCATATGCCCACACACAAAGAGATCGAGACATAGATTAATGGGGACTCAGAAATGAATGCAGATGTCATGATACGATAGAAAAATAATACATGTCCCAATGGAAGCAGATGATGCAAATATTAGCCAAGAAACGCAAAGCAAATTCTTTAGGAACCAGGATCGTATCATGAGAGAGAAGCATTTGATATATATCACGGCCAGAATGTCTAACTGCAAGTACAGCTGCATCACATCCCAACTTCTGGCTGTTAAACTTCAAGTTGCTTCTTGAGTCAGAAACTTCTACGCCCACAGCATTTCCATTCTCCACAAGCAAGTCATCTACCCTTGTCCCAAACCTAATATCTACCTAAGCACATTACACGAGGAAACATTTTAATTGATTCTGGGATTTCAGAAGTTGAGTGTCTATATGGTATTTGAGTGGTAGAAAAACTACTACTTCTGGAACTGCTACTTCGTAGAAATCTTCCTGATTGGGAATTTCTAAAATTTAAGGAGACAGTTCCTTCATTATTCTGAACTATTTGTTCAATTTGATTAATTATTGATCTAGGAGGGACAGCATTAGTGATGGTCCAATTTTCAAGAAATGCAATTCCTTCCAATTAATCAATCTATTGGTTGCAATATTAGATGTCAACATATTAGTCTCTATTAAGACAATTTGGTCAGGGGATCCTAATTGACAGACCCTTGGATTGACAGTATTCATAACTTTATAGTAAATTCTATAAACTACTGCTATTACCTCAGATCCGGGCAAATAGTCATAACCTCTAGTTTGAATCCTACAATTTAGGACTTCACCAATATTTCTGTCTGTTAAAGATAGTGTAAGATTATGATAAGCATTAAAGTAAACAGGACCATGACACAAACTGGTCTCTATCGCCCCCATTATTGAGGATCTCCAATTATTAAACCTGCCATCTCTCAAAGTTACTTGTAGACGGGTATCCATTCCTCACAAAGTTAATGGTTTAAGAGCAATTTGCACTAAACCAATATGGATATAATTATAATTTTGCATACGAGCAAGAAGATCATTTCTTTCCATAAGATTAATTATCTTATCATTGAGCTCTATGGGTACTTCTAAATTCAAAAGTACCACGTCCATAAATTGTTGATGGACATACTGGAGGGATTGTCCAGTGGTTTAATTGTTCTTGCACATTGGCATATTCTACTAATTCAGAATTTTTAATTCTATCATTATCAGATCTAAATAATCTTCTCATTTTTGAGAGGATTGTGTTAGTGCTCATATAAATTATTTTTTATGATTTTTTTAATGGAAGAAGACATTATAAATAGCACGTCTGTCAACGGTTTACCGAAGCAAGGCCTAATTACCCTTCGCAGGTCCCCAAGGCCGGACAAATCCGAACACGACTTGGATGACGTCCCACTACTCATAATGTTTTCTTACATTTAATTTTTTTTTTTGTATGATCTTATTTAAGGCTCCATCATGCTAAATAATCTACACTAACAAAGAAAATTAAGCCATAAATTGCTCTGATACCAAATAATATGTAAAGGATCTATATAAGAAAAGACTAACCTTATTATTAAGAAATGGCCCAAGCCAATATTACAGAGGGAGAGGAAGAGAACATGGAGATTGGATTTTTAGAGAGAGGGCAATTCAAAACCTGCTTGAAACCTAAATAGACCCAGACTATTTATAGACTCCAAAAGTAAAACAAATGAAATCCAAATGAAATACAAATTACACTGGAATTGAAATGAAGATTCCTGCCGGGTACACTTGGGGCCACATCGTCACATTAGTCTTTCACCGAAAGGAGAGTGTCATCATAACTGACCCTATAATTGAGTCCTTTGTCACCGAAAGTTATTTCGGCAGTATTCCAAATTATTGGTGTTTTTCTTTCCCTTTTTTGGAGGACAATCTTTCTGTCATCACTTCTGTCATGCTGTCCCAAAAATCACCAAAAGTTGGTACATTTGCTTCGTTTTCATAGGGGTCTTGACATTCCCCTGCTAAATAAGTGAAAGGGTTATTGTCCTCTTCATTACTTTTTGCTGATGTCATAGATTCATCATCAGCTTCTTGATTTACAGGCGGAAGAAATTGCTCCTTCATAATTAAAGTCCATGGTTTAATAACAACTTCATCGTCTGTTAAATTTGGATGTTTAGCCCTGATTTGGGCTGAAATCTCCCCGAAAGGATTCTTGATGGAAAGTTTTTCCTTTTGCTTTAATTGTTGCTTCAATTCCTGATTCTTGGCCTTCATATCATCGATGGTCTTCTGGTTATTAGCACCTTTCCACCACAGATATGCCAAAGTGTAACACTTTCTGACGGTGATAATAGCTTCATAACTCATTAGATGGTTGGATATGCCGAAGTGCAAAATATTTTCCAGGGAAAAAAGTCACACCAAATGGGTTTGTAAAAAACTTAGGTAGTAAACTTCAACAGGTCATTTCCAAAACACGGAGCCATGCGATGGGTCAGCGCTTCTTTCCGCCAACCATGAGGGAAAAAAGGAAAAACAGAAGAGACCAACATTCTGACACGGAGAGAGAGAGAGAGAGAGAGAGCTGGGGTGGGGGGAAGAGAGGTTCAGCAATGCACTGCTCACTTAAGTTGCCCTTGAAAGTACCCTTTCTGTCACTTCAAGTATTTGAGAGCTTTTTTTTCCCATTTTCCCCCTTTTGTTTTGAACTTCTGTTGAGGTCTCAGCCAAACACCGAAAAGAGAGGAACGACGAAGTTCCTACCCTAAAAAGTTTTACATGAAAATATTTCTGTCTTTCTGAAGAAAAACACTTTATGTTGAAACAAACAAAGCCACGGAAGTCGAATGCTAGAAAAAACAAATCATACAGGCTAACAAGAACGAAGTTGTAAGTTACTAAATTTGACAAATGATACACACCGACAGAACGCTGTTGCTATTCCTTCCTATTCGAGTTAATAGCTTTCCATCGCTCCAAGTACCTGAACCGCCCTGCCACGCATAAGACCTTACTCCTCAATCAAAGAGGTGTCCTCTTATAAAATACTAGATGGAAAGATTAACACACCCAAAGATTAAGAAACATGAAGAACAAAACTATTGAGATCAATACGATTCTAATATCTTTAACCAGATCATCAGTATCATGTATTTCAGCTGATGCCTCGGCATTGTACCGTACGCAAGCCCGCAACATGATATTGCCATATTGGTAATTGTTAGGAATATCATCTAGTTACTGTCCCACATCCTGTTGTGGAGTCTTGCAATATGGTGTCTCATTAGTATAAATAATACTTACTTGTGTTAGGTTTTCATGACACCCTACGCACTTTTTACTCTCCTAAACAACAGTAATAATATTATAATAGCATGCAAGTAGCACCAATACCTCTATTGTGCGCATAATGATCACAAAAATTTGATGATAAATGAGCGAGAGCGAGCTGCACAGCGCGACGAGTTCATGCCAAACTAATTAACATGCATACCTGATTATCTGTTTTGGAAGTATCATAGCAGGGAAGCTTGCATGCTGATCTTTCTATGTTTGTTTAACTTGCATCTTGCTCTTGCACAGGCTAATCGTTAAGTTACAATGAAAATTTGTAGTAACATATTTCATCGAATATGGTACCATATGCAGTCCGAGTTAACATGAGTCATATGCTGTTTATTGATCAACTTACGATTTCATGAGAGAATAGCATACAAATAAAGCACCTAATCATCAACAACGTTACCATAAAAAAACAGTTTAATAATACGGAACAAGCTTTAATATACTCACTCTTGTGAGTAACCGTTTTGTGCCGGGGTGACGTTTGTGACGTCACGTCCGACGGTTACGCTAAAAGATAATGATGAGCGCACATGGGGACACCAGCTCACACTCAAAGCAGTTACTTACTATACCCTATCTGCGACGTTGAAGTGATCACGTCAGCCGATGTGTGCTACCCAGTGATAGCAACCCTATGTACATGCGTTCTCCCCACTCAAACCCTACTCCATTCCTACTTGCTCTGCACTTTCTCACTCTCACGCCGGAGGGCCATTCCGGAACTCCTCCGGTGTAGTCTTTTGGTCGTGCCTACTTGTGTGCAGGTCAGGCGAAGGGCAAGGCGATCCACTCATCCTAACCAGAGGCTCAGAGGAAGTGAACCAAACTAATCGGAACCCCCCACAAAGTCGATCTTAATTCTCTCTCTGACGTGCACGTAGCGAAATCATGACTTATTTATATATGGACCATTATGTTCTAATTTCGAAGTTGCATTCAGAACTGTAAATCCCAATATATATAGATACAAATGCATGTAATATTTGAGTAAGATCGAGATATCTTTCAAACCCTCCTTGTTATAAAATCTGCGAAAATCTACACGGATTTTGTGACCAGATGTGTCCTTCACATCTACCCCTATTAAATCTGATGGAAAATGCAACACCTTGTATAATCAATAATGTATTCCACACAGCTTGTGAGTTTTCCTCTCAATATTGATCATCTGCAATTTCATGTAAATGTTTTCAGGTGAAATAACTGCAATAAGAACACAAAAGAAGATAATTCGAAAAGTTACATCAGGCCATCATCTGGTAAAACTCGTGAAAATCCAGCTCCCCATTCCCGTCCGCGTCGTACGCCCGAATCATGGCATCACACTCATCTTGCGACTTCTCATCCCCGAACCGGCTCAAAACCCTCTGCAAACTCTTGGACGTGATCCGGCCCGACCCCTTCCCGAATTCAAACATCTCGAACGCGGCCTTGATGTCCTCGTCGTCCCCGTCCCCTTTACCTTCCTTCTTCATCAGCCTCAGAAAGTCTCCAAAATCCATCAAGTTATCTCCGTCCGCGTCCAGATCTTCGATGACTCCCCGCGCCTCCTCGTGCGACATGTACTCCCCTATCGAGGCGAAATAAGCCCTCAGCTCAACGGCCGATATCTTCCCGTCGCTGTCTCCGTCGAAACGGCGAAAAACTTCCTTCAACTCCTCTTCTCTCGTTGCACTGGTTTCCCTCCTCGTAGTAATACTTGTAGAGTTGGGAGACCGAGGAGATGATTTCGAACTGGACTTTAGCGACTTGCAACGTTGGAGGGTTGTTCGCAGGCTCCTGTGAGGGAAACAACCGAAGGATTTCGGAATTCTCTCGGGTTCCATTGGGGTGGCGGAACGGAAACAACCGAAGGTTTTTTGTTTTTTCCCTCGGCCAAAATGAATCACATCACATGCAATGGGGTTTATTTATATTGAGAGATTGTCTTATTCACGTGGAGAGCCGTGAATAAGACAATCATGGAGGCGTGTGATTTTGACTGTTCGTTTTGATTTGGACAATTCGGATTTTAATGAAATTTTTTCGGAGAAGACCCGTTTAATACATTTTGGACGTGCGCAATGGTGCTTCCCAGAACCCCGGAAACAACCGTAGAAAAGATTTTATCTTATATAAGAGATTAAATTCTGTCCGGATGAGCCGAACAAAGGAGGTTTTCTGCCAGCACCCCGTGGGCCTTCTTTGCGCATTTTTTTTGAGTAATCCAAACCGTGCATTTTGTAGGGCTTATAAAATAATGCGCATATGCAAAAAATCAGCTTGTCCGGACATTGATGTGTATGTCAAAAGTTAAGTTCTAGACGAGAAAATGAACGTCCTGGATCTCTCAACTATTTTTTTAAAGTTAAACTGTCCACAACCGTTCATTTTTTCATCTAAAAACTCAACTTTTGACATACCTACCAATGTCCGCACAAGCTGATTTTTTGCATGGATACATTATTTTACAGGCACTATAAGATTCACGGTTTGGATTATCCAAAAAAATGCACGATTTGAATTACCCAAAAAAATACACGAAGGAAACCCACGAAATGGCAAAAAACCTCCTTTTCCGGTTCATCCAGACAGAATTTACACTCCTTCATATAATTTGGGGAAAGAAGATTAGATCTGCCAACTTTGGAGAAAAAATAATGTGTAGGGTAGTATCACCTGTATCAGAAAATTCCTGGGGGAAATCGTAGAATAAAATGGTTGAAGGTAGAAATTATTGCATTTTAATTTGCTGGGTAGACCGAGAGAGAGAGATTGATTGATTAATTCCCCCAAGTTTCTGGCATTAGGAAATTGCATGGCAGCTTCGTTACAGAAATTGACTAATCGCTTAAAAACTCTCTAGCTTTTTAATACCCAAAATACCTGGAGCAATGCTGCCACATGATCATCCGTCCCCGTTCTAGCTAGTTTCAAGATCCGGGTCGTTCATTTCGAATATTGATGATTGCGTAATTTTTTTTCCAGAGAGATTCGGATCGAATTTTATAATCGCAGTTGTACTAGTATATATTAGTTGGCAAAATGAACGTTCAGAACTACTATATCATTTTATAACAACTGTTTGTTACTGCACGATGATCAATAGTTACGTTAGAATCCAAGGAGAAGATCCTAGCTAGAATAGTATCAAGGAATCATATGGGTGCAAAGGTTAGCTGGGTACATCTTGGTTTCGATTTCCAAATGACTTTTTAATTACGCGCAGGTCTAGGTGGACGGGAGAGTTGATAGTACAAGAGAGATTTCGAGCTTTAAGTTATTAAAGATCGAGCATTCTCCTAAGTTTCAGGCCTTAACTACGAGGCCAACTCGTTTTGGGTGACTCACAATGTGGTTTTTGAACGCTCAAAACTTGTAAAAAATTCCCGAAGCCATGAAATTTATAATAACTATGCTACAACCATGTACAATTTGCACACTTTTTTTCTTTTGATAACTAGATTTTCACACCCGATAGTGTATACCTCGATTGATGCTAGAGCCCTGAAGTTTAACAATCGGACCCTAAATTTGCACGTGCACTTACAGAAAGGCGTGTGGAGCCAACACGAAATAAGAGTTTTGCCTAGCAAACACCTTGTAATATGCAAAATCCCAACTTATAGAATAATCTCACAACAATAGAAGAAGAAACATAGAAACCACATCAGTTTTTGGTTTCTGCTCTGCCAAAACGACATTTCCTTTTTCTTTTTCTTTTTTTTTTTTTGCAAAAAAAAAAAATCTTAATTCATTATTAAGAAGAAAATATAGCACATGACATAACATATCCGGCCAGCACAAACAAGAAAAGATCAGACCAAAAACAAGAAGGAATTATTCTGTAGGTCTGTCCTATGGGAGACCATGCATGGTACCCCCTTCCAATGGTTCACTCCACGACATCTCGTGCTTCTTTTTTTGACATCTTAAATGTCTGGACCAACCTATGTGCATTTTGATTAATCTCTTGATCTAATTCCACCGTGCACTAGCTGTTGGGAAACGAATCCCAGAACCCAGTAATTATGCGTACAGATTAAACAATAAAAATAAGTAAAACTCTACAAGGCGGAATTAGGGTTTCACCTCAACTCCCTGCGACACGAATGCTGGTTGAACTTGTTATAGCACGTCTTGCTATAAACCACGAATACTGCTCGGCCGTACCTTACGATCTTCTCTCGTATTCCCTGCACGTCTAGAACACGAACCGAGCGTGGACTCTCTCGCGATCTGTTTGCTCTCTCTAACCCTGCCTCTATTTTGTGAATAATAGAAAACGTGAAAACGTTCATCTGACCTAGAGAGCATAACGTGTACGATAGGGACCTAAGGAGTAATAAGTCTGGGCTCTCAGTGTAAATAAGAAAACCTAATCCAACCAGGATTCTATTTCTTATTTCACTAATTATAATTCACCCCACTACAGAATTATAATTGCACTCCCGTCCTTATCTCAATTATATTACGAGCTCCATGATATTAAATACTTATTAATCTCCCCACGTTAAGATTACAGCTACCCGTTGATTAAATTAAATTACTCACACTAGCATGTGTCTATCCCACGAGGGAAGGGGTTTAGTCCTACCCCGTGTCCGTCAGGCATTTTTGGTTAAACGGAATGCAAAATTTCAGGACCGAAAAAAAATTCAGCAACCAAAAATCTAAGCCAACTACATACTAGTTAATTAGCTCCTTTTAGCTTTCATTCAGCATCAGTTACCTCCTTTATCGTCTAAATTTTCACTACACTTTTATCATGTACTAGATAAATAAGCATTTATGGCCCTTCAATTGTCCAAAAATAAAGAATTCTACAAATTACAATGTACTATCGTACTACAAAAGCTACACGTACAGCATAATTGGTAGTGCATGTTTTAGTGAAAATTTTCTCTTTATGCGTGTTGTCTCTTAATTACAAAGCATTCTTGAATTTTCTCGTATCATTGACGAACATACGTGGTTTTGTTCGGATGAGAGTTTAGTTTAGTTTAGTTTTAGTAGTGGGTAGAGAGAGAAATATGATAATGATTGGAGAGAGGGGTAATGATTGGAGAGAGATAGAGAGAGAAATGAATTAATAATTAAAAATATAGGGTAATGATTGAAGAAAGATATAGGATAATGATTGAAAAACAAAACAAAACTAAAACTAAAATGGCTACCGAACATAGTGGTAGTTGTTTTTGTTTTCTTGGTAATCTAGAGTGTTTTGATTCAGTTTGCATGTACTTCGGACTAATTTTTACAGTCCCTTCCACGACACTTTCCATGCTTATATGAGGTGAGGTGATCCCGAAAGTTGATGACCAAAAAAATTAGACCTAAGACCAAGGACAAGACAACCAGGCCGATCCCCGGGATTACCTTATGTGGTTTTTCAACATAAAATAATGAAAGAATATCGTTCACATTAAATACATACATATACGTTTCTTCCCATAAGAGATTAACTTGTTTACGGAGGAGGTGCAAACGTGGGATTTGCACCCTTCCATGTGTGGGCCTCATTGATAGTTTGTCGTAATAATTTGAACCGTTCATTTTGTAAAGCGCACAGAGTAGTGTATAGCTACAAAAAAAATCAGCTTGACTCAACGTCAATAGATATATCAAAAATTAAATCAACTTGACCCAACATCGATAAGTGAATCAACGGATGCCCCATTTAAAGTCAAAGCAAAATTCTGTATGGACAGAACCCCTCAAAAGAGCTGATAACAGTCATAACACTAAAGAGAGATGTTAGGATCGAGCCTTGACTACGAGGCCAACCCGTTTGGGTTAAAACCAGTTGTATTTTCTTAGGATCTGACTGGACGTGATTTTTGAACGCTCAAAACTTGTAAAAATTCCCGAAGCAGAGAAATCTATAGTAACTATATGCTATAACCATGTACAATTTGTACACTTTTTTCTTTTGTTAACTAGGTTTTCACACCATGTGGAAAGCTCTGTATAACCATGTGGAAAGCTGAATTTAATGTGGATGGGGCTTGGGTAAGCAGATCAGATGGATTGGTGGAGGCGGGTGCGGGGATAGTGGTATGGGATTCTAATGGGTCTTTTGTGGCAGTACGTTCATTGAATCTGGGTATGGTGGGTTCTCCTCTATGTGCGGAAGCTTTGGCTTGGCGGGCAGCGTTTGATTTTGCCGATTTGCTGGGATTGGTTTCGCTCGTCATGGAGGGGGATTCACAACAATTGGTGAGGTGTATCCGATGCGAGAGAGCGTGTTCCACTAAAGTTGAGGTGGTAGTGGAAGATATCAGAAGATATAGAGATTTGGTTCGGGAGTGTGAGGTTGTGTTTGTTCGAAGATCGGCTAATGGTGTAGCGGATGCTTTGGCGAAAGATGGTTTGCGAGGTCCTGGTGTTAGAACTTGGGAAGCTAGGCCTCCTGATTGGTTGTTATCTCCTTTGGGGAAAGATAACCGACTTATTTCTTGTATTTGAGTTCTCTAAGTTATAATAAAAGTTTCCTATCGTTTTGGTTAAAAAAAAAAAAAACTAGGTGTTCACACCGGATAGTGTACGCCTTGATTGATGCTAGAGCCTAAAGTTTAACAATCGGGCCTTAAATTTGCACACGCACTTACTGAAAGTGTGTGGAGCCCACACAATATAAGAGTTTTGCATAGCAAACACCTTGTAATGCAAAATCCCAAATTATAGTAGAATAATCTCGTAACAATAGAAGAAACATAGAAACCACATCAGTGTTTGGCTCTGCCAAAACTGACTTCTTTTTTCTTCCTTTTTTGGCAAATGAAAAAAACTTCTTTCATTTAGGCTCCGTTTGTTCTGACGTAAACTATTTTTTTTTTAAATGATTTTGGAACAAATAATTTTCGTGTAAAGTATTTTTCAGTATTTGGTATACAAATAAATTTACTATAACAAAACATAGCATGAGAAATACTAGTATAAGGAAGGAAAGGGAAGATATCCAATGATCTTTGCCTATGCACTTCATTTAAGGTTAGGCGTAAAATGACTTATAGGCAATTTGAAAGGAAAACATTTTCAGTCATATAGGGTAAAATGTCTTAATTACTTTGAAAAATATTTTACACTGTTTTTGCCAAACCAAATGATGAAAAATGAGTAAAACATTTTACATCGAAACAAACGGAGCCTAAGAAGAAAATATAGCACATGACATAACACATCCAGCACAAACAAGAAAAGAACAGACCACAAGAAGAAGAAAGTTTTCAGTAGGTCCGTCCTATGATAGACGTATTCCCTTCCAACGGTTGAGGACACAAGACTGCTTTATCTAATATTTCTTTTTTAACAACTTAGATGTCTGAACCAATTTATACGCACTTTGATTAATCTATAGGACTAATCCTACAGTCCACTAGATGGGGTCTGTCCTAGGAGGGAAGGGTTACAGTCCAGCTCTTTGAGCTCCTTGACCATCGGGCCAACTCTTTTATCTTAGATTTCTACTATGTCAAGTGATGACTCATACACTTGTTGACATTATAAGAAAAGCCATTTGATGACACAATAAAATAAAAAGATAAAAATTGAGAGGCATTTTTTATAACAATCCCTTTTACAGGTTGCTGATACAAATTATGAACGGAATGCAAAATTTCTCGACTGAAAAAAAAAATTCAGCAACCAAAAATCTATGCCAACTACATACTAGAATGAAATGGCCGAAATCCATTAGTAACTTGTAAATCCAGAACTCTTAGCCTTGCCCAAAACTGACTCAACGCTGCCCCGGTAGAGATCTAGACTTTTTGCCAAAGCAAAACCAGCATGCATCCCATCAACAGCAGCGCTCACAATCCCACCTGCATAACCTGCTCCTTCTCCGATTGGGTAGAGTCCTTTTAACGATGTGCACTCGTATGTCTCAGCGCTGCGGGGAATTTTGACAGGAGAACTGGTTCTTGTCTGGGAAAAGAAAAAGGGAAGTATTGTAAAACGCTCAGTCATTCATAAGGAAAAAAGTACTATGATTCGTCGACAATGGAAAATGAAACTGCAGATCCAAAAACAAGTGCCAGATAATACCATTCTGAAGTGAAATGCACGCTATGTAAATAGGAAGCCAAAGATGGAAGTACAAAACAAGGATGAAAGCCGCAAAACTGAAAGGCGTTACCTCTACTCCATGAAGAAGAGCATTGCTGGAGATGAATCCTGGTAACTGAAATTCCAATTTTTAGAGGGGGAAATGGTAGTTTGAACTATGAATTTCGTGCATTTAAAATAAAGCAAATGAAGATTAAAAGAAAACCTCATTGTTAAACGTCAAGATTGAACTTTGTAAAGCCTCCGTTATATAACTTGGAAACAATTCATGGAGGCTGGCTGCTTTAACTCCCAGTCGATAACTCGACGGTGGAATAGATGCTCCTGAGCATCCATGGCAATTCAGTTTAGATACAGATTTGAAAGTAAGAAATTAGGTATTAGGAAAGAAAAAAAAGCTTTACCCGGCAACTTGTTTTCCAGAAAATCAGTAACTGTTTGCACAGGCACCTGAAAATTGCCCCCTCCCATTGTAGCCGCTCTTCTCTCAAATTCTCTCTGGATAATGATGGCAGAGGTTCAAACTAAAGTTTAAAGGGGTATGACAAGGAAAAAATAAAGAAACTGCTTTCCATGAAATAAAACTGTAGACTCGTAGCATGTAAACAAACAAATTCCATGGCCAAAAGACATTGGATTGAGCAGTCCGTTAGCAGGAAGATAGCTTTAACCGAACAGTTGGGTTGAGATTTGCAAAAAATAATGAAACAAACCAACTGAAGATGAATATAGAACACCAAAACTACCTGAAATTCAACTCCTGCTACAGGTCCATGGAAATTTAGAGACTCAAAATCCTTAGATGAGACGGTAACAACGAGTGCTGCATTTGCCCACTTAGACGCACGTCGCGAGAATGACATGCCATTGATACATAGTTCTGACGTATTTGTAGTGGTGAGAACAACCTGCAAGTGTCTTGTTAGATCCCATCCACATGAACTCAGGAATGAAGATTTCCATCCTCTCCACACACCAAATTATCTATCACATGACCAAGGATCAAAACTGGGTGACGTATAATTGTTTTGGTTGGCTAGGAATATCAAGGATGCAGATAAGTTTCAGACACATAAGAGAAATGTCAATTGACTTTGGAAATATCTGAAACTGTCATCGTTGGATTTTGACAATAGGTGTCAAAACAAGTCAATGCTTTGGCATGTTTACAAATGTTCCATATGTTTCAGAGTATTTTGGGGGGAAACACGGGAAGTTGCGCTCCGCTACTGTTCCATTACGGTTTCAGAGGAATGTTTTGGCCGTTTCGGTGGAAACTAAACAAAATCTTGTTCCAAATCTAGACTGCAATATTCTTGGCATTTCAATTATGAAAGCATCTCTAAACCGATTGCCCAAATATGCCAGTGTTTGATAGGTTATTTCTCATCCTTCCAATTGGTTTTTGGAAGGATGCTAAATAAGTTTTTTTGGGTTAAGTAGATGTAAATAAGTTACTGGAACAGAATGTACATAGTTCCGATGATGTGATCCTAAATGAATGTAATCATGCATTTCTGGTGCATCAAGTAAAAAACCATCATCAAATACAGTGAGGTAAGGAAAAATGGAAACAAAGGTGCCAGTAAAAGCAAGTAAGAAAAACTAAGAGGTTTGTCACAGTTACTAGCAGGAATATCATAAGGAGATTACCTGCCCACCAGGACACATGCAGAAGGAATAACAACTACGCTTCATAGGTCCAGAATCAAAGGGTTCATCAGCATCGTCTCCACTAATATACTTGCCTACTTTGTAATCAGCAACGGGTATTCTCCCACGCCCACTGCGGACTTCAGCAGCCAATTCAGCATACTGCACGTTAATAGGTTTTTTTTTTTGGGTAAGTACACGTTAATAGGTATTGTCTAATCAAAAACAGTCTGAATCATCACTAAAAAATCAAATTCAACAAATAATTATCTTTTCTCTATGCTGGGTTACTACTTCATTACTCTTAAAGAAATCTTCTCTGAAGGTATACTCGGCAGGCTATGTTAAATTTTGTTCCCATTTTACCTTTGTTTTGCCTCCTTGAAAATTAGGGTATAATAGAGTTGACAAGAACACGTTCTCTAAAACTTGAACCAACCTGTATGCTGTTTATTAGTTCTTGAGGATGCTCAATACGCAAACCAACCTGTTAAGTCATGTAAATCATTACTAAAAGAAAAAAAGAAGTAACGATAATAAGAACAAAACTGACAGACTTAGAGAAAATATCAATCCCCACATATCCAAAGTACAAAAATGTTAAATAGAGCACTTGTAACAACTTTCCACAAATAATCGAAGATAATACTAGCATCTTGATAAAACCAAAGTGCACAGAGCCAATGTCTTAACTGATATGGAAGAAGAGCCCTACATGCATAGCAAACGGAATTCTACCCTGCTCATTTGACGTTCTTTACTCTGTTACCATTTAAATGCCTTCCCCTCAATTTTTTAACTACAGGTACAATCCACATTCCTCACCGAGCTGGCTCCCCAGCCCTTCCCCCTTCTTTCCTTGGGGAGAAGGGGGTGCGTATTATATACATTAGCCGGGATCATAAGAGCCAAAAAAGAAGCTACCAAAAAATAAATGCCTAAAATGGAAAATGTGTTCCAGTTGTCAAAAATGATGAAAATGCTTCTGGTTTTAGATTTCTGTTTCAACGTATTCTTGATAATGCTGTAATTGCTTCTAATGAATCGGTATCATGTTGAGTTTCTAAAAACTGGAAGTAATGGTTGGGCTCTTCAGGATATGATCAAGCCTGCTTGTCTTGATACCATCCGGTGGTTGATGATGAAGGAGGTGACATCGATTCTATCATACTATGATCACAATAGAATAGGAGTCAGCAAACTGTTACTCCATTAATCTTGAACAATGGCATGAACCACATGCACGGGTTAATGTGGCACCTGTGGACGCACCTGTGTACAATTACAATCAAATGCCCACACACAAAGAGATCGAGACATAAGGTGGTCCGCAACATGGTGTGTAGTTCTGTTTTTCAATGTTGACTCAGAAATGAATGCAGATGTCATGATATGAGAGAAAAATAATAAATGCATGTCGCAATGGAAGCAGATGACACAAATATTAGCTGAGAAACACACAGCAAATTCTTTAGGAACCAGGATCGTATCATGAGAGAGAAGCATTTGATATATATCACGAGCAGAATGTCCAACTGCAAGTACAGCTGCATCACATCCCAACTTCTGGCTATTAAACTTCAAGGTGCTTCTCGAGTCAGAAACTTCCACCCCCACAACATTTCCATTCTCCACAAGCAAGTCATCTACCCTTGTCCCAAACCTAATGTCCACCTAAGCACATAACGTGAGAAAACATATTAGTATAATAGAAAACAAGAATTGGAATAAATTCTCCTAAAGAAGTTTGAAACTATGTGTTTCTGTGTCTAGAGCACTCTGAGAAGAAAACTGTGGCTCACCCCCAATCTTTGCAGATGCTGCCGAAAGTTGCGTAATAGCGGAACCAATCTGTCAGTTCCCAAATGGGGCTTCCCATCAAACAAGATATTTTCTGGAGCTCCAAAAGTGACTAAAGTTTTCATAACCTGTGGATAAAGTGTAACACTTTCTGATGGTGCTAATAGCTTCATAACTCATGAGATGGTTGAATATGCCAAAGTGCAAATATTTTTCAGGAAAAAAAGTCACCCCAAATGGGTTCATAAGAAACTTAGGTAGTAAACTTCAAAAAGTCATTTTCCAAAACACGGAGCCATGCACTAGGTCAACGCTTCTTTCCACCAACCATGAGTGAGAAA
This sequence comes from Rhododendron molle, assembly GCA_025413875.1. Taxonomy (NCBI): domain Eukaryota; kingdom Viridiplantae; phylum Streptophyta; class Magnoliopsida; order Ericales; family Ericaceae; genus Rhododendron; species Rhododendron molle. The sequence continues at coordinate 2,707,312 of CM046388.1, read as the reverse complement.
ATGAAAAACAGAAGAGATGCACCATAAAAGGAGGGAGAGAGAGAGAGCTGGGGGGGGGAGTGTGGTGAAGGGTGATTCTCAAGCTAAATTATCTTTTGTGGTCCCAAACAAATTCAAACCAAGTATTTGACAGCTTCTTTTTTTTACCTCTTTTGTTTAGAACTTCTGTTGAGGTCCCAGCCAAACACCGAAAAAAGAGAGGAACGACAAAGTTCCTAAACTAAAAAGTTTTACGTGAAAATATTTCCGAAGCAAAACACTTCATGTTGTAAGTTACTAAATTCGACAAATGATACACACCGACAGAGCCACAGAACAAATCATACAACTAACAAGAATGAAGTTGTAAGTTACTAAATTCGACAAATGATACACACCGACAGAACACTGTTGCTATTCCTTCCTATTCGAGTTACTAGCTTTCCATCGCTCCAAGTACCTGCACCGCCCTGCCACGCATAAGTCCTTACTCCTCAATCAAAGAGGTGTCCTCTTATAAAATACTAGATGGAAAGATTAACACACCCAAATATTAAGAAACGTGAAGAACGAAACTATTGAGATCAATCTGATTCTAATATCTTTAACCAGATCATCAGTATCATGTATTTCAGCTGATGCCTTGACATTATACCATATGCAAGCCCGCGACATAATATTGTCATATTGGTAATTCTTAGGAATATCGTCTAGTTATTGTCCCCCATCGGGTAGTGGAGTCTTGTAATACGGTGTCTCATTAATATAAATAATACTTACTTGTGTTAGGGTTTGTTAACACCCTATAACTTTTTACTCTCCCAAACAACAGTAATAATATCATAATAGCATGCAAGTAGCAGCAAAAGTTTGATGATAAATGAGTGAGAGCGGGCTGCACAGTGCGATGAGTTCATGCCAAACTAATTAACATGCATACCTGATTATCTGTTTCTCAAGGAATATAGTAATTGAGAGAATAAGCTCTTAATGCCAACTGCCTTACATGTCTTATTACCGATTACAGCAATGATAAGCTCTAATGTCAACTGCCTCCATCCCAGACTCAAGAATCTTGAGTAGGAGTGTTGTATTGACCTGGTTTGACTAAACGCTATTATTGTTCAAATTTTCCCCTAAAAAGAATGTTTACATGGTTCTATCACAAGCTTTGACAATTTTTTGGAAGTATCATAGCAGGGAAGCTTGCATGCTGATCTTTCTATGTTTGTTTAACTTGCATCTTGCTCTTGCACAGGCTAGTTGTTAAGTTACAATGAAAATGTCTAACCAACATATTTCATCGAATATGGTACCACATGCAGTCCGAGTTAACATGAGTCATATGCAGTTCATTGACCAAATTACGATTTCATGAGAGAGAAGAGCATACAAATAAAGAACCTAATCATCAACAATGTTACATAAAAAACACTTTAATAATATGGAACAAGCTTTAATAATTACAAAGAGAGTCAAGATACAACCTCCCCAAAGCAAAAATTGCTCTCGAGTTGCAAAATTTTCCGAACTACCAAAGCACCAATATCACGCCCCCTTTGTTCAACTGCTTGGCCTCTTTCAAGTAGGGCAACATCAGCACCAAATTCGGCAAGCACGAGAGAAGCAAATAAACCAGACGGCCCGCTCCCTACAACTACCACTCTTGGTTTTTTGGTAGTAGGATGCTTGTGTGGTTCACTGTGTTGATTATTTCCATCTTTTATAGGAACAGTGCCATTATAGATCGTTCTATAATTTTGTATTATGCTTGTTACATCACCAGAAACTCTTTCATGAGGCAAATGCTCTATTTCCCCAACTTTGGGTTCCAGTTCAAAAATGAAGTCCCAAGTACAAGGTTCCAGATCCAAGAGTTTGTTGACGTCCATATCTACAGTATATACAAATTTGGGCTCCTTCAGAAACTACAAAAAAAATAAGGAAAGCAAAGTGTTAGTACACGAACAACTAAGAGTCCAGCTATTTTCAATATTGTTGTGAAGGCATTATAAATCAAACTAGCAATGCATGATGCATAGAAATAGGACATTCTAATGATTCTTTTCAAAGCAAACGTTGAAGGCCATTGGCAACTCTACCACATGGAGAAAATAAAAACAAGCAAGTTTAGCAAAAAGCAAAATATTAGTCATTTTCTTTTGAAGCTAGAAGAATTTGAGCACAAGGGTGCCAGTGAACTAACCTTCCTTGCATCAAAAGATTTTCGAACTACTGAGAATGCTTCTGGTGGCAACATAGAAGCAGCCTGGAACAATAAAGATGAAGAAAGCAAAGATCACATAACATGGTGTAATAGAATCTCAAATGTCAGAGAGACAAAATCAAAAACAGGACTAATCTATAGAGTAATTCGAGGAAGCCTTAAGCAAGTGCATTCTCCATACCACATGTACACAATTTTCAAGCTCATTAAGTTTTGAAGCCAAGATTAAACAACCCAACTCAGTACTTGGCTAAAAAGCTTATACCATACCCAAAAAACAAGGTATTGAGCTCGACTCATGATCCACATGAGTAAAAGCATGTGCAACAGACGTGGTAAATGGACTTTTTAACTAATTAAGATAGCCAAAACCCAAAAAGAAACCCCAACAGCCTTCATCCTATCTAAAATACCCATAGTTTTTCCTAGGAACTATTCACAAGGATTGTCTATGATGATATTCACAAGAGAAAATAGAGATATTTCACAGGGTGATAGCTAAAAGCCTAAAATAGAGAGTGTACTGTGCTGAACGGATGGGACATGGTTTGGGTGGCACGGAATGGGCTAAGTTCAACTCACTGAAAGGCAAAGAATAGGGGAGCCCAATTTTGGTCCACCAACTTGTACAGGTTCAACAGACCGAGAACAATTAAACTTTCTATGGTACAGCGGGCAAATGACTAAAGGGCCGGGCAGGACTTGATCATGTCCTACCCGGATGAACGCTTGTGACACGGTGCCATGTAGATGCTCGGTGGGATAGCTCGGCCACATGGTTACCGCCTTTCTGTCGTTCGGCAGTCATCATGCATGACATCATTTGGGAAAACAGTTACATCATTTGGGAAAACAGTTACAAGTGACGTCATGGGGCACAAACTTACTTGGAGCAAGGTAAGTTCTCCTATAAGAGTTATACGATAAGCCGTTACTTGCTTACTAAGCATTGTGTACTTTCCTTTTCTTGAGAGAGTTTTGACTTAGACATAGGCTAATCGGTTATCTATTTTGCAGTGATTCTCAGAGAGATGGAGAGTGACTTGATCAACATCCGTTCAGAAGGAACAGAGCGGAAGAACATTTCCTAACCCCACGTACAACGTTCAAGGAGTGTTGAACGGAATTTGACTAGCTCAAATAAAATATGCAAGATTGTTTATTAATTTAGCTGTTGTTATACATATTTTAGAAAAGCTACATTGAGATCACGCAGATAAGAGCATCTCCAACTCTTACTAAATTTTTTACTCAAATTTGTGCAAAAGCTTCATTTCCCATGAAGTAGTCCAATGGACAAATTTGAGAAAAAGCTTCAACCATAGATATAAATTGTGAGGAGCAAAACAAGTCTCCAAAAATTCGGAGTGTCTGTTGATTTGGTGAAAAAATTGAGTAAAACTCAATCTGCTATGATTCTGAGTCGATGGCTGTGTAAGTATAGGGGGACTTTACTCAGAATCAGAATCTGATTCTGAGTCAATCAAAAGGGTAAGAGCCAGAGATGCACTAAATAAATACTAAAGCTTGAACGCATATCGAGACACGTTAAATTTAAAAGCGAGCTCGAACAACCTAAAACCCAGCCCTGCGCAACTCCTTCTCTTTGGATGCCAAGAAAGGATGAGGTAAGAAAGGGGAGCCCTTTCTCACCAAATATCACCATTTTTTGTGAGATTGGATGAGAAAGGGGAAGGGCCAATCAGAAAAATTCTTTTGTTGTACTTTTCTCTGAATTTCTCATCAAAATGCTCAACTCAAATGAGTGATCTCACAAGAAACAAAAACCGTTTTCCTTTCTTTTCTCTCGAAACCCCTCCATCAAAATGAGATCGAGAGTCGAAAACAATCCCATAAAAAGACTATAATCCGAACCCAGTTTTCTTTTCCATTTCCTAAACAATCCCACAAACAGAGTATGAAACGCGTAAAATTTACCGGAAATTTCAGAGCTTTGGCAATTTGTTTAAGCAAAGCATCCGAAACGCCAAGAAAATCCTTTCCAGGGTCTCTATGGACCGGGACTCCGAGCTTGTACAGCCTCCAGAACCCCTCAAATTTGTCGGCTTCGTCAATTTGGGTCTTTTGTTTCGATTTGAGCTTCTTCTTTTCAGATGGGTACCTCAATTTTCCGGTTCTTTGCCTCTTTTTAGCGCACCGGATTGTGAGGGGCTTGGGACGAGAGAGGGGGCGTGGAGTGTGGGTTGGAAATGGGGATTTAGGGTTAGGGTTTGGGAAGGAGAGATGGAGAGGGAGGAATTTGGAGGTGATGGACATGGTTGAGGGGGCGGAGTAGCAGGAGTAGTGTTTCGAGAAGTGATAAGGGAGGGAATATGAATTGTTTTCTTTTTTAATCTTGAATATGATTTTTTTTTTTTTTTGGATCTTAAAATATGAATTGTTATACTGGTAATAATTTGAAATACGGTCCGCTAATAAGTGCCCTTGAGGCAATATTTTAGGTGCAATAATATACCTAAAACTATGAGTTGTGTTTATTGGTACTCACAAAGCATTACTTTTCACTATTATTTTCTAAACAACCCATAAATATTTGTAATGCTTTTTTTTAATGACAACACTACCCTCATTTCCTTTAAAAATTAGGCAAGTGAAAGGTTTCATTGCAAATAAAAAGATGGAGTTTTTAAATATCCATCCCCATTAGTCATGTCATGTAAGTTTCCATCCACCCCATTTTTTGTACTTATGTTTCCATCCTTTCAATGGGTGAATTATCCTTATTACCCTTTTTAATTATATATGCATAGATATTTGTAGACATATATTGTATGTATATATAGATGCACTTATTGCTTCCTTGATTACTAAATTAAAGGGATCCCTTCAAATTTGAAATCCTCCTATTATTTCTCACCTAATTGAAGTGTGAAGATTTTCCTCCTAAATTAAAGAGATTCCTTCCAAAATTTTGGGTGTGATGATTTTCCCAGTGATTTCTATTTCCATTTATTACGGATGAAGTCCATGCGAGGTGAGAAATATTAGGAGGATTTCAAAATTTCAAACAAGAAAATTACCAAATTCCAATGATTCATATTTCCATTTACTTCTCCATTGATATGTTGGTCAAATCATTTGCAGTAGAAGCCCAACCATTTGCATGCATAATTGTTCATCAAATCATGGTTAATTCATGGTGTATCAAGTCCAAGCAAAGCGAGTCAAGTTAAGAATATGTTTTGGACTAATTGAGTTCATAATATGTCATGTTTTCAGAAACATGATCAAAACCATGACTTGCCGAAAACATGACCTGTCAAAATATGTCTATTACATGAACAAACTTGCTGAAAACAATAAAAACTTGATCTATTTAAAACTATGTTTGTATGTTATTTCAAACATGATCTACATGACCAAATGGTTAAAAAAATTGTACCATTTACCATGAAATATGTTTGTATGTTATTTCAAAAACATGATCGAATACACCATGAAATCAAAAAAATAAAATAAAAAATACATGAATACAAATGACCTTCTCGCCGGTGGCAAAAAAACGTGATTCATAGCAAACGATACAAATAATATGCCATGAAAATTAAAATGCCATACACCATGAAAACACATAAATATACATCAAAAACATGAATACACCATGAAATCAAAAAAAATTACATGAATACATGACCTTCTCGCAGGTGGCCGGAAAACGGAAAACGTGATTCATGGCAAATGATACAAATAATATACCATGAAAATTAAAATGTCATACCCCATGTAAACACATAAATAAACATCAAAAACATGAATACACCATGAAATAAATAATTAAAAACATGAATACAAATGACCTTCTCGCCGGTGACCGAAAAACGTATTTATTCATATCAAAATCATGAAACCAAAAAACATAAATACAAATAAATTATTTTTTTAATCCTCAAAACAAAAATCATGAATACAAATGACCAATACTTGCAACCAATCAAAAGAAAATTGCAGCGTGGATGCCCAACTCGATCCGTTAGGCCTTCTTGTTGAACTCCGATCCATACGGCGACACTGGGAGTTTCGATGGCAACGGATCGTTGTGTGGCTGCCTGATTCGTTGGCTCCACCTATATTTTTCAAGGTATGATCTAATCGAGATCGAAACTCCGACGTGGCAGTTGTTAGCGGAGGACGTTGGAGGACGAGTGGATCACGCCCACCGGAGGATGTTGGAGGACTAGTGAATGGCGGCGGCTGTTTGTGGAGAGAGAGAGAGAGAGAGAGAGAGAGAGAGAGATTTATTATATTGAATCCCACCAGATTTTATGTGATCCAAAATTTTCGGGATTGATTGCCAGATTTAATGCAATGGACTGGAGGGGTTACGTTATAGTCCCTTTTTTCTGGACTATATATAATATATATAATAATAATAAAGGGCATTACTGGTATTAAAAAATAACAAGGATGGAAACATAATAGCCAAAAAACTCAAGGATGGAAACTTACAGATGGTGGGTGCTAAGGACTAATCTTTTAAGTTCCCCTTAGTTTACGCACAAGGAAGAGGGGTGTTTTTTTTTTTTTTGGGTGGCTACGAGGAGATGGATTTTTTTCCCCTATCGGCTACAAAAAGATTACGTGCAAATAAAAAAATTAGGTAGGTCATAGGTGCAGGTGTTCTACTGTTGTTCCCGTGACTAATGAATTTATTCCTTAATATTATTTAGACAATATAAATTTTAAAAAAATTATAAAAATAAAAACGAGCTAGATTTAATTAGAGAATGGGATAGGTATTACTCATTATATTGTTTTTTTTGAAACCGAATATTTGGATACCTCAACTAATTCTAAAGTCTTGAAGTTAATAATTATACAAACTCTCCGGTGGCACAAAGGTTTAGAGTTTTTGGCCTCTGGCCAACCCATTGTTCTCCTCCTCAACCTTACTAACAACAAATTTTATAACCTGTAAAAATCAGTTCATTACAAATAATTGCCCACCAATACATTCAATTGTAACTTACGTACCCACAAAAATTTCAGTCAGAAATTATTTTAACATAACCGTATAAAGCAAACATAAAACATGGAGTGGTTAATAGTTATGAATTTTTTATTTAACCAAACTACATAAGTAAAATACAAAGATAGTAAAATTTGATAAAGGGGTAGATTGACCCTATTAATTTGATACTACTACGATCATTAATGACAGTAATTGGAGAACTCTTACTTTATCAATGTATGTCATTAATTATTCTTTCAAGTTAGAATGGTGCATACCAACTTTTACTTCATTTAATATGCTTAAAATTGTGCCCCAGGGCACCGGTTAGAATTGGCCTTTGAAATAATTTGAGGGAAATTTTTGAAAGTAATGAGGAGGAAAGGTAGATTAAAAAAAAAATTATAGAAAACCTTGTTTTAGGGGTTTTTAGACCAGAAACCGAACAAGGACAGTCCGGGCCAAACCAATCTCCCTAGAAATGGCAACAGGAAAAGGTGAGGCGGATTTTGGCATAACACAACTCCGACCTGGAAATTATGAGACGACCAGACTGGGTAATTCGTGGGTGCCCCTCCCCACTCCGTTCTAACCCACCCCATGAAAAAAGAGAAAAAATTATTCAAAATTAAAGGCAAAATGAAGAAAATAGTTACATATCATGTGTTATATTACTATAATAATGAAAATATAAAGAAAAAATAAATTGTTTTAGTGTAATGAGAAAAACAGTGGGGTATAAAATATAATTTTTTAGTTTAATGATGAAAATATTAGACTAGAACTATAACTTTGCTTTTCGAGGTGGATGATACCAACCCGAACCCTATCCGACCCAGATGGGGTCTTTTATATTTACAAGTTGAAAGTGCACGTGCAACATTGCACGTGGTATTTTGTCATCGTTTTACATTGTTATTATGTCCGCTTTCTTGTTTCTTTGAATGGAAAATGAAGCAGATACAAGAGACGGGATAACAAGAAATGGTTTTTCTCCGTTAAAAATCTTGGTATGAGAGGAGTATCCACTTTGTCTACTCTTCCACTATTTCCCCTTGCACGTTGACGCATTTCTGTAGCGTATGATTACGGGTCATTCATGGTTTCATATGTACATAAATAAATAAAAAAGTAGAGATAACTGAAGTATACCGGGGCTATGTATGAGCATTTTGAGCAATTCTTTGGGAAGAATCACTTTTCCTGATCGATTTGATCTAATGAAGAGATGCTGATTTTATGACGGAGAATAGATTTGACATTATATTCCCCTCACTGGATACTTTATGAGGACAATGGCAAGGTGTTTATGGATTGAGGCCCGTTTCAGAACACCTTCTTAAAAAATAAGTATTATTTAACATTTAAGAACAGAGATTCTGTTTTTTTTTTTTTTTTTGACACATTCAATTCATTTCATAACAAAACCCGAAGGCAATACAGATTTCATCAAAAAATACAAGAATGAGTCAAAACTACCCAGACTTCGACACAGGCACCCCCTACCGAAGCAAGACCGGCGAAATCGCCAAATGAGAACCAATCAAGGCCTAGATAGTAGAGAATCCCAAACGGACCGGACCCCAACTCAAACCCGAGAAGCGCATATGAAATCTAGACGGCAGGAGTCGTTCATCGGAGCAGAAGTCAGTAGCAGACCCCGACACTGACAACAGCACCCGAACGAACCTCAACCCACCAACAACCACAAACAATCCCAACTTCGGACGATCCTCAATAAGCGCCGGATTATTCGCCCACGTACGTGACATTTGACAGGAATATTGGTGAGGGAAGCATGGTAAAGGTTCAGTCAATTACATGGTAACTAACTAACATGAATACTTGGGTACTTGTTATGAATTTGGGGCAATGGAGTCCGGCTTGCTCGGCACTAATCCAAAGGCAGCAAATAATTAGAACTCTCTAATTTGTGGTCACTTCTCACCAAGGGAAAAGAAAGCCCTTATTCCAACACTCAGGAATGTTGGGTAATTCTGTTTGAATGAGAAATGGATGAGGGCAAGACATGAAGATGTCTGTAAACAGATGCTGGGCTCGTCTTCGATGAATGTGGCGAGTATGGGGTCTTAGTAACAGTACATAAACGGATTGAAGATCGGAGGGGAAGGTAGAGGAAGATGGAATCAAAATGAAGGTCGGGGAAGAAGAAGATGGATGGAGAGCCGGAGGAAGACGTGATGTTTCTAGTTGATGGCCGTTGGAGCATTCAAGAGATGGAGAGAGGATACGTGGGGTGTTTGGAGGGGGCTGCGTTTGTTGGGGGAGGAAATAGCAAGGGTATTTTCGGGTTACAAAAGTAGACAAATTAATATCCCACCCCATTATAAGAAGTATAGATAGATAGATATATTCCTCCGAACTCGCCCCAGCACCCGAAAATTTAATGAAAACCCATTCCAATCGGGGCAGGGTAAGGGGCGGGGCGAATTGCTATCCCTAAATCTCACGGTCAACTTATAGGAGTCCCAATAAAGGCAGAGAAAAACTCTATTTGGCATTGCCTCAGAGGATTTGATAGCACCGAAGAGGTTTTGAACCTGAGAACTTAAGACGGAGAAAAAATCCTGAGTCACAAACCTTGATCACTAGGCCAACCGCTTGGGATTTGGTAATATTTACCTTTGGTTTCCATTATTTGCACAATTTTTCCCCATCTTTTTTATTTATTCAAATCAAATAACAGTGTCTTTTTCTCATTCTTTTTATCGTTTCATGCAGAAAGAGATCCTCCTTGGTCCCCATTAAAAACTGGATGTTGTTGTTCGGAGAAAATTTTCAGTGCTTGGTGGGCACGGCCATGTGGTGCCCGTGCATGCATCTTGAGCGTCCAAACGTGTTTTGAATGACCAAGATTTGTTTGGATAATTTTTAGTGCAAAATTACCAAAACACCCTCTCAAACCCAACCAATTCTGGGCCGTCCAACACATGTATGGATGGATAAGATGCGTGCATGGGCACCACGTAGTCGTGCCCACCCGACACTGAAAAATTTCTCCGAACGTTGGTCTATGTGTGGGCCCATTTTAGATTTATTTCAATGATCAAAATTGTATGTTTGCTCAAATATATTGTGATATGTGAGAAAAGAGAAAATCACGAGATACTTCCTTTCATTGTTGTGTCTATAATATAGTCATAACATGCCTATATAGGCTACAAAATTGGGAATGACTTCGGTGTCTCCCCTTCAAAAAGAGGCACCGTAACTTTTGGAATAACCGAACTATTACAAGCATAACCAAAACCAATTATAATTGGTTTTGGTTATGCTTGTAACATATAATTTAGTTTGGTTATGCTTGTAATGGTTCGGTTATGTCAAAAGTTACGGTGTCTCCAAAAGAAGGAGAGACACCGAAGTCATTCCCTACAAAATTTGGTAACTAAGAAACTTAACCAAATTAGAAAATGAGAAGACAAACGTCTTCGATCTGAGTAATAGAAAATCAGTACCTTAATCAAATTGATTTCAATCACCATGCACATGATATCATTAACCGAAGTTGTGCTATTCGTTATATAACAAACTAGCATTAATCAGAGAGAAGCATATATAGTACATGAGGGATAATTAACCTCGTTCGGCTAATTAAATAAGCCAATTTGCTTCTTCTTTTTTTTGTCTTTATTTAATTTTTTTCGTATTTGTTAGTTTTTCATCAAATTTTTTGGAATTATTGCATCGTTATGACAAGAGGAATCTAAAAAGTAAAAAATTACGATTGAAACCTATTTTTTTAATAAAGACAAAAATAAGCCAATTTTTTCTTCTTTATTAAAAAAAATAGATTTCGATCATAATTTTTTACTTTTTAGATTCCTCTCAACATGACAATGCAATAATTTCCAAAAAAATTGACGAAAAATTAACAAATACAATAAAAAAAATTTGAATAAGGACAAAAAAATAAGTCAATTGGCTTATTTAGCCAAACGAGGAACCTATTTGGCAATGCTATGGTGTCTACTCCTACGGTGTCTCCGTTATGCCTCTTGTGGTTTTCGGTTATGTCGTTAGTTGTTTCGGTTATGTCTCTTGTGGTTTTTGGTTATGTCATGTGTGGTTCCATGTTATGTCATGTGTGGATCCGTGTGCTGTATACTCGTATAACATGAAACTACAAACGGCAAAACCGAAAACTACAATAGGCATAACGGAGACACCGTAAGAGACACCATAGCATCATCCTTAATTATTCACACCACCGGTATAAACATGTTTTCTCCGAATCAATTGCATTGCGCCACATCGCCATGTTCTATTAATTGATACCACTATTTTAACGACGTGGCGCAGTATAATTAATTTGAAGAAAACAAATATTTACGCCGCCGGTGTATATAATTTATTCTCCGCGTGCATTTGAGGGACCTTTTAGTTACATTGCACCGCACATTTCTCCTTTTGACCCGTTATAGCCTGTGGGCGGAGCCGAAGACAAACTTTAAACAAACACTATAACATATACAGGCACTTTTCAGGGACATTTCTTCTTTTGACCCAGTATAGCATGTGGCCGGAGATGACGACAAACTACAACTAAATTGGTGGTTCATAAGAGCATCTCTAACCCATATTCTATATCTTTATTTTGGAGGAAAAATATTCTTCAACTCATCCTCTAAAACTCTTTTCCATTTAGGAGGATGAACTTTGATCATCTAAATATAAAGGATGAAGGAAAAAATAGAGGATCTCCTTCAAATATGTGTTGGAGTTAAGAAATAGATGTTGGGTTGGAATTGAGATAAATAGTATAATCCTTTGAATCTACTTTTCAAATAAAATAGATTAATTTGATCCTCTCAAATAGAGATTTGGAGGGTCTTGGATTTGAGACGCTCTAAAGTACGGTACGTTGAGTTATTACTTGGAGGCAATGCTGAGCCTCATTCATTCACAGCTCTAGAGGCACACTTGCCTATAAAAAATAAGCAACAAATTTTAGAGGAGTTAAAACTCTTTCCACCACAGCCCATTGTAGGTCCCACCAAGTATTTTTTGTTATAATTTGAACCGTTCATCTTGTAGAGCCCATAGAATAGTAAATGCACGCAAAAAATGAGCTTGGTCATACATCGATAGGTATATTAAAAATCGAATTTCGGTTTAGAAAATGGACTGCCATAAACAATTTAATTTCAAAATCTATGACCCCCTCCATTCTGTATACCAAAATTCAAGTTTTGATATACTTATCGATATCCAATCAAGCTGATTTTTTTTCATGAGTATACTACTCTACGTGTTCTACAAGATGAACGATTCAGATGGTAATAAAAAAAAGTCTTATAGGGCCCACATGCGGTGGTAGAGATTTCCACCTATGGCGGATAGAATTTACACTCATTTTAGAGAAGCCAAATGCAAATGACTTTTATTGTTTGCATGCAATTTCATCTTATCTTGAGCTTCAATTCATGTCCTCTCCTTTCTCGCTCTCTCTCGATCTTTTTCCATCTTATCTCGAGCTTCATTTCCTCTCCTCTCTCGCACTCTCTCGCTCTTTAGAATGTTGACCTTGAAGGCTTCCTTCACAGTGAAACCAGCGGGGCCGACACCATTAGAACCCATGTACTTATCAGAATTGGATCAAGTTATTGCAACATCTCACGAGCCTACAGTATATTTCTATAGACCAACCAGTGGTCAATTAGTTTTGAACCCAACAGAGATTCTCAAAAACACCCTAAGCAAAGCACTCACCATATTTTACCCACTCGCCGGACGCCTCCAAAGGACCGGAAGGGGCCGCTTGGAGGTCAACTGCTACTCCAAGGGGGCGCTGTTTTTGGAAACAGAGTCAGAGGATAAAATCAGCGACTTTGGAGACTTCACTCCGACATCAGAAACCAGAGCTCTAATACCATCTGTAGACTACAATAAGCCTATTGATGAGTTGCCACTGCTTTTGGTGCAAGTAACAAAGTTCAGTTGTGGTGGAATTAGTCTTGGCTTGGGCATGTCACATGTGCTTGTCGACGGCCGATGTGCAGCTCACTTTGTTTCCGAGTGGACGAGGATTGCCCACGGTGAGGAACCTAAAAACTTATCGTTTCTTGAACGGACGATACTAAAATTGGAGGAGGATGATCTGACACCGCCAAGATTTGATCACTTGGAGGAGTTCGGCAAACCACCGATGTTGATTGGCCAAAAGAATAACTTAGAAGAGCAGAAGAAGGAAACGACTGTGGTGATGTTGAAATTGAGCAAAGAGCAAATTGAAAAGCTGAAGAAAGAGGCTAATGAGTTCCCAAGTGTTTACACTAGTAGTAAGCCTTTCACCAGGTATATATATGATATGATCCTGTGTGGTTTATTGGGTGGTCTTGGCCACAGCCGCGTGTTGCCCAACAAGAGTTTGGGGCACCCCCAACTGGTGCCCCAGGGTATGGAATAATTACTCCTTAACATCTCATATTTATGTGAAGTTCACCCTTAAGTGCATGGACTTTAAATATATGTGTGGTGTTGAAAGGAGTCGGACTACCGCGCGGCGGTGCCCTAAAATTACTAAATAATTACTCTTATTTTTGTCTTTTTAATCATTTGACTTTCTTCATTAAAGTTTGTCGTAATTCATTTGTATTGACGGGAGGAACAAAACATTAAAAAACATAGATCAAATTTGAAAAACTCCACCAACATAAAAAATTTGAGACAAGGGCATACTATGCAGTTTAGCTAAGTACTTTTGGATTGTTTGGGAACCCAAATTTAGTACTTAATACTTAAAAGATTAAGTGCCTCTTAAAATATAGGCTAAGAAATTGATAAAAAATTAGCCACCACAATCACTATGTTGCCACCACAATTACCACTCCACCACCACCGTCACTCCACCACCACTACGACAGTCACTCTAACACAAACCCACCACCACTCCTCGCAACTCCACCACTTCACACCACCACTGCCCCCACAACCACCACCACTCTGCCACCGTCGCCACAATCATCACTCTATCGTCGCCACAATCATCACTCCATTGTTGCGCCACTACAATCACTACCCTACTATCACAAATACATGGTAACCATTAGTAAAATTATAAGAGAATCACTATAAGTCTATAACTACCGAAACTAAAATTAATTAATCATTTGTTTACGTTCGGTGCTTAATATATATATTTATAAAAAATAGCTTTTCAGCTTAAAAAATTTAGCTTTCAGTTTCAATTTTCAATTTTATCAAGCAGAACCTTTGATTTTTGCAAATAAGTTTCCTTGTTTCTGTTTCTCAATTTTAGGAATTCATTTTCATTCAGTAAAAGGAGTAGAAAATCTTAATAGAATACCTCACATTTGGAGGGGAAAAAAAAATCTGCTAAAGCTAAAAATTGTTCAAATAATGCGTTTCGAGATTTAACTTAATTTTGTCTTTCTTAATCAAAGAAGTGGTCCGTTTTTTTCATTTTCCGATTCTCGTCGAGAGTCTCGAGACAAGCATTTATGCGAATTAAATTTCGTTTGACCAAAAAATGAAGATCAAATTAAAAAGTTGAAGAGCAGAGAGCTATTTGAGTGTGATTCTATGACGAAACCTCTTATTACCAGGTATGAGGCTGTGACTGAACATATGTGGAGGTGTGCATCCAAGGCAAGGCAGCACGAATTTGAGCAACTAACAAGCGTGCGCATTGGTGTGGATTTTCACAGCCGGATGGTACCGCCTGCTTACGTCGAAACCTCACCTTCCAATAAGGTTGAAACACCCGAAGCGTAGGGCTAGGTCGTCAGTAGCATAATATCCGGAAGTCCGGGATCGTACCCACAGAGAATCGAATATAGCTTGATTTGGATTGAAGGTTTGTAAGTGATGGATTTTGGCGTTTAAGACGGCCAACTTTGGTTTTACTTTAAACGGTGGAAAAATTAGAACAAAAGACTAGAAATGAGTTTTATAAACTAAAAGAGGCAAGTCTAGGGATCGTCTAACCCTTGACAAAGGCCGTTATCGGTTCTCGATTATAACTCAGGCGAGAGTCACGACCGCGTGCTCACGCCCGGAGAATTTAGCTTTAATGACTACAATAATTGAAAGATGTGATTAAACGGAGGCGAACTAACTTGTTTTTAACATTTATCGAATCCATAGGAGGCCACGAGCCCTCGACATACTTTTTGCCAAGACCGCTTGACAAGCGGCATACCGAGGAGTTAACACCCCTAAGGATAGACCAAAATTGCAAATTAAGTCCTATTCCGAAAATCATGCTTTTAAGCCCGATGGCTCGAGAACCAAGTAACTACCTAAGTTCTCGGAAAAGATTACCCCGAGACTTAGCCAAACGACTACTCAAACATACTTAAAGCATAAATTAAAGCATAAAAATGAGATATGATATTTAACCGACGGAAATGAAAATAAACTTGATATTAAGAAAGAGCTAGTCCGTACAAGCAACTTTAATAAACGAGAAAACAATAAACGACAAAGACTTACCAATGTTCTTGAAGGAATTAAGCTAGGAAGGCTTGAAACATTAATGGAGGAAAACTAAGAACAAAAATAAACTAGCTAATAACTAAAGAGAGAGAGAGAGAGGGGTATTTATACAAAAATACCTCAGTCCCTCTTTACACGTCCAAAAATATCCAAAAAATGGGACCAAAATATCCTAAAAGTAGAAAATACAAAAACTGAAAATATCTTCTGTAAGGTACCTGTATCGATACAGCTATTTTCCCTGTATCGATACCATAATGCTACGGATTTCCCTTGCTCTGTTTCAATATTGTATCGATACAGCTAAAATGCTTGTATCGATACCACTATGTTATCTCTGCATCCTGGCCTCAGCTTCAGCAAACAGCTCCCAGCATCTTCACAGCTCCTCAGCATCTTATTTTCATTCTCTAAACTTAAGTAAAGATTGCATTTTAAACCTTTCTTTTACCTTTTCTTTACTTTAATTTATTTAATGAAAATAAGAAAGTACCCCCCATTTGGAAACAATGGCATTACCAGAATTTCAAGATTCTAATTAAATCAAAATGTCAACCCCTCACTTTTAGTGTAAAATGGAAAACTGCACGTTTTTCTCGAGAGAAAATGGCTCAAAATATGACCTCGCTCTTCAAATAAAACCTTGCAACTTTGTAGTTACTCTTAGAAAAATTCAAGGATCAATTACCGCCATTTTTTATCTCGAAAATCGACACTTTTTCAGAAAGTCATTTTTCCATACTTAGACAGATTTTAACGGGGCCGACAGGGTCTTCGGGTACTTGGAAGCACATGGGCCATCCATGGCGTTCAAAACCGCCTTATTTGCACGTTTTAACTGAAAACACTAAAAACATACCTTACGTGTAATATCACTATAAAAGCTAAATAAACTTAAGTAAAAGAACATAAGCCGGGACTAGTCGCACCAAATATCTACAATATTGGGTGCTCATCACCGCCATTGCCAAAGCACTTTTTCGGGAATGCGGTCTTACCGATGAGAGCAACAACCACCTCAGGAGAGCTATTGTCGAAGCCGTTAGGATATGGCTGTAGCAAGATAAGGGAAGCCATAGAGAAGTTAACAGACGAGTACGTGAGGTCATTTCTAGCTTACTTGAAAAGGGAAAATGATTTGTCCAAGTTCGGGTTCTCTCATGTCGTGGGATCTACTCAAGGAGCTTTCCTTGGCAACCCGAACATGGTAATCACTAGTTGGATCGGGGTGCCTTTTTGTGGTGTTGATTTCGGATGGGGAAAGGAAATTTACATGGGACCCGTAACGGTTGCATTTGACGGGAAGTCGTTCATATTTCCTAGCCATGATGAAGATGGTTCTTTCGACGCCCCATTTCGGTTGCAGGTTGAACATATGGATGGCTTTAAGAAGTTTTTCTATGAGAATATTTGAAGAATGGGTGGCTCGGTTTAGCTCCCCCCGCAAATAAGTCAGACGGCTCCGCTGCGGTGGATTCCGATGACAAGTTAATCCCTCTACCGGTTTTTTTTTTTCATTTTACTTTTCTTTGTTTGTCGATCCCCTGTGTGGGATTTCTCTCCTTTTTTGGGGCTTTCTCACCCCGGTGTGTTTGTTGGATGATTTCATCTGTGCTCCATTTGGTTTGAGTTGTGGTTCCTTAGGGATCTTCTACTACCAAGTGTTTTGACTGCTCGATTGCTAGCATTTACTGTATGTTGGTTTGCTTCCACAGTGTGTGCTCATATTATCTAGATTTTGGAATCATTGTATTACCTTGTGGCTCTAATTTGAAATGGACTGCATGTTCTTGAAGAAGGAAAAAACTAGAATCAATGAAGTACAACTAAATAATTAACGGCCCCATGTCGTATATTGCCTAGGCTTTGTGTTATTAACTATGTGATTTTCCAAGCTTGATGAAAGCAAATAAATGTTTTCTATTCAATTGTTTAGCGTAAGTAACTTCCACACTGTAACCTGTTTACCCCTCTTTCATGAATTTTCTCTCGAAATTCCAGGATATCTTTTGGTTACCATAAGTTTTCTCTAGAAACTTCCACATTGTAATCTGTTTGCCCCTCAGAATCATGGGTTTTGACCACTTCCGGGTGGGTTTGGAATGAAAAAATTAGTAACTTATTTTTTTGTCTTTATTTGAATTTTTTTTGTCAAACTTTTGTGATTTATTCATGATTCGTCTTGACGAAAGGAATCGGAAAAATAAAAAAATATGAGTAGTAAATGCTAGTAGGTTTTTTTTCCAGCAAACTATAGATCATCCCCTTTGATTTCTGCAAACAGATGGAGTATCTAGTATTTTGTTTGAAGTTTTAGATTTTAGGCTTTTCTACTACTAGTATTTTTTGGTTCCTATAAAATATGGCTGCTTTCCCTGGAGCATGATATAGGACATTAAGCAGGGATCAGAAATTATTTCTTTCCCTGGAACATGATATGGGACATATAACATGGCAATTAATACCTTGCATCTAACCTCCAAACATGAAAATCAAGTATCCGAATTCTCTCATCGATCCATCCAAACTCAGACTAAAAGCAACAGTTGCATCTGAGGCTCGCCCAATATCCCAGCAATCAATAATCCTAGTTTGTTAACGACTTTGGCTCATAAGCAGTGCCTACTCAAAGCTATTTGGGGCATGAAGAAGAAGTCTTAATATGGGGTCATTTATCTTCGCATATGCATCTTTGAACGAAATTTTGCAAAAAATTCAGGACCATTTATCTTCATATACGCATCTTTGAACGAAATTTTGCAAATATATGGGGAAAACTTAAGGGGTGGAGATTCAAACTCAGTTCCTAAAGCATCTAAAGAACCTAAGCTCCTAAAGTATCCAAAGAACCTAAGCTACCACACCACCAAGAAGATGTTGCTTGAAATCAATCGGAACTCCTAATTATTTAAAACTATGTATATTTTGGAGCCCTCTTTGGGACAAAAAAATTGGGGATCGGAAGCGACGGCTTCCCCTCTAAACCGGCTCTACTGATGAGAGCCTATTTCTATCGGCCCGAGTCTTTTAACAAATATAAAAGTATTTTGGAGGGGCGAAATTGCATGGACTGTCTAGAAGCAGATTGTAGAGTAGCCATATCCGAAAATAAGAAAGCAAGGAAATGAACAAAATGAAATGGGAAACACAAAGATGATAAGCAAGAAAGTGTAGCACACATAGGGTATGTTTGGTTGGATGGAATCAAGGTTGGAATGGAATAGTTATTCCAATGACTTACTTATTCCAATGTTTGGTTCACCATTGAATAATGGAATGATGATTCCAAATTGAATCACTATTCACCTTAGTAAAGGAATTGTCATTCCATCCAAAAAACTAAGGAATTGTTATTCCATTTCTTTGTCACTCCAAAATTACTAGTGCCACTCCAACATTCACTATTGCCACACCAAAAATTACTATTGCCACTCCAAAAAATGCTATTGCCACTCCAAAATTACTATTGTCACTCCAAAAATTGCTATTGCCACACTATTCCATTGGAGATGAGAATGATTATTCCTAAGTACAACCAAACATGAGAATGGAAATGATTATTCCATTCTCAATTCCTCCAATTCTATTCCATTCTTAATTCTATTCCTATTCACATTCCATTCCATCCAACCAAACGCACCCATATAGTACTCCAATTGAGGGACCTTTATTTCGTTCACTGGACTTCATAATCTTAGCCAAAAGCTTCTTTCAATCCGTACCTTCTTTTCTCTTCTCCATTTTTTTAGCGACCAGTATGCACCGGAAAACTCCAAGTCTTAAGCTAAATCAGGCAACGTAAACCTGTATCTTCGAGATAAGACGCTTCAAGCCAGTAAATTAACAAGAACGGAATTGGGAGTACTGGATAGTGCAAATTGCAAGTTTGCGTACGTTACTGTTCACGAACTTGGTTAAATGCAATTAGTTTGGCCAGAAAGACCCTGAAGAGAAACTAATAAAATGAAAATTTATTTGACATTTCATTGACGAAATTTTGTCGCCACCTAAAATCAATTTTCTTGTAGTGCGTCCACTTCGTATACTTCGAAGCGTAGAGTAGTCTCGCAAAAAATCCAACTGATCGGAACGAATCACATTTTCCTCTAACAAGATAAACTGCAAATTACACACAATCGAAATAATTTGGTTCGATCATTGGGTTACTAACATCCGAGAGTATTTTTGCAGGTCTGATGCGACAAAGTGAGCAGTTCAAATTATGTGATTGGACTTGGGACAAGATCCATGAACAGTAAAGGGACATGTATAATAGCATGCTGTCGCTCTTTCCCCTCGACCTTGATATGGGATACATAACCTAGCAACTAATGACTCGCATCTAACCTCCAAACCTAAAAAATAAAGGATTCGGCTTCTCTCTGCTATCCTAAGTTGGACTACAAGAAACAATCTCATCTCAAGCTCACCCATCACAGAAATCAATATATTGTTCAAATTTGTTAATGATTATGGCTGATAAGATTGTCTATTTCTACTGGTTATAGTCTTTTAACAAATCTAAAAGTATTTTGGATGATTGAAATCGCATGGGTATCCAATACAAGTTCTGGAGTAACCATATCCACAAATGAAAAGCAAGGAAATAGACAAGATGAAATGGGAAACACAAAGATGAGAAGCACGACAAATTTTTCGGTGCCGGGTGGGTATATCTCACATGATACCCGCTCGGCACATCCAGGCCGTCCAATACATTTTTGGACAGCTCG
Organism: Rhododendron molle; assembly: GCA_025413875.1. Lineage (NCBI taxonomy): Eukaryota > Viridiplantae > Streptophyta > Magnoliopsida > Ericales > Ericaceae > Rhododendron > Rhododendron molle. The sequence goes on along the minus strand of CM046388.1, from coordinate 2,686,923 downwards.
GATTGAAACCTTCTCTCTCCTCTCACACCAACACTTTCTCTCTCCAAACCAGAGCTTTCTAAAAATGCAATGAACGGCTCGGATGCGCCGAGCGGACACCACGTGGTAACCACCCGGCACTAAAAATTATTCCTAAGAAGCACTAATCAGAGAGTATAGCATATAGAGTACATTTCAGCCTTTCAGGGGCCTTTATTACATTGCACCACATTTCTTCTTTTGACCCATTATAACATGTGGCCGGAGCTGAAGACAAACTACAGCTAACTTGACAGTGAGTAGTCTCAAACATCAATGGCCGGAGCAGTGACTTGTTTATTGCGAAATGTACTTTGGCAGTTGTGTGTACTTTCGTAGGTCCTGACTTGTAAACATTCATTATCTTGCATTTTAGATGCAAGCAACGCCCATTCACATGGATTCTTCTTGGCTTGGCTTGGAGGAGTGGGGACTTGGCTTGGAGGTGGCTTACAAACAACCCTAATCCTACGAGCATAGTTATTAATACCATTCCGTACTAGCCGGTACGTACCGTTTTTACCAATATCCGGTACCCTAACCCCCCAATTCCGTTCCAAACGCGATACCGGTCGATACCGGTCTGTTTTTGTATTAAATTGATGATGCCTTTCCCTAGGTGATCCACCTTCCTCATCAGAAGAGCCATAAAGACTGACCAACTCATCAGATTGAGCCTCTGCATCTGAATCCTCATTTGTCATTGACTAAGTAGACTTATTACGTATAGGATCCTTCCCCTTTCCCTTGGACAAACACCACCCCCCCCCCCCCCCCCACTCAACATTTTTGTCCACATGTATGTAAGACAACCTATCATCTTCAACATCATCAACTTCACTATCCACAAAATCCTCAAGATATGTACTCTTCTCACTCTCACTTGAGGAAGACTCACTCCCATCCCCATCACCATCCCCACAGTCATGTTCATCAGCATTCCCACTAACTATTCCTCTATGTTGGGTGTTGACTGGTTTAGGCACAAATGGTTGAGTTTCTAGGTATACCTCTATTGTCTTGCTCAGTTTTGCCCACTGAACCATTTCAACACAATCAGAGTCATCTGTTAAATGCCTTAATCCATGATAGAGATCCCTTCCAGGCACTTTGTAGTAGTAAGTCACCAACCCAAACATATTCAATTCCTTCACCAATTCGTTTAATCCAATCATGCTCAGGTAATCACCATTTACCCAATCATGAAATACAATGTTCCCCCTATGTAATTCCTAGTGTTTACTCCAACCACAAACTTACCCCCACGGTGCATCTTTATGGAGAAGTGGACATCATTTCGATCTGTGAGAACATAAGTAAATGGTTCATAAAGAAATGTCAAACTATATGTCTACCACATGGCATATAACATGAAGACAACATGGGAAACATCAAATGGTTTGTTCTTTTTCCCTTTTTTTTTTTGACAACGACTGAATGAAAAATAGTGAAAGAAGTGCAATATATGGAGAGAATGGGTAAAGTCGATTCTACCCCTCCAAACCCCATTTTTTGTTAGTTTCATTCACACCGTGAATAATTTTACCAATTTGAGACGTAAAACAAACTACACGGTTTATTTGGTTGCAATTGAAGCTAGAGAGACGAAATTGAAACAAACGTAAAACATTTTTTAGTGAGAGGTATTTGAGACAAAATTGTAAAAGCCATCACTAAATAATTTTAGCTGCACACTTTTTAGTGAGAACTTGTGAAACATTTTTTTTGGCAATAAAATTTTTAGTGACAGTTTTTGACATTCATTGTAGAAATTTTGTCGCCACTTAAAATCAATATTCTTGTAGTGAGTTCACTTCGTATACCTCAAAGCGTAGAGTGGTATTGCAAAAAGTTCAGTTGATCGGAACAATTCTCATTTTCCTCTAACAAAATGAACTGCAAATTACGCACAATCGAAATAATTTGGTTCAATCATTGGGTTACTAACATCCGAGAGTTTTTCTGCAACAGTAAATCTATGTGTTAATGTCTGCTGCGAAAAAGTGAGCAACTCGAATCGGGACGTACGAGATCCATGAACATTAAAGAGACATGTACGTTTTCCAAAAAAAGAAAAAGAAAGAAGGGACATGTACAAAAGCATGCTCCCCTGGACATGGGATATATAACCTAGCAACTAATGGCTTGCATCTTACCTTAATTCAAACATGAAAAATCAAGGATTCGGCTTCTTTCTACTATCCTAACCCGGACTACAAGAAACAATCGCATCTCAAGCTCGCCCATCCCAACAATCAATTAATACTCCAAATTTGTTAACGACTATGGCTGATAAGATCGCCTATTTCTACCGGGTATAGTCTTCTAACAAATCTAAAAGTATTTTGTATGGTCGAAATCGCATGGGTATCCAATGCAAGTTATGGAATAATCCTATCCACAAATGAAAAGCAAGGAAATAGACAAGATGAAATGGGAAACACAAAGCTGAGAAGCACGAGAAATTTTTCGGTCCGGGGTGGGTATATCTCACATGGTATCTGTACGGCACATTCGGGCTATCTCACACATTTTTGGACTTCTCGGATTGAAACTTTCTCTCTCCTCTCACACCAATACTTTCTCCCTCTTTTTCCTCTCTCCAAATCGGAGCCTTTCAAAAATGCAATGAACGACTCAGATGCACCGAACGGACACCACGTGGTACCCATCAGCACTGAAAATTTTTCCTGAGAAGCACTAATCAGAGTAGAATATATAGTACATTTCAGCCTTTCGGGACCTTTATTACATTGCACCACATTTCTTCTTTACAGCTAACTTGACAGTGAGTAGTCTCAAATTTTAATGGAGGCAACGATGAGGAGCTCCATTCACAGCTCTAGAAGTACTTTTTTGGGTAAATACTCTAGAAGTACTTGCCTATAAAAAAAAAAATAAGCAACAAATTTTAGAGAAGCCAATTATCCAAATGACCTTAATTTATTCTTGCATGCAATTTCATCTTATCTTGAGCTTGATTAATTCTCTCTCTCTCTCGAGATCGAGAATGTTGACCTTGAAGGCTTCCTACACAGTGAAACCATTGGAGCCGTCACCAACAGGGCTCATTTACTTATCAGATTTTGATCAAAGCGTTGCTCTAACTCACGCACCTACAGTCTACTTCTATAGACCCATCAGTGATCACTTACTAAACCCAATAGAAGTCCTCAAAAACACCCTAGGCAAAGCACTCACCATATTTTACCCACTCGCTGGACGCCTCCAAAGGACCGGAAGAGGCCGCCTAGCTGGAAGTCAACTGCAACTCCATGGGGGCGCTATTTTTGGAAACAGAGTCGGAGGTTAAAATCAGTAACTTTGGAGACTTCACTCCGACTTCGGAAACCAGAGCTCTAATACGTAGACTACAATAAGCCTATTGATGAGTTGCCATTGCTTTTGGTGCAAGTAACAAATTTTAGTTGTGGTGGAATTTGTCTTGGCTTGGGCGTATCACATGTGCTTGTCGACGGCCAATGTGCAGCTCACTTTGTTTCCTAGTGGGCGAGGATTGCCCGTGGTGAGGAACCTAAAAACTTACCGTTTCTAGAACGGACAGTACTGAAACTGGAGGAGGATGATCTGACACCGCCAAGATTTGATCACTTGGAGTTCGGCAAACCGCCGATGTTGATTGGCCAAACGAATAACTTAGAAGAGCAGAAGAAGGAAACGACTGCGGTGATGTTGAAATTGAGCAAAGAGCAAATTCAAAAGCTGAAGAAAGAGGCTAATGAGTTCCCAACTGTTTACACTAGTAGTAAGCCTTTCACCAGGTATATGATAATGATCCCGTGTGGTTTATTGCGTGGTCTTGGCCACCGCGGCCCAACAAGAGTTTGGGGCACGCCAAGTGGTGTCCCAGCTCCAAAGGCATGGAATAATTGCTCCTCAATCAACATTACACATTTATGTGAAGTTTATTTTTAAGTGTATGGACTCTAAATATATGCGTGGTGTTGAGAGATATTGGGCCACCACGCGGCGGTGCCCTAAACGACTGAATAATTACTCTTATTTTTGTCCTTTTTAATCATTCGGCTTTTTCTTGTTAAAGTTTGTCATAACTATTTTGTATTGATGGGAGGAATAAAAAATTAAGTAAACATAGATCAAATTTGGAAAACTCCACCAACGAGTTTAAATTTTCGTTGTTGGTTGGATCCTTTCATCCAACCTTTGGGTGGATTTCCCTCCCCCTTTTCCCACATGTACCCTTTATCGTGTTTTTAATAAATTTTATTGCCAATCAAAAAAAAAAAAAAAACTACAGGAAGAGAAAATTAAAAAGTTGAAGAGCAAAGCTAATGAGTGTGATTAATTCTATGTTGAAACCTCTTGTTACCATGTATGAGGCTGTGACTGCACACGTGTGGAGGTGTTCATCCAACGCAAGGCTGCACGAATTTAAGCAACTAACAAGTGTGTGCATTGGTGTGGATTTTCACAGCCGGATGGTACCGCCATTGCCAAAGCACTATAATTCGGGAATGCAGTCTTACCGGTGAGAGGAACAACCATCTCGGGAGAGTTGTTGTCAAAGCCGTTAGGATATGGCTGTAGCAAGATAAGGAAAGCCATAGAGAAGGTAACAAACGAATACGTAAGGTCATCGCTAGCTTACATGAAAAGAGAAAAGGATTTGTCCAAGTTCAGGTACTCTCATGTTGTGGGATCTACCCAAGGAGCTTTCCTTGGCAACATGAACATTGTAATCACTAGTTGGATCAGGTTGCCTTTGTGTAGTGTTGATTTTGGATGGGCAAACGAAATTTACATAGCACCCGGAGCGATTGCATTTGACGGGAAGTCGTTCATATTTCCCAGCCGTGATGAAGATGGTTCTTTCGAGGCCCCATTCCGATTGCAGGTTGAATATATGGATGCCTTCAAGAAGTCCTTTTATGAGAATATTTGAAAAATGGGTGGCTCGGTTTAGCTTCCCCCGCAAATATGTCTGACAGCTCTGCTGCGGCGAATTCAGATGACAAGTTCCTCTACCAGTTTTTTATTTTCATTTTACTTTTCTTTGTTTGTCGATCCCCTGTGTGGGATTTCTCTCCTATTTTGGGGCTTTCTCACCCGTGTGTGTTTGTTGAATGATTTCATCTGTTCTCCATCTGGTTTGAGTTGTGGTTCCATAGGGATCTTCTACTACCAAGTGTTTGACTGCTCGATTGCTAGCATTTACTGTTTGTTGGTTTGCTTTCACAATGTGTGCTCATATTATCTAGATTCTGGTAGTTTTTGTTCATTCTTATATCTTGTACTGAAATCATTGTATTGCCTTATGGCACTTATTTGAAATGGGCAGCATGTTCTTGAAAAAAAAAAACTAGAATCGATGAAGTACAGCTAAATAATTAACGGTCCCATGCCGTATATTGCCTAGACATTGTGTTATTATGTGATTTTCCGAGCTTGATGAATAAATGTTTTCTATTCAACTGTTTACCGTAGGTAACTTCCACACTATAACCTGTTTGCCCCTCATTCATGAATTTTCTCTAGAAATTCTAGGATACCTTTTGGTTACCATAAGTTTTCTCTAGAAACTTCCCCACTTTAATCTGTTTACCCCTCAAAATCATAGGTTTTGACCACTTCCGGATGGGTTTGGATTGAAAAAATTGGCCACTTATTTTTGTCGCTTTTTTTTTGTGTCAAACTTTTGTGACTTATTCATGATTCGTCTTGACGAAAGGAATCGAAAAAATAAAAAAATTTGTGTAATAAATGCTAGTAGGATTTTTTTCGGCAAACCAGATCATCTTACTAGTAGTAAATGCTAGTACGATTAGCTCCGCTTTGATTTCTGCAAACAGATGGAGTATCTAGTATTTTGTTTGAAGTTTTAGATTTTAGGCTTTTCTACTTCTACTATTTTTTGGTTCCTATAAAATATGGCTGCTTTCCCTGGAACATGATATGGGACATATAACATGGCATTTAATTCCTTGCATCTAACCTCCAAACAAGAAAATCAAGAATCCGAATTCTCTCATCCATCCTAACTTGGACTAAAATCAAGCTACCGTTGCATCTGAGGCTCGTCCATCTCAGCAATCAATAATCCAAGTTTGTTAACGACTTTGGCTGATAGGCAGTGCCGACTCAAAGCTATTTGGGGCATGAAGCAGAAGTCCTAATATGGGGTCATTTATCTTTGCATACGCATCTTTGAACAAAATTTTGCCAAAAATATGGGGCCATTTATCTTTGCATACTCATCTTTGAATGAAATTTTGCAAAATATATGGGGAAAACTTAAGGGATGGAGATTCAAAGTCAATTCCTAAAGCATCCAAAGAACCTAAGCTCCTAAAGTATCCAAAGAACCTAAGCTATCATACCACCCAGAAGATGTTACTTGAAATCAATCGGAACTCCTAATTATTTAAAACTAAGTATATTTTGGAGCTCTCCTCGGGCCAAAAAAATTAGAGGCCGGAAGCTACGGCTTCCCCTCTAAACCGGCTCTGCTGATGAGAGTCTATTTCTACCGGCCAGAGTCTTTTAACAAATATAAAAATATTTTGGAGGGTCGAAAACGCATGGGCTGTCTAGAAGCAAATTGTGGAGTAGCCATATCCGAAAATAAGAAAGCAAGGAAATGGACAAAATGAAATGGGAAACACAAAGATGAGAGGCAAGAAAGTGTAGCACATATATAGTACTCCAATTGAGGGACCTTTATTTCTTTCACTGGACTCCATTATCTTAGCCAAAAGCTTCTTTCTATCCATCCCTCCTTTTCTCTTCTCCATTTTTTTAGCAACGGTATGCGCCAAAAAACTCCAAGTTTTGAGCTAAATCAGGCGACGTAAACCTGTATATTCGGGATAAGGCGCTTCAAGCCAATAAATTAACAAGAACGGAATTGGGAGTACTGGATAGTGCAAGTTGCAAGTTTGGGTACGTTACTGTTCACGAACTCAGTTAAATGCAATTAGTTTGGCCAGAAAGACCATGTAGAGAAACTAATAAAATGAAAATTTATTTGACATTCATTTTCGTCGGTCACCACTTAAAATCATTTTTCTTGTAGTGCGTTCACTTCGTATACCTCAAAGCGTAGAGTAGTCTCGCAAAAAGTCCAATTGATCGGAACGAATCACATTTTCCTCTAACAAAATAAACGGCAAATTACACACAATCAAAATAATTTGGATCAATCATTGGGTTACTAACATCCGAGAGTTTTTTTTGCAGGGGTAAATCTATGCGTTAATGTCTGATGCGACAAAATGAGCAGTTTGAATTATGTGATTGGACTCAAGACAAGATCCATGAATATGCGGCCGCTCTTTCCCCTGGACCTTGATATGGGATACATAACCTAGCAACTGAAGACTCGCATCTAACCTCCAAACATGAAAAATCAAGGATTCGGCTTCTCTGCTATCCTAATTAGGACTACAAGAAAATAGTCGCATCTTAAGCTCGCTCATCACAGAAATCAATATATTGTCCAAATTTGTTAACGACTAATCGACTATGGCTGATAAGATCGTCTATTTCTACCGGTTATAATCTTTTAACAAATCTAAAAGTGTTTTGGATGGTCGAAATCGCAAGGGTATCCAATACAAGTTCTGGAGTAACCATATCCACAAATGAAAAGCAAGGAAATAGACAAGATGAAATGGAAAACATAAAAGATGAGGGAAATTTACTTCTACACTCCCTTTTTTGACACCTACACTCCTTTCTTTGGATTTTAGTGTTGAAAGTGTATGTAATTTTTGTGCTAGAAGACAAAAAAAGGAGTGTAGATGTCAAAAAAGGGAGTGTAGAAATAAATTTCCAAGATGAGAAGCACTAATCAGAGAGTAGCATATATAGTACATTGCACCTCCTGAACCCTATGATCATTTTGAACCTCCTGAACCCTCTGATCTTTTTGACACAACTTACCGACCACTTTGGCCCTCAAAGGGAGTCAAACCAGTCAAACACTTGACCCCTCTGATGACATGGTGCACCTGCCACATGGGATAATTTCCCATTTCCCCTTTTCTTCCACCAAACCAATCTGTCTTCCACGCAAAACAGATTCAGAAAATGAAAAAAAACAGAGCACACAAGGGCTCTGCTCCGGCAACTCGTGTGTGAACCTCGGTACTCCAATCTCCGTACCGATCGCGCTGTTGGACTCGTATCGACGAAAGCTTCCAGATCCGTGGGTAAGAAAAAAATTTTGAGCAAATTTTTTTTTTTTTGATTTCATACCAGTGGGTTTAAACGTGAAACGCAGTGATCCTCTCGCTCCTCCTGAGCTCTGATACTAATTGTTGTGCCCCAGAGGTCACTCACGCACACAACACACACTTATGTCAGAGAAAAAAACTCCATTCTATGGGAAAAAAAACCTCTCTAGGAAGAGCCACCACTGACTCCCCCTCTCAGGACCTCACTCTCTCAACCTCTCAAATACATCAGTATTTATAGAAAGAAACCTTGGAAACACTCCAAGAGCATTAACTGCTCTTTGCACGCCTGAGGTATCAAAACTCCAAATTGGTTGTTGGCATTAATTAGCCGGCCACTGTTCATCACCGACGCTTGGGTGAATTTCAACGGGAACCTTTATTACATTGCACCACACATTTCATCTTTTTACGCATCTCCAATCCACCTCTATTTCTCTAAAATAGAGGATGGACGTGACATATTGAGGGGATATTTTGTAATTTATTTCACTTTTTCTTCAATTTTTGTACTTTTTGGGAGAGTTTTCGAGGGACCACCTTCCTTTTTAGAGTTTGGTCCTCCATAAGTAAATTTGGTCCTCTAAAAATGGAGAATCAAAAGTAAATTTGGAGTACAAAATTCCTCCATACTCTAAAAAAAGAAGATGAGTTCCTCAAAAATTCTCCTAAAAAGTACAAAAAGTAAAAAAAAAAAAAGGGAATAAATTACAAAATCTCCCCTCAATGTGTCACATCCATCTTCTATTTTGAATGGATTGGAGATGCTCTTAGAGGATGGATGTGACACATTGATGGGAGATTTTGTAATTTATTCCCTTTTTTCTTCACTTTTTATACTTTTTGGGAGAATTTTTGAGGGACCCATCTTCCTTTTTAGAGTATGGAAGAATTTTGTACTCTAAATTTACTTTTGATCCTCCATTTTTAGAGGACCAAATTTACATTTGGAGGACCGAACTCTAAAAAGGACGGTGGGTCTCTCGAAAATTCTCTCAAAAAATACAAAAAGTGAAGAAAAAATGAAATAAATTACAAAATATCCCCTCAATGTGTCACATCCATCCTCTATTTTAGAGAAATAGAGGTGGATTGGAGATGCTCTAGCATGTGGAGCTGAAGGAATCGGGGGCGTGCTGTGCACCATCCGAACCGTTCTTCTCGATAATAAACGGTTTAGATTTATTAAACAAGAACTTTTTTAGGAATGAATTTCCTTGAAGAGTTTTTTTAAACTCTGAACCGTCCAAAATATCACACAGCACCGTGTTACAGCACGCCCCGGGTTGGGAGCTGAAGACAAACTAGCACTTATTAGAGAGTAGCATATGTAGCACATTTCAGGGACCTTTATTACATTGCACCACACATTTCTTCTTTTGACCCATTTTATAGCATTTGAAGCTCAAGACAAACTACAACTTGAGCTATCTCTCTCTCTCTCTCTCGAGGATGTTGACCTTGAAGGCTTCCTACACAGTGAAACCATTGGAGCCGTCACCAACAGGGCTCATTTACTTATCAGATTTTGATCAAAGCGTTGCAATTACTCACGCACCTACAGTCTACTTCTACAGACCCATCAGTGATCACTTGCTAAACCTAATAGAAATCCTCAAAAACTCCCTAGGCAAAGCACTAACCATATTTTACCCACTTGCCGGACGCCTCCAAAGGACCGGAAGGGGCCGTCTCGAGGTCAACTGCAACTCCATGGGCGTGCTGTTTTTGGAAACAGAGTCGGAGGCTAAAATCAGCGACTTTGGAGACTTCACTCCGACATCAGAAACTAGAGCTCTGATACCATCTGTAGACTACAATAAGCCTATTGATGAGTTGCCATTGCTTTTGGTGCAAGTAACAAAGTTTAGTTGTGGTGGAATTAGTCTTGGCTTGGGCATATCACATGTGCTTGCCGACGGCCGATGTGCAGCTCACTTTGTTTCCGAGTGGGCGAGGATTGCCCGCGGTGAGGAACCTGAAAACTTACCGTTTCTTGATCGGACGGTACTGAAACTGGAGGAGGAGGATCTGACACCGCCAAAATTTGATCACTTGGAGTTCGGCAAACCGCCGATGTTGATTGGCCAAACGAATAACTTAGAAGAGCAGAAGAAGGAAACGACTGTGGTGATGTTGAAATTGAGCAAAGAACATATTCAAAAGCTGAAGAAAGAGGCTAATGAGTTCCCAAGTGTTTACACTAGTAGTAAGCCTTTCACCAGGTATGTGACATGATCCCGTGTGGTTTATTGGGTGGTATTGGCCAACGCCACATTGTGCCCAACAAGAGTTCGAGGCACCGTCAAGTGGTGTCTGAGGGCATGAAATAATTAAATATATGTGTGATGTCGAGAGGTATTGGCCAGCACGCGGAGTTGCCCTAAGACAACTGAATAATTACTCTTATTTTTGTCTTTTTTAATCATTTGGCTTTCTTCATTAAAGTTTGTCATAAGTCATTTTTTATTGACGGGAGGAATAAAAAATAAAAAATATATAGATCAAATTTGAAAATCTCAACCAACCAAAAAATTTACAAGGGCGTAGTACTATATACGCTGTTTAGCTTAACTTTTGGGATTGTTTGATAACTTAATACTGAATAAATTTGTAACTAATAAGTGATTGAGTAAGTTTGATAACCACATTTAATAATGCTTAAAAAGATTAAATACCTCTTAAAATATAGGCTAAAATGTTGATAAAAATTAAAGTATATTTGAGCTACTTAATTTTAGCTGAATTCATGAAAACTTGCATTTAACCATTTCCTCCCCCATTGCCCTCCATACCACTGTCACCATTATCGCCATCACCACCACAACCATCATCGTCTCCAACACTACACCACCACCACCACTCCGCCGCAACCATCACTCCACCACTGCCCCCACAATCACCACTGCTACCACTACTACCACTGTTACTCCACCATGCCGCCACCATAAACCACTCCACCGCCACCGCCACTCCAACACAAACCCACCACCACTCCCGCCATCACTCCAGCACCCTCACCACTCCATTGCCGCCACTCCACCACCACCACTACCGCTTCACACCACCACTGCCCTCACAATCACCACACCTCCACCACAATCACCACTTTACCACCACCGCCACAATCGTCGCACCACTACAATCACTACTCCACTACCACAAATACATGGTAACCATTAGTAATTAAAAGTAAAAGAGAATCACAATAATTAATGGAACTAAAATTTATTAATCATTTGTTTTCATTCAATGCTTAATATGTTTATGAAACAACTTTTAAATTTAAGAACTTCAGCATCTAGCTTTCAGTTCCCGTTTTTAGTTCTTAAATTTTCAGCTTTCAGTTTTTTGTTTATCAAACACCACCTTTGATTTTTGCGTAGATTTTTGCATATAAGTTTCCTTCTTTCTATTTCTCAATTCTCGGAAATTCATTTTCATTCAGTGCAAGGAGTAGAAAATCTTAATAGAATGCCTCACATATGGGGGGAAAATAAAATCTACTAAAGCTAAAAATAGTTCAAATAATGCCTTTTGAGTTTGAACTTAATTTTGTCTTTTTTTAAGAAGTGGTCCGTTTTTTCACTTTCCGATCCTCGTCGAGAGTCTCGAGACAATCATTTGTACGAAATTTCATTTGACCAAAAACTACACGCAGAGCAAATTAAAAAGTTGAAGAGCAAAGCTAATGAGTGTGATACAATGATGAAACCTCTTGTTACCAGGTATGAGGCTATGACTGCACACCTGTGGAGGTGTGCATCCAAGGCAAGGCTGCATGAAATCGAGCAACTAACAAGCGTGCGCGTTCCCGTGGATTTTCACAACCGGATGGTACCGCCATTGCCAAAGCACTATTTTGGGAATGCAGTCTTTCCAATGAGAGCAACAACCACCTCAGGAGAGCTGTTGTCGAAGCCATTAGGACATGGCTGTAGCAAGATAAGGGAAGCCATAGAGACGGTAACCGACGAGTACGTGTGGTCATCTCTAGCTTACTTGAAAAGGGAAAAGGATTTGTCCAAGTTCAGGTACTCTCATGTTGTGGGATCTACACAGGCATCTTTCCTTGGCAACCCGAACATTGCAATCACTAGTTGGATTGGGTTGCCTTTGTGTGGTGTTGATTTTGGATGGGGAAAGGAAATTTACATGGGACCCGGAACGATTGTGTTTGACGGGAAGTCGTTCATATTTCCCAACCGTGATGAAGATGGTTCTTTCGACGCCCCATTTCGGTTGCAGGTTGAACATATGGATGCCTTCAAGAAGTTCTTCTATGAGAATATCTGAGCGTGCCTCAATTTTACTGTTATAAACTAGAATTTACGAAGTACAACCAAATAAAGACCCCATGTCGTAGATTGCCTAGCTAGACTCTGTGCTATTATGTGGTTTTTCAAGATTGATGAAAGCAAATAAATGTTTTTCATTCAACTGTTTAGCATAAGTAACTTCAACACTGTAATATGTTTGCCCCTCAAAATCTTGGGTTTTGATCACTTCCATTCCTTCCTTATTTCAAATCATTAAGGGAGAGAGGAATCCTATAGAATTCATTTGTCAACTGAACGCTCAAAGTTTTCCTTCTTTTTAACTTCACTTCAATTCAATTTTCTCAGGATTATTTTTCCTTCACAACTTAACAGAGCCTTAGATGGTGTAACAGTTCGTCTTTAGGAAGCCGGACGGATCAACGAGTACGTTGATTTTAAGAAGGCGCTTTGCATGGTAAATAATAGTAGTAGGATTAGCTCCCCTTTGGTTTCTGCAAACAGATATCTTAGAGAAAAGCAACATGAATCTGCCCTCCATTTGGTTTGAGTTGTGGTCCCGTTGGGATCTTCTACTACTAAGTGGTTGACTGCTATGTGAAAAGCAACATGAATCTGCGTTCTTGTAATTTACAAGTTTGAAACTTATTTTGATATTTCTTTACTTTTCATAACTTTTTGTTTAGCTTTTCGTCGTAGTTTTTGGGATCAATCGTTCATCTCGACTAGAGAAATCGAAAAAATATAAAAAAATGAACCGATGTCAAAAAAATTCAAATAAAACGACCATTTAGACAAATAAGACAATTGTTTGAATTTTTTTCCATCTTTCGTGAACTTTTTTTTGCCTTCTGTCATAATTTTGTACCTTTTAGACTATTCTCGTCCGGACGAATGATTAATCCAAAAAATATGACGCGAACGTAACAAAAATTCAAAAAAGATGAACAAAACACACAAAACAAAGAAGAAATAAGTTTACAAGAATGGAGTTGGACACACCCAATTCCCCCTTTGTCTGAAGGGCTTTTGCTCAATTGGTCCATACACTCTGAATGAATCACATCTAGTTTTTAATGAATTGGGTGCTTTTCATGGGTCCAAAACCACCAACTATACTCAATCAATAACGTGCGTGTTGTTTTCTCATCTTAAAAAAAATACACTAGTACTCTTTCACTCTTCTTATTCATCTTCATCTTCACAAATAGGTTTCTATGGTGAGGGAAATTTCAAAGAGAGTGCAAATTAAAACCCTTTTGGTGGTGTCCCAATCCCACCTTCAAGAAGACAGTTGAGAAAAATAATGAGGGAGAATTGATGTTAGGTGTGGTTGGTTTTGCACGTGATCAGCCAGTACGTGCCAATGTTCTCATATTGTCTAGATTCTGGTAGTTTTTGTTCATTCTTGTATCTTGTGTTGAAATCATTGAATTGCCTTATGGCTCTTATCTGAAATGGACTGCATGTTCTTGGAAAAAAAAACTAGAATCAATGAAGTACAACTAAATAATTAACGGCCCCATGCCGTATATTGCCTAGACATTGTGTTATTATGTGATTTTCCAAGCCTGATGAAAGCAAATAAATGTTTTCTATTCAACTGTTTACCGTAGGTAACTTCCACACTGTAACCTGTTTGCCCCTCATTCATGAATTTTCTCTAGAAACTTCCACACTGTAATTTGTTTGTCCCTCAAAATCATGGGGTTTGACCACTTCCATTCCTTCCTTATTTCAAATCATTAAGGGAAAGGAATCATGTTTCCTTTGTCAACTGAACACTCACAGTTCTCCTTCTTTTAAACTTCACTTCAATTCAATTTTCTCAGGATTAATTTTCCTGCACAACTTTCCTAAGAACTTAACACATCCTTAAGATGTTGTAGCGGTTCGTCTTTAGGAAGCCGGACGGATCAACGAGGACGTTGATTTTAAGAAGGCAGCTTACCACCGTAAGACGTGCAGTGGTGCATCTTTAGGAAGCCGGAAGGATCAATGAGTACATTGGTTTTAAGAAGGCGCTTTGCATAGTACAATGCTAGTAGGTTTTTTTTTGACAAACCAGATCATCCTACTAGTAGTAAATGCTAGTAAGATTAGCTCCCCTTTGGTTTCTGCAAACAGATATCTAGTATTTTGTTTGAATAAGATTCTAGGCTTATCTACTAGTATTTTTTGGTTCCTATAAAATATGGCTGCTTTCCATGGAACATGATATTGGACAATAAGCAGGGATCAGAAATTATTTCTTTGCCTGGAACATGATATGGGACATATAACAGGGCAATTAATAGCTTGCATCTAACCTCCAAACATGAAAATCAAGGATCCAAATTCTCTCAGCCATTCAAACCCGGATTACAAGCAACAGTTGCATCTCAGGCTCGCCCATCTCAGTAATCAATAATCCAAGTTTATTAACGACTTAGGCTGATAATTAGCAGCGCCAACTCATAGATATTTGGGGCATGAAGCATAAGTCCTAATATGGGGGCATACGCATCTTTGAACGAAATTTTGCAAAAAATTGAGGAAAACTTAAGGGGTGGAGATTCGAACGCTATTCCTAAAGTATCCAAAGAACCTAAGCTTCTAAAGTATCCAAAGAACCTAAGCTGCCACACTACCAAAAAGATGTTACTTGAAATCAATTGGAACTCCTTATTATTTAAAACTACAAACTGTATATTTTGGAGGCCTGTTCAAGCCAAAAAAAAAAAAAAATGGGTGCCGGAAGCGACGGCTTGCCCTCTAACCCGGCTCTGCTGATAAGAGTCGATTTCTACCAGCCAGAGTCTTTTAACAAATACAGTATAAAAGTATTTTGGAGGGTCGAAATCGCATGAGCTGTCTAGAAGCAAATTGTGGAGTAGCCATATCCGAAAATAAGAAAGCAAAGAAATGGACAAAATGAAACGGGAAACACAAAGATGAAAAGCAAGAAAGCGTAGCACATATATAGTACTCCAATCGAGGGACCTTTATTTCATTCACTGGACTTCATTATCTTAGCCAAAAGCTTCTTTCAATCCGTACTTCCTTTTCTCTTCTCCATTTTTTTAGCGACCGGTATGCACTGGAAAACTTCAAGTCTTGAGCTAAATCAGGCGACGTAAACTTGTATATCCGGGATAAGGCACTTCAAGCCAGTAAATTAACAAGAACGGAATTGGGAGTACTGGATATATAGTGCAAGTTGAAAGTTTGCGTATGTTACTGTTCACGAACTTGGTTAAATGCAATTGCTTTGGCCAGAAAGACCATGAAGAGAAACTAATAAAATGAAAATTTATTTGACATTCATTGACGAAATTATGTCGCCACTTAAAATCAATTTTCATGTAGTGCGTTCACTTCGTATACCTCGAAGCGTAGAGTAATCTCGCAAAAAGTCCAATTGATCGGAGCGAATCACATTTTCCTCTAACAAAATAAACTGCAAATTACACACAATCGAGATAATTTGGTTCGATCATTGGGTTACTAACATCCGAGAGTTTTTTTGCAGGTCTGATGCGACAAAGTGAGCAGTTCGAGCGAATCGCATTTTCCTCTAACAAAATAAACTGCAAATTACACACAATCGAGATAATTTGGTTCGATCATTGGGTTACTAACATCCGAGAGTTTTTTTGCAGGTCTGATGCGACAAAGTGAGCAGTTCGAGCGAATCGCATTTTCCTCTAACAAAATAAACTGCAAATTACACACAATCGAGATAATTTGGTTCGATCATTGGGTTACTAACATCCGAGAGTTTTTTTGCAGGTCTGATGCGACAAAGTGAGCAGTTCGAATTATGTGATTGGACTCGGGACGAGATCCATGAACAGTAAATAAAGGGACATGTATAACAACATGCCGCCGCTCTTTCCCCTGGACCTTGATTTGGGATACATAACCTAGCAACCAATGACTTGCATCTAACCTCCAAACCTGAAAAATCAAGGATTCGGCTTCTCTCTACTATCCTAAGCCGGACTATAAGAAACAGTCTCATCTCAAGCTCGCCCATCACAGAAATCAATATATTGTCCAAATTTGTTAACGACTATGGCTGATAAGATTGTCTATTTCTACTGGTTACAGTCTTTTAACAAATTTAAAAGTATTTTGGATGGTTGAAATCGCATAGGTATCCAATACAAGTTCTGGCCGGAGTAACCATATCCACAAATGAAAAGCAAGGAAATAGACAAGATAAAATGGGAAACACAAAGATGAGAAGCACGAGAAATTTTTCGGTGCCTGGTGGGTGTATCCCACGTGATACCCGTTCGTCACATCCAAGCCGTCTAATATATTTTTGGACGGTTCAGATTTAAACCTTCTCTCTCCTCTCACACCAACACTATTTCTCTCTTTTTTCTCTCTCCAAATCTTAGCTTTCTAAAAATGCAATGAACAGCTCGGATACACCGAGCGGACACCACATGGTAACCACCCGGCACTAAAAATTTTTCCTGAGAAGCAGTAATCAGAGAGTATAGCATATAGAGTACATTTCAGCCTTTCGGGGACCTTTATTACATTGCACCACATTTCTTCTTTTGACCCATTATAACATGTGGCCGGAGCTGAAGACAAACTACAGCTAACTTGACAGTGAGTAGTCTCAAACATCAATGGCCGGAGCAGTGACTTGTTTATTGCGAAATATACTTTGGCAGTTGTGTGTACTTTCGTAGGTCCTGACTTGGAAACATTCATTACCTTGCATTTTAGATGCAAGCAACGCCCATTCACATGGATTCTTCTTGGCTTGGCTTGGAGGAGTGGAGACTTGGCTTGGAGGTGGCTTACAAACAACCCTAACCCTACGAGTATCATTCTTTGCAAATATTAAACGCTTGCCAGTTTTTATGGAATGCTCCCTGATAGTTTCTTTGAATATCTCCCTTGTTGGAAATATCATCGCAACTTTGAACTTAGGGTCAATCATGTCTGTTTTGTATTAAATTGATGATGCCTTTCCCTGGGTGATCCACCTTCCTCATCAGAAGAGCCATAAAGACTGACCAACTCATCAGACTGAGCCTCTGCATCTGAATCCTCAATTGTCATTGACTAAGTAGACTTATTACGTATAGGATCCTTCCCCTTTCTCTTAGGCAAACACCTCCACCCCCCCACTCAACATTTTTGTCCACATGTATGTCAAACAACCTATCATCTTCAACATCATCAACTTCACTATCCACAAAATCCTGAAGATCTGTACTCTTCTCACTCTCACTTGAGTAAGACTCACTCCCTTCCCCATCACCATCCCCACAGTCATGTTCATCAGCATTCCCACTAACTATTCCTCTATGTTGGGTGTTGACTGGTTTAGGCACAAATGGTTGAGTTTCTAGGTATACCTCTATTGTCTTGCTCAGTTTTACCCACTGGACCTTCAACACAATCAGAGTCATCTGTTAAATGCCTTAATCCGTGATAGAGATCCCTTTCAGGCACTTTGTAGTAGTAAGTCACCAACCCAAACATATTCAATTCCTTCACCATTTCGTTTAATCCAATCATGCTCAGGTAATCACCATTTACCCAATCATGAAATACATTGTTCCCCCTATGTAATTCCTAGTGTTTACTCCAACCACAAACTTACCCCCATGGTGCATCTTTATGGAGAAATGGACATCTCATTTCGATCTGTGAGAACATAAACAAATGGTTCATAAATAAATGCCAAACTATATGTCTACCACATGCCATATAACATGAAGACAACATGGGAAACATCAAATGGTTTGTTCTTTTTCCCCTATTTTTTGACCACGACTGAATGAAAAATAGTGAAAGAACTGCAATATATGGAGAGAATGGGTAAAGTCGACTCTACCCCTCCAAACCCCATTTTTCGTTAGTTCATTCACACCGTGAATGATTTTACCAATTTGAGACGTAAAACAAACTATAGGGTTTATTTGGTTACAATTGAAACTAGAGGGACAAAAGTGAGACAAACGTAAAACTAGAGGGACGACTACGAAAATTTGCCCATATGTTTATGTGTGGGTGTGCAACAATGATTAAATACTGCTCACCCCGTTCCAAAATGTTTGTCTAACCTGCAAAACGAGGGCGCAAAAATAATACTATATTTTTGTCAACAAAAAATATAAACTTTTTTCATAAATTAAAAGAACTCATCGATATCTAGTGAATTGTTGAAAAAATTTTGAATTTTTCTTGCCAAAATTGTATCATTTTTACATCCTCGTTTTGCGGACCGAACAAACAATATCGGACTGAGAGAGTAGTAAATTTTGCGTGTTCGTAGACAGGAAAGTGTTGGAGTGACAAGGTGCTGAGGAACTTACAAAATAACGATCCGAAAAGTAACGGAAGGTGCTCTAGAGGCCCTTATTTTTTTATTTTATTTTTTTGCCAATTCTGTGACGAAAAGTAAAGTCCATAGTTTTGAGAGATTTGTGACAACTGAAATTTGTCACAAACGGTTAGTTTCATGATTTCCAAGTGCAAGTTTTTGTGACAACTTAAATATTTTTTTTGGTAAACAAAATGATATCCGATTACAACTTTTATATTTAGTGACAAGTGAGAGGTATTTGAGACAAAATTGTATAAGTCATCACTAAATAATTTTAGCTACACACTTTTAGTGAGAACTTGTGAAACATTTTTTTTAGCAATAAAATTTTTGTGACAAGTTTTTGACATTCATTGTAGAAATTTTGTCGCCACTTAAAGTGCAGAGTGGTCTTGCAAAAAGTTCAATTGAACGGAATGATTCACATTTTCCTCTAACAAAATGAATTGCAAATTACGCACAATCAAAATAATTTGGTTCAATCATTGGGTTACTACATCCGAGAGTTTTTCAACAGTAAATCTACGTGTTAATGTCTGCTACGAAAAAGTGAGTAGCTCGAATCGGGACGTACGAGATCCAAGAACATTGAAGAGACAAGTACGTTTTCCAAAAAAAATAAAGAAGGGACATGTACAACAGCATGCTCCCCTGGACATGGGATATATAACCTAGCAACTAATGGCTTGCATCTTACCTTAATTCAAACATGAAAAATCAAGGATTCAGCTTCTTTCTGCTATCCTAACCCGAACTACAAGAAACAATCGCATCTCAAGCTCACCCATCCCAACAATCAATTAATACTCCAAATTTGTTAACGAATATGGTTGATAAGATCGCCAATTTCTACCGGGTATAGTCTTCTAACAAATCTAAAAGTATTTTGTATGGTCGAAATTGCATGGGTATCCAATGCAAGGTCTGGAGTAATCTTATCCACAAATGAAAAGCAAGGAAATAGACAAGATGAAAAGGGAAACACAAAGATGAGAAGCACGAGAAATTTTTCAGTCCGGAGTGGGTATATCCCACGTGATATCTGTTCGGCATATTCAGGCTGTCCACAAATTTTTGGACGTCTCGGATTGAAACTTTCTCTCTCCTCTCACACCAACGCTTTCTCTCTCTTTTTTCTCTCTCCAAATCGGAGCCTTTCAAAAGTGCAATGAATGGCTCAATTGCGCCGAACGGACATCACGTGGTACCCATCGGGCACTGGAAATTTTTCCTGAGAAGCACTAATCAGAGGGTAGCATATATAGTACATTTCAGCCTATCAGGGACCTTTATTACATTGCACCACATTTCTTCTTTACAGCTAACTTGACAGTCAGTAGACTAGCTCAAACATCAGTGCAGGCAATGATGAGGAGCTCCATTCACAGCTCTAGAAGTACTTTTTTGGGTAAATACTCTAGAAGTACTTGCCTATAAAAAAAATAAGCAACGAATTTTAGAGAAGCCAAATCCAAATGACTTAATTTATTCTTTCATGCAATTTCATCTTATCTTGAGCTTGACTCTCTCTCTCTCTCTCTCTATCAATCGATCGAGAATGTTGACCTTGAAGGCTTCCTACACAGTGAAACCATTGGAGCCGTCACCAACAGGGCTCATTTACTTATCAGATTTTGATCAAAGCGTTGCTCTAACTCACGCACCTACAGTCTACTTCTATAGACCCATCAGTGATCACTTACTAAACCCAATAGAAATCCTCAAAAACTCCCTAGGCAAAGCACTCACCATATTTTACCCACTCGCCGGACGCCTCCAAAGGACCGGAAGGGGCCGCCTAGAAGTCAACTGCAACTCCATGGGCGCGCTGTTTTTGGAAACAGAGTCGGAGGCTAAAATCAGCGACTTTGGAGACTTCACTCCGACATCGGAAACTAGAGCTCTGATACCATCTGTGGACTACAATAAGCCTATTGATGAGTTACCATTGCTTTTGGTGCAAGTAACAAATTTTAGTCGTGGTGGAATTTGTCTTGGCTTGGGCATATCACATGTGCTTGTCGACGGCCGATGTGCAGCTCACTTTGTTTCTGAGTGGGCGAGGATTGCCCGTGGTGAGGAACCTGAAAACTTACCGTTTCTTGATCGGACGGTACTGAAATTGGAGGAGGATGATCTAACACTGCCAAGATTTGATCACTTGGAGTTCGGCAAACCGCCGATGTTGATTGGCCAAACAAATAACTTAGAAGAGCAGAAGAAGGAAACGACTGTGGTGTTGTTGAAACTGAGCAAAGAGCAAATTGAAAAGCTAAAGAAAGAGGCTAATGAGTTCCCAAGTGTTTACACTAGTAGTAAGCCTTTCACCAGGTATATGATATGATCCCGTGTGGTTTATTGGGTGGTCTTGGCCGCCGTGGCGTGGTGCCCAACAAGAGTTTGGGGCACGCCAATTGGTGTCCCAGCTCGAAGGGCATGGAATAATTGCTCCTCAATCAACACCACACATATATGTGAAGTTCACTTATAAGTATATGGACTCTAAATATATGCGTGGTGTTGAGAGATATTGGGCCACCAGGCAGCGGTGCTCTAAACGACTGAATAATTACTCTTATTTTTGTCCTTTTTAATCATTCAACTTTTTCTTGTTAAAGTTTGTCATATATCATTTTGTATTGACGGGAGGAATAAAAAATTAAGAAAACATAGATCAAATTTGGAAAACTCCACCAACGAGTTTAAATTTGCGTTGTTGGTAGGATCCTTTCATCCAACCTTTGGGTGGATTTCTCTTTCCCTTTTTCCACATGTATCCTTTGTCGAGTTTCTAATAAATTTTATTGCCAATAATAAATAAATAAATAAAGCTACAGGAAGAGAAAATTAAAAAGTTGAAGAGCAAAGCTAATGAGTGTGATTAATTCTACGATGAAACCTCGTGTTACCAGGTATGAGGCTGTGACTGCACACATATGGAGGTGTTCATCCAAGGCAAGGTTGCACGAATTTGAGCAACAAACAAGCGTGCGCATTGGTGTGGATTTTCACAGCCGGATGGTACCACCATTGCCAAAGCACTATTTCGGGAATGCAGTCTTACCGATGAGAGCAACAACCACCTCAGGAGAGCTGTTGTCAAAGCCGTTAGGATATGGCTGTAGCAAGATAAGGGAAGCCATAGAGAAGGTAACGGACGAATACATAAGGTCATCGCTAGCTTACATGAAAAGAGAAATGGATTTGTCCAAGTTCAGGTACTCTCATGTCGTGGGATCTACCCAAGGAGCTTTCCTTGGCAACCCGAACATTGTAATCACTAGTTGGATCAGGTTGCCTTTGTGTGGTGTTGATTTTGGATGGGGAAAGGAAATTTACATAGCACCCGGAGCGATTGCATTTGACGGGAAGTCGTTCATATTTCCCAGCCGTGACAAAGATGGTTCTTTCGACGCCCCATTCCGGTTGCAGGTTGAATATATGGATGCCTTCAAGAAGTTTTTCTATGAGAATATTTGAAGAATGGGTGGCTCAGTTTAGCTTCCCCGCAAATAAGTCAGACGGCTCCGTTCTGGCGGATTCCGATGACAAGTTCCTCTACCGGTTTTTTTTTTTTTTTTACTTTTCTTTGTTTGTCGATCCCCTGTGTGGGATTTCTCTTCTTTTGGGATTTCTCACCCCTGTGTGTTTGTTGAATGATTTCATCTGTGCTCCATTTGATTTGAGTTGTGGTTCCTTAGGGATCTTCTACTACCAAGTGTTTGACTGCTCGATTGCTAGCAATTACTGTCTGTTGGTTTGCTTCCACAGTGTGTGCTCATATTATCTAGATTCTGGTAGTTTTTGGTCATTCTTGTATCTTTTATTGAAATCATTGTATTGCCTTATGGCTCCTATTTGAAATGGACTGCGTGTTCTTGAAAAAAAAAAAAAACTAGAATCAATGAAGTACAACTAAATAATTAACGGCCCCATGTCGTATATTGCCTAGACTTTGTGTTATTATGTGATTTTCCAAGCTTGATGAAAGCAAATAAATGTTTTAATTCTATTTAACCGTTTAGCGTAAGTAACTTCCACACGATAGCCTGTTTGCCCCTCATTCATGAATTTTCTCTAGAAATTCCAGTATAACTTTTGGTAGCCATTAGTTTTCTCTAGAAACTTTCACACTGTAATCTGTTTGCCCCTCAAAATCATGGGTTTTGACTGCTCCCGGGTGGGTTTGGATTGAAAAAATTATGAACTTATTTTTTTAATCTTTATTTGAATTTTTTTGCATTTGTTTTTTTGTATCAAATTTTTGTGACTTATTCCTGATTCGTCTTGACGAAATGAATCGGAAAAATAAAAAAAATTTGAATAGTAAATGCTAGTATGAATTTTTTGGGCAAACCAGATCATCCTACTAGTAGTAAATGCTAGTTGGATTAGCACCCCTTTGATTTCTGCGAACAGATGGAGTATCTAGTATTTTGTTTGAAGTTTAAGATTTTAGGCTTTTCTACTGCTAGTATTTTTTGGTTCCTATAAAATATGGCTGCTTTCCCTAAAACATGATATGGGACATATAACATGGCAATTAATACCTTGCATCTAACCTCCAAACATGAAAATCAAGGATCCGAATTCTCTCATCCATCCAAACTCGGACTAAAAGCAACAGTTGCGTTTGAGGCTCGCCCATCTCAGCAATCAATAATCCAAATTTGTTAACAACTTTGACTGATAAGCAGTGCCTACTCAAAGGTATTTGGGGCTTGGAGTAGAAGTCCTAATATGGGCCTATTTACCTCCGCATACGCATCTTTGAATGAAATTTTGCAAAAAAATTGAGGAAAACTTTAAGGGGTGGAGGTTCGAATCTAGTTCCTAAAGCATCTAAAGAACCTAAACTTCTAAAGTATTCAAAAAACGTAAGCTGCCACACCACCCAGAAGATGTTACTACTTGAAATCAATTGGAACTCCTTCTTATTTAAAAGTATAAGCTGTATATTTTGAAGCCCTCTTCGGGCCAAAAAGAATTGGGGGCCAGAAGCGACGGTTTCCTTGGCTTCTCCTCTAAGCCGGCTCTACTGATGAGAGTCTTTTTTTTTTTCACAAATATAAAAGTATTTTAGAGGGTCGAAATCCCATGGACTGTCTCTAGAAGCACAGATTGTGGAGTAGCCATATCCGAAAATTAAAAAGCAAGGAAATGGACAAAATGAAATGGGAAACACAAAGATGAGAAGCAAGAGAGTGTAGCACATATATAGTACTCCACTTGAGGGACCTTTATTTCGTTCACTGGACTCAATAATCATAGCCAAAAGCTTCTTTCAATCCGCCCCTCCTTTTCTCTTCTCCATTTTTTTAGCAACCAGTATGAGCCGAAAAACTCCAAGTCTTGAAATTAATCAAGCGACATAAACCTGTATATTCGGGATAAGGCGCTTCAAGCCAGTAAATTAACAAGAATGGAATTGGGAGTACTGGATAGTGCAAGTTGAAAGTTTGCGTACGTTACTGTTCACGAACTTGGTTAAATGCAATTGCTTTGGCCAGAAAGACCATGAAGAGAAACTAAAAAAATGAAAATTTATTTCACATTCATTGACGAAATTTTGTCGCCACTTAAAATCAATTTTCTTGTAGTGTGTTCACTTTGTATACCTCGAAGTGTAGAGTAGTCTCACAAAAAGTCCAATTGATCGGAACGAATCACATTTTCCTTTAACAAAATAAACTACAAATTAAACACAATCGAAATAATTTGGTCTGATCATTGGGTTACTAACATCCGAGAGTTTTTTGTAGGAGGAAATCTATGCGTTAATGTCTGATGTGACAAAGTGAGCAGTTCGAACAGTAATGGGACATGTATAACAGTATGCCGCTGCTTTTTCCCCTGAACCTTGATATGGGATACATAACCTAGCAACTAATGACTCGCATCTAACCTCCAAACCTGAAAAATCAAGGATTCGGCTGCTCTCTGCTATCCTAAGCCGGACTACAAGAAACAATCGCATCTCATGCTTGCCCATTACAGAAATCAATATATTGTCCAAATTTGTTAACAACTATGGCTGATACGGTCGTCTATTTCTACCGGTTATAGTCTTTCAACAAATCTAAAAGTGTTTTGGATGGTCGAAATCGCATGGGTATCCAATACAAGTTTTGGAGTAACCGTATCCACAAATGAAAAGCAAGGAGATAGACAAGATGAAATGGAAAGCACAAAGATGAGAAGCACTAATCAGAGAGTAGAATATATAGTACATTGCAGGAACCTTTATTACATTGCACCACACATTTCGTCTTTTGACCCATTATAGCATGTGGAGCTGAAGGAACCCAGAAGCGTGTTGTGCATCATCTAGATCGTCCTTCTCGACAATAAATAGTCCAGATTTATAAAAAATAAAAAATTTGGGAAAGAGTTTCCTTGAAAGAGTTTTTTATTTTTTTAATCTGAACCATCCAAAATGCTTTTTAAAAGGTTCAGATTGCACAGCAACCGTGCTACAGCACGCCCCCGGGTTGGGAGCTGAAGTCAAACTAGCACTAATTAGAGAGTAGCATATATAGCACATTTCAGGGACCTTTATTACATTGCACCACACATTTCTTCATTTGACCCGTTATAGCATGTGAAGCTCAAGACAAACTACAACTGACTCTCTCTCTCTCTCTCTCTCTCTCTCTCTCTCTCTCTCTCTCTCTCTCTCTCTCTCTCTCTCTCGAGGATGTTGACCTTGAAGGCTTCCTACACAGTGAAACCATTGGAGCCGTCACCAACAGGGCTCATTTACTTATCAGATTTTGATCAAATCGTTACAATAACTCACGCACCACCTACAGTCTACTTCTATAGACCCATCAGTGATCACTTGCTAAACCCAATAGAAATCCTCAAAAACTCCCTAGGCAAAGCACTAACAATATTTTACCCACTCGCCGGACGCCTCCAAAGGACCGGAAGGGGCCGCCTCGAAGTCAACTGCAACTCCATGGGCGCACTGTTTTTGGAAACAGAATCGGAGGCTAAAATCAGCGACTTTGGAAACTTCACTCCGACATCGGAAACTAGAGCTCTGATACCATCTGTAGACTACAATAAGCCTATTGAAGAGTTGCCATTGCTTTTGGTGCAAGTAACAAATTTTAGTTGTGGTGGAATTAGTCTTGGCTTGGGCATATCACATGTGCTTGCTGACGGCCGATGTGCAGCTCACTTTGTTTCCGAGTGGGCAAGGATTGCCCGCGGCGAGGAATCTAAAAACTTACCGTTTCTTGATCGGACGGTATTGAAACTGGAGGAGGAGGATCTGACACCGCCAAGATTTGATCACTTGGAGTTCGGCAAACCACCGATGTTGATTGGCCAAAGGAATAACTTAGAAGAGCAGAAGAAGGAAACGACTGTGGTGATGTTGAAATTGAGCAAAGAGCAAATTCAAAAGCTGAAGAAAGAGGCTAATGAGTTCCCAAGTGTTTACACTAGTAGTAAGCCTTTCACCAGGTATGTGACATGATCCCGTGTGGTTTATTAGGTGGTCTTGGCCAACGCCGCATGGTGCCCAACAAGAATTCTTGGCACTGTCAAGTGGTGTCCGAGGCATGAAATAATTAAATATATGTGTGGTGTCGAGAGGTACTGGTCACCACGCGGAGTTGCCCTAACACAATTGAATGATTACTCTCTTTTTTTGTCTTTTTTAATCATTTGACTTTGGTCATTAAAGTTTGTCATAAACCATTTTGTATTGACGGGAGGAATAAAAAATAAAAAAATGTAGATCAAATTTGAAAATCTCAACCAACAAAAAAACTTACAAGGGCGTAGTACTATATGCTGTTTAGGTTAACTTTTGGGATTGTTTGATAACTTAATACTGAATGAATTAGTAACTAATAAGTGATTGAGTATGTTTTGCTTCCTAGGTTTTCCCCTTCCTCGATAACGTGAAGAATCAGATTGAGAATCTTGTCCTTCGGGTCTGGTTCCTCTAAAGTAAGGCTAAGACCCTCTCGCTCGGTTTTCTCGTTCGTTGATTGGAAGAATCTATTTCATCTTTCTGGCCGGATCTCATTCCGGTTCTCGATAGCCTTCTTTCTAGACAGGCTTTTTTGGTCCAGGTGTAACTACTGCTAAAGCTTCTATAAAATACCCCTAATGGTTATGGTTTTCTCGTCTCGCTTGACGCGAAGATGAAGAAGATATTTCTATTTCATCTTTCCGGCCGGATCTCGTTCTAGTTCGAAAGGTGAAGAAGAAAGGAAGGGATTGTCCCTTTCAAATGTGGAGGGAGGCCAAAGTAAGACCTTTCTTTTAAGAGTTAAAAAGATTAAGTATCTCTTAAAATATAGGCTAAAGGTCTTAAAATATGGGCTAAAAAAATGGATAAAAATTAGGAGAACTTAAATAGCCATCTTTTTTACCCTACTTATTTAGGAGTTCATCTTAATGTATGTAAATACTTATCTTTCCATCCTCAAATTAAATCGTAAATTACTCTTTCTTTCTTCTAATTTTTCAAATCTCTCTCTCTCTCTCTCTCTCTCTCTCTCTCTCTCTCTCTCTCTCTCATCTTTTCTAATTATCCCAACTCTCTCCCCTCTTTCAAACATTTCTCACCTTATCTTTTGAATTTTTTCTCTCTCACATTTTCATTCCCCTAAAATCTAAAAAGAAAACACAACTCTTACAAAAACAAATGTGTAAGCCGGAAAATATGGCAAAACATAATCAATTCACAACACATGGCAAAACCTGATCGAGGTAGATGAACAAAACAAGATCAATTAAAAAACATAACAAAATTGGAAAACATGGCAAATTCGAGAAGTATAGGTTATCGAGGTAAATGAACAAAACATGATCAAATTAAAAACATGACAAAAATCAGAAAACATGACAAGTTTTGAGAAGTGTAAGTTTCAATCAAAATAGATGAACAAAACATCATCAATTCACAAACATGACAAAAATTGAAAAACATAATACCTAAAACTGATATTCCGACAAATGAATCCGTTAACAGCGGTGATTAAGAGGATGGAAGCGATGTGACTCAACCTTAGAACCTCGATCATGATTGTTTTGATATCGTCCACTCTCATTTGTAAATATCAAATAAAATCATCAATTCACAAACATGACAAAAATCAAAAAACATTATACCTAAAATCACCACTGCTACCACAATCACCACCGCCACCACTACTACCACCGTTACTCCACCATCGCCCACACAATCACCATGCCACCACCACCACCATCGACACAACACCGCCACAACCACCACTCCCGCCATCACTACGGCACCATCACCACTCCATCGCCACCACTACCACTTCACACCACCACTGCCCTCACAATCACCACACCAACACCACAATCAACACTTTACCACCGCCGCCACAATCACCACTCCATCGTTGCGCCACTACAATCACTACTCTACTACCACAAATACATGGTAACCATTGGTGATTAAAATTAAAAGAGAATCACAATAATAAATGGAACTAAAATTAATTAATCATTTGTTTTCATTCAATGCTTAGTATCTTTATGAAACAGCTTTTAAAATTAAAAACTTCAGCATCCAGCTTTCAGTTCCAGTTTTTAGTTCTTAAATTTTCAACTTTCAGTTTTCCGTTTATCAAACAACACCTTCGATTTTTGCATACAAGTTTCCTTCTTTTTGTTTCTCAATTCTAGGAATTCGTTTTCATTCAGTGAAAGGAGTAGAAAATCTTAATATAACGCCTCACGTATGGGGGGAAAATAAAATCTACAAAAGCTAAAAATAGTTCAAATAATGCCTTTTGAGTTTGAACTTAATTTTGTCTTTTTTTAAGAAGTCCATTTTTTTCACTTTCCGATTCTTGTCGAGAGTCTCGAGTCAAGCATTTATACGAAATTTCATTTGACCAAAAACTACACGCAGAGCAAATTAAAAAGTTGAAGAGCAAAGCTAATGAGTGGGATTCTATGATGAAACCTCATGTTACCAGGTATGAGGCTATGACTGCACACCTGTGGAGGTGTGCATCCAAGGCTAGGCTGCATGAAATCGAGCAACTAACAAGCGTGCGCATTCCCGTGGATTTTCACAGCCGGATGGTACCACCATTGCCAAAGCACTATTTCGGGAATGCAGTCTTAACGATGAGAGCAACAACCACCTCAGGAGAGCTGTTGTCAAAGCCGTTAGGATATGGCTGTAGCAAGATAAGGGAAGCCATAGAGAAGGTAACAGACGAATACATAAGGTCATCGCTAGCTTACTTGAAAAGAGAAAAGGATTTGTCCAAGTTCAGGTTCTCTCATGTCGTGGAATCTACTCAAGGAGCTTTCCTTGGCAACCCGAACATTGCAATCACTAGTTGGATCGGGTTGCCTTTGTGTGGTGTTGATTTAGGATGGGGAAAGGAAATTTACATGGGACCCGGAACGATTGTGTTTGAAGGGAAATCGTTCATATTTCCCAACCGTGATGAAGATGGATCTTTCAATGCCCCATTTCGGTTGCAGGTTGAACATATGGATGCCTTCAAGAAGTTCTTCTATGAGAATACCTGAGGGTGCCTCAATGTTTACTGTTATAAACTA